>OY759242.1:21247385-22569052 GCA_963662185.1 Eilema griseolum | reverse complement strand
GAACCCGCGCCTCCTGTGTAGCGGCCGAGTTCACTACCGCCACGCCACAGAGGCTGTCATTTTGTCACATATTCGATACAGGTGAATGGCACCATTGGGAAACCGTAAAGAATTAAAATAATAGCTAATAACTCCCAAGTGACTATAATATAGGGTTCTTCAAGAAGGGAATTAGAAGATTCTTACAGCCGGCGGCGCGAGTGTGACGCCCCTGGTGTTGCACACGTCCAGATTCCACGGTAACCACTTTCACTTAATGGTAGCAGCGTGGTTCCCGGCAGAGTAGAATTCGGGCCACCCCATCTCATCCCATGCGGTGTCGTACAAAGCGATTAAGGGATAGGGCTGTTTAACATCAGACAGATATGCAGCTTAGCCTCAGCTTATTGCCGTCTTCGGGGCACTATTATTGAATCCAGCTTCAATAATAGTGCCCCGAAGACAGCAATAAGCTCACCCCCTATTACGTGAAACGGAATTCAATGATTGGATGAATGAAATGTGGGTGTTAATTCACTTCTGGGGATAAAGGATTATATGTATGTATATAACCAATTTCTATTAGGTGGGCCGTGTGTTTGTCTGCCACCTAAGTGGTATGAATAAAAAGTAAATAAAATTAACACATTCAAGTCAAGTCAAGCTAAATCAGCAGTTAGATACAGCGGTGAAAGCTTCGGAAGCCTCTGGGATTAACGTTAGGGTGAAGAAGATTATCACATTCTAGTTGCTGCTTCTAGTACGCTTCTGCTGTTCGCGGTCGGCTAACCCCTCGTTTACACCTAAGTATAAAACATGTATTTGACAAGTTGCAATACAGGCTTCAGTGTGAATGCTCGCATCACTGAGATGGCTCCGCGAAATACCTACTAGATGCTCTCGACAGGTTGCAGCGACGCGCGGTCCGAATTATTGGGAACCCTGAGGTCACGAACACCCTCGAGCCTTTGCAGATGCGCAGAGATATTGCTTCCTTGGCTGTATTTTACCGTCTCTACCATGGTGAGTGTTCTGATGAGCTCTTCCAACTAATCCCACCATCTCCTTTACTACATAGGACAACACGTGCAGCCTTAGATGTCACCCTCACACTGTGCCGAATATACGAGCAAGAACCAAGCGGTTTGGTGACTCTTTTCTTTGCCGCATGCATATTGTTTTTTTTTTATACATATAGAATACGTCAATTAGACTTCGCCTTGCCTGATGGTAAGCTAAAGGCAAACTCTCAGAAAAGAGGGTCACCATTACCTACACATACCGTGTGACAATGGTGACACTCAGCTTGACGGTGTCATCATATGTTTTGTCACGCCCCGCTTAAAGGACCCGGGACTGTAGGAAGAGGGAAACACGTGAGCTGGTAATGAATTCCAGGCCTTAATGGTGCGACAGAGGAAAGAGTCACCGAACCGCTTGGTTCTTGATCGGATGTTCTGCACCGTGTGCGGGTGACATCTAAGACCTGCACGTGTTGTCCTGTGTTGGAAAGGGGAGGGTGGGACTAATTGGAAGAGCTCATCAGAACACTCACCATGGTACAGACGGTAAAATACAGCAATGGACGCAACATCTCTACGCATCTGTAAAGGTTCTAGGGTGTTCGTTATCTCGGGATTCCCAATGACGCGGACCGCACGTCGCTGCGACCTGTCGAGAGCATCTAGTAAGTACTTTGCTGAACCATCCCAGAGATGCGAGCAGTATACCACACAGGAGCGAATTTGTGTCTTGTATAGAAGACACCTCTGCTCCGGCGTAATAAAATCGTCTCACTCTGTTCAGGATTCCGAGTTTCCGTAAGGCTGTTTTGATGATACTTTCGATGTAATTTTTGTCATTCAGGTTGCAGCGAACATCCATACGGTATGGACCATACCTAGGATATTGAGATTGTCCTGCAGTGGCAGTGGCGTGCTCTGAAGAGTAGGGAGGGGAAGGAAAGAAGATACTTTTGCTGTAAACGCACATGCCTGCGTCTTCTTGGCATTGAACTCAACCATTGTGTTTTGATTAGTCTTCTATAAGTCTTCAACAAGTTTTTTATAAACAAGTTTACAACTTGTTTCGTGGTGTAAACCAGGGGTAAGAACTAGGACCGTACCTTTAGAGTTAGACTATGGTTGACCTACATGAGCATCCCTTATTGGTAAAGAAGTATTCAGATACCTTACCAAAGAAAGCTGAAATAACAATCACGAACGCCTTGGTGTACCGGAATTCTACAGAGTACTCCGTCAAGTTAGCACCCGTAGTTCTCGTTCTATGTAAGAAGCAGTTGTATTCAGCAGGCATGGTGGACGTCCCTGCAATAAAAACATTTTTCATCATGTAAAATAAACCGTAGACGCGTTGTCCGTACTCTAAAATGGTGACAATAAAATGATATCGGCACTTACAAAACGTTATAAATCAAGCGCCGGCCTGGGGGTGACAGGTCGAGCCGCCTGTCACCCTAGCAGAAGCAGGCCGCGGCGTCGCCTGGCGCGCCTTCCCGTTTACCGGGAACGAGTTGGGGACTCTGTAGTCCCCACACACCCGAGAAGAGGGCCAGATAGTGAGAGATGGCCCTGGGTCGGCCGGGGTGCGAGGGATATGCCTGTCAACCTCACCTTCGGCAACCAAAGCGACCCACAGGCGGCGTGCGTTTTAGTCGGTTCGAGTCCGACATAACCTCTCCCACCGGCTCCGGTGGGGAGGTATCCGTGGGGATTTTGCGCACGTAAAAAAAAAAAAACGTCATAAATCATTTATTCTGTATAGACTATTAGGTATATACAGAATAAATGATTTTTGACTTTGACTTAGACTTTGATACGTCAATATAATTAATTCAGTTGAATTATATTAATTTCGTGTAGGTGTAACAAGTTCGTCTACCAAGTACCGTCTGTAACCGTATGAATAGCAAGGGTAGGTACACATAAACTTGCTTCCATCCAACATACGTTTAAAAGTAGGCTCCTTGCCCTTAGTCCTGCATTTTCAATTTCCTTTTTTACAATACATAATGATTGAATTCATTCAGTGATACTAACAGTAGTAAATATTGACGGGGGACAGGTACATGAGACAGGCGCCCCAGTGCGCGCTCAGAAGCAGCAGCACCGGGATCCGAACGATTCCTTGCACGATGTAGGAGCCGCTGAAAAACTGTAAAAGCAATTTCAATAAAGCGTTACTTTAAAAAAAAAAAAATGGTGCAAAAATTATTTTGCCATTAGAACGCTCATTAATTATCTATCACTGAGTAACATAGGCTATATTATATTGAATCAATCAAACAATTGATTCGGACCAAGCGGTTCGGTGACTCTTTCCTCTATCGCACCATTAAGGCCTGGAATTCATTACCAGCTCACGTGTTTCCTTCTTCCTACAGTCCCGGGTCCTTTAAGTGGGGCGTGAAAAAGCATATGATGAGGCCGTAAAGCTGAGTGTCACCATTGTCACACGGTATGTGTAAGTAACGGTGGCCCTCTTTTCTGAGACTTTGCCTTTAGCTTACTATCAGGCAAGGCGAAGTCTAATTGACGTGTTCTATATATAAAAAAAAATATCCCACCGCAGTTCACTGCTGGACATTGACTCTCCCAATTATCACGCTACTATCCAAGGGGGAGGAGTAGTAACCATAAATGTCAATAAATCCGGTAATCTATTACGTATACATAGAGTATATGAGTTAAAGTGGTGCAACGGGGTTTTAGAATATGGGGGGGGGGGGGGGGAGGGGCAGCTAAATAGACGGAGCAGCGTGAATAGGTCTATATTTCACACGGGCGGAGTCGCATGCAACAGCTATAATAGCAATGCACAGCAAATAAAGATCTATTCTATTCTATTGTAATGTAATAATATACAATTAAACATACAGCATCTTTTTTTTCATGCAATTCTACTCTTGATACTCAGATATTTCGTAAGACTCTGGGGCCGTATTCTGTACATTACTCGTTCGTTATAACTTATCTTATAAAATTGTAAGAAAAGACAGCGACAAACATAGGCATGCTTGCGTCAAACCCCAGGTCCCTAATTGAGAGCGAGCAATTATTGTCAAGAATGCTCGTTAAGTGTTACCGAAAATTTGTTAAGTTTGTGACGACTTTCGGTAGGATACCAGGAAATATCGTTAACTTAAGTAGAGACTAGAGACGTCGCTATGTAGTTAACGACCGAATTCGGTAGCTATCACCTGTACAGTACAGCCCCTGATTTCGTACCTGAGTGACTGTTTTCAAAGAATCAGTGACGGTGCGGATCCTGGCGATTCTCAACAGCGGCAGTGTGTGAACAATAAGAATATATCGGGGCTTTGTGAAACCCATCCACAGCATCAAAAAAGCTAGCGGAGTACATGAGATCAAGTCAAGAAATAACCAGGTTTTCAAATAGCGGCTGTAAGAGAAGGAAAAGAAAATATTCGCTATTGGTTAGATTGAATGTGATTTAAGTTTACGAAACGTAGGTAAATTAGTCTTTCTTTTTATACAACTTAGGTGGCAGACAAGCACACGGCCCACCTGATGGAAAGTTGTTACCATGATCTATGAACGTGTGTAACACCAGAGGAGTCACATCCGTGCTGCAGGCCCCTCTTCCCCACTGGGCACTATGGGCACGTGCCCAGGGCCCCGCGATCGAATGGGGCCCCCTAGTTCCTGCCAGATTACCAAATGATAACCGATATTTAGGTATTACCGAAAAACATTAATTTTGAAAAATCTGATGATAATGACTTACTACAATACCTACGCTTATTATATTAGCTTTAGTTTGCCGCATGCGGATAGCTATACCTTGTACAACATAGCTTGAACTTTTTGACAGATGGGTCAGTGATGGGAAACAGAAAATATCTATTGGTGTAAAAAATGTGTTGGCTAAATATGTGGCTGTATGTATGTTTTAAACTATTCAAAATAGATAAATTCATTCGTCAATCAATTTTATTGCACTAGACATAAAAACATTGGGTAGGTACCATTGTTTTCAGTTTTTCTATTTAAATTTTACTTCGAAGCAATAAAAACCACTTAAGACTTTCGGAAAATGCTTGAGTCCTTACAGTCCGTCAAATCTAAGAAGTACCGTTTGACAGTTCTGACAATTGAATGATAGGGATGGGATGAAAAAATCGATTACTATAATATCCGAACTTTAAGAGATCGATTACTATAATATCCGAATTTTAAGAAATCAATTGTTATAATTAAATAAAAGAAATGTTTAGGATATTTTTTTATTCACTACTAGTACTAGTATCGTCGTCTTCGTCATCATCGTCATTTAAATTAATGACCAGTTGATTGTCCATTACATTATCAAAGTGTACGTCTCTTTCGAAGTCGTCCATTATTATTTTCTTTGTTTTTTGTACCACTTTACTCCAATCTTCCTGTGTAACTTGGGCACATGCTTCCTTTAATAAACCTTCCTAGCGTTAATCCCAGTCGCATTCAAAGCTTTAAAAAAAAAGGGTTTGCTGTGACAATTTAACAAAAACTTTAAAAATCTTAAATGAATAAAGCTTGCTATAAAGTAGATGAGTATCTTGATATTTAAACTATCATGGTCACTTACATCAGTATCAAAATAAACGGGATATTTCATTGTTTTGAGTTTACTTACGCCACTACTCCAGTTCCTCCGTGATCATGGTGCTTGCAACAGCGCCGAAATATCGGAAACTCAAAACAATGAAACATGGTAAATATCCCGTTTATTTTGATACTGAGTATCTTGATGATGTAAAAACGTGGTCAACATAAGTCTCTCGTTTGCTCGCACAAAATAAAATTGTAAACTAAAGCAAATTTAAAAAAGTAAAGATAATCAATTTCTAATATACTTCTCCGAGTTTCTTGTTGGTATCTTCTCAGTAGAACTAAACTACCGAACCAGCGAAAGAATCATTTTCCAATTGGCCTATTTATGCATTATTTAATATTTTTATATTATTTCTTGACATAATTGTAAAGTTTGACTTTCATATGTGCTCTTTATTTGCCTAAACTGAATAAATTAAATTGATTCATTGATTCTTACTGCGAATTTGGCTGAACTTCGCTAGCGAGCATTTGGGTTGTGGAAGTGAAATGCAGCATCTGACTTCCACAACCCAAAGGCGATTACAGTAAGACCAGTTGTTTGACTTTTTAGGGCTCCAATTACCCGTAACGTGTGCCATAGACGTTTGTATGGCAACCGGGAACGACGGCTTTACGTGCTCTCCGAGGCACGACCACCCCAATCCAAATACCCATAATCATACATACAAATATTTGCACTGAGCGGGGATCAAACCCATATATTTAGGTATTACCGAAAAACATTAATTTTGAAAAATCTGATGATAATGACTTACTACAATACCTACGCTTATTATATTAGCTTTAGTTTGCCGCATGCGGATAGCTATACCTTGTACAACATAGCTTGAACTTTTTGACAGATGGGTCAGTGATGGGAAACAGAAAATATCTATTGGTGTAAAAAATGTGTTGGCTAAATATGTGGCTGTATGTATGTTTTAAACTATTCAAAATAGATAAATTCATTCGTCAATCAATTTTATTGCACTAGACATAAAAACATTGGGTAGGTACCATTGTTTTCAGTTTTTCTATTTAAATTTTACTTCGAAGCAATAAAAACCACTTAAGACTTTCGGAAAATGCTTGAGTCCTTACAGTCCGTCAAATCTAAGAAGTACCGTTTGACAGTTCTGACAATTGAATGATAGGGATGGGATGAAAAAATCGATTACTATAATATCCGAACTTTAAGAGATCGATTACTATAATATCCGAATTTTAAGAAATCAATTGTTATAATTAAATAAAAGAAATGTTTAGGATATTTTTTTATTCACTACTAGTACTAGTATCGTCGTCTTCGTCATCATCGTCATTTAAATTAATGACCAGTTGATTGTCCATTACATTATCAAAGTGTACGTCTCTTTCGAAGTCGTCCATTATTATTTTCTTTGTTTTTTGTACCACTTTACTCCAATCTTCCTGTGTAACTTGGGCACATGCTTCCTTTAATAAACCTTCCATTTTCTTGACACTGAAGGGTGGTTTTGTGTTGTGTCTTGCTGCATAACCTGTAAAACAATAATGTAACTATTTGATAGCAGACGAAAACCATTGTTTAAATTATAAATGTTAGAAGTACTCGTGTTATTATTATAATATTATAAAATATTACCTTTAACTTGGGCCCAAATCAGTTCAATGGCATTATATTGGCAATGGTACGGAGGAAGTCGTATGACTTTGTGCCCGTGCTCTTCGGCCAATTGGTCAATTACATATGTCGGTTTTGGTGGTTTATGCAATTTCACTAACTGTAATAATTCAGCTTTTAATAGTGACATGTCGGCATCCACTCCTTTTCTTTGCAGCCATGCCACCAAATCTGCTTTCTTATTGGCTGACGTAGGTGCTTTATCAATTTGCACAGAGTGGTATGGGGCATTATCCATTATAATTGTGCTGTTAGGAGGGATATTCTGTAATAAATTTAAGAACCACTCTCGGAACCTTACTGCGTCCATTTCTTCATGATACTCTTTAGTGCTTTTGGATTGGAAAGCTAATAAAGAGTTTTCCACGAAGCCTGTAGACGCTGACCCAGCATGGCATATTATGAGGCGTCCACCTTTTCCTATCGGCACCTTCGAGCACGAAGCTTCAGAATCATCAGTCCATGTTTTCGGCACAGAATGGTTGGAATTTAGCCAAGTTTCGTCCAAAAATATTACATTATCCCAGTTTATAATTTGTTTAACTTCGCGCAGGAATGTTAGTCGCTGCATAATTATGTCATGTCGCTCCATAACAATTTTTCGTTTGTCAACTTTTTTGTATCTGAAGCCAATTCCTGTTATTACCGTTCTCAACGACTCTATGCTTCCCTTATACAGCCCGGCATCTTTTAAAGTTGCACATAACTTTGCCAATGTTGGAAATTCGCCTCTTGTAAAATACCCGTATATATGGTTTCTAATAGCATGACTATCGAATTCATCGATGCCTGTCACAGGTTTATTTCTTTTTCGTTTTTTCGGTGTGTGAAGTACGTTACTGTCACTCCCCGAAGGCCCATATTTTTCACTTAATATTTTGCCAACGGTGCGGCTACCAATACCGAGAGCTTCACCGACGCGATCCCGAACTTGTGTAACTGGCAGTAGAAGTCCACCATTTTGAGATTCACGCTCAAAATACTCGTGTAATTTCACCACCAATTCACGAGCCTGGCTGTTCAAAGTACGTCCTCTTTTCGACATTATTAATAAACACTTGCTTAGTTCGGAGTCCAGTATAAATATTGCCAAGGTAAACGGATAAAGAATGATCAGTCCAGAAAAGTAATAGCCAAGTCACAAATTGTAAAACACAAACGAGAAAGCAAGTACGCGCACAGTCAGCTTCCAAGATGGCGAGAGACTGCTGACGCCGAACCGACCGAGCGGACCGCGTGCGCTTGTAGTTGGCAGTGTTGCCAGAAAAAAAAAATTGTAGAGACTTGGACACCTGCGATTTTGCCTATTGACCTAAAAATAATTAAATTAATTTATTTTAGGGTATCTGTGTATTCAGTGCATTATGCGGTCGCGCAGTAACGTCGTTAATTTATAACATCAGGCAACAACATTTTTGTGAATGGGTTCTACATACCTTATTTTTATTAGTTTTAGACGTAGAAATAAGACTTAGAAGAAAAAATTGTAATTGTAAAATCAATGGATGTGCTTGTTAAAAATTTGTTTATTTCTCTGTAATATGCAAACCCATACTATCATACACAAAAATAAATGTAAAAAACACTATCCCTGACTCCATTTACTATTTCGACAGCGTTAGCGCGAGAAACCCCGACTTATTTGGGCGCGAAAATCAAAAATCGACAAATCGCTTTCGACAACTTTTTAAAGAAGCAAATATATTTGATTTATAAATACGTATTTTTGGTGAATGGGTTTTATCTCATATTTTACGATTACATAACTATTTAGTTATGTAATCGTAATATGTGAGATAAATCCCATTCACATGAAAAAATATTTGTTTGGTTGTCAAGTGTAATTTGTAAATAATACATTCGATATTTCGTATATGTAAACGATTTTTTTGCATACAAGTGTATCCGAAGAGTCGCAACACTACGTGCAGTGACCTAACTACGTAACTTTGTAATGCGGTCAAGAATATAACTATTAGAAATTATTTACTGTGTAAATATGTGTTATTTTGCTTTGTTTGAAAGTTTTCAATTACATTTAGGGCCGAAACTGCGTCAAGCGGGTGCGGGCGCGGTTTCATACAAAAGTGCTCCGTCGCGGAGACCCGCGCGGGCGTCCGTCACGGGGACGCACGCCCCGCGCCCACGCAGCGGGGCGCGCCTCCGTACGACGGAAACAGGCGCGGGGGCACGCGCGGGAGCCCGCCAGCGGTAACACGTACGGACTTGTTCAGTCGATAGCGCTAGCTCATCCGGGTCGTACGCACGTTCTTAGAAAAATGTCTTTCGACACCGAAAGAGTTATTGTGGAAGTACAGTGCCACCCTGTCATATGGGACCTGATATAGATTTTACTCTTAAATTGTATTCGTTCCAAAATTCACCCATGCCCTACGATCAAGGCCTTTTTTTAAATATATAACAATTTTGAAAAAAATAGACGAAATTATAGAAAATACCCTCACTAAAATTTTAAATGTGGCCTTGGATGACCGAGCTTTACTACAAGCGACTCTACCGATTCGCTTGGGTGGGCTCGGTATTCGCAAAATTTCAGATGTCAGCTTACCAGCGTTCCTGTCTTCAGTCCACAGTACCGAAGAATTAACTAGGAAAATCCTTGCACCTACACTAGTTAATTCTGAAGTATTGTGTAAGACTGATGCAGTGAACGCTTGGAAAATTGCATGTCCAAATACCGATCTCCAGCATATGCAGCTTAGTTGGAAAAAAATTACTAAATACATGTTCCAATGCTACTGAGCGTGCCCTAAACGGGCGGTTGGAGTGTGGGAATCGGCTCTTTGGCTACAAGCTCTTCCGTCATCTAACGTAGGGACTATGTTAGATGACACTACCTTCCGCATCGCAACTTGTCTCCGTTTAGGTGCGCCGTGTGTTTCTTCGCATCAATGCCGTTGTGGAGAAGCCGTTGACAGACTCGGACACCATGATCTGTCGTGCTGCAGGAGCGCAGGGCGAATTCCACGGCACGCCAGCCTCAATGACATAATCCGCCGTGCTCTTGTCACCGCCGGTGTACCAGCTGTACTAGAACCAAACGGTTTGGCGCGTGACGATAGCAGGAGACCGGATGGCATATCGTTAATGCCATGGAAGATGGGTAGGACTCTGGTGTTGGACGCCACATGCGTTGATACCATGGCTCCTACCCATATAACTAGCACGGCTGGCTGTGCTGGTGCTGCTGCTGCTTCTGCAGAGGCTCTCAAGCTCTCTCTCTCTCCAATCTCATCGGGGATTATGAATTTGTGCCGTTTGGAGTCGAGACTTTGGGGTCATGGGGTCCGAGCGCTCGCAACCTCTTCCGTGAGATTGCGAAGCTTATGGTCGACGCTTCTCGGGACCAGAAGGCTGGCCTCTTTTTAGGTCAGAGAATAAGCATTGCCATACAACGTGGCAATGCTGCCAGTCTTCTGGGAACGCTACCACAAGAGGCATGCGATGCGGAGGAATTCTACGACGCATTTTAATTGTTCTTAGCTATAAGTTGTATAAAAGTTATTTTATTTTTATTGTATTTAATATTTATAAATTATTTCTGTACAGATTACTTAGAATGAGAATAATTTAATTAACTTCAACCATCAAATAAATTTCTCTTAAATTGTTGACCTTCAAATACGGTTCCAGTTTCGAAAATAATTCGTCATAGATCTGTACCGATACTTTAAAATAATTGTAAAATGAATTTTCATTTTCTCTTAATACACTGAACTTTGCAACAAATTCCCCGCACAGCAACAGCAACAGCAAAGTTTCTTTTTTGCAAGTCGTCGTAGTTTTGCTACGTAATAATATAATAAGTTCTCCATGGACATGACTATACATGCACGCCGCTAAAATTGAACTAGCGACACTGCGATAGACGGTCTCCGCGACGGGTGCCCGCGACGGGTACCGTCGCGTGACCACGCAACCCGCCCGCGTGACCACGCGCGTAGACACGCGACGGGTGCCCGTCGCGGTCGCCCGCTTAACGCAGTGTCGAGCCTTAGATATTAAGAATTGTACATTTTTAGATACAATAATGAAATCTTTCTAAATTCATGGTTTTATGAAAAAGGTTATCGAAACTGAATAATGTACGTATGAACAAAGTTGTTTCGGTTTGAAAAATATGAAACGTCAAACGGTACCTCTTAGATTTGATGGACTGTAACAGGTACTCTTATGTTGTGTGTCTATTCTTATGATTATTATCAATTTTTAATATTATTAGAATAAGAAAATATTGTTCGTCGTTGCAAAGTTATATCGATTTCAGATTTGACATCCGTCAAAAAGAAAGATTAAACTAATAAATAAACAGGGTATAAGTACTCCACTCTCTCTCAAAAATGAGTTTTTCCGATATTAGTATATTTAGGTTAATTTAAATACCTATATGTAAGTATAAGAATACAATTAAAAGAAAAATTATTAAATTAAAAAAAGAAGAATTATTTGATGCGGTGTGGTTTATGTCTTTAAGAAACCTATTCGAACGTCATTCGTAATACCAAAGACAAAAAAGGGGAATTCCCGACTCCCGATCGTCGTTTGACTTGACGAACGGGAATTCCCTTCAAGTGCGATGTTGTGGCGTTTGTTTTGTTTGTAGTTGTTAGTTTGTTACTGACTGTGCTTGAGCTCTGACAAAAAAATAGTATTGTTTGATTAAATCGTCGTTTGTCTGTTTTGTGTTAGCGAATATTTTCGTTATAAAATTAATTAAATACTGAATTATAATATAAAATGTCGAAACGGTCATATTCTAGTGGATCTGAAAAAAGGAAAAAAGCTCTACATCAGAAAGAAGTAATTGAAAAGTTACCAAAATTAACATCATATTTTACTACTACTACTGGAGAAACTTCTGTAAGTAGCAATCAACTCATAAATGTTCCACATGATGACTTAGCTCAATTACAAATTGCGGGAATTTCTAAACCTTCATGTTCCAATTTTGAAAAAGAGATTGAATCAGAAAGCGACTATTCCTACGACGAAAGTGCAACGACTTCAGTAACTTCACTAAAACCGACAACTCCAACTGTGTCAATTGAACAGCAGTTTTCCAACACAGAAGAATTAATATCGCACGATCCCGCCGATTATTTTCACGAAAAGTTTGTTGAAATAAATCGCGAAATTTTAATTCGTAAGGGACCAGTATATTTTCAAAATAAAGATTCTGACTTTTCCGAGGCATCCAGAACCTACAAAGATGGTAATAAATTAGTGACGAGATATTTCAACAAAGCATTATTTATTCGCAAATTAAAGAACAATGAAAGCGTCGAAAGAAAATGGTTGCTGTATTCGCCTTCCAAATGCTCTGTATTTTGTTTTTCATGCTGCTTATTTAACCCAACTGATGTTAATCTTTGCTCTCGGAATGGATGTAATGATTGGAAGCATATTAATCACATAATTTTAACACATGAAAATAGCCTAGCGCATAAGCAATCTATGATGACTTATCTGGCACGAAGTAAAGCGGTTGGTAGAGTAGATATAGAGTTATTATCTCAACATCAAAAGGAAGTGGATTACTGGAGAAACGTACTTAAACGGATTGTAGCTGTTGTAAAATTTTTGGCATCGAGAGGGCTTCCATTTCGCGGCGACAATGAAATCCTAGGATCTCCAAACAATGGAAATTATTTGGGTTGTGTGGAATTATTGAGTGAATTTGATCCATTTCTTGCAGATCACTTAAAAAAATTTGGGAATCCTGAAAAGGGTAACATTTCTTATTTATCAGCAAATATCTGTAATGAGTTTATTGAAGTAATGGGAAAACAGGTTCTAAAAAAAATTATAAATGAAGTTAAATCAGCAAAATATTTTTCCATAAGCGTTGACAGTACGCCCGATCTGTCTCATATTGACCAGCTAACTTTCATCATTCGATACGTAAAAGACTGTGTTCCTGTTGAAAGGTTTTTGAAATTTATACCTATTAAAGAGCATAAATCTAAGTATTTAGCGGAGACCATCTTAAATTTTTTAGAGATACATGATATTCCCATAAAAGATTGCAGAGGACAAAGCTACGACAATGCTTCAAATATGTCGGGAAAGTATAGTGGTCTACAAACAAGAATCAAGGAAAAATGTGAATTTGCCACCTTTATACCATGTGCAGGACATTCACTAAACTTGGTAGGTGTCCATGCTGCTGGGTGTGTACCGGAGGCATCACAGTTTTTTGAAATAGTTCAGAAAGTGTACAACTTTTTTTCGGGCTCTACCCACAGATGGAATATATTAACAGAACATTTAGGTTCAAAAAAAGTTGTTAAGAGTCTTTCACAAACCAGATGGTCAGCCCGAGCTGATGCAGTAAGTGCTTTGCATGGGGGTTATAAAAGAATATTAGAAGCTTTAATCACCATCGCAAACGATACTGAAAAGGCACGAGAAACAAGAGACGAAGCCCTTAGTCTGTCTAGAAAAATGGGAAATCTAGAATTTATTATACTGACGGAAATCTGGAGCACCATATTGGAAAGAATAGACAAAACAAGTAATTATCTTCAGAAAGAAACAATAACACTGGACGTTGCAACCAATTTGTTGACTTCACTTTATGATTTTATTACTAACCTCAGGGATAAATTTGATAACTTCGAATCATCTGCCAAAGAAAATAACCCAGAATCTGACTACAAAGATCTATCTCAAAGAACAAGACGTAGAAGCTCACGGCTGATTTTTTTTGATGGCTCTGCGCCATCAGTCCAATTGAATGGAAAAGAGCGATTCAACGTAGAAACCTTTCTCCCAATAATCGATACCTTGAGTGTTCATCTAAAACAGCGACAAAGTTCATATGAGACCGTCAGTCAACGTTTTAGTTTATTTTTTCACTTAAAAACTCTGAATTCCGAAGAGATACGACAAGGATGCAAAGAATTTTCTCAAATCTATCACGAAGATGTTAATGAAAAAGAGTTAGAAATAGAATGTCAACATTTAAAAGAATACTTAAAAAATGTTCAGAGTGAAAATGAAGCATCTAACAGTGTACAGGAAGTATATAATCTATTAAAGCAAAACAAAATTGAAGACACATTTCCTAACGTAGAAATTGCATTGAGAATATTTTTAAGTATGATGGTAACTAACTGCAGCGGAGAACGCTCCTTCTCCAAATTGAAACGAATAAAAAATGAATTAAGAAGTACAATGCTTCAAGAGAGATTAACTAGTTTGTCGCTGATGTCCATAGAATGTGATATTCTCAATACCATAGATTTTGAAGATGTGATTAACGATTTTGCTCATCTTAAATCTAGAAGGGTACCTTTGCAATCAACATAGAATTAATCTAAGGATTTTATGTTAAGCGAGTTACTTTTGTAGATTATTTTTTATATTTCCTATTTTTTTATAGTTAGTAACTAAATAAAAATAGATGTAGAACCTTGTTTGTCTTTCTTTATCTATTGTAACTAAATAGTGTTTTCTCAAGGTCCTAGGGGCCCCATGATCCTAATGTGCCCAGGGCCTCAAATAGTTTAAAGACGGCCCTGCCGTGCTGCCGACCCTGTGAGAACAGAGATTTTGTGCCGTCAGTGTAGAGGACAAAGCAGGACAAGCCTTTGGTCATCCCACTGACAGCACACAAACTCCAGTGAGCTCTGGCTACCCTACTTACCACCGGGAACACAACACGAAGTTATTATAACCGCGGTATTCTGTAGGGCGGAGGTACTTCCCCAGTCGGACTGCTCAATTGGGCGGAAATACCGCCGTGTCCTACCTCCTCAAAACTGTAGATATGTAGTAGTCTGTTCATGAACAGTGATCAGCTTACATATCAAAACGGAACGGGATCGTCTCCATTTCGCCTTCCGGCTAGGCGAAACTGCGCTTATGGCTCTTTTAGCGCTCGTTAACTTAACTGTCACCGAAACCCCGATTATAAACTGTGTTACTATAGGATTAATGTACAATATTAAACGGAAAAGAGTTCATTACATATGTAATGTTTTGCTGTAGTAGTGACGGAGAGCTGCAAGCGCGTGTTTATTTGTTTATTATTTCATCGCTTTAGGCGATTTCGATCTCATCATCTTCACTAAGATGTATAATCCTAAATGTATCCGAGGCCAAGGTACCCTTAGAGTATAGGGTCCGGTCCGGCTCCTTCTCCTCTACTTCATACGCCCAAGTCTATGGTAGTGAGACGATTTGCACGCATGTCACCCTTCATGAAATGAAGTCAGGACTTCTTGGGCCTACCCTTTCTACCTGGACTCGGTGGTTGCCGGAAAATGTGGCTCCACCAGCGAAGGCAGCTCTCTTGAATTTTATCTGCGATGTGAAGGCTGCCACAAATGCAAGAGTTCTTCACGCGATCTTTACGCATGACTCCGCACATCAACGACAGCATTATTATCTCCGTGACACCACAGATTTTTTTGAGGGTTAGGACACGACGGTATTTCCGTCCAATTGAGCAGTTCGACTAGGGAAGCGCCTCCGCCAGAGCTCACTAGAGAATTTTTGTGCTGTCATTGAGAAGACCAAAAGCTTGTCCTGCTTCGTCTTTTACACTGACGGCACAGAAACTCTCTGTACTTACAGGGTTGGCAGTGCGAGTGTGACTCCCTTGGTTTCGCGCACGTCCATAAGCCACGGTAACCACTTTTCATCAGGTGGGCCGTGTGCTTGAATGCAGGTATAAAAAAACCCAGATAATATAATATAATTTTTATAGTGACACGCAGCTCCTGCTTGTATCGCTTCAACAGCGGCCACATCTCACATAGTTACGATCCAATGTCGACGACGACCCAAACTCATCATGTTTCAGGGAACATGACGTCATGTGGCACTAAGATGGCCGCCTAAATTAAGATTTCAAAAAGGGGATTTTTTTTACTGTTTGCATACTGTTGTGGTTCGGGCATGTAATGCGTAGGGATGAAAGTAATGTCGTAAGGAAGGTACTAACTATGGAAGTGGATGGCTACAAGGGGAGAGGGAGGCCTAAAATGCGGTGGATGGACTGTGTGAAAGATGACTTGGTTAAGAAGGGAGTGAATGTTGAAATGACTGTAACTAGAGATGAATGGAAAAGGAACACATGTTGCGCCGACCCCAAATAATCTTGGGATAAGGGTAGGAGGATGATGATACATACATACATACATACATATAATCACGTCTTTATGTCTGGAGGGTTAGACAGAGGTGCATTAACACCCACATTTCACCAATAATTGTATTTGGTCCCACGTAATACGGAGTGAGCCTATCGCCGTATCCCGGGCACTATTGTTGACTCGAGCCATGAATCTGAGGCTGATTCTGGGCTGTATATATCTGTCTGATGTTAAAAAAACCAATCCCTTACTCGCCTTGTACGACACCGCATGGGAAGAGATGGGGCGGCCCTTATTTTACTTTGCCGGAAACCACGCCACTGTTTGATTTGTAATAAATAAATAAAATATAATTACATAGCGATTGTTCTTCTGTCCATGATAACAGTTGAGATTTCTTTATCTACATATCCTAAATTAAATCTCATGATTATGTCTGCAAAACACATGATGTGGAAGAATAGCAGATATTTATCTGCGATGTGCAATCTTATACCATGGATGGGGTCCAACACACAGAAGAGACGGAACGGAGACAGTAACATGTGGCTGAGATTCACCACTATCATGAGTGTAGACCAGAATAAACTGAAAAGAATGTGAACTTTTTATTTTATTTATATCTATACTATATAATAATTAATAATAATCTATACTATATAAATACATAGGCTGCTACTTATGTATGCGGAATCTGGGATTCCAATAGTTTTAAACGCAATGTCTGACCTCCATGCACATATTCGTTCTGAAAAAATGGAACTCACTCGTGAAAATATTCGTGCTATGATTTATTACGATTTTCGACGTGGACGTTTCGGACGAAGTTAAAGAAGGTCGCCCGAAATCGGCGGTTGTGCCACAAAATATTGAAGCTGTGCGAAAACTAATAATGCAAGACCGCCATGTTACGTATCGCGAGATAGAGGCCATTCTGGGCATATGTATGACGAGCATTCATAGGATATTACATGAACATTTGTATGTAAAAGAGCTAGTGGCACATCCCACGGGCAGCCGTGGATACTGGCGACTGGCCAAAGACAGGCCAACTTCTGTCAGCCTTCGCTGCCACCGCTGCGCTACCCTGATGGATCCCTGGCCCATTTACCGCAAGAGAAAGCCAATATGCTAGTAAATCTCTTTGCGGCCAATTCCCGAGTCGATGATTGCGGTATACAGCCGCCGACACTACCCAATGGTGACCACGTAATGCCTGAAATACGTATCAGGCAATGTGATGTCCGTGCGGTGCTTCAATCACTCGATGTCCGGAAAGCCAGTGGCCCGGATGGTATTCCAGCGGTGGTCTTACAAAAATGTGCAGCGGAGTTGTCTCCGATGCTTACGCGGCTGTACCGACTGTCCTACAGCTCAGGTACAGTGCCTTCGGCTTGGAAAGAGGCGAATGTACAGCCGATCCCCAAGAAGGGGGATCGCTCAGAGCCAGCCAACTATCGACCCATAGCCGTCACCTCAGTGCTGTGCAAGGTCTTCGAGCACATCATTAACAAACAGCTCATGCGTCACCTAGAGGATCACTCCTTAATTAATGACCGGCAATATGGCTTCAGGCCGAAACGGTCAACGGGTGATCTTCTAGCATACGTTACCCATCTTTGGGGTGAGGCTATGGACAAGCACGGCGAGTCACTGGCAATTAGTCTTGATATCACCAAAGCTTTCGATAGAGTCTAGCACAAATCGCTTCTCTCCAAGCTACCAGCCTTTGGTCTGCCTCCTAGACTGTGCAACTGGATTGCTAGTTTCCTGCGGGAGCGCCGTATCCGCGTCCTCTGTGATGGACGGGCTTCGGAGTTCTTGCAAATAAATGCTGGCGTACCGCAGGGGTCTGTATTATCTCCCGCACTCTTTCTTCTGCATATTAACGACATGCTGTCCACCGGCAGCATACATTGCTATGCAGACGATAGCACCTTACACGGGAGTTATCACGGACAACCTGCGGCCAAACAGTCTGATATCGTGGAAAAAAGACAGCTTCTTGTCACTGAACTGGACCGGGTCTTGAATCACATTTCACAATGGGGCTCTGAGAACATGGTCGAGTTCAATGCCAAGAAGACGCAGGCTTGTGCGTTCACAGCAAAGGTATCTTCCTTCCTTCCCCTTCCCACTCTTCAGAGCACGCCACTGCCACTGCAGGACAATCTCAATATCCTAGGTATGGATATTCGCTGCAAACTGAATAACAGAAATTACATCGAGTGCATCATCAAAACAGCCTCGCGGAAACTCGGACTCCTAAACAAAGTGAGACGTTTTTTCACGCCGGAGCAGCGGTGTCTTCTCTATAAGACACAAATTCGCTCCTGCGTGGAATACTGCTCGCATCTCTGGGATGGCTCCGCGAAATACCTACTAGATGCTCTCGACAGGTTGCAGCGACGCGCGGTCCGAATTATTGGGAACCCTGAGGTCACGAACACCCTCAAGCCTTTGCAGATGCGTAGAGATATTGCTTCCTTGGCTGTATTTTACCGTCTCTACCACGGTGAGTGTTCTGACGAGCTCTTCCAACTAATCCCACCATCTCCTTTCCTACATAGGACAACACGTGCAGGCCTTAGATGTCACCCTCACACTGTGCAGAATATACGAGCAAGAACCAAGCGGTTCGAAGACTCTTTTCTTTGCCGCACCACTAAGACCTGGAATTCATTACCAGCACACGTGTTTCCTTCTTCCTACAGTCCCGGGGCCTTTAAGCGGGGCGTGAAAAAGCATCTGATGAGGCCGCCAAGCTGAGTGCCACCATTGTAGCACTTAGTGTCTGTAATGGTGACCCTCTTTCCTGAGACTTTGCCTTTAGCTTACCATCAGGCGAGGTGAGGTCAAGTTGGCGTGTCCTATATAAAAAAAAAAAACTTAACTGAGGATCAAAAAGATGCTCGCGTCGAATGGTGCAAGAAAACCTTGAAAAAATTCAACGGAGGCGACTCAAAATCTGTTTATAATATCTACACAGGTGACGAATCCTCGATCTACGCGTACGATCCCGAAACTAAACAACAATCAACAGTTTGGGTGTTTTAAAATGAGCCAAACTCTACGAAAGTGGCTCGTGCAAAAAGCACTGTAAAGCAAATGGTGGCCTGCTTTTTTGGTATTAATGGCCATGTGGCTACAATACCACTGGAGAATCGCAGAACGGTTAATTTGGAGTGGTACACGACCATTTGTTTGCCAGAAGTATTTGAAGAAATACGCAAAAACAACCAGCGACTCAGAATCATACTTCACCATGACAATGCCAGCTGTCATATATCTCAGGAAAAAACTACATTTTTGGATGGTCAAAAAATAGAATTAATGGGTCATCCACCGTACAGCCCTGATTTGGCTCCCAATGATTTCTATTTATTCCGAAATGTAAAAAATAAATTACGACGATTTTCGACCCGTGAAGATGCCGTAGACGCGTTCAAACAGCACGTTTTGGAGATACCTCAATCAGAGTGGAAAAAGTGTTTTAAAAATTGGTTTTATCGAATGCAAAAGTGCATCGATCATAGTGGAGAATACTTTGAAAAACAATAAAAGCATATTGAGCCATATACATTTGTTAATTTTTTCTATTCCGCATACATAAGTAGCAGCCCTCGTAATATTATAGAGAGGAAAGATTTTTTGTATGTAACGAATAAACTCAAAAAGTACTAGACCGATTTTAAAAATTCGTTCACCATTAGAAAGCTACATTCTTCGTGAGTAACATGGGCTACTTTTTATCCCAATATTCCCATAGGATCAGGATTTACGCGGATGAAACCGCGGCGCGGTGCTAGTAACTTATATATGTAAGTAATTAAAAAGTTAGATTGCGCTAGGTCAAGTAGGTATTTGATCAGAAGGGCCAGATAGAGAGAGATGGTCCTGGGTCAGCCGGGGTGCGAGAGCTATGCCTGTCAACCTCACCTTTCCACCACCAGTCAACAATGACCCACAGACGCTTAGCGTTCTAGTCGGTTCGAATCCGACATAACCTCTCTCACCAGCTCCGGCGGGGAGGTATCCGTGGGGATTTTTCGCACGTAAAAAAAAATTGGTATTTGATCTATTGAGATTCATTATAGATCTGCCCCTCCCCCCAGACAAGAAGTGGTAGTTGGATATTTTCCTGTAATTAAAATAAATTATTTAACTAAGCTTATAAATTAAGAATGGTAAAAGAGCGGTAGAAATTGCATTCGTTCTTATTTTATCGTTTTTATTTATTTTTATTCATCCACCGAACTTATGATAGGAAATGATTTGACGATCAAATCTCCCACAAGTTTCCTTGTAGTTTACCGTTTTGACGTTTAGTAAAAAGTAACTAATTTGACTAATAATTAGTCAAATATCTATTCGTTGGCTGGCGTTGTAAAAATGTGAAATAGATTGACAAATGTTTGGGATTTGACGTATTTGACAGTCGACAACATATGTGATACTTAAACGTACATTTGGAGTTTTGGCGCCAAACATGATTATTATGGCTTAATATGCTTTCATGTCACCGCAGCACCACCAGACCAATGCAAAAGTGCATACATACTGAGCAAGAATCGACACGACACACCACAGAGGCTGTCTATCTGTATTGATGGAAATATTGTAGGGAACTCTTGTCACCTCATTTGACTGAGTGGGTGGATGATACAACCACCTTCTTCGAGCACCCGGCGCTGTCGCTCGGCAACTACTGCAGGGTAGCTTCTAAAGTAGTCAATCGTCTCGGGGTGCTTCATGGATAGCAGGGTTAGCTTTCGACAGTTGCGGCAAAAGTTTCCCCACCAAGTTTTACTTATTGGTAGCATGCTGTCAGATCCTTTAAAGAAAATAATTCATAGTAATATGATAAAATATTAAAAATATAAAAGTATTTTTAAGTATGTAACATAACATAACATAAACTCACACCTATATCCCCGAAGGGGTAGACAGAGGTGCTAGCATCCATATTTCGGCAGTTTATGTTTAGGTTCCAATGTAATAGGTGGCGAGCCTATTGCCATTAACCGTCCACTTATAAACCTGCGATAAATACACACATAACTTCGAAAAGCATAGAAAAGTCATTGGTGTGCCATGGTAAAACCTAGGATTGAACCCGAGACCTCGTCTCAGCAGTCCATTACCCATACCACTAGGCTACCGCGGCTGCTGGTATGTATTATATTATTTTAGGTGTGTATATAATTATGTACTTATATAAGTATGTATATGATACAACTATTTAATCAAACGCCAGCAACTACCAAATACTCCAACGAACACACATTTCTGTGTGTCACTGACTACGTGGGTAATTAATAACTGGGCATACTGCCTGCACTAGCAGGAGGGCCATTGAGCGCTGGCTTCACGTCATGGTTAAGGGTGGTGATGGATACTAGTGTCGCTTCATGAAACGAACTTTTTTCATTTAATTTTGGACTGTAAGTCCATATTTATAAAGTAATTGAGCAGTCCGACTGGGGAAGTACCTCCAACCTACAGAATACCACGGTTATAATAACTTCGTGTTGTGTTCCAAGTGGTGAGTAGGGTAGCCAGAGCTCACTGGAGAATTTGTGCTGTCAGTGGGATGACTAAAGGCTTGTGAGAGACTCAGAGACTCTGTGCTTACAGGGTCGGCAGCGCGAGTGTGGCTTCTCTGGTGTTACACACGTCCATAGGCCACGGTAACCACTTTCCATCAGGTGAGCCATGCGCTTCTCTGCCACCTAAGTAGTATAAAAAAAGTCTACAATCGGGGTTATTGTGACAGCTAGGTTAATTTGCGGTGAGCAGGCTCTAAGGGCGGCGTCATCGCCGTAGCTTAGTCGAAAGGCAATACGGTGACGATCCCTTTTCGAGTTGATATGTCTGCTATGACCCTAACCACCCTATCACACATATGCCTATGGTTTTTCTTAGTTTCGTTAGTGAGAAAGTAAACACTTACCGAGATCTAAGGCACAGAAGTGGTTCTTAATATCCATTTTTATTTTATAGTCTGTACTTAAGCGTATAATCTTTAAAATTATGTACGGTTTTCGTTCCCTAGAACCGAAGTTGACAGTCTTGAATTGACAGACTGCTTCGAGTTTGTCGCTGATGAAGACGAAGTGCTTCAAGATGAAGTAGAGGATGTACGTTTCTCTCCTTCTCACTTGTGTATACTATCACCCTGTAAGGTGAGAAAGAGATAGTTCGGTACTTCGTTATTTTTATTCTATGTTGAAACGTCATTGATATCGGTTTTTGGTTGTGTCTTCAGAGCAAGGAGTACAGAATATAATCATCACTTTCCCCATGGTTTAGAGCTCCTTAGAGCCATGAGTTGCAGTCAGGGCACCATGGTTAATGCTATTCAATGATACTCGTATAAAAACAATAACTAAATAGGTTACCACATAGCAAGGGTAAGCAATACTAGTCGAGTCAGTCTTAGGATGGATTACCAATCTTAATACATCAAGACCCCCTGTAACTTGGAGGGCATAAAGTCGATGTTCCAGGTTGTCATAATGCCATATCGCCACTGGATTGTGGAGGTCAAATGGCAATCTGCTCAAGGAAAATATTGAATATTTGGCAGTTTCATAGTTTTTCAACTCAATTGGGAAAAAGCTCGGAGGTGGAGTGTACTTGTACTCAAACAAGTTTAGTAACGAATAAAAAACAAATTTTCTGTTCGTAGATAAATAGTTTTTATTGTAAAAATGGATATATTTTTTTATAAATACATTTATACTTAGAAGTAAAGATAATAAGTCAAGAATATCAAAAAAAATATAAGTATTTACAATATTTTATCAATATCTACAGTATACATAATAAAATGACTGCAAGGTTGCTGGCGAAGAAAAATAACCACCTCATCACCCCGCATTGTATTGGACGAATATGGTTAGCCTTACATTCGTCGGAAATGCAGACACGGATCTTTCGCACCGGAACTTTAACATAAGTTATTGAATTTTAATGCCCCCCTAGTATTGAACTCGGCCGCTATGTAGGAAGACCCCGCGCACATTCGATACAATCCGTGCAAATATTTGTAGGTAGGCACACACGACCAGACCAATGCAAATATCCATACATAATATGGATATTTGCATACATAATATGGATATTTGCATACATAATATGGATATTTGCATACATAATATAGATATTTGCATACATAATATGGATATTTGCATACATAATATGGATATTTTTTTTTTTACATTTCAAATATGTATTTATTTTCCAATTTAATTGATTACATTAAATAAAATATGCTATTATAATATACAATTACTGACAAATTTATATAAAACTATGCTAACTATACAATATATACAAAAATGGGATAGAGAAAAAGTGGGAGACTGTAATTTTAGGCATCGAAAAATTCCTCCCCATCGATCTCTACTGGTACCGTGCCCAAGAGGCTGGCGGCATTATCACGCTGAATGGTGATGGCAATTCTTTGAGCGAGGTAAAGGCCAGCCTTATGGTCACGGGAAGCGTCGATTAGTCGCTTCGCTATTTCTTTGAATAGCGCGCGCGCGCTTGGACCCCACGGACCCAACGTTTCGACTCCAAACGGCTCAAAATTATAATTACCAGTTAAATTGGTATATTTGCGTCGTTTGAGAGTCTCCGCTGATGTAGCAGCAGCGCATGCGCAGTCCATCGTACTTGGAAGATGGGAAGGCGCCAGGGTGTCGACGCAGGTTGCATCCCACACCAAAGGCCTACCCATCTTCCAAGGCAACAACGACATACCGTCCGGTCTCTTACCATCGTCGCGAGCCAAGCCAACAGGTTCAAGTATAGCTGGCACGCCGGCGGTGACAAGAGCTCGACGGATAATGTCGTTAATGTTTGCATGTCGGGACATGCGGCCTGCGCTCCTGCTACAAGACAATCCGTGATGTCCAAGGCTATCGACAGCTTCTCCACAGAGACACCGATGCGGAGAAACACACGGTGCACCCAAACGTAGGCAAGTCGCAATGCGGAAGGTCGTGTCGTCGTGGATATTTGCATGCATAATATGGATATTTGCACTGGTCTGGTCGTGTCTCGGATAGCACGTTAAGCCGTCTGTCCCGGTTGCCATACGAACATCTATGGCATACGTTACAAGTAGTTGGAGCCCAAATAAAGATACCTTCTTACGTTTGTTCCAACGCTTGGCATATTCGTTCGGTCCTACGCTTGGAATATGACATCTTTATCGAACACAATATAATATCTTAAATGTAATTATTGTGTATTACATACCTACATACATATAATCACGCCTTTATCCCCAAAGGGTTAGGCAGAGGAGAATTAACACCCACATTTCATCTATCATTGTATTCGGTCCCACGTAATAGGGGCCTATTGCCGTTTTCAGGGCACTATTGATGACTCGAGCCATGCATTTGGGGCAGAGTCTGAGCTCTATATATCTGTTTGATGTTAAACAGCCCTATCCCTTCGTCGCCTTGTAAGATACTGCATGGGAAGAGATGGTCCAAATTCTACTCTCCAGGAAACCACGCGTTGAACATTAATATCAGCCGTAAATAAATAGGTAATCACCACAATCTTTTCACGATTGAAATTCCCACAGCACAATGGCACAATTTGGTTTCTAACAAAATAATCTTGTCAAGCAATCTATCCTATAGATTTTTCCACTATACAATATTTTTATAAATTTTTTAAATAATTAAATTATAAAATATCACAACCCTAAATAAATATACTGTTCTCAAGCTGTCTCGTGTGTTGTATTATCTTCGGCTGTTCGAGTTGCCAAACTCTGGACTGAAGGGAGACGCGCTGAATCCGAAATTGTTGTTATGGCTTGACACAGGCTGTAATTAAACAAATAGTTCAATGAAAACGTCAGAGTTTTCTAGAGCATTCGCTCTGTGCGAGGAAGAGAGACAGAGCTATACATCCTAGATAACTCAATCAATCAATCAATTAGCCCGTCGCTGTCCACAGCTGGACATAGGCCTCTCCCAATTTTGGGAGGCTTATGTTGCCTATGCTAACCGTACCAGATCGATATGTTCAGCACTTGGATTGCAGTAAGCAGCTGACTTTTGGAAGTCAATGACCGGTATATACTCACCTGTCATTGTATTCCGACGTAGGTAAGTTTCATGAGCCAACACGTGCATAACGACTCGAGAGGCCCTGAATTTAGAATTGCAGTCACGTGGTAGTGTTAGCATAAAAATATGAGCATAATATAAAATAATAAGTTAAAAATTAACAAATAGTTTTTTTTTATGTTTTTTGGGCAAAGTTATTGATACAGATCAATCCCCCAAAGTTCCGACACTAAATTTTTTTACACCTTATATATACATAAAAAATCATAGATTATTGTTTTTGTTAATTTTCTTAAGTTTGTGGTTTTGTTAATTAATGCGAGAATTTTCATATCGCGATGTAGGACTTTGAAATTTGGTTCTAATTCATGTTGTTTCTCCTAGATGGCGCTGTGCGTAGTGCCGCCACAGTGTTAACAATATTGAAACATTTGACTATGACTACGGGAATATTTACCTCATTCCTGGTAATACCCGGTAAGTTCATATCACTGGCGGGTGGGAAATAGTCGTTGCGGAACTGAGGTAAGTCTTCTACTCCAATCAGGTCCGAGTCGTTGGACGCGTTGCTATAGGAGAATACAATACATATTGTTTTATTTGGTTTATTGCAGTTAATTTCACTGTAGGATACAGTAGGTAAGTTGCGGTTTGGTTCTCTGATATTGAGGGAAAATCTTATCGTGCTTATTTAGCGCAAAAATAATAATTTGAGGTTTTCAAATAAATGATAAATTAATCTACATTATTGCAGTCTATTGTGGCCACAATAACACCATATCATAAAAACTAGTTTTAACTTGTAATACGAAGCTATTTCTTTTTGTGCGAGAATTTCCTACGGATCCTCCCCCACTGGTCAGCTGGAGAGGTTATGTCGGACTCGAGCTGACACACAGTAAGACATCTCGGATACTCGGCCGGGGTGCCAAGGATATGTGTCAGATAATCTCACCTCCGGTAATCTTGCAGAGCACACAGTCGGCGTGCGTTTTAGTCGATTCAAATCCCACATAACCTCCCCATCGGCTTCAGTGGTGGGGGTGTCCGTGGGGATTTTGTGCACAGTAAAAAAAAGTCACCTCGTATAGTATATCCGCATATGAGACTGATGTGTGTAATGTGGCATAATAAGATATTATTCTTGATATGCCGGTAGTAAGAATCACTGTGTCTCTATAGTTAATAACACATACCTTAGAGCATCGAAGTTAGGTGCATTGATGGTCTCGTTCCAGATAGGGTTGGACCCCTCAACGGCGTGCTTGTTGGTTCCGGGAGCGGTTATGCCCATGCGGTTGAGGCCAGAGTCCACGGACCCGTACTTTGTCGTCGATAGAGCTTTGAGGCGACGATTTAGGCTGCAACGCAAATGAGAAGATCCGATAATATTTTTTTAAAATCTAGGACACCCCAACATGACTTCGCCTCGCCTGATGGTAAGCAAAAGGTAAAGTCTCAGGAAAGAGGATCACTATTATAGAAACTAAGTAATCGGATGCTTTTTCACGCCCCGCTTAAAGAACCCGGAACTGTAGGAAGAAGGAAACACTTGAGCTGGTAATGAATTCCAGGTTTTAGTGGTGCGGCATAGAAAAGAGTCTCCGAACCACTTGGTTCTTGCTCGTACATTCTGCACAGTGTGAGGGTGACATCTAAGCCCTGCACGTGTTGTCCAAGAGCTCATCAGAACACTCACCATGGTAGAAACGGTAATAAGGTCTTAAAACGTGGACATCATAATACTCACACTGTAGACCCTGGTGCTAATGGCCTAGGTAGGTAGCGAGAGTGTGTCAAAAGCTATTGCTTTTTGCGATGTAGTGATGTGCAACGACCATCAATTAGACCACCTCAGTTCACTGCTGGATATAGGCTTCTCCCAATGTGTGCCACAACAGAGACGGCGAAAAAAGTGGAAGAGGCTCTACCGGACAGTAGAAGGCTCACCAGGCGGCAGATATCACAGAACGATGTACGTTCTCCATTAGCACGATATGGGGTATTTGATCCTGAACTTTCTAAGGCACACCTGGTTCCCCAACCACTAAGGTCAATGAGACGAAACAAACACCTTATGGTTTACCCTCCTCATCGTTAACTCTGGTAGATCCAAGGTGAATCCTTACAGTATAGGTTGTGATATTTCCTTCTTCCTACAGTCCCGGGTTCTTTAAGCGGGGAGTGAAAAAGCATCTGATGAGGCCGCCACCATTGTAACAGTACTTAGTGTCTGTAATGATAACCTCTTTCCTGAGACTTTGCCTTTAGCTTAACCTCAGGCGAGGTGAAGTCCAACTTGGCGTGTTCTAGATAAAATAAAATAGAAACCGGGCTATTAAGCCTGAGAAAATCATATCTAACACATAACAGTTGTAGCTAGTAAAGAATGATTAAGAAGAACAAAAGACCGTCTACTCACGTTCGAGTCCTCACAAAGAAGACCACTAGCAGCACGAGACAGACCAGGCCAAGCGCCACAGTGACGCCGATGAGCACGTAAATGGTAATCTGAGTATTGTCCGATTGTCCCGGGCTCATTTCCGTCACGAAGTCTTCTAACACCACCAGCTCGCGGTCCAGGGTGGTTTGAATCATGCCTAGCAGGATGACGTCACCGCGGAGACTGTCAAACAGACACAGTTGGTGTTTCATCATGTTATGAAAGTCTGAGGAGCTTGTGGCTAAGCGGTAAAATAGTTTAACACATTAGAAGGGTAAGCAACTCTAGCGTAGTCATTTTTAGGATGGGTGACCATTTTTCTACAAAAACATAATATTAAGTTGTCGAATCTATGGCCGTCGTTACAGATGATTGGTGAATCGTCCGACCGTCGTTGGTCTACTATAAAACTTCAATATCAACAATGGTCAGATGGCAGTCATTTTACGGAAAATATCAAAGTTCAGTCACTTCATACCTCTATATCTCCGTATTACCTCTCTATCTCCATGTTACTTCTTTATCTCCGTATTACCTCTCTATCTCCATGTCACTTCTTTATCTCCGTATTACCTCTCTATCTCCATGTTACTTCTCTACATTTGTATTACCTCTCTATGTCTGAGTTACCTCTCTATTTCCAGGTTACCTCTCTATTTCCGTGTTACCTCTCGATCTCCGTGTTACCTCTCTACCTCCGTATTACCTCTCTATCTCCGAGGCAGGCACGGGCAGGTCGTCCCGTATGAAGTGCGCCCTTGCCTCCACCAGATCCGGCACCACGGCGCCCGTGTCGGGGTCAGTCGCCGGCACCACCTGGTCGATGTTGCACGTCATGCGGAAGCCGGCTGAGAACGTTTGCTCGATCTGCGGATATAATATTTTTTGTCGATATCTCCAGGGACGTCCAATACCGAAGTCATTTGCAGGATAAGGTTAAGTTGGCATCAAGAAAACTCGAAGTGCTCAACAGGGCGAAGCAGTACTTCACTGCGGGACAGCAACTCCTTCTTTATAAAGCACAGGTTCGGCCTCACATGGAGTACTGCTGTCACCTTTTTGCTGGAGCACCTGCATACCAGCTTGACCCCATCGACTCAGTACAAAGACGGGCATTGAGGCAGGTTATATATATATCTCACTAGCTGTTGCCCGCGACCTCGCCCGCGTGGAATTTTGATTGCTTCCACAACCCATGAAAACTAATTCCAAAACCTATGTTTTTTATAGAATTATCCCTATTCCAAAATTCAGCCAGACCTGTTCTGCCGTTAGAACGTGATTAAATAACCAAAATCTAAACATTCATATATTTTCATAAACTTTCACATATTAATAAATTGCGTGTATTTTGGGCCTCGATTTTACTTTTATATCATATTAAAACCATTGTCACATCATTGACACTGCAAACAACGCCATTTAATTTTAGAGTTCACCGTTATGCCGTTAGAGTCTAAAATTAAATGGCATCATGTAGAGTGAATGAAAAGATGTGGAGAACTCATTTTCATTTAATTTTGAACTTTAAGCCTATGTCAATAAAGTCTTAAACTTAATAACATTTTTTACAGTGTCAGTGGTTTTTGTATGACATAAAATTAACAGAATCATAGGCTTGGCCTTCGATTCTACTAAAGTAAAACCACTGTTATACACAAACACTGCAAAAGATGGCATTAAATTTTAGACTTCATTTATATAGCTTTAAAGTTCACAATTAAATGAAAAGAGATTCATAACACTCACTCTGCAAAAAGCCTTTTAATTTTGGATTTTAACGGAATTGCTTTAAAGTTAAACTTTAAATGAAGTTTTTAGCAGTGTCCGTGGCCTGATCGGTGATCGAGGCCCTGATCGCTGTCACGTAAGTAGCCCTTCGTGTGCGATCTCTACTCGCACTTGACTGTTTTATATACTTACAAAGTCGGTGCGTGCTTCGATATGCTGCAGTGTGTTCCTAAACCGGAAGAACACTCTGTTGAACGCCGATATCAAAAATATTTTAACATCGGTGCGGTCTTGTGCGTCGCCTGCAAACAATAGGATGAATACATTAACTATCTATTGCAATATTTTTTTCCACGAACACCCTCGAGTCTTTCCAGATGCGTAGAGATGTTGCGTCCTTGGCAGTATTTTACTGTCATGGTGAACGTTCTGATGAGCTTTCCCGATTAGTCGTACCCTCTCCTTTCCTACATAGGACAACACGTTGCAGACACATTGCAGAATATCTGATCAAGAAACAAGCAGTTTGAAGACTCTTTCCTCTGTCGCACCATTAAGGCCTGGAATTCATTAACAGCTCACGTGTTTCTTTCTTTCTACAGTCCTGTGTCCTTTAAGTGGGACGTGAATTATCATATGATAAGGCCGTCAAGCTGAGCGTGACCATTGGAAGTAATGGTGACCCTCTTTTCTGAGACTTTGACTTCAGCTCAATATCAAGCGAGGCGAAGTTCAATTGACGTATCCTACATAAAAAAAAAATATAAATGTGTAGGAGGTTATATAGTAATTTGCAACATAAATGGCTATATTTTATCCTTTGGTGGCTTTTGTATTGGTGCACCCTGAGTAACGAAGATGGCAACACCCCTCGCTCTTTCAAGAGGGACGAAGCCGCCTTGTGGCAAATACCCTGCCTGCAGTTAACACAATAGACGGCTGTTCGGAGGCTTTTCACGTGTCCCTCTGAATAGTGGAGAGCAGGCCAGGAGCAACTAGCAACTCCTCGCAACCATACACTACGGCATCTGAAGATCCAAGACGAGGAGGAAGGCGTTGTTCTTGGAGGCTGCTAGTGAGGAGCCTACTCCCATGGTGAACTGATATATAGTGTACGTAATATTAACTAACTTGTATCAGTAGCCACAGCCTGGAACTCGAACATCCCGTGCATAGAGGCGGTGGGCTGGATATTTAGGCTGAGGACTCCGGTGCTGGGGTTGAGGACGAAGGCATTCTCCTTGACGGCTGCAAGTGAGGGGTCTACTTCCATAGTGGACTGGTCTATCGTGTAGGTAATGTCAGCTTCCTCGGTGTGTGTTGCCTGGACAGTGGAATTTGGAATTTTAGTGCTAGTGCCTAGTAAGATTCTGGTTGGTTTAATGACTACTACTTGTTGAAAAGAAGTTGGTTAAATGGTTGTGAAAAAAGTGGATTCATATGAATTATTGCTATTTTAGTATATGCGACCATGAGTGCTGTACAGTTTGGCGTGGCTTGGGACGTGACAAAGAAAGAGAAACAAAGTGCATTTTTTATACAACATAGGTGGCAGACAAGCACACAACACACGTGATGGAGAGCGGTTACCGTGACTTGAATGTGTATCACCAGGGGAGTCACACTCGCTATAAATGTTTACAGGCTGCTAATGGTACATCCTATGTTCCGCCGATACAAAATAACATACATTCAACATAAATTCCTCCTTTTTTTTATAGTCAGACAGTTCTTATTTAATGACCATCTAATATCTAAATTTAGGGAATTCAATCCAGGCACTTGATTCTACTAAAGCAAAAGCACTGTCAAACCACGGACACTGCAATCCATAAAATAAAATCCATATAGTTTTAGACTTTAAAATAATGCTATTACAGTTCAACATTAAAAGACTTTTTGCAGAACGAATGAAAAAGTATCACGAAACTCATTTAATTTTGAACTTTAAGTGTGTAGCAATAAAGTCTAAAATGTAATGTATTTGCAGTGTCTATGGTCTGACAGTGATTTTGCTTTAATATTATTATCGAGAGGCAGGTACGTTCCAATCTAAAACAAACTTATGAGTTCATTAGCATACGAACCTGCAGCGTCAGTAAAACTCTCTGGATAACATCTTGCGTGGAGATACCGGCTGTATAGAGTTCACGCTCGAATCTTGGACGAGGATTGGCTTCCCTCACCTGGTAAAAGTAAATAAAATAGTTACACAAAGCTAGGAAAAAAAATCAATCAGTTCAGGTAGTATTTGAAGCCGCGATCTTTTCCTTACAGGGGGAATGCTCTGAGCTACCGAGCCCTGCCTGAAATCATGCAAATCTTCCTATATATATCTGTCTTACGGCGACACGGTGGGAGCCAATTACCGATACTTGTATGAACTATCGACACCAATGAATGATAATACTAATTAAAAATTGATTTTTGATGACTCCATCCAATTTATTGTATGAAATTTTAAAGTCTTTAACATGCTAACTATTCAAGTCGATTAAGATAGGAAAAAACTGTAATGGAAAGATTGCAGGTTCGATTTCCGCGTGAAGTGATAAAAAAAAAAAACTGATTTATTATTATTATTATTATATTCTTTATTGTACGCCAATTACAATATTCATATTACAGAAATTGAGAAGACAAGAGCAGTACAAAGGGCGGCCTTATCGCTTTACACAATTTCTTCCAGGCAACCTTTGGATGGAAATGTATGTTGGTTGGAGTATTTGGGAGTTGTTGGCGTTTAATAACAAAAAAAAAAAATGTAGTAATTTATACATACTTATATAGGTGCATATAATAAATATATGTATACTTAAAATACTTAATAATTATATAAAAATACAATAAACTACCTACAATATACAATATAATACTACTACTACAATATACTACTACAATATAACAATAACATCAAATCAACTAGCCCATCACAGTCCACTGCTGGACTAGGCCTCTCCCAATGTTGGGAGGATTTGGCCTACTGTTTCCACGCTGGCCAGACGGGTTGGTTTTATTTCGAGTTTTTCTTCTCTCGCAGTGATATGGTTTGCGTATGTTTCCATTAGTCGCCTCTTACGACACCCTTCGGATGAGATGGAGTGGTGATACTTGTATTCTTTCTCCGTCACCACACGGATAAAAAGAATAGTTAATATACTAAATGCTTTAAAATTTAATTCTATCTCTTCCCATGCGGTGTCGTACAACGCGACTAAGGTATAGGGCTGTTTAACATCAGACAGATATATACAGCCCAGACTCAGCCTCAGATGTGTGGCTCGAGTACACAAACATAGTGACCGAAAATTTCATTCAATAGTTACATCAATGTTGTGAATAATTGAAATAGAGTTAATAATATTAATTATGTATTTTTAATGTACAGGGGAATGGGTAGGTCAGGTAGGTTCATACATACATACATATAATCACGTTTTTATCCCCGCAGGGTTAGGCAGAGGTGAACTTTTAACACCCACATTTTATTAATCATTGAGTTCGGTCCCACGTAATAGGGGGTGAGCCTATTGCCGTCTTCCGGGCACTATTGTTGACTTTAGCCATGCATCTGAGGCTGATTCCGGCCTGTAAATATCTGTCTGATGTTAAAAAGCCGTATCCCTAAGTCGCCTTGTACGACACCACATGGGAAGAGATGGGGTGGTCCAAATTCATGGTCATACTCTGATTAAATTAATAAAGGACAGGTCAGAATCTCTTGATACCGGTGGGCTTGCATAAAATGTTTTATGGCAGGAGAGGAAGGATAGAAGTAGATGGCTGGCTGTTGTCTCTGCCTACCCCCGAGGAAATAAGCGTGAGTATAAATAAATGCGTAAATATTCTATGAAATTGTACACAGCGCTATCTAGACCCAAAGTAAATATAGCTGTGAGGGTTCCATACTGAGAAAATACCCACAATCGTAGCAGTTGACAGCTACGCCGTAGATGTCGTAGCACTATCTACAAGAACTCATGCCTCTTGTGATCAGGAGTGCAGTCGGCTACGTGTTCTACAGAGCATTGGTCCTTGATTCTACTATTGAAAGAAATTTTAAAGCATTTAGTATGCAAACTAGATGGTTTCGGGCGAAGGTTCTGTGGCTTAGTGGTCAGAGCGTTCCCCCTGTGAGGAAAAGATCGCGGGTCCGATCCCGCCTGAACCGTTTCTTTTTTTCTATCTTGTAATCGACTTGATTCTACTAATTGACAACCCTAAGTACACAAATAATGCAAAAAATGCGATTTATTTTTGACTTTTCCATTATGCGGTTAAATTTTAAAATTAAATGGTATTTTGTAGAGCGAATGAAAAAATGTTATGAATTCTTTATCATTTAATTTTGAATTTTAAAGCCATATTAATAAAGTCTAAAACGATTTAAAATGCTGGTCAAAGAAAAATAATACGATGGTCTCATTGACAATTATTATTTTAGCGTCAAAATTGAGGGACCACTACCCTCAATGGCATTTTTTGCAGTCTCCATGATATGACAGTGGTAGAAAATTAACAGAATCAGTGTCCCGATGGGAATTAAGTTTATGGTTTTTTTTTATACCACTTAGATGGCAGACTAGCACACGGCCCACCTGATGAAAAGTGGTTACCGTGGCCTATGGACGTATGCAACACCAGGGGTGTTACACTCGCGCTGCCGACCATGAAGAAACCTTCTGATGCCCCTCTTGAAGAACCCCATATTGTAGGTGCGGTTCCAACTTACATTGACAGTGACAGTGAGCGTGTTAGAGGACAGTACGTTGAGGTTAGTGGGCGAGTTGGTGGCGATGACCTGCACGGTGTGAGTGGCGCTCTCACTGCGGTCCAGAGGGTGAGCCAGGTACAGCGTGTTGGTGGAGGGATCCACTGCGAAGTGCCCGCCTGTGTTACCCTCTGAGAAAAAAGACCAGTTAATTTCAAAGACTTCTGTATACTAGACTGGTTCTGTAGACTGAACTGGAAAAAATATCGTGAAAGCATTACAGACTTCCTGGCAGATAGTATTAACTAACTAGCATTAGCTAGTAAATACTGCTATTATATAATATAATTTATATAATAGCAGTATTTACTAGCTAATGCTTATTAGGTAAATTACATATTAGGTGGGCCTAATATTCTGACATCGTTGACTGTATTTTGACCACTAACTTAATATATACTTGCAATTGTTATTGAAATGTACATTTTCTATTGTATTTAATCTATGTGACATGATTATTGATAAGATATTGACATTTCTACTGTATTTTAGAATCCATTTGACATTACATTACACAATGATTATTGAAATGTTAGTGAAAATTGAAAGCAATTAATGCGCATCTTATGACTAAGCGTCTCCTTACGCATATATTTGTACGCCGCTATATGGGGTAAAACATGACTGGACTATATGTATATACTATTACTGACCTATTGCATGCTTTTGTATGTACACACATGTTTTCAACAAATAAAACGATTCTATTTGACGACCTCCGTGGCGTAGCGGTAGAGCATTCGACTGCTATGCAGGGGGCGCGGGTTCGATTCCCGCTCAGTGCAAATATTTGTATGCATGAATATGTATATTTGCATTGGTCTGGGTATTTCTATGTATTATATGTATGTATTTACAAAAAAAAAACAGTATCTAAGTATGTTTATCCGCATTCTAGATTCCATAACACAAGCTAGTTAAGCTATGCTTACCATGGGTCTAGATAGCGTTGTGTAGAATGTGTGGAATATTTATTTATTCTATTCTAAGATTACTTGCGAAGACAATTATTGATATTTCTTTAAAATGTTAGTTTAGTGGTTAAGGAGTCGGAAATACGATCCTGGTGCACCCTGGACGACGGTTAGTAGACTCTGACTCCAAGGAGAAGGAGTTCTGCTAGCCGTCGACGAATAACCCGACAAGCCCTTTTTAGGGCTAGCTGACCCTGAGGGGGTCGTAGTATGGCGGACCTGCAAGGCTCGCGGGAAGGGATTCGTAGAATCCCTTCCATCCCAAACAGCCCTTTTTAGGGCTAGCCTGTCGCTCCCAGTATCCCTCTGCTTTCAGAGGGGACATGGGGGCGACACAAGGATCCATGGGATCCAGGGACGGGCCGGCCTACTGCTCGCGCAGAGGCTGGCAGGCATTCGTGCCACCGTCGGTGTTGGGAGAGTTGGCTGCTCTCCCGCGTCGCGTAACCTCCAGGATATCGACAACGACCTGAGTGCTAGTCACACTTGGGAAGCCGATATCCTGAAGGCCGTGGGGCTTGCCTTAACTGGCCGGCCCGCGACAAGGAAAAGTCTGAAAAACCCGACAGCGAAGTCGATTAAAACCTGTGGACACCTGGGGAAATCCACAGTATTTACCCCGCTTCTCGGAATGAGCGTCACCCGGGAAGTGTATCTTAGATCGTCTCAACTCGTGGGATATGGATATGGATACTGAAACTTTAAAACAAAAAAAACAACCATCACCAAGCGAAACAGTCTGCGCGGAGGTCGCGCAGCACCACGACGCGGAGGTCGCGTCCCAAGCAGGGACGGTGTCGGAGGACTTCGACACCGCCACTGAGAGGAGCAGGGCGAACAGCCCGGTGGGTCTGCAGACCCGGAAATCTGCACCACGGCGAAAACGAAACCGGAAGAAAAAGATGATTCCGGCACCAAAGACCGACTCGGATCTCGAGCTCACCCTGACTGACTCGTCGTCGGCGAGCAGTCATGATGGAGACGAGACGATGCGCCCCCCCCCACCCAAACAGTTTGCGGTGAGCCGCCGAAAACTGCAGGGCGGGAGCACTAAAGCCGCCCCCTCACGGGCCTCAGCCGGGGAAGATGTGAGGGCGCCGCCGAGTCCTTCCGTCTCGGCGGCGCCGGCGCTTCGTACCGACGGCTCCACGTCCAGGGACGTGATAGAGGCCCTGGAGAGACTGGCCGGGGCCCGCTCTGGACCTCTAACGCCGGAGGAGGACCGGGTCCGGCTGGCTGCGACGCGCCTCGTTGAGCAGTTTGAGCTGCTCAAGGCGGAGCTGGCCGAGTCCCGGAACGAGCGAGCTCAACTTGGCAGGAGGCAAGTTGAGCTCCTCAACAGCGTGGAGCATACAGCGGCCGGTGTCACTGGCGCAGCCCGCTCGGCTGGAGTCGCCGGTGCTGCAGCCGGCTAGGCCCGCGGACCCACTGGCGGCATGCATGGCGGCAATGGCCGCCATGGAAAAGCGGCAGGAGGTGGCGCTGGCTGAGCAGCGGAGGTGGCAGGTGACGCAGGAGGAGCGCACCCGGAGGTTCATGGAGGCGGTGATGGACTCCAGCCGCCGCCCGCCCTTGGCGCCGCCGATGGGGTATGCCGGAGCGGTAATAAGAGGTCCCACCAGTCCGGCGGTCGCAGGGGCCCTGCAGGAGTCGGCCCGCAGCCCGTCCGCTGTGCCTGCCGCTCCTGCCACTCCGGTCACTCGAACCACTGTCGCTCTCGACGTGGGAGCTGGGAGCTCCCAGGGTGCCCGGGCCAAGGGCAAGGGGAAGGGGAAAGGCAAGGGGAAGAAGTCCCCGGCCCTAGCCTCAGCCCCAGCGACGGCCCGGACCCCGGTGGGGATTGCCTCCACAAGTTCCCCGCCGGAGGGAGGCTGGGAGGTGGCCGGAGCCTCCAAGAAGCGGCGCAAGGCCAAGAGGAAGGCAGCCAAAACTGCCAAGAAGGCTGAGGCTGCTGCGAGGGGAGTGCCGGGGAGGCTGCGCGTCCCCCGCTCAACCGCCGTCGTGCGTCTGAGCTCATCGTTAGATGACGGCGGAGGCAGCGGAGAGGGGCGTGCAGTACGCCCAGATTGTCACGCAGGCGAGAGCCTGCGTTGACATGAGGGCTCTCGACATGCCGGGCCCCATCCGGGTGAAACCCACTCGGACGGGTGCTCGGCTACTGGAGATCCCCGGCGCTTCAAGCGGTCCCCAGGCCGATGCCCTAGCGGCTAGGCTTCGGGACACGCTAGACGCAGCCGACGTCCGGGTGTCCAGGCCCAACAAATGTGCAGAAATGCGCATTTCAGACCTGGACGACTCCATCACGGTGGAGCAAATCCGCCTCACCGTGGCGGAGGCCGGGGGCTGCCCCCTAGAGGCGGTGAAGGTCGGAGCAATCCGCTTCGGCCGCCGTGGACTGGGGGCGGCAGTTGTCGGCTGCCCCATCGCAGCAGCCAAAAAGGCTGCCGACCGGGGGTTCCTCGCCGTTGGAGGCGTGGTGCGGGTGCAGGTCCGGCTCCTGCACGCTCGACCGACCAGGTGCTTCAGGTGCCTGTCGGTCGGCCACGTGGGGGTGCAGTGCACGGCGGCGGTGACGGTCGGTGACCGCTGCTTCCGCTGTGGCCAACCCGGCCATACGGCCGGTGGATGCGAAGCTCCGCTGCACTGTTTCAGGTGTGCAGCGGGGGGCAAACCGGCCGACCATGGGGTTGGCAGCAAGGCCTGCACCGGGGGGGAGCCGAAGCCGCAAGGCGGGGGCTCCACCCAAAGTTCGCGGCGGGATGCGGAGATGGTTCCATAATGGATCCCCAGCTCCGCATCCTGCAGGCGAACGTGGGCCACGGTGCCGATGCTCAGGGTCTTCTGCTCCAGAGCATGGCACAGTGGTCCATACACGTCGCCGCTGTCGCCGATCCGTACACTCACCGGCCCCTTGGGCCTGCCTGGGTGGTCGACCTGGACGGGTCGGCGGCACTGGTGTACAACGCCGCTATGGGTGCCCCTCCCCCTGTTGTCGTGGCAAGGGAGCATGGCATCGTAGCGGCGCGTGTGGGGGAGATTGCGGTCGTGGCCGTCTATCTCACGCCGAGCCTACACCGACGCATAGGGGAGTACCGGCAGTCGCTGGAGCGACTGACCGACGTCGTCAACGCCTGTCATCCTCATCCGGTTCTTGTGCTCGGGGACTTCAACGCCTGGTCAGTGACTTGGGGGTCCCGGCACACGAACCCACGAGGTAGGGCTCTGGAGAGCTGGGCCGCTAATCACGGTCTAGTTCTCCAGAATCGCGGGGCCGAAGCCACGTTCGTGACCGCGGAACCTATCGTTCGCAAGCGCTTCGCTGTCGCACCGTGTGCGGGACTGGCGTGTTGTTGTGGGGGTGGAGACACTGGCGGATCACCGATACGTTCGGTTTGATGTCTCCCCCCCCCGCGGGTGATGCGCCGGTCATACCGGCCCCACGCGAGCCACGCTTGGTGCTTGGGAGACTGAATCGGGAGGTCCTCCTGGAGGCCGCCATCGTACAGGCCTGGGCCATTGGGCCGGACAGGCCTGTCGATATCGACGATGAGGCGGTGTGGTTCCGGGAGGCCATGACTCGTGTCTGCGATGCGGGTATGCCTAGGGCACCACCCTATAGTCCGAGGCGTCGGGTCTACTGGTGGTCTGCGGAGATCGCGAGGCTACGGCAAGCCTGCGTGATCGCGCACCGCCGGTGGACCAGACTCCGTAGGAGGCGTAGCCGAACCGCAGATACGGAGCCCCGAGTGACGGAGCTTCATGTGGGATACAGGGAGGCCAGAGATGCCCTCCGAGCGGAGATTAAGCGGGCGAAAGCCGCGGCTTATAAGGAGCTCATGGAGACGCTGGAGCGGGACCCATGGGGCGGCCTTACCTTATGGTAAGAGGAAAGCTGCGCCCCCGAGCCCCGCCGTTGACCCGGGTTCTCCAGCCAGCTCTGCTCGGTGGAGTGGTCGAGTCCCTGTTCCCGGCGCGAGCGGAACACGTTCCGCCGCAGATGACTCCGCCACCTCGGTCGCCTGTGGCGCCCAGTGTGGTAGTTGACGACGAAGTCCCCGAGGTCACTTGGGTAGAACTGGAGCTGGCGGTGCGAAGGCTTAGAGCCAAGAAGAGCACCGCCCCGGGACCCGACGGCATTCCAGGCCGCGCGTGGGTCCTAGCTCTGGGAGAAGACGGTCTCGAACCCCGGCTGAGAGGGTTCCTCAGCGCATGCTTGGAGCGGGGCCAGTTTCCGAAGATGTGGAAGACGGGGAAACTGGTCCTCATCCGAAAGGAGGGTCGCCCGGCGGACGAACCGTCCGGCTACCGGCCCATTGTGTTGCTCGACGAGGTGGGCAAGCTCTTTGAAAGAGTTATTGCGAAGCGCCTCGTCGAGCACCTCTCTGGTAGGGGGCCGGACCTGGCGGATGCCCAATATGGCTTCCGCCGGTGGCGGTCCACCGTGGATGCCATCATGCGCGTGAGGACTTTGGCGGAGGAGGCAGTTGCCCGGGGTGAGGTGACGTTGGCGGTGTCCTTGGACATCTCCAACGCGTTCAACACCTTGCCCTGGAGTTGCATCAGGGAGGCACTCGTGTACCACGGTGTGCCTCTCTACCTCCGCCGCATAGTCGGGGCGTACCTGACGGAGAGAGCCGTCATCTACCCAAGTGCGACCGGCGTCGGTCGGCGTGAGATGTCGTGCGGTGTTCCACAGGGATCGGTTCTCGGGCCGCTACTGTGGAACATTGGATACGACTGGGTGCTTCGCGGTGAGCTTGCGGACGGCGCCGCCGTCACGTGCTATGCGGACGACACGCTAGTGACGGCGAGCGGAGCTACACACCGCGAAGCGATCCTGAGGGCCACGACCGCGGTTGCTCAAGTCGTGGAACGGATCCGGCGGCTGGGCCTTGAGGTGGCTTTGCATAAATCCGAGGCCATGTTCTTTCATGGACCTCGGCGCACGCCACCACCTGGTTCCAGTCTCACAGTGGGAGGCACTCTCATCGGCATCAAGCCCCAGATGAAATATCTGGGGCTCGTGCTCGACGGCCGGTGGGACTTCGGGAAGCACTTCCGAAGTCTGGGCCCCAAACTGGCGGGCACAGCCAACGCTCTGGCGCGGCTACTGCCCAACCTGAGGGGCCCGGATGACTCCTGCAGGAGACTCTACGCGGGTGTCGTGCGGTCCATGGCCCTGTATGGGTGTCCCGTGTGGGCGGACACCCTGAGTGATCGGCACATGCTTCTGCTGCAGCGTCCGCAGCGGAAGTTGGCGTGCCGCATCATAAGGGGTACCGCACGATATCATTCAACGCGGCGAGTCTCCTCGCCGGATCGCCACCATGGATCCTGGAAGCGAGATGCCTTTCGGCGCTATACAGGTTCCGAAGGGCGGCGCGGGAGCGGGGTCACGATCCCGAGCCCGAAGAAATTCGGGCCGTGAGATCCCGGCTCCACAGGGAAATGGTGGCAGAATGGGAGAGACGACTTGGGCAACCAAGCGCAGGGCACGCCGCCGTAGTAACGGCGGTAAGACCCATCATGGGGGAGTGGCTAGAGAGGCCACACGGCAGCCTCTCGTACCGTCTGACGCAGATGATCACCGAGCACGGATGCTTCGGAAAGTATCTGCGTCGGATGCAGAAAGAGCCAACGTCCGAGTGCCATCACTGCGACGCGAGCGAGGACTCAGGTCCGCACACGCTCACCGAGTGTCCGGCGTGGGAGACGCCGAGGCGGGAGCTTGTGGCGGCCCTGGGAGTGAGGGTTCTCACGCTCTCCACCTTGCTCGCGGCGATGGTTCGCTGCGCGGATGCGTGGGCGGCCGGCGCCTCCTTCTGCGAGCAAGTAATGCTCGTGAAGGAGGAGGCGGGGCGGGAGCGGCAGCGGGAGCGACGAAGGATCGCTAGACAAGCTGCCCGCGCACGAAGGCAACTCGGGCGTCGGAGGTCGATGAACGACCTCCGCCCCCCATGAGCGCCGGCCTGGGGGTGACAGGTGAAGCCGCCTGTCACCCTGGCAGAAGCAGGCCGCGGCGGCGGCGCGCGTGGCGCGCCTCCCCGTTTCCGGGGACGAGTTGGGGACTCTGTGGACCCCACACCCGAGAAGAGGGCCAGATCGTGAGAGATGGCCCTGGGTCGGCCGGGGTGCGAGGGATATGCCTGTCAACCTCACCTTCGGCAACCGAAACGACCCACAGGCGGCGTGCGTTTTAGTCGGTTCGAGTCCGACATAACCTCCTCCACCGGCTCCGGTGGGGAGGTATCCGTGGGGATTTTGCGCACGTAAAAAAAAAAAAAAAAAGTCGGAAATACGATCTAGAGGTCCCGGGTTCGGATCCTGGCAATAGCCATCCCAAATCCCCACGGATACCTCCCCACCGGAGCCGGTGGAGGAGGTTATGTCGGACTCGAACCGACTAAAACGCACGCCGCCTGTGGGTCGTTTCGGTTGCCGAAGGTGAGGTTGACAGGCATATCCCTCGCACCCCGGCCGACCCAGGGCCATCTCTCACGATCTGGCCCTCTTCTCGGGTGTGGGGTCCACAGAGTCCCCAACTCGTCCCCGGAAACGGGGAGGCGCGCCACGCGCGCCGCCGCCGCGGCCTGCTTCTGCCAGGGTGACAGGCGGCTTCACCTGTCACCCCCAGGCCGGCGCTCATGGGGGGCGGAGGTCGTTCATCGACCTCCGACGCCCGAGTTGCCTTCGTGCGCGGGCAGCTTGTCTAGCGATCCTTCGTCGCTCCCGCTGCCGGTTCACATCGGTAGTGTAATAACACTACCGATGTGAACCCACTCCTAACACGAGCAATTTTTAAATTAGTAATTTCGGTTCTACATACATATAATCACGCCTTTATCCCCGGAGGGTTAAACAGAGATGAAGTAACACCTACATTTCACCAATCATTGAATTCGGTCTCACGTAATAGGGGGTGAGCCTATTGCCGTCGACACTATTGTTGACTCAAGCCATGCATCTGAGGCTGAGTCTGGGCAGTATATATCTGTCTGGTGCTAAACAGCCCTATCACCATTCGTTCTAATATTCTTTAAAAAAAAAAAATGTATCCACTTAAGGCATACGTACCTTTCTCTCTCTTGGCCACTACAACTTCTACCATACCACATAGTATCCTTATCACGCTGCCGGTGCTTCACTAGGTTCATCAACATTGCTTCAGCTCCACTTTTTATACCACTTGGTAGGCAGACAAGCACACGGCCCACCTGATGCAAAGTGGTTATCGTGGCCTATGGACGTGTGTAACTCCGAGGGAGTCACACTCACGCAAAAAACACTGTAAGCACAAGTTTCTGTGCCGTCAGTATAAAAGACAAAGTAGGACAAGCTTTGGTCTTACCACTGACTGTACAAAAACTCTCCAGTGAGCTCTAGCTACCCTACTCACCGCCGGGAATACAACACAAGGTTATCATGTCCGCGGTATTCTGTAGGTCGGAGGTATTTCCCCAGTCGGACTGCTTAATTGGACGGAAATACCGTCGTGTCCACTTACCAATAATAGTGTAGTAAGTAGTATGACAATCATCTTTGCAGAGGTGGTTTTTGTCGTCCACAGCGTGCGGCAGCTCGAACGATTCCTCCATACCGCCGTCCCCCTCTACAGGCAAAACAATCTATTATTACCACGAAACGTTTACTGATAGCCTATGTCAAGAACCAAGCGGTTCGGAGACTCTTTCCTCTGTCGCACCATTAAGGCCTGGAATTCATTACCAGCTCACGTGTTTCCTTCTTCCTACAGTCCCGGGTCCTTTAAGCGGGGCGTGAAAAAGCATATGATGAGGCCGTCAAGCTGAGTGTCACCGTTGTCACACAGTATGTGTAAGTAATGGTGACCCTCTTTTCTGAGACTTTGCCTTCAGCTTACCATCAGGCAAGGCGAAGGCTATTTGACGTGTTCTATATAAAAAAAAATGTGGTGTGGATATAGGAGGACCTTTTGAGACCCAGCCAAATTGACCTTTCTAAACAACACACTACGCTGCTAAACAACACACTAAACATCAAAGGCTTTCGCGAGGAGGTCAGACGGCCGTAACTTTCAAAAATGTTGACATACTAATCTAAATTAAGCGGAGTCGGGCTCAATAGTCCAATCTCGTAGGAATCGCTATTGATGATGATGATGAGAATGAGATCAGATTGCATTGTTGCGCCGTTTCTTCTCTACTAAGGCCTAGGAAGCGGTGGTAAACTTAGTTTTAAGCAGAATTTGACGTCTAAAAGATGTAATTATATTGCACTATTTTGAGAAATAAAGAATTTGAATTTGGAGTCCACTGTTGGACATAGGCTTCTCCCAATGTCGAAGGGCTTTCGGGTTTTCACGCTGACCAGATGGGTTGGTACAGCGTTTATTTCGAGTTTTCTTTCTCTCACAGTGATATTGTCTGTATATTCTTCCATTAGTCACTATTTATGACACCCTTCGGATGAGATGGGGTGGTGATACTTTTTTTTTTATTATGTTGATTAATAGCACTTGGTGGAATTTGTTGTTAAACATATTGAGAACTCACTTGTACTTTTCCATAGTATTTTTTAATTATTGTTAGACGTGACCGATTTCGAAATGAATTTCAACACATTTAAGAACATTCCTTTATAAAGACCCTGAACGGGATGTTTATTGTTCTCCATTATCAGACGAATGCAGTGGGTATAATAAAATAATAATAAAAAATAAAAATAAAAAATAAAAAAATAAAAATAAAAAAGCCTTTTATTTCATGCCTTAGGTACATTGCATTAAACGTTATAAACTAAATAAAGAAAAAAGTTTGAAAAAATTAATGACATTAATCAAAAATAAAAAATAAAAAATAAAAAATGCATGAACCCCTCATGTTGTGAGGGTGAAGGCCTCCTCCAGAGAACACCAGTGGTCTCGATCTTTGGCTTCAGTTAGCCAGTCTTTGCCTGCTATTTGTGTGATGTCGTCCGCCCACCTGGTTATAGGTCTTCCTCTTTTACGGGTACCCTTTGGGCCTGGCCATGACGTAGTGCGGACTGTCCAGCGATCGTCGCTCATTCTCGCTATGTGTCCTGCCCATCTCCATTTTAATTTTAGAGCGTAGGTGAGAGCATCAGTTACACCTGTCTTTTGTCTGATTATAGTGTGACGTATTTTTTGATGTTTTCTAATTTTTGTGATACTTCTTTCCATACCTCGTTGGCAGGACCTGATTTTATTTTTAACCCTTGCAGTGAACTTCCAGGTCTGAGAGCCGTAGGTTAACGTTGGTAAAAGACATGAGTCCATCACCTTTCTTTTAATTTTTAGAGGCATCTGACTTTTTAAAATTTCTTTTAAACTCCAAAACTTTTTCCATGTCGTTTTTATTCTTCTTTCGACCTCTAAGTCATTGTTTTGTTTTTGGAGGGAAATATGTTTTCCTAAATAGATATAGTTCTCGACATATTCTACCGTTGTGTTGTTTAGACTAACAGAGTTTTGTGCGGCATTTGTCATGAGTTTGGTTTTGCACAGGTTCATTTCTAGTCCTACCTCTATGCTTGCTTGTTGTAATGTCGCTAACATTGATTCCAGCTCGGTGCTATCTTCTGAAAGAAGGACAATGTCATCGGCAAACCTCAGGTGGCTGATATATTTGTCTTCTATACATATACCGGTTTTTTCCCAATTTAATTTGCCGATAATCGATTCCAGTACTGCTGTAAATAGTCGAGGTGATAGGGGGTCACCTTGTCTTACCCCTCTTTCAATGGGGATGGGTGGTCCTGTGCTCTCCAATTTTACTCTGCTAGTGTTGTGTTCATATAAGTATTTTAAGACTTGTACGTACTTTTCCTGCACATTTTGTGATTTTAAAGCTTTCCATATTGCGGAGTGTAGTATTGTATCAAAGGCTTTCTGGTAATCTACGAAACCTATGTAGAGAGGGCGTTGAAATTCTTGATATTTCTCTATTATCTGTTCTAAAGAGTGGATGTGGTCCATAGTGGAAAAACCCCTTCGGAATCCAGCTTGTTCGACTGGTTGGCTTTTTTCTAATGTAGGACTGATTCTTTTCTCTATAATCGAAGCAAATAGCTTGTAAATAGAAGGAAGGAGGCTAATTGGACGATAATTGCCAATATTTAGTGGATCACCTTTTTTAAACAACAGTATTATATCAGATTCTGACCACTGTGTAGGTGTTGTAGAGGAGCTTAATATCAAGTTGAATAAATGAGTCAAAGGTTCTACCAGGAAGAAACCTGCCGCTTTTATGGCCTCGTTCGTTATCCTGTCAGGCCCTGGGCTCTTATCTGCTTTTAACCTTTTAATTCCCATTATAATTTCTGTTTCTTCCACTGGTTTTATTTCTTTGTCATTATCATCAGATTTTGATTCCTCTTGATTAACATATTGACATACTGGAGCACTGTACAAATTTTCATAAAAGCTGGTTGCTATATTAAGTATACCTTTCCGGTCGTGCCTTGTGTTTTGGGCGTCGTTAAGTCCTTCTATCCATACTTTGTGGGAACGAAGATCCTTGTAGGCTTTTTTCAAACTTCCCGTAGAATTAATGTGCATTTCAATAGTGCTCTTACGATGATTCGCGTAGTCTCTTCGAACGTATTTACTTACTAGTTTATACAATGCTTTCAATTCATTTTTCATGGCTCGCGTTTTTGGTTTGGTTTTTTGTAGGGCTCTTCTGCGTTGTATTAGTTCCGAAGTATGGGCAGATATAGCACTGTTTTTCTCTCCGTCTCTATTGTATATGTGAGCTTTCTTCAAGTTGGTGTCTAAAATGTTCATTATTTTATCATAGCATTCTTGTACAGAGTCGGTTTGTTGGCATTGCATAAGATCTTCGTTGCATTCACTGAGTGACTGTTTAAATCTGGATATTTCCTCTTCATTTTTTAGTGAACTTCTTGGGTTGCTAACGTGGTTAATTCTTGTTATTTTTAGTTTCTGTATCAAAAATGTTGCTCTTAGGAATCTGTGGTCTGTATTGTAATTTAGGTTGATGGTTTGTATATTCTGAACATTGTTCTTTAAATTTGTTAAAATAAAGTCTATTTCATTTTTAGTAGAGCCACCTGGAGAGCGCCATGTCCATCTCATGCAGTGGGTATATCACATTAAAATGCAATGAATTTCGACTCACCAATGAAAGAAACAGTGATAGTGTGTTCTTGGAAGACGGGCTCTCCCTGCGTGGGCACGAACACGAGCGTGAGCGTGACGTCACTATACCGCGGGTGAGGATCTGTGCCGCCGTCCGTGGCTCGGATGACCACCTGTACGTGTACCACAGATTAGTATATAATGGATATTCACTTCCGTACAAGTGTGACAATAACTCTCTGAATAACTGCAAGCAGAAATATACTTTCCAGCCACGATCTGAGAGTTAAAAACTGAGCGATGCCTTATTCGAGTTAACACTTTGCTAGGATTGAAGGAAATCCTTCCGCATAAGAAGTCGTAAGACGGCGTGCAGTTTTGGTGTGAAATGGATTAGGATACAATGACGTACCGTAAACTGTCGGATGTTTTCTTCGAAGGTCCTCAGCAGTATGAGTGCGCCGGAGTTCTCGGCGTCGTTGACTACGCGGAAATATTCTTCCGCTTCAGCTGCTCAAATAAATACAAGTCATTAGTGCCTGTACATATAAAAATATCATGGATTTATAAAAGACAATTTTTTTTATCAAGATTCTAAATCCTTGCTGGAACTTGCTAGATTTTGAGGCGGTAGGACACGGCGGTATTTCCGCCCAATTGAGCAGTCCGACTGGGGAAGTACCTCCGCCCTACAGAATACCGCGGTTATAATAACTTCGTGTTGTGTTCCCGGCGGTGAGTAGGGTAGCCAGAGCTCACTGGAGAGTTTTTGTGCTATCAGTGGGATGACCAAAGGCTTGTTCTGCTTTGTCCTCTACACTGACGGCACAAAATCTCTGTTCTTACAAGGTCGGCAGCACGGATGTGACTCCACTGGTGTTACACACGTTCATAGGTCATGGTAACCACTTTCCATCAGGTGGGCCATGTGCTTGTCTGCCACCTAAGTTGTATAAAAAAAACAAACTCCACTACTGGTTTTTGAAGTGAGAGTCCTTTCAGTCCTATATATGTATATTTGTAGCGAAAGGAGGCGTGCGAGCAAGGACGGGATTCTGAGTTTCGACAAATTGAGGCCCGTAAGACCCAGTTCCGCCAGGCTATCGCAGTGGGGTGGAAGGAACGACTTGGATTAACTAGAGCTGGGCACATTACCTATCATATCTTAAACAAATGAATTGAATGCTTACCATTAGTATTTCCGTCGACATGGAACGTGACAATGCCGGCATCCTCTCCGTCCTCGTCAGTGGCTTCGATGCGTTCCAGGAAATCTTGATTCACTTTCACCAGCAAACCGTTGACCGAAATTCGCTCCTGTTCTCAGAGAAATACAACTTACATTAGATTGACAGGGAATGAGAATATTTTTAAACGGTATCAGTAAGTGCAGGTACCTTAACCGTTATCCCTTAACTTTTTTAAGGGTCTATAGGTAATACAGTAGGTACTAGAGACTCACAGATTTTGGAAAAAATTTAGGTAGTTAAAAAACGGACAACCGGTCTGCATATTTCCGTGGCTCGGAGAGCATGTTAAGCCGTCATACAAACATTTATGCCAGGCGTTACGGGTAGTTTGAGCCCTAAAAAGTTCAACAACTGGTACATTAATATCGTCAGTGGATTGTGATGGTCAGATTGCAGTAGCCTCACGAAGTTGAGCCAAACGTGCAGGTAGACTTGGAAAAAGCGACCAGGAAGGATGAAGAAGAAACGAAATGATGCTAAAAACAAATTAATCAATCAATTATCCCATCGCAGTCCACTGCTGGATATAGGCTTTGGCCTACTGTTTCCACCCTGGCCTGAAGGGTTGATATATAGGGGTTTTTTTCTCTGGCAGTGATATCATCTGCGTATTTTTCCGTTAGTCACCTCTTACGACACGCGTCGGATAAGATAGGGTAGTGATACTTGTATTCTTTCTCCATCATAAAAAATAATTCCAATTAATCCTATTTCACAAGGGTGTCAAAAGAAGACTTACCCTGGCTAGTCTGATGACAGTACCGGGTTGAGGGAACACGAACACAGGGTTATGGAAGTTGTAAACCCTGATGGCCAGTCTGTAGGTCTCTACGCTGGACTGCTGCGGGTGGCCGTGGTCATAAGCCTGGAAGTAAAACATCAATAGCACTCAAATTGGGTAGATTAATTATTTTTAGGGTTTCCTTATAGGATCTCTACGTTATCCGTTTGTCTGTCAAAACCTTTTTCTCAGGAATGCGTGTGAACAAGGTGTTTACACCTTAATAAAAACTAAGCATAGTCCCCGGCATATATATTGACCCCAAGTCACGAGAGAAACGAGACTATGGCGCTCGCGTTCTACGAGTATAATAGTATCTGTTCTGTGGTACTGCGCACATAAGTAGAGTACATTTTGTAATGTCACTGGGTCAAGATACTATAAGTTTCAGAAGTGTGTAAGAAGTTAGTTAGTATAGTTATTTTAGTTTTAGTTGTATTTTAATTGTTTGTTGGTACTTTTTTGAAATGGATGTCTAGCTAGTTTAATCTCAGGCCTAATGGTAGTCCCTTTTCGGAATATTTCGAGGATAAGCCAAATCTGCAGTTAAACTTAATGCGACTGTAATTAACCCTAGGATAAGGCAGAATAATTTTCCACAGTACGTACCCATATTTCAATATCATAACTGCCCCAGAATCCCTGCAAGTGCCTGACAGTCTCCAGCTCACCAGTGACGTTCTCTATCTGTATCATGGTGAACAGTTCCGGCACGTCAATGTCCCGGTTGGTAACTCTGAACGACAGAATGGCGTAACCGACACGGGAGTTGTCCGTGTTGGGCTCATCTCGATCCGGGGCGAAGATCTCTGGCAGTATTCTTGTTTCCTGAAATATTTACGTGTTGTCACTAAAAGAGATACTAGTTGATGACTGTGGCTCTGTGCGCGAGAATGTTGGTTAAAGTTTTTTGGTTATAACTCAGATTCTACTAAAGCAATTGCAATCAAACATACCTACCGCAGATGTGTCTGGCAGTAATGCGTCTCGTGCGCCTCCCCATTTTCGGGGACAAGTTGGGGACTCTGTGGTCCCACATTTCGCCAGTTTATGTTTAGGTCCCAATGGAATAGGTGGCGAGCCTATTGCTATTAACCGGGCACTTATAAACCTGAGATAAATACACACATAACTTCGAAAAGCATCGAAAAGTCATTGGTGTGATCCATGGTAAAACCTGGGATCGAACCCGAGACCTCGTCTCAGCAGTTCATTACCCATACACTAGGCTACCGCGGTTTTTTAACTATTAAAACTCTGTTTATAGCTTCTTCATAAACAAAATTGATTGTTATACGTACATACATACATATACTCACGCCTTTATCCCTGGAGGGTTAGGCAGAGGTGAATTAACACCCACATTTCACCAATCATTGTATTCGGTCCCACGTGATAGGGGGTGAGCCTATTGCCGTATTCCGGACGCTATTGTTGACCATGCATCTGAGACTGAGTGTGGGCTGTATATATCTGTCTGATGTTAAACAGCCCTATCCCTGAGTCACCGCATGGTAAGAGATGGGTGGACCGAATTCTACTCTGCCAGGAAGCACGCGGCGATTGATTGTTATATGAAATCGAATAAATACCACGTTGGTAAATAAAAAAATAAATAAATGGTTGGTAAATAACTTAAAATTAACTGTCAAAAGTAAATTTAGTCCTTGGATGAACTGTAGCTTCCTAATTGCTTTAAAATTTCATGAAATATTTATTTATGTCAATCTATATTCCATAACGAGTACTCACCACCGGCGTGTTCTCCGAAATGCTCCAGAATAGTTGATCTGATGGGGGCAGTTCCGGAGCGTTGTCATTTACGTCCAACAGGATCAATTCGAATTCCGTGCTGGCCCGGTTCGAGTTGCCATCTAAAGTTTACAATATCAAATATTTCATATAGGGCCCGTGAATGGAGGATAAATAAAAAAAAATAAAAAATATTGTTTAAAAATGTATACAGTTACACTATGAAGTTATTTTAGTTTTTATATGTGAAACTCTGACTTGTAAACTAGGCTTTCGCCTGTAATTTGAAAGTCAGTGAGGTCGGTATTTCCGCCCAATTGAGCAGTCCGACTGGGGAAGTACCTCCGCCCTACAGAATACCGCGGTTATAATAACTTCGTGTTGTGTTCCCGGCGGTGAGTAGGGTAGCCAGAGCTCACTGGAGAGTTTTTGTGCTGTCAGTGGGATGACCAAAGGCTTGTCCTGCTTTGTCCTCTACACTGACAGCGCAAAATCTCTGTTCTTAAAGGGTCGACAGCACGGATGTGACTCCACACTGGTGTTACACACGTTCATAGGTCATGGTAACCACTTTCCATCAGGAGGGCCGTGTGCTTGCCTGCCACATAAGTTGTATAAAAAAAAAACCGTATTTTGCTTTACGATTGATTTTTATTACTATTTACGAATGAAAGTGAACAAGTTTGTGTGTGTGTGTGTGCATGAGTGCGTGCGTTCGTGAGTGCGTGTATGTGAGTGTGTGCGTGTGTATGTATATGAGTGTGTGTGTTTGTATGGGTGTGTGTGTGTTCGTGTGCATAATTTATTTATTTATTTATTTAAACTTCATGCACAAATGTACTTAATGCCACAGGCATTCTCTGCCAGTGAACCCAATAGGTGGTGCAGGGAATATATATAAAATATATATTCTCTGCAAGTCTGCATATAATCATATATGAATTTGTCTTGATTGATGATTATATGAAATTCATATAGTCAAATATGAATTTGTGTGAGACAGGGAGAAGACGTGTGTGTGTTGTATAATTAGTTAATATGAGGTTCCGTCTACAAGAGCCTCAGTATTGCGAAGCTAGAGTGAAGTCCTGATGAAATGGATCAATTCTCCAGACACTAGCGAACCTAATATTGTAGTCCCTACCTTGAAGGCTTCAACAGATGCTTTTCTACACATTATTGAAGATAGACAGCCTCTGTGGTGTGGTGGTAGTGAACACGGCCGCCACGCAGGAGGCGCGGATTCGATCCTCGCTCAATGCAATTTTTTTTTATAAACTCACGCCTGTATCCCCGATGGGGTAGGCAGAGGTGTTAGCACCCACATTTCGCCAGTTTATGTTCAGGTCCCAATGTAATAGGTGGCGAGCCTATTGCCATTAACCGGACACTTATAAACCTGCGATAAATACACACATAACTTCGAAAAGTGCCATGGTAAAACCTGGGATCGAACCCGAGACCTCGTCTCAGCAGTCCATTACCCACACCACAAGGCTATGCAACTATTTGTATGCATGAATATGGGTATATGCATTGGTAGCCTAGTGGTATGGGTAATGGACTGCTGAGACGAGGTCTCGGGTTCGATCCCAGGGCTTACCATGGCACACACCAATGACTTTTCGATGCTTTTCGAAGTTATGTATGTATTTATCGCAGGTTTATAAGTGCCCGGTTAATGGCAATAGGCTCGCCACCTATTACATTGGGACCTAAAGATAAACTGGCGAAATGTGGGTGCTAGCACCTCTGCCTACCCCTTCGGGGATATAGGCGTGAGTTTATGTTATGTATGCATTGGTCTGGTCGTGTCATGGATAGTACGTTAAACCGTCGGTCCCGATTGCCGATTGGCCAGCCGTTACGGGTAGTCTTAAAAAGTCCGACTAGTCTAACTACAGACCTTTGATATCACCAATTTGTTGTGGAGAGCAGATAGATTTCCTTCATGGGAAATATCTCTCTGGCTGGTCGTGTCTCGGAGAACATGATAAGCTGTCGGTATCGGTTGCTATACGAACGTCTATTGTTTCTTTGATTTGATTTGGTGGGTTCGGTGCGGGCTTTTGCTCTTACTTTTACTTTAAAGTGTACAGGTTGTATGACTATCGCGCTATTGTTTTATTTTATTGTTTATATGTTTTATTTACGTATTTTATTTGGTCACTAAAATCTTCTACCGCCTGTTATCACGATATATGTTTATTTTTAATATATTTACGGTATATTATTGTTTATCTTCATATTGTAATATATGTACATAACTTCTACATACCCTCATGCATTATACTTTCACACTCGATGGTTCGGCGTCCGTGTGTCACTGGCAAATTAGGTTCCAGTTGAAAACCAGCGTCAGGTTTATACCTGGCACATGCTGAACTGGACACCTATATGGTGTATCTGTGAGCCACTGTTTTACTTGTATTTTTTTTTAAATATGTTGTTGGTTATTGTTATCTCTGTGACCACCTTGCACCAAATAAATATTTCTTTCTTTCTATTTCTTTCTATTGGCAGTCGTTACGGGTACTTGGAGTCTTAAAAAGTCTTACAACTAGTCTAACTGCAATGCTTCCATATCGCCATTGGTTTTGAAGTCAGATGACAGTTGCTTCACGGGAAATATCGAGGCCCAGCCGCATCTTAGTTAGACTAGAAAGCCGACCCCAACTTAGTTGGGAAAAGGCTCAGAGATTGATGAATTAAAAATAGATGAGATTTCGGCTGGTGATGGAAGGAATGGCCAAGTCATTATGGTTGACTGGTAATCCTGGCTGAAATTCTCAAGTGATGCAACTCTACCATGACGTTTTATAAGCATTCGTGTTCCGAGCGAGTAAGAGGGATGGAACATTATAGGGTGCATATCTTAAACCCTCACGAACGCTTATAATAATACATTAAGGTAGGCCAACAGACAATTTCAGTGTGGCGGCGCTCCAGCCGGTAATTTTCGAATGGGCGGAGAGAGTGTTGATAGCTCTTGTTACCCTACTCACCGGGGAACACAACACGAGATTATTATAGCCGTGATATTCTGTAGGGTGGAGGTACTTCCCACTCGGACTGCTCAATTGAGATGGAAATACCGTCGAGTCCTACCTCTTTTCCTTTATCAATTGCGCTGTGAACGATACAGAGGGGTTTTAGGACGCGACATAATCGTAAATCTATTTTGTGTATTTATGTTTTAATATTTATATTTTGTACTTAGATTTATGATAATAATAAAGATTCATAAATTACATTCATTATATCATTTTATAAATTTCTCAATTAGAGACTACTCACCTCCTTCTCTTAAAAAGTTGTCTTCAATGGTGACGTAGATGGTGTGCGTGGGTTCATCCCCATCCCTGTCCAGAGTCTCGTCGGTGGTGTAGTCGACTGTGACCAGGCCAGTCTTCGCGTCGATTGCGAAGAAGTCTCGAAGACGCGGGTTCATTCGTAAGTCCAACTGGTAGTGCAGCGTATGGTAGATGTCTGAAAGACAGAATATGTGTCCAGCATTACTTGCTTGAGCCTTTTTTTGTGTTAAAGTCCCCTCGGACATCCCCCTGGAAGGGGGACGCAGCTCGCATTGCCACGCCGACCCGGCCCCCGATTCTGACACTGCAAATTTTAGACTTTATTTTTATAAGCTTAAAGTCCAAATTAATTTTTTTATTCTCTCTTCATCATGATGCCATTCAATTTTAGATTCTAAGAGCAAAGGAGCAAAGTCTAAAATTATATGGCATTGATTGCAGTCTCAGTGGGATGACAAGTATATCATTAGTAGATAGGGGCCTCGGCCTGCTTCTGCTAGAGTGATAGGCGACTCCACATGTCATCCCCGGGTTGGAGCTTATGGAGGATGGAGGTCGTAACGGAGTAGATGCCTAGTCAACAGACTGCAATAATTGATCAAAAAAACTAATTGATTGATAAATTTAACAACAACGAATCAAAGATATATCTCAAAAGACTAAGTAGTAGAAATTTTAAAAAAGAATTGTATAAATGGCTAAATGAGCATAGCTTCTATAGAATTGACGAATTTCTTGAACAAAGGCGTTGATACTGTTGATAGGAAATAATATTTGCGCGCTAGTAGACCACTGACAAAACATGCATGCTCAGTTTTGTGAAATTTATAACTAATGTATACCATGTTTTAATGCAAATAAAATTTGATTAGAAAGCGATTGTTCGATGCTTCGCGTGACCAAAAGGCTGGCCTCTTTTTCGCACAACGGATTGGCATTGCCATCCAACGGGGCAATGCCGGAAGCCTTTTGGGCACATTACCAGTCGACATCGATGGGGAGGAATTTTTGCTTTATGCTTGAAACTTTTGTAGGTATCCTATTTTATATTCTTGTAAATATTAATTTATAAATTTATTATTCTAGTGAAAATACTATTGTATCTAAAATTCTATTAATTATATAAAATATATTGCAATAAAGCATTTAATAACTAGATCTTTATTCGATGGATAGGGCGAAATTTTCTTTTCAAACTCATACCTACACATTTATTGCGAAAATGGGTAATTTATAGACAAAATTCAGTAAATAAAGTGGTCCCTCCATAATCCATCTGCAGGCATGCAATTTTACAGGTATTTTTAAATTAATAATGATTATAAATATAAGAAATGAAAGAAATCGCTTCCAGCGATAAGGCCGCCCATTGTACATTAAACTGTATGCATGCTCACTACAAAATTTACTGTAATCTATTGGTGTACAATAAAGAATTATCTATCTATCTATCTATACAATAATTAATTCATCAAAGAGAATATGTTTTTTTTCTTTTTTTCCTTTCCTTAGTACAAGTCAATGAATAAATTAACACAATGTGTTATTTCTGGTTATTTTGCATGTCATTTATAAATTCGTTTACACTGTACTCGTAATAGACTTTTACCTCGAGAAATTGTACTTTAAAGTACTTTTTTTTTGTTGTAAAGAATTTTAGAATCGAAATTACTAATATTCTCTCTAACCCCTTCAGCTAAGCTAAATTGCTTGTGTTAGGAGTGGGTTCACGTCGATAGTGTAAAAGCCAGGATTCGAACCCGTGACATTTCGATCGTAAGGATTGTCCTACATTTACTTCATTAAATTTTCAAACATTCCTTCCCTGTCTATTAATTCTGTAACAGGATATGAGGTAATGCTCACCGTCTCGGTCCAGGTCGCTGGCCACTACATTTTGTATTTCAGCGCCGGTTTTGACGTTCTCATACACGAACACCTTCCTTTCGAACATGGAGAACTCCACGTAGGGTTCCTTATTGTTCGTGTCTATTATACTGATCTTTATCTGTTAATAAATAAACATTATGATTACACACAGTCCTTGTATGACATACACAGTTATGAATCATCATTGTTTCCAGAGCTTTTTTTTTCTGCAGGAGGTAGGACACAGCGGGATATCCGTCCGTAATTCAGCAGTCCGACTGGGGAAGTACCTCCGCTCAACAGAATACCGCGGCCATAATAACCTCGTGTTATGTTCCCGGAGGTGAGTAGGGCCAGAGCTCACTGGAGATTTTTTGTACTGTCAGTGGGAAGACCAAATGCTTGTCCTGCTTTGCCTTTTACATTGACGGCAAAGAAACTCTTGCGCTTACAGGGTTGGCAGCGCGAGTATGACTTCTTTGGTGTTGCACACGTCAGTAGGGTACGGTAACCACTTTCCATCAGGTGGGTCGTGTGCTTGTCTGCCAACTGAGTGGTATGAAAAAAAAACAAACAAAAAAAAAACAAACAAGTGTCTTGTTTTGGATTGTGAGTAATGTAGTGGGCCTCCACGCGAGAGGAGCTTAACTTAGATAAATATAATTATAAATTCGCATGAACAGTTTGTTTTTATCTACTACAAGAAAGAGGTAAGCGTCAGCGACTGTACTAGTATGAACTGTGTCACAGTCACCAGCGTTCCCATTCGGGGCTGGTACGAGTATGTACAAACCACCAAGGAGCTGCCTGAGCAAGGCACCGTACGAGATACAATTTAATTTGTGAAACTGCACAGCCATCTCCCCGGCACATTTTTTTTTTAAATGTTAATTTATGAAAGCTAGTAGTATCCACAAGTACTCACGTCTCCATCTCTATAATTGAACGTTGGGTCTGGAGGGCAGTCAGCTATGTTCTCAGCATAGCACTGGTCACTGGCCCTCAGCGTGTAGAACAGATGGTACCGAGGAGGTACGTCAGCGTCGATGGCTTCAGGTAGCTTTACTGTGAGCTGGCCCGTGATGAAGTTGATAGCTACTAGATTTTCCGGAGTGTCTTCTCTGGGACTAAAAAAAATTAAGATATTAGTACGGCAGCCTGCCATAAAGTTTTACTAACATTTTTTTGGCATTTGATCTTTAATGAAATGATTTATTACAACAATCTTTAGAGAATAAAAGTATGGTCAAACGATTTGCTACGATTATGACCAAAAAGTAAGAATTTTTGGGTACAATATTATTAAATAATGAAATTTTTTTTTATATAGGACACGCCAAATTGACTTCACCTCGCCTGATGGTAAGCTAAAGGCAAAGTCTCAGGAAAGAGGGTCACCATTACAGACACTAAGTAATGTTACAATGGTGGCAATCAGCTTGGCGGCCTCATCAGCTTTCAAGCCCCGCTTAAAGGCCCCGGGACTGTAGGAAGAAGGAATATAAGAGTCTCCGAACCGCTTGGTTCTTGCTCGTATATTCTGCACAGTTTTTATTTATATGATCATTTTAGGCTCCAAAATAATTAATAATTTCGATGGTAAAAATCTCCGAAATGGTTCCAAGTCGAATACAGCGCGTCCCGAATTGGATAGGTAGTTTAGGTTAGAAGGCTAATGCCGGGGCGGAGCGGGGCTCCCGCATTAGTCTTTGTGGTTATTTTTTATTGTAACCACCCAACACCAACACCAATTTTGATAGTTCCAAGTCTTATTTTATTTTGCGTAAAATGTGATAATTCAACTTTATTTAGTAAAATGTTTCATTTGGTGGTATGGTAAAATTGGGGCGATTTGCTGCAGAAACCATCAAAAAGGTGAAGGAGGAATAACAAACATTCGCCTATTCATTGATTCAAACTTTCGATTTACTTATAAACTAGCTGTAACTCGCGGTTTTACCCGCGTGGAGTTTTCATCTCGTTCCTACAAGCCCTGTGAACCTATTGCAGGGATAAAACGTAGCCTGTATTATTTTCGATGAAAATCTTTCCCTGTTACAAATTTCAAACAGACCCTCGATTATACTAAAGCAAAAAAGGACTGCAAAAATGACAATTAATATTAGATTTTATTTCTATATGTTTAAAGACTAAAATTAAATGAAAAAGTTTCATTACACTTTTTCATTCGCTCTGCAAAAAGTCTTTTAATTTTGGACTTTAATCGCAATGCTTTAAAGTCTGAAATTAAATGATCCATCGTATGTTTTATCTTTAGCAGAATCGAGGCTCAGATCCGTTTTTGCGTCTGATTTTGATTGAGTAACTATCATCCAAACATCTTCGAAAACTTTCACATCTTTTATAAATTAATGGCTCCTTTGGGGACAAGTGAATATAGCTAGAGTGCGTAGCTCCTCTTGATGGAGGAGAAAAGATATAGTAGGAACTAGGAAGATACTTACAATATGGTGTACCGCACTTGGTTGTACAGAGGTCCGTCAATGTCGGTAGCCATGACGGAGCCGATGACGATGCCCATATCAGACCTCTCTCGCACTCTGAACTCTTGGGACAAAGTGCCTTCCACCCACTCCGGGGAGTTGTCGTTCATATCCACTATGATTATCGTGAAAGTGGCTGGGGAGACATAATAATATATTTTGTAACACATCGACTTCAAAAAGTGGAGTTCGGAATTTACTGCTTTTGTATGGATCATTCTTTTATCACGATTTTTTGGCAGTAACGTAATTTTCTTATAGAAAACTGCGATAAAGATCATCCTACCCAAGAGTCAAAGTAGGGATCAATTCCAATTAGTAGACATAACATAAACTCACGCCTATATCACCAAAGTGGCAGGCAGAGGTGCTAGCACCCACATTTCGCCAGTTTATGTTTAGTTCCGAATGTAATAGGTGGCGAGCCTATTGCCATTAACCGGGCACTTATAAACCTGCGATAAATACACACATAACTTCGAAAAGCATCGAAAAGTCATTGGTGTGTGCCATGGTAAAACCTGAGATCGAACCCGAGACCTCGTCTCAGCGGTCTATTACCCATACCACTAGTTTACAAATTAACTTGAGATGGGTTCATACGAAGAAGGTATTTTTTTTTTTTAAAGAATATTGGTAATCGCAATTACTAATATTCCCTCTTACCCCTCTAATTAAGCTAATTTGGTAGGAGTAGGTTCTGGTCGGTAGTTTTCAAGGCCTTAAGGTTAACAGCTGGAGGTGAGATTGGCCGAGATATATCTTTCACACCCCGGACGACACAGGGCCATCTCTTTCAAGCTGGCCCTCTTCGGGTGTGGAGACCACAGAGTCCAGCAACTCTTCCCCAGAAACGGCGAGGTGCGCAAGGTACGTCGCTAACGCGGTCTGCTTCTGATTTCAGTTGCTAATATTCTTCAAAAAATAAAAATGCCGGCCAAGTGCGAGTCGGACTCGCACTCTGAGGGTTTTCTATAAAAATGGGGACGTAATTATGCTACATAAACCGCAATATGTTTTGATTGCGTTGACATAGAAGTTTGATTTTTGCACAGTTTTGAGACTTTATACACTTTATATATCATTTTTACGTGCGGAAAAGCCCCACGGATACCTGAGCCGGTGGGAGAGGTTATGTCGGACTCGAACCGACTAAAACGCACGACGCCTATGTGTCATTTGGTTGCCGAAGGTGAGGTTAACAGGCATATTCCTCGCACCCCCGAATATATATATTTCCAATACATTACTTAAAAATATTTTGTATTTTAATTATTTCCAATACAGTATTTTGTAATTTGTATTTCAATTATCGCAGGTTTATAAGTGCCCGGTTAATGGCAATAGGCTCGCCCACCTTGGGACCTAAACATAAACTGGCGAAATGTGGGTGTTAGCATCTCTGCCTACCCCTTCGGGGATATATGCGTGAGTTTATGCATGTATTTCAATTAAATCAAAGTATGTATTTTGCCCAACCCTGGGTGACGCGTCTCCGTAAGTCTGTCGTTCGATGATGGAAGTGATTGGTCTATGATGGAAGGGAAAGAGGGAAGGGAGGGTGATTTACACAGGTGTGTACACACCTTCCAATCTGAGGCAAACTCACCTTCAACAACAAATGACCTAAGACGCAGTAAGTTTTAGTCGGTTCAAGTCCGATATAACCACTCCCAGTGGCGCCGGCCCGTACCCGTGGGGATTTTCACACCATGAAAAAAGGTGTGCTTACCTTCATCAAAGTCTAAACCGAATTCAGTCTTCCGATCACGCACCCTCACAGTGACATACAACACTTCGAACTCTTCAAAATCAATGGTGACTCCCGATCTGATCTCCTTCACAATCAGTTTGCCCACAGCGGACCGCGTGTCCGCAGGGTCCGGGTATATCGTTTGGATTTCTACACAGCTAGAAATAAAAATTAAATATATAGGTATTTACACAATATTCGTGAGATACAGCCTGGTGACAGACGTACAATTAAAATATTAGTAATAGGGTAGTAAACATTTTTTTTATATCACTTAAGTGGTAGACAAGCTAATAGCCCACCTGATGGAAAGTAGTTATCGTGGCCTATAGACACACCCGCGTCGACAACCCTGTAAGAACCTCCGAATGCCCTTTTTAAAGAACCACATATTGTAGTGTGTGTGAAAGAGGGGATGACGCGTACATATAAATATTAAAATAAATACATATAAATTTTGTAAGGCAAATACATATAAATTTGTAGTGTTTTTTATAGGATGGTTGTAAACAACATTTATTGAGCGCTTATCACTCCAACAAGCGTAATAGCTTGGCGATTACTTAGATTTAAGAAACATGTAACAAATTATGGAAAAAAAAGTATTGGGAAAACCACAGCAGGGAGTTAATTCCACAGCTTAAGCATGCGGGGGATGAAGTTCCTATCATACCTGTTTCAAGTCGCAATGTGTGGGGTTGGATTCCCCACCGGTGGCGAGAGGTATGGTGATAGAATGTACTTCGTGGGCATCATGACGAAAAATCATCTGAACACACACCATTTTTACAGGCGGTAAATCACACACAGCGAGGCAAAGTCCCTCCTGAGGCTGAGAGGTCACTTTCTTCTTTTTTATTGTACGTAAAATCCCCACGGATATCCCTTCCCCCCCGACCTCCATGTCGGTCTTGAACCAACGAAAATGCACGTCGTCGTAGATTGCCAGATGAGAGATTGCCGGAGACATAGCTCTCGCACTTCCGCCGACCCTTTCGAACTGGCCCCCTTGAGATATAGGGACAGTGTCCCATCTAGCCCCCAGATATGGGAAGGCACTAGTAATAAATAAGAAACAGCTCCCCAGCCACCAACAGTTCCCTTTTTAACCTACCCGTGGAACTCAATCGCCGGAGTCTCCCGCCCTTGCTTAGTGGCATACGAGGTTTTCCAATCAATCTCGAATACCAGCTCAGCATCAGTATCTGGGTCCGAAGCCGTGATTTCAGCAGGGATTATGAATCCTTCTGGAACGTTCTCCTCCACTTCGGGACGGGTACGAGGCTATGAAAAAAGAAGATTTTTAGTTGCTTTTCAGAAAGGAAAAATGAATCTACCCGCCACCGCGTGAAATTTTTAACCCGCTCTCGTGAGCCATTTTTTTCTTTACGCATTTGTCTCTCTCTTTTAACTAAGTTCTTTACTTCTCATTCTCTCCGCTCACAGGTCTGCTGGAAGAGATTACTATTAGAAATAAGCAGAGCCTCTGTACTACTATTTCCAACGATGTATTGCAATGTTTGTTTTTTTATGTGTACATAAATAAATGAAAAAATAAAGGCCATGGGAACTGGGAACTTTATCAACGGATAAAAAGTAGCCTATATTTTATCCCCGACTATAATATATTGGTATACCATCTATCTATCTAATCTATCACTGTACACAGTCGTTCAACTCAGTACTTGCAAGGGCCAAATATGATAGGGTCAGAGGCTCTAATCTGGGGTATATAAGGGGCGTGTTGCCGAGAAGCAGGCCGCGGCGGTTTCCGAGGACGACTTGGGGCCTCGGTAGTCCCCACATTCGAGAAGAGGGCCAGATCGTAAGAGATGGCCCTGGGTCAGCCGGGGTGCGAGGGATATGCTTGTCAACCTGCGTTTTGGTCGGTTCGAGTCCGACATAACCTCTTCCACCGGCTCCGGTGAAGGGGAGGGGATTATGCGCACGTAAAAAAAAGGGACGTGTTGCCGAAGAAAACCTTTTTAACCGATTTCAAAAAGGAGGAAGATTCTTCGTAATTTTATTTTTAACTTTTTAATCAATGCATTGTATTACATGTTTGTTCGCTTCAAATTTTGCAACTTGATTTTGAAGCAGATATCGTCAACCATTTGAATGGGAATGCTTTAATATGGTACCATGGAGTGGAAGATCACCATAGGCAATCCAAAATTAAAGTACTATTTGTTGTTACAACCTTGACTTAGACTGAGTTTCTATGCGTAAAGTAGTCGAACTACTGGTGGGCTTACAGATAGTAATACTGTGCCTATACTTGTGTTTGAGTGCGATTAAGAAACAAACAATCAATCACAAGAATACCGGTAGATGGCTCCAACGTTGCCGCAAGGCAATAGTGTAGGAGAATTACGAATGTCCATGACATGTCTGAGTAGTTCAGTTGTTCAGAGTATTCCTCCTGTAAGGGACTGATCGTGGCTTCAAGTCCCATCTTAAGCGGGGACTTTTCCGATGGATTTCATTGTTCGTTTCACAAAACTTTCTCGTTTATAATATTAGTACATACATACATACATAAACTCACGCCTATATCCCCGAAGGGGTAGGCAGAGGTGCTAGCACCCACATTTCGGCAGTTTATGTTTAGGTCCCAATGTAATAGGTAGCGAGCCTATTACCATTAACCGGGCACCTATAAACCTGCGATAAATACACACATAACTTCGAAAAGCATCGAAAAGTTATTGGTGTGTGCCATGGTAAAACCTGGGATCGAACCCGAGACCTCGTCTCAGCAGTCCATTACCCATACCACTAGGTTACCGCGGCATATACATACATATAATCACGCCTGTATCTCCGGAGGGTGCAGAGGTGAATTAACACTCACATTTCACCAATCGTTGTATTCGGTCCCACATAATAGGGGTGAGTCTATTGCCGTTTTCCGGGCACTATTATTGACTCAAGCCATACATCTGAGGCTGAGTATAGGCTGTATATTTCTGTCTGATGTTAAACAGCCCTTATTATTAGTAGGATTGTAAAATATAATGCTGCAAGTTAAACTTACCAATCTGATGCTGGGTGGCGTATTGTTGACGTCTATGAGCTGTATCACCAGCTGTGACGTGGTCGAGTGGTACGGCCCATTGCCCAGGGTGTCCACAGCCTGCACCTGAAGGTAAATCACTTTGTTACCTCTCACATCATCTTTATCATTCTCCTGACTTTATCTACATCGTGACCAGCTTCAGACTAGTCACCTAATTGAAAGTTATATGATGAAGGTGCCCGCGACACAATGCAGGCAGACATCGGAGGGGAGGGGTCTCCATGTATACCTGTAAGGTTAGAACCTTCCCAACAAGGTGCTCGAGTATGGTACCTGGTACCTCGCAGGTATTTTAGTGTGTGAGAGTCACATATAACGAACGCGGACTGTCCGCACCGCGCGGTCACGTGCGATCAGGTTTATTCCGTAACCAAACAGTCACGCAATACCGCACAACCTGATCGCGAAATAAAGCCTTTTCTCCGAAACAGAAAAAAAGCCTCCATTATAAAGCCAAGTCGAAAGGAATAGGAATATTAAGAAGATCCCGGGTTTGTTTCACCTTCAAAACTCTTTGGTGTAACTAGAAACAATGTTAATATGATGATGAGACGTGGCGTAGCGGTAGAGCATTCTACTGCTATGCAGGGGGCACGGGTTCGATTCCCACTCAGTGCAAATATTTGTATGCATGAATAAATATGTTTTTTTGCATTGGTCTGGGTGCTACTATGTATTTACAAAAAAAAAACGTATCTCAGTATGTTTATTCGCATTCTAGATCCCATAACACAAGCTAGTTAAGCTATGCTTACCATGGTTCTAGATAGCGTTGTGTAAAATTTTGTGGAATAATTATTTATTTACCTACCTTTAACTTACCGTTAGGTCACTGAATACCACGTAAACTGATCGCGAAGAAAAGCTTTTCTCCGAAACAGAAAAAAAGCCTCTATTATAAAGTCAAGTTAAAAGGAATAGAAATAGTAAGAAGATCCCGGGTTCGTATCACCTTCAAAAACCTCGGGTGCAACTAGAAACAATGTTAACATGATGATGAAAAACTACTTACCTGTATAAAGAGCTCACTCTGCCTGTGGTAATCAAACGCATCGTCGATGGATACAGTCACTGCGCCTGTATTTTCGTCTATCTGCAAGTAGTTACCTGCATTGCCCAGGAGCTGGTGCCTGAAATAGTTAACTATGATCATAAATGCGTCTTAGAGACCCAGGCTCACTTCCACTGCCAGTTAGTGCACCTGTCACACAAGGGACGACGCTCTGTCGCAGTCTTTCCTATCAGAGGTCAGTTGATTCGGGCTTCAAAATGTATACTTTGGAAGAAACTGGGAAGTCGTTATATGGATGATGATGAAATTATTAAACTTAAGGTTCATCATAGGTCGATCAATTCTAACTATAATAATTGTTCCTTATAGTGCATTCGTGCGAACTATCTGACATTTGATCAAGATGTTTGCCGGTATCTGAAGGTCAATTCTCGTAATAAATATCTGTTTAAAATTCAGTCTCGATTTAATATCAATCTCCCATATGTAAAAACGCGCGGTATTCTCGTAGCACAATTTTCGCACATACCTGGACCAAATCGGGGAAGTTTTAGAAAAGGGGCAGGTCAGGAGTACCTTAAAACGACGAGCATGCATGAAGAATATAATGAGAGTGAATGAAGAGAGAGTAGTATGTCAGGATCGTAGCAAATGGAGATTTTATGTTTGTATGTATGTACAAATTTCAAGGCAGAACATGATCGTCGTGACAATTTTTTTATTACGATAATTCATTGGCCTACTTTTCATTGAAATCGTCATTGACATTTCGGAGATTAGATCTAGACTGAATTTTGAATAATTTTTCATCAGGATATTTAGCCTTATGTACAGTCAGCGTCAAAGTTTCAAAATGAACTTAATACCCAGGTTTTAAGAGGAAATTAAACGGTTTTATTGATTTAAAGTTGTTTTATTGTCCTAACTAAAATTATATCCCAAATATCGACAGGAGGGGCTGAATATCAAGGAACTAAGATCATTTTGAGTACCTACTTTCTTCATCAAGATCGATCTGGTGCTGACTGTACTTATAAATTGACAAGAAACTCACACAACTCTATCGCCGATGTCTCTGTCGTGCGCCCTCACGGTAGCCACGTAGAAGCCTGCATCCACCGTCTCCCTGAACCTGACCGTTTGGGTGCTTTGCTCGAAGATCGGCAGCTCATCGTTCCAGTTGATAAGGTTGACGTTTACCCTTGCCACTCCTACGTGGGTCGTGTCGTTCAAATCTGTTGCTACTACCTGTTTAAGAGAATCTATATGATTGGTACCTGAAGCTAAAGGTTCGCATTTATCTTTAAGAATAATATGCGCGCGCAGGAGTGTGAGGTTTATCAAAGAATCAATCAATCAAGTTTAGTTTAGGCTGCCTTTTCACTAGAAATGTGTTATGCTACGTTGCTATGTGTTATTCGTGTGGTGACGGAAAAGGATTTCCTCATTTCATTCGAAGATTGTCGAAAGAGGCGACTAACGGAAAAATACGCAGACGATATCACTGCGAGAGAAGGGAAACTCGAAATAAAACTCTGTACCAATCCGTCTGACCAGCGTGGAAAACAGTAGGACAAAGCCTCCCGATATTGAGAGAGGCCTATGTCCAGCTCTCTTCGCCCCTACCGCAATGCCCTAAAACAAAGGTCTTTGAACATTACGTCCTACCTGCTATGACTTACGGTGCCGAAACGTGGACACTTACAGTGGGGCTATTATTTTAATTCCCAAAGTACCCAGTCAAAATATAAACAATCAAATTCAGTCCCAAATCATAACTTTTTGGATTCTTCATTAAATACAAATTACTTTTATTATGAACTATATATGTGTAAACGCAATGTAGACCGAGATAAATGCGAAATTCTCTCGCACTCCATACATTTGCACTACTCACGACTGACGTGTGACGTCACTCGCAAGTACGATTTTGTATGGAGCGTTTTCGGACTGCGCGAAAATTTTCAAAATCAAATATTTATGAAACTATTTATAGTAAGAATATTTCACTATAGCAGTTCATTATATTATTGAAGAGAGGTACTTTCGATAATAAAAAAAATTTGACAAATAGCCTATTGCAGCTTGTTTGACTAATAATTGTATTATATCTATAAACTTCGTTTCACGTTTCTTTCTTCTTCCATTTGTGCGTGCAGGCCAGGCCCTCGATTTTGCTAAAGTAAAACCGCTATCATACCAAAGACACGGCAAAATATGGTATTCAATTTTGAACTTTATCTCAAAATTCTTAAAGTTCCAAATTAAATGAAAAAGTTTCATTACACTTTCATTAAATTTGCGAAATGGCTTTTAATTTTGAACGTTAACTGCAATAATTTAAGTTCAAAATTAAGTGGATTTTTTAGCAATGTCAGTCTCAGTGGTTTGACAGTGGTTTTGCTTTAGCAGAATCGAAGCGCAGGTCGGCTCGGCTATGCCTCGAACTGACTAAAATCACTCGGTAAAGATTTATCACTATCACAGGAACGTTACAGAAGCACATAAAATACGTTTGAATGAAAATATGTTTACAAACAAAGTATAAGAAGGTATGAGGAGATACACTACTTATTTATCACGATAGGTGGCGTATTATCGCTGGTGTTGCTTTGCTGTTAAATTACGTACAAATTGTTAGTAAAAAAAAGGAGAAAGTCTTCTGTTGAATAAACAATGACGCTGTGTAGTGCATTTCAGTGTAAAAAGAAAGGTCCTCATCGTTTTTCTACTCATAGGAAAAGATGGACGCTATAGATTAAAGCCCTGCTAAATAAAAACTGGATACCAAATTCGTCTGTTAAAATATGTAGCGCCCATTTCAAATCTGATGATTTTTATGTAGGGAAGCATTTTTCTTTTTTAACTCTTCTTTTAAATTCGTTTTTTTTATATTGATAAATTTTGTTATAAAATCTCAATGCAAACAGTCAACGACAAGATTGACAAGCACCTCTGACAGTCTGACGTAAGAAACATAGGATTATAGAGTCTAAGACAAGCACCAGCGAAGGTGTCGCCATCTGAGATTAGTTTTGCCTGTACCTCCCCATTGTGTAAAATTCACACGACTTATCTTCAATGACCCCACGTAAACCTACTGCTAACTCAAGCAACGCGTATTTTTAGAGTACGGTGTAATTTTGGTCACTAGTAAAAAGTAAAAAAATAGTTATTAGCGGTCATTTGATCTAACAAGCAATATTTACCCTTAATACAATATTTTGGAATGTTGGCACTCCGTCCTCAATCATGTCATAATCCAGTAGGTTGTGGTTTAAAGTGGTCATAATGAAGTTCTGCCGCTGGTACCCGGTCTGTGGTGCCACTTGGAACCCGGCGACGGCACCTTTCGGAGTTACAGCTTCTAGTTCCACCTTGTACTGAGCATGCTCACCCTAGGGATTTATAAGGATTTAGTATACAACATTGCGAGATGCCTATGTCTAGTAGTGGACTGCGATGGGCTAATTGATGATTGATGATTGATGATTGATGATTGATGATTGATGATTGATGATTGATGATTGATGATTGATGATTGATGATTGATGATTGATGATTGATGATTGATGATTGATGATTGATGATTGATGATTGATGATTGATGATTGATGATTGATGATTGATGATTGATGATTGATGATTGATGATTGATGATTGATGATTGATGATTGATGATTGATGATTGATGATTGATGATTGATGATTGATGATTGATGATTGATGATTGATGATTGATGATTGATTTTTTATTTTTCCCTCCGTCCACTCGGATTCACTGTTTAAATCCCCTGGGGATTTATCTGGATTTATGATTTAAAGTATCCTATGTGTTTATTTTTTACGGTACACCGCGTATCTAGCTACGAGCTGCCGGATCCGCAGTCCATATAAATCAACCAGGAGATCACCCTTGATAAAGAGATCGAGGCAGAGAAAAAATCCAGATAAATCCCCCAGGGGATTTAAACAGTGGATCCGAGTGGATGGAGGGAATTTTCCGAACTTTTTAGTCCGTGAGCCAGATTTTCATGATCAATTTCTTCTCACTTAAGTCCTTAAAAGAGTTGCATTATAAAGTGCCGTGATCGTCAGCTGTGATTCCGTAGCAACGGTAAAAACTTCCAACAAACGCGTAAAAAGTTTTATTTTCTCAGTAATTAAACTGATATGACAGGTTAAAAAGTTTTCTTTTCTCAGTAATTTAACTGATTTAACCGGTTGAACATTTATCAATTTAGTTAACTCAATATGTTGATGGAAAAGATCAGCTGATAATAATGTGGTGGATTATGTGGGCAATCAAACAATGAGTTTGATTGTCTACTCTAATCCACCACCACCACCACAGAGCTCAGCCTCAGATGCATGGCTTGAGTCAACAAAAGTGCCCGAAAGACGGCAATAGACTCACCCCCCATTATGTGGGACCGAATTAAATGATAAGTGAAATGTGGGTGTTAATTCATCTCTGTCTAATTGTCCAGGGATAAAGGCGTGATTATATGTGTGTACGTAATAACATAACATAAACTCACGCCTATATCGAGGCAGAGGTGCTAGCACCCACCTTTCGCCAGTTTATGTTTAGGTCCCAATGTAATAGGTGGCTAGCCTATTGCCATTAACAGGGCACTTATAAACCTGCAATATTTAAGGAAAAAAAAATTGTAAGCCGTAATTTGACGGTACGAAATGACTGATTTATTTATGCACACACAGATTAACCTACCAAGGAATTCGCAGCTGACGATAACGGAACTTGCAACACACTAAAGCATTTAACAAACAATCACCCAGAAGAAAATGACAGACAAAATTTGTACCTGACTCGGGGACTGTTAATTTTGTTCCTTCTTCCTACAGTCCCCTGCCTTTTAAGGAGGGCGTGAAAAATCATATGATAAGGCCGTCAAGCTGAGTGTCACTATTGTAACATGATATATTTACGTAATGGTGACCTAGTTTTCTGATACTTTGCCTTCAGCTTACCATCAGATGAGGCGAAGTCTAATTGACGTGTTCTATATAAAAACATAAACATAACATAAACTCATGCCAATATCCCAGACGGGGTAGGCAGAGGTGCTAGCACCCACATTTCACCAGTTTATGTTTAGGTCCCAATGTAATAGATGGCGAGTCTATTACCATTAACCAGGCACTTATAAACCTGCGATAAATACACACATAACTTCGAAAAGGTGTGTGCCATGGTAAAACCTGGGATCGAACCCGAGACCTCGTCTCAGCAGTCCATTACCCATACCACTAGGCCACCGCTAGGCTATATAAAAAAATCCTATCCTATAAAAAAAAATGTAATTACCCATAAATATTGGGTACATACCAGATCTTTATCATGAAACCCAAAGTTCTCAAGATTCAGAGTCATAGCAGTTTCCTCCAGTATATTAATGGTGTATACATTTTGGAATGGCTCCGGTTTTTGGTCATTAATATCATTCACAATGATGACGACGTTGGTCGACGTAGAATACTCCTTGCCCTCGTCATCAGTCTTGAAGGCGATTATGGACAGTTGGAACACTTCTCTCTGGAGAGCGTCTCTATCTATAGCATCGACTTTGAAGAGTGCCCCGTTATCACCGGCCAGTGTTGTTATATGGAAGAAAGTATCTGAAATTAAGGATGATTTTTTAGATTTTAAATGGTCGTAGATATAACGTCAAAAAGTGGCCTTTGTTACTTCATTACCCGATTACGGCGAAGCCAAAGGAGGGTTATGATTTTGACAGGCTATGTTGTATGTATGTAGGTTCATCTGTTCCCTCATAGCTCATGAGTTACTTATTAGAACTGGACAAATGAGGTATCGTTAGAAGCGTCTTGGTCTTCCGCGAATCTAATGTAGCGCCTTCTAGCAGTCATAAAGTATTTCAGTAGTCGGGTTTTAGTTTTAAACTTATTTAAAATTGAGACCTCCTTCTTTTTGAAAATCGGTTAATATTTTTTTTTTTATACCACTTAGTTGGCAGACAAGCACACGGCCCACCTGATGGAAAGTAGTTACCGTGGCCTATGGACGTCTGTAACACCAGAGAAGTCACAGTCGCGCTGCCAACCCTGTAAGTACAGAGTTTCTGTGCCGTCAGTAGAAGACAAATCAGGACAAGCCTTTTTTTTTTTTTTTTTTTATACCACTTAGTTGGCAGACAAGCACACGGCCCACCTGATGGAAAGTAGTTACCGTGGCCTATGGACGTCTGTAACACCAGAGGAGTCATAGTCGCGCTGCCAACCCTGTAAGTACAGAGTTTCTGTGCCGTCAGTAGAAGACAAATCAGGACAAGCCTTTAGTCTTCCCACTGACGGCACAAATTCTTCAGTGAGCTCTGGCTACCCTACTCACCGCTGGGAATACAACACGATGTTATTATAACCGCGGTATTCTGTAGGGCGGAGGTACTTCCCCAGTCGGACTGCTCAATCGGGCGGATATACCGCCGTGTCCTACCTCCTAGTTTAGTCTTCCCACTTACGGCACAAATTCTCCAGTGAGCTCTGGCTACCCTACTCATAAAATAGTTGTTTAATGGTGAAAGAGTTAATTGATTTGACACACACAATTTTCCTTTTTAATAGGAAAGGAAAGCTGCTTTTGCGGTGTGGTGGTAGCACATTTGACTAGCTACGCAGGGAGTATGGGTTCGATTACTGATCAGTGCAAATATCTATATGCGTAAATATGTGTATGTCTTTCATTCTTTTCTTCCACGATAAGCAGTCAGTCCCGGTTATGATTCGGATATTTAAGGCAATAGTAGTGGGTAGATGAATCCCTAAAAGTCCGGCAACTGGTCTAAGTGCAATACTTCAAAATAATAACAATAATACCTAAAGAACCTAGGGTTAGATGGTTGGGTTAGGTTAGATTAAGTCAAGGGCCAGATGCTGTGCTTCTTAATACGGCGCGCATCGTGCGTAAGTTCCTTTCTCTGGAACCCTAACCACCGGCAGCTTGGTCCCTGTACCCGATACCGGTGGAGCACTATTTTAATATTTTTTAAATAGATGTTTTTTATGTATTTAGAATTTTAGTAAAATATTTTTATATTAGAAGTTATTTAATTAATTACAATACAAATGTCAAATAATTATCTGCAATCATAGATTTTGTCAATTGTTATGTCAAATCAAATAACCCGCCCCGTATCGTTCCCAGCGCAAAGGTGCCCATGACACTGGCGGCGTTGCCTCGCTGAATCGCGATGGCCATCCTCTGCTCCAAAAACGTGTCGGAGCGGGAATTTATGTATTTTAAAATATAATTTATAAGTCGTATATTTTAATAAAGAGAAATAATAATAATAGCAGCTGGCACCGACAGCCGTAGGGAGGTATGGCAGAACAAGGAGCTACATGGCAGGTTCTATCGGGCCCTCCGCAGGCCTGAAGTAGACCTACTTTCATCCGTATCCTGACTTCGTTTCGGTGACCTTTTTGGGGAAACTGAAGGTTTTGTGTGCAATTGCTAGGTACAACCGGAAGTATATCATGAGGGATGACACAATTGACATCTGTCGAGCATGTCACCAGGCTGGTGAATCCCTCAGGGATATTACTTCCGGTTGTTCTCGTCTTGCTAACGGCGAGTACTTGCATAGACATAATCAAGTAGCCAGGATAATCCATCAGCGACTTGCTCTGAAATACAACCTTGTGGAAGTTGAGATGCCGTACTACAGGTATGTTCCAAAACCAGTTCTAGAAAATAGTCATGTCACATTGTACTGGGATCGATCTATCATCACTGATAGGACTGTTGAAGCTAACAAGCCTGACATTATGGTGATAGACCGATCCGAACGCCAAGCATTGATTGTTGGTATCACTATTCTTCATGGCGAGTATCTCGTGAAAGTCGAGAAAGATACACAGGTTAAGAACTTGAACTTGAACGAGATTGTCGACGTGTGGAATGTTGACTCAGCAATAATTGTACCGATAGTCGTGTCAGTCAATGGACTAATAGCAAAGAGCCTCAACCAACACCTAAAGAGGCTCGGGTTAGATGGTAGAGTCAAGGGCCAGGTGCAGAAGGCTGTGCTTCTTGCTACGGCGCGCATCGTGCGGAAGTTCCTTTCTCTGGAGCCCTAACCACCGGTAGCTTGGCCCCTGTACCCGATACTGGTGGAGCACTATTTTTTATATTTTTTAAATAGATGTTTTTTTTATGTTTTTTTAAATATAATTTATAAGTTGTTATTATTTTTAGTTTTATTTTATACCAGCTGACACTGACAGCCGCAGGGATGTATGACAGAACAAGGAGCTACATTGCAGGTTACTTTCATCCCTGTCCTGGCTACGTTTCGGTGACCTTTTTGGGGAAACTAAAGGTTTTGTCTGTGCAATTGCTGACGAAGTTATCAAGACGAATAACTACCAGAAGTATATAATGAAGGATAGCACAATTGATATCTGCCGAACATGTCACCAATTTCCATAAATTTGTTAGTAACATAAACATATTAACTCATAAACTCACGCCTATATCCTTTATATTCCGGAAGGCGCAGGCAGAGGTGCTAGCACCCACATTTCGCCATTTTTTGTTTAGATCCCATGTGTCATGTGTCAACATGTAATAGGTGGGCGAGCCTATTGCCATTAACCTGTTATTTGCCTATTGCCATTAGTTAGTAACATTAAGTAAAGCAAAGTTAGTAACATGACTTACAACTAATGTTAATAAGAAATGTTTTTTTTATAATATTGACAATGGGTAGTTGAGATATGATGACAGTCGCTTCACGGAAAGTAAGATCAAAGAATCAAAGAATCAAAGAATCTATTTCATTTATTCAGTTTAGGCACATAAAGAGCACATATGAACGTCAAAATTTTACAATTATGTATGTCAAGAAATAATATAAAATAATGTAAAAATAAACCATTGGAAAATGATTCTTTCGCTGGTTCGTTAGATTAGTTCTACTGAGAAGATACCAGCAAGAAACTCAGCAAACTATATTAGAACTAGATTATTTTTCTTTTTTAAATTTGTTTTGGTTTACAATTTATTTTGTGCGAGCAAGCAAGAGACTTATGTTGACCACGCATTAACATCATTAAGGTACTCATCCACTTTATAGTAACCTTTACTCATTAAAGATTTTTTCACTTCTATTTTAAATTTATTTATTGGCATATTAATCAAATCCTGATTCTGATCCTTGACTGTATTTCCGTAGGGTTTATTCAACATACCTTCTGGTTCCGTTCGGAGTCTGTACTCTATAGGTCTGTTGATGCCCGTGTCTCCATCCACGGCCCTCACGCTGAACTCCTGTGGTTCCTTCTCGTCGAACTGAGCCATGGCGAGGATCTCCACCCATCGCGGCGGCCTGGACTCGACGTTTTCAACTTCCACCATAACTGTCACTGTGTGTTTGTTTGGCAGTGAGTCCTGGTTATACGCATAATAAAATCATTATTAGTAAACTAATTGTAATAATTATTTGCATAGAATAAAATAATTAATTAAATTGTCCATAAAAATATTATGCATCAAGATATAGAAAAAAAAAATCGGTTCCGGCGGGACTCAAACCCGCTTCATTTACAGGGGTAACGCTCTGACTACTAAGCCACAGAACCTTCACCCGAAACCATCTAAATTATATATATATATATACATTTATTCTTCAGCTATATATATATATATATACAGCTGAAGAATTTCGTTGCATGTTTGTTTGAACCCACTTATCTCAGGAATGACTAGTTCGTATTGAAAAAAATTTTTTTTTGTGTTAATAGCCCGTTTATCGAGGAAGATTATAAGTTTATATATCATCACGGTACGACTTAAGGGAGTAGTGTAGTAGTAATCACAAATGTCAGCAAATTCCCATAAATTATTTTAAAATTATTAACTTCCTAGCATTACGCCTTAAAAGGATGGTTTCAAAATATGCTAAGGGCGGGTCGGCTAGACAAAACTATACGGCAGCAGTTAGATGTTGGTAACCTTCAACTTCCAATTAAAGGAGCATGCAAAAAATTGTATGGACGCTGTCCAAACTGACCAACAGACATGGTGAGTTTCAATATTATTATGACGTCCCATAAAAAGAATATTTTTGTTTTTAGTCCAAAAATCGATAGGGTTCTTAAAAAAAAAGACAATGTTTCATATAAAAAAACTATTTCTATAATGATATAATAACTGCATTTTAGGAATTGTTTAACTAAATAATTGATCAACTAAACATTCTAGATATGAATAATAGAGTCAATGCTCAATATAATAAGATAATGTGTATTTTTTTAAAAACTAACAATATTTTAGACATACAGACAAATGAAAAATTGCAAATATCAGAGTTTTCATTTTCCGTGTATAATACGTATTACCTTTACAGTTTGCTGAGCGAGGCGGGAGGGGGCAGTGCGATAGACCCGAATTTTTTGTAGATATTGCAGCTGGGCTCACTCAATAATATTTTTATTGATTAACAATGTTTATGTACACTCTATTTATAATTTATTGTGTCAAAAATAATAAAGCCGCGGTAGTCTAGTGGTATGGGTAATGGATTGCTGAGACGAGGTCTCTGGTTCGATCCCAGGTTTTACCATGGCACACACCAATGACCTTTCGATGCTTTTCGAAGCTATGTGTGTATTTATCGCAGGTTTATAAGTGTTCGGTTAATGGCATTAGGCTCGCCACCTTTTACATTGAGTCCTAAACATAAACTGGCTTAATGTGGGTGCTAGCACCTCTGCCTACCCCCTCGGGGATATAGGCGTGAGTTTATGAGTTTATGTATGTAAAAATAATAAATAATATATACTTTTTGTATGATAACCCCAAGACCTCATTGGAGCTCATTGGAGCCAAGAGCTCATTGGAGAATTTGTGCCGTCAGTGGGAAGACTAAAGGCTTGTCCTGGTTTGTCTTCTACACTGACGGCGCAGAAACTCTGTACTTACAGGGTTGGCAGCGTGACTGTGACAACTCTGGTGTTACAAACATCCATAGGCCACGGTAACCACTTTCCATCAGGTGGGCCGTGTGCTTGTCTGTCCTAAGTGGTATAAAAAAAGACCTACGATGATATCGTTATAGTGTGAAATCATCGTGGTGGTGTATTAAATTAGATAATTTTGAAATCTGTTGGTGGGTTGGGATGATTTCTTGCATGGTTCAAGTTGAAATGCACAGCAACAGAATCAATGAAATACATATCATTTAGCTAGTGAAATAAATTATTATAGGGGCATTAGAAGGCCCTGGGTCGGCCGGGGTACGAGGGATAGGCCTGTCAACCTCACCTTCGGCAACCAAAGCGACCCACAGGCGGCGTGCGTTTTAGTCGGTTCGAGTCCGACATAACCTCCTCCACCGGCTCCGGTGGGGAGGTATCCGTGGGGATTTTGCGCACGTAAAAAAAAAAAAAAGGGGCATTAGAAGGTTTCTTCAAGGTCGAGAGCGCAAGTATGACGCCTCTGGTGGTGCACACGTCCATAACTACTTCTTGTGCCTGTCTGCGACTTAAGTGGTATAAAAATCAATCAATCAATCAATCAATCAGCCCACTGCAGTCCACTGCTGGACATAGGCCTCTCACAATGTGCGCCATTTTCTCCGATCCTCCGCCTTCCGCATCCAGTCTGTCCCAGCCACATTTTTCAGGTCGTCCGTCCATCTGGTATAAAAAAAGACGTTGCAAAATACTTACGCTTGCAGTAACTCTGAAGATATGCAGGGCACTTTCGGCGAAATTCAGTTTTCCCCTCAGCTCTAACGTCATATGCATCCACATCCATTCATTGGGTTCATTGCGCCCGACAAGACTGAAGAACTCTTTATCGTTACGATCACTATCCAGATCAAATTTCATCGCTAAAGTACTGATACGCCCGTCTGCGTCGGACACATTATAAGTGCATCTGGTGAGCCCTGGTTCTTCATTTTCCTAAGGAATTTAAAATTGTTATCACAATAGCTGTATGAGAAATGTAAAATGAAACTCAATGATACTGAATGGTGTAATTAGCAATGCTATAAAAAGAAGGTAGGACACGACGGTATTACCGTCCCAATTGAGCAGTCCGACTGGGGAAGTACCTCCACCCTACAGAATACCACGGCTATAATAACTTCGTGTTGTGTTCCCAGCGGTGAGTAGTAGTGAGTAGAGTTTTTGTGCTGTCAGTGGGAAGACTAAAGGCTTGTCCTGATTTTATGTTCTGCATTGACGACACAGAAAATCCCTGTTCTTACAGGGTAGGCAGCACGGGTGTGGCTCCCCTGGTGTTGCACACGTTCATAGGTCACGGTAACCATTTTCCATCAGGTAGCTGTGTGCTTTGTCTGCCACCTAAGTAGCATAAAAAATATGAATAACGTCACATGAAAAAGAATATAGCGACAAAGTTATTTAGAGTATGTGCATGAGAGGTGCATGGTCTGAATCCACCAGTCGGTGTACCCTGCGTGTTGGCAGATGGCAGTACCTCTCTCTTTCTCTGTCTCGATCTCCCAGGGGAGACGTTACCGACTGGTAAATGCCGGTCCTTGTGGGAGCGGCTGTATCGAGAGTGACCTTCGCTTTCGGGGTTTGATGGGGACATCGTGCTCCCCTCACCAGAGTGGGCCATTTTGAAATGTAGATGCTCTGTGAAAGGTCTATGAAAGCTTCAAATATACGGCTCCATAAAAATACAGAGGCAGTAGAGGGCGGCTGGCCCGAGGAGAGGGCCAGATCGTGAGAGATTGTCCTGTGTCGGCCGGGGTGCGAGGGATATGCCTGTCAACCTCACCTTCGGCAACCAAAGCGACCCACTGGCGTATTTATTAACATACTATGTAATATATGTATATGTTTCAAACTTGACTGATAAATATGTAACTTGTTTATATATCTGATCTAGTCATCATTGTTCCTTCTATTCATACAAACGTTGCCTGGAAGAAATCGCGGTTAGCGATAAAAATGTTATCTTATAAAAAATGTTATCTAGTTATAATACTTTTATGGTGTACAATAAAGAATATCTTATCTTATCTTATAAGACACTTACAGCTATATGGCATGGCCCAAAGACTTGCACTATAGGTGCATTATCGTCTATATTCACAATATGCAAGGATACCATGGGTCGCAAAACTTCATCAGCCACCGCCACGGTGAACAGGTAGCTCTTCATATTAGGCGATTCATAATCTTGTCTGTAAACGAATAAGCAAAGGTCAGTTTAGCAGGCACTGGTGAAAGGAAACAGAATAGTGGTATCGCGGAGAACCAAAGGCTTTTCCTGATTTTGTGTTCTGCACTGAAGGCAGAGAAAATCTCTGTTCTTACTGGATCGGCAGCACGGCCAGTTGTAGATTAAAATTACAAAACTTGTTTATGAACAACGAATATTTGATATTTACGCATCGCGTTGTCGCATTTGTCGCTCACGTAGGACAATGCCTGAGTTACTTTTTGTCCTACATGAGCGACAAGCTCGACAGCGTAGCTACGCGACGCGATGCGACTCGACACAACGTAGGACACAAGAAAGTACAACTACCATTTACTATTTAATTGAATACTTGAAACGCGTCGCGTTGTCGCACTCGTCGCTCACATAGTTTTACACTAGGAGGTAGGACACGACGGTATTTCCGTCCAATTGAGCAGTCCGACTGGGGAAGTACCTCCCCCCTATAGAATACCGCGGCCATAATAACCTTGTGTTGTGTTCCCGGCGGTGAGTAGGGTAGCCAGAGCTCACTGGAGGGTTTTTGTCCTGTCAGTGGAAAGACCAAAAGCTTTACACTGATGGCACAGAAACTCTCAATGCTTGCAGAGTTGGCAACGCGGCTCTCTTGGTTTTACACGTGTCCATAAGTTACGGTGACCACTTTCCATCAGGTGGGCCGTGTGCGTGTCTGCCACTTAAGTGGTATAAAAAAACATAGGACAATGGCCTACTGCCGTGAGATTTGGCAATGGACTCGTGGTTGTTTTTCTTTTCTCAAAGAAGGGGGGGTACTGTGGGGACAGGAATGCTGACGCCGAAAATATATAGCATACCTCTGAGCGCCCGGCGCGCTCGCCAGTCGCAATCGATCCGGGTAGTAGGTTGAACACGTCCACTTTAAGTAATAACCTTTGTAACCCTTGTAACCTTGTGTAACCAAAATTGAGTTCAGTAAACGTTTAACTATTCCTTCTGACTTTCGACGACCGACATCACCCGACGACAGACACCCCAACAGACTGACCAGATCTGATGTCGATACTGCCACGTCTCGCCGTGGATATACCCAAGGTGTGACACAGGGTACGGTCAGACTCACGGAGGACAGAACATGTCTTCAAACTATAGTAACAGGCCGCAAAGAGGTAGGCAGTAGAGATAATTTTATACAAATATTTTTTTAATGGTCTCCTTCCTTGCGATCTTAGCTCACGGAGGACAGAATATGTCTTTAAACTACAGTAACAGGCCGCAATGAGGTAGGCAGTAGACATAATTAAATACAAATAATTTTGTACTGGTCTCCTTCCTTCCGATCTTAACTCACGGAGGACAGAATATGTCTTCAAACTATATTAACAGGCCGCAATGAGGTAGGCAGTAGACATAATTAAATACAAATAATTTTGTACACTGGTCTCCTTCCTTCCGATCTTAGCTCACGGAGGACAGAATATGTCTTCAAACTATAGTAACAGGCCGCAAAGAGGTAAAGCAGTAGATATAATTAAAAACATTTCAAAATTTTTGTAATGAGTTTTTTACCTTTCAGTAATAACCAGGTGCCAATCTCCGGTAACCTCGGGTATCCTTCTGATTACTGGGCCGAGTAAATTTAATGAACCCGTTCCCGGTAGGATAAATGGTTCCTCGTTGCCTATAAAATAGATACAACAGTCAAATATCAGTCCAATAGTTAAGTAGTTAGGTAGGACACGACGGTATTTCCGTCCAATTGAGCAGTCCAACTGGGGAAGTACCTCCGCCCTACAGAATACCGAGGTCATAATAACCTTGTGTTGTTTTCCTTGCGGTGAGTAGGGCAGCCAGAGCTCACTGGAGAGTTTTTGTGCTGTCAGTGGGAAGACCAAAAGCTTGTCCTGCCTTGTCTTTTACACTGACGGCACAGATACTCCCTGGACTTACAGGGTCGGCAGCGAGAGTGTGACTCCCTTGGTTTTGCACACGTCCATAGGCCACGGAAAGCACTTTTCATCAGGTGAGCCGTGTGCTTGTCTACCACCTAAGTGGTATAAAAAAAAGTCCAGACCAGAGTCGAAATTCTTCCGAGTGAAGAGTCCTTCAACTAGGGTTCTTTAATTAGTTATTTTTTATAATACTTTTTTATCCTATAGGTTTATACGTACCAATAATTTGGTTCCAATATACTTAGGTACAGTCAGCATTAGATTAATATTTACTAGCAAAGTACTCAAAATAATCTTCAAATAAGCGTCGATAGCTTAATGGCTTAATGGTTATGGAGTCGGCCTTACGAGCGAGAGGTCACGGGTTCGACACCTGGCCTTTTCACTACAGACATAAACCCACTCCTAGCGCAAGCTAGTTGGAGGGGTTAGAGGGAATATTATTAGTCATTGCAGTTGTTAAAATTAAAAAAAAAACGTAATCACAAAACTCCAATTTTATATTAGCTATCACAGAGCTCAAATATTTTTGCATCAACAAAATGTAAAGATCATTTTGAACACAGTTTAGATGTCATTGAACGACTTGGTTAGCACATACCATATGACACTGCTATCTTAAATTATTATGGAGAATTGATGGTTAAGATGTTTTGACCACTTCAGATGCTTAAAACTATTTGAGCTTTAGTAGGTCGTACATATTAAATTGCCGTTTTTTTGAAGAAATTGAAGGAGACCCAATTTTCAATGCTAACAGTTTTTTTAGGAATGACATTCCAAATTTTATGATATTTTTGTGTATGAATGAGATAACATTAAGCTAACAAATACTTTTATTACATTTTTGAAATGTGACAGCTTTAAAAGAGTAATACGAAATTTATCATCAAAATGGATAGCATTTAGGAAGTACTGTTTTAGAAGATCGAATTTAATTCAATCTTGAAAAATCACCTTTCAAACAAAATATAAATAATGGAAATAGCTATTAAATTACAGGAATAACGAACTCATGAATCTGTAACAAAATTTCGGCAATTTCATAGGTAAAGACCTAATATTAGCTTCTCCGTGGCATGGCTTCTTCGTGGCATGTTTTTTTTTTTTACGTGCGCAAAGTCCCCACGGATACCTCCCCACCGGAGCCGGAGAAGGAGGTTATGTCGGACTCGAACCGACTAAAACGCACGCCGCCTGTGGGTCGTTTTGGTTGCCGAAGGTGAGGTTGACAGGCATATCCCTCGCACCCCGGCCGACCCAGGGCCATCTCTCACGATCTGGCCCTCTTCTCGGGTGTGGGGACTACAGAGTCCCCAACTCGTCCCCGGAAACGGGGAGGCGCGCCACGCGCACCACAGCCGCGGCCTGCTTCTGCCAGGGCCCCCATCTTCGTGGCATGTAGAATATTAGCAGCCGCAATTACTAATATTCCTTCTAACCCCTCCAACTAAGCTAAATTGCTTCTGCTAGGAGTAGGCACGTCGGTAGTGTAATGGCCAGCTTCTTAACCATTAAGCTACCTACCAAAATTGGCCAGATCCATCTGTACCCTACGATCTGGCTAATTTTGTATGTAGAGATGCGACCCTATCTTCTTTGCAGATTGTACATAGAGGATACTCACCACCATAATTGAGCCTGGCGATGACCACGTCTCCCTCAATCTCCTCCTCCATATAAATGAGCTGGGACGCCCAGTTACCGACTTTAATGAAACCATCCATGCACACTTCTTCCCTAAATACTGGCGGGAGTAGTGGACGGTCATTCCATGTGTATCCTGCGCAATAATATTTAATTCAATTCAATTCAATATATTTTATTGCGAATTATGGGTATAATATAAAGGGGTTACAATAATTAAATTTGGGCTCCACCATATTTCAGTCATATTGGCATGCAATAATGCCACATAGGTTATTGACAATAACATATTATTACAACATAATCTTCATTAATTAGAATCCAAGAACTTATAAACTAGTACATGTCAAGATTTATAGCTGTCTGTTTTTTCATGTTCAATATAATAGTCACTTTCAAGTAGCACAATAACATTAAATTACTTAGTCAATTACAAAATATTTATATACATGATAAGAATGTCAAAGTAGTTACTAATCTATACTATAAAAGACCAAAAAAATGCTCTCTAAGTTTCTTGCTGGAGTTTTTTCAGTTTAGGTGGTTCATTTGCTAAACTAGTCTTTCATATTTCCTTTTGTAAGTTAGATATTTTTGCACTTTCGGACAATGAATTTATAATGCAAGCCATATCTTCACTTCTTTGATTCAATTTGAGGCAAAGGATTAGCACAATTTTAACTCTTTTAACTACTACATTATTTTGCGGACATAGTGTGGGTGATGTGTAACTGTTTTGTGTCCCAATAAAAGAAAATAAAATAAAAAATTAATAGTTTATGCAGATAACTGAGTTTATACCTTTGACTTTGACTTGTCATATTAAAAGTTTTATTTATAATTTTAAAATTTTCATAAGGTGGGCCGTGTGCTTGTCTGTCACCTAAGTAGTACTAGGGTCGGCAGCAGTGTAACTCCTCTGGTGTTGCATACGTCTCACCGCACCCCCTATTACGTGGAACCGAATACAATTATGGGTGAAATGTGGGTGTTAATTCACCTCTGCCTAACCCTCCGGGGATACAGGCGTGATTATATGTATGTATGTAAAACAGTATGCATTTGACAGTGTCAACCATAGTTCCTATTTATGCCATTTCTCGCCATTTCACTGTATAGTAATTACATTTCATCATGTGAAAACATTCTGACGGCCTCTGAGGCGTAGCGATACAGCGTTCGACTACTACACATGGGGCACGGGTTCGATTCCCGCTCAGTGCAAATATTTGTATGCATAAATGTAATATTTGCATTGGTCTGAGTGTTTCTATGTATAATATGTTATTACATACATACATATATAATCACGCATTTATCCCCTTTATTTAGGCAGAGGTGCAGTAATACCCACATTTCACCAATCATTAGGTTGGGTATTGCCTATTGCCAGATGGCACTATTGTTAACTCGAGTCATCTAAGTTCGAGTTTTGGCTGTATATATTTGTCTGATGTTCACCAGTCCTATCCCTTGGTCGCCTTGTACGACATCACATGGGCAGAGATGAAGTGGTCCAAATTCTACTCTGCCAGGAACCACGCGGCAATATGATATTATTTACAAAAAAATACTTATCTAAATATGTTAACTATCCGCATTCTAGATTCCATAACACTAACTAGGTAAGCTACGTTTACCTTGGGTCTAGATAATGTTCTGTAGAAAGTCATAGAATATTCTGGAGAATTTGTGCTGTCAATGGGATGACTAATGTATTGTCCTGCTTTACCCTCTACACTGACGGCACAGAAACTCTGTGCTTACAGGGTTGGCAGCGCGAGTGTGGCTCCTCTAGTGTTACACACGTCCATAGGCCACGGTAACCACTTTCCATCAGGTGGGCCGTGCGCTTGTCTGCCACCTAAGTGGTATAAAAAAAAATTCTTACCCGAAAAATCATAATCCTTATCGGGGAAGTCAGGTGTAGGCGGCCTTGGTACCTCTGTTATATAGCTGCAGCGGTTTTCTGAAACGGTATTGTTAGAATATAAAGCAATTCAGGGGTCATTCCTATATGCTGCTGTGGTTTTCCAAGCGAATACAATATGAGTATGTAAAGTATCCTGGTCACAACCGTGAACAAGCCACAACAAAATCGCAAGTAGATACAGTAAGCATCGTATGTCGTGAATGTGATCGAGATCGGGTTCGAGTTTGTAGTGAGAGTGAAACTAATAGTAATGCAGATACGTCTAGTAAATTTGTCTTCTACTGACGGCACAGAAACTCTATACTTACAGGGTTGGCAGCGCGACTGTGACTCCTCTGGTGTTACAGACGTCCATAGGCCACGGTAACTACTTTCCATCAGGTGGGCCGTGTGCTTGTCTGCCAACTAAGTGGTATATAAAAAAAAAAAAGTAAAAGAACTCGAAAGAGGGTAGATTTATATATCTACTCCTAAAAAACATTTCACCGCCAATACTCCAGTTCCTCCGTGATCATGGTGCTCGCAACAGCGCTGAAATATCGGCAACTCTAAATACAACATGGTAAATATCCCGATTACTTTGATACTAATACAATATCAGGTTCTTCAAGAAGGCTATTAGAAGGTTTCTACAGGGGCGGCAGCATGAGTATGACGTCCCTGGTATTGCACGCGTCCATAGGCTACGGTAACCACTTTCTATCATGTGGTCCGTGTGCTTGTCTTCCACTTCAGTGGCATAAATTTGAGGAGGTAGTACACGGCGGTATTTCCGCCCAATTGAGCAGTCCGACTGGGGAAGTACTTATAATAACTTAGTGCTGTGTTCCCGGCGGTGAGTAGGGTAGCCAGAGCTCACTGGAGAGTTTTTGTGCTGTCAGTGGGATGACCAAAGGCTTGTCCTGCTTTGTCCTCTACACTGACGCCACAAAATCTCTGTTCTTACAGGGTCGGCAGCACGGATGTGACTCCACTGGTGTTACACACGTTCATAGGTCATGGTAACCACATTCCATCAGGTGGGCCGTGTGCTTGTCTGCCACCTAGGTTGTATAAAAAAAAGGTGAGGGAATTTGTCACATTGGTATGTCATACGCGACGCCTCGCTACCGTAGGTGACTGATGAGAACTTGATTACTTATTAAGCCCTATCAAGATTTTCGAGGTATAGGCCAACTAAACACTTTTACGATGGATGAGGTTGTTCCTTCAGAGTTCAGCGGTTAGCCGGCAGTTTTTTTTTTTTATGGTACACGTCAATTAGACTTCGCTTTGCCTGATGGTAAGTTGAATGCAAAGTCTCAGAAAGGAGGGTCACCATTACTTACACATACCATGTGACAATGGTGACACTCAGCTTGACGGCCTCATCATATGCTTTTTCACGCCCCGCTTAAAGGACCCGGGACTGTAGGAAGAAGGAAACACGTGAGCTGGTAATGAATTCCAGGCCTTAATGGTGCGACAGAGTAAAGAGTCACCGAACCGCTTGGTTCTTGATCGGATGTTCTGCACCGTGTGCAAGTGACACCTACGACCTGAACGTGTTGTCCTGTGTAGGAAAGGGGAGGGTGGGACTAATTGGAAGAGCTCATCAGAACACTCACCATGGTACAGTTAAATCAATGGGAGAAGAAGACGTATAGGCCATAGGGTCCTAGCTTAAATGCAACTAAGCACAACACTGCAATAACGTAGATGAATAAAGATAATTTAGTTAAAAACACGTACCTTGTTGCGCAAACGCAATATTGGTTGTGTAGATCACCAGAACGGCTGTAATTAATCGCACATCAACCGCCATTTTGCATGTTCGAGTTCAATGGACTCGTAAATCCTGAAACAGTTAAGATTAATACGATATTAATATTACTAGATACAAATATATACACCGCAAACTACCCTGATTACTGGCAGTTTAGTCCATTACACTGGTTTTTTTTTTTACGTGCGCAAAATCCCCACGGATACCTCCCCACCGGAGCCGGTGGAGGAGGTTATGTCGGACTCGAACCGACTAAAACGCACGCCGCCTGTGGGTCGTTTTGGTTGCCGAAGGTGAGGTTGACAGGCATATCCCTCGCACCCCGGCCGGCCCAGGGTCATCTCTAACGATCTGGCCCTCTTCTCGGGTGTGGGGACTTCAGAGTCCCCAACTCGTCCCCGGAAACGGGGAGGTGCGCCAGGCGAGCCACCGCCGCGGCCTGCTTCTGCCAGGGTGACAGGCGGCTCCACCTGTTCCATTACACTGGTTGTCTGGAAGAGATCGCAGATCGCGATAAGACCGCCATTGTACAACTGTCTAACATACATGTATCGTATGTTTGGTGTGCAATTAAGAGTATTTAATACTCTTTATTGCACACCAAATGTAGGATACATACGATGGATATTTTATCTTATCTTATCTTACAATGTTGTGGAAATGAGAAGTTTGAGTAATAAGTATAGCTGGGTGAAGTTAACGGATCGATTGAGGAACAGTGTGATAAGGCAACGTTGTGGTGTGGTTGAAGATGTAGTGACTAAGATAGAGAAAGAGATGCTTAGATGGTTCAGTCACGTAGAGAGGTATTTCCGCCCAATTGAGCAGTCCGACTGGGGAAGTACCTCTACCCTACAGAATACCGCGGCCATAATAACTTCGTGTTGTATTCCCAGCGGTGAGTAGGGTAGCCAGAGCTCACTGGAGAATTTGTGCTCTCAGTGGGAAGACTAAAGGCTTGTCCTGCTTTGTCTTTTACACTGATGGCACAGAAACTTTGTGCTTACAGGGTCGGCAGCACGAATGTGGCTCCTCTGGTGTTACACACGAAAAAATAAAAAAGGATGGACGAAAGAAGACTGATGAAACGTCGCCGTAAGACTGATATATATATACGTACATACATACATACATATAATCACGCCTTTATCCCCGGAGGATTAGGAAGAGCTGAACTAACATCCACATTTCACCAATCATTGAATTCCGTCCCACGTAATAGGGGGTGAGCCTATTGCAGTCTTTCGGGCACTAATATTGACTCAAGCCATACATCTGACGCTGAGTCTGGGCTGTATATATCTGTCTGGTGTTAAGCTCAATCCCTTAGTTGCATTGTGCGACACCGCATGAGACGAGATGGGGGTGGTCCAAATTCTACTCTGCTGGGAACCACGCAACTATATATATAGATGAATTTGGATGGTTTCAGGCGAAGGTTCTGTGGCTTAGTGGTCAGAGCCTTCCCCCTGTAACAGAAGGATCAAGGGTTCGAATCCCACCTGAACCGATTCAATTCTTTCTATAATCGATGGAAGAGATTCATGACACGAGGGTGAATAGGCAAGATCGAATGCATTTTAAAGAAAGAACATGTCAAGCGTACCCGAAACTGGCTAGCACGTTTTTTTTTTTTTTTTTTTTTATACCACTTAGTTGGCAGACAAGCACACGGCCCACCTGATGAAAAGTAGTTACCGTGGCCTATGGACGTCTGTAACACCAGAGGAGTCACAGTCGCGCTGCCAACCCTGTAAGTACAGAGTTTCTGTGCCGTCAGTAGAAGACAAATCAGCACAAGCCCCACTGACGGCACAAATTCTCCAGTGAGCTCTGGCTACCCTACTCACCGCTGGGAACACAACACGAAGTTATTATAACCGCGGTATTCTGTAGGGCGGAGGTACTTCCCCAGTCGGACTGCTCAATCGGGCGGATATACCGCCGTGTCCTACCTCCTACAAAAAATGCACGTTTGAAAACAGTTATAAAAGTAGATGAAGCAGACGTTGAATGCCAGGATCTTAACAAGTGGAAATTGTGGTTTCTGCCTACCTCATTAGGCAAGAGGCGTGACTGTATATATGTATACAGTTTACTGTAGACTGAACGCGACTGCTGTACCGCGCCCTAGATACGCGCGGTGTGGCGGGGGCGAGGTAAAAAAAGAGATCGAAAGAAATTGAGACGAGAGCCAGTGAGGTGCAACGGTGGGCTTAGGCGGTGAACTGATAATATCTAATATCAATACTCCCCCTGTCTCGTCGTGCACGAGTCCAAGGCCCGGGAGAGTGCTTACGGTCAAACTATAGCTAATGCCCACGGCTACAAAAACTTAAGGTAAAAGCACCAATAGTGGACACTTTCGAAAGAAAACTTTGTATTTGGTTTACATTTAATAACTATTAATTTGCTTATTAATACATGTTCGAAAACTCGCAACACTCTCTTAAGAACATTTTGAATTGGCGACAACTGTATCTTAAGATTTGTCTTAAGTATACTGATTTTAAATAGATGTGGTATTTTATTTATTAATAATGATTATAAACAATTGTAGTCGAAACTTTGGGGTTATGGGATCCAAGCGCTCGCAATCTCTTCCGTGAGATAGCGAAGCGTAAGGTCGACGCGTCTCGTGTCCAGAAGACTGGCCTCTTTTTAGGTCAGAGAATAAGCATTGCCATACAACGAGGCAATACTGTCAGTTTTCTGGGAACGCTACCACAAGAGACATGCGATGCGGAGCAATTCCACGAAGCGTTTTAATTATTCTTAGCTATAAGTTGTATAATTGTTATTTTAGTTTTATTGTATCTAATTTATGAATATCTTACTTGGTACATAGTATAAATACAGTATACTAGATTAACAAACTGAACTAATAAATCAACTTATATAAAAAGTAAAAATAATTATAAAATGTTGACAAACCTATGCTAAGTATACAATATATACAAAAATGAAATGGAGAAAAAGAGACTGCAACTTTAGGCATCGAAAAATTCCTCCCCATCGATCTCTACTGGTACCGTGCCCAAAAGGCTGGCGGCATTACCACGCTGAATGGCGATGCCAATTCTTTGAACGAGGTAAAGGCCAGCCTTATGGTCACGGGAAGCGTCGATTAGTCGCTTCGCTGCTTCTTTGAATAGAGCGCGCGCGCTTGGACCCAACGTTTCGACTCCAAACGGCTCAAAAATATAATTACCAGTTAAATTGGTATATTTGCGCCGTTTGAGAGTCTCCGCTGATGCAGCAGCAGCGCATGCGCAGTCCATCGTACTTGGAAGATGGGAAGGCGCCAGGGTGTCGACGCAAGTTGCATCCCACACCAAAGGCCTACCCATCTTCCAAGGCATCAACGGCATACCATCCGGTCTCTTACCATCGTCGCGTGCCAAGCCAACAGGTTCAAGTATAGCTGGCACGCCGGCGGTGACAAGAGCTCGACGGATAATGTCGTTAATATTTGCATGTCGGGACATGCGGCCTGCGCTCCTGCTGCAAGACAATCCGTGATGTCCAAGGCTATCGACAGCTTCTCCAAAGAGACACCGATGCGGAGAAACACATGGTGCACCCAAACGTAGGCAAGTCGCAATGCGGAAAGTCGTGTCGTCCAACATTGTTCCAATGTTGGGCGGCGAAGAAAGTGCCTGGAGCCATACACCAGATTCCGATTCACCCACAGCCAAGAGGCGAGCGCGCTCAGCAACGCTGGTAGCTGTACATATTAAATGTTTTTTAACACCAATGCTGAGCGGCTCATCCCATTGCCTCTAGGAACATGGGTTGGCGGGCATGGTGGCAGTTGGACAAGTCATTTTCCCAGCATTTACAGCTTCGGTGATTAACTAGTGGTCGATTTTGATTATTGGACTTTAAAATTAATTTCTAAGCAGAAAAATATTTATAAAATTAGTTATTGTAGTGTGGATATTATAAACATGTACCTAAGTTGTTGACCTACTTGGACCAATGTCTATGTTTTTGGCAAGATTTTCTAGTAGTTTTAAATGTATTTGGCGAAGACCAAATATGACCACCGGAACTTTTGCGTAATGTGTCAAAGCCATTAGGACTTTTGTAGTAGGTACTTATATTAGTAAGATTAAACACATTTTTTGATTATCTGTAAGCTTGCGTCCTTCTGATTGGATGGTAGGTATTTTTTCTTTATAAATTATCACATTTATCACACATATCTATAGATACGTTATCAACGCATGCGGCTGTTGTGATGCATCCTGGACAATTGAAGTGATAGAGGCTTACGTCTTTGCAGGTAATACTCTGCCACGTACTCGCAGAATCTATCATACAATTAGCTTGTTACAGTCCATTGCTAGACATGATGAGGAGGTAGGACACAGCGGTATTTCCGCCCAATTGAGCAGTCCGACTGGGGAAGTACCTCCGCCCTACAGAATACCGCGGTTATAATAACTTCATGTTGTGTTCCCAGCGGTGAGTAGGGTAGCCAGAGGTCACTGGAGAATTTGTGCTGTCAGTGGGATGACTAAAGGCTTGTCCTGCTTTGTCCTCTACAGGGTCGGCAGCGCGAGTGTGGCTTCTCTGGTGTTACACACGTCCATGGGTCACGGTAACCACTTTTCATCATGGGCCGTGTGCTTGTCTGCCACCTATGTGGTATAAAAAAAAACATAGGCCGCTCCCAATGTGTGCTATTTCTCCTAACCTTTCTTCTTCCGCGTCCAGTCTGCCACCTTTTTGAGGTCGTCAGTTCATCTGACTGGAGGTCTAGACTTTCGACTACCTTATTTGCTTTAGGATTCGTTTGCTCCAGAGGCTTTCGGTCCTTCGACAGATGTAACCAGCCCACTGACACTTCATTGTTATGCATTGGTTTGGGCAGTAACTTTGGTTCTTTGTCAGTCAGGTGACTTCATTGCGAATTATATCCTAGAAAGACACTCCAAACTCAACTCGCTCCATAGCCCGCTATGCGACTTTTAGGTCGTGGACTAACCCAACAGTCAGTGTCTAGGTTTCCCGGGGACGAGATGGGGAGTCTGTGGTCCTCACACCCGAGGAAGGCCAATACGAAGGATATGGCCCTGGGTCGGCCGGGGTGCAAAGGATATGCCTGTCAACCTCACACCTTCCGCAACCAAAACAGACCCGTGCGTTTTAATTCGTTCGAGTCCGATATAACCTCTTCCACCGGCTCCGGTGGGGGGAGGGGTGGGGGAGAGAAGTGTCTGGGTTTCTGTGCTATTGTGCAATGGACATTTTGGTACAATCGATTTGCGGTCTACTGCTGGACATGCTGCTTCCTTAACACCCAATTATTGATATTATTTTTTTTGAAATGGGTATGATTATGATTACCAATCCAATATTAGGTATATTAGGTATATATACACTGTCAATAGGGTATTTTATATTTAGTAAATGGTATGGGTAATGGACTGATGAGACGAGGTCTCGGGTTCGATCCCAGGTTTTACCATGGCACACACCAATGACTTTTAGATGTTTTTCGAAGTTATGTGTGTATTTATCGCAGGTTTATAACTGCCCGGTTAATGGCAATAGGCTCGCCACCTATTACATTGGGACGTAAACATAAACTGGCGAAATGTGGGTGCTAGCACCTCTGCCTACCCTTTCGGGAATATAGCCGTTAGTTTATGTTATGTTATGTTTAACAAATATTACTAGTATTTCCGTTAAGTTAGGAAGTTAGTTAGTAGCTGATGAGGCAGCTAAGCTAAATCGCTTGTGTTAGGAGTGGGTTCAAGTAGGCAGTGTAATGGCTAAGTTAATGGGACCACTAAGCTACCGACGACGCTAGTAGGTATGCAATAGATATCATCACCTCAATAACAGAGCTTTTAATGAAGTCTCTAAATACTCTGAAAGGGAAGGGGCTCTTCCGTAAAAATAATACCAGCTGTCCTAATAAAGCATCGTTTATTTGTTTTGCGATTACTGTCGGAAATTGGTGTTACTTTCTACACCCATTTGTCACAGAACATGGAATGGGACTTCCTGTATCGACGGTATCAGAAACTGCTTACGAATATGGTAATTGCGAATATTACTTAAGCCTTTGTCCCCTTAATATCATTGCTGAAACTTACCTAAACTGTTTTTAAATTTGTCCAAAAATATAACACACACTTAAACACAATATTTCAAGATACAATTCAAGCACAGAATAATGGTATCTTATACTTATAACACAAAATAGTTGGAAAACGTTCTAACACGCTTCATTAAATGAAACTGAATGTTATTTTTGGTCAATTTAGTGGATAGGAGAGATTAGATTAGTTGATAATTATCAATATAATATATGCATAGATTAGGGCAAGCTATACGTAAGGCTGATAACGAATCGTAATCAGCATTTTTTATTGTGATGTGTATTATCGACTATTATTATGCTCGTATAAGTTATTTAGTTAGATGACTCAGTCTGACTAACACAGATTTAGAATAGACTAGATACTGTCTGTTATTACTGTTATAACCGCGGTAGCCTAGTGGTATGGGTAATGGACTGCTGAGACGAGGTCTCGGGTTCGATCCCAGGTTTTACCATTGCACACACCAACTATTCGATGATTCTCGAAGTTATGTGTGTATTTATCGCAGGTTTATAAGTTCCCGGTTAATGGTATCTAGCTCGCCATCTATTACATTGGGACCTAAGCATAAACTAGCACCTCTGCCTACCCCTTCGGGGATATAGGCTATCTCACACGTAGATACATACATAAAGATGTACCTACAAAGCCATTCTAATAGTACAGTATTACTAAAAGCATTAGGGCTCAAGGCCTCCTCACCAGCTAGTCCAGTTAATCGATGCCCCCACTAAACAACAGACGAGGCTCTAGTACAGGTTTTCGGAAGGTCAGACATTGCTTTTTTTGTGGGCATCACTGCCTTGCAAAAACCGGTGGCGGCTACACACTCTTACTGCCAACCATGGCTAACATCAGAGCCTGCAGCGTATGGCTTCCCGTTCCGACGGCTGCCTCGAGATACTGCGCAGCTTCATCCACTCTGGACGCTCTCTCAGCGTTTAAGGCGGCGTGTTCATGGAGTAGTGCCGGTAATGGTAGCACTCAGGCTTCGGCTCCCGACCTTTGTCAGCCGCGACTGGCCGCTATCGTAGTGCCTCTCCAGACATTCCTACATGACGAGACCATTGTGATAGGAATAGTAGCGTGTCCTATTAATACAGAAAGTCCCCATATTTGCGTTATCTGTGCACCCTGAACACAGATAACGCACAGATAGGGACTTTCTGTGACCCTGGGTTACAATCGCTATTCCCTTGTGCGTCATTGCTTCTAGCTAATGCTCTGTCTGTAAAACTTCTAAGGGTTTCAACTGTCCATAACCCACAGATGTTCGTTTCGGATAGTTGGAGCCTTAAAAAGGCGGTTGGAGGCTGCCCTCCAGCATTCAGCCGTCTTCTCAATATATTATGTAATAGTCAACCATGCCAGATACAGTCAAAAAGTAAACCAATATATATGAGTTCCTCCTCTTTATACTATGCTCGTAATAAGACTGAATACTAGAGGTAGGACACGACGGTATTCCCGTCCCAATTGAGCAGTCCGACTGTACCTCTACCCTACAGAATACCACGGCTATAATACATCGTGTTGTGTTCCCGGCCGTGAGTATGGCTCAGAGTCAGAGCTCACTGGAGAGGTTTTGTGCTGTCAGTGGGATGACTAAAGGCTTGTTCTGATTTTTCCTTCTGTACTAACGGCATAGAAACTCTTTTCTTACAGGGTCGGTATCACGGGTGTGACTTCCCTGGTTTTTACACACGTTCATAGGTCAAGGTAATCACTTTCCATCAGGTGAGTCGTGTGCTTGTCTTTCACCTAAGTTGTATATAAAAAAAAATACTGATAGTTTTGCTAAACGGTTTTTTGTTGTAACACCTAAGTAATTTAATCTAAGTATACTAATATTTTAAAGCTGAAGAGTGTTTTTGTTTGAACGCGCTAATCTTAAGAACGGTTTGGATCGAAAAATTATTTCTCTGTTGAATAGCTAGTCCGTTTATCGACTAAGGTTTTAGGCTATATATCACCACGCTACTACTTAAGGGAGCGAAGCAGTGATCATAAATGACCACAAATCCGGCAGATTTTCATACATTATTTGTAAACTAAAGAAATACGGGCTCAAATATGTAATTTAAAGTTTCAAAATGTTATGAGGCGGGTCAGCTAGTAAGTTATAGAATTGTGTCTAAATATTTTAGCTGAGTACGTAGGTATCGTATTTTTGTTTAGATTTCAACATCAACATCTTCTGATAGTCCAATCCAATGTAATGACGTACTACAATATTTACTTACTGCTAATGGCGACATTGGCGACTTAATTATAAGCAACGTGATAATTATCTACTAATTCATACTAGCTAATTCGTCACGTTTACCAGCAATTCGAAATGCTATCAAGCTCTGACTAAAGTTGATAATATTGGGTAAAGTGAGTCAGTGACGTTTTTTTAATAGATATAGCGGCATGCATTGCATTTCATAGCTACAATATTATGTAGGTACAGTGTGTGAGAATTCCAAGGAGAGCTAGATCTATTGAGATGGCTTTTGGTCGGTCAGGTTGCGAGGGATATGCCTGTCAACCTCACCTTCGGCAACCAAAAACGACTCACAAGCGTCGTGCGTTTTAGTCGGTTCGAGTCTGACATAACCTCACCCACCGGCTCCGGCAGGGTGAGGGGGAGAAGTGAGGGGGGCGGGGTATCCGTGGGGATATAGCGAACGTAAAAAAAAGTGTGTGTGAGAATATCACACTTATTGGGGTCAATTGGTTATAAATTACTTCACGCTATACTTCTTAGGAGCCGAGCAATAAGACAGCAAATGAAAGATGTTGGAAGGCGGACGATGGTACGCAGTGCAAAAGAATCAAGTACGAATGAAACCGTGGGGTGAAACAGCTATTTTAATATCTAGTGGTAAAAACTAAAATGGGGATACATTTTAGTTTTACTTTCGGCAGAGAAAAAGATGGGGATATATTTTATTCAAAACTGTTTCATTTCGTGCGCCTCCCCATACCCGGGGATTGGATGAGGACTCCGTGGTCCCCACACCCTAATATAGCCAGCTTGAAAGAGATGGCTTTGGGTCGGCCTGGATGCGAGGGGTATGCCTTTGGCAATTCCACCTCCGGCAAATTACGACTCTCAGTCGGGGTGCGTTTTTTGTTCGAGTCCGACATAACCTCTGAGAAAAAATCCCCCCGGATGACTAACCTGGGGGATTATTTGCACGGTAAAAATTTATTTAATTTAATTTAATTTAATTTGGAAAACAAACAGTATCTTAAAACTAAATAACAACTGCTTATGAAACTATAAACCATTGAAACGTTTTCGTATGTGTGTATTTAGCGCTTTTTTTTTATATACTATTTAGTTGGCAGACAAGCACACGGCCCACCTGATGGGAAGCGGTTACCGTGGCCTATGGACGTATGCAACACCAGGGGTGTCACACTCGCGCTGCCGACCATGAAGAAACCTTCTGATGCCCCTCTTGAAGAACCCCATATTGTAGGTGCTTGAGAAAACCGCAGCAGGGAGGTCATTCCACAGCTTGAGTGTGCGTGGGCGCTTGTAGAAGTATATATTTTATATTCTTAATACAGTCAGAGAACCGAGTCAAACCATCTCTTAGAAATAAAGCGACTATAGGAGGATGGGTTTGTGGTGGCGCGATTCTCACGCCACGTGAGCTAGTGGACTGTATTTTGCGGGGGGATGAAGCTAAATATTTCAGATGACACTTTACACAACAAACAAGATAGGTGATCGGGTTGCCGCGGAGGTGGTTTAGGCCGTGAATGCAACCCAAGAAATTAGGAGAGGATGCACTAACCTTTATGACGCCACGTGCTGTTGGAGCCGGTGCACCGGTCTTCTCTTCCTGGCTCAGGAGCTGCTGCCCACCTCACTAAATCACTTGAGGGACACGAGAAGCACAATCCGATCGGTAAAAGTCTATGAAAGCGGTTAAAATCCAACAAATATTATTAATTTCTGAGAGTCGCGCGCGCCGCCGCCATTGATGATGCTAGTTCAATGCGGAAGTGAAGATGCGGCCATTTCAACAATTGGGCGGGGGGGAAACTATTGCTATCTCACTTTAAAGGTAGTGCGGGAGGGAGATGGGTATAGGAAGCGTGTGTTCAGTGTCAATCAATTGAGAGGTGATTTGAATTATTCGATATATTACTACTATTGAGCGGGAAAATACAAATTTTTTTTTTTTTTTTTTTTTTTTTTTTTTTATATAGGACACGTCAATTGGACTTCGCCTTGCCTGATGGTAAGCTGAAGGCAAAATCCCAGAAAAGAGGGTCACCATTACTTACACATACCGTGTGACAATGGTGACACTCAGCTTGACGGCCTTATCATATGCTTTTTCACGCCCCGCTTAAAGGACCCGGGACTGTAGGAAGAAGGAAACACGTGAGCTGGTAATGAATTCCAGGCCTTAATGGTGCGACAGAGGAAAGAGTCTCCGAACCGCTTGGTTCTTGATCGGATGTTTTGCACCGTGTGCGGATGACATCTAAGACCTGCACGCGTTGTCCTGTGTAGGAAAGGGGAGGGTGGGACTAATTGGAAGAGCTCATCAGAACACTCCCCATGGTACAGACGGTAAAATACAGCCATGGACGCAACATCTCTACGCAGCTGTAAAGGTTCTAGGGTGTTCGTGATCTCGGGATTCCCAATGATGCGGACCGCACGTCGCTGCAACCTGTCGAGAGCATCTAGTAAGTACTTTGCTGAACCATCCCAGAGATGCGAGCAGTACTCCACACAGGAGCGAATTTGTGTCTTGTATAGAAGACACCGCTGCTCCGGCGTGAAAAATCGTCTCACTCTGTTCAGGACTCCGAGTTTTCGTGAGGCTGTTTTGATGATGCTTTCGATGTAGTTTTTGTTATTCAGGTTGCAGCGTACATCCATACCTAGGATATTGAGATTGTCCTGCAGCGGCAGTGGCGTGCTCTGAAGAGTGGGGAGGGGAAGGAAAGAAGATACTTTTGCTGTAAACGCACATGCCTGCGTCTTCTTGGCATTGAACTCAACCAGGTTCTCAGAGCCCCACTGAGAAATGTGATTCAGGACCCCGTCAAGCTCAGTGACAAGAAGCTGCCTTTTCTCTGCGATATCTGACTGCTTGGCCGCTGGATGTCCATGATAACTCCCATGTAAAGTGCTATCGTCTGCATAACAATGAACATTGCCGGTAGACAGCATGTCGTTGATATGCAGAAGAAAGAGAGTGGGTGATAAGACGGACCCCTGGGGCACGCCAGCATTAACCTGCAGAAACTCTGAAGCTCGTCCGTCACAAAGGACGCGAATACGGCGCCCCTGCAGGAAGCTAGCAACCCAGTTGCACAGCCTAGAAGGCATTTTACTATCGGCGCAACCATTCCCCCCGGCTTGAAGGGTTACCTTCAAAACGAAAAATGCGGAACAAATCTAAAGTCTAATCTAAATCTAGGTTTGGGAAATAACAACTAAAATATAAAACTAGGTTTGAACTCGTGCCTACTGCTGGTTAGGCAGAGGGCAGAGGCGAACAACCGGGCGCAGATACGATCCGGTTGCGGTTTTAACCCGTACAACACGAGTTATCCCGCGGGAATCGGGAAAAACTTCCTCTACTACCCCTAGAGGCCAATGTAAAGGAGGCGCATTCTCAGTCATAAGGACTACCACCGTACCTATGGTCATTGGGTTGGATGGAGTATTCCATTTTTGACGCGACTGCAGCGTGTGCAAATAATCGGTTCTCCAACGATTCCAAAACGATTGGACTAATTTATCTAAAAGAGCGTGACGAGTTAGAAGGTGCATTCTATCGTCATCAACATCCATTGCGGGCAAATATTTTAGAGGAGTCGTATTTAAGAAGTGAGCTGGCGTTAACGCTAATGGCTCTGGCGGATCGCTAGATAGAGTCCGACACAGCGGACGCGTGTTCATCACCGCCTCTACTTGAGCGAGTACGGTACTCAACTCCTCGAACGAGAGAATCTGTTCGCCTATGACGCGAAACAGATGCGACTTAAGGCTTTTAATATTCGCTTCCCAATTACCACCAAAATGACTAGCTGCAGGCGTGTTAAAGTACCATTCAATGCGATTTTCGGCTAAGATGTGAGCGAATTCACTTTGGTAGTACTTAGACCGTAAGAATGCGTGCAATTCCGAAATACTACTTCGGGCCCCTACATAGTTTGTACCGTTGTCCGAATACATGTGCTTAACCGGATCACGACGCGACAAAAAACGTTTAAAAGCGGACATAAAATTTTGCGTACTTAAATCACCGGTCAATTCTATATGAACCGTGCGAGTTGTCATACAAATGAACAAACAAACATAAGCTTTCGTGCAGCGAATACCACGACCACGAGCAATAGTGACTTTGAAAGGCCCAGCAAAGTCTGTGCCGGTGTGTACGAAAGGTTTTGCGGATTGAACAACACGACAAGAGCGATGATCGGCCATTTCAGGCGCGATAAAACGCGGGCGGAGTTTAAAACAAGGTACACATCTGTGTACTCTAGCGCGAATCAAATTACGAGCGGAAATTATCCAGTATTTCTGTCTCAAAATAGACATTAACAAATCGGGACCAGCGTGACAATTCACCTTATGATGATAATCTACTAACAAATCTAATACGTGGTCCTTACGCGGGAGAACTACTGGATGCCTTTGCTCAAATCCTAAACTTGAATTTCTCAAACGACCACCTACTCGAATGAATCCATCTTCCAAAAATGGTTTCAAGTGTCGGAAAGAACGACTACAAGGTTTGTTAAATTCTAAATTTTTAAATTCAGAAGCAAAATAAAATTTCTGCAACTCGCGAAGTATGACCAATTCAGCTTTATCTAAATCAGCGGCGGTTATATGACCGCGCGTAGATAAAATTCTCAAAAATCGGCCTACATAAATAACACAACGCAACAGTCTCGAATAAGACGAGACGCGATTAGCCAACAACAAAATAAGGGACTCTTCACGCGGGACCGATACAACAAGCGAGTGCTTCTTCTCCTCGGGTGGTTCGGAAACCGTAGTGGGATTGAATTGACTAACTGGCCACTTATCTAACGCGGCATGAATCCAGGACGGTCCACTAAACCATAACGGGTGATCTAAAATTTGCGAAGGAAGCAATCCACGAGAGAGACAATCGGCTGGGTTGTCGGTGCCAGCAACGTGAAAGAGATTTTGTGGCGCTAATTCAGATTGAATTTTTGCCACTCTATTAGCGACGAATGTGTCCCAAAGATGGGGCGAAGAGTGGGCCCAACACAAAGCGACTGTTGAGTCCGAAGAAGCTAGAATTCTACTAATATTAATGCGAAAATTTACAATTACGTCAAATAAATTACCTTGAAGATTTTGACCACAATACAAAATGTCATTAAGCGACACGGAAGTGCTAGTCTTAGCACTGCCATCCAAAACTACGCGGAGTTTAGTAGTAAGCTTATCTTCTCTAATAACTCCGTGGTGCGGGATAATGTACGAAGGCTGGGTCTCGTCAGTGTCCGCAGGCGCAGGTGAGATGTAACCTTTATCTAAATATTCGTTAACAACCTCATCATAGGCTTGCTTTAACTTTGGAGACGCCTGCATCTTTCGTTCTAAACAAAGAAAGCGTTTTTCAGCGGATACACGGGAGTCACCGAGCGAAAAAATATCTCCCTTGAAAGGGAGCGCGACAACATAACGACCCTGCTCATCACGAGTAGTCGTGCGACAATAAATCTCCTCAGCCATCTTGTCATCAGGGCTTAGGATAGGTGGGACATTGACCTCTTCAATTTCCCAAAACGATATCCAAACCTTGTTTTAACGGTGCCATGAACAGCTGACTGTAAACCTCCAAAACCCTTCACCACTGAGCGGGTTGAACGCTTATTAACATTGAAACCAAGACGTTGACAACAATCTTGAGTAATAAAATTACTTTGCGAAGCGCCATCTAATAGCGCTCGAACAATGTGCGGTTTACCTAATGCATCAACAATAATAACGCGAGCAGTCGCGAGAACAACAGTAGTGAGCGCAGCACTAGCGGACAACGAACACAAGGTGACGTCATTCGCAGCGGTCTCCGTGCGGGCCGGACCGCGCACGAGCGCGGGCTGCGGCTGTGGCGCAGGCGTCACCGACGCGGGCGAGCTATGCGACGGTGTGCCACCGCTCGACGAACCAACTGTGCTCACATTGGATGCGGCGTTACTATTTTCAAAATGGAGTAAAGTGTGGTGTCTCGCTGGACATTTGCGACAACTATTGCTACTATTACATAAAACAACGCGGTGTTTAGTACCGAGACAATTAAAACAAAAATTATTAGCGCGAACAAATTTATAACGATCATTAGGCGATAATTTTAGGAAACCCGGACACTTGTACAATCGCGAATGATGAGCATTACACAAAGAGCAAACAGGTGATTGTACATGTGCTGGTGCGGTATTAACATAAGTATGAGTTGACCTCAGTGACTTCGATGACGCATCTATTTTACGTTCGGAACTAACAACTTTCTTCGCGCCTTCATGTTTCGATGAAGAGCGTTGCAATATTTTTATATGCTCGCGAACAAAACTTTCTAAGTCTTCGAACTTAGGAATTTTATTGCCGCGATGATCCGACTCAAATAAACGAATGGTTTCGGAATCTAATTTCTTTAAACCCATATACAAAAATAAGAAGTCGCAGAGGTCATCGATCTTTAGGTTCTTTACGGCGCGAACAGATGATGCGAAAGTATCTAGAAACTTCTCTAAGTTTTGATCGTTACATGCCGTAATGGATTTCAAGTCAAACATCTGATCCAAATATGCGTTAGCTACCGATCTTTTATCCTCATACTTAGCTTTCAAAGTATTTAAAATTAAATTATAATTTTCGGCACTAAACGTTATTCCAGCGCAAACGGTTATAGCTTTACCAGTTAATTTTTCAACGAGATAATGCAATTTTTCGTGATCTGTCAACGAAACGTTCTTATTTATTGTATTCTCAAAACTATCTATAAATAAATACCAATTGCGGATGTTACCATCAAATTCGGGTATTTGAATTGGTGGCAACTTAGGTCGGTCGCGAGTGGGATTGGGTCGGTCAGACGGTTTCTCCAAACTCCTAGCGACGCGTTTGATACGACAATACAAATCGTCAAACGACGACAAGGCCTGATAACTCACTGAGTAATCGGGATTTAAATCTAACTCTAAAACGTTGATGTCATGTACTAAGGATTCGAAATCCGCGCGTAAACTATCTAAGTTTTCTATAGAACATAAGAACGAATCTCTAATAGCCAAATCAGAGGTTTTAAGTGCATTATCACAAATCGATTGTACGCGAGAGTAAAACATTTCTCTTTTAGCGTATAAAAGTTTCAATTGAACTTTACTATCGGTACTACCAACCTTTGGGGACATTTTTACAACTAAATATCAAACTAAAGTGCGGTAAACAACAAATGAAATAACTTAATCTTAGCGGTATAGAACAGCGACGCGGCGCGAACGATATATTCCGTAGGCAGGTAGGTACTTATAACTGCGAGTGCATGTGGTTGCGCCGATGGTAGAATTTGTATTTTTTTTGCTCAATAGTAGTAATTCAAGTCATTGACACTGAAACACACGCTTCCTGTACCCATCTCCCTCCCGCGCTACCTTTTAAAGTGAGATAGCAATAGTTTCCGCACCGCTCAATTGTCAAAATAGACGCATATTCACTTCCGCTTTTGAACTAAAAAATAATGGCCGGCGGCGCGCGCGTCTCTCAGAAATTAATAATGTTTGTTGGATTTTAACCGCTTTCATAGACCTTTACCGATCGGATTGTGCCTCTCGTGTGTCCCTCAAGTGATTTAGTGATGTGGGCAGCAGCTCCTGAGCCAGGAAGAGAAGATCGGTGCAACGGCCCAGCCAGCACGTGGCGTAGTAAAGGTTAGTGCATCCTCTCCTAATTTCTCGGGTTGCATTCAATGCCTAAACCACCTCCGCGGCAACCCGATCACCTATCTTGTTTGTTGTGTAAAGTGTCATATGAAACTAGTGATCTTCATCCCCGCAAAATACAGTCCACTAGCTCAGGTGGCATGAGAATCGCGCCACCATTCTTTTTGGTCCTGGTCGAGCCGGATACTTAGTCGTAGTTTCGCATTTTGTTATGTTATTATTCTATTGGGAATAAACGCACCGCACCTAAATACCTAGTTATTTTAGTAGAAAACCCCGCATCTAGGCATTTAGGTTTAGATCTTAGGTATACTAGACACCCTAGTGCATAGGCACAGTGTAATACCTAACGCATTTGGCTATTTCAATTTCTAAGTTGTCCGTTCGCCGCTGGCTCGCATCGTGTTTACCTAATACATACATAGGTAGGTACGTGGTTATACCTCGCTCGCATTTCTCTTATCGTATCGATACTTAGTCGTAGTCTCGCTTTTGTTATTTATTCCACAGGGAATAAACGCACCGCACCTAAATACCTAGTTATTTTAGTAGAAAACCCCGCATCTAGGCATTTAGGTTTAGATCTTAGGTATCCTGACACCCTAGTGCATAGGCACCGTGTAATACCTAACGCATTTGGCTTTTGTTTTTATTTGTTTCAATTAAGTTGTCCGTTCGCCGCTAGCTCGCATCGTATTTACCTAATACCTACGTGGGTAGATACGTGGTTATACCTCGCTCGCATTTCATTCAAATTCATACGAAAGTATTTTAATTTGAATAGATATTACGCAATACTTAATCCCTGAAATAATAGTTGAACCTAGACAGCGATCTAGCTCGCGTAGGTACGATCTTGTTGCTATGCGCGTTTTGTTCAAGCCGGCACTCGCAGTTATAAGTACCTACCTACCTACGGATATCGTTCGCGCCGCGTCGCTGTACTGTAGGTACCGCTAAGATTAAGTCATTTCATTTGTTGTTTACCGCACTTTAGTTTGATATTAGTTGTAAAAATGCCCCCAAAGGTTGGTAGTACCGATAGTAAAGTTCAACTGAAACTTTTATACGCTAAAAGAGAAATGATTTACTCTCGTGTACAATCGATTTGTGATAATGCACTTAAAACCTCTGATTTGGCTATTAGAGATTCGTTCTTGTGTTCTATAGAAAACTTGGATAGTTTGCGCGCGGATTTCGAGTCTTTAGTACATGACATCAACGTTTTAGAGTTAAATTTAAATCCCGATTACTCAGTGAGTTATCAGGCCTTGTCGTCGTTTGACGATTTGTATTGTCGTATCAAACGCGTCGCTAGGAGTTTGGAGAAACCGTCTGACCGACCTAATCCCACTCGCGACCGACCTAAGTTGCCACCAATTCAAATACCCGAATTTGATGGTAACATTCGCAATTGGTGTTTATTTATAGATAGTTTTGAGAATACAATAGATAAGAACGATTCGTTGACAGATCACGAAAAATTGCATTATCTCGTTGAAAAATTAACTGGTAAAGCTATAACCGTTTGCGCTGGAATTACGTTTAGTGCCGAAAATTATAATTTAATTTTAAATACTTTGAAAGCTAAGTATGAGGATAAAAGATCGGTAGCTAACGCATATTTGGATCAGATGTTTGACTTGAAATCCATTACGGCATGTAACGATCAAAACTTAGAGAAGTTTCTAGATACTTTCGCATCATCTGTTCGCGCCGTAAAGAACCTAAAGATCGATGACCTCTGCGACTTCTTATTTTTGTATATGGGTTTAAAGAAATTAGATTCCGAAACCATTCGATTATTTGAGTCGGATCACCGCGGCAATAAAATTCCTAAGTTACGTACGTTAAGACTTAGAAAGTTTTGTTCGCGAGCATATAAAAATATTGCAACGCTCTTCATCGAAACATGAAGGCGCGAAGAAAGTTGTTAGTTCGGAACGCAAAATAGATGCGTCATCGAGGTCACTGAGGTCAACTCATACTTATGTTAATACCGCACCAGCACATGTACAATCACCTGTTTGCTCTTTGTGTAATACTCATCATTCGCAATTGTACAAGTGTCCGGGTTTCCTAAAATTATCGCCTAATGATCGTTATAAATTTGTTCGCGCTAATAATTTTTGTTTTAATTTTCTCGGTACTAAACACCGCGTTGTTTTATGTAATAGTAGCAATAGTTGTCGCAAATGTCAAGCGAGACACCATACTTTACTTCATTTTGAAAATAGTAATGCCGCATCCAATGTGAGCACAGTTGGTTCGTCGAGCGGTGACACACGGCGGCCTGCGCCACAGCCGCAGCCCGCGCTCGCGCGCGCTCCGGCCCGCCCGGTGACCGCTGCGAATGACGTCACCTTGTGTTCGTTGTCCGCTAGTACTGCGCTCACTACTGTTGTCCTCGCGACTGCTCGCGTTATTGTTGTCGATGCATTAGGTAAACCGCACATTGTTCGAGCGCTATTAGATGGCGCTTCGCAAAGTAATTTTATTACTCAAGATTGTTGTCAACGTCTTGGTTTCAATGTTAATAAGCGTTCAACCCGCTCAGTGGTGAAGGGTTTTGGAGGTTTGCAGTCAGCTGTTCATGGCACCGTTAAAACAAGGTTTGGATCTCGTTTTAATAATAATATTTGGTTTGACATGGATTCGCTCGTTATAGATAAAATAACTGAACAGTTGCCTACCGTCCCGGTTGACACGTCTTTATTAACGAAATTTAAAGACTTGCCTTTAGCTGATGAGACTTACGCTGTTCCTGGAGTCGTCGATATATTGATCGGCGCTTCGATTCTTCCGCACCTCCAGTTATCACGTAAGGTTCAAGGGGGACCGACGTACCCCGCTCCGCACGCACTGGAAACAGTTCTTGGTTTTGTTATAATTGGTTCCGCACCCGCTTCTATAGATAGTTTTAGTCACTCGACTGCTTCGTTCTGTTGCACCGTCGAGCCGCCACTGGAGTCTACCATCCGCAAGCTTTGGGAAATTGAAGAGGTCAATGTCCCACCTATCCTAAGCCCTGATGACAAGATGGCTGAGGAGATTTGTTGTCGCACGACTACTCGTGATGAGCAGGGTCGTTATGTTGTCGCGCTCCCTTTCAAGGGAGATATTTTTTTGCTCGGTGACTCCTTGTATCCGCTGAAAAACGCTTTCTTTGTTTAGAACGAAAGATGCAGGCGTCTCCAAAGTTGAAGCGGGCCTGTGATGAGGTTGTTAACGAATATTTAGATAAAGGTTGCATCTCACCTGCGCCTGCGGACACTGGCGGGACCCAGCCTTCGTACATTATCCCGCACCACGGAGTTATTAGAGAAGATAAGCTTACTACTAAACTCCGCGTAGTTTTGGATGGCAGTGCTAAGACTAGCACTTCCGTGTCGCTTAATGACATTTTGTATTGTGGTCAAAATCTTTAAGGTAATTTATTTGACATAATTGTAAATTTTCGCATTAATATTAGTAGAATTTTAGCTTTTTCGGACTCAACAGTCGCTTTGAGTTGGGCCCACTCTTCGCCCCATCGTTGGGACACATTCGTCGCTAATAGAGTGGCAAAAATTCAATCTGAATTAGCGCCACAAAATCTCTTTCACGCTGCTGGCACCGACAACCCAGCCAATTGTCTCTCTCGTGGATTGCTTCCTTCGCAAATTTTAGATCACCCGTTATGGTTTAGTGGACCGTCCTGGATTCATGCCGCGTTAGATAAGTGGCCAGTTAGTCAATTCAATCCCACTACGGTTTCCGAACCACCCGAGGAGAAGAAGCACTCGCTTGTTGTATCGGTCCCGCGTGAAGAGTCCCTTATTTTGTTGTTGGCTAATCGCGTCTCGTCTTGGTCGAGACTGTTGCGTTGTGTTGTTTATGTAGGCCGATTTTTGAGAATTTTATCAACGCGCGGTCATATAGAGTTGACCGGTGATTTAAGTACGCAAAATATTTGCCTGCAATAGATGTTAATGACGATAGAATGCACCTTCTAACTCGTCACGCTCTTTTAGATAAATTAGTCCAATCGTTTTGGAATCGTTGGAGAACCGATTATTTGCACACGCTGCAGTCGCGTCAAAAATGGAATACTCCATCTAACCCAATTACTGTAGGTACGGTGGTAGTCCTTATGACTGGGAATGCGCCTCCTTTGCATTGGCCTCTAGGAGTAGTAGAGGAAGTTTTTCCCGATTCCCGCGGGATAACTCGTGTTGTACGGGTTAAAACCGCAACCGGATCGTATCTGCGCCCGGTTGTTCGCCTCTGCCCTCTGCCTAACCAGCAGTAGGCACGAGTTCAAACCTAGGTTTATATTTTAGTTGTTATTTCCCAAACCTAGATTTAGATTAGACTTTAGATTTGTTCCGCATTTTTCGTTTGAAGGTAACCCTTCAAGTCGGGGGGAATGGTTGCGCCGATGGTAGAATTTGTATTTTTTTTGCTCAATAGTAGTAATTCAAGTCATTGACACTGAAACACACGCTTCCTGTACCCATCTCCCTCCCGCGCTACCTTTTAAAGTGAGATAGCAATTGTTTCCGCACCGCTCAATTGTCAAAATAGACGCATATTCACTTCCGCTTTTGAACTAAAAAATAATAGCCGGCGGCGCGCGCGTCTCTCAGAAATTAATAATGTTTGTTGGATTTTAACCGCTTTCATAGACCTTTACCGATCGGATTGTGCCTCTCGTGTGTCCCTCAAGTGATTTAGTGATGTGGGCAGCAGCTCCTGAGCCAGGAAGAGAAGATCGGTGCAACGGCCCAGCCAGCACGTGGCGTAGTAAAGGTTAGTGCATCCTCTCCTAATTTCTCGGGTTGCATTCAATGCCTAAACCACCTCCGCGGCAACCCGATCACCTATCTTGTTTGTTGTGTAAAGTGTCATATGAAACATGTTATCTTCATCCCCGCAAAATACAGTCCACTAGCTCAGGTGGCATGAGAATCGCGCCACCAGCAAGTTTGAACAAAACGCGAATAACAACAACCAGATCGTACCTACACGAGCTAGATCGCTGTCTAGGTTCAACTATTATTTCAGGGATTAAGTATTGCGTAATATCTATTCAAATTAAAATACTTTCGTATGAATTTGAATGAAATGCGAGCGAGGTATAACCGCGTACCTACCTATGTAGGTATTAGGTAAATACGATGCGAACTAGCGGCGAACGGACAACTTAGAAATTGAAATAGCCAAATGCGTTAGGTATTACACTGTGCCTATGCACTAGGGTGTCTAGGATACCTAAGATCTAAACCTAAATTCCTAGATGCGGGGTTTTCTACTAAAATAACTAGGTATTTAGGTGCGGTGCGTTTATTCCCTATGGAATAAATAACAAAATGCGAACTACGACTAAGGATCCGGTGAGATGGACCAAAAAGAATGGTGGCGCGATTCTCACGCCACGTGAGCTAGTGGACTGTATTTTGCGGGGGGATGAAGCTAAATATTTCAGATGACACTTTACACAACAAACAAGATAGGTGATCGGGTTGCCACGGAGGTGGTTTAGGCCGTGAATGCAACCCAAGAAATTAGGAGAGGATGCACTAACCTTTATGACGCCACTTGCTGTCGGAGCCGGTGCACCGGTCTTCTCTTCCTGGCTCAGGAGCTGCTGCCCACCTCACTAAATCACTTGAGGGACACGAGAAGCACAATCCGATCGGTAAAAGTCTATGAAAGCGGTTAAAATCCAACAAATATTATTAATTTCTGAGAGTCGCGCGCGCCGCCGCCATTGATGATGCTAGTTCAATGCGGAAGTGAAGATGCGGCCATTTCAACAATTGGGCGGGGGGAAAACTATTGCTATCTCACTTGAAAGGTAGTGCGGGAGGGAGATGGGTATAGGAAGCGTGTGTTCAGTGTCAATCAATTGAGAGATGATTTGAATTATTCGATATATTACTACTATTGAGCGGGAAAATACAAATTTTACTATCGGCGCAACCAGTTTGTTTTAAAAAGATCCAATTCTGAATGGATTCCCAATTGATTAGCCGAGTCAGCCGCTCTTACAAGAAAAGAACCCTTTCGGTAATTAGTGGTACCTCGAGGGACGTGAAGCGGATATTGTGCTCTAACGGACCTAGTGGGCACTCTCAATTGTAGTTTCTCAAGTAGGTAAGGAGAATCTATCCTGCTCTGTGCAATCTTCACCAAGCAAGTGATATCTGCGCTTGACCGTCTTTCATGAAGTGGTAGTAGGTAAGTGTTGCCTTTTACATCTCTTCGTCATAAATCTTGCACTTAAATTGTAAATAAAAAGTATTTGTAAACAGAATCGTCACCATTAACAAATAATAACTGAATGGTCCAAGCGTTACGTTAGTGACCCAGCCAGTCACCGGTCATGCATCACGCGTCACTCAACTGACTTCAAGTGCATGTTGTACGTATTAGAATATAGATAATAAATTATTGTTGTATTCATGGTGAAGTAAATAAATGTGGCATTCCAAGAATGCCGACAGACGAGAAAAAGGTCTGAACATACATACATATAATCACACCTTTATCCCCGGAGGGTTAGGCCAATCATTGAATTCAGTCCCACGTAATAGGGGGTGAGCCTATTGCCGTCTTCCGGGCACTATTGTTGACTCGAGCAATGCATCAAAAGCTGAGTCTGGACTGTATATATCTGTTCGGTGTTAAAAAGCCCTATCCCTTAGTCGCCTTGTACGATACCGCATGGGAAGTGATGGGGTGGCCCAAATTCTACTCTGCCGGGAACCACGCGGTCTATATAAAATATAAATAAATTAATTAATAGTATTTGTTTTACAAAACAAGTTGGCCTGTCCTAGATAAAAAAAATGCTAAACGCGCCTAAAATTTTTTTTTATTTCAAGAATGGGGAGGTACCTACAGGCAAAATTAATCTCAGATGGCGTCACTTTTGCTGGTGCTTGTCTTTGAAAGAAAGAAAGAAAGAAAGAACCATTTATTATACACACACACACACTTACACTACACATCAAAACTCCATTATCACAACAACAAAAAAACAAATAAAACATTAACAATGAGATGTAAAAAAAAACACAGCAATTAACATGTAGGTATATAGGTGTATAAGTTTTAAGAATAAAAAATTATTTATTTTTGAATTGATATTAAACAACATATAAACTAATATAATAAGATATAAACTAATATTTACAAGAATATAAAATAGGATACAAAAGGATCAAATTAAGCATCGAAGAATTCCTCCCCATCGATGTCTGTCGACTGGCAATGTGCCCAAAAGGCTGGCGGCATTGCCCCGTTGGATGGCAATGCCAATCCGTTGAGCGAAAAAGAGGCCAGCCCTTTGGTCACGCGAAGCATCGACCAGTCGTTTTGCTATTTCTTTGTATAGCGACCGTGCGGTCGGACCCCACGAACCCAGCGTTTCATCCCCAAACGGCTCAAATATGTAATTGTTTGTAATGTTATCATATTTTCGCCGTTTGAGGGTCTCAGCAGATGCCGCAGCAGCACAAGCGCAATCCGTCGTACTTGGAAGATGGGAAGGGGCAAGGGTGTCGACGCATGTTGCGTCCCACACCAAAGGCCTACCCATCTTCCAAGGCACCAAAGACATACCGTCCGGTCTCTTGCCATCGTTGCGCACCAAGCCAACTGGTTCAAGTATAGCTGGAACACCAGCGGTGACAAGAGCCCGGCGGATAATGTCATTTAAATGTGCATGACGTGACATGCGGCCTGCGCTCCTGCCGCATGATAGGCCGTGATGCCCAAGGCTGTCGACTGCCTCACCACAGTGACATCGATGAGGAGAAACACAGGGAGCACCCAAACGAAGACAGGCTGCAATTCTTATATAGGTACGTATGCTGTGCCCGACCGCACCCGCTACATCGAAACACCACACACAGCGCATTAGAGTGTGTAATCCTAATATTTCTTACATCAGACTTTCAGAGGGTACTTCTTAATCTTGTTGTTGACATTTGCATTGAGATTATATAACAAATAGAATTGAAATAAAAATCTAAGCAGGTAAATTGGTAATAGATGATTTATGCTTTAGATGCGAGTTCCACGATTTTTCCCTGCAACAAGCTGCAACTTGACTTCTCTCAAACTCAGTAGAAGTTTGTGGCTACCAGTGGACAACCAGTGTTGGTTTATTCTAGAAGAGCAATTACAGAAAATTTTTCATTGTTTGATGGCAGACAAAGATAACCAATTGAATTGTCAGTTCCTTTGTACGATACAATCAAATAACTGTTATCAAGTAATCTAGTTTTTAAACCGCTTAAGTGACAGATAAGCATATGGCACTCTTGATGGAAAGTGCCAGCCCTCGGTTCACAAAATAGTTCGTCGCGTAGGTACTTCATAGCGTGCCTCTGTGGCGTGGCATGGCGGTAGTGAACGCGGTGACTACGCAGGAGGCGCGGGTTCGATCCCCCTTAGTTCAAATCTATCTTATATATATATAAAAAAAATATGTCGGTTTGTGTACACTTCAAAAACTCAAAAAGTTCTGCACCGATCGAGCTGAAATTTTAGCATGATATATAATCCGCATCAAGGATTGTTTTTATCTAATTTTTGCATCATCCACATACCCGCAACCGCGAAAAAATGTATTCTTTGTTTTGTTTCAGCGAAGCGTGGCAGGGTATAGGTAGTATATTATAAGCATGAATATGGGTATAAATTTTAATGACAATTGTTTGCATTGTTACTGGTACGATAATGGTGAATGAAATTTTAAAACATTTACTATGCTAACTAAATCGATTAGGGCAGGAAAATATATATAATATCTACGATAACGGTTTTATTATGACATACAATTAGCAGAATTGGAGCCCTGGTCTCATCCAAGGCTGTCACGAGTTCGGTCTAAATTACTGAATGTTATCCTTGGCTCCTTGTAGAGGAAATCATATTCTGTCCCCAAAATTATTTCAGAACAGTCAAATTCCCGGTTAAGTTTAGCAGGTTCAAATTTAAAATATGAAAAATCTTTATATATCCGAGCCGTTCCATGACCTACAACCTTATAGACTCTGGTAGTAGCTTACAGCTCAAAACTACCAAACAGAGGTGGACTGTCGAAATTTAATATTTTCCACAGCTTTTTTATACCACTTAGGTGGCTCACAAGCACACAAAGTGGTTACAGTGGGGCGTGGCCTATGGACGTGTGCCACACCAAGGGGTGGGCGTGTATGACTCACACGCCCACCCTGTAATTACAGAGTTTTTGTGCCGTCAGTACAGAAGACAAAACAGGAAGACTTTGGTCCTCCCACTGACAGCACAAAAACTCTCCAGTGAGCTCTGGCTACCCTACTCACCGCCGGGAACACAATACAAGGTTCAAATGGGATGGGAATACCGTCGTGTCCCTACCTCCTACGGTACTTTCTGGTAGACAAGGTGAAGCGTTGTAATTATTTTACCACGGTATACCCAGGTGGTCTGTGGACGGTGGACAACAAGCTGTGAAATGTCACACGTTCGCGCCACAGACTGTAAATAGAATTGAGTATTTGACTGACTAGTCAAATTAGTTACTTTTACTAGACGTTAAAACGGTAAATTACAAGTAAAACTTGTATAAAATAATTTATGACCTAAATACATATAATCACGCCTTTATCCCCGGAGAGTTTAGCAGAGGTGAATTAACACCCACATTTCACCAATCATGCTTAATCAATCAATGCAATCAATGCTTGTCTGCCACCTAAGTGGTATAAAAAATTAAAAGAAAGTCTATGTATTCGGTCCCATGTAATAGGGGGTGAGCCTATTGCCATATTCCCGGCACTATTGTTGGCTCGAGCCATGCATCTGAGACTGAGTCTGGGCTGTATATCTGTCTGATGTTAAACAGCCCTATCCCTTAGTTGCCTTGTACGACACCGCCTGGGAAGAGTAACCACGCGGCTAGTATTATTATTGTGACTAATATAATTTATTGTGACGTCATAATATTTAATAGTCAAATCATTTCCTATTATAGGTTCGGTGGACGATTAAAAATAAATAAAAACTATAAAATAAGAACAGACGCAACTTTTACCGCTCTTTTACCATTCTTAATTTAATAAACTCAGTTAAAAATATTATTTAAATTTTTTACTGCTGGAAAATAGTCCATTATCATAAAAAAATTTAACAAAGCTGGCTTGGTCATTGTGTTAATTTGTCGATAATCGCACTCGATATGATACAGAGCACGATTCAACAATGTGACATCATAACTATTTATAACCGGTAGCGATTGCAGTACACTTTCATATTATGATTGTTTTAAGTGATAATAGGAATATTTATTACACCAAAAAATCGCCTTGTAAATTTGTTTCCGGTATTAGTAAGAAGTAATCTTTATCTGAGTGCAAATCCTGAATCCCGGTTGACGCAAAAACGACGGGGTGTTATGAGTTTGACGTGTGTGTGTGTGTGTGTGTGTGTGCGAGTGTGTGGGTATCGATTTGGATTTAGTTTTTTTTGTTATAAAGTTATATTGGTCGGGAGTGTCTTTATCTATGTTTGAAATAACATCGGTCCAAGATGGCCGCCGCTGACACAAAATGATAAAGTGCATATTTTTTTCACAACTTCCAAGTGTGGGTATCAAATGTAAGGGCTTGACTAGTAAAATACCATACAATATGATACATTTCAAATTCAAGATGGCCGCCACTACATAATGAGGTATTACATTTTTTTCACAACTCCTTCAAAACGGGTATCAAATCAAAAAGTACGAGCTGAGGACCTTGGATCGTTCCGATAATATGACAGAGTGCTTAACCAGCTCCCTCTTACCATGTCCCCCTGATATAGCAATGCTTGAATAAAAATATTACTATAAAAATAATATATATTTATAGGTTTATGAAAGTTAAATGGAATAATTTATTTTTAACTTTTTGGAGGTAGTTTTTTGTAACGGGTTTTTTTTTATTTTTAATAAAAATTTTTGGTTTTAGATAGCGCCAAGTAGAATAATTTATTATTTATTACTAGTCGACTCGTCCTGGATTTGTCCGTGGCATATCGAAACCACGTATCAATTTTAGCAAAATAGGTATGTCTGTATTTTTAAGTTTTCAAATTATGTTTGGGAATCTACCGGATTTTTTGACATTTGTGAATACTGTTCCGCTCCTTTGAGACGTAGCGTGACGATATAGTTCACATAATAGCCTTTGATAAACGGGCAATTCAACAAGAAAATATTTTATCAATTCGTACCAGTAGTTCCTGAGATTAGTACGTTTGAACCAAGAAACAAACAAACTCTTCAGCTTTATAATACGAGTAGGTACTAGTAGATATAGCCGCGTGAAATAGAATTCTGACCACCCCATCTCTTCCCATGCGTTGTCGTACAAGGCGACTAAGGGATAGGGCTGTTTAACATCAGGCAGATATATACAGGCCGGTCTTAGCCTCAGATGTGTGGCTCAAGTCAACAATAGTGCCCGAATGACGGCAATCAGCTTACCCCCTATTACGTGGGACCAAATTGAATAATTGGTGAAATGTGGGTGTTAATTCTGCCTCTGCCTGACCCTTCGGGGATAGAGGAGTGATTATATGTATATATGTATGTATGTATAGATAATAAACACCATGGCCTATGAATAAACTATTTCTTGTATGATTTGAGATTTACATGGTCATTCACATTAATATTGTAAAACTCGCAGGAATATTTACCATGTTTATTATTTAACACATAGCGGTAGTAGGGTAGCCAGAGCTCACTGTAGAATTTGTGCTGTCAGTGGGATGACTAAAGGCTTGTCCTGCTTTGTCCTCTACACTGACGGCAAAGAGACTGTGCTTAAAGGGTCGGTAGCGCGAGTGTGGCTTCTCTGGTGTTACATACGCCCATAGGCCACGGTAACCACTTTCCATCAGGTGGGCCGTGTGCTTGTCTGCCACCTAAGTGGTATAAAAAAAAATGTTGAGCAACCGATATTTCGGCGCTGTTACAAACGCTATGATCACGGTGTATATAGTAAAGTAAAACTATTTCTTTCTTTTTGTTGCTACAAATATTTGTAATGGTCAAGAATTGAACGCCCAACCAATAGTCCAACATAGCAGTAGACCATTCTACTAGCACGCCACAAACTTCGAACAGTGATCAATATCGATTATATCCTATTGGACTAACGCCCACTGATATCAATAATATTGACCTACAGCATGATAATAACACTGAACAGTGAGTCCAACAGCGGGTGACCGAACTCAAGCACATCTCAGTCGAGAACAGTTTGTTCCCGTATCAACGTCTTTTATCTCCTCTCAAGTAAGTACATACAATACTTTTTACAGCATATCGTTAATTTATTTCATTTAGAGTGTAAACGACTCTCATATATCAAATATCAGAATACATAATAATCTTCCATCAAGTTTGACTAACTTACGTATGACATTATTTAAGAAACAATTATTTGACATGTTATTAAACAAAATGTATTACAATATTAATGATTTCTTGGACGATACAATAACATTTAACAAAATCTTTTATTGTAATTAATTTTAGCATATAAGTATTATTAATTACAACCTGAAAATTTGCACGCCGTATGTGGCAGAAAGTGAGGAAACGTAATTTTGTAATATCTCTTGTACCATATTCTAGCAAATAAACTATTTTGATTTGATTTGATTTGATATCGCGATATATTTGGTAGATATTATTTGCTGTTGAAATATAGCCGAAACGTCGGGAGTAAAAAGTGTTTTTATTTCAATGGGTGGTGTTTGTGTGAATTGCCGGTCAAAGTCAAAGTTAAAAATAATTTATTCTACATAGACCATTAAACTTGTATTATTTCTTTGTCACTACAAGGATAGTTATATTGCGAAGAAACCCCGACAATACGGTATATAATAGTTTTAGTATTTAGTTATATTATTTCCAAGTGCCCGCCTTTGGTTTAGAGACATTTCTACAACTTTTAATTAAAAATTTATAATTATTATTAAATTTCAACTTTTAATTGACGCTACCCGTGACCATAGGGCTGGTTTATTCCTTGCGCAAAGGATTGGCATTGCCATTCAACCTGGCAATGCCGCCAGCTTTCTGGCCACCTTCCCGGTTGACATCTGGTGGCGCAATTCTCGCCACGTGAGCTAGTGGACTGTATTTTGCGGGGGTGAAGCTAAATGTTTCATATGACACTTTACACAACAAACAAGATAGGTGATCGGGTTGCCGCGGAGGTGGTTTAGACATTTAATGCAACCCAAGAAATTAGGGGAGGATGCACTAACCTTTATGACGCCACGTGCTGTCGGAGCCGGTGCACCGGTCTTCTCTTCCTGGCTCAGGAGCTGCTGCCCACATCACTAAATCACTTGAGGGACACATGAGAGGCACAATCCGATCGGTAAAGGTCTATGAAAGCGGTTAAAATCCAACAAACATTATTAATTTCTGAGAGTCGCGCGCGCTGCCCCCATTGCTGATTCTAGTTCAAAACGGAAGTCAAGATGCGGCTATTTTGACAATTGAGCGGGGCGAAAACTATTGCTATCTCACTTTAAAGGTAGTGCGGGAGGGAGATGGGTACAGGAAGCGTGTATTCAGTGTCAATGATTTGAATTACTACTATTGAGCGAAAAAAATACAAATTCTACTATCGGCGCAACCAACATCGATGGGGAGGAATTCTTTGACGCCGGAACCTGCAGGATTATTTAGATATATATTCTGTTTTTTTTTAAATATATTTTTGTATTTAGTAATCGCGATTTATTGTGTGTTAATTGAGTCTCTCTCTCCCTTGTAAAACCGAAGCTAAGCCGTCCATAGAGGAAAGTAAAATTGGACAGAGCGTCGGGTTTCAAAGTGTAAGTTTTATATGCATCCTGGATGGGCGCTCATGTGGTGATAATAGAATCACGATAAAATCCGTTAAAATAACTATAATTAGTTCAATATTATGGTAACTTTCTTATCTTTTTTTATACCTACTACTAAATATGCTCTCGATGCCGCTAATTTTATGTCTGGTCAAAGCCACTATCATGCCAGAGACACTGCAAAAAAAGACATTTAAATTTAGATTTCGTGCACTTGTTTTTAAAGTCTAAAATTAAATGGCTTCTTGCCGAGTGAATGAAAGCGGTAATTAACTTTTTTATTTAATTTTGGAACTTACCTTTCTTTTTTAAATTTTATAATTTAAGGGTATTTTCTGCAGTGTTAATGATATGACAGTGGTTTTGTTATGACCGTATAAGGCCGTGTGAAAAAACAGGACATCGGTTTCAAAATAGCTGAAGAGGTTACGGTTCTAAATTCTCGCGAATTCTCACGAGAATAGCTTTATTTCTATTTCGCTATAAGTAAATATTTAGTTTCGTAGGTATTATCTGATATTATCTTATATTGTCTTCTAAAATTGTCTTGTATTTGTCTTGTAGTATCTTGAATTGTCTTGTAATTGTCCTGTATTATCTGGTATTTTGTCTAGTAGATACTTAATTATGTATTTACTTAATACTTACTACTTAATAATTCACTTTTTAATTTGTGTCAGTCTCTTTGTTCATAAATTTAAGGAATACTAAACTTAGACTAAGATTTCTAAATTTTCAATACAATGTAACATTGTTCAGAAAAATAAATAAATAAATAAATTTATAAATGTGTACACCATCGCATTGTGTATATCCTGTAAAAGTAGTTGTATGTATGGAAAAATAAATAAATAAACTGTTATTTATAAATCAATGAGCGGACTTGGCAGTACAAAGTATAACGAGATAAGGTCGTATCCGGAAAAAATAACTGTCCCATATTACACAATAGGTGAGTGATCGATACAGTAGGGTAGTTAACTGTCAACTGTCCAGTTAAATCAGTTTCTTTTTTATACCACTTAAGTGGCAGACAAGCACACGTCCCACCTAATAGAAAGTGGTTACTGTGGCCTACGGACGTTTGTTACACCAGAGGAGTTACACTCGCGCTGACGACCCTGTAAGCATAGACAGTTTCTGTGCCGTCAGTGTAGAAGACAAAGCAGGACAAGCCTTTAGTCTTCCCACTGACAGCACAATCTCTCCAGCGAGCTCTGGCTACACTACTCACCGCCGGGAACACAACACGAGGTTATCATGACCGCGGTATTTTGTAGTGTGGAGGCATTTCCCCAGTCGAACTGCTCAATTGGAGAGAAATACCGTCATGGTCCTACCTTCTACAAATTAACTAATTAATTATTTTGGTCACTACTAGTACTATTATACGGTTTCGTGGTTTGGTCCCCTAGTGGCCGTCTCTCCGAGGTCGATGCCCCCTAGTAAATCTTCTTTTTCATCTTAGTGTTAATCCCAGTCGCATCCGAAGCCTTCACCTCGGACTCTAGGGTCCACTTTACCTGCGTTACCGTTTAATTGCGAATTTGGCTGAACATGGAAATTTTCCGTGAAGCGACTGCCATCTGACCTCCAAAACCCAAAGGCGATATAAGACTGTTTAGGGCTCCAACTACCCTTGAGAAGAGGGCCAGATCGTGAGAGATGGCCCTGGGTCGGCCGGGGTGCGAGGGATATGCCTGCCAAACTCACCTTCGACAACCAAAACGACCCACAGGCGGCGTGCGTTTTAGTCGGTTCGAGTCCGACATAACCTCTTCCACCGGCTCCGGTGGAGAGGTATCCGTGGGGATTGTGCGCACGTAAAAAAAAAAGGGCTCCATCTACCTGTAACGACTGCCATAAATGTCCATAGGTATGGCAAATGGGACCGACGCGGACTGGTTTAACGTTCTCTTCGAGACACGTCCAGTCCAGACCAATGCAAATATCTATATTTATGCATACAAATATTTACACTGTGCTTTATTTCATTTATTTTAGTAGGTACTTACATAGGTACCTACGAGTACATTGGTCAAAATATGATTAAGCGTCTACCTACATTTTTTTTATTCTTTTTTTACGTGCGCAAAATCCCCACGGATACCTCCCCACCGGAGCCGGTGGAGGAGGTTATGTCGGACTCGAACCGACTAAAACGCACGCCGCCTGTGGGTCGCCTTGGTTGCCGAACGTGAGGTTGACAGGCATATCCCTCGCACCCCGGCCGAGGGATATGCCTGTCAACCTACTTAGGTACCTACTTGATTATTTCTGGCCTCTCTCTCTTCAACAGAGTGGCGATATTACTTATTATTTATGCAGGAAGGTTTATGCACATCGATATACAAAACAATCTTGTATATCTATGTTTATGCATCTTATTTACTTATTTATTTTAACATTTACCTACTTTGCAGATAACTTACCTATACAACATGTACCTAACTACGTCTTTTTTTTATCGCCCATTGTCTTATTGCTGAGCAACAACCTTCTCCAAATCTTTCCACTTCTCCTTCACTACACCCAACTCCCCATCATATACTGGTATTTCCACTAGTATTCCCATAAATAATAGATAACATAATGTACATGTTATATATTTCCATAAATAATTATGACGTTATTTCGGAACAATTCTCTTAGTTAATTAACTCACGTGTCAATACGGTGTGCTCGTCGATCGCATTATTTTAAAACTTTTTGATAACCTTTGTAATTAACGATAAACTATGTTCAGCATCAATAACACGAAAGTCAGTCTTCGTGAAAATTTACAATAAACATATTGTGATACTGTGGTGTTAAAAAAAAACAAAATTTCGAATGACATTAGAAATTTACGAACATCGCGCCAAAATTACTTTGACCAAAATGTCTGCCAACGGTGACGTTTTTAAAAAATGTTTTAATGGCACCTGCACTTTAGGCGTAGATAAAAAGGCATCAAACTCTATAGCACGAAGGGCTGAAGCATATTTACAAGCAGTTAGCAGAAGTCAAGGGCAACCTCCAGGTTTGTGATTAATTTGGAACCTAAACCTCTACATATATTTAAAATAACCAATATCCTGTTTTTTTTATGTGTCATTTCTTGAGGCAGTGATTATTTGTTAGATAGCGTAAAACGGGGTGAATAAAGGCGGCAAAATCAGTATTGCACGTGGGTGCTCCAATAGCTAGAGGCGGGCCTGATTAAGTATATCTATCTGCTTCATTTTGGTCTAAAAACAAATTCTTGAACGATCTCGCGAGCCCACTTAAATTGCTTGAGTTTAAGATCTTATCTATTAATTAGGTATATAATGTACTATGTTGTTGGTACTTACAGTACCTAATTCGAAATTCAAAATTAATTTCCACCTTATGTTGTGACATAATTTTTATTCTAAAGAGTGTCTAATAGGACCTTGATTCTACTGAGGCAAAACTACTGTCATACCACGAATACTGCTAAAATCCATTTAATATTAGATTTTAATGCAGTGCTGTTAAACTGCATAATAAAAAGGCTTTTTGCAGAGTGAATGAAAAAGTGTAATGAAATTAATTTTGGACTTTACTCTAATATTAATAAGGGCTAAAATTTTATGTTATTGCTTTAGTAGAATAGAGACCCAGTTTATAATAATAATAATAATAAAACGTTTATTGCAAAAATATTACACAGCTGACAATAAAAATAACATACCTACATTTTATGAGCAACGAGGTCTTCAGGATACATAGAAAGCCATGTTCAGGACATTTGAAACTCAGCCTCTTAAACTAGGGAGAACCCTGTATCTTAAGACTTCAGGCATTATATAAAAATCAACAGTACTAGAGTACCTATCTAGGAGAACCAGTTTCCTTACATTTTTCCGTTGATGTCGAGGGACTTCACCGAGAAAGGGCGTATGTTCGGTTGTTTTGTTACTGATAATAAGTACAAAAACATAATGATAGCAATGATAGCAATAACCGCGGTAGCGTAGTGGTATGGGTAATGGACTGCTGAGACGAGGTCTCGGGTTCGATCCCAGGTTTACCATGGCACACACCAATGACTTTTCGATGCTTTTCGAAGTTATGTGTGTATTTATCGCAGGTTTATAAGTGCCCGGTTAGTGGCAAAAGGCTCGCCACCTATTACATTGGGACCTAAACATAAACTGGCGAAATGTGGGTGCTAGAACCTCTGCCTATTTCTTCGGGGATATAGGCGTGAGTTTATGTTTATGTTATATATGCAATGATTTAATGTCTGCCTTAAATATTATCATTGTTGTTTTTATAACTACACTGAACAAGATCGGTCAGCTCTTGTAATCGTACAACATTTGCAACCGTGCAACTTGGCGATCACAGGGGTCACTTCGAGGGTTATGCCTGCCAACCTCACCTCCAGCAACCAACTACAATATATTTGTGTAATTGAATTATATACAAGTCGGTATATATGTAATATAATAAATAAATATATTTCACGACATTCTACACAACGCTATCTAGACCCATGGTAAGCATACTAGCTTGTGTTATGGAATCTAGAATGCGGATAAACTTACTTATATATATTTTTTTGTAAATACATACATATTATACATAGAAACACCCAGACCAATGCAAATATACATATTCATACATACAAATCGAACTCGCGCCCCCTGCATAGCAGTCGAATGCTTTACCGCTACGCCACGTCAAATATGTCTGCTGTATGTATTGTATATGTATAATATTTTTATTCTTAGTATGTATTAGATGTATTTTTTTTCTGCTGATGTAGGTACACTTGGTTTTTTTTTTATCATTTTTTTTTTTGCACTTTTAATCCCCAAAGGTTTGCTGGGTGAAAACTCAATATTGAGTTAAGCTCGCCTTTGTACACTAAGATATATTTGTGATTACCTGTTGATGTATTATTTTCTTGTGTACAATAAAGAATTAAAGAATTAAAGAACAATGACCCGTAGATGGCGTGCATTTTAGTCGGTTCAAGACATACCCTCCCCCACTGGTTCCGGTAGGGGGGTATTCAGGTTATAGGGACCCTTACAGGATCAATTTTTTATTCGTCTGCCTATCTGTCTGATACTAAACTTACTTACTAATAAACATACCAAACTTACGAAACTTTTAACTCGGTTCCTTTAAGCGGGGCGTGAAAAAGCATCTGATGAGGCCGCCAAGCTGAGTGCCACCATTGTAACATTACTTAGTGTCTGTAATGGTGACCCTCTTCCCTGAGACTTTAGCCTACCATCAGGCAAGGTGAAGTCAAGTTGGCGTGTCCTAGATTAAAAAAAATCCCAAGAAAAAATAGGTAGATTGTTCTTTAAGTACTAAGGTACTTCAAAAATTTGTTCATACAATTCAATTTGCTCTTGTTACCAGTGGCTAAGGTCCAGAAGCAGAGCATTCCAAAGCTGGAGGTGGTGTCCAGGGTAGCTTCTATACCCATCGTGGAATCCGGCCTCGGAGTCACGGAGAAAGTTTATCACAAGATCAGGGTGAGTTTTTCAACTTCATTTCTAACACAGACGCATTCGAATGAAAAAGACAAGACAAGAAAACGTGTTTCCTTCTTCCTACAGTCCCGGGTCCTTTAAGCGGGGCGTGAAAAAGCATACGATGAGGCCGTCAATCTGAGTGTCACCATTGTAACATGGTATATTGTAAGTAATGGTGCCCCTTTTTTCTGAAACTTTGCCTTCAGTTTACCATAGTGGCGAATTCTAATTGGCGTGTCCTATATAAAAAAAGTCAGAAAAAGAAAAATGCTTAGAATTATTACAATAGAGAATAGTTTCGTGTAGACGTTATGTAAAATGTTCGTAATGGTTTTCGTATATTTTCCTAGCTATCTTACTAGCTGTTACCTGCGGCTCCGCACGCGTGGATGTTGGTTATCGCGATAAAACATACCCTATGTCCTTTCTCAAGGTCTAATCTACCCCTATACTAAATTTCATGAAAATCGGTTTCGCAGTTTAGGCGTTAAAGCGTAATATACGGACAGACTGACAGAATTGTTTTTCCTCCCGGAACCTCTCCACTAACATTTAAACTTTTTTTGAAAGAAAGAAAACACATTTAATAAGGTTTCGCACACATTGACATAAATTACAATACTTAACTTTATATGCATGTACATATAAATTCATGTGTGCGACCCTCAAAAGGTCGCCATTTCATGTGCAGCGCTGGTATTCCGATGGCATACTTTTTGGTATGGTATTAAAGTTCAAATTTTTCTAGCTCCGTTAGAACCATCCTCGTACTTCAAGGAAAATTCCAAAAAAATTGCTGGTGAAATAGGTTCAGTTGCTCTCGAGATTTGCGCTTAGCAACACATTCAGTGATTCATTTGTATATTATAGATATCCGGTATCGCGATAGGAACGAGGCCCTAGCGCGTGCGTTTTGCTTTCATAATAATGTCTGATTGGTGCATTTGAGCTCCTGCACTGCTTGCCATACCAACATCTGTGATATTCTTTACGGTTAGTTGAAGCCCTAAAGATTCTGATAAACTTGTCAAACAACAGAGCTTCGCTATCATCAATGGATTGTAAAGAGCAGATCGCAGTCGCATCACGGAAAATAACGAAATTCAGCCGTTTGTAAGACTGAAAGAGAGTGGGACTCTCTTTGACTGATTTGGACAACGGCTCATAGGAGAGAGGAGAGACTTATGAATGTACATGTACCTACTTATATATCGTAATTCTGAAAAGTTACCCGTCAAGGGAATCTACGTCAGAGGCATCAGGGTTCGAACAAAAGGTGACTAACCCAATAGACTCCTAAAATTCATCCCTTGGAATAAAAGTGGTAAATTCGTTCCCGGTCCCTTGGTAGGCGATCAGTTGATATTAATTAGGATTCATTTTTAGTTTATATCTAAATATATAAAACTCAAAGGTGACTGACTGACTGACTGACTGATATAGTGATCTATCAACGCACAGCCCAAACCACGATCGAGCTGAAATTTGGCATGCAGGTAGATGTTAAGACGTAGGCATCCGCTAAGAAAGTATTTTAATTAATTCTACCCCCAAGGGGTTAAAATAGGGGATGAAAGTTTGTATGAAAATTTGTCAATTTTAAACCAATCGTAGGCATCCCCTCAGAAAGGATTTTGAGATGCAGGCTATATAAGATTAGTAACTTTTGAGTTTAAAATATACGAATTTCTGTATGCCAGCGCCATCTACAGGTTTGCCTTATCATAAAATGTTGCAAAATTTAAAACCACCATAACTGTTTTTTACTACATGCATATGAATATAATACGATGCATACACCAAAATAACATTTTTTACAATTTTTGTCTGTCTGTCTGTTTGTTCCGGCTAATCTTTGAAATGACTGGACCGATTTTGACGAGACTTTTATTGGCAGGTAGCTGATGTAATAAGGAGTAACATAGACTATTTTTATTTTAGAAATGTTTTATGCTCAATAGCGTTGACTCAACACTAAGCGATAACCGACATCCACGCGGGCGGAGCCGCGGGCAACAGCAACAGCTAGTATTATATAAGCATCTATAAGATTGCTGTTGTGATCACGTCCAAAACCGTTTTTATTTCCAATAACCAGGAATCAAACTCACTAATCCGTTGGTACCTGTCCCTCGGCGAGAAATCATTCGCCACAGGCGTGCAGCTAGCGCTACCAGCGGTGTTGCTCTTCGAGTCCCCCATCCATCAGCTCGACAGGTTCCTTTGCAAATCCCTGGATGTAGTTGAGAAGACCGTGCCTTCGATAAACCTGCCACCCCAATCGGTGAGTAAAAACCTTGTTATTTTCTATACTAGGTTCTAAATAGTTTCCGGACCTTCGTGAACAAACGTGACGCATGCTCGTGTTGGTGGAGTGATGCGCCTCTGTCCGTCGCGCCCCGCGTTTTTCACCAAAGAGATCAAGAAACGAGCTTTATGCCGCCAGTGTAATGTACACTGGCTGCATAGGAGGAGTTTTCCCGTTACTCCATGGTTGTAAGCATGGAATAAAAAAGAAGAGGTGAGATTAAGTCCATGCTGTGTAGGGCCAGCAAAAGCTACGGAGCCAAGATATTCCCACCTGCCTTGAAAGCTGGTATGCATGCAGGTTGACCAACGAGGCTCTGCTGAAGGTATTCCACTCCTCTTGGGATTGGAAGGTCCTCTGTCCTCATCCTAGATGTCCACATAATAGCCATACATCCAAACCAAAAGGAGGTTGAGACGGACCGCGGGGTGTAAGGTGAAAGCTTTGAATGCTACCAGGACCCCGATTCTGCAAACTTTATGTTATAGCAAAAACGTAATTAAAATTTAGACTTTGTGACTATAGAGTTAAAGTTCATAATCGAATGAAAAAGAGATTATTACATTTTTTCATTCACTTTACAAGATTTAATTTAATTTTAAATTTTAACAGCATAACAGTAAAGTCGACGTAAAGACCGCGGTAGCCTAGTGGTATGGGTAATGGACTGCTGAGACGAGGTCTCGGGTTCGATCCCAGGTTTTACCATGGCACACACCGATGACTTTTCGATGCTTCTCGAAGTTATGTGTGTATTTATAGCAGGTTTATAAGTACCCGGTTAATGGCAATAGGCTCGCCACCTATTACATTGGGACCTAAACATAAACTGGCGAAATGTGGGTGCTAGCACCTCTGCCTACCCTTTTGGGGATATAGGCTTGTGTTTATGTTATGTTAACAGTAAAGTCTAAAATTATATGGCATTAGTGGTTTTTTTATGACGTAAAATTAGCATGAACGGGTCCAGGAACAATGACGAGATGATGATGATTCTGCATAGCCGGATACTACCAACACACCGTACAAAGGTCCCAATAAATATTAAAATAACATACCCTATACTATACAGATGTATTCGGAAACCCGCCAGTACGTGCTCCGACGCGCAGACTCCGTGAAACAGCTGGGCACCGCAGTGTTAGACTCGAGAGTCACAGCTGTGACGGCCACGGCCCTCGACCGCGCGCTGACCAGGGCTGACAAATACGTAGACAAGTACCTCCCGCCTGACCACCAGGATGTCAGTGATGGTAAGTCCATATTTTCTTTATTTATGGCATGTGTAGACCTGAGTACGCGATGTGTACTCAGGTCTACACATGCCATTGACCTGAGATTCTGACAGACGAATTAGGTATCCAGTTTTTGATGTGCAGGACTTTAATCTATAGCGTCCGTCTTTTCTTACCAGTAGAGAAACGATGAGGAGCTTTCTTATTACTGAAATGCACTACATAGCTTCATTGATTATTCTACAAAAGACTTTTTCCTTTACTCGTATTTACTACCAATTTATATATAATTTGACAGTAATATATCCCCTACACAGGACAAAACGTGCGGGGCTTAGATCTCACCGCATACGGTGCAGAATATCCGATCAAGAACCAAGCGATTCAGACTTTCCTTTCCTTTGTCGCACCATTAAGGCCTGGAATTCATTACCAGCTCACGTGTTTCCCTTCCTACAGTCCCGGGTCTTATAAGCGGGGCGTGGAAAAGCATTATGGGGCCGTCAAGGCGAGTGTCACCATTGTAACATTGGTATATGTAAGTAATGGTGACCCTCTTTTCAGAGACTTTGCCTTCAGCCTTCAGCTTACCATCAGGCGATGCGAAGTCTAATTGACGTGTCCTATATAAAAACTTTAAATAAATACCTCGACACACAAATTACCTACTAAAAAATAAAAAGACTGCCTTCAGCTTACCAGCGAGGCGAAGTTTAATTGACGAGTCCTATATTAAAAAAAAGCACCAGCGACAATGCGCCACCTATCGAGAAAATAAGTAGTGTGTCTCCTCGTTAAGCGATTGCAACAAAAGTGAATATAAACTGTTATCTATTGTCTCGAATGATGACAAATTACACAAGTTAATGCCGCTTGGACTCTGGGCCTTCAAGAAGGTCATAATATAATGAGTTCTGTGCGTGATATCTTGTGGTACAGTCACTTGCACGAGATGTGATTGTCTTTGCACTGTCTCAGTGGATCATTGTTTAGTCATAGGTCAATATGGCGACCTCTGTGGCGTAGCTGTAGAACATTCGACTTGTACATATGAGGCGTGAGTTCGATTCTTGCTCAGTGCAAATATTTGTATGCAGGAATATGTTTATTTGCATTGGTATGGGTGTTTCTATGTATAATATGTAGGTATGTATTTACAAAAAAAAAGTATCTAAGTATGTTTGTTTGTAGTCTAGATCCCTTAACATAAGCTGGTTATAACATGCTTAGTATGGGTATATAGTGTATAGTGTTGGGTAAAATGTTATAGAATATGTAGAAATATGTAACATAGGTACTGTTTTTTTTTTTTTTACGTGCGCAAAATCCCCACGGATACCTCCCCACCGGAGCCGGTGGAGGAGGTTATGTCGGACTCGAACCGACTAAAACGCACGCCGCCTGTGGGTCGTTTTGGTTGCCGAAGGTGAGGTTGACAGGCATATCCCTCGCACCCCGGCCGACTCAGGGCCATCTCTCACGATCTGGCCCTCTTCTCGGGACATAGGTATTGTTTTATCTGAGGTGTCTATCTATAGCTATTTGTTTGCATACATACTTATACATAAAAAAAATACCGATGGGGCAGACAGAGTCCACATGTTTTCGTATCCTGGTACACACCTTTTGCTTCTTCTACCTTCATAAGGGATTGTGGGTGTTCTTGATATCTTTTTTAGGGTACCGCATCTCAAGAGGAAAAAGAAAGAGTCCTTGTAGTATCACTTCGTAGTCCGTCTGTCTGTCAAGACCTTTTTTCAAGAATGCGTGGAGGTATCAAGTTGCAATTCATACCATATACTCAAGTCTATAACGTCTTGAAACTGTGCAAAAATCAAATTTCTAAGTCAACTTATTCTAAATATATTACGGTTTATGTAGCTTAAGTTACTGTACTCTCGTTGCGCGAATCCGACTCGCCGTTGATAGGATTTTTTTTTATACCACTTAGTTGGCAGACAAGCACACGACCCACCTGATGGAAAGTGGTTACCGTGGCCTATGGACGTTTGTAACACCAGAGGAGTCACAGTCGCGCTGCCAACCCTGTAAGTAGAGTTTCTCTACCGTCAGTGTAGAAGACAAGACAGGACAAGCCTTTAGTCTTCCCACTGACAGCACAAATTCTCCAGTGAGCTCTGGCTACCCTACTCACCGCTGGGAACACAACACGAAGTTATTATAGCCGCGGTATTCTGTAGGGTGGAGGTACTTCCCCAGTCGGACTGCTCAATTGGGCGGAAATACCGCCGTGTCATACATGTCGAACGATATATACTTATAGCTGGAACACTTTACCCTCACACGTATTCTCCTTTCACACAATCCCGCTGTCGAGGCCGCCAGATTATATTTAGATTAGATCGATATTTAAAACAAATGTTTTACATAATAACAATACGTATTCTTAGTGATAAACTAAGTAACATTGACCCTGACCTCAGCGTTTTAAATACGATTATATAATTAACATCTTAAAAGTACGAAAATAAACATTCGCAGTCAGCGTCAGAATGATCTTGACAATACAAATTCTAAAAATGAGCATTATACCATGGTATTAAGATCATCAGGGGACGAGCTGGGGAACTCTGTGGTCCCCACACTCGAGGAGGGCCAGATCGAGAGAGATGGGTGTCGGCCAGGGTGCGATGGATATGCCTTTCAACCTCAACCTCGGCAACCAAAAACGACCCATAGGCGTCGTGCGTTTTAGTCTGTTCGAGTTCGACATAATTTCTCCCACCTGCCCTGGCGGGAGGTATCCGTGGGGATTATTCGCACGTAAATAAAAAGAAAAAGAGCCAATCAAACATTTATTATCATCCAAACTAAAGTTGTGTACCAAATATAAGAACAATCAGTTAATACGAAGGAGGGGAAATCAAGTCATTAAGATCAATCTGATGCTGACTGTACCTAAAAGAGGGACGGTTCTATACACCCTATGCCCTATGAGTTATATGTACCTATCATACCTCTTTCTCGAATACGAACGCCCGCGCCCACCTTTTGATTTAGTTCGTCGGGGGAATGAGGGTCCCGAACAAACTAGAGATGAAGAATCCTCCGTGATCATGGTGCTTGCAACAGCGCCGAAATATCGGCAACTCAAAACAATGAAACATGGTAAATATCCCGTTTATTCTGATACTGAGGGGATAGAGATGAAGACGTTTGTCATCATCATTGTGTTAGGTCCGATCGTTGATACGACCGGGACTAACACAACTGGGCCTGCAACTCGGAGTTCAGAGTTCGCCTTTCACCAGTCTAAGTGCGACGCGGCTAAACTTCGATATTCATGTATCATGAAAATAACATTGTAATTATTCTAAAAAACAGCAGGTTCTTTTTTAAGTGCGAAAAATCCCCAAGGATACACAACTGCTCTTTAAGAAGCTCCCTAATGAAATTAGGGATGTACCTTTGGATAAATTTAAAAATATAGTAATTGTGCCAGAAAGGCTATTATAAAATCCAAGAATGAAATCCAAAAATACTTTTTTCGTATTTAGATTAAGTAGACTAAGTGTATGTTTCTAAATAGACTAAATAAAATGCCGGCTGAGTTTCTTGTCGGAGTCTTCTCAGGTCAGGGCTGCGTTTCGAACCGGTGGTCTATTTGCTAAATTGGTTTTCATGTTTCCTTTTTTAATTTACGTTGATGGTGGAAAGTGCCAGACTGCCCTCGGTGAAGTGGTATTCACAAACTAGTCCAACATTGGTTTAACTGCAATACTTCGATATTGTTTTTCGGTTGTGGATGTCAGGTGGCAATCTTTTTACGAAAAATATCAAAGTTCAGCCAACCGCAGTTAGACTGAAAACAGTGAACTCCAGATTTCGATGTGAAAGCTTCAGATGCGACTGGTATTAACGCTAAGATGAAGAAGGATGAAGAAGATTTTGAACTCGAAAACACCCCCATCCTAGCTGCGCCCATGATGATGATGAATGATAGCATACCGTTCTGACTGTAGTGGTGATCATAGTGACAAGCGCGGACGTGGTGGACGGAGGGGACGAGAGCGGGCGCGCCCGGGCGGCGCAGGCAGTGCAGCATGGCGCACGACTAGGCAGGAAGCTGCAGAGGAGGCTCACGCGCCAGGCGCTGGCGGAGGCTAAGGCTATCAAGGAGCAGATACATGTGCTGGCGTATGTCGCTGAACTAGTAAGTAGACATTCTTCAATTCGACACTTAGCCTCGTATTCCAGGCCCTTGATTCTACTAAAGCAAAACCATTGTCATACCACAGACAAAGCAATAAATGTCATTAAATTTTAGACTTTATTTCTGTACGTTTAAAGTCTATAGTTAAATGAAAAGAGTATCATTACACGTTTTTAAATTTATTTTGAATAATTTTTGATTTTCAACTTTAATCTCATTGCTATAAAGTCTACAATAAAATGTTTTTTTTTAGCAGTGTGTGGTATGACAGTGGTTTTGCTTTAGTAGAAACGAGGGTCTGGACAATGCACAGTAATTGTAAATCGACTCAAAACTGTGCGTTGAACTATCATCTAGAAAACAATCTGTCCTAAAATTAATTAAATTAAATAGATTCAGGATTGAGTATCGATTTGGAATATGAGGCTAAATGTATTTATAGATGTATTTTTTTTCTTTTACGAACGAAATGCGTGCGTGATCCCCACGCACTCAGACGTTTGCTCTTTCTCCATCCGACGCAGATATTGCCCGAGGACCCGTGCTCGGTGATCATCTGCGTCAGACGGTACGAGAGGCTGCCGTGTGGCGTCTCTAGCCACTCCCCCAAGATGGGTCTTACCGCTGCTAGCATCTGAGGCCATCGCTTCAGAGCCTGACTCCGAAATTACGTTTTGGTTCAACTTCTTCGGCTTTTATCTGAGCGACTACCGTCTGATCTCCTACGTACGTCAATCACCAGGGGTCCCAGCTTGTAGGTCAGATTGGCTGGTCCTCCAATAGTCTTATGGGATCCCATACATGTTTATATGTGTAGTGTGTACTACTACTCAGCTTCAGATACATGGCTTGAGTCAACAATAGTTCCAGGAAGACGGCAATAGGCTTTACGTGAGGCCCAATTTCAAGATTAGTGAGATGTGGGTGTTAATTATTCATCTCTGCCTAAACCTCCAGGGATATAGGTGTGAATATGTACAAAAATAAAGTTCAACTTCTTAACTAGGTAGCATCCGATCCAGTTCTCGCGTGGCAGAAGGTGAAGGAGCTGTACGGGACCCTGAGTCAGGCGGAACCCGAGAACCAGGCACGGCCGGCCACCCTGGAGGAGCTGGTGGTGCTACTCACCAGGGAGTCAGCCAGGAAGATGGTGCACCTCATCAACTATACGCAAACGGATCTGCCCAAGTGAGTAGATCACATTAAGACACACACTTCTTAGTTAATTAAATTTTAAAACAATTACTTAGTATGGTAACTATATATTTACATATACTGAAATACACTTGTACTTTTTCCACGGTATTTTTTATTATCACACCTGACCGGTTTCGCCTTACGGCATCCTCAAAGGTTTTTCAATACTGTGGAAAAAGTACAAGGTGTATTTCAATAAGTGTAACAACAAATTCCACTAAGTACCGAAGTGCACAGTATAAATAACTATTTATTTATTTATTTATTACACACAAAACATATTATTTACACGCATACATATAATCACGCCTTTAGTCCCGGATGGTCAGGCAGAGGTAAATTAACACCCACATTTTACCAATCATTAAATTCGGTCCCAAGTAACAGGGGGGTGAGCCTATTGCTATTTTCCGGGCACTATTGTTGACTCACTAATGACCTGATTATATAGGAATACATAGACTAAAACGCACGCCGCCTGTGGATCGTTTTTGTTTGCCGAAGGTGAGGTTGACAGGGATATCCCTCGCACCCCGGCCGACACAGGGCCATCTCTCTCGATAGGCCCCAACTCGTCCTTGGAAAAAGGGACGCGCGCCGCCGCCTCCGCGGCCTGCTTCTGCCAGGGTGACAGGCAGCTCCACCCGTCACCCCCAGGCCAGGCTCGTGGGGGGCGGAGGTCATTCATCGACCTGTTCCCTAACCACGTATTGTAAAAGGTGTAAATATGGAATTTTTTTTTCAGGAATGTTCGTCAAGGATTCACATTAATCACAAAACACCTGTCTGCAACAGCCGACTCACTTCTTAAGGTAGGTACATCATAGTTTCTCACTGGAGTCTTCTCAGTCCGCTAGATAAGTGGCAATTAGTTGGCCGGCATATTGTAGAGGTTAGGCAGAGGTGCATTAACACCCACATTTCACCAATCATTGAATTCGGTCTCACGTAATAGGGGGTGAGTCTATTGCCGTCTTCCGGTCAATATTGTTGATTGTATCATGTATCTTTTTCTTTAGATAAATAATAGTCTAATAATTATTAAGCGCACCAAAAAAGAGAAAACGAACAAAACCAGTCGTGTCAAAACGGCCGTCATAGCGTGCCGCAACTATAGTGGTACGGTTAAAATGAGTTTATAAATACATAAATTATTAAAAAGACGCATACATACATACATATAATCACGCCTTCATCCCTGCGGGATTAGGCAGAGGTGAATTACGCCCATATTTCCCCAATAATCAAATTGTATTCGGTCCCACGTAAAAGGCGGTGAGCCTATTGCCGTATTCCGGGTACTATTGTTAACTCAAGCCAAGTATCTGAGGCTGAGTCTGGGCTTTAAATATTTGTCTGATGTTAAACAGCCCTATTCCTTAGTCGCCTTCTACGACACCGCATAGGAAGAGATAAGGTGGTCCAAATTCTACTCTGCCGGGAACCACGCGGCATATGTAGAATAGAATGATGAATGTATAGGATTGACATGTAATTTGACGTTTATGACAGTCGTCAACGTGTGTCACTCCCACATGTTGACCAATGTTTTCTATTTTACTGAAGTATTGCCGCTTGTCTAGAGAAGTAGGTCAGTGCCGCGTTTCGAACTGGTGGCCCACTTGCTAAACAAATCTTTTATGTTATGACGTTTTGTAAGTTCCGTTTGAATGTTCTTTAACTTTGTGATTGAAACAACGTCTGCTAGGATTTCTTATTTAAATATAGTTAAATTCGCATAAATTATTAGAACCGAACTTACAAAACGTTGAAAAAAATACTTAGGTATATAAACAAAAAAAAAACAAAAAAAATACCTTCTCCTTTTTGAAAGTCGGTTAAAAAATGATTAATAAATTGAGTTAAAAAATATATATATATCAAAATAAAGTACTGGTATTTGAAGGTAACTATGTGCTACTGCATTTTGATAGTTTAAAAGCAAATAGTACTATGATAATTCATAGCTATAAAGAAATGGGCAACCCTATAGCGAGACACGATTACGTGCGAGCCCTGAATATTTTAAATAGCATAGCACAGAACGTAGATATATTTTGTTGTTCATTGGCGGAATTTAAGCGGGTGACACTCCAATGTTTAGAGTCACGAAGTTATTAATGTTGCCTACTATCAGTTAATAAATATTACAAGTATTATATATAAGTAATAATTATGTACTACATTGTTGTCTTGGATACAATCTGTAAAAACAATGTATGGTTATATTAAAAAAAAATATATTTTGCACGCGCTTGTGTTGTGTAATTACTTAAACAAGAGAGTCACCATACTTATATCAAAATTGTTTACGTACATTTATTTATGGTACCTAACCTAATGAATATAGAAACTAATCATTTCCTAAGAAAATTAAATATACGTCCTTAAATGTATAGGGTTGTGTCCTATTTTTTTATTATTATCGTAAACTGTACATTTTACAATAATATAACGAACTGTAACAGTGAAACTTTCTTATGACAAATAGTTTTAAAAATATTTGATTTTAAAAATTAAAGAACAATGGCAGATTCCCTTACTAACAATTGTCTGACACAAAAAATGAGGGTACATATATGAAAAATATGTCAAACGTTTCAGTTTCACTAGTGGATTCCATAAGTGAATTCATTTTCCATCGAGAAAGCCGGAAAATAAAGATATTGTGTTTTGATTGTTTGAGGTTATGTTGTTGTAAATAGTCTATGGTTATATCTATATGTTCAAAATTAGGCAGCTATGGCATTAATTAACCTACTAGTGTTTCTCAGTGATCATTGATCATATTGTCAGAACTATTATTTTATAATTTTATAGTCTAATAAAAAATGAGTACCTAGTACTCGTAGTAAGTAAGTTGCTACAGATCTATTTTTATTAGCAACTTTTATAGTACAACGTAGGTACATAGGGAGTGGAGGATAGATTTGTTGTCAATATGATCATGAGTCATGTCAGGAAAGAAAAATAAAACCACTACATATTTTTTCATTTCTTTTATTCTTCATCATCTCTAACTACAATTTCATCGAGATATTCTGCTGGTGCTGTGATATAGTCTTGATGTCTGGCCCATCCTAGATACCAAACAAGGGTCATGACGTGAGCGCAACAACCTACAGTACGCCGACCGACTAGGCAATTACAACAGTATTCAAGTATACCAGATCGGCCGGGTATATCATTTTCAATTAAAATGTATATATAATATTGTCTCCGTGTTACGTGACGGGATTTTATTTTTCCCCGGATTAATGTTTTTGGTCCACTGCCTACTCTGAGGCTAAACATATTTTCATTGATGGGTTCACCTCTGTTTACCTCTATAATGTATCCACCATGGAGACGTACATGCTCCCCATAGTAGGACCGAGCTTGCCTAATTTGGTATGTACCCAACGCGAATAAAACTAAATCTCTGTATTCCAAGGTAGGAAAACAAGTGAGATTATTTTGATCAGCACATAAGTTGATGAAATTAGAGGAGCGTCTGTTCATGTTCAGAGTACGTGTCATGTCTGCCAGATTATTATGGAATATCATCCGTTCTCTTATTGTCTCTAGAATCTGGGTTGCGTAAATATTATTTTCAAAGCGAACACCAAACCTATTTAATAATGCTGCTGCTATTCTAAAGTTTTGCATCATGTGTGGTAGAGACCGATGGAAGTATTCTTGACGCAAAAGCTTAAAATCTCTTTTAAATTGTCCATTGACGGCCTCTACCACCCATCTGCATATGGTAACACAGCGACTTCGATTGGCTTGAGCTGTTGTTAGTTGGTATTCGCCTTCTAATAATGATTCTGGCATGCATGCACGATATCCACATCCTTCTAAAAAACTTATGCTGTCCCTGAAGCCTCTATCGAGTATGAAAACATCACCATCTTGAAAATATGCTCTTAAAGCAGACCCGTCACGGAACAATTGATTCATAATAACAGCATCTGAGGTTGTTGCTATATATGGGCCAAAACAATCAACAATATATCCATCAGTCGCTACAAACATGAATGGTTTGAATAGGTTTCGGTACTTATGTAGAGAGTATGTTTGTTTTTGAAACATATAGTTTGCACTTTTATTAATATAAATGTATGTGCCATCACAGATAACTATAGTATTATGCCCGTTACCATACAGACCATTAGGTAATAATAAAGTATGAGTGATTAATTGTTCCCTGGAAATATGGCTAATCCCAAGGTGTGCTGGAACAAAATCCTGTATGAGAACTTCTCTTACTTTATCCATGAGGACTTCTAAAGTCCGCCTGGGCACATTAACTAATGTGGATATTCTTTCATCAGAATCACCTGTCCTTAGTTTCAATAAAAGCACCAGAAGTCCCAATGGGCCTCTCCGAATTTCCCTTATTCGAGGTACTTCCTCCAACAACATATTAATATTTTCTTTTGTACGACCTATCCAATATTGAAACACTCTTTCATCCATATCTTCAATATTTTCAAAATCTAATGTTTGGTTAACATTAACAAAAGAAAAAATATGTTGTACTTGTTGAGCTGTAAATGAGGAGTAGCTATTTTGGGAGTTAAATAATGTTTCCCACATATTGTCCATTAAATGATGTCGGCAAATACGAGCTTCTTTTGCAATATAATATTTATGATTGCTTAATACTATAGCTCTCAGTCTATCGCTTATACTGTGCAAAGATGTGCTTCCACAATTAGGAAAGACACAGTGATGGTTTGTATTTGCTGATCTTCTGTAATCAGGTAATGTAATTATATCATTTGAAGCTATTGGCTCCTCTTGTGATACAAGTGGAGATACTTGAGGCTCCTCATGCGGTGCTAGAGGCTCCTGTTGTGATACTTGCGGAGATACTTGAGGCTCCTCATGGGGTGGTGATTGAGATGCTTGTGACTCCTGCGGTTGTATATTCGGCTGGGGCCTGGCATCACCTGCTGTTCTCCTGCGACAAGCTTCTCTTCGCACCCGGACCCAACAGGCATGGCATAGCCGATCGTTGTCAGTTACCTATAAAGACATAATTAACTATATTAGATATCACGAAAAGTCATAAGTATTACTTTGTTCCTTGCCTTTTTTTCTTTTCTCCTTATTTTTCTAATATAATATATCATGTATTATGCTTTGTTTGTATGATAAATACAACATATTTATTGTTCTATCACATTACTGTCCATCCCAAGGTTACCTGGAAGAAATTGCTTCCAGAAAAGGCCACCCAATTACATACAAATGTTTGTGCTAGTCCAACTTTATACTTTCTTTTTATGTACAATATAAAGTTATTTATCTATCTATCTCTAATTATCTAAGTAGCAATAATTTGTTTCAAATAAATCGTACCTGGCGTGGTGTTTTGCTTTCTATAACAGCAATCATTGATTGAAGCAGTACAGAGGGGTCATCTCTTAATATTTTATCACTCCTTCTCCTTAAGGTAGAGCATCCACAGATTAGGCACACACTTGTATGACCTTGCTGACTAGATCCAGCTTGAGCATTCTCAGACAGTTGCTGAAGATTGTCATTGACTGCAGCCATTGCAAGATCTCTGCAGGCTTCACAGGCATAGTCTTCCTCTGAAACCTGAAATATTTCATTTGAACAATCTTAGTATATGTAGTACATAAATATAAATACGGCGTAGGTTCTCAATTTCCAATAAAATGAAGTACTTACAACTTGCGGATACACCCAGCTGCACAATACGCCAGCAGCTCTCGGATTCAGTGTTAACACTTGATATCGGCGCAATGTGTTCACGCATATATTGCAATTGACACACAAAATGCGCGTTGATTGTCTCGCACGATCTCCCATCATCGAAAAGCAACAAATCCAATTCACTAATAAACAGTCCAGTAGGGAATAGCACAAGGTCACGCAAAAGCAATATCAAGAGTCCTTTGGGCACGCAATAGTCACACGAGGAAATAATCGGAGTCAATAAAACAGTCTAGGGTCAAAATTATTAAAGAAAATCGGGAAGCACACAAAACAACAGTTTCGTCAAAAAGCGCAGAGTATTCTGTGATCTTGATCTGTCAAAGTGACAAGCGAGTGAAGTGAACCACAGAATAATTATACTGAAGTGAACGCACGATTTCACTGCCTGTGATTGGCGCCTTACGGTTGTAAATAATCGTTGAAATTCTTTTAAAATACAAATGTAACGCCGGCTTTTATTGGAACATTTAGATACTAGTAAAATCGCAAAAAAAAAAAAAATTACTTTGGCGTAACTAATATTTATGGACGTTTTTAAATTACCAGACAATTTTTTGCCATTGTTCTTTCCGAGCCCAACAAAATCGTGGCACGTGGTGACGTCACAGCGCACTGGCGCGTAGTGGAAATGCATGGAGTGCAAGATAATATCGCATTTACCTCAGTCTACGTTGCGTTTACACGTATACAGTGCATAATAAGATTGATTTGAAATTTAACAAGGAATCTAAAAAGTTGTAAATTTTTGCTTTATTTCGATTGTTTATATTTTAACCTAATTGGGAATTAAAAATAAATTAAACGCCATAGTTGCCGTTCAGTGAGGCAATATCTTAGTTTGCTGTGCATATCTTATATATAAAATTCTCGTGTCGCGGTGTTTGTGGTTAAACTCCTCCGAAACGGCTGGACCGATTCTCATGAAATTTTGTGAGCATATTGGGTAGGTCTGAGAATCGGACAACATCTATTTTTCATCCCCTAAATGATAAGGGCAGTCCAGCCCTAAATTTCTTTTTTAATTTTTAGATATTTTTTTATATTTTCATTACTTTTTATTATACATCATTAGAAAATACATACAACCCTGAATTTTCAACTCTCTGCGATCATCCCCTATTTTTCTATCGCAATTTTTATCTTTCTATTATTAGTAAATCCCCGCACATTAGTAAATAAGTTATTTTTGTTGAAATAAAAATACATGGCATAACAACGTTTGCTGGGTCAGCAAAAAAAAACATTAAGTAGTAGGTATTGGTAAGAATTCGATGACTCAGGGCACTATCCTATTTTACTGGTTTACAGACACTACCCGTAGAGACTGCGATCACCGAAGTGAAGAGCTGGCGAACCAAACTGCAGGCTTTACTGCAACAACTGCAATCTGCTTCCAAAACTTATTTGGTAAGAATCTTTAAAACTACTAACTCCCGGTACACATAAGCGAAAAGATAACGAACGTATCTACACAACAAACTAGTTTGGTTCGACACCGAGAGAATGATGGAAGAATGCCATTTAATTTCGTTAGTCGTTAAATAGTTGAAGTGTGATCAGCATTTGCATGACATATTCAAGAACGTTATTCAATAACAAACATCCGTTTCGACAAGGTGGTCGATTTTGCTTTCATCCATTTATGTCTGTTTGTTTGTTAGTTCCGATCTAGAGAGCGCATTTCTTAACCAAAACTAGGCACACGTGTTCTTTGACTTAATAAATAACATTGGTCGAGTGCGTGAGAAGGTAAAATGGGGAGAAAAAGGGGGACGTTTGTTGTCGCTTTATTTATTTATCAACGAATTTTGATGATTGTTGACGGAAACATCACGGACATGAGATTCTTCACAGGATATGGTGAAAAATAAAATCATGCCTCGTAAAGTGGTAGGTACCTCGTTATAAAAAACAGATAAGAAAAAAGGGGGAAGTTTACTGTAGCAGTTTTAAAGAATGTTACGTCATTATGTTTAGTGAAACATCCAGGGTTGTATAAAATGTATAGCTTTTTAATCTCGTATTATTTAGTAGTAGTATTCTAGTATTAGGTATATAATTACATCTAGTATTAACTTGTGATAATGTAATGATGATACTTAATTTATTAATAATTGAAATATTTTTAGTTTCGTGAGTTATAATTTTTAACTGACATCAAATCTAATACAATAATATAATATCAATAGATAATAATTTCCTAATTTGATTTTATACTGTTGACATTTTGTATGCTAACTATAAATGTAAGACAAATATTGTTACTAACAAATGGGTCCTGTTGCCATCAATAAAATGATATATAATTAAATTAATTAATAAAGGGTACCAGGAAAATGTGGCAAAGGGTGCTCGCGAGGTCTCAGATTCATAGTACTACTAGTTATAATATCAGTAGGGTGTATAGACCAGAGTCGATAATTTTTAAAACCAAAAAAAATAATACTAGGATGAAACCCATTAGAAAAGGAGGGGAATATTATAAAAATGAAAAGAAAAATAATTTACGGGCGATCTGAGGTCGGGAAGGGGTTGGGGGTGAGTTTTTAAGGGTAAAAAATGGTGTTTCTCGATTTCCGGCAAAACTAAAAGTACTATCGAAAAAAGTCAAATGGCAAAGTTGTAGGTAATAAAAAAGATCTAAAACTTTTGCACTTATACTTTTTTCACATAAGCTCAAAATTTATGTGAAAAATTCAAAAAACCAAGTTTTTGGTATTTTAAAAAAAAAATTGTTAAAGATTAAAATAAAAAACCAAAAACTTGGTTTTTGGAATTTTTCACATAAATTTTGAGGTTATGTGAAAAAAGTGGAAATACAAAAGTTTTAGATCTTTTTATTACCTACAACTTTGCCTTTTTTCAATAGGACTTTTAGTTTTGCCGGAAATCGAGAAAATCCGTTTTTTACCCTTAAAAACTCACCCCCATTCCCTTCCCGACCTCAGATCGCCCGTAAATTATTTTTCCTTTCATTTTTATAATATTCCCCTCCTTTTCTAATGGGTTTCATCCTACTATTTTTTTTTTCACTTTTTATTATTTTTAAAGGCTTCTACCCTGGTCTAGTAGGATAGTTAGACGTAGGAATTTTATTTATAAGTATTTGAATTTTTCTGTTCTGTTTCTCACAGGAGCACCTAGCTATCTTTCTGGCGGGAAACGAAGAACGTGAAAAGATCACACCGAGATCGTCTTACGAACAGCGCGACGATTTATCAGCGATCAATGGACTCAACTAAACAAGAATGAATAATAGAATTTACATACATAATATAATGTACTTAGTATAATAATTATTATTAATAATCTAAGTACTTTAAAATGTACAGGCCATTGGAACTGTGGTCTACGAAAACAACGTGCTCGCTAAAATATCGGTTAATGAGACCGAATATAGTTCATCTCCCTTCTCAGGCTCTTATATCTCTGTATCATGTTTCATCAAAATCGGTTTAGTGGTTTAGATGTGAAAGCGTAACAAGTAGACCGAGTTATTTTCACTATAGACAGAATTATAAAACTGTGGTAGCCTAGTGGTATGGGTGAAGGACTGCTGAGACGAGGTCTCGGGTTCAATCCCAGGTTTTACCATGGCACACACCAATAACTTTTCGATGCTTTTCGAAGTTATGCGTGTATTTATCGCAGGTTTATAAGTGCCCGGTTAATAGCAATAGGCTCGCCACCTATTACATTGGGACCTAAACATAAACTGGCGAAATGTGGGTGCTAGCACCTCTACCTACCACTTCGGGGATACAGGCGTGAGTTTTTTACCATTTGTACAATAAAATTTAATTAGGCCAAATTATCAGCCAGCCGATTTTATTATAGATCTGAATTTGAAAAATTAAATTATTATCTTATCACCGAATGTGTTGTTTGATTTATAAAGTTTTGCCCGCGTGGGTATTGGTTATCGCGACCAAACATAGCCTATGTCCTTTCCCAAGGTCTAATCTACGTCTGTACCAAATTTCATCAAAATTGGTTCAGTAGTTTTAGTGCAAAAGCGTTACATACAGACGGAGTTACTTATCATTATAATATTAGTATGTGGATGTGAATTTCTTTCTCTCTATTTTCATGATAATTGGCTTAGCTTTACTCTTGGTTTTTTAACCCCTGCTCGTAGAGTATCGAGGTGAGTAGGTATCTTGTAGTCATCTTGTATTCCCGTTTTATATACAGTTGACAAAGAAAATACCGTTGCACTAATTCGTACAAAGGTGTACCTGTGCAACGGCATCTCCTTTGTCGATTAACTGTACCTTTTTTATACAACTTGGGTGGCAGACAAGCACACAGCTCACCTGATGGAAAGTGGTTACCGTGACCTATGAACGTGTGCAACACCACAGGAGTCACACCCGTGCTACCGACCCTGTAAGAACGGACTTTCTATGCAGAAGACACAATCAGAACAAGCCTTCCCACTAACAGTACAAAATCTCTCCAGTGAGCTCTAGCTATCCTACTCACCGCCGGGAACACAACACGAGGTTATTACAGCCGTGGCATTCTATAAGGTGGAGGTACTTCCCCAGTCGGACTGCTCAATTGGGACGGGAATACAGTCGTGTCCTACCTTTTTACAGGAGTACCCGCTGACTGCACAAATAATGCTTGCATTATCTACCACATAACTTTCGGCATATACTCATGACGCCGGTGAATAGAAACCGCTTAATCTTTATCTTATCGTAGGTAATCTGCTCAATAAATCATCAAAAGACTACATTGGCTTTTAAATACAGTACTCAAAGGAAATTAACTCTATCATTTCCGAATTTCATTCACATTCGTTCAGCCAAATCGTGTGCAACATTTCGATGGTAATTACATGTATTGAAAGATAGTAGTATATAATAGTAGGCACTTAGACCCTCCTAAAGATCCAAGCAGAAATCTCTAGAGAATCCTAGATTTTAAACTTTGTGAAATATTTTCGTACCGGTATATGCATTTCTGCAAGTAGGAAACACAGACAATCGACCTCAAAGTTACACTTAAATCAATTAATTAGACTATCGCTTTCCACTGCTATGAGCCTCTCCCAATGTTGGGAGGATTTGGTCTACAGTTTCCACACTAGCATGTCAGTTTGTTACAGGGTTTTATTTCAAGTTTTCCTTCTCTTTTAATACGCCAACGATATTCCTTATCGTCTGTGTATTTTTCCATTAGTCGCCTCTTACGATACCTTTTTTTTATTGTGCGCAAAATCCCCACGGATATCTTTACCATCGGAGCCGGTGCGAGGTTATGTTGGACTTGAACCGACTAAAACGCACGACACTTTTTGTTAGGAGGTAAGAGACGACGATATTCCCATCCCAATTGAGCAGTTCGACTGGGGAACTACCTTCACCCTACAGATACACTGTTATAATAACCTCGTGTTGTGTTCCTGGCGGTGAGTAGGGCAGCCAGAGCTCATAGAAAGTTTTAAAGAAGACTAAAGGCTTGTCCTGATTGTTTCTTCTGCACTGACGGCACAGAAACTCTCTATTCTTACAGGGTCGGTAGCACGGGTGTAACTCCCCTGGTGTTGCACACGTTCATAGGTCACGGTAACCACTTTCCATCAGGTGGGCCGTGTGCTTGTCTGCCACCTAAGTTGTATTAAAAAAACGACAACTGTGTGGGCAGCAGGTTGCCGGATGTATAGACATATCTTTCGCACACCGGCCGGCCCAGGACCGTCTCTTATGAGAGGGCCCTCTTCGGGTGTGGGGAGGCGCTAAAGTGATAGACGGCTCCACCCGTCACCACCTCATACGATACCCTTTGGATGAAATGGGATGGTGATACTTGTATTCTTTCTCCGTCACCACGTGGATACTTACCTTCATTTAAATCCTCCTTACAAATAAAAGACTGGTGTCTTACACTCTGTCACCGAATGCACTCTGTAAATAAACTCAATAAACTCATAAACTCTATGACTATCAACTGCACCTTGACTTATCCATTTATATTTGTTATCATTTATATTTTATTAATCTGAAATGATCTAAACCATATAATTATTGTTTTATAACGGCGCTATAACACACATGAGTCACGATGAATGTGAACGAGCTATTGAAAACTGTACCGGACCATTCATACTACGTAAGCATGATAATTGATTGTATTTGGGTTGGTGTGGAGACACCCAGTTTACATCCGAGTACCAGTCCCTGTGGCATTGGAAGCTTGTAATTGGAACCCGGGATCTGTTCTCCTAACCCTCTTGATGGGTTTTTCTTCGCTTTTATAAGAGCGATTTCTGTTTGACCCTGCACTAAAGCCTCGTCTGCCAATTAGCCGGTTATCACCGGCTCAAAAGCGAGGTTGGCTTAGTCCCCGTAGATCTTAAAAGTAAGATAAAGATAAAAAATTCTTCGAAGTACACAGTAAAATTATTATAGGATGTACTTAGATGTATGAAAGAAACTTCATCCCACGAACTTTCAATATGGGGTTCTTCAAGAGGGGTATTAGAAGGTTTCTTCAGGGTCGCCAGCGCGAGTGTAGTGCAGGTTGGCCACGGTAATGTCTTCCCATCAGGTTGGCCATGTGCTTGTCTGCCACCTAAGTGATATAAAAAAAAGAAACTTAGGCTTAGGTACATCCATAAAGTGATATTTCACTTATATTACAATATTATTTACGGCACCCTTGATAATAATACCACTCGTTCGCGTCCATTCAGTTGGTGTGTACCAAGCATTACGTATCTGGGCATGTTGTAAATTTATTTGCCCAAACGTTTAGGTGTCAACACTACTTCCATATTACCTATCCGATTAGCCCTGGTAGGAAGGGACGTGGAGGAAGACATGCGTGCCAATGGTTTCATTACCAGGGGGCCCAAGACCGTGTGAATTGGAGCGGACCCGGTCTCTGTTTAACGCCGCATTTCAACCGGCTGTGCAATTTTATAAGCACACAGCGCTGCGACACCCTAGATAGCAATTGTCATGTATCGATCTCCAGGGATGTCACCCAGTCTGACCAATGGCAATCTCTTTCAAGGTTTGGGGACTGGAAACTTTTTTTAAAGAATATTAGAACCGAAAATACTAATATTCCCTTTAACCCCTCCATCTAAACTAAATTGCTTGTGTTAACAGTGGGTTTACGTCCTTAGTGTAATGGTCAGGATTCGAACCCGGGACCTTTTTTTTATACCACTTAGGTGGCAGACAAGCACACGGCCCATGTGAAGTGGTTCCGTGGCCTATGGACGTACCTATGCAACACTAGGGGTGTTACACTCGCGCTGCCGACCACGAAGAAACCTTCTGATGCCCCTCTTGAAGAACCCCATATTGTAAGTGCTTGGGAAAACCGCAGCAGGGAGGGCATTCCACAGCTTAAGAGTGCGTGGGACGAAGTTTCTTTCATACTGCACAGTGCGCACCGTCTCAGTTCGCAATGTTTGAGGATGAATTCCCTGCCTATGGCGAGAGGTGCGATGATAGAATGTAGCTGTACCTCTCGATCATAAGACCGACTCCTTAACCACTAAGCTACAGACTTAATGTCTTTATACTTGACAATCCCTACACTTTTCCTAGGTTAAGAAGTACAAGTTATGTTATAATTATTTTGCAGCTGATTAATGACAGTGATGAACACCCACTACACTACGAAGGAGTCCCCGCTACTGATTTCTCTAATCAATGGAATAAGCAGACTACTGTTTGGATGATTGGACTGGCTCTTCTGATGTGGATGATTTCCTATTTGATGATAATGACTGTCACTATGTGCTTCGATGTCAGCTTCCGTTCGGTCACCGGTGTTTCTGGTATAATACGTTGGTATAACGGCACTACTGCTGTAGTTGCTGAAGACCATCTCAAAGTTTGGCAAATATTTTAAACATGATGTGTAAAACCAGTGCTTTTTTTTTTCCTTCCACCTACTTCTTTTCATACGATATTCAGCACGGTCACCACCCCCACTGGGGATGGCTAGTAGGACTCGAGTCGACTAAAACCGCATACCATCTCGGGTCTCAATTATTATCGAGGTTGTAAGGTTACCCAACCGCACGGGAAATTTGAACCCGATTGCAGTAGAAAATGAACGTTTCGGTTCCTACGCTTACTACCCAACTCATTTTACGCAATCCATCCAAAACGCAACCCGGTGGGCAGACGACAATCGACAATCCTTCCAATAAGCGTATCGTTCAATCCGGTACATTCTGCACAAAGAGGATTTAAGAATTCTGCATCTGTGTCCGTTTTGACGTTCGACATTTTGAGTTGACATTTCTTGTTTCGAGTTCTGTGAGTGTGACTTGTCTATGCGTAATTTGTGAAAAAAAAGTCGCTCATCTCCTTTGACGTTATTGAATTATTCAATAAAAATAAACATTATAATAAAGTAATATTTGTAAATGAGTGTTAAAATAACAGGCATTTAGTAGTTTGTTTTCAAAATGCCTTCAATCGATGTGCTGCCACCGTTGGGTCCGCCGCTCGACGTGCCTCCCGACGAGCCTCAGGCTCCACCTCCGCCAGTTATCGGCATCATATATCCACCACCAGAAGTCAGAAGTATCCTTTTACGAAACATCTATGTGTTCTAATTGATTCCCAATCAAATATTTCATCAAAAATCCAAATACCTCGTCGATATTTACTATAATTGTCAACATAACCTCTTTGGTTGTTATTGATGCATTGTTATCTTGCTTTTTAGACAGTATAAATTAATAATACAATGTTTGCAGCTGTTTTCTACCAAAGAAATATTGTTCTTCGTAAATATATGTTGTACAGTTGAAACTGCGAATCTAAAGTTTGACCAGAAATAGTTACAAGTAGATAGCTAAAAAAAAAATGTTTTGATAACCACCATTAACATTACTTTATTTTTATATACAAATGCGAAAATAACTCTGTATTGGGCAAATAAAAAATATAAAAGATTAAAAATCTCGACTTACTGTCTAAAAGATCAAAACAAGTAAACCTGTATAATGTCTAAAACATGAAAAAAGTTTGACAGCAGGCGGTACCCTATTGCCAATCATAAATTGAAAGAAAAATAAAGACAGGCAGTCTGATTGATTGCAAGTAAAATTTGCCTGACACTAGTGTTTTTTTTTTATCTTGGACATGCCAATTTGACTTCATCTCGCCTGATGGTAAGCTAAAGGCAAAGTCTCAGGAAAGAGAGTCACCATTACAGACACTAAGTAATGTTACAATGGTGGCACTCAGCTTGTCGGCCTCATCTGAAGCTTTTTCACGCCCCGCCTAAAGGATGTAGGACTGTACACTCTGTCGGAACTATTAAACCCATTTTGATAAAATTTACTGAGATCTCATGAAAGGAAGGCTACATTTTAATTTTGGTTGTGATCACCTATATCCATGTAGGCTGAACTACAGGCAATATCTAGTGCATTTATAATTTTTTAAAAACTGCTCAAATATTTTCATACTTCCTGTGTTTACAGGAAGTATGAAAATATAAACATGCCTATTTTCAGATGTCTCTCTAAACCAATATTTCTTTAACCATATACCATAGATATTGTCGACAAGACTGCCAGCTTCGTCGCTCGTAATGGCCCCGAGTTTGAGGCCAGGATCAGACAAAATGAGCTGGGGAACCCTAAGTTCAACTTCCTTAACTCTGGAGACCCGTACCATGCCTATTATCAACACAAGGTCAAGGAGATCAGAGAGGGAAAAGGTATTGTATCTATTTGTTTATGTAGTGACTTTAGTGTAATGCCTAAGGACTAGCCATTATAGCCTTTGTGGTATGGCGGTAGTGAACGCGGACACTACACAGGTGGCACGGGTTCAATACCCGCTTAGTGCTAATATTTGTAAGCTATTTGCATTGGTCTGGCTGTGCCTTGGAGAGCACCATAAACAGTCAGTCCCAGTTGCCATACCAACATCTAAGGCAGTCGCTGTGGATAGTTGGTGCCGTAAAAAGTCCAAGAACTGGTTTAACTGCAATGCTTTGATATGCCTTTGGGTTGTGAAGGTCAAATGCCAGCCGCTTAACAGAAAATATCGAAGTTCAGCCAAATCCGCAGTGTGACTGATAAAGAAGACCTCAGACTCTGAGGTCAAAGCTTCGGATGCGACTAGGATTAACGCTAAGATGAAGAGTTGGCTACAAATATCTCATAATTGAACTTTATGATTGATAACTTTTGTAATTTGTGTTATTTCTGACTTTAATCAGGTTAGATTCAAGGATATCTGGGTCTGGGGATTGCCTTTCTATTCTATATGGAAGACCATTATCTTAATCAACTTCAATGTCATCTTAGCATAGCACTGGATACCACACAATATCAATCAATCACCCATCACCCACCACAATCCACTGCTGGACATAGGATATATATCAAATATAATACGAAAATTCGTGAACCTCATCAATATTTGCAAACATTTTTAGGCCCTGATCCATCAGCTCTTGTGCCAATGCCACCACCTATACAACGACCTGGGCTAGCACCAGCAACAGCAGCCCGACAACAGGAACTTCTCAAAGCTGCCGCACCTGCAGAACCTCCACCTCCGCGCGATCCACCCCCAGACTTCGAATTTATTGCCGATCCTCCTTCCATCTCCGCACTAGAACTCGACATAGTCAAACTAACCGCTCAGTTCGTCGCTAGAAACGGTCGGCAGTTCCTCACAGACCTGATGAAGAAAGAAGAACGCAACCATCAGTTTGATTTCCTTCGTCCCCAACACTCACTTTTCCAGTACTTCACAAGACTCCTGGAACAGTATACCAAAGTCCTCTTACCACCCAAGGAGCTAGCATCTAAATTGGCGGCCGAAATACGTAGTGGCGTTCTTGAACAAGCTCGCAGTCGCGCTGCGTGGCACTCTCATCAAGCCAGACGTAAAGCTGCCGATGAAGCCAAAATCGAGAAGGAGCGACTCGCGTACGCATCAATTGATTGGCACGATTTCGTCGTCGTTGAGACCGTGGACTACCCAGCAGGAGAGCCAGGTGACTTCCCTCCACCTACGACTCCTCTCGAAGTTGGTGCAAGAGTTCTTGCTCAGGAAAGAGGAGAGGATATAACGCATGGACAGAATGAGGATGACGACACTGAGATGCAGCTGGAATCCGATTCTGAATCTGAATCTGACGATGATTTGGCTGAGATGGAGGACCGCACGCAGCAACAACAAAGACCTGATGACAATCGCGTACAGGATATGGAAGAAGATAGTTCATCATCTGAAGATGAAGCTGTTGAAGTTATTAGAGCTCCAGGCGAAGAGGCTCCACTACCGCCTCGTCCAGACCGCGTGGTGGTTAAAAAATATGATCCAAAACGTTCTAGACCTCAACCAGCGCCCACGAGTGAGGAATGGTTGGTATCTCCTATCACAGGAGAGAAGATCCCTGCCAACAAAGTGGCGGATCACGTCCGTATCGGTCTGTTGGATCCTCGCTGGTTGGAGCAGCGTGACAGAGCGGCTGCTGAAAGAACAGATAGGGAAGACGCCCTTGCGCCCGGAGCGGCTATTGAAGCTTCACTTAAGCAGGTATGTGTTATTTTCTACATTATATAAAGTATTTACTCATTTGAGATATATTTTTGGATACAAATTCTAGTTGTTTCGAAGAGTTCTTTTCATTTGGGGTATACTCGTCATTTTTGTTGCGAAACACTTGTCGACCAGTTTCTTATGGGGTTCAAAATTCGTGTAAATCGAATTCCGCTACTAATCTTTCATATTAAAACCCTTGGAGAATAAACAAAAATATTGATCTTGGAAATTTCTAGTATCTCCTATAAAAATGAATTTCATTCCTTTTCCATAGCTCGCCGAACGTCGTACAGATATCTTCGGTGTAGGCGACGAAGAAACGGCGATTGGTAAGAAGATCGGCGAAGAGGAGCGTCGGCGCGACGACCGCGTCACGTGGGACGGTCACACGTCCAGTGTGGAGGCCGCCACACGCGCCGCCAGGGCGCACATTACTCTCGAGGATCAGATCCAACAGATACACAAGGTACCACAACTCAACTAGGCAATACTGTGATACAGCTCCAACAGATACACAAGGTACCACTACTCAACTAGGCAATACTTTGACTCAGCTCCAACAGATACACAAGGTAACACTACTCAACTTGGCAATATGTTGACTCAGCTCCAACAGATACACAAGGTACCACTACTCAACTAGGCAATACTTTGACTCAGCTCCAACAGATACACGAGGTACCACTACTCAACTAGGCAATACCTCTTGACTCAGCTCCAACAGATACACAAGTTACCGCTACTCAACTAGGCAATATGTTGACTCAGCTCCAATAGATACTCAAGGTACCACTACTCAAGTAGGCAATATGTTGACTCAGATCCAACAGATACACAAGGTACCACTACTCAAGTAGGCAATATGTTGACTCAGATCCAACAGATACACAAGGTAGCACTGCTCAACTAGGCAATATGTTGACTCAGCTCCAACAGATACACAAGGTACCACTACTCAACTAGGCAATACCTCTTGACTCAGCTCCAACAGATACACAAGTTACCGCTACTCAACTAGGCAATATGTTGACTCAGCTCCAATAGATACTCAAGGTACCACTACTCAAGTAGGCAATATGTTGACTCAGATCCAACAGATACACAAGGTACCACTACTCAACTAGGCAATATGTTGACTCAGCTCCAACAGATACACAAGGTACCACTACTCAACTAGGCAATACTGTGATACAGCTCCAACAGATACACAAGGTACCACTACTCAACTAGGCAATACTTTGACTCAGCTCCAACAGATACACAAGGTAACACTACTCAACTAGGCAATATGTTGACTCAGCTCCAACAGATACACAAGGTACCACTACTCAACTAGGCAATACTTTGACTCAGCTCCAACAGATACACAAGGTACCACTACTCAACTAGGCAATACCTCTTGACTCAGCTCCAACAGATACACAAGTTACCGCTACTCAACTAGGCAATATGTTGACTCAGCTCCAATAGATACTCAAGGTACCACTACTCAAGTAGGCAATATGTTGACTCAGATCCAACAGATACACAAGGTACCACTACTCAAGTAGGCAATATGTTGACTCAGATCCAACAGATACAAAAGGTAGCACTGCTCAACTAGGCAATATGTTGACTCAGCTCCAACAGATACACAAGGTACCACTACTCAACTAGGCAATACCTCTTGACTCAGCTCCAACAGATACACAAGTTACCGCTACTCAACTAGGCAATATGTTGACTCAGCTCCAATAGATACTCAAGGTACCACTACTCAAGTAGGCAATATGTTGACTCAGATCCAACAGATACACAAGGTACCACTACTCAACTAGGCAATATGTTGACTCAGCTCCAACAGATACACAAGGTACCACTACTCAACTAGGCAATACTGTGATACAGCTCCAACAGATACACAAGGTACCACTACTCAACTAGGCAATACTTTGACTCAGCTCCAACAGATACACAAGGTAACACTACTCAACTAGGCAATATGTTGACTCAGCTCCAACAGATACACAAGGTACCACTACTCAACTAGGCAATACTTTGACTCAGCTCCAACAGATACACAAGGTAACACTACTCAACTAGGCAATATGTTGACTCAGCTCCAACAGATACACAAGGTACCACTACTCAACTAGGCAATACTGTGATACAGCTCCAACAGATACACAAGGTACCACTATTCAACTAGGCAATATGTTGACTCAGCTCCAACAGACACACAAGGTACCACTACTCAACTAGGCAATACCTCTTGACTCAGCTCCAACAGATACACAAGTTACCGCTACTCAACTAGGCAATATGTTGACTCAGCTCCAATAGATACTCAAGGTACCACTACTCAAGTAGGCAATATGTTGACTCAGATCCAACAGATACACAAGGTACCACTACTCAACTAGGCAATATGTTGACTCAGATCCAACAGATACACAAGGTACCACTATTCAACTAGGCAATACTTTGACTCAGCTCCAACAGATACACAAGGTAACACTACTCAACTAGGCAATATGTTGACTCAGCTCCAACAGATACACAAGGTACCACTACTCAACTAGGCAATACTTTGACTCAGCTCCAACAGATACACAAGGTACCACTACTCAACTAGGCAATATGTTGACTCAGCTCCAACAGATACACAAGGTAACACTACTCAACTAGGCAATACTTTGACTCAGCTCCAACAGATACACAAGGTAACACTACTCAACTAGGCAATATGTTGACTCAGCTCCAACAGATACACAAGGTACCACTACTCAACTAGGCAATATGTTGACTCAGATCCAACAGATACACAAGGTAGCACTGCTCAAATAGGCAATATGTTGACTCAGCTCCAACAGATACACAAGGCACCACTATTCAACTAGGCAGTATGTTGACTCAGCTGTAAGCAAATGTCAACTAATACATTGAGTATTTGACTGACATCTTCTATAATAGTTCACCATTATTAACGGCTTATACACTTCTAGGTCAAAGGCCTGTTGCCCGATGAAGAGAAGGAGAAGATCGGTCCGAAGCCGGTGGGTCCGGGCGGCGCGAGCGCGAGCGTGGCGGTGGCGCGGCCGCCGGCGCCCCCGCCGCGGCCCGCGCCCGCGCCCGCCCCCGCGCCGGCGCCGCCCGTGCTGCTGCAGCCGCTGCCCTCGCTCATGGTGCTGCCGCCGCTGGCGCCGCGCCCGCCGCTCATCCCCACGCCCGTGGGGCCCGTGGGTCAGTACGCGCTGCTAGCACTCCATCGGGACTATACATCTCAGGACACGTATCTTGGACATACATCGCGAGACAAACAAGACCCTGGCGCGCGCTAATTATTTTGTAATAATCTACACTTGGTGAATTTGAGGTCGTCCACCGCTGTAGCACCCGGTATTCTCCGCAAAAGACACCCAAGAAACGTTTATTTCAGATCCAAGATATATGCCCCGAGCAATACCCCTCCAACGTGGAATACAGCACAGTTTAAGTTAATACAAGTAGTATACAAAACCCAAAATTGGCATTACGAAAAGTTTCTTATTATTTATCAATCATTAACAAGCCTCCCAACATTGGGAGAAGCCTAGTCCAGCAGTGGACTGTGATAAGCTTGATTGCTTGAACCAGCGCGTGATTAAAACCTATAAGGAATCACTAAAAACAATATTCAATTCTTGTTTATAAACCTAATTTAATAACTTTATGTAAAAATGTTGTATCTGCCAATATAGGTACTATTATACTCCAAGCGTGCTATGTAAAGAAACACTAGTGCAGGTTCCACATTGACTTCACTGACTTATTCTCCCTTGGCCGTCCCCGCAGGCGCGGTGGGCGCCGTGGCGGGCCCCGGGTTCCCGTTCGGCGCGCCGCACGTGGCGCCGCCCGCGCCGGAGGAGGACGAGGGCCCCGCCGCCAAGCGCGCGCGCACCGAGGACGCGCTGGAGCCCGAGCTGTCCTGGCTGGCGCGGCACCCCGGCCCGGTGCCGCTGCAGGTAACCGCCGCGCCATCCGCGGAACAGCGTCCGCCAGCTATGATTTGGAGACCCTATGGGTTCAAACCCTAGCTATTATGCTGCTGACGTAAACCTATTAGGGAGGAATACAAGTACACTCAGTGGGATCTGTGGTTTTGATGGGCGTTCCACAGGGTTTGATATTTGGACCATTTTTACCAAGTAGAGCTATAAACGCGCTTAGCGCAGCTTGAGTATATTGTCACCAAGTTTGCCGGTCGTGTAATTATATTTATATTATCACTATCATGGATACCCAAGACCGTGTAAAGTGAAGAAGTAAAATTGGTAACCAAACTTAAGTCTCTTCACTGTGTAGGGGATCAAACGCAAGGATGATGATGATGTATCAAGTCTTATGGAAACCTCCAGACTACGTAGGTAACAAATGCCTGGCAATAGTGGCTCTGCCGGGTCCAGGTAGATTAAGTAGGTCCAAGAAGTCCTGTTTTTACGTCTTGGAGGGCGACTTGCGTGCTAATAGTCTCATTACAATGTTATTGTAATGTGACCATTGTCCGAGCGTCCGCACGTCAGCATATTCGCTCAAGATCGTGCGAAGTGGAGGAGGAAGAATCGAAAAGCGGATCTCCTTGACCGGAGTGCACCCACGCCTCTCAGACGGCGAGCGTTTTAGTCGGTTCAAGTCCGATATAATCTCTCTCGCTGGCTCCGGCGGGAGGGGTATCCGTGGGGACTTTTCGCACTATGGTAAAGTCTTCTTCTTCTTACATCATTTAATATTTTTATATTATTTCTTGACATATCCAATTGTAAAATGTTGACGTTCATATGTGCTCCTTGTGTGCCTAAACTGAATAAATGAAATTGATTCTTTGAAACGAATCGTGCAGTTTCGTCATCAGTCAGGGACCTAATGTTTGTAAGCGCACAGGCAGCTGAGCTAATTGTTAATGGGGAGTGTGGGGTGTGCGGCAGGTGGCGCTGCCGCTGCTGCCCGAGCGCGCGGAGTGGCGGCTGGACGGGCGCGCGCTGGCGCTGTCGCTGCCGCTGGGCGCCGCCGTGGGCGAGCTCAAGGCGCTGCTGCAGCGCTCCACCAACATGCCCAGCGCCAAGCAGAAGCTGCACTACGAGGTGACCTCACCCTCACCCTCCCTCCCTAGCACTAGCACGAGCGGCACCTGGCGCTTGTTGGTAGGAGTTCGTGCAGACTCGAGTCGTCTCGAGACCTCGCGCTACTCTTCCTTTGCCTTCAAATGACTATGAAACTTTTCTCCTGTAGCTAAGATTCAAAATGGTATGTATTTTTGTCCTTAAAAAGCTGCTGTCAACAGCTGCTCCTTGCGGGAATTGAACCTTACAACAACGGACTGGGCCCCGATTCTGCTAGTTTTATGACATAATGAAATTATTGTTGTACTACTGACTGCAAATATTGCCATTTGATTTTAAACTTTACTTTTATGGTATTTAGAGCCTAAAATTTAATGGCATCTTGCAGTGCTTCTCTTTCTTTCTTTTTGATTTAGTACACCTTCTACCGTATATCTTTTGTCTTGTCACATTACTGTCCATCCCAAGGTTGCTTGGAAGAAATCGCTTTCAGCAATAAGGCCGCCCATTGTACATTCAAGCTAGTGTCTCTGCTGTAAATGTATTGGTATACAATAAAGTATTATCTATCTATCTATCTAACATTTAAATCCTTTCAGATGTACGAAAACCTACAGTATTTATAATAAAATCTTCAATTTCAGGGTCTTTTCTTCAAAGATACGAATTCTTTGGCGTACTACAACGTGCCGCCCGGAGCGGTCCTACAGCTACAAGTCAAGGAGCGCGGTGGACGGAAAAAGTAATCACAACTGGCAACACCATCATAGTAGTAAATATCCTAATTATTATGGCAACATTTTCTTCTCGATATTTGAATTCCAAATATGTTACGATTTACGTTTTGTCTAAACATGAAGTACAGAGACTTCGACCGGGCAGATTTTTGAATGTGGAATCATAGTGAAACAATATAATTGAATAAATATCTAAGATGAACTACCTATTTGGATTTGTTTCATTTCGTGAAATTGGACCAGGACCTACATTCTACTAGTCTGATGCAGGTGTTTTTTTTCTCGGAGTTGGTAGGTAAGGTTGCTAGTTCATACCTATTAAAGACCATGAACGGATGGTTCAGGTTCAGAATGTCCAATCTCCTGATTATCCAATTCCTAAAATGTCCAATATTTTAGAAGATATTTTTCTGCGCCTCGAAACGGATAGATATAGGTTAGACACAGATAAATAGGAAGCGCCGCAAGGCGGGGCTCCGTCGACATAATTCACATATCCTTTAAAAGAACACAGTGCTTATTGAATAAAAAAATCTTCTAAAATATTGGACATTTTAGGAACTGGACAATCAGGAAATCGGACTATATGGGAATTGAATAAGTTGTGAAACCGCTTGACATTTTGAGAATTGGACATTCTGAACCTGAACGGAATGATCTCTGCTCCACAGGGATCAGGAAAATGGTTATGAGGATGATGAGGTGTGAAATTAAAACTCATTTAATAGGAAACGTTTATTATAAAATGTATAAAAAATTAACAAAATATATATAAAAAACCAGACTTCTGATTGCATACATTAACAAAATTAAACTCATTTAAATGATTGAAATACAGTTATTCGTTTTATCACATAGGTAACTGTACTCATCTGGGATTGCTGACAGGCACATTATAAGAGAATATTCATAGTACCTATTGTCCAGTTGATAAAAACTTAGGAATGTACTAAAAGAGATACCATTGTCTTAAAAAAAAAAATGAAACTATATTAACTACATCCTGCGTTTCACATTTTAATATATTCACATTTATACAATTTAAATATCTTATTTAAACTACATCGAAATTGACAAAACAATCAGATTTTGTCATTCGAGTTTTTTGCTGCATAAGTTTTATATTGTACTGATAGGGTAAACTACCCTACTCTATCAAAGGCAAGATAAGCACCCATCCATCCATTATTTTTAATTTTAAAATGACAATCAAAAAATTTTATTGAGATGTTGCTTGTAAATTTATCCATAGATTTCTTGCTTTTATCACCTTTAAACTCATGAATGGGTACCAAAGATACAACAGTAAAAATCAATTACTACATACATATTTATATATCAATAATATGTTTTACCGATTCCAACTCAGTCGGGGTACTCGGGTCAACTCGGTACCACAAAAACAAACAGGACTTGAGTATACCATAACAGTTAAAATAACAATTCTAGCTTCTACTAACAACAAAATAAAATATCTCAAATCATATAAAAGGATGGTTGTTCTCACTTTCATTATATTTATGTACTGTTTTTTTTATTTTTTTGTTTGTGTAAATATATGATTTTATTATTTATCACGTCATATATTCATAAATTAGATACAATAAAACTAAAATAACTATAATACAACTTATAGCTAAATATAATTAAAATGCGTCGTGAAATTCCTACGCATCGCATGCCTCTTGTGGTAGCGTTCCCAGAAGACTGGCAGCATTGACACGTTGTAATCATGACCAGAAGGTCTAGAGGCCACTTTATTGAAATCGTATTAGGATAATATTTTGGCTTGCTGCGATAGTTACACGAAATTAGAATCTGCTCAGTGCTTGAATTATTGTAATTCGGTTCATATGAGTGATCATTTAACGAATTTTATAGGAATCTATTAGATCCAAGGAGGTAGGACACGGTGGTCCGTCCAATTGAGCAGTCCGACAGGGGAAGTACCTCCGCCCTACAGAATACCGCGGCTATAATAACCTCGTGTTATGTTTTCGGCGGTGAGTAGGGTAGCCAGATCTCACTGGAGAGATTTTGTGCTGTCAGTGGGAAGACCAAAAGCTTGTCCTGCTTTGTCTTTTACAGTGACGGCACAGAAACTCTTTTATAGGGTTGGCATCGCGAGTGTGACTCCCTTGGCGTAGCACATGTCCATAGGCCACGGTAACCGCTTTCCATCAGGTGTTCCGTGTGCTTGTCTGCCAACCAAGTGGTATAAAAAAAAGATCTACTGGAAATTCACAAAGTTCATAAGCAGAATCACTCAATGTGACCTTTTTAGACCCGCAGTTCGTATGATAACAACCAATTCTAATCTGAAAATGCCTATACCCCATAAACTATTTAGTTATCAATACAAAACTAAGAGTAAATATATCCAACAACATATCTTGTCATTACACAATTTCTGTGGGAACTATATAATTATGACTTTGAATAAAATGTACAGAATGCTTACCATGATAAATTATTGCGTTCGTGTTAAGGGCTAGAAAGAGATGGAGCTATATGAGTTATCCTCTCTTTCTCTCGCACAGAGCACGAAAGCTTAAACACATTAGGTAAGCCCACAAAACTTAATAACCATGAAAATGTATACAATCAGATATCATAAAACAACAAAAATAAAGCTTCAGTAATAAGCTTAACGTCTTTATTAATTAGCAAATGCTATTTTAGGCTCAAGAATATTCACATACATATTGAAGACGAATTTTTTTACGTTTCGTGTATATAAATTGTTTTTTTATTTTTTATAAAATATATACAGTCGATAAAAGAGATAGGAATATAACTTTCTTGTTATTGTACACAGCGCTATCTAGACCCAAAGTAAGCTTAGCTTAACTAGCTTGTGTTATGGGTTCTAGAATGGAGATAAACATACTTAGGTACTTTTTTTGTAATGGGAAATCGTACCCGTGCCCCCTGCGTAGCAGTCCAAAATTCTACCGTTGCGTCACGGAGGCTGTATTTTCATAGCACATTATAAAGGTGTATACGTATCTCTTTTGCCGACTGTACATAAGTGATGTATATAAAGGAATGTATTAAATATTGCACTTAGCGAAGCACCATGAGATATGTATTGTGTTGTAAATGTATATATATAAAATAAATCTCTTATATGCTACGATCACAAAATAAGATTATCAGATATAAAAAAATTCAACAATAAAATATCAACAAGTAATATATGACAATGGAATGTCAGATTTCATTATGTTTTACTTAAATAAATAGCAAATGGTGGAAATGTTCAAGTAGTTAGTGTGATACCATACATACATATAATCACGCCTTTATCACTGGAGGGTTAGTCAGAGGTGAATTAACACCCACATTTCACCAATAATTGTATTCGGTCCCACGTTATAGGGGGTGCTTTATTGCCGTATTCCGGGCACTATTGTTGACTCGAGCCAGTCTGTGTGATAACAACCAATTCTAATCTGAAAATGCCTATACTCCATTCTGTTAGGTACTTAACTAAACATAAACAATCTTGATATCTTTTTAATTTGTTTTTTTTAAACCTCAGTTTATTTTACACACGTTCATAGGTCACAGTAACCACTTTCCATCAAGTGGGCCGTGTGCTCCCACCTAAGATCCCGCGGTCTGCCACCTAAGTAGTATAAAAAAGAGCTGGAGACTGACTCTGGGGAGAGAACTGGCTTCAAGAATTCAAGCTTTTTTTTTCTTATATGCGACTAGCACTGGGTAAAAGTGTTGTCGCGAATCTTCCAGGAGGAGGTCTCCTGGAAGATTCGCGTTCTTCCAACTAAAATGGGAAAAGATTGGGTCAGCGCTACAATAGGTGCGTATATAGTATAACCGATTCCCAGAAGCAATGGGAAAAGATTGCTTTCTTCTAAAATCGTAGCACTGGTTTAGTCGAAGCAATGGAAAATAATGCCCGTTTCTAGCACCCATATTAATTAGGGCACGAGTATTGAAATACAGTCAAGTTACTACCTAATAGCCTAAGCGATAAAGCCTAAAATATCTAAATGGATAATTTCTGAAATTTTCAAGATATTTTTGATGGTTTTATAAACTTGTCCCATCGACTTGACTGGCATTTTGGCTTCAGCCTAACCTGCTAAGGTATCTAGCTTACACTAAATATGTGACAATCAACATACCTTTTACCCTTTGTAAAATGGCAGTTTCTGCTATCGCACGTACGTAAAATTCTCACTGAGAGAGTAACGGTCAGAATTGGTTTATGCCAAATGGATTGAGAATAAAGTTCATTGACCTTTCGATCGTTACCCAGATATTGTAAACATTGTTGACACTGTAGTAAAATCGACTACAGCTCCTTAACCTCATTTGATTTGCCACGAACTCTAGAAATAAATGTGAGACAAGGGGCTAATTTTTACTCTCGTATATAAGATTCAAAATGGCGGTTTGTAATATTTTGAGCTGCGCTCGCTGCTCTTCCAGTGCGAATTGACCCTAACATTAAGCTTAAAAGCAACGTATTACAATAAAAGTAGAATTCTAATATCCATGTGATAAAAATGACTACACCAAGATGTTTGGAACACATAAATGGAGTTTTATAACAATTACTTATATGTATACTAGACAAGCTGCTTAGAACATAAATTGGGACACAGTTCCTGAGTGAGACAAGATTTTGAATTTGGAAGGGGCAACGGAAATAAATGAAATTAATTGGATACCTACTTGACTATAGTCAAATTAGTTACTTTTTACTAAAATTCAAAACGGTAAGTTTAAATGAAAACTTGTAAAAAACAAACAATTGTGACGTCATATTTTTTAGTTGTTAAATCATTAATTACTATTATAGGTTGGGTGGAAGAATAAAAAAAAAAACAAAAACGATAAAATAAGAACAGACGTAACCTCTTTTACCATTCTTAATTTAATGAGGTCAGTTAAATAATTTATTTTAACTACAGGAAACTTCTCGCTCCGCCTCGTACCTAAGGCCATCGCCTATTCAGCGGGCAACGCCGCCAGCGTGATGGGCACATTTGCCCCAGGTACGGTGAGGGTCGGATTAATAGAGATGTATTGTGTTGACATGTGACTTTGATCGTTTATTATTATTGTTTCATAAATGTATTACATAATTTCTCATAATAGCATTTGATTACCAATAATTGTCAAAGTGACACAAACTTTTCAGTTCGCATTTTGATTACAGTCTGAATTGCATCAGTGAGGACCTGTAATTGGCTGTATGTAACTAGTTTCAATCACTATACCTTCGTTATGGCTCTTGTTCTTCCAAATAAATAAATAAAATTAACTACAGGAATTCCCAATTTTTAATACCTATCTATATAGACATAGCATTTATTTTTGTAGTATCATCTGTATAACAGATACAAGAAATTAAATGTCGGGGTGTCTTGAATATCTTTTTTTTTGTTCTGTGCAGTCAGTCTAGAATACATATAAGTCATTGTTTAATAATATAGGCACCAACCAGCACCAGTTATATTTAATATACCATAAAGCCGAAAACATGATTTTCTTTTTAAAGTATCAATAACTTTTGAATGAAATTTTAAAGCATTTAGTATGCTTACTATTCAAATTGATAAAGATATTATAGAAAAAAATGTATCTTTCCCTTACAGGGGTAACGCGCTGATCACTGAGTTCCCCCTGTAGGGGAAAGATTGCGGGTTCAAATCTCGCCTGAACCGATTCAATTTTTTCTATATCTTATCGATATCAATAACTTATTCATTGCCATAGATTTTACGATCAAAAGCTTCGGTTTAGTACGAAATGCATTATTCCAGAAATGGCTAAGTCACAGACTCTTCAGTCAGTCCTTTTAAGAATAGGTCCTTTTAGGAATGAGTCCATACCGGACTCAGTGGCCATAACATCAAATAAAGTCTTCTATAAGGCATTGCCTTACTAAACCAGTTTTGGACCTATGGAATGTATTATTGGCTGCCTACTTCCTACTAAAAGGCAGATAAGGCTGTATATTATTGATGATTTTGTTTGAAGTAAGATTTTTTTAAATATCCGCCTTTAAGTTAGAAGTCGGTAGTATTATCTATAAGGATTATATGAGTATGTGTTTTTTCACTCGATGAAAATCCTACGTGCTCCAGTCTGAGCCTTTACGCTTCCTATCCTTATTATGAAGACCTTTTTGTGAAGGTGTCGTGTTCAGAAGTGTCGAGCTTGGGGGTAAGATGGCAGATTTAAGGCTCGTATTCCAGAATAACTTTCAGTTGTGAATCGACTTTGACAATGACAATTGAACTGTTATTTAGAATACAACCTGTCCTCAGATCAAGTTATAAATCGAGGTTTAGAACTGAGTAGCGTTCTGGATTACGGGCCTAAGAATGCGTACCCAAGGCTCCAAGGGGGTACCCAGGCCAGAAGCAGGCCGCAGCAGCGGTATCTTCGCCTCCCCGTTTTCAGGGATGAGTTGGGGACTCTGTGGTCCTCAAACTCGAGAAGAGGGCCAGATCGAGAGAGATGACCCTAGGTCGACCTGTTAACCTCACCTTTGGCAACCAAAAACGACTCACAGGCGTCGTGCGTTTTAGTCGGTTCGAGTCCGACATAAGCTCTCCTACTGGCTCCGGTGGTGGGGTTATGCGTGTGGATATTTCGCAAGTAAGGTGGGGGTCCCCAGGCTCAGATGTTAAAGATGCGTCGAGCGTAGTGACTTACACCGAGTATATGTGGCTTTTACGCGAGCTTCGGAATGGTTTCGATAATCTGTCTGTACCGGGTCAGCATGGGAGAATACACCTTGTCGTGGTCCGGGTATGGGGTGGCCACCGGAGACACTGCTAGCTCGGAATCTGGGTAAGAACATATATATTTAGAATGCTTAGACTATATACAACTCAATAGACACAGTAGTGGCACTACAATGCAATCTACTGCTTTGGTACAAGTTGACAGGTACATACATCTTCTTTTTTGTTATTACTTATATTTACTTTATTGTATACACACACACACACACACACAAAATTACAAAGGCGAGCTTAACTCAAAATTGAGTAACCCGATTTTGCACAGAGGAATTGCAATACGAGAGGCAAAGTCTAGTGTACATTATGAAAGTGGAGATTTTAAATTATAATGGTCACTCACATTAGTATTAACGTCATCGGGATATTTATCATGTTGTATTGTACTGAGTTTGCAATATTTCAGCGTTGTTGCAAGCTGTTGTGTAGAATGTTGTAGAATATTTATTTATTTTATTTATTAAAGATTTTTAATATTTACATTTCAGTATGAGAGTAGATAAAGTATTTTATTGATGTCCTTTTTGAGTGCCCGACAAGGATAAGCCCAAATTACCAATGCATAACATAAACTCACGCCTATATCCCGAAGGGGTAGGCAGAGGTGCAAGCACCCACATTTCGCCAGTTTATGTTTAGGTCCCAATGTAATAGGTGGCGAGCCTGCAATAAATACACACATAACTTCATCGAAAAGTCATCGGTGTGTGCCATGGTAAAATCTGAGAGCGAACCCGCGATCTCGTCTCAGCAGTCCATTACCCATACCACTAGGCTACTGCGGGTGTCTCATAAACACCTTGAGACCTCTATAAACGATTAAGCCTACTCTCCACTATGGGGTTTGCAGAATCATCGGTACCACTATAACCGATGCAAGGAGCCGTTTGAATAAAAAATAAGTATATTATGATAATAAGAATGCAGTTCCTCACCGGGCCGGCCCTGGCGCGCCCCGCTGACGTCAGCGGCGCGGATGGCGGCGCCCAACAGTGCGGCGTTGGCGTGCTGGTCCTGGGGACAGGGAGTGCTGTTTAGGGGGCAGTGTGTTCCTACTAGCCTAGAGACGGCAGTAGGACCACGCTCGCCACGTGAAAATACCAATTGGGTATTTTCCTGTAGTTAAAATAAACTATTTAACTGAGCTTAGTAAATTATTAATAGTAAAAGTTGCGTCTGTTCTTATTTTAACGTTTTTATTTATTTTTAATCATCCACTAAATGTTTTGACTGTCAAATATTATGACGTCACAATAAATTATTTCATACGTGTTACCTTATAACTTACCATTTTGACGTTTAGTAAAAAGTAACTAATTTGACTAGACAATCAAATACCCAATGAATATAATATGAGCTACAAGCATGGAATTAATAAGTACTACGTACAACTGGAATGTGCACTCACTATAAGCGTGTACACAATATAGGACTTTAATGAAATGGTTGAAAATTGTATTTAAAACGAACGGGGGAAGCGAGCCGATAGAGACAGCAAGCACGAGGTCAATGTGTCCCTTTCTATTATTGCCAGTACACATGAAAATAATTTTTAGTAGTTTATGATATTTATGAAACTATTATTATATATTATAGTAAAAAAAATGTGTGCTCTTGACACGTTTCAGTCATGAAGTAAAAATAAAAACGTAACATTTTATGATTATTAAAACATCGCAAGGTTCTAAACTGTAAACATGTAATTCTTTTGGTAGTACAATGGTAGGATTTTGAACATTAACGTCGCAATCAGCTATCCTTAATGGCATAGGTTGTATGCGCTGACTTGTTCGTAGTCTGAAAATAATTTTAATACCAATTTGTATTGCTATCATGGTGAAAAGGTATTGTATTAAAGGTTGCAGCAGTGAAACATTTAAAGGATGTAATATATTGTTACAATGGACGTATCGCCATTGATGTTGCTGGACCTTTTCCAATGACTGAAGAAGGTAACAAATACATCGTAGTTGTGCAAGATTACTTCACTAAGTGGTCGGAAGCATTTGCGACACCCAACCAGGAAGAAGTCACTGTGGCAAGGAAACTGGTTCAGGAAGTGGTCTGCCGGTACGGCGCACCTATGGAGATCCACTCTGACCAAGGACGGAACTTCGAGACTGCTCTATTTCAAGAAATGTGTAAACTCCTTGGAATGAACAAGGCCCGTACAACTCCAGCGCATCCGCAGTCAGACGGAATGGTCGAGAGGTTTATCCAGGCGTTGGAAAATCACTTGGCTAAAGTTGTCAATGAACACCAAAGAGATTGGGACCAGTACATCCCATTGTTCCTGATGTCCTATCAAACTTCAAACTTCAAACTTCAAACTTCAAACTTTATTTCATGGAATATGGTATACATTAGATTTTGTGAGACATAGATAAAAGAACGTCATACTCTGCCGTGTGGCGTTGAAATACATATAACATGCTTACTTGACAATATTAAAATTAATGTGCAAATAATAAATAATTAGTAATAACACCCTTAGGGGCTTCGGCCAATCGATTAATATGTTACAAATAGAATAGTCAATAGTAATAGTAATAAGTAGCTAACATAATATTTTGAGAACTTCATACAGTCATGATAAAATAAATGTCACTAAAACACAAATCAAGTCAAAAGCCAAAAGCGAAAGAGTCAGTCATGAGGATTCAATTAAAATAAATAACAATGTCAATTAAAATTTGAAAACATTAAATTAAATTTAGAAATTATTCATTTTCAATAGTTATTTTGTTTCTTAAATATTCATCTATCCCATAGTAACCCCTTTCGCTTAGGATTCCGTACAGTTTCCTGCGGAAAGGAGCTCCTTCAAGTTCTTTTAAACATTCTGGCAGATGATTATATAATGTTATACATATACAAAATGAATTCCTCTTGGACAGCTCTAAGTTTACCCTTGGGATCTGGAGTCTATTTCTATGCCTTGTTCGGCTGTTTGGCATGTCTCCCAATTTAATGAAGAGATGTGAATGCTTTTTAACAAAGATACACATTTCCAGTATGTATAGGCAAGGCAGCGGGAGAATTTTATGACGTTTAAAAAGCGGCTTACAGCTAGTTAAGCCATCAGCTCCACACATTGCACGGACACATCTCTTTTGGGCAATGAATGCCTTATCTGCTTCCACGGAATTGCCCCATATAATAATTCCATAGCGGAGCACCGAGGACACATACGCATGATACGTCATAACCGCTGCATGCAGATTTACAATCTGTCTAAGTCTGCCGAGTACATACACAAAACGGTCAATTTTAGTTAGAATCCTATTGATATGCGACTTCCAGTTACAAAATTTGTCCATCGTAATACCTAAGAATGTACATTCGTTGCAGTTACTAATTACATTATTGTTGTAGTTAATTTTAAGGTCTACTGCGTTACCATTGTATGTTTGGAATTGCATGATGTTTGTTTTCGAGGTATTTATTTTTAAATTATTCATTTCTAGCCATGAGCTCGCATTACTTAAGGCTTCTTTTATTTTAAATTCTAGTTCGCCGTTGTTCTTGCCTTTAACAATTAAGGTTGTGTCGTCGGCGAAAAGTATACAATCGTGCTTTACAGCTTTTGGGAGGTCATTTATATAGAGCAAGAACAAAAGGGGAGAGATCAGACTCCCTTGTGGTACACCGTAGCCATTATGTCGATACTCTGATCTGAACTTTTTCTGTACGTTATGTTCGAATGTTTCTATTTCTACACACTGCACTCTATTCTCTAGGTAGCTCTTAATCCAGTCATTGGCGGTTCCCCGTATACCATAATTGTATAATTTCGACAAGAGTTTTCTGTGACAGACGAAATCAAATGCTTTCGTCATATCAAGAAACACACAAGCGATTTTAGATTTAGAGTCAAGGCTTTCTGTAATCTGTTGGACTAACGAAAAACATGCCAGGGCAGTTGAACTTGATTTCCTAAATCCAAACTGCCGTGCATCGAGAATGCCGCATGATGTTATAAATGACTCCAGTTTAGAACACATTACCTTTTCGAAAATCTTTGCTATAATAGGAATTAAGGTTATGGGCCTGTAGTTGTTTACATTTGTTCTTTCCCCTTTTTTATATAATGGTTTGATCACAGACATTTTTAGGCGGTCTGGAAACTTTCCCTCTGATAATGTTAAGTTAATAATGTGTGTGAGAGGAACAACCAAACTGGGGGCACACTTTTTTAGTACTAGAGTGCTTAAGTCGTCATAACCTGTGGAGTAAGTTTCCTTTAGGCCTGAGATTATTTTATATATTTCAAACTCATCCACTGGAGTCAGGAATATACTATTGGGGTTATGTGGTATGTTAACTGTGCAATTTTGGTTTGAATTATGCGTATCGATCTGCGGTACATGACAGTATGGGACACACCCCAGCGAAAGTGAATTTTGGACGAGAGATTAGGCTAGCAGTGGATGCAATAACCGGTACGCCACCTGATAGACTTCGAAACCGACTGGACGAGGTGCACAGAATAGTACGGGAAAACAATCTGAAGACAGGTGAAAGGATGAAAACCCGTTACGATAGAAATAAAAACACCGACGGTTTTGAAGAAGGAACACTGGTTTGGTTTCACAATCCGTTACGCAGGAAGGGGAAATCTCAAAAACTCCAAGCTCGTTGGGAAGGGCCCTATACAGTTAATACAAGAATCAATGATATAACCTACCGCATTAGAAAGGGGATTAGGGGAAAACCAAAGGTAGTCCATGTAGATAGGTTGACGCGTCATCATGGAACAAATGATGCTCGGGACAAGCATGACTAAAAGGGGGGTAATGTTACGACTGTCGTCGATATCTCGAAAACTAGTAATCGAATCTTCAAGAAATAAAAACGCAAATTAAGAGAGATGTCAATTCTAGTCTATTTCTTGCAAAATATTTGGTCACCCTAGCAGAGTGAGATACAAGCACCTCCTAGTTGCTATCTCTTTCGGACCGCTTTCTTAGATCAGTGCACATTCCGGTTGTACGTAGTACATATTAGTTCCATGGCTACAAGTAACTCCCCCGGACACAGCCTGCACTCATCTCTATTTTTCTCTTATGTTGGCAACTCTGTACCTATGTGTTACAGTTGTTAGGTTGGCTATAGCCCTGATTTGACATTTCGTAAGATTATTTTGCACTATGGAAGTCCCGTCTCTTCTTACGTAGTATTGTATTCTCTTTGCCTGCACTCACCAGCACGTAGACGGGCGTGCCGAACACGTCGGCGAAGATCTGCAGCAGCTCCGAGTTGACGGACGCGCCGCCCGTCGCCACCACGCGGGACGACTTGTCTGCACAACGCCAATGTTTCTAATGTACTCACTATGTGTGACCAGTGCGTCCTACCTATTATGACTTTTTCTATACAACTTAGGTGGCAGACAGGCACACGGCTCACCTGATGGAAAATGGTTACCGTGCTACCAGTAGAGTCACATCCGTGCTGCCAACCCTGTAAGAACAGAGATTTTATGTGCCTTCAGTGCAGAACACAAAATCAAGACAAGCCTTTGGTCTTCTCACTGACAGCACAAAAACTCTCCAGTGAGCTCTAGCTACCCTACTCACCGCCGGGAACACAACACGAGGTATTCTGTAGGGTGGAGGTACTTCCCCAGTTGGAATGCTCAATTCGGACGGGAATACTGTCGTGTCCTACCTCCCTATGAACGGTGCCAAAACGTGGACACTTACACTATGGGTGGTCCATAGCTTAAAAGTAGCGCACCGGACTATGGAGCGAGCTATGCTTGGAGTTTCTCTTAAGGATAGAATTCGGAACGAGGTTATCCGACAGAGAACTAAAGTTACCGATATAGGTGAAGTGGCAGTGGGCTGGCCACGTTTGTCAAAGGACCGATGGGCGTTGGAGCAAACGAGTCCTAAAGTGGAGACCGCGAGAAAGTAAACGGAAGGACGTCTCTTAGTCAGATGGACGGACAACCTGAAAAAGACGTCTGGGACAGACTGGATGCCGACGGCGGAGGATCGGAGAAAATGGCGCACATTGGGAGAGGCCTATGTCCAACCGTGGACTGCGGGGCTAATTGATTGCACATTATGTCTAATGATTAATGATTTTTAATAGTAATTGCTACCTAAAAAGGCTCTGTACTGGAATTGTAGAAACAACTGCGTGTTGTTTGCGAATGCGAGTGCAGTCAGCGGCAAAAGTAGATAATATATTATTTGCACAGAGTTCAATTTGTTGAAGTGAAAAAATTGTTTATTATATTGTAATCAAAGTACCTAAGGAGGTAGGACAAGGCGGTATTTCGGTCCAATTGAGCAGTCCGACTGGGAAAGTGCCTCCGCCCTATAGAATACCGCGGTTATAATAACTTTACGTTGTGTTCCCAGCGGTGAGTAGGGTAGCCAGAGCTCACTGGAGAATTTGTGCTGTCAGTGGGAAGACTAAACACTGACGGCACAGAGACTCTGTGCTTACAGGGTCGGCATCGCGAGTGTGGTTTCACTGGTGTTACACACGCCCATAGGCCACGGTAACCACTTTCCATTAGGGGGGTCGTGTGTTTGTCTGCCACCTCAGTGGTATAAAAAAAACCTAACCCACTAGAGTTAGTTTTGTGCAGAAACGTGTGGTTTGAGTTAGGTGTTACTGAGCGGTTACGTCTAACTCTAAACTATATCGTATTATCCTAGCTCTATGATAATAGATCCACTACTGTGCGGAAATACATACACACATACATGTATTCACGCCTTTATCTGAGAAGGGTTAGGCAGAGGTGAATTAACACCCATATTCCACCAATAATTGTAATCGGTCCCACGTAATAGGGGGTGAGCTTTATTACCATATTCCGGGCACTGTTGTTGACTCAAGCCATGCATCTGAAGCTGAGTCTGGTCTGTATATATCTGTCTGATGTTAAACAACCCTATCCGTTAGTTGCCTTGTACGTCACCGCATGGGGAGAAATGGGGGGAGGGGGGGGTCTCATTCTACTCTGCCTGAAACCACGCGGTGGAAATATCATAACTAGATTATCCTTTCTTTTTTACAATTTGTTTGTGTTTACAATTTACTATGCGAGCAAGCAAGAGATTAAGATGACCATGCATTTTTATCTTAACATATTGGACGTCCGCATTATTGGGAATCCCGAGGTCACGAACACCCTAGAGCCTTTGCAGATGCGTAGATATCTTGCGTCCTTGGCAGTATTTTACCGTCAGTACCATGGTGAAATTTCTGGTGAGCTCTTCCAATTAGTCCCACCCTCTCCTTTCCTACACAGGACAACACGTGCAGGGCTTAGATGTCACCCTCACACCGTGCAGAATATCCGATCAAGAACCAAGCGCTTTATGCACCATTAAGGCCTGGGATTCATTACCAGCTCACGTGTTTCCTTCTTCCTACAGTCCCGGGTCCTTTAAGCGGGTCGTGAAAAAGCATATGATGAGGCCATCAAGCTGAGTGTCACCATTATCACATGGTACCTATATGTTAGTAATGGTGACCTTTTTTTCTTAGACTTTACCTTCAGCTTACCATCAGGCGAGGCGAATTCTAATTGACGTGTCCTATATAAAAAAACTAACCGTTGGGTATAAGTACTAGCTAAGAACAAGTGTTACTAACCCAGTTTGAAGCCCATGTCCTCGGCGTGTGCCCTCCTGGCGAGCGCCTGGCCCTCTAACAAAGCCCGGGCCTCCAGTTCCGGAGTGAGCTTGTCCATGGGTCTGTCGTTGGGGTCCCATAGCGACATCTGCTTGCTGGCACGGGGGACTATCTCCGCTGTGTCGAAGTATATACCTGGAAGAGTACATCTATCTTGAATACTAGTTTTTTTTTATACAAGTCAGTTGGCAGACAAGCACACGGTCCACCAGATGAGAAATGATTACCGCAGCCTATGGACATGTGCAATACGGCTTAAAGTGTTCTCCGAGGTACAACCAGACCAATACAAATATTTATATTCATGCATATACTTATAAAAGACTACGCAAACTGATATTTGTGTTTAAGAAAATTAGGCACATTGCTGAATTAAAACTAATTAAACAGGTATACTATGCCCTTTGTCAATCAATATTAACATACTGCATGACGTCATGGGGAGGAGGGGGTAAATCCTTGTTACTGCCCATCGAGAGAGCACAGAGAGCGATCCTAAAGGTAGCAACTTCCCGCCCTTTCCTATATCCCACTGATCTCCTATACAAATCTTGTGAAGTACTAACAGTCCGCCAGTTTTTTTTTTTTAATCTTAATTTTAATTAGGGGTATTTATCCATAAAGGATATGCCAACCCCATCGTACCTTACGATATTATACAGGACAACAATAATTTATTAAAGTGGGTAAACACATTAGATGCATCAATTCACTGCTGAACCACCAGAGCCAAACGACATAATTTCACAGCTTCTTCAGATTTAGGTGTTGCTAAGATCGTTTGAATGAGACCTATATCCTGTCTATTTAGATTTAGTTCGGTCAGCAGTGAATCGCGTTCTTCTTTATTCCGAACACCTTCCATCAGCAAATGTTGTATATTTTCAATTGTATTGCAAACAATACAATTGGATGAATTTGTTTTTTTCATTAAGTATGCGAATTTTGCCGATGGGAGATGTCCAGATCTGATCCTTAGTGCTTATCTTTACATAATTTCTAGGTAATCTAGAATCATCGAACCAGAGTGTACGAGGGAGCTCTTTATAGTGATCACAGTACTAAAACAGCACGCAGTACTCCCCTTCAGCACTGACATTGTAAATAAAAGACGGAAAAATATTGTATGCACCCAGCGAATTGCGATAAACCACGAATATACAGCCAAATTCTATATGTTTCTGGGACCACTGCTGTATAATAGAGTAAATGCTGCACTTAGTGTCTGTAATGGTGACCCTCTTTCCTGAGACTTTGCCTTTAGCTTACCATCAGGCGAGGTGAGGTCAAGTTGGCGTATCCTATATTAAAAAAAAATGCTATAGAAGACATATATCCTCTGAACAACAACCAATGTAAGAATTGCCTACAAAACTTAACACACGACGAGACAGAGAAGTTAATAACGGTGGTGAAATGAATATTGTTAAGTAGTTTAGTAACTAAGATATAAGTTTAGATTTAATTACCAATTCACTTTGTAAGTAAGTTTTATACATTTGAATTATTTATTTGTTTATTTAAAATGTTAAAATTGCACTATAAGCCTGAAAAACAGGATTACCTACTCCAGGCACAATCTATGTAGCACAGCTTAATAACTACACCGTAAGATTGATTTGACAAATATTGTAGAGTTTATGTATAAAGTATGCAATAAGTATAAAAAAATAGCAATAGATTATGAAACTATGTAACATATACTATTGAATTAATGAAATAATCAAATAAATAAATTATCATTATATTATTATTATTATTATACAAATATCTGCACTTAACGGGGATCAAACCCGCGCCTCCTGCGCAGCGGCCACATTCACTACCGCCACGCCACGGACGCTGTGAACTGTTATTATTAGAACATTTATTATTATTTATACTAATTTAAAATTATTATTATGTTGTTATCTTATTATATAGTTGCCGCGTGGTTTCCGGCAAAGTAGAATTAGGGCCACCCCATCTCTTCCCATACGGTGTCGTACAAGGCGACTGAGGGATAGGGCTGTTTAACATCAGACAGATATATACAGCCCAGACTCAGTCTGTCAGGACAAATAGAAAAATGCCGCCACCTGACTCATCAAAAAGGAAAAGCAGAACCACATGCACACCAATTAGACACAGAAACACATTTGCACAACGTCAATTTTGCATCACAGGATATTTTTTGTACAGAAAAATCTCAAAAGTAATTCCCCTGGGACAACTAAACCAGCATGAGATAAAAGAATAGATTCAGAATTGGTTGCGAGAACTTAATTATACTCCAACTGAAATTCTTCTCTTCCACCTCATGTAGGAGTGTTCCTTTAACGTCACCGTTATTAACATCCCCGCAAACATACACCTAACACACTCACTCATACATACACACAAACGCAAACACAGGGTGGCCAGAACTCACTGGAGGGCTTTTGTGCTGTCAGTATGTCAGTACACACGAACACGCGCGCACGCACACAGACGCACACACGCGCACAGACGCACACGCACACGCATACGCACACGCACATGCACACGCACGAGCCCACGCACACGCACACACACACGCACACGCATACGCACACGCCCACGCACACGCACACGCACACGCACACGCACACGCACACGCACACGCATACGCACACGCACACGCACACACACACACTGATAGATAAGACATTTCTAATAGATTTTTATACTAAATAAATAGCCATTACGCAATAGAGTAGTAATATAATGTAAGACACATTACGTGGGACCGAATACAATTATTGATGAAATGTGGGTGTCAATTCACCACTGCCTAACCATCCAGGGATAAAGGCGTGATTATATGTATGTACTTAAAATGACAACTTACCCATATAGCCCATGTTTCCTCTGACAGTAATTTTTAACATTTCGTTAAACGCTTGCCAGTTCTTGCCCACAAGTCTGTCACGATGGTTCTGTCTAGTGAGGGAGCCGTTGGCGAAGCACAACAGGGCCATGTACGGGGAGGCAGGCGTCGGCCCCACGAGGACATGGCCCGCTGTCGGGGCCGCCGGGGACTGCAGGCCTAGGAGTAACGTGTCGCTGGTTCCTAGGGAGAGGCCCACCCATCCGGCGCGGAGGCGAAGACCTGGAGACCATTGAAATCAAAATAATAATCCTTAACACAAGCTAGTTAAGCTATATCATAATATAACCTTATTTCTCAAAATAGTGTTTATGAGAAGGTAGGACACGACGGTATTCCCTCCGAATTGAGCAGTCCGAAGAACCTCCACCCTACAGAATACCACGGCTATAATAACCTCGTGTTGTGTTCCCAGTGGTGAGTAGGGTAGCCAGAGCTCACTGGAGAGTTTTCGTACTGTCAGTGGGAAGACCAAAGGCTTGTCCTGATTTTTTGTGTTCTGCACTGAGGGCACATAAAATCTCTGTTCTTACAGGGTCGGAAATGATGTGACTCCACTGGTGTTACACACGTTTATAGGTCACGAGAAGAATCGGCGCAACGAACTCCACTGCGGCATTTTCGAGACATCAGCTTATAAATATTGATTTCTTAAGACTAAATATGGACGAATGTACATTTTTGTCTCGTGTCAAGATAATGAAAGGTATATAAAAATACTTATAATAAAAAAAATTACCTAAGTTAAACGTTAAAATAATTGAAAAAAATAAAATATGGTAAAAAATGTCGCGTGCCTACTACAATATTATGCTGTAGTTCTAGCATTTTAGTAGGGGCCTGCACCATGGTCAAGCCAGATATTTTTGTCGGTAAGGTAATCATCTGTCCTATAGTATGCTTTTTCACATAGGGTGATTAACACAGGTTTTAATTATATTTTTTATATATATATATATATATATAATTAATTATAATTGTGACAATAATAAATAAAATAAATAAAAATCATTTATTACCAAAAGCAAAACAATTGAAGTTATCCGTTGGCCCCACACTAAGCATGCCTGTCCTGTGGGTACCAATACCAACATGTTTACATTGACGCTTGTTTTTATTTAAACAAGCGTCGTAATAAATATTCTTCAACAATCTACACAACGCTATCTAGAGACCCATGGTAAGAATAGTTTAACTAGCTTGTGTTATGGAATCTAGAATACGGATAAACATACTTAAATACTTTTTTTTTGTAAATATATACATATTTGATATTATACATAGAAACACCCAGACCAGACAATGGAGACACTCAGCTTGACGGCCTCATCATATGTTTTTTCACGCTACGCTTAAAGGACCCGGGACTGTAGGAAGAAGGAAACACGTGAGCTGCTAACGAATTCCAGGCCTTAATGGTGCGACAAAGGAAAGAGTTACCGAACCGCTTGGTTCTTGATCTGATATTCTGCATTTTTTTTATACAATTTAGGTGGCAAATAAGCACATGGCCCACCTGATGGAAAATGGTTACCGTGGCCTATGGACGTTTGTAACACCAGAGAAGTCACAGTCGCACTGCCAACCCTGTAAGTATAGAGTTTCTGTGCCGTCAGAGTAGAAGACAAACCAGGACAAGCCTTTAGTCATCCCACTGACGACACAAATCTCCAGTGAGCTCTGGCTACCCTACTCACCGCTGGGAACACAACACGAAGTTATTATAGCCGCGGTATTCTGTAAGGCGGAGGTACTTCCCCAGTCGGACTGCTCAATTGGGCGGAAATACCGCCACGTCCTACCTCCTATAATTATTGTCAGGCATACCAAGGGCATGTCATGTTAGATAATCGACGAATGACAATAATAATGTGTTAGAATTGTGTCTGTAAATATAATAATGTAGATTATATAAACAGACAAAACTGTTGAACAATTCAACTTTATAATAAGATAACATTATAAATGTTTATGTTAACAAAATTGTACCACAATCAAAAGTAAATAGGTATGTACACTTCATACGGTTAGGTACATAACAAAACACACACAATCACACACACACACACACACACACACACACACACACAATACACAATCTTGATGTGGCTATGCCTATAGCCGCGTGGTTCCCGGCAGAGTAGAATTTAGACCACCCCATCTCTTCCCATGCGGTGTCGTACAAGGCGACTAAGGGATAGGGCTGTTTAACATCAGACAGATACATATATACCTAAAGCCCAGAGAGCCTCAGATGCATGGTTCGAGTCAACAAAAGTGCCCAGAATATGGCAATATTACGTGGGACCGGATACAAATTATTGGTGAAATATGGGTGTTAATTCACCTCTGTCTAACCCTCCGGGGATAAAGGCGTGATTGTATCTATGTGTCTATTCAATAATTTATGTGTTTATAAACTCATTTTAAATATTACAAACCGAAATTGTACCACTATTATATAGTTGCGGCACGCTATGATGGCCGTTTTGATACGACTGGTTTTGTTCGTTTTCTCTTTTTTGGTGCGCTTAATATTGGACAACGAACTTTTAAACGATTATCTAAAGAAAATATGGCGAGACTGTCACAGAAGATTTGTCGCATATAATTTTCGGTTCTAATATTACGTTATTTTGTAAATAAAAAGTAACCGCGTGGATCCCGGCAGAGTACAATTTGGACCACCCCATCTCTTCCCATGCGGTGTCGTACAAGGCGACTAAGGGATAGGGCTGTTTAACATTAGACAGATATACACAGCCCAGACTCAGCCTCAGATGCATGGTTCGAATCAACAATAGTGCCCGGAATACGGCAATAGGCTCACCCCCTATTACGAGGGACCGAATTCAATGATTGGTGAAATGTGGGTTTTAATTCACCTCTGAGTAACCCTCCGGGGATAAAGGCGTGATTGTATGTATGTAAAAAGTCACACGATATCAGTCATGCAGTGGGATCAGCTGTAAAAAGCATTAAATCGTAGTTAAGATAACGTTATCGTGTTAGATTGTGGTGCCACGTGTCCTTATCGCCTTTGCCTTTGAGTTAAGATGTTAAACTGTTATGTAAATATTGAATAACTGATAGACGCTCTGTATGGTGCGGCGGTAAAGTCGAGCTACCTCAGAGGTCGCGGGTACGATTGCCGTTTAGCTCAGTGCAAATATGTGTTTTTTTTTATACCACTTAGGTAGACAAGCACACGGCCCACCCGATGGAAAGTGGTTACCGTGGCCTATGGACGTGTGTAACACCAGAGAAGTCACACTCGCGCTGCCGACTTTGTAAGCACAGGGTTTCTGTGACTGCAGTTCAAAATATGTCAAAAAGTTAGGGAAGGTCTTCTAAGAACGTTTTGCTGTAACTGCAACGGTTAAGGTACTTGCCCTTACTGCCCCGTTACAAAAATACACCCTGTATAAAACACGTCAATTAGACTTCGCCTTGCCTGATGGTAAGCTGAAGGCAAAGTCTCAGAAAAGAGGGTCACCATTACTTACACATACCGTGCGACAATGGTGACACTCAGCTTGACGGCCTCATCATATGCTTTTTCACTCCCCGCTTAAAGGACCCGGGACTGTAGGAAGAAGGAAACACGTGAGGTGGTAATGAATTCCAGGCCTTAATGGTGCGACAGAGGAAAGAGTCACCGAACCACTTGGTTCTTGATCGGATGTTCTGCACCGTGTGCGGGTGACATCTAAGACCTGCACGTGTTGTCCTGTGTAGGAAAGGGGAGGGTGGGACTAATTGGAAGAGCTCATCAGAACACTCCCCATGGTACAGACGGTAAAATACAGCCATGGACGCAACATCTCTACGCATTTAAATGTATATTTGTATAGTTTACCTGCTAGAGCGGAGCAGTTGTCTCCGGTGAAGGCCACGACCTGGCACTCCGGCTGGAACCCGTAGCGGCCCACGAAGTAAGGGTTGATAGTCCCCAGCACCGTGGCTGTGGGTACTGGCTCGCCCAGCTTGCTCGCCAGGGTCTCGTCACCACAGGCCTGTAGGGTACGTTCTATAGTTCTGTAGCCAGTTCGCATATTCTCCTTTCTAATTAAACCGAGTGAGTAATAATTAATTATATAAATGTATGAACGCTCACGGTTGCCAGTTTGCCAAACCTGGTAGCCGGACACATCAGTCAACTAGTTTGGCCGGATATTTGGGCAAAAAGGCCGGACACCTTACATTGTTGAGGAATTTGTGTCAAAGTATTAATTAAGTACGACCAAATCAAGCTTTATTTTATTAGTATCTACTATAAATATTGTTCAATTGTAATAAAATTCTATAGAACATTTATCAACATCTTTCATTTCTTCTTAAATTCTATTGAAGTCAAATTGATCAAGTCTTATACCTAATTCAAATGCGTTGTGTTGTCGTTTGCGAAATGTAAATAGCGTAACAAAATCCGAACAAGTCGGGCACCGCTTATTTTGGTCGGATACCGCTTGCTTTAGCCGGACACGCAATGAAAAAGTCTCACTATGTCCGGCTTTATCCGGACGCCTGGCAACCCTATGTACGCTGTACGACTGCACCAATTGAATTTTTTTTTATATATACATTATTTTTGGAACCAAAATTGTACCAAAGAAATAATTTTGGAGATATTTACATACATATACTCACACCTGTAAAGCCCCGAAGCGGTAGCCAGAGGTGTATTATTACGATTTTCGATCCTACGTAATAGGGAGTGTCTATTGCAGTCAAGCAGGCACTTAGTCGTGGCCTGTATGTTTACTGTCGGATGAGAACAGCCTTATCCCTTAGTCGTACGACACCCACAGGAACAAATGGGGTGGCCCTATTCAACTCCACCAGGAAACAACACGGCAATTTACAAATTACATGGATATTTTTATTACTAGGTTTACTACTATAATTGCACTGAGAAAAACTAGGTCACACAGATAGTATTTAACAGTAATTTCGACCAAGGGCTAAACACTATTTAACAAAAATTACCAAACCAACTCACCTTCAGAGCAACTTCATCCCATTTCATAGTTCTAATATCCAACAAATTCATCCCGGAGCCGTCGGACAGGTCGATTGGCGCGATTTTCCCCAGAAGTAGGGAGCAGGCAAAGGAAGACACGAGCGAGATCCGCGGCGCGGCCTGGTACGCGCGGAGCTTGGTGCGGAACTTCTTGCGGATCTGTGGGCCGGTGAACCTCTCGTACGCGCGAGAGCCGGTGATCTTGGCCAGTTCCTGATAAAGAAAAAAAAGTACGGGTAAGTATTATATGAGTTGCGTTAGAACGTTGGCTAAGTCAAAGGAAGGAGGTTCGATTCAGGTCAGTGTGTTTATACGATGGTCTATACTCCATTTGGTTAGGTACAATCAGCCCACCGCAGTCCTCTGATGGACATAGGCCTCTCCCAATGTGCGCCATTTTCTCCAATACTCCGCCTTCCGCATCCAATCTGTCCCAGCCACCTTTTTCAGGTCGTCCGTCCATCTGGCTAGGGGGCGTTCTACCTTTCGTTTACCTTCTCGCGGTCTCCACTCTAGGACTCGTTTGCTCCAACGGCCATCGGTCCTTCGGCAAACGTGGCCAGCCCACTGCCTTACTTACTAGGTAGGTACTTAACTAAACATAAACAAAATAATTTAATGTTTTATAGAAAAACTCAGGTATTATTTTTTCCGTATGTAAATTAATTTTAAGACTAAAAACCAAAACTGAATCATTAGTAGTCAGTTAGCGTAGTTTATTTTCTTAATGTGTTTTTATAAAAGTCACCACAAAATTGTTTCCTTTAGTTAAGTATGAAACCGAATGGATTATTTGTGTCCTATTTTTAGAAGAAATCCCCTCGGAATCCGGCGGTTTTCGAACCGACTAAATCCGCAAACCATCTTGAGTATTCAGGTGTAAGATTGCCTAAAACATATCCTTCGCACACTTTGTCCCCCCTCCCTGAGTTACCATTCACGCGGCCACCAAGCATTTGGCACAAAGGTTACCTCCTGACTATAAACATGCTGCGTAACAAACATCCATCTTAACTTTCTGATTTTAATTTAACATTCAAATATGTACCTCTGGACCTCCTACAGCTTCCTCCAAAGCCTTGCAGTCGGCTGTGGTGCTGGAGTCCATCCACACTGGAGAGTCGCAGACGAACGCGGTCGCCAGCTGAGTGTGGAGGAAGTCATCGGAAGACAACTTCGACAGTCGGGCCTCGGCGTCCTTGGACCACCACACAGAACCATGTTGCTGGAATGTGGAGGAGAAGTGTTACAACATTTTACTCTGAAGTATGGAATACTCTCAGCAAGATGGATGGATGACCTGAAAAAGGTTAGACTGGATAAGCAAGATGGAGGATCGGGTTTTATAACGTACATTGGGAGAAGCATATGTCCAGTAACTGCAATAAGTTGAGATTACCATGTTAAAACAAGTTTAGGTGAAACTACAGCATTTGTAGATGCGTAAAGATGATGCGTCCTTGGCAGTATTTTATCATTTGTACCAAAGTGCATGTTCTGATGAGCTCTTCTGATTAGTCCCACCCTATCCTTTCCTACACAGGACAACACGTGCAGGGTTTACATGTCTCCCCCATACAGTGCATAATATCAGATTCTTAATCTCAAGATTCAAGCAGTTCAGAGACTCTTTCCTTTGCTGCACAATTAAGGCCTGGAATCCATTACCAGCACACGTGTTCCCTTCTTCCCGGGTCATTTAAGTAGTGTATATTAAAAAATAAATAAAAGTCTTCTCTGCCCCATAGGGTTTTAGCCACCTGTAAGTTCGAGCTCGAGGAGGTAGAACACGACGGTATTTCAGTCCAAATTAAGCAGTACGACTGGGGAAATACCTCCATCCTACAGAATACTACGGCTATAATAACATCGTGTTGTGTTCCCTGTGGTGATCAGGGTAGCTAGAGCTCACTGGAGAGTTTTTGTTCTATCAGTGGGAAGACCAAAAGCTTGTCCTGATTTTGTGTTCTGCACTGAGGGCACATAAAATCTCTGTTCTTACAGGGTCGGCAGCACGGATGTGACTCCACTGGTGTTACACACGTTCATAGGTCACGGTAACCAACTACCATCAGGTGGGCCGTGTGCTTGTCTGCCACCTAAGGTGTATAAAAAAAAAGTTTGCTGTAAGTCTACACCTGCTGATTGACGAATGAGGCTCAGGCGCGGGCTTTCCTCTCAGGGTTCAGGCAGTAGTCGCACCCTTATAAGCCGCACAAGCTGGATCTAAGCCTTTGTGGCGTGGGGGTAGTGAACGCGGCCACTGCGAAGGTAGGTTCGATCCCCGTTCATTGCAAATATTTGTATGTCTGGTATTTGTAGTATGGACGTGCCTCGGAAACGTGCCTTCCAAGCGAGCCGTCGGTCGGTCCCGATTAACATACGAACGTCTATGGCAGTCGCTTCGCGGAAAATATCGAAGTTCAACTAAAACTGCAGTTAGACTGGATAAAGCGTACCTCCTCCGAGGTGAAAGCTTCGCATGCGACTGGGATTAACGCTAAGATGATGAAGGAGCTAGATCTAAAAGAGAAGAGGGAGGAAGCAGACTCTTAGTTAATGATTTATAGAAAAAGAGTATACAAACTAAAGGTGCAATGATGCCTATTTTGCCTCACTGTGTGTGTTCTACCGCCTATACAATGGTTTGTGCTCAGATGAATTGTTTGACATGATGCCCGTAGCTACATTCTATCATCGCACCTCTCGCCATAGGCAGGGCATTCATCCTCACACATTGCGACCTGAGACGGTGCGCACTGTGCGGTATGAAAGAAACTTCATCCCACGCACACTCAAGCTGTGGAATGACCTCCCTGCTGTGGTTTTCCCAAGCGCCTACAATATGGGGTTCTTCAAGAGGGGCATCAGAAGGTTTCTTCATGGTCGGCAGCGCGAGTGTCACACCCCTGGTGTTGCATACGTCCATAGGCCACGGTAACCGCTTCCCATCAGGTGGGCCGTGTGCTTGTCTGCCAACTAAGTGGTATAAAAAAAAATGTGTATGGACCAAATCAAATGACGAGCAGTTGTCTCTTTCTACCTTGATGATATGAGGACTGATGTTAATGTCTAACTTTTGGTTACCTGTCCAGCGCCTGAAAGAGCTTCAATGGTAGAAAAGTCCACTCCAGCGACGACTAATCTGTCCATGACCATGTCGAGTGCTTTGACCCACAGTAGAGGGGGGGCGGTCACCTCCCCGCGCTCACCGCGCACCACTCCTCCCGCCGTCCTGCACATGTAACGAATTATCTTGGTTTTAGATGACAATTTAAAATAGATAATAGCCGTGTGGTTTCCGGCAGATTAGAATTTGGACCACTATTCTCACGCGTTGTCGTACAAGGCGACTAAGGGATAGGGATGTTTAACATCAGACATATATACAGCTTAGACTCCACTTCTAGTCAACAATAGTGCCCGGTAATTGGCAACAGTTTCACCCCCCATTATATGGGTCCAAGTACAATGATTGGTGAAATATGGGTGTTAATTCACCTCTGGATAACAATCCAGGGATAAAGGCGTGATTATATGTATGTATAAGATGATAAATAATACATTATACTCTTATATATATATAAATATATATATATATAGATACTAGGTTTAATAAAAATATGGAATCAGAAATTAGATGACTATTAAAAATTCATTTATAATTCCCAGTGGCTCCGGCTGTTTGGATTTTAGACTGTAACAGACAGTATTACTTTCACATCCTGTCTGATCCTAGGTCATCTAAGGCTTTGAGATGACCCCGTCAGGTACAAGAGCCACTGTTTCCCCGCAGTGGGCTGTGAGTGTGATTTATTAATTATTACAGACATTTTATAGCAGCTAACACATAATAATTTCTAAACTTTCTCATTCTGTGATGTAGCTATGAGCGAGTGTGTGGTGACAATATCTATTGTTCACAGCTTCACCACAAATACATTAGCGCATAGCTACAGTAACTTAGTAGTTGAGTGGTAGGCCTTATGATTAAGAGGTCGCAGGTTCAAATCTTGGCCATAATACTACCAATGTGGACATACCCCTAACAACACAAACAATGTAGCTTAGCTGGAGGGTTTAAAGAGAATATTAGTTATTTTAGTTACAAATAAAATCATTGAGTAGTGAAAACAGTGTAGTGAACAATGGGATGCAGGCGGATATCAGTTGTTTCAACTGCTGACCTGTTCCCCAATAATAATAATAATAATAAAATAGTTTTAGTAATATTATTAAATTATCTTGTCAGGGATACCTTGTTGACACAGGCCAAGTTGGAAACCCCCAAAATTTTCAAATTTCTTTGGCAGTGCTACAGACACCCTTCCAAATTACTATTTAAGGAAAATGTTTTAGAGTCGGCGGTCGGGTGTCAACAAGGTGACCCTCTTGGGCCACTCATTTTCAGTTTATCAATACATCCAATCATTCGGCAACTAAATTCGAAATTTAACATCTGGTATCTTGATGACGGTACTCTAGGAGGGGATATAGACACAGTGCTTCGAGATTTGGCTTTTCTGAAAGATAAATTTAAAACTATTGGCTTAGAACTAAATCCCTCAAAATGTGAAATTTTCCTTAACGGTAATATTAACAAATCTTTGGCAATTTCGAGATTTAATGTTTTGGCCCCTAATTTGAAAGTGTTAGATAAAAGTTCACTCCGTCTCCTAGGGGCCCCGATTCTTGAAGAAGCCTATGATGCCTTTATTGAGGATAAAATTCTAAATTTTAATGAAGTTTTGGACCGACTCCTCCAAATTAATATACATTCAGCTTTTACCATTATTAGATATTGTCTTTTCGTCCCAAAATTAACTCATGCTCTACGATCATCACAATTTTTTAAACATTTGGCACTTTTAGGTAAGTTGGACAAGATTATTCAAAATACCCTATGCAAAATTTTGAATGTAGATTTGAACGACCGAGCCTGGCTCCAAGCATCGCTCCCGGTGCGCTGGGGTGGGCTCGGTGTTCGTAAAATTTCCGATGTAAGTTTACCAGCTTTTTTAGCTTCGATTCATGGCACAGAGGAATTAACCAGGAAAATCTTGATACCCACACTGGTTTATTCCGAAGTGCCAGGCAAAGCCGAAGCTATAAATGCTTGGAAAATGTTTTGCCCAAACACTGTTTTGCCCACCAACCTAGGCTCCCAGAGACATTGGGATGAGCCACTTTGCAGCATATTACGACAACAGTTACTAAATACGTCATCTAATGTTGCAGAGCGTGCTCGCCTTCTGGCTGTGGGAGAGTGGGAATCTGGTGTGTGGCTTCAGGCCCTTCCGTCGTCCAACATTGGCACCATGTTGGACGACACGACGTTTAGAATTGCAGCCTGTCTTCGTTTGGGTGCTCCCTGTGTTTCTCCTCATCAATGTCACTGTGGTGAGGCAGTCGACAGCCTTGGGCATCACGGCCTATCATGCGGCAGGAGCGCAGGCCGCATGTCACGTCATGCACATTTAAATGACATTATCCGCCGGGCTCTTGTCACCGCTGGTGTTCCAGCTATACTTGAACCAGTTGGCTTGGTGCGCAACGATGGCAAGAGACCGGACGGTATGTCTTTGGTGCCTTGGAAGATGGGTAGGCCTTTGGTGTGGGACGCAACATGCGTCGACACCCTTGCCCCTTCCCATCTTCCAAGTACGACGGATTGCGCTTGTGCTGCTGCGGCATCTGCTGAGACCCTCAAACGGCGAAAATATGATAACATTACAAACAATTACATATTTGAGCCGTTTGGGGTTGAAACGCTGGGTTCGTGGGGTCCGAGCGCACGGTCGCTATACAAAGAAATAGCAAAACGACTGGTCGATGCTTCGCGTGACCAAAGGGCTGGCCTCTTTTTCGCTCAACGGATTGGCATTGCCATCCAACGGGGCAATGCCGCCAGCCTTTTGGGCACATTACCAGTCGACATCGATGGGGAGGAATTCTTCGATGCTTAATTTGATCCATTTGATCCTTTTGTATCCTATTTTATATTCTTGTAAATATTAATTATCTTGTTGAGTTTGTAATAATAAAAAATTATATATGTATATGTGTGTTATATTTTATTATTGGTTTACTCCTGAATGGAGCAAGTAAAATGTAACAAAGTAATGTGTAATCTCCTATTTAAAAGATGTTACCATAAAAGTTCGGGCGCCTTGGAGATACACATGCCTAGGATAATCAGTAATAAAATATAACACACATATATATAATTTTTTATTATAACAAGTTATAATTATGCATATATATACATACATCCCAGCCGAGTTTAGACAAAAGTAAAATAATATTACTTTGTGGACCTTGATGTGGGTTGTGCGTTTACCTAACAGAGATATGTGCTGTGACCTTCTAATATCATTGTATAATGCAAACTGTTATTTGTTCCAATAAAAAAAAAAATTCATAATTACTGTTAAAAAAACAAAAATAATAAAATACACAATAGTAATACAACAGTAAATATTCAGACGACAATATAAAGTGTCCGTTCAGAACTTTAGGAGGAATTATCAATCAATGCGTGGTCATGACATTCATTCCTTATCTGTTCAAATATAGATAAAACACTCACCTGAATTCTGGCAGGTCAACATCAAATTCAACCTCAGCCTCATGCAACACAGCATAATCCACATTTATCACTATGGCTTTTAGCTAAAATTAAAAGTAAAAGTCATGATTTTTAACCTTTTTTATAAACCTCATTTAAATATTCTGTTGACAACCCACCACATGTTTTAATTAAAATTAATTAAGTAAGTAAATTTAATTAATTATGAACACTAATTATCTTATGTAGACTGTTTCTATATACTATTTACTGATATTTAGCTTTAACCTAAGCCCTTAATAACTAATTATTTGCCCTACATAATGTAATTGTACAAAAACAAAAAAAAACACTGTTTATCATTTGAATAAAAATTTACCTATTGATTTAATATTTAATCAGTTTAATTTTGAACAAATGTACTATATTAATAACTTCATTAATACAGAGAATAACTTAAAGTTATTTCAAATTATTAAAAAAATCAACTCACCCTTTGTGTACTAAAATCAAATCCCAAAAAAGTTTTTCTTGATTGCTCAGTCATTTTTTTTAATGTTTTGACAGCGCGGGCGGGACGGTGACACAACTCTACTGTGCGTTCGGGAACACGATATCGACTTTAGCTTCGTGACTGACTGTCGTTTTGTAAAATTCCAACGCGATTTCACGATATCATTATTGTATTTTATTAGTCTCAACGTAGAAATTAATCACTTTAGACGGATAGTCGGTACGGTTTGATAAAGAAGCACGCCCAAGGTTGTTGTTATCTTATTCTAAACAGTGGGCACATTACACATCATTAATACACTTAAATGGTCCAATAGAATTTTTGCACTAACGAATTAAATAAATTTTATTTCAGGCACTTATTCAGACTCACCAGTGCAGTGCTTAACGCTGTTATTTTTTAATTAAATACGTCGAGGAACAATTTCTTGGTAAATTCTTTTATAACTAACTTACATTTTATTAAAAAATACCGGTTTATAATCAACACTTGCATAGTATATGACTAACACAAAAATAATGCTAACTTTGAAATTAAATTGCGCCAATTTTGCTTCAACAAAAATCCAACGGAGCGTGACGACATGCCTACCATATAACGGCTCGCATTGCATTGTTGGCCTTTTTAAGTTTATGATTTGTATGAATCATAACGTGAAGGCTGAGGCTGGTGCTGGCCGAGCTGGGTAGGACGGGTTCACTGACCTATATAGACTATTATCACAGACGTATAAAGAGAATATTATAGCTATGTCCATGCAATTATTCTTACATTAGTGGTGAATTAATTGCATCCATACATAGGTACATACAATAATCACGCCTTTAACCCCGGAGGGTTAGGCAGAGGTGAATAAACACCCACATTTCACCAATCATTTAATTCGGTCCCACATAATAGGAGGTGAGTCTATTGCCGTCCTCCGGGCACTATTGTTGACTCAAGTATAAATCTGTCTGATGTTAAACAGCCCTATCCCTTAGTCGCCATGTACGACACCGCGTGGGAAGAGATGGGGTGGTCCAAAGTCTACTCTGCTGGGAACCACGCAGTAGCTGCCGAGAACCACGCGGCAGGTATATTACATTGCAATGAACATCCAAAACGGGAATTGAACCCGCGATTACTCCCTTTCAGAGGTCTCTGATCAGCTGAGCTATATCTACGTCTTGGATATTCGAAATTCTTCCATACATTCGTCTTGGGGTGATTGTGTCAGTTAACATAATATGTACCTACTCACTATAAAAAAAGTTAGCAAATTAATTTTATTGCTATTTTTAAACTTTCGCGGTGTGAATTCATAATTATACTAGGTATCGGGACTTCTCGCAAATTGAATTATGGAACTTACTACACACATCAACAAAGTCTAGGGAACAAGGACATTTCTAGTTTTTATTTAAAAACCCTTTCTTGTAATAGTGAGTGTTTTATATCAATAGAAGGGTATTTTTATACCGTTTTTAATTTTAATTTTAATAAAAACATTTTCATACCAAATTTTTTTTATTATTTAAGAAAGAATTGATTACTTATTGCCAATATTGAGTATTACAACCTTCTATGATTAGGCACAAAAATAACGAGGTAGTAAGAAATACAGTAATTAACCATACTTTAAACGTTTTTAATAATCTGTAGGACCTCCTAAAGCATTAGCAACAGCTCGACAACGGCGTGGCATACTTAGTATGAGATTGTCAATCATCGTCTGTGGAATATGGCTCCATACACTGCGAAAGTGTAAAAAAAGTTGTTCTTCAGTGTTCAAATTTTCCAAAGAATCGCTGAAAGCTCTTCTCCCAAGCAAATCCCAGGCATGCTCTATGAGATTGAGGTCGGCAGACTGAGCAGGCCACTCCAACGTCGTCATATTGTGCTCGCTTAACGCATTGACCACTACCCTCGCGGTGTGTGACCGTGCATTATCTTGCATGAACATAAAATCTTGACCGAACTGCTGTCGATGAGGGATTACCATGGGGTGTATAATCTCCTGAATGTATTGGTTTGCATTCAAATTGCCCCGTATCCAAACGAGGTCGGTCCTTCCACCAAGGCGAATTCCAGCCCATACCATGATTGTTCCACCTTGGTAAGGATGAACTTCTTGCGGATTCTGGAGACGACTCCGACGTCCAGGAACTCGCCATATACGCACTCTTCTCGAATCAGGATGAAAACCGAAGCAAGATTCGTCGGAAAACAGAACCCGTGCCCATTGATGGTCGGTCCACTGTAAATGTGCGTTAGCCCACAATAAGCGACGACCTCGATTTCCACGTCGAAGAGCTGGAACCCTAAGCGGTCTGCGAGCATAAAGATTGGCTTCGTGTAGTCTTCTTCTGACAGTTTGATCGCTAATAACCACTTGATGCTGAGACTGGAGGCCTGCGACCAACTGACGAGCAGTAATCGTGGGTTGCCGCCTTGCGGAATTTTGCAAGAAACGATCTTGTCGCGGGGTAGTACCTAACCCTATTTCGTCCCCTGTGACGTTCGGCAACATCCCCTGTAGACCTGTAGCGTGCCCATAATCTGCAAATTACGCTTGGTTGGGTGTTGACAGCATCCGCTACGTCGCGTTGAGTTCGTCCAGCTTGCAGCATACCAACAGCCCTTAACATCTCTTCGCGACTTAAATGACGACGTGACATGATGACTACAGTCACAAAAATGCACAAACCATACGTAAAAGACGTATTATTGATAATAAACGTTATTTACAATCAAAAAAAATAATTTTTATTTTGCCTCAGAGAAACTGCACAATCAAACACTTTTAAAAGTTTTCCCTCCATATTCGAAAATGATTACTTATTTAAATTTATTTTTAAATTTCGAACAACTCTGTAATCTACTTTATTCTATTTTTTATTTATTTGCTGCCAGTTATTTGCAAAACAAGATTTACACGAAAAAAAATAATTGGGGTCATCTTGTTCCCTAGACTTTGTTGAGGTGTTTATTTCTGCCGACATTTCGGATGCGTTGCAGCACCCGTGGTCACGACTTGTCAGTCAAGTCCCGATACCTAGTATAATTATATTTTTATTGCTTTAAAAAATCATTAAATTATAATTATTACCCCTCATTTTTACCACGAAACAAGTTATAAAACAAGTTGCTAACTTGTTGATACAAAATTTGTTTCAGACATATAGAAGACTAATCAAAACACAATACTTGTTTAATACACGTATCTCAGATACTTTTTCGTTCACATAGTATGTATAGCCAACAAGTTGTAAACAAGTATAAGACACATTTGCGTTCACGCTGTAGTCTGTGACATATTGCAACTTGTCGAAAACAAAAGTATAACATGTTTTATACTTGTAACTTGTCAAATACATGTTTCATACTTAGGTGAAAACGAGGGGTTAAGATATCTTAAGAGTTAATAATATATGTTCGTGTGCAATGTGCATAATAAATGGGTACCCACTGCTCTTGTAATATTACGATCGCATGTCCGTCAGTAAGTACTTACACATACCTACTTAGTTTACTTTTTCATAATACATTAAAAACACAATTTATACCTACATATCAAAGTCAACATTAGAAATTGTATGATTTCCATAATATGTACCTACCTACACGTATTGTGGGTACTTTTTTGTGCGTAAATTCCCACTAATACCCTCCTTGCCCCACCGGTGTGGTGGTTATGTCGGGCTCAAACCACCTTACGGCAAAATACGCAGACGATACCACTGCGGGAGTAGAAAATCTTGAAATAAAATCCTGTACTAACCCGTCTGGCCAGCGTGGAGACAGTTCGCAAAAGCTTCCCAACGTTGGGAGAGGCCTATATCCAGCAGTGGACTGCGACGGGCCAACTAAATTCGCACGCCGTCTCGGGTCTCAAATGTCGAGGTGTCAAGTGTCCCAATATGGTTACCTTACTTTGTACGCATGAGTGGTGAGTAAGGGGTGATAAGCATTAAAGGCAAATCTAATTACACACACAAAATCGGTTCAGCCGTTTAGTAGTAATGAAATAACTTAGTTGGGTACACCCGGCTTAATAAATTGCTGTAGGTACATGTTTACATGTTTATTTGTTACAATATATATAGCCCTATTCACGTAACGCTTCGCTCGCCTACCTACCAGTTATAGGTAGGTTTTATCAAACGAGTTGGAAACAGACATTGCAGTTGTTGCCATAACGCCCATAGTTTGGTTCGCCAGCTCTTCACTTTGTTGATCGCAGTCTCTACGGGCAATGACTGTACGATAAATAACTATACGTATAGTTATAAATTTGACTCAATCAATTGGTACATACTTAATTTGATAAGGCACCTACTTAACTAAAGGTAAATAACACACAGTCTCCAAGTTGGGGACCCCAAGTCGTCTCCGGGTATATGGAGATGCGCAAGGCGCGCCACCGTCGCAGCGATCTGCTTCTGCTAGGGTGACCGACGGTTCCACCCGTCACACCCAGGCACGCGCTCATGGAGGCGGAGGTCATAATGCGATCTCCGACACTCGAGCTGCCGTGCTCGGCTCGTCAGCGCGATTTGTGATCAATAAACTAGTCTAATTACATAACTGACTAAATAGTGGTACAATTTCGATTTCAAATCTTTAAAATTAGTTTCTGAACAGAAAAATATTAATAAACGGAGTTTTTAAATAAAACACATTAAAAAGATACCTACATCAAGATTGTTTTCGTGTAGTTAAGTATCTAACCGAATGTAGATACGTGTAAATCTACATACAAACATACATCAGTCAAACACAAAACCCTTCCCTTTTGGTTTTAAAGATGAAAGAATCACACGAAGGCGTATTAGTGAGGTACCTATCTATATACGCTTTCATGGGAAAATATCCCACATTGTTAGGTAAGTACCTACATTGTATGGAAAATACCTCGGCCAAATGGCAGTTAGTAGGTGGATGACCTAACCTACGGACGAATAGACGATTCTTTTCTTTTTATGAAATAATTTCAAATATTAACCTTATTAGACTTCAATATTAAATTTAGACATCGTCAACCCCACCTCAAGAGCTTCGTATTAAATGTACACAACAACAACTCATCTTTTTTCAACTTGATTGTTGGAATGCGTCGTCTTTACAATGAGCTCTTACATGAGCATAGCCACGAGATAGATATTCAGCCGGGGTTTCTCAACATACAAGAATACTGTTAAGCTTTGTTTGTTGTCACTTTGTTACAGAGATTCATTACTAAGTACATCTAAGTTATTAACCATCATATCTTATAATTGTCCTATTGTTTTGTTTTGTTTATTATTTTTGGTTTTTAATTATTATTTTATCACTTACCGCGAACCGGGGTAGCCTAGTGGTATGGGTAATGGACTGCTGAGTCGAGGTCTCGGGTTCATCCCAGGTTTTACCATGGCACACACCAATGACTTTTCGATGCTTTTCGAAGTTATGTGTGTATTTATAGCAGGTTTATAAGTGCCCGGTTAATGGCAATAGGCTCGCCGCCTATTACATTGTGACCTAAACATAAACTGGCGATATGTGGGTGCTAGCACCTCTGCCACCTTCGGGGATATAGGCGTGAGTTTATGTTATGTTATGTTATATTTATATCTTATAATTGTCCTATTATTTTGTTTATTATTTTTGGTTTTAAATTATTATTTTTATTGTATCACTTTTTAATTGTCATGCTGAGTAGGTACACATGTTTTGGAACTCAATCTGGAACGGAATCTTCAAATTATATCTTGTAAAATTTTGATTGTTTTCAGTTTTGTGTGCCAAATAAATAAATAAATAAATTGTAAATATTATTGAGTTCAATTTTTGAAATTCATATTTTCAGACGAAGCGGTTCGTTTGCTTTAATTACGAGGAAGTCTTGGTCTTCCGGTACGTTTATTTCTTGGTGTGTAACTTCTCCTAATGTCTCCTTAACCGTCGCTTCGTCGTTAGCTTGGTGGTTATGGAGGCTAGCGATCGAGAGGTCCCTGGTTCGAAATGTGGCCATTACATATCGACATGAACCAATGCCTAACACAAGCAAATTAGGTAGAGGATATGCTAGTAATTACGATCACTTAGCAGAAGTATACATGAATATGGGTAGCGGCGTGGCGTAGCGGTAGAACTTTCAACTGCTTCACAAGAGGTGCGGGTTCGATTCCTGCTCAGTGCAAATATTTGTATGCACAAAGATGTATATTTGCATTGGTCTGGGTGTTTCTATGTATAATATACATGTAGTTACAAAAAAGTATTTAAGTATATCTATCCGTATTCCAGATTTCATTACACAAGCTAGTTAAACATGCTTACCATGGTTCTAGATAGCTTTGTGTTGAAGGTTATAGAGTATTTATTAATCAATAACAATTTTTAGCAGGGTTGGCAGCGCGACTGTGACTCCTCTGGTGTTACATACGTCCATAGGTCACGGTAACCACTTTCTGCAGGTAGGAAAATTTCGAGAGTCCAAGACGGGGTCCGTCTAGCTCAGTTGTAGTTGGACTAGTTATAGGTTCGAGTACCGTACCGACGTTCGCTTTTCCAATTATCGCCTATAGGAATAGTTAGATTTACAATTTCATTCAAAAACAAAAACCCGGCTACGAAAAAATCATGCTCTAAAAAGTACAAGAAAATATCAAGGATAGCCGTGGTCGTATGCCACTTTTCATTAGAATTTATTGTTGTGTTCGACTTAAACGGCAAACGACCACGGTTGCCCTATGCAATAGGTACTATGAATATACCTATTATTAAGAAGTGTATGCATCACCCTAAGGTTGACTGGGAGAAAATGTCCTTGCACATCGTCCGCCTTTGTACAATAATTCTGTACTTGTGCAAAAAGTTAAAATAAAAAAATAATATAAAATTTCTAACTCAGTATTAATTTTTTATTGTTACCGATAGTCCGTAAGACCATCAGTAGATGGCTCCCTCGTCACCTGAAGATGATTTCATAGGAGAATTTCGAGAGTTCAAGACGTAGTCTACGTAGCAATCACAAGTGGCGTAATACAATGTTTTAATTAAACTAACGCCTGGCATTTTTAATATGTTTGCGCTAAGGTAAATTTCATTGCTATTATAATTTTTAAAGGCACTCCCGCTGGAAACTTCTTTATTTTGCTTGACTCTTTCAAACCTAAAGTTATCTATATAGTACCTGAAGTTCTTCAGTATGGCTTGAAAATTGACGTTAAAAATATACACAGAAGAGGATTTCACTTAAGCTTGCGTTGTGTAATCTTTGGTCAAGTTATGTAGGTATGTAATCAAAACAATTAAGAATATAGTTAGATACAATACAGTACTTGGTACATATAGATTTTGATGTTCGTATAGCAACTGGGACCGACGGCTTAACCGGTTAGTATTGCTTAACTTTGTAGTGTTTTAGCACCATGAGCCCCTCTAACTCAGTTACCTCTTAGCTACTCACCCCCTGTGTTGGAATCTGGTGAAACTTGAGCCTATAAATACACCTCTATGTATTACCTGTAACCCACCCCTTGAGATTACAAACGTGTGTGTAATCAGTATTATAAGTATTATTCCATTTTTAAAACTGGCCATTGAAATTACATGTTTGCCACCCACACATGCTCAACTCAACACATAGCTTATATAGCAAAAGTTACGCTTGTGTGCAGGGATGGTACGTAACAGAATTAATCGTATGGAAAACCTACACGGGTGGCTCGGCGCGCTTTCGACGTCTATATATAACTGGCACCCCTGTGCGACAAGCGGCCACTTGGACTCAGTGGAACGAACGCTTACGCCTTTAAAACTTCAAATAGGATGTCAACTTAGGCAGAGGTATTACGGTTGAGGTGCGGAGAGTTTCTTTTTTTGAAACCGTGTCATAAAGTGACAGGTGCCATGAAATTTAAATTACGAACACAGAATATATTTTTTAGAACAAAGGAGGTTATCCTATTACATAATTATTATATAAGAGGTAGGACACGAGGGTATTTCCGTCCGACTGGGGAAGTAACTACACCCTACAGAATACCATGGCAATAATAACCTCGTGTTGTGTTCCCGGTGGTGAGCAGGGTAGGCAGAGCTCACTGGAGAGTTTTTGTGTCAGTAGGAAGACTAAAGGCTTGTCCTGATTGTTTCTTCTACACTGACGGCACAAACACTATCTGTTCTTACAGGATCGGTAGCACGGGTGTGACACCCCTGGTGTTGCACACGTTCATAGGTCACGGTAACTACTTTCCATCCGGTGGACCTTGAGCTTGTCTGCCACCTAAGTTGTATAAAAAAACAGGGTTTTTAGTATCTCTTCAGGACAAGCCTCTAGGACAGGTTGTTCTCTCGGGGCTGGGAGGCCAGGCCATAGTCACTCCCATATCAGCCGTATAAGTCAAACTAAGAGTGGACAAGGAGTAAGTAGATTCCGAGTCCCTAGTGAAGGCCTCGGATGCAAATGGGAACTACGCTAAGATGACAATGAGTACCTACGAGGTGCGAGGGATATGCCTGCGCCGACCTCACCTCCGGCAGCTGGCAACGATCCATAGACGGCGTGCGTTTTAGTCGGTTCAGGTCCGACATTACCGTTGACCGCCCCCACCGGCTCCGGCATGAGGGGGGAAGGGGGGTTTATTCTAGGGGATTCTCCCCACATGAAAAAGGTACCCTATTACAGCATACTGTGATCAGTGAAACTTTTTCAATTACCGTGTAAAAAATTAAGATGAAAAAATGTTTCGTTAAATGTGTTTAATAAAACTTCTGTCTGCATTTTTATAGCTGTAAATTTCAGGATAGTCCTACTGACTAGACTTGATAGTCAATTCTCCTCCGAGACTATTTCCAATTCTGTTGGGGTTGGCTTCAGTCTAGAACTTCAATATTCTTCATGAAGAGGACCTCTACAGTGTGTTTCAGGAGACATCGAGTGCTCTCACTGTGTTAAGAATCACCCTTTGCTAACCTGACTAGTTTTTCTTTTTGTATCTTTTTTTTAGGTTACTGCTACCACTCAGGTAGCAGACACTAGATTATCAATTTTAACCACTTGATAGACTAGACTTGATAGTCAATTCTCCTCCGAGACTATTTCCAATTCTGTTGGGGTTGACTTCAGTCTAGAACTTCAATATTCTTCATGGAGCGAATTTCTACAACATGCTTTCGGAGACATCGAGTGCTCTCACTGTGTTAAGAATCACCCATGCTAACCTAATTTTTCTTTTTTTTAGGCTACTGAGTAAATAGAACACGGCACCAGTAAGTCGGGCTATGTCCAGCAGTGGATTGCGGTGGGCTAAATGATTGATTGATTAATTGAAGTCTAGCTCGTGGTTATAATTAATAAACTAGTGTCTGCTATCTGAGTGGTAGACTGCTACTACTCAGATAGCAGACACCAGATTACCACTTAGAGCAACGAGCTATACTACAATCAATCAATTAGCCCACTGCTGTCCAATCCTGGACATAGACCGACTTACCGGTGCCGTGTTCTATATATCCCTCACGAAAGAATTCCTAACAATTCAAGTCGGTCACTAAATAATAAAGAGTAGCCTAAAGAGTGGCAGATGCCCGCAGGAGCCACAGGTACCTACCTGTTACATTTGGCATCAGCTACCGCAGACTGCATGCGCTTCACGCCAAGCTCTATTTCATTCAAACTTTCAGCAGAATACTTTCTCTATAGTGGCAATGTGATTAAAGCCTAAAATTTAAACACTTTTTGCAGATTGAATGGAAAAAGTGTAATGAAACTCTTTTCATTTGATTTCAGACTTTAAACTTATGGGCATAAATTCTAAAATTGAATACCATTTACCAGTAGTTTTGCTTTAGTAGAGTCGAGGGCCTGGTGCTTGTTGATAAATGTTTGGCACACAATAAATGTTTATAGTTTTGGTGTGTGAAGTTTATTTTCTTCTGTGCGTCTCGCCATATTTTTCTTTAGTTATTCGTCTAACAGTTCGGTGTCCAATATTAAGAGCAACAAAAAAGAGAAAACGAACAAAACCAGTCGTGTCAAAACGGCCATCATAGCGACTCTACTAAATAGTTTAAAGTCCGAAATCAAATGAAAAGAGTTTCATTACACTTTTTCCATTCAATAAGCAAAAAGTGTTTAAATTTTAGGCTTTAATCACATTGCCACTATAGAGAAAGTATTCTTATCGATTAAGATTTTTTTATTAACCTTGTCAGGTGGGATTCGACCCTGCGATCTTTCCCTTGCTAAATGAATTACTTGGGTATGCTCTGACCGGGGTCCGGGTAAGGGAATATCGCGAGTCTTGTCTAAGATCTTTCCCTTGCCTGGACCAACCCAACCAACCTGGAAATATTTTTAATCAATTTAGGAGGGCCTGAACTTTTTTTTTATACCACTTAGTTGGCAGACAAGCACACGGCCCACCTGATGGAAAGTGGTTACCGTGACCTATGGACGTCTGTAACACCAGAGGAGTCACAGTCGCACTGCCAACCCTGTGAGTACAGAGTTTCTGAGCCGTCAGTAGAAGACAAAGGACAAGCCTTTAGTCTTCCCACAGACAGCACAAATTCTCCAGTGAGCTCTGGCTACCCTACTCACCGCTGGGAACACAACACGAAGTTATTATAGCCGCGGTATTGTGTAGGGCGGAGGTACTTCCCCAGTCGGACTGCTCAATCGGGCGGAAATATCGCCGTGTCCTACCTCCTATTTACTACTGATTAAAAAAACATTCCTTATCAATGTGCGACAAGCGGCCACTTGGACTCAGTGGAACGAACGCTTACGCCTTTAAAACTTCAAATAGGATGTCAACTTAGGCCGAGGTATTACGGTTGAGGTGCGGAGAGTTTCTTTTTTTGAAACCGTGTCATAAAGTGACAGGTGCCATGAAATTTAAATTACGAACACAGAATATATTTTTTAGAACAAAGGAGGTTATCCTATTACATAATTATTATATAAGAGGTAGGACACGAGGGTATTTCCGTCCGACTGGGGAAGTAACTACACCCTACAGAATACTATGGCAATAATAACCTCGTGTTGTGTTACCGGCGGTGAGCAGGGTAGCCAGAGCTCACTGGAAAGTTTTTGTGTCAGTGGGAAGACTAAAGGCTTGTCCTGATTGTTTCTTCTACACTGACAGCACAAAAACTCTCTGTTCTTACAGGATCGGTAGCACGGGTGTGACACCCCTGGTGTTGCACACGTTCATAGGTCACGGTAACTACTTTCCATATGGTGGACCGTGTGCTTGTCTGCCACCTAAGTTGTATAAAAAAAACAGGGTTTTTAGTATCTCTTCAGGACAAGCCTCTAGGACAGGTTGTTCTCTCGGGGCTGGGAGGCCAGGCCATAGTCACTCCCATATCAGCCGTATAAGTCAAACTAAGAGTGGACAAGGAGTAAGTAGATTCCGAGTCCCTAGTGAAGGCCTCGGATGCAAATGGGAACTACGCTAAGATGACAATGAGTACCTACGAGGTGTGAGGGATATGCCTGCGCCGACCTCACCTCCGGCAACCGGCAACGACCCATAGACGGCGTGCGTTTTAGTCGGTTCAGGTCCGACATTACCGTTGACCGCCCCCACCGGCTCCGGCATGAGGGGGGAAGGGGGGTTTATTCTAGGGGATTCTCCCCACATGAAAAAGGTACCCTATTACAGCATACTGTGATCAGTGAAACTTTTTCAATTACCGTGTAAAAAATTAAGATGAAAAAATGTTACATTAAATGTGTTTAATAAAACTTCTGTCTGCATTTTTATAGCTGTAAGTTTTAGGATAGTTCTACTGACTAGACTTGATAGTCAATTCTCCTCCGAGACTATTTCCAATTCTGTTGAGGTTGGCTTCAGTCTAGAACTTCAATATTCTTCATGAAGAGGACCTCTACAGTGTTTCAGGAGACATCGAGTGCTCTCACTGTGTTAAGAATCACCCTTTGCTAACCTGACTAGTTTTTCTTTTTGTATCTTTTTTTTAGGTTACTGCTACCACTCAGGTAGCAGACACTAGATTATCAATTTTAACCACTTGATAGACTAGAATTAATAGTCAATTCTCCTCCGAGACTATTTCCAATTCTGTTGGGGTTGACTTCAGTCTAGAACATCAATATTCTTTTTAAAGCGGATTTCTACAACATGCTTTCGGAGACATCGAGTGCTCTCACTGTGTTAAGAATCACCCATGCTAACCTAATTTTTCTTTTTTTTAAGCTACTGGGTAAATAAAACACGCACAAGTAAATCGGGCTATGTCCAGCAGTGGATTGCGGTGGGCTAAATAATTTATTGATTAATTGAAGTCTAGCTCGTGGTTATAATTAATAAACTAGTGTCTGCTATCTGAGTGGTAGACTGCTACTACTCAGATAGCAGACACCAGATTACCACTTAGAGCAACGAGCTAGACTACAATCAATCAATTAGCCCACTGCTGTCCAATCCTGGACATAGACCGACTTATCGGTGCCGTGTTCTATATATCCCTCACGAAAGAATTCCTAGCAAAAATTCGAGTCGGTCACTAAATAATAAAGAGTAGCCTAAAGAGTGGCAGATGCCCGCAGGAGCCACAGGTACCTACCTGTTACATTTGGCATCAGCTACCGCAGACTGCATGCGCTTCACGCCAAGCTCTATTTCATTCAAACTTTCAGCAGAATACTTTCTCTATAGTGGCAATGTGATTAAAGCCTAAAATTTAAACACTTTTTGCAGATTGAATGGAAAAAGTGTAATGAAACTCTTTTCATTTGATTTCGGACTTTAAACTTATGGGCATAAATTCTAAAATTGAATACCATTTACCAGTAGTTTTGCTTTAGTAGAGTCGAGGGCCTGGTGCTTGTTGATAAATGTTTGGCACACAATAAATGTTTATAGTTTTGGTGTGTGAAGTTTATTTTCTTCTGTGCGTCTCGCCATATTTTTCTTTAGTTATTCGTCTAACAGTTCGGTGTCCAATATTAAGAGCAACAAAAAAGAGAAAACGAACAAAACCAGTCGTGTCAAAACGGCCATCATAGCGTGCCGCAACTATAAGGTGCCAGACATTTATCAACAAGCACCAGGCCCTCGACTCTACTAAAGCAAAACTACTGGTAAATGGTATTCAATTTTAGAATTTATGACCATAAGTTTAAAGTCCGAAATCAAATGAAAAGAGTTTCATTACACTTTTTCCATTCAATCTGCAAAAAGTGTTTCAATTTTAGGCTTTAATCACATTGCCACTATAGAGAAAGTATTCTTATCGATTAAGATTTTTTTTATTAACCTTGTCAGGCGGGATACGAACCTGCGATCTTTCACTTGCTAAATGAATTACTTGGGAATGCTCTGACCGGGGTCCAGGTAAGAGAAAGATCGCGAGTCTTGTCTAAGATACCTGAAAATATTTTGAATCAATTCAGGAGGGCCTGAACTGATTAAAAAACATTCCTTATCAATAATTTCCTTCACAGAGTTTCAAGACATTATAGATCTGGGTATGTGGAATGAATTCCAACTTGATAGCTTCACGCATTCCTGAGAAAATGGTATTGACAGACAGACAGACGGTCAGACAGACAACGAAGTGATAATTTGGGTTCAGTTATTTTCCTTTTGAGGTACGGAACCCTAAAAATGTATAAACCATAAATATATAAATCTCTACAATCAGTTTTGTTGCGTGTTTTTAGAGAAAATAAGGCGAAATATATGAGCTTTCAGGCCCCCATAGAACAGGCCTGGGCCTAGTCAAGGGCCACCGGAAATCTAAAGAATATTTGTTATATTTTGTAACATTTATACTAGTATTATCTCCAAAATAGTTTTAAATTTAGACGATAGAGTCAAATGATAGCTTATTAGAGATTGCGATTAGACGTACTTTGATACTTTTTCATTTATCATAAAATACATGACACGACGGTATTTCCGTCCAATTGAGCAGTCCGACTGGGCTCTACAAAATACCGCGGCCATAATAAGCTCGTGTTGTGTACCAGGTGAGTTTTTGTGCTGTCAACGGGAAGACCGAAAACTTGTCCTGCTTTGTCTCGTACACTAACGACACAGAAACTCTCGTGCTTACAGGTTTGACAGCGCGAGTGTGACTCCTCTGATGTTGCACATGTCCATAGGCCACGGTAGCCACTTTCCATCAGGTGGGCCGTGTGCTTGTCTGCCACATAAGTGATATAAAAAAAAAGATTACGGTTAAACATACTTTAATATATTTACATTTATCATACATACATGGAAACACCCCTCACAATGTAAATACATACATATTTATACATACAAATACTTGTATAGAGCGGGAATAGAACCCGCGCCCCTGCGTAGCAGGAGAATGCACTAATGCTACGCCCCAGCGGCTGATAAGAGCTTAGTTTAATCCAATAAAAAAAAAACCCAACCACTTATGTGTTACTTAATTTTTTTAATAATAATTATGGTATTTCAAGTTATTTTAAACAGCAAACTAAATGTATTCTTTTTCCCAATCATTCATATTTTCCTCAATAATTTATTGTAATCGAATCGAATTTCAAACAGAAGCGAAGTGAGTATTTATAGTTCTTTTTTTAAATAACAAACGCTGCAATAGTAATGATGTCCTTTCGCTTGTGATGAGGTACGAGTATGTGCCCACCAGTGGGACACAATGATACTGAACGTGTAATGATTTTGGTGTAGCATTGTGTGTGTGTCTATGTGTGTGAGTGTGTGTGTGTCAGCGCGAGTGGCGTCTGGCGGTCGGGTCGCGCCGCGCGGATGCTGCGCCGCTTAATATTGTAAACAAGAGCTTTTTCGATTGGTGGCGGCAACGCGCAAGCGCCGTGCGATGTGATCTTGCAGCGACGTACTGTTGTACTATTATATTTAACCGATTTTTTTTAAATAAGTTTCAGTTTGTTTGTTAGAATATAGAATTAGATTTTTTTTTAATTTTTTTTTGTTATCATATTATATATTATTAGAATTTTGTGTATTAATACTATTGAATCTAATAGATTTAATATGGGACGCAAATATTTCTGTACATAAATAATACTAATACTAATAGCAGTAGTTTAGGTGTTTCTGTATAATTCGAAGGCATAAAAAGTATTTGCTGTAAGCAGCAAAATCAAACTTTTCAGAAGAGCCACATATCTTTTAAAAATTGACCTACCTACCTAACTATAAAAATTGTCTGTCCGTGATTTATAGTTTCAGTGTGAGAACTATAAATCACGCACAGACAATTTTTTGTACATAGTTACTAGCACCTCTGCCTACCCCTTCGGGGATATAGGCGTGAGTTTATGTTATGTTATGTTTATATTTTAAAGTAGGTAATTGCTGATAGTCTAAGATCCGATCTAACATTGTCCTTCACCCATCTGTTTACTGGATGAAAAATATATTTTAGCGTATGAAATGTGATGCTTTACATAACAATAGGGTTGCCCTAAAAATATGGTCAAAATATATTTTCTTTAATCTCGAAACGAGATTTTTATTTTCTTATTATATATAATTCAATAACTCAGTCGTCTTTACATATGTAAATAATGTATGCTGTTTTGTACTGTTAAGCAATTAGGTAAAGCTATTGAGATGTCGTGGTGATCAGTTTTTCAGACGTTGCAGTGTTGGAAAATCTGTAGTCGGATCGCGCTTGCCGCCAGTGCGAGGTCACCTCCTCGGCTGCGCGCGGTGGCGGGCGGTCCTGGCGGGCGAGCGGCGTGAGGCACGGGAGCGGGGGAGGCGCGTGCGCGGGCCGGCCGGGGCGCGGGCGGCAGACGCGCCGCGATGGTGGGCCGCGACAGCCGCTCGAGGAGCGCGGCGCGCCCTGAGGCGCCGCGGCATGAGTAGCGCGCAGCTCCGGCCCGGCCCGCGCGCCCGCCATGGCGCAGGCCGCGCCCGCGCCCCATCGCACCCACTCCTTCGTGAAGAAGACCTTCCACAAGCCCACGTACTGTCACCACTGCTCGGACCTCCTGTGGGGCCTCATCGGGCAGGGCTACGGCTGCGAAGGTACGCGTCGCGCATGCGCCCCGCGCGCGTCGATACCGGGTGAGCGCGCGCCCGCTCCGGCACGACCAGCGCGTTATGCAACCCGGGGCCCGCGGCCGGCGCCGGGCGTGTCCCCGGCCGGCGCCCGCCCCGATCGATACGCCCCGGCCGGCCGCCCGGCCGCCGGCGCGCGCCCGTTCACGTGCACGACTCGCGTGCCCGCACCTATCGCCTTGCACTTGAAATTTCAAGGACGCCAATGTAACTGCGACGACTTCGCGGAGCCGCCGCGCGCCGAGCGCGGGGCTCGTCGTGCCCGGGGGGTGAGCCCCGGGGTGGTTCACATCAGCGGAGGGTCGAAGGTGTCGGTGGCAAAACGAGTGTGAATTTGGGAGCTTATCGATCGATATGTTTTGTAAGAGGTTTTTTTCGTAGCGGCGCGGGGCGGGGCGCGGCTGCATCCCCGCTCGTGCACCCTTAGCTCTAGGCGCGAGCCCATGAACGTGCCGGCTCCTGGTGGTAAGTGACCATAAACGCAGGGTGTGACTGCACGCGAGACTAGTAAATTGTTAATTAGATGAGAAGACATCTTGGTTCTGCGCATTTTGTTTTGGTCCTTTGATGTAACGTTTAGGTACCTACTCGCAGAGTTACAACTACAACGTAAGAGATTGCTTCAATTTTCATTCCTACACCACGCTTGTATTACACGGTTTGTTATTCTAACAACACAAATACATAAAAGCTTACTTAACGTAGACGTATTTGTGGAACCCATAATCTTAAAGCGTATATTAAAATACTTGTTTTAAGTGAAACCTATTTCAATATTTCTCTATCAATTGAGTAGGTATATTGTATACGTGATGTATTTCATCATGTACTGCGTAACTTTTTTCCCGTTCCTATCGCGCTACACGTAGGTAATTTATTAGGGAAAACATCAAACTGTGTTGCCCGTTCACCTACTGGGAATAGTTACATTTAAAAACAACTAAAATGTACAATTCGAAACATAGTGGGCGACTGTAAATATGAATTAATAAGTGAAGCTAATTTGTAGCAATTTTGCATGTTAAGCGGCTATACCCGTGCTCTACGGCTTATTGATCTACGGCTGGTCCCTCGAGGATTAGTTCGAGAGAACAGGACAACCACAGCCACAATTTGAACTCATTTACCATAACCGGAGTACATTCTCTATCTCCCTTTAACATTTTAGATGATCGTTCGTAGTGTCTATGGTTGTAGGTATTAGTTTTTAATTTTGCTTACAGTCACCAATGAGTGACTGGCCAGTATTGCTCAGTTGAAGACTGAATTTAAAAAAAAGCTGTCAATAATAATAAGTTTGCTTATAATTTTATAACTTATAATCTTGAATTTTTCTTCAGTATATAATACAGTATTATTCCTTAACTAATTAAATATATATTATCATAAATTATTCAGTGTTAGATTTTATGTGGATGCCTCAACTATATATACGTTTCTGTTCGTATTTTTTGAACAATAACTCATCTGGCTTAACAAACTTCAATCAAAGAAATGTCAAAAACAATTGGATATTCGGCTGTATAGTCAAATTAGTTACTTTTAACTAAACGTGAAAACCGTACCTATGTTATAAGGAAACTTGTATGAAATAATTAATTGTGACGTCATAATATTTAATAGTCAAATCATTTACCTACTATTATAGGTTGGGTGGATGATTAAAAATAAATAAAAACAATAAAATAAGAACAGACGCAACTTCTACCGCTCTTTTACCATTCTTAATTAATTAAGTTCAGTTAAATAATTTATTTTAACTACAGGAAAACACCTAACACATTATAGAATTCGCTAAATAAAATACAATAGGCCGATGTTGCGAAGCGACAAAGCCCGTTAGTAAAAAAAAAATAACCGAAGGTTTTATCAGACTCATAATCAGAATTAACAAACCATTTTAGAAAAAGAGGTTCACCGTCTTATGCACAATAAAAGGAAAAGAAATGGATACTTCGGCTTTGGTACAAAACATAGAATTAATTAAATGTCCGTCCGAATTAATTAAACTCTGATGCAATGCAATACTCATTTCACCAATCGATTTCAACTATTTCTAAAACAATTCACAATATTAAAAACACAGTCATACATACCTACAAAATTCTTCTCCCATTTATAGGTCTATGCAATCTTGTATAATATATGTTTACAAAAAAAAGAGGCGTGGTTTTTTTATTATACCACCTATTTGGCAGACAAGCACACGACCCACCTTATGGAAAGTGGTTACCGTGGCCTACGGACGTGTGCAACACCAAGGGAGTCACACTCGCGCAGCCAAGCCTGTAAGCACAAAAGTTTCTGTGCCGTCTTCCCACTGACCTCTCTCCAGGCTACCCGCAGAGTAGAATTTGGACCACCCCATATCTTCCCATGCGGTGTCGTACTTACAAGGCGACTAAGGGATAGGGCTGTTTAACATCAGTCTTCTTATTCATCAATTCAAAGTCATCATATTCTTCAGTTCTAACCGAAATCAGACTGAAAACAAAATAGTTCAGTAGATATTTCCTTTTATCGTCCATAGATTTGTTGTACCATTAAGGCCTGGAATTCATTACCAGCTCACGTGTTTCCTTCTATAGTCCCGGGTCCTTTAAGCAGGGCGTAAAAAAGCATATGATGAGGCCGTCAAGCTGAGTGCCACCATTGTAACATGGTATATGTATGTAATGGTGAACCACTTTTCTGAGACTTTGTCTTCAGCTTACCATCAGGCAAGGTGAAGTATAATTGAAAAAAAAAATGCTTGTTTTAGTTGTTTCTATGTGCCCGTGTAGTGACAGGGAAAGAAAACAAGTATCATCATCCCATCTCATCCGAAGGGTGTCGTAAGAGGCAAATAACGAAAGTATACACAAAAGATATTACTGTAAGAGTAGGAAAAACCTGTCTGTCAGTGTGGAAACAGTAGGCCAAAGCCTCCTAACATTGGGAGAGGCCTAAGTCCAACAGTGGACGGCGATAAGTTAATTCATCAGTTGTTTCTACGATAATGTCTATTTGTCAAATTGAGAAACACGAAAGTTTATGTACCTACTTACTTCTGGTTTGACATAAATGAATATGTGTTTTGGCATTTTGCAAAACTTCACCTTTAAGAAGGAAAAAGTTAAGGATAATCCTTTGAGAGTTAATACAAACGCTCCATACAGAAGTCCGTCATTTTCATTTCATTTTCATAAAATAAATACATACATACATACATATAATCACGCCTTTACCCCCAAAAGGTTAGGCAGAGGTGAATTAACACCCACATTTCACCTATCATTGTAAACAGTTGGGTAATAGGGAGTGAGCCTATTGCCGTTTTCCAAACACTATTGTTGACTCGAGCCATGCATTTGAGACAGAGTCTGGGCTATATATATCGGTCTGATGTTAAACAGCCCTATCCCTTAGTCGCCTTGTACGACACCGCATGGGAAGAGATGGGGTGGCCCAAATTCTACTCTGCCGGGAACCACGAATAAAAATAAAACAAATAAATAAATATTCTACACCATTCTACACAACGCCATCTAATAAGTATAGCTTATTTTATAGACTCTAGAATGCTAATAATACATAATTATACATAGAAACACCCAGACCAATGTAAATACCCATATTCATCCATACAAATATTTGCACTGAGCGGGGATCGAAACCGCTCCTCCTGCGTAGCGGTTGCGTTCACAACCGTGACTGCTTCTAGTCAGAAATAAATGAACAGTTTCAAAAATTTAGTGTCTAAAGAAATAAAGTGGTTTATTACTCGATAACAAGGGTTAAAATCAAACTTACCTGTGAAGCAATATATTTTTCATCCCCCATCTCGGAAAGAGTAATTTTGCTCTTCGATTTCTGAGTGCAAAAGTCGTTTTTATCCTCCAGAGGGTATAGTAAATTTGAATTTAGAATATCGTGTGCAACCTATTACTACTACCTCTATGGTGCCGAATTTATCACATTTTTTTTAATCTGTTAAAGACTCAGATTAGTAACTCCTTGGCTTGGTGTACGTTTTTTTTAATTGGCTTTTTTTACATTTAGTCATTTCCTCGCTGAGGTGGGATGAAAAGTTACGTGTTCCACTCGAGTGCAAAGATTTTTCACCTTGTGCTCTTTTGATTCACTCGCTAACGCTCAGGATTCTATTTTTTTAATCACTCGCTGCACTCGTGATACAATTATAGAATCCTTCGCGTGCTCGGTCATCAAAACTTGAGCACAGGATTAAAAAGCAACTTTGCACTCTTGTATAACAAATAACTATTATCTGATTTATGAACGAGTTGTTGCAGGCTTTCAATATATTAATTCAAATCACAAACACCATTCTCCCACACTGCTGTTTTCCTGCAATTGGTTAAAAGGAAGTTATCCTTTATTAATTTCAATGCATTTTTATTTAAATTATGCCAAAAGACATAGTTACACAGAATTGTGATAAAAATATCGATAAGTTTAGTTAATTAGGCTTTTACTTAAGAACCGTTAATTAGCACACAAAATAATTACTTGTACCGAGAATATACTCAGACGAAAATGTTAATTAGGATTTAAATTTAGAACTAAACTAATAAAATAATATTTATAATGGTTAGTACACATTGATTTATATTGTTAGTTAGCTTTCGTAGCTCTACCGTAGCAAGGTCTGCGTAGCATGTTGTAGACGACACGCAATCTACGGCGTAGTAGCTAAGTCTGTAGAAGATACGAGATCATTTTTAACGGGTGTTATTTAAAACAATCTTATTTCAAATTGAAAAACGAATATTTAGTAGAATCAACCTCTATTTGAAATATTATTATTCTCTTTTCAAATCTGGTTCCAAACTTCCATTTTTAAAATAATAGTGATGTGATTGTTTAATATTAGTGAGTACCTGTTACATGTTAATCTTGATTTAATACCTGTGAGTAGAGTAAACTTACAAATCTATAATATTCCTCGCATTGAAATCATAGTCCTTAAATTAAGATCTAATATTGTTGTTTCATTATGCTGACGTGTCTCCCGCCAAAAAAAATACAAAGGCTAACCTATATTTTCAAATGAGTATTGTGTAAGTTGATTAAGGGTAGGGTAGGGTTTATCCCTATCTGCCAGAAACCTATAAAAGAGCCCGGTTGATGGCAATAGACACATCTTGTTCATGTTGCAACAAAAATTAAGATGGTGAAATGTGGGTATTAATTTACCTTTTCGAGTATTCACTTTCGGAGGAAGTTATTACAATAGCGCTATATAGGCGTGTAATAAAATTCAAATAGTAATAGTAATAATAGTAAATAAACAAATTACTATAACAGTACTAAAAAAGAGATGAGAAACAAAAGCTCCAAGTAAAATAAAAGAGATGCACAAACTGTCAGTGCAATATGCACGACAGCTCAAACAAAAACCATAGAGCCGTACAAAACAACAATAACATTCATTATTCTGACGCGCACTATCTCGACAGTCGGCGGGCGACACACGCGCGACAATACCCCGCGACAAGACAATGCACGTCCGTAGTTCTGACACACCCGCGCAATTGTTCGTGCCAGCAGATAAGGGACGCTACGCGGCGTATGGAAATGGACAACTTATTGTCGCAACGTGCGGATACAGACTTAACATCTTTTGAATGAGGAATAAAGTGTGACGTCAGAGTAGGGATGGACACTTTCTTGTATAGAATAATGACCAGTGACGGTTTAGAAGATAATATTAGTCCAAGGGGAACGTGAATTAAAAAGTTTTGTACTTAGTTCGAAATTTGAATTTAGAAGATTTTTGATATGTTGGGATTTAGATACCACAGGTAATTTTTTCAATTCAATTCAATTTATAGTTTGATCTCCCTTCTTTAATTATTCAAAATAGATCTGTGAAAATAAATTCATTCAGTAGTACTATTTCCCACACCCCCACTGCTGTAATTCCTGTACACCAGGATCAACAATGAGTCAAGAACACATAGATTAGATGATGAATGTGGGGATACTTGGAAGGTGGTCCTGTTCTTCGCAATAATCCAGTGGTTGGGAAGCCTCAAAATCGATGTATATATCAACATTCTCGTCTTTTATGTGTTTAAACAACAGAAATGAATGACACTTGGAGAGTCCAAGGAAAAGTTATACATCTTGAAACACACATCAGAAGTAAAATGAAAGAATTTTAAGTACAATAAACTCAATTCCCTCCTTAACAAAGTGGGAGAAGAAAAACAAAGCAACACTTTGGCCTCCAATCCCGGATCTTTTAAGCGGGGCGTGAAAAAAGTATAAGACGAGGTCAAACACAACGTCATTTTTGGTGACCTTCGTTTCTAAGAAATCTCCTTTAGCTTTACAATCAGAATATGTGAAGTGATATCGACGTGTCCTATATGAATTTTAACTCTATAGAACAGGTAACAAGACCCACACACAAATGTAAAGGATCTAATTTATAGATAACAAATTTGTTTGTTCATTTGTAACAATAAGTACTTATTGTGAGTTTACAAAAATCAAAAGTTACTTGTACCACACCTTGATAATTATCACATACTCTGAAGTTCAACAAGTGTACAGTATACAATGTTTGCTTCCAATATAACCAACAAAGTTTCTTATCCTTGTATAGGACCAATGTATATCGAACTAACCATTCAACTGATTACTTTTCTACACTTTATCCATTATCACACCTAAACGTTCAACTTTAATTTTTAATTGTTTTAAACACCATATTACGTGTAACTGAAAGTAAAACCTAACGAACTGTATATAAAGTCCATGTTCATTTAATCGTTATGTGTAAGTCTGTAGGCGTGGAAACACCAAGTCGATATACTATTTACCTTTGTTTGGATAATGGCCGTCGTGGGCAGCACGTCGTCGTAAGCAGTGACATTTCTATTTTCGTCCTAACATTTACATACAATTATTATTGAGTAATAAAAATAGATTTTACCTGTTTGTCGAAAGCTTTACACTTCACCGAATTGTTTATTTTGATATAGTAACAAACACTAGTGATGTTGCACACTGATATATCTATTACATATATCTTTTCTAATATTCTATCTAAATATATAGGTACTCCAAAGAAATATGAAGTAAGAAAAAAATACTTACCATAAACATGAAAAGTTTGCATCAAAGCAGTCCCGTAAATAAATATAAAGAAAGAAAGCCCTCAAAGTACGAAAAAGTACGGTTTATTTAGAAATTCATAAAAGCATTGACGTTCTAAATATAGAATTCCTTGCTCTTGCAGCAGTTGAGTTAAAAAATTGAAACGGTACAAGCAGCCGGTACCGGGGCCGCGGGGCTACGCCCGCCGTATGTAGGCCACTGGTGACGTCATACGGTGATGACCCAGTTCTATTGCCATTGAGAGACGCGCGTCAATGGTGCCCCCCTCCCGCACGCCTCGCTTGCACCCAACAGTGCAGCACCCTCTGGCTGTTGAAGGGCGTGCCGAAAATATCCAATATTATTTCCTGTACCGGTTATTTTGGAACTATTACAAAAATCTATAAAATAATTAATTACAATTTGACCAGAGATATCAAATATCAACCCATTATTTTCAATCGTGGAACATCAAATCTATGATAAACTTTTTTTTCTTATAGGAATCAATCCAATGAGGTTATGTTTAATTATTTTCACTAGCAACAGTTGTGTTATCAACTATCATTCATTACGAATACACAATTTATTCATTAAAGTAGGTTGCTGAACGGAACCTTTTCATTCAGCCGCTGCACAATATTCCGCATTGAACATTTCATAGTCAAAGGGAAAGCGGATTTGTGCGAGAGACTGAGTACCCAGAGCGGAGTTAGAGGAGCATTCATGAAATATCATGAATTTCTGCGAATTCATTCTTGCTTTGTGATGTTATATTACATTTAGTTCAGCATTCATGTTATATTACTTGTGTTAGTTCCACTAAATTTATGTAGATCTATTTTACTGATTGTTCATTGTACTTACTTATGTATTTTGTTTTGCGATTTTGCAAACAGGAGTCATAGACAACGAACTTGTTCTACCCTTGCATTGTTTTTTTAAAATTCTCTTTCAGAATTGGAACTCTCGTAGCGTCATTTAAACATTTATAGAAATTTTTGATATTTTTTCTAGTTTTTATTTATAATTGAAGTACGTCCTTCTTACTCTATATCCTCTATTGTTTTATAGAAGAAATGTTAGCACCCTCTTCGTTAGAAGAGTGAACAAAATGCTGCAGTTATGTTAGAACAATAGACAAAGTAACACTATAGAAGTGGATCAAAATTTCTCTATGTGGATGCACAATGACAAAAGATGTTGCACAATGGGAATAAAGGCATAAAGTTTGCCGTTGTCGTCGCCTTGGTGTAACAGTACGATCTATTATTTATATTGAAGGAGGGTAACATTGTGCTTGCAAGTTTGCGATGTGCTATTTATAGTGCAGTTATGTTGAAAGCTTTTGTTGTTCCTTAATAAGGTACTCATTCACAGTTTTGAGCATCTAGGTTCGTTAGCATAACACGAGCGATGCTTAGATGTTGCTGTGATGTAGGTTCTTATATATTCTTTGTACTGATTTTGAGTAGTGTTCAGAATGTTTGTTAGTAGGTACTTTATCGTAGTATTCTGGAACATTCTACACAGAATTTAGTCTAGAGCTAAACAATAGGGCTTCTATTAACATATTTAAGTACATTCTTATACATATGGACCCACTATGTATAATAATATACGATACTATTGTACGATAATAACATAAATATGTACTTGTATATCGTATTTGACATAGAATATGGATATATTTTAAGAAAGGAATGACTATAAAAATCTTATATTTGTCCACCCAAGGATAGCATAAAAATTAAAATTTAAACAAACATTTGGTTTAACAAAACAAATGTAAGTATATACCTACTCGGACATTGTTAAAAAAAATAGTTTACCAAAGACATTAATAGATGCCATAAAAAATGACGTCAACATAATAAAAATGCAATTACTTACTCTTCGAAAATTTTGCGCTATTAAAATTTGGCAATGATGCATATGTAGGTCAAACACGGTACTCACAATAGCTCTATTTATATCAAGTAAAACTAAAATACACCAGTATTCCTGTACGCACGGACAGAAATAAACCTCCTATACGTGTATTACACTAGAAGTTAATATTGCCGAGACGCCCTACTTGATGTTAACTATAGCGCGTCGACGTTTGAATATTGGAATTTAAAAAAAGTTTAAAATTGTTCGAATTTTAAAATTTGAAGTTAAAAGAAATACTTTTTTTTTTTTCAATTCTTTCTCTTTTCTTTTTCTTTTCTTATTGATGGCTTCTGCAGCAAATCGTAGCAATTTTGCCAATGTCAAGTAAATGTCTTTAAAATTATTAATGGCGAGATGTCAAGTTGTGGTACTTTAGAATGATTGTTGATGATGACGATGAGTTGATGATGATGATGATGACGATTAATGAGATGATTACTCAGTTAAGTTGTGGGGACTTTACTAGAAGCTCCCTAGGGATATTTGGAACCAATACGAAAAGTCACAATTCACTGTAATATGTCACTTTCCTACACTTGTGTGCGTTGTCAAAGACGTATAGTCTATGTCCCATACCAAATTCCACATTCAAAATTGATTCCCGGCAATTTATTGTATGTGGAGAATCATGTTGAGCATGTCTGAATGCCATAAAATACGAACAATCGCCATCTTAAAGCTGCTTTAAACTATCCATTCCGATATTAATCCCGGGGGCTGGTCCCGAGAGGCTACTGACGTCACTATCTGACCTAGTAAATTATCTAGTGCGCTCTCGGGAACTAAAGTTGAGGAAATTGTATCAATACCACTTAATTATAGATGAAACGTGTAGTCTAATAATGGAGTACAATAGAGAGACGGAGAGAGAGCGAGAGAGAGAGAGAGAGAGAGAGAGTACAAAGGGTGCTTTATTAGTGCGGAGTAAGAAGAGGTGGCATCCGTAAATGCGAAATGTCTGTCACCAGGGCCTTGATTCTGCTAAAGCAAAACCACTGTATTACTACGGACCCAGCTGAAACAATCTATTTAATTTTAGACTTTAAAGCAATATCGTTAAAGTACAAAATTAAAAGGCTAGGTCGATGAATGACCTCCACCCCCCATGAGCGCAGGCCTGGGGGCGACGTGTGGAGCCGCCTGTCATCCTGGCAGAAGCAGGGCGAGTTGGGGTCTCTGTGGTCCCCACACCCGAGGAGAGGGCCAGATCGAGAGAAATGGCCCTGGGTAGGCCGTGGTGCGAGAGATAAGCCTGTTAACCTCGCCTTCGGCAACCAAAAACGACCCACAGGCGTCGTGCGGTTTGGTCGGTTCGAGTCCGACATAACCTCTCCCACCGGCTCCGGTAGGGGGGTATCAGTGGGTATGCTCGGGTGGAAGAGGTTATGTCAGACTCGAACCGACCAAAACGCACGCCGCCTGTGGGCCGTTTTTGGTTGCCGAAGGTGAGGTTAACAGTCATATCCCTCGCACCCGACCGACCGACCGACCCAGGGTCACCTCTTTCGATATGGCCGTCTCTTCGGGTGTGGGGACCACAGTGTCCCCGGGAATGGGGAGGCGCGCCGTCGCCGCAGGTCTGTACTCTTGACTATACGGGTCATTGCCTATACGGGTGGGATCTGTAGCTTTTAAAGGTATATATTCGATCTTCGCCACATTTTTCTTCAAACCGCCGTTCTCAAGCGCTTGCTTCCAAACATCACACTGACCATCATCTGGATAATTTTGCTTGAGCGAGAGATCGAGTTCTCCTGGAGGAGATCTCGTTCTCTCGCTCAAGCGGATGAAATTCACGCTTACAATGATTTCTTCATAAATCTATAATTTCTATACGCGTAAATCGTTCATAAATAATAAATAGATAGGTTTATATTTGTTTTGTATATTACGTTTCGTTTTAAAATTGGCACTTGTTTTATCGAACTTTTTCGATATGTTTATAAATTTAAATTCTTTTTAGTATAGGTATATATTATTATACATAGAAACACCCAAACTAATGCAAACCGAACAATTAATGATGCATATATCGCGCTGGTCGCACCGGTCGAACCCGCTATCTAGCTTAGCAGTCTAGCATTCTACCAACACGCTATACAAATATAATTTCCTATTTCACTTCGTTTTAAAATCCACAATATTCCCAAGTTTATTCGTTCAAACGTTAACCGGTATATATTTAGTTAAAATGTGCGATGATAGGGCGGTTCTCATCTCTCGTCCAGCGTAACCGGGTCGCTTCGGGAACTGTGTCACTGATGACGTCACGGGGCGGGCGGCCCGCACCGCTTCGCGCTTCGCTTTCAGCTTTGTAGTACGAACCGGCCCATATCATCCAGCTATTCGATTACTCGTTTGAAATGAATTCGATACTTTCCTGTAGTTAAAACTAAATTACCAGTAGACATCGATGGGGAGGAATTTTTCGTTGCTTAATTTGATCCTTTTGTATCCTATTTTATATTCTTGTAAATATTAGTTTATATCTTATTATATTAGTTTACATGTTATTAGGTTATATTGACTATAAACACAAAATAAATCTTAACTTATTCCTGGCAAAAGAGCGGGAAAGTTTGTGTCTGTTCTTATTCCATCTTTTTTATTTATTTTTAATCAAACACCCAACCTATAATAGTAAATTATTTGATAATTAAATGTAATTTTTTTTATTTCATACAAGTTTTCTTTTTTTGTTCTGACGCTTAGTTAAAAGTAACTAATTTGACTAGACAGTCAAGTGTCCAATTTTATTGTGAGTGATTTGATTAGTTTGTACACTGACACTAAATGGGTCAACGAACTGCCATGTGATCGTGTCTTTTTTATTTTTTTTTTGCTAAACAAAACACAGATGGTGTGCCAAATTTTTGAATATGGAATGTGTCAATGTTTGAAAAGTTTTTATTCCTGAAAACTTTTTAATTTTACGGAATTGTTTTTCGCTTGTATTGTCTATAAATATTGTAGCGTCTATTTATAAAAATAATAGCATCCGTGTTTGTGGTCGCAAGACACGAAGGTACTTATTGTAAATTACCTTGAGACTATGTTGGTATTTATCCACTGTTGAGTATAAATGCAGTTTTTACTCAAGAGTGGTTATAACAAACATGCTTTGTATTCCGAACTTCCTAGGGGACGGGCGTTTTTAGATTCTTTACTATTAACAATTCTCCCGTGCGAAGCCGGAACGAGATAATCAAATTCATAAGCTTAGAACTCACTTTGAAATATATTACCCTTTTTTATTTCGAAATCATGAATATAAGAACTGAAACCACGGTTTTTGTTCATTTAATTGAATTTGATTGTATTAAAAAAAGCTTCTATACATATTCTGCTCCATTTAACACATCACTATCTAGGCCTAAATAAAACATTATTTGAGGAGGTAGGACACGGCGGTATTTCCGCCCAATTGAGCACTCCGACTGGGGAAGTACCTCCGCCCTACCGCGGTTATAATAACTTCGTGTTGTGTTCCCGGCGGTGAGTAGGATAGCCAGAGCTCACTGGAGAGTTTTTGTGCTGTCAGTGGGATGACTAAAGGCCTGTCCTGCTTTGTCCTCTACACTGACGGCACAAAATCTCTGTTCTTACAGGATCGGCAGCACGGATGTGACTCCACTGGTGTTACACACTTTCATAGGTCATGGTAACCACTTTCCATCAATCCAAAAACGCAGCTCCTGCGTAACAGTCGAACGTTCTACCGCTACGCCATTGAGGATTTTATATTTACGGTTTGCAATCGACATGATGTTTGATAATTTTTTTAACAATTTTAGAAACAAAATAACAAGCGTACTGGCTTTAAAATGAACGTCTTCTTAAAAAAGCTAAGTGCGCCCAGTCCAAAACTCGGCGACATTGACCGCACTTTTTATCGCTTCATTCAGGTCAGCAATTGTGCAAAACCACTATCACTGCACTAGACACTGCAAAAAAAACTTGCATTTAATTTTGAACTTTAAGCACTTAGACTTATAGTCTAAAATTTAATAGAATTTATTCCAGTGTCTGTGGTGTGACAGTAGTTTTGCTTTAATAGAATCGAGGGACCAGGCCCTGGATTCGTGTACGATAGAATTATAGTTTAGTATAGTGAAATTGTACACCAAAACCACACAAGTGACTAGAGTATTTAGGTACCTACTACATACATACATATAATCACGCCTTTTCCCCGAAGAGTTAGGCAGAGCTGAATTACACCCACATTTCACCAATCATTGAATTCCGTCCCACGGAATAGGGGGTGAGCTTAATGCCGTCTTTCGGGCACACACTCAAGCCATGCATTTAAGGCTGAGTCTGGGCTGTATATATCTGTCTGATGTTAAACAGCCTTATCATATAGTCGTCTTCCTTCTTCCTACAGTCCCGAGTCCTTTAAGCGGTGCGTAAAAATGCATATGATGGGGCCGTCAAGCTGAGTGTCACCATTGTCACATGGTTTGTATAAGCAATGGCAACCCTCTTTTCTGAGGTTTGCCTTCAGCTTACCATTAGGCAATGCGAAGTCTAATTGACGTGTCCCATATAAAAAACAAATAAAATAACACCGCATAGTAAGAGATGGGGTTGTCCAAATTCTACTCTGCCGAGAGCCACACGGCTACTACCCAAACGAATACTGTGATGAAATCGAACGAATCATAATTTATCGACATCCACAAACCCACTATAGTTAACACTTAAACTACAGTTTACAGTTTCTCCAATAAAAAGCATATGATAATAAATTACACCGTACTGACAACCGGCCGGATCATAATTTAATAGAAATAGGCCCTTGTTTTGAACCTTGAGATAAATACGAGTGTGTATTGACGTCACGCAGTAGTCCGATGGGGGACGGTAAATCTTTCTAAGAACAAGGCCTCGATTCTGCTGGAGCAAAACCACTGTGTCCATTTAATTATATATAGACTTTAAAGAAATGCGCTTAAAATCGAAAATTAAAATGCTTTTGGCAGAGTGAATGAAAAAGTGTAATGAACCTCTTTTCATTTAATTTTGGAATTTAATCGTGTAGAAATAGTACAATAATATAATTTGTTGTAGTGTCTGTGGTATGAATTATACACAGCTAATTTTAGACTTTAAGACATTGAGATTTAAGTCCAAAATTAAAAGACTTTTTGTAGATTTAATTAAAAATGTAATGAACTTCTTTTCATTCAATTTTGAATTTTAGCAGTGTAGAAATAATGTGTCTAAAATATAATGCCATTTTTTGCAGTGTCTGTGGTATGACAGTGGTTTTGCTTTAGTAGAATAGAGGGCCGGATAGATTATCTCCTTGCCATGAAGTTGCAACTAAGTGCCCCTACTATTTGGAACATATTCTGTAATAGATCTATAATAGTGATGTTTTGTGTTCGATTTTTAAATATCTTGTCATCTATAGTCTGTGACCAACGTTATATTGGACTCTTTTTTTTATAGTGCGGCAATCTTTTCGGATTATTTTATTATACTCGAACCTTTTAAAACATACGCCGTCTTGGGTTATTGATTGTCAAAGGTGAGATTACCTCTTGCATATAGTTCACACCCCGATTGATTTAGGGGCATTGAGACTATGTCCGCAGCTTGCCCTGGATAGAGAGAGACGTGCATCGCATGGCCGCGTCGGCCTGCATTTTGGCTATAGAGGAGACTAGGCCCATAAAGGATCTGGCTCGGTAACAAGAGAGTTTGACTAAGACCGACTTACTAGACAACTGTATCGTATATCGAACTTATAGTTGTATATCTTGAATGCGCGTCCTGGCTTCGCCCCAATACAACAGTAGCACTTTACCCATAGAAATTTTCTTTCAAACAGAGTTTATCCCGACAATAACGAACAAAAGAACCTCAATTTGATGCAGTTAGGTAGCAGACAAGCACACGGCCCACCTGATGGAAAGTGAACCGTGACCTATGAACGTGTGTAACACCAGTGGAGTCACATCAGTGCTGCCGACCCTGTAAGAACAGAGATTTTATGTGCCTTCAGTGCAGAACAGAAAATCAGGACAAGCCTTTGGTCCTCCAAAGTCTGTCTGGTCTGTCAGCTCTTGACAGCACAAAAACTCTCCAGTGAGTCAGTTTATACATTTCGGCACAGACATGCGTTGTGAGATAAAGAAAATCAAATCTGCAATACGATTTTAGTAAAATACAACTTCAAGTTTAAGAGATTTTCTTCTATCTAACTTTTTAATACCAGATTTAAATTCGCGTTATTGCTTTTAAAACGCTCGAATAGCTCAATCACGGATATAGAACATCTCTTACTAGAATGCGATAGGTGCTTTATTTATATTGATTATGAATTTCTATCAGAACTATGAGAACGTAACCACGATACAATATTTTGTAGTTTATTTTACAAAATTTGAAGGTCTCGGGTTCGATCCCAGGTTTTACCATGGCACACACCAATGACTTTTCGATGCTTTTCGAAGTTAGCACCTCCGCCTACCCCTTCGGGGATATAGGCGTGAGTTTATGTTATGTTATGTTGTTAAATCCCCAACAGGGAGATATGTCGTATAATATAATGTGGAAACATTTCATAGTTTTCATTCATTAAACTTATCATAGTTTGATACGTTTTCTATTACATTTGGAAATGTTAAGTTTATTTTGAAATCATACATTTTATAAACGTTATTTGTAGGAGGTAGACACGACGGTATATCCGTCTCAATTGAGCAGTCGGACTGGGGAAGTACCTCCATCCTAAAGAATACCACAGCTATAATAACTTAGCGTTTCGTTCCTAACGGAGAGTAGGGTAGTCAGAGCTCACTGGAGAGTTTATGTGCTGTCAATGCAAAAATCTCTGTTCTTACAGGGTCAGCAATCCGGGTGTGATTCCCCTGGTGTTACACACGTTCTTAAGTCACGATAACCACTTTTCATCAGGTGAGCCATATTCTTATCTGCCACCTAAGTTGTATATTAAAAACAACGTATTTTTACCGAACGACAGAATGAATTCGAATAAAAATTGCCAGAGATATAAATTTATATTAGATGACTATTTTACACGAGCAGAGTCGCCAGCAACAGTACTCAACAACAATAAAAGCAGAAACGAAACACACCCAATCGACACCGAATCCCGATTCTATCCGGAACAGACAGCGTTACGATACGACAGTAAACACAGTTAAAAATAACTATCGGTTAACGCTGCTGACGTGCGCACTTACGTCCCGCGTAAAATAACTGTTTCGTAAGAATTCGGACAACACTCCGGAGTAGTTCTGTGAGCTTCATTACAAAACTATGAAGTGTTTTTAAGTTTTTTTTGATACCAGCATCAGATCGATCATGACTAGAAAACCACTCGAAATGATTTATACTCTTAGATGGTAGACAAGCACGTGGAAAGTGGTTACTGTGACCTATGACCGTGTGCAACACCAAGGAGATACACCCGTGCTACTGACCCTGTAAGGACAGAGAGTGCAGAAGAAACAATCAGGACAAGCCTTTAGTCTTCCCACTAACAGTAGAAAAACTCTCCAGCGAGCTCTGACTACGCCGGGAACACAAATGAGGTTATTATAGCCGTGGTATTCTGTAGGGTGAAGGTACTTCCCCAGTCGGACTGCTCAATTGGGACGGGAATACAATTGTGCCTACCTCCTGGTAAAAATAATTGTATATATAAGATAATAATAGTCTCCGCCACTTTACTGAAGTAGCAATCATCATTGATCGTTATCATCATCAACAACAATCATTCAAAATGAAGTACTTAATACAAATAAGTCTTGACTTAAAGGTCTTGCAACCAAGCCATGAATGAATAAAAATAAAAGTCTATATATCATTTTGGTAAGTTTTCACTACTGACAGAAACGATTAAACCTACTCTCCACCTTGAGGTTGGCAGAATCATCGGTATCTATATTATAACCGATGCAAGGCGCCATTTAAATAAAATAAGAAGAAGAAGAACACTACTGACAGAACTCTCATATGTCATTGCTTTTTTTAAATAAAACCAAAACGTCAAACTGTCAGACGTTTTTGGAGGGAAAATTTTGTTCCATCTGTTTCGCACCTTACGTTGCCAGCAATATAAGTTGTATATAGTAGAACAAAGTTGTTGTTTACGGGCGTCACGGCGCAGGTGTCGTGTAGTTCTGTTTGACGAGCTGTTTGATCTGCGCCCACGCTCCTCATAAACTATTTACAATACCCTTACTTTATGGTCATCTATAATTGTCTATTGTTTGTCTATTCATTGATTGAACAGAATGGTTACGGCAGCATATTATTGAGCCTAGATCTGATATACGATTATGTCATGTTGACAATCGATAAAATGTTTGCAATTCCATACAAAACCTACACCGCGGCGTCTGTATTCTTGACTTTTATGAGAGTAACTTACACCGGAAGATTCGTCATTCAGAAAGTGAACGGGAGCCCGATTATTTTATCTCATAGCAAAATCACTGTTATGCGACTAACACTGTAAAAAATTATATTAAATTTTGGACTTTACACGTGTAGGACTAAGGTCCAAAATTAAATGAAAAAGTCTTCGTTACATCTTTTCATTCACTCTACACGATGCCTTTTAATTTTAGACTCTAACAACATAACAGTAAAGTTTTTAAATTAAATGGTATTGTTTGCAGTGTCAGTGTTACGATAATGTTTTTATTATGACACGAAATTAGCAAAATCGGGGCCCATGCACTTCCTTGCAGTTGATAAAGGTGGGCCCTGTAGTTTTTGGTTCGACACCAGCCAACGGGAGCTGAAAGCTGCTGATTGCCAGACGATGTTCTGAAGCAGGTTTTTGTTCTCGGGGTTCGGTTCAAAAGGTTATCGCTCCCGTAAAAATCGAAATAAACCAATTTATAAAGAATGAAGGAGTATGAGAGGACACTGAGTTCCAAAGTACCAGCTTTTTATGCAACCAGAATGATTCATGTTCAAATGACGATGAGTAATTCCATCCGGGTGTAATTTCGTTCCCACGGAAAATTGATAAGCATTTTCTTTAAGCCCCGTGGCTTCCGGCAGAGTAGAATTTGGACCAACCCATCTCTTCCCATGCGGTGTCATACAAGGCGACTAAGGCTGTTTAATATCAGATAAATATATACAACCTAGACTCAGCCTCAGGGGCATGGCTCGAAGCAACAATAGTGCCCGGAAAGCGGCAATAGGCTCACCTCCTATTACGTGGGACCGAATGCAATGATTAGTGAAATGTGGATGGTAAAGGCGTGGTCATATGTATGTATATATTTTCTTTGATGAAAAACTTGAAATGTTTTTTTCATGTTATAAGCCTTTGTAATTGGAATCGTACTAGGCAATCTAGCAAGACTCCCCATGGATTTGCAGCATTAGTGTAGATAATTTTACCACCACCGTTTCGGTCCCACGTAATAGGGGGTGAGCCTATTGCCGTATTTCGGGCACTATTGTTGACTCGAGCCATGCATCTGAGGCTGAGTCTGGACTGTATATATCTGTCTGATGTTAAATAGCCCTATCCCTTAGTCGCCTTGTACGACACCACATGGGAAGAGATGGGGTGGTCCAAATTCTACTCTGCCGGGAACCACGCGGATTTAAAATTTCATTCAACGGTTATAAGGATACTTGTTTGAAATAAACAATTGTGACGTAATTATTTTTAATTGTCAAATGATTATATTATTGAATCTGTCCTAAGACGAATGAGGTATATAGGTTGTGTGGATGATTTAAAATATATCAAAACGCTAAAATAAAAATAGACGTCACTTATAACATTCTTTATTTAATAATTTATTATAGAACGTACCAAATTCAAATTACTAATCTTCATCTAACAAACAAGACGCAAAGGTATCAAAATCATACAGCCAAAGCTCCCTACGGGCTACAGCTAAGATACCCGCGGCTAAGTCATATTCGAACGGCAAGGTGGCGCGCGATTGCCCTGCGCGAGTGACGTCAATGCCGACCTCCCGCCGCGACCCCGCGCGCCCCGCGCCTCCCCGTCGAAGACCGCGCCACGAGCTTCTGAAAAATAATCTCGATTTTCGGACGAGGCTATTTTTTTTTTCTATTCTTCGGCACGTACACACAGATTTTCATTGTTCCATGTGTTGATATGTAGGTGAAGGTGTTAGCCCATTATTTTTTGCGTTGATTTGAAATGTGGCAAGCACGTGGTACTCACCCGTAGATATTATCTGTACGTATAGTATTGTGAGTTACGCACGCTCACGTAAGCAACAGTGTTTAGTTTACAGAATAATCTGTGTAAATTTTAGGGGAAAATAATCACACTAACTCGTTCTCGCGTTAAGTTATCTTCCTCCGTCCTTCCACACCGTGTTTCAGATAAAATTTCATGACATAATTGTTCCTTATACTTCAGAATAAATTATACAAATCAATACTACACACGATTACATACAGAATATTGATCAGGCTCGATCCCTGGCTATGCATGTGAGTTTGAAAAAAAGTTTGCATATCATTATTATGCAATAATTGTAAGTCAAAGCCATGGTTTCTTAGAACAGATGTCACTATCTCTCATAGTTTCTGACATCTCACTACTGACCCTTTTGGATTAATCAGCCTATATAGTAGGGTAGCCAGAGCTCACTGGAGAGTTTTTGTGCTGTCAGTGGGAAGACCAAATGCTTGTCCTGATTTTATGTTCTGCTCTGAGGGCACATATAATCTCAGTTCTTACAGGGTCGGCAGCACGGATGTGACTCCACTGGTGTTACACATGTTCATAGGTCACGGTAACCACTTTCCATCAGGTGGGCCGTGTGCTTGTCTGCCAACTAAGTTGTATAAAAAAAATTATTAACATCAGACAGATATATACAGCTCAGACTGTCACACGTGTCAGCTCGAGTCAAAATACTGCCCGGAAGACAGCAATAGGCTCATCCCTTATTACGTGGGACAGAAAACAATGATTGGTGAAATGTGAGTGTTAATTCACCTCTGCCTAACCCTTCGGGGATAAAGGCGTGATTGTATGTATGTATAGATTAGATGAGTATCAAATCAAATAAATATATTTTTATTAAACGTCATAACGGTAGAAGATTCTATGGAAGCTTGTTTGAAATAAGAACGCGTGACGTCATTCTTTGTTATCGTACTAATATTAGAAATATAAAAGTTAGTGAATATACATTTTCTTGTTGGTTATTAAAACTCGCTCGAATGGACATGGTTGAATATTGGTACAGTACTTCTCTAGAATGATTTCCATATGTTGCGGGAACATATTCAGAATATTTATTTATTATATACTTTATTGTACACCACTAATAAATATCATTACAAAGTATATAACAAGGAATCAGTACAATGGGCGGCCTTATCGCTATTACTACACGTACAGAGCCGTAGGTAACAGCAACATAACTAAGAAGTCCTGTAAATTCCTGTAATCTACAGGGTCGAACTTACAGGTTGATCCTACAGGGAGAAACTATCTGTGCTTTCAGAGACAGATAGTTTTTGTGCCGTCAGTGCAGAAGACAAAGCAGGTCAAGCTTTTGGTCTTCCCACTGACAGCACAAAAACTCACAGTGAGCTCAGGCTACCCTACTCACCGCGGGGAACAGAACTCGAGGTTATTATGACCAAGGTATTCTGTAAGGTGAAGGTACATCCCCAGTCGGACTGCTCAATTGGACGGAAAAACCGTCGTGTCCTACTATGAAACAAAACCATGAATAACATCACATTGGATAACAATACACCACCTTTATGAGTCGGCTAATGTGAATGTGTATTTTATCTTCGTCCACCTTACAATTAGTTACTTCATATACCCTGTGATGCATAGATAAGCATAATAATCTATGCATTACAGGGTAATGCTTTAAAATTTCATTCAACAGAAACTCTCTGTTCTTACAGTGTCGGTCGGACTCCCCTTCTTACACCATTTTTTTTTTATTTCAAGCGCTCACTCGCATACACAACAATCCAATACGGCCGATCAAAGAGTTCAAATCGAATAAGGTTAGCACTAGACAGCTAGTTCACGTGCGGCCACTATTGCAACAGGTGGCCGGAATTTTTACGATACATAATTAACTACCTGCCGAGGTTGGGGCTTGGCCTTTGCTTGCCCTAGTCAATCATTTTGTTCCTGATTGCTAAGTTGTTATAGGTGGCATAGCAAAAGAAAGGAGAGATAGAGCCATTTATTATACACACACGTTTACACTACACATAAAAACTCCATTTTCGCATCAAGAAAAAAACAAATAAAACACAAACAAAAAAATGCAAAAAAAAAAAGACGTACATACATATACATACTGTTTGTACATACTATTTAATTTCCTATTTATGCTATTGAAAATGTGTAATGTATTTTTAAATTGCTATTTAATGTTCTTAATTGTGACATAACATAACTTATAATTTGTATAAAATAAATTTTCCATCATCAATAATTTTTGTACGCCTGTCTGGGCAAAACATGTTGGCACTATAACGACAATTATATTGTAAAAACATCCATGTAACCCTTGTTTATGCAAAGAATCTAGAAAATAAAAAAAATTAAAAAATAGTTTCTTTGGCGGGAAATCATTTTATCTGTCAAAATATTTGGCGGTTCCGTTGTCGAACTCACGGTCACTGTGTGATAATCAGAAATTTCTTTCTTGTTTGTTAGTCCGCTTTAGCAATCTAACAGAGGATTTGGTTGACATTCGATATTTTCCGTGAAGTAACTGCCATGTGAACTCCACATCCCAAAAGCGATATCGAAGCTTTGCTGTTAGACCAATTGTTGAACTTTAAGGACTACCTGTAACGACTACCATAGATGATATAGCATACCATAGATGATATAGCATACCATAGATGATATAGCATACCATAGTGTATAGCATACCATAGATGGTATAGCATACCATAGTGTATAGCATACCATAGATGGTATAGCATACCATAGTGTATAGCAACAGGGACCGAGACGGCTCAACGTGCTCTCCGAGGCAAAACCAGACTAATTTATAAATACAAATATTTACACTGAGTGGGGATGGAACCCGCGAATATATAACAGTGCTATACGTTATTACTATTATTACCTAACACCTCAATCTAAGAGTGGGTTCACACGCGGTCTAATAACCAAGATGTGAACCCAAATCTTCTCAATCGCGTCGACTCCAACTGAACAAAATAGTCCTAACATATTAATAAGTAGGAGGTAAGACACGACGGTATTCTCGTCCCAATTGAGCAGTCCGACTGGGGAAGTACCTCCACCTCGTAACCTCGTGTTGTGTTGTCGCAGTGACTAGAGTAACCAGAGCTCACTGGAGAGTTTTTGAGCTGTATTGACATCACAAAAACTAAAGGCTTGTCCTGATTTTGTTTTCTGCACTGACGACATAGACATTCTCTGTTCTTACAGGGCCGTGAGCACGGGTGTGACTTCCCTGGTTTTACACACGTTCATAGCTCACGGTAATCAATTTCCATCAGGCGGGCCGTGCGCTTGTCTGCCACCTACAGTTGTGTAAAAAAATCTAACATTCAACAATCTTCCATAAACGCTACACGTGTCTTTCATCACAACACACAACTCATAAACCAACCTATAAATAGGCACGTGGTGCACCGAATATGGCGTCAGAATTGCGCGCGTCGGCTGCGTGTACGCATGTTTACAAGCGCCTCTATATATAAACGGGACTATTCGCGTGTCTCTGACTCATGGGGCTAATTAGCCGGCAAGAGGTTACGGACATCGGCAGTTACAGTACGGATGTCGGGACTTTATAAACGATCGAAACAGTATTTAGATTATTATTAGTGTGTGTAATCTATTTGGGTATGTTTCTTAGAATGTGAACAGGAAAACCTGAAAGATTTGGATGTGATATGTAACTAGCTGAGCCGCCCCAGCTTCGCCCGAGATATATTATATGGTATCGATCCTTGAGCCCGTAATATTATAATATTTACATATTGTACGGAAATCGCCCTGATTTGTTTACATTTATGATCACTGCTCCATACCCTTAAGTAATAGCGTAATGATATATACCCTAAAACCTACGTCGATAAACTGGCTATTTAACACAAAAATATGTTTTTAATTCGAACCAGTAGTTCCTGAGACTAGAGCGTTCAAACAAACAAACAAAAAAGATACGATAGTTCTTTCCAAACAGTACATAATAATAAATAGTATTCTAGCGTGCCCGGTTAGTGGCAGTGCCCGGTTAATGGCAATAGGCTCACCACCTATTATATTGGGACCTAAACATAAACTGGCGAAATGTGGGTGCTAGCACCTATGCCTACCCCTTCGGGGATATAGGCGTGAGTTTATGTTATGTTATGTTATTCTAGGATAGTCTACACACCGCTATCTAGAACCAAAGTAAGCATAGCTTAACTAACTTGTGTTATTGGTATGCATACTTATATAGATTTCCTTTTGCAAATAGGCCTGATGGAGCTAGGACACAACGGTATTTCCGTCCAATTGAGCACTCCGACTGGAGAAGTACCTTCGTCCTACTGAACGCCGTGGCCATAATAATCTCGTGTTGTGTTCGCACAAAAAAAGTTTTTGCGCTGTCAATAGGTAAACCAAAGACTTGTCCTGCTTTGTTTTACCGCGGCCATAATGACCTCGTGTTGTGTTCCCGGTGGTGAGTAGGGTAGCCAGAGCTCACTGGAGAGTTTTTGTGCTGTCGGTGAGAAGAGTTACGGCTTGTCTTGATTGTTTCTTCTGCACTGACGGCACAGAAACTCTCTGTGCTTATCAAATCAAATCAAATCAAATCATTTATTGCTTACCAAGTGTACATAGATCTTACAAATTATATGACAGTACTTAAAACTTAGCGCCTTTTCCAGGCATTGCAACATTTAGGTCACATTTTTCTTTATTGAACTAGGTAGGTACAATAATAATTATAATTTGTGACACAGTTAAATTAAATCCGTTATGTTATCAAATATTTTCATTCTAAATATAGGTTTATTTAAAAGTACCTACTCTAATTCATATAACTCATATCAAAATGTTAAATTAAATACAGAGAAAAAAAAAATGTCAAATTCAAATAAAATAAATTGAACAATTTTGATTAAATGTCAATATACAATGTCAATATAAAATGTCAATTTACACTTTATATCTTATTACTTTAGTTTGCATGTTATTTAAATTCAATTCAAAAATACATATACAATAATTATAATGTCAATAAATGCTCACAAACAACAATAATAGCGTATAATATCTTAGTTTTTAATGTATCTAATATATCTTAGTTCTTATCTTCTAAATACTCATCGGTTGAATAGTAGCATTTTTCTATTAGATATGCTCTAAGCTGGTTAGTGAAGAGTGTCATACTTCCCTGTAGTTTGACATGGTTTGGGAGTTTATTAAATATTCTAACTGCCATATAATACGGACTTTCATTTAGCATTTTTATTCTCGAAGGCGGTAGGTGTAGTCTCTTTTTGTGTCGGGTGTTTATGTTGTGAATGTCTTCCTTTGTTTCGAAACTCCCCTTATTTTTGTATACAAATGTGCATATGTCGAAAATGTATATTGATGGTAGTGTCAATATCTTATATTCGACGAAGTAGGGTCTACAACTTTCTGTGTTTTTTATTTGTGCTATTATTCTGATACACTTTTTTTGGACTATGAACACATCATTTATATCAACACTATTTCCCCAAAGCATAACCCCATACCTCAGCCACGAATATGCATATGCGTAGTAGGCTGATAAAGCAGTTTGTGTGTTAGTGTTTTTGTTAATTTGGAAAAGGGCGTATGTGAATTGTGATAGTTTAGCTTTGACGTGTTCTATGTGTGTTTTCCAGTTAATGTGTGTGTCTATGTTTATTCCCAGTAATTTGAATGTGTTGACTTCTTCTAAAGATGTGCGTTGGTGAGTTATGTTTAAATTTAAGGGGGGCTTTGTGTATGGTCTGAATTGTATGATTTTCGTTTTGTTCGAGTTTATTTCTAAGTTGTGTTCTTGTAGCCATTCCGTTATAGTTTGGAGGGTATTTTTTACTATGGTGTTGTGGTTGATTAGGCCGTCGCATTGTATTACTATAGAAATGTCGTCCGCGAAGAGGACGGGTAGTGCCTTTTCCGGGTCTAATGATTTAGGTAAGTCATTTATATAGATCAGGAACAATATACACCCCAGTACGCTTCCTTGGGGGATTGAGCAAGTTAAATGATTTTCCTGCGACCGCACAGACTGAATTTCTTTTTTATGAGTGTCATAATCTTCAATTTGCACTATTTGTGTCCTGTTGTGTAAATATGATTTGAACCATGAGTGGGCGGGTCCGCTACAGGATCGGCAGTGCGAGTGTGCGTCCCCTGGTGTTGCACACGTCCATTGGTCACGGTAACCACTTCGCATCAGGTGGGGCATGTGCTTGGCTGCCACCTAAGTGGTAAAAAAAAACCTATTCATGCATACAAATATTGATATCCATGAATAGGTTCCGCTACGCTACAGAGGCTGTCCCAGAGCTCAGGTTCGATTCCTAGTCATTACACTACCAACGGGAACCCAATCCTAATGCAACCAATTTATTTAGCTTAGCTGATGGAGTTAACAGAAATACTAGTACTTGCAGAGTAGAATTTGGACAACCCCATCTCTTCCCATGCGGGCTGTTTTGTTTTAGTGTGTTTGTCTTCGAGACTAATCTACACTAAACGGTATATTACTCAGTTGAAAGGTTCAACAGATTAATAAGCCACGAAGTCCTAGGAATGATTTTATGCACAAACATTGAACTTGGCGGTTCGGGATTATAGAGATAATGTCTATGGGCTATTGCCCTCCGTCTATTTTAGTGTCGATGGAGTGTTTACTTTGGCACTACGACTAACGGTCTGTGCTTATGATCATTCTTAAAAAAAAACAAATCATAATTGGGTATTTTCCTGTACTTAAAATAAATTATTTAACTGTGCTTACTAAATTAATAATGGTAAAATAGCGGTAAAAGTTGCGTCTGTTCTTATTTTATCGTTTTTATTTGTTTTTAATCATCCAGCCAACAGATAAAAGTTAATTATTTGACTGTTAAATGTTATGATCTCGCAACAAATTATTTCATACAAGTTTCCTTATAACGTACCGTTTTGACGTCTAATAAAAAGTACTCAATTTGACTACATACATACATACAATCAAGCATTTATCTCTGGAGGGTTAGGCAGAGGTGAATTAACACCCACATTACACCAATAATTGTATTCAGTCCCACGTAATAGAGGGTGAGCCCATTGCCGTATTCCAGGCACTATTGTTGACTTGAGTCATGAGTCTAGGCTGTATATATTCACCTTGTACGACACTGCATGGGAAGAGATAGGGTGGCCCTAATTCTACACAAAATTTAACTAGTCATTCAAATACCCAACTTCATATTTGGCTTATTGTTATAACAGTTGAGAGGTCAACTTTCAGAAAATGGGGAGGCACCTATATCATTCATATCACTTTTTCTTTATTTTTTACACTTAAATGTAACACAGCGTCAGTATTTAATCCACTTTTTTCTTTATTTACTAACAATTCGTAAGAAGTTTGACAGCAAAACAACGCCAGCGATAATATGCAACCTAACGGAATAAATAAGAAGTATACCTCTTTATGGCGAAGTACCTAAGTGAGGCTAGATGATTTTTGAATCATCATCATCCTTGCGTTAATTCCGATCGTATCTGATACCTTCACCTAGGAATCCGTGGTCCGCTTTCCCAGTCTAACTACGCGACTGAACTTAAATATTTTCCGTGAAACGACTGCCACCTGACCTCCACAACCAATTGGCGTTATTGAAGTTCTGTATTTAGACTAGTTAGACTTTTTAGGGTTGCAACTACCAGTAACGGCTGCCATGTTCGCATGGCAACCAGTGCTGACTCCCTAGAGATACGAGAGGGGTATTAATCTTAAGAATAACTTTTTTTTTACGTGCGCAAAATCCCCACGTATGCCCCCCCCCTCCCCCCACCGGAGCTGGTGGAAGAGGTTATGTCGGACTCGAACCAACTAAAACGCATGCCGCCTGTGGGTCGCTTTGGTTGCCGAAGGTGAGGTTGACAGGCATATCCCTCGCATCCCGGCCGACACAGGGCCATCTCTCACGATCTGGCCCTCTTCTCGGGTGTGGGGACTACAGAGTCCCCAACTCGTCCCCGGAAACGGGGAGGCGCGCGAGGCGGCCTGCATCTTAAGGACTACTTGGCTAGTGCTGCGTTGCGTTGCAATGCGTAAACCTACTTGCTTACCGAATCTAATTATTTTAACGTAAAGATGTTTATACATCGTAATTTGTTTTTTTTAAGAATATTAGAACCGAAACTACCAATATTCCCTGTAACCCCTCCAGCTAAGCTAAATGACTTGTGTTAGGAGTAGGTTCACATCGGCAGTGTAATAGCCAGTATTTGAACCCGAGACCTCTCAATCGTAAGAACCACTAAGCTACCGACGCTTCTAGTTATCAGTGTTAAAAATAATATTAAATTAGATACCCCATCTATTGCCGCGAGTTTCCTAGAATATATATCCTCGGAGTCTGGGGTCCGCTTCACCAGTCTAACTGCGGAATTGGCTGAACTTCGATATTTTCCGAGAAGCAACTGCCATATGACCTCCACAACCCGAAGGCTATATCGAAGTATTGCAGCTAGAGCAGTTGTTGAACATTTCAGGGCTCCAACGTAAAACGCGCTCTCCGAGGCACGACCAGACCAATGTAAATAAACATTCATGCATTCAAATATTTACACTGAGCGGGGATCGAACCCGCACCTCCTGCATAATGGCCACGTTCACTACCACCACACCACAGAAGCTGTCTTCATACTGAATATGTGAGCGTAACCCGTGCGGTGGTATTCACAGCGATGGGAAATACTGTTTATGCTTAAATAGGCCTCAATAGTTCCTAAAATTATACAGAACAAGTCTTAAAACAATTATCAGACCACTGTTCCTTCAAAAAGCACCTATACACCATCGGTGTCACGAACAGCCCCCTTTCCAAGAGGTGTTTTGTAGCTGAGAAAACAGCTGCTCACTTAATACTGGAATGCGAGCCAGTAGCCCCCCAACAATCTCAAACGATCTCGGCACAGTGAGGTCGCTCCGCGAAGCCTGTAATGTCCCCAGTAAGCTTCTGCGTTTCTGAGTGGAGCTAGGATAGCTGCTTCAGCCAGTGCTCTTCACTCACAACGGCCCATGTAAAGAGACTAGGAGCGGACAAAGGAGCTTTCTCTTTCCATTCCATGTCTTAATAGTTACAGTTATGCAGTTAAATCTGCATTTGATCAATGTAGTCAGTATTGATAATAGAGCGGACCCTGAACTCGGAAGTGCAACCTTTAGATGTAATTGAGATTAGCACTTGGATAAGAAAGTACAGTCGCTATCAGAAGTCATTGAGCACGTAACCATATAAAAGCACCAGCACAAAGGCGTCCTATGAATATCTTTAAAGCCCATTCTTTTTTTTTAATGTGCGTAAAATCCCCACGGATACCCTCACCACCGGAGCCGGTGGGGGAGGTTATGTCGGACTTGAACCGAATAAAACGCACGCCGCCTATATGGACTGCAGATTGCCGGAGGTGAGATAATCTGAGACAAATCCGTCGCCCATACCAACCTCTCTAGGTCCGAAAATCATAATTAGGATGTCCCAACTATGATTTTTAATGTTGATACAACTCTGCTTACTCCTTTGGTGATTTACAGATATGAACATATATGTGCGTATGTATGTATGAACGAAACAACAAGTAAGAAACATCAATTTAAACAGAATATCAATAAGTTAAAAGTATGTCGGTCTACGAATTGCTACGCCGTAGCTGTCTCACTGTACCGGACACCAGCGTAGCTTTGTTGAAACTTAAAAGTACTTAGAAAAATAAAGACTTCGAAAAATTTGCGCTACAAAAAAAATATTGACTTCAATCCGTATACTACTAGACAATATGTTTATAGCAAATAGTGTCACAGTTTCTGGTTGAGGCGGGAATGAATTTCAAATTTGGAACAGACCTAGATAAATGAATTAATGAATTTTGACTTCGTGTAAGCCGTGTGAATTTGGATCACCCCATCTCTTCCCATGCGGTGTCGTACAAGGCGACTGAGTGATAGGGCTGTTTAACATCAGATAGACATATACAGCCCAGAGTAAGCCTCAGATGCATGGCTCGAGTCAACAATAGTGCCCGGAAGACGGCAATAGGCTAAACTCAGTTAAATAATTTATTTTAACTACAGGCAAATATCCAATTATATTACTGTTTAAGACCTATTGTAAAATTATTTGCCACTTGTTATTACTTTTTGTGTGTTAAAAGTATCAATACAATTTGACGAACAAAACAACTCTTTATGAATAGAATAGTTTTTAATAATCATTCTACTATACAAAGTAGGTTCCAAAATATATTTTAAAGGCTTTTTGTACAGAAGGGAATTAGGTAGTTTAGCTTAGTATATTATGTTAGTGCATAATTAAATAAATATTCTACAACATTCTACGCACAGCACAACGCTATCTTGACCATGGGTCTACATGGCGTTGTGTGCAATGTTGTAGAATATGCGCTTAATTGCGGATAAACATACTTATCTACTTTTTTGTAAATACATACATATTATACATAGCCTGGTATGGGTAATGGACTGGTGAGACGAGGTCTCGGGTTCGGGTGAGGTAATCAATGACGTATTATATTAATAGATACACGAAGATGTCTTTCAAGAATAGTATGGAAATAACACGAAGTATAAAATATAATATAGCTAATTACTTTGGCAAACCGATTCGCGGAGGATATCGGGCGTAGTATCAGGGATCGTACCTGGTCCAGAGGCTGTCCATCGCCATTTAAAGGGGCAACGCAGCCAGCGTGATGGGCACCTTTGCGCCAGTTACAGGTCCGGTCGCGCCTATCTTTTAGGGACGAGCACAAATGCGTGTGATTGTTTGTATTATGTATATGGACCGTAAATAAATGACTATATTATAAAATAGGATACAAAAGGATCAAATTAAGCATCGAAAAACTCCTCCCCATCGATGTCGACTGGTAATGTGCCCAAAAGGCTGGCGGCATTGCACCGTTGGATGGCAATGCCAATCCGTTGAGCGAAAAAGAGGCCAGCCCTTTGGTCACGCGAAGCATCGACCAGTCGTTTTGCTATTTCTTTGTATAGCGACCGTGCGCTCGGACCCCACGAACCCAGCGTTTCAACCCTAAACGGCTCAAATATGTAATTGTTTGTAATGTTATCATATTTTCGCTGTTTGAGGGTCTCCGCAGATGCCGCAGCAGCACAAGCGCAATCCATCGTACTTGGAAGATGGGAAGGGGCATGGGTGTCGACGCTAGTTAGTTTATTTATATCTTATTACATTACTTTACATGTTATTTAAATTCAATTCAATAAAATATAAAAAATATGAACTATAATATTAAATTATCTGAATTATATTATTATTTATATTAAACTTCTCAGCTTTTTTGGCTGATATGTGTGAACCTATCACGGGCTTAAGCCAAGTGAGTCGGTTCATTTAGAATTGTGGTGGGTGTTTGTGTAGTGGATGTGAGGAATCGTCTAATGGAGCATGTATCTATAACAACTGATCTCTGTAATGAAATATATACTTTTTTATGTAGGCCTAATTCTGTGAGTGATGTGTGTGTGATTTTGGAATGAGACCTGTGGATGAGAGAATGATAGGTATTATTTTAACTGTGTGTTGATGCCACAATTGCCGTATTTCATCAGCAAGTGATATGTATTTTTGAATTTTTTCAGTTAGGAATTGAAATATATTTTTTTTATACCACTTAGTTGGCAGACAAGCACACGGTCCACCTGATGGGAAGTGGTTACCGTGGCCTATGGACGTATGCAACACCAGGGGTGTCACACTCGCGCTGCCGACCATGAAGAAACCTTCTGATGCCCCTCTTGAAGAACCCCATATTGTAGGCGCTTGGGAAAACCTGGTCTATTGTTTGTAATCGTTTTAATTTCAATTAATATTATTATTGTTATATTATATTGTTAATATTATTATTGTTATGAATTTATTAGTCAAGACTATTTTTGCGTACCGCACTGTCGCGTCTCTGATTGGTGCGTAAAATGATCATTTTTTTATCGCCATTTTAGAGTACAGACAACATATCTATTGAATGAAATTTTAAAGCATTTAGTATGCTAACTATTCAACGCCGTAATACTCGTATGTATAGCAGAATTTGAATGGTTTCGGTCGTGGGTTCTGTGGCTTAGTGGTCAGTACGTTCCCCCTGTAAGGGAAAGAGCGATCTTTCCTTCCAATCCCGCCTCAATTCACAACCTATTCATTTTTTTCTATATCTTAATCGATTTGAACATATCTATAGTTTATATACATAATTGGACGTAATACTTTTTTATTTTCCCACAGAGCTTACCGTTTTTTCGTTTAACTGAAAAGAGCCTGACTCGAATTGACATTCAAGTGCTCTATTAACCAACAGTCTAAAATTACAACCTTTGGCGTTAAAAATCCATATTTATGTTTCATAATATGCTAATATCCTATTTCTCATATTTAATTATTTGTACACGTAAGACAGTCCACATATTTGTTATTATAAATCATTGATAACGTTAAATTGATGAAATATTACACCAATTTAAATGGTTAAAAGATTATTTACAAATATGGAACGTGGCCTTTTTAGACCTTACCGTTAAAACACAACATTTGCAGGTTATTTGTAACAGGCTATACGTAATAGGTATAAGTCGTAACATCATGTCTCTCGAGATGGCGGCCGCGGGCATGCGCGCCGGTATCGATCCAGCGCGAGATGAGCACGAGAGCGCCGCCTGCATGCTCCCAACACTGCCGCTGTCTATGCCCGGCGCCACTTTCAACACGTTTCATGTTCTTTTTACCAATATTTGATATTCCTTTTTTAGATTGATATTCTATTGGGTACTATTGGCGGGAAAATGTTTTTTATTTTTAATATTTTAGTCTCTACTGTCAATTGCTCCACAGTTCAGAAATAGATTTTTTCAATCGTGACCCCGATGAGAGACAAAATTTTTGAATATTATTTACTTAAGTATAATATCTCCGATGTATCTACAGGTCTGCTAATAAAACGAAGTTAGATTCAAATCTTAAGTCATGACCAAGAAGTAATTCGATTTTTTTTAAATTAACCAGAGCGTGGTTTGCTAAAAGGTCATTAGAGCAATAGGTTGAATAATATTTGTATTAAAAAACAGAGTTCTCCATTAAACGAAAGTTAAGCACACTTCGACTTTTTGACTATTTTGGTTACTAACCGAATTACGCATATACGTATATAAATGTCAAAATCTTTTAATTTTTAAATTCTCATGGGTGCCATTGCTGTAATGCATACATACTGTATTTTTTTTTCTAAATAAGTATCGATTTAAAAAAAAATCTTTATTTAAGTACAAGAGTTACAGTACGCGATGACTTATAAATAGAGGATGTATGATAAAATTCTTCACATTTAAATATATTAATAAATAAATATTCTACAACATCCTACACAACGCTATCTAAGCCCCTGGTAAACATAGACTGACTAGCTTGTGTTATGTAATCTAGAATGCGGATAAACATACTTAGATACTTTTTTTGTAAAAACATACATATCATGCATAGAAACACCCAGAGCAATGCAAATATACATATTCATGCATACAAATATTTGCACTGAGCGGGAATCGAACCCGCGCCCCCTGTGTGATAGTCGAACGTTATACCGCTACGCCACAGAGGTTGTCACCATCAGGCGAGGCAACCAAATAGACCAGCCACTCATAAAAAAACCAAACTACTTTTTGGTCATGCATTAATAGTTGCGGGTTACTCACTCCCGTAATTAAGTATGTTTGAAAATACATAATTCCTTTGCAAAATAATCTTAACCCTTCAGCAGCTATGTTCCACAAGTATACGTAGTTAGCGTGTCTGAGTCCCATGCGGGTAGCATGGCCGACCGCTCGTGCCCGGGTGCATCGCGTGAGGGGTAATGAAATGCGTGCGCGCCCTCTCTTGTAAATCCACTACTCATTAATATTATACATTATAGATTGTACATTTTTATAGCACATATACATTTTCATGGTACTCAGTAAATATGATTAAAAAAATAATAGGTTATGGTCTATAACTTTATGGTGATGCTTGTTTTTTTTTTTTGGAAAAAGGTTTGGTCACGCATGTAGTGTGTTAAATTGTACGGTTTCAGACATCCTGGCGAGATCAATATTTTTTAAATATACTACTAGCTAACTTAGAATCAATGTAAGACCACAACCCGACCAGTACCGTTCAAAAATTATATGCGAACCCATAGTGTCAAAATTCCTTTTTTTTAGTTTCTACGTATCGTAGTATGCAGGCAGTCAAAATCGCCATGCTATCGGTAAACCATCGGATCGCGAAACGTCTCCTAAACATAGAAAGAACAAGTCTAAGAATAATTGTGGGGACAATAATTGTCCACTGCCCCCTCAACAAGCATCTATACACCATCGGTGTTACGGACAGCCCCCTATGCAGGGGGTGTTTCGCTGCCGAGGAAACGGTCGCCCACGTAATACTGGAATTCGAGGTAGTAGCCACTCAACGATCACAAATCCTTGGAAAAGTGAGGTCGCTCCGCGAAGCCTGTGAAGCTCCCATTAAGCTTCTGCGTTTCTGGGCGGAGCTAGGCTGGCTGCCAGTAACTCTGCACGCACAATGGTGCCACAAAAGAGGCTAGGTGCGGACCAAGGAGTCCCCATTCCATTCCATTCCACATTTGAAATTCAAATGTCAAACGCCACCCACCCCAGGAACTGTGACGTAATTTTTATTGTAAATAATTTATAGCGAGCATACTATACACTAACAGACAACAAACTGATACTTCTGCTAAGAAACCTCTCAGAGTTTCCTTTCACCTACAGAATACGAGAATTTCACCAACAAAGTAAGGCTATAGGTACACGTCTACATGGTCGCTACGCGGGAGTCTCGTAGACAGCTACGAGCTACGAGATTGTGAAAATGATTACAACTTTTACAGTACTGTTACTGTGTTGATGTATATAATATTTAACTGCATAGTACCTGTACAACTTCTGCAATAGCTACAATAATAGGGGTGTAAGGGGTACCAATTAGCGAAGAGTAAATATTCTAAAAAGGGATGCCAGTGGAAAAAGAAAACTCAGATCGAGTTCGGTTCAGGCGGGATTCAAACCCGCGAACCCGCACTGAGCCACTGAACCTCACATGAAGCCATTCAAATCTTACTATATACATCCATCTTGCGGCGACGATGGGAGCCCTACCAAAACTCGTACTAACCAAATTAGTTTGCCGTGCATCATGTAATCCTCTTGGATCTTTTTCTCACGGATGAATTAATCTTCTTGGAGACCAGTCTTTCTGGTCTAATGGTGATAAACAGACCCTCCACGGTCTGTATATCACCATTAGACCAGAAATACTGGTCTTCGTCTTTTTTATTTACTTGCGAAAAATCTCAACGGTTGTCCCCCGCCCCTGCCGGAGCCGGTGGGAGAGGTTATGCCGGACTCGAACCGACTAAAACGCCTGTGGGTAGTTTTTGGTTGCCGAGGGTGAGGTTGATAGGCACATCACTCGTAGATCGTGGAGTCTTAGTAATAGGGTATGGACCCCAAAAAGAGGATCACTTATCATTAACCTGTTTCATTCAACTCGCATTACTAAGATGTTCAAATGTATTATTTACTAAGTTATTTGTAAATTCATGCGTTTATGGTCACCCATCCACCGGAAATTGTTAAATTTAGTCGTAATACTAATGTGTGTATAATACCCGGCTTTTGAGGAGAGTCCAGTTTTGATTAGCTTGCTTTTTTAATATAGAACTTACGAAATTACTAATATTCCCTCTAACCCCTCTAGCTAAGCTAAATTGCTTGTGCTAGGAATGGATTCACGTCAGAAGTGTAATGGCCAGGATTAAAATCCGGGATTTATCGATCGTGAGGCCAAGTTCTTAACTACTAAGCTACCGATGAATTTGTTTTATTATCTATCGCACAGCACATGTCAGCAGCTTGATATATTTATAGAGTGGTTAAAACTGAAGCTTTAGTACTAATATTTTATAAAATCACACTGTTTACTACATATCACAGCAGGGTATAGACTGGATGCGAAAGGCAGAGGATTTGGTGCTGCAAATATTGAAAGAAGCCGATGGATAGCACCACACATGATATGATTTCTGTCAAATGTAGCGCTTTCCAGCAGTAGATTGCAATAGGCTAATAATTAAAAAAGATCTCGTTCGACTAACGATAAACAGAACACTCTCAGTCGCAAGCCGATCATAACTGAACTCTCAGTCTTCCTGATGTGCCGAGAGCTGTATGACTGTGTCAACATATCATCTAACTGTGCCAATGTTGTTCTAGTGTGCAACTTCATAGTACACGAGCGATGCGTGGGGCAGGTGGTGACGCCGTGCTGCGGGGTGGCGCCGAGCCTTATCAAGGTATGTACGCACCAAGATTTCAATATTTTATGCATGATCTGGGTAAAAAAATAATAACAGCGGTAGCCTAGTGGTATGGGTAATGGACTGCTGAGACGAGGTCTCGTGTTCAATCCCAGGTTTTATCATGGCACACACCAATGATGTTTCGACGCTTTTCGAAGTTATGTGTGTATATTTATCGCAGGTTTATAAGTGCCCGGTTAATGGCAATAGGCTCGCCACCTATTACATTGGGACCTAAACATAAACTGGCGAAATGTGGGTGCTAACACCTCTGCCTACCCCTTCGGGGATATAGGCGTGAGTTTATGTTATGTATGTTATGTTCAGAACGCGCGTGTTCGATTCCCGCTTAGTGCAAATATAATGTAAACATGAATAGAATATCTTTATTGCACTGGTTTGGTCCGGTCGTGTTCTTCATTGATAACACAACCTTCAGCAGAAACGAATTCTAACAGTAATTTTTTAATTTTGATAGACGGCCTCTGTGACGGGGTGATAGTGTATTTGGCTGTTATTTGGGTAGTGTGGGTTCAATTCCCACTCAGTATATATATGTATTTGCAGTTACGGAAAAAAACGTATATAAGTATACCTTTTTTTTTTAAAAACGTATATAGTCCCGCCCTACAGAATACCGCGGCTATAATAACTTTGTGTTGTGTTCCAAGCGGTGAGTAGGGTAGCCAGAACTCTATAGAATTTGTGCTGTCAGTGGGAAGACTAAAGGCTTGTCCTGCTTTGTCTTCTACTGACGGCACAGAAACTCTGTACTTACAGGGTTGGCAGCGCGACTGTGAATCCTCTGGTGTTACAGACGTCCATAGGTCACGGTAACCACTTTCCATCAGGTGGGCCGTGTGCTTGTCTGCCAACTAAGTGGTATAAAAAAAATAGTATATTCGCAATGTAGAATCTATAATGCAAGCTAGTTATTGAATTAAATTTTAAAGTATTTAGTATACTAACTGTTCAAATTGATTAAAATAGGAAAATCGTAAAGATTTGGATGATTGCAGGCTTAGTTCGGTAGCTCCGTGGTCAGAGTATTCCCCCTTGTAAGGGAAAGATCGCCGGTTCGAATCCCGGCTGAACATTTAACTGGAGTATATCTTGCCTATTTCTAGTAAAGCAATCACACGCATCCATGCTAGTCCTTAAAAGAAAGGCTGTTATTAAAATTATGTATACTCTTCAGCTTAATCATTTCTAGTAAATATAAAAAAACTATTGTTTGGCACAGAACCCGGTGGCCCATTGCTGGTCAGAGCCATCACACCACAAGCGCAAATTCTGCACGGTGTGTCGCAAACGACTCGATGAATTACCGGCTTTGCACTGTATGAGTAAGTACACCTTAATTATTATACTTTATTTTATCGTTATATTTTTAGAAAGTTAGAAAATTGACAGATATATATACAGTCCAGACTCAGCCTCAGATGCATGGTTCGAGTCAACAATAGTGCCCAGAATATTGCAATAGGCTTATATTAAGTAGGACTGAATACAATGATTGGTGAAATATGTTGTTAATTCACCTCTGTCTAACCTCCAGGGATAAAGGTGTGATTATATGTATGTATAACTTGTGCGCATTAACATGTCACCTGGCTTTTTTCATGTAACAATTACAAATCTCAAATAAAATACAATAACCAATGACTACGAAACTCAAACTAAGACAAACGTGCAACGGTCACTGTGTTGCGGATACTGCTGGTCTCGAAGAAGAGAGTCGGGCGGGCCTCGCTCGGTTTCGAGGCAGTTGCCATGTTAATTCGCGCGAGTTGTATATATGTTGAAAATTGCACTAGCAAATGAAAATTTAAGAAGACTGCCGTGGAGAAAATATTCTTTTTTTTTTATTTAGGACATGTCAATTAGACTTCGCCTTGCCTGATGGTAAGCTGAAGGCAAAGTCCCAGAAAAGAGGGTCACTCAGCTTGACGGCCTCATCATATGCTTTTTCACGCCCCGCTTAAAGGACCCGGGACTGTAGGAAGAAGAAAATATGAGAAGAGATGAAAGTAATGTTGTGAAAAATGTTTAAAGTATGAAAGTAGATATAGGTATTTAAACTATCATGGTCACTCACATCAGTATCACAATAAACGGGATATTTACCATGTTTCATTGTTTTGAGTTTCCGATATTTCGGTTACTTTTTCTCTGTTCACCGCCACTACTCCAGTTCCTCCGTGATCATGGTGCTTGCAACAGCGCCGAAATATCGGAAACTCAAAACAATGAAACATGGTTAATATCCCATTTATTGTGATACTGATATGAAAGTAGATGTCTTTAGTAGCAGATATATAGGCCCAAGAAAAGCCGTATGATATGACAAGGAAGGGAGTGGCAGAAGAGATGCCGTCTGACAGAAATGTATAGAGGAGAATGACAATGACACAGAGTAGTATTTGGACCACCCCATCTCTTCCCATGGAATGTCGTACAAGGCGACTAAGGTATAGAGCTGTTTAACTGCAGACAGATATATACAGCCCAGACTTAGTCTCAGATGAATGGTTTGAGTCAACAATTGTGTCCGGAAGACGGTAATAGGCTCACCCCTATCACGTAGGACCGAATTTAATGAATGGTGAAATGTGGGTGTTAATTCACCTTTTGATTTTATACTGTTGACATTTTGTATGCTAACCATAGATGTAAGACAGATATTGTTACTAACAAATTGGGCCCTGTTGCCATCAATAAAATGATATTATTATATTATGCATAACCCTCCGGGGATAAAGGCGTAATTATATGTATGTTTGTATATGTTCCACATCAGCCACATTATCTTGTAATGTCTAGAATCTTTTGAAACATTTCTGTGTATTGTATAACACAGTTTGCGAATACTACGTGCACGGGGAATGTGTGGACTTCGCGGCCGCAGACTGCAAGGAGAACGCGACGTATTGCGCTGGCAGCGAGCCCCGCCACGTGCACCACTGGCGCGAGGGCAACCTACCCGCCAACTCCAAGTGCGCCGCCTGCCGCCGCGCGTGCTGGTCGGCCGAGTGCCTCACGGGGTACAGATGCGAATGGTGCGGCAGCACGGTAAGGAACTTATAACACTCCTTAAGTCCCGGACGAGAATTCAGCGGCGATTGAAAGAGAAAGAGAGAGAGGATAAATTCTATCTCTTTCTCTCGAATTAGCAACTCATTGTCGTAGCAATCCATGCGACTCGCCGCTGACTTCGTAGCCGAAGTCTAAAACCTATTCAATGCTGAGTAACTATTTCTGAACAAACACGAGGTCTATCTGATTGTGAAACAGAGTTTTACCTATAACGAGTAAAGGGAGGAAAATAACAGACAAAGAGGAGGGTAAGACCTCTTGTGGTCTTATAAATCGACTGAAGCCATGCCGAAGTGATCCCATGATAGGAAAAATAATGCTCTAAAGAGATTTCCTCAGATTTCCTTCTGTTTCTCTATAATCTTCTTTCTTTCTAAGTTCTACATCGTAGAAATTGTGATGCCTTACATCTGAGGCATCACATGTTCTAGCAAATGTTAGTCTGAAGTAACAGTTTACTATTGTGACATAAAAAAAGTACAATTTATCCCAACACACCTCCTCTATATCGCTTACTGTATTCGCATTGCCCCCACAGTGCCACGCTGGATGCCGCGCTTTGATTTCTGAAGAATGCAACTTCGGGATGCTGCAGCCGATCTTCCTACCACCTTCAGCAGTATCGATACCTCGGACGGAGGTCCCCATGGAGGCGATCATCGGGGTGCACGTGCGCCCACCTCCCTCTCAGCGAGACTTCGGATGCCGTAAGTGTCCCGACTCGACCCAGTGGGCCCGACCCAGCACCGCTTGCCGTCACCTACTTGTGCCAAGCAATCGGCGAGCTTACTTAGTATAGGCCGCGCTTAGTAGTCCAATAGACAGGCACACACGGTCAGAACTTGCCTGGACATACATATTTTTATTATACCTATTTTTGATATACTTATTTCTTTGATACTTTTGCCTCTCAGGGTTTGGAAGTAGTTATGACCTTTGATATACCTACCTTCACGTTTGGCTTCCATCAGTACCTTCACTCTCGTCTTCTAAATTACGATGCACAGTAGCTATGGGAAGGTCGAGCGGTCCTGATCGTGCGTGGCTGAGGGCGCCCGGTTCTGGGGACCTGGGGCGGTGTAGGCGGACGTTAGGCGGTGTAGGGCGCTGGCACATAGCACCTGGCGGCGCAGTGAGCGTGTGTGTTGGGGCAGCGCGCGCCGAGCCAGGACTGGCGGGCGGCTGGGCGCCGGCGCGGCTGGTGACGCTGGCGCGCCGCCTGCTGCCCGCCGCCTGCAGCCCGCACGGCGGCGCCTCGCCCCCCTACTCCAGAGGTAACCCGCCCGCTCCCACGCGCCGTCCACACACCTGCATTACTCCTCTTAGTAGAGACGTACCCATTCGAGATTTAGTCGATTTTTATTCGTTTAGTTGATATTGACATCGTGACGTGTCATTGTCATGTCATTCTTTCAGTGTCAATCGTAAATATTTGAAATACAAATGAATCTCGAATTGATATATCTCCTTGCATGTTATTTTACTAACTTAACAGTTCATATTTCAATGAAGATTTATGCATTTTAAATGCTTGTGTCGGATGCTTACACCTTCCTTCTAGATGCTTTTCTATTATATATATCTGATCACATATTCATTTACCATTCATAATTGCTGAAAGAATGGACACAGGAGCATTGACGAAGCATCGTTATTAAAACCGCTCTAACGAAGAAATCCCGCGAAAGTACTTTCAAAATTCATGATATATAATATTCATGTATTATTTTTAACCAAACCACGCTGTCATTTGGTCACAGCAAAACATCAGTCGGGAAATTCTTTTTAGAAACACTTCGAAGCAAAGAGCAACATTGAAATCAGAACCTTCTTACTTTTGAAAACATAAGTAGTCATATAACGTTGCATTAAATAACAAAAATCACCAATACATGTGTCAGTAGCCACTCGTCCTGTATTCACTCGTTTCAAATTTCAAGCCACTCTACTGTACACGCTTCGTTCACCCCTATTCTCTGTGTGCATGAACCGAAGGTAACGAATGCTTAATAACACCCATATCATTATACTCGCCATATGTAAATAAGCACCCCTCTACTTCACTTCTCGATATCTTTCATCTCTCGATTCTTTAGTCGATTTTTCTGCTCATGAAACTACAAGACCACAAAATGATTTTAATAAAAAGTAAAAATTGGAGATTTATATCATTGGTTTCATAAACTTAAACTGGGGCCTGATTCTATTAAGTTTATGTCATAACAAACCCACTGTCCTATCAATGACACTGCAAAATATGTGATTATATTTTAGACTTTAAGTTAATTAGATTAAAGTCCAAAATTAAATGAAAAGGTCCACAAGGTGCCATTTAATTTTAGAAATTAAGAACAGGGAAGTAGTCTAAAATTAAATGTAAATAAAGTCTAAAATTTTGCGGGTTCGGTTCCCGCTCAGTGCAAATATTTGTATGCATGAATATCTATATTTGCATTGGTCTGTGTGTGTCTATGTATAATATGTATGTATTTACAAAAAAAAGTATCTAAGTATGTTTATCCGCATTCTAGATTCCATAACACAAGCTAGTTAAGCTATGCTTACTATGGGCCTGGTGTAGAATGTCGTGGAATATTTATTATTTGAAAAAATGACATTTCATGCAGTGTCTTAGGCATGACAGTGACTAACATGAAATAAAATTAACAAAATCGGTGCCCTTATTCATTTATTGATTTCCCACGACTGTATTATACCCTCGGCACAGTGAGGTCGCTGCACGAAGCCTGTGCAGTCCCCAGTAAGCTTCTGCGTTTCTGAGCGGAGCTAGGCTGGCTGCTCTAGCCAGTATTCTATACGCACAATGGCCCAATAAAGGAGGCTAAATGCGGACAAAAGAGTTCCTTTCCAGACTGTACTAAATTTCAATTCAGTATCAAAATAATAGGGATATTTACCATGTTGCATTGTTTTGAGTTTTCGATATTAAGGCGCTGTTGCAAGCACGTCATCATGGTGCTTTCAACAGCTGATGTGAGTGATAGTTTAAATACCTATAAAATTGTTTTATTTATTTTATTCAATTTTTAAATAACATATACGGTGATCCAAACGAAGGTAGTAACGCTTCTTCCTCGGAAGGCTTCTTTAGTAAGTTTTCTAGATACACGGCAGCAAAATAGTATTTTCCATATATACATCATCCCTATTTTAATCAACTAAACTCGTACTCTCACTCATCTCATCATTAAGAATGAGAAATAATTGAGAATCAATATAATTGAGAATCAATAACCCCAAAAGACCCCGAATCGTCTTTCGAAAGCTCTCTTCGAAATCTCTTCTACCCTCTCTAGGTAGGTTGGCAAGAGTCTGCTCAGATGAAATACTATAAAGCACACTGGCTCATCTTATTTTTCTACATGGCAATCTCTAGACAAGCGTTACAAAACAGTGTCACTTTCTTTCGTCATCCTTTACATTGAGTCCTAGTCGCTTCCGAGACTGTCGCAGAGCCTGCAATTCGCTCGGTCTTGGGCATCCCTATCAGTGAAGCTTTTGACACACATGTAATTTTTACGCTGTGCTGTCCTTTTACCTAAGTATGTAGCTTAGTGATCACCACCAAATGTCGCTTCGCCAGGAAGGCTATACTTACCACCATATCCAATGGGCCAATGTGCAATAAATCAATTAGCCTATCGCAGTCACAGCTGGACATAGGCCTCTCCCTAAGTAGTAGGCTTTGGTCTACTGTTTCCACGCTAACCAGACGGATTGGTGCAGGGTTTTATTTCGAGTTTTCCTTCTCTCGCAGTGATATCGTCTGCGTGTTATTCCGTTAGTCCACTCTTACGACACCCTTCGAGTCAATATTATCTGTAACCATATATATCCCCCTATTTCACGCCTCATTCTGATCAAACATAGCGCAACGTCAAATTGTAAACAATATCGCTTTTTCAAGTTTCAAAACATTTATACATAAATTAACATTTATATATTTATTATAATATTTCACAATATTATTCATTCCTGTATAAAGTATTTTCCCTACATTTTCTCAATTTTGTCACCCCTGTCTTGTAGTTGAGTGATCCTCCAGACCTATACTTTGTTCAATACTCCCTCACACTGCCGCGTGACCGGCCAGCCCAAGAATACTCATGATGCAGTATTCCAACGGCACCAGGTAACATACGGACAACCAGAAATAACATACATCGTATGTATATATGCTTAAGTATCCAACGCTGCTTTTGTGTTGGACGCCATTGCTTAAAATTTAAAAAAAAATATCGGAAGAACACAGCCCGCCAAATGTCAAGTGTCTTATACTTTGCTGTAGAAAAAAAATATCATGTTAAAAGTTAATTATATTTCTGTTTATTACACGGTTGACACAATGGATCAATAAATTAATAACATTATTTAATTTTGAATACATTTTCCCCAATATTATAAGGTAAAACAATTTTAAACAATGGCATCCCAATATAGGTATGTGTATTGTACGATACACTACGATAATAATATGTGTGACGAATGTGTGTAATTATGGAATTTTATTTTGCAGTGGTATCATACAAATTAATGTTAGTAGATGCTGTATCGTTATGAAATTTATTTCTGTACAGTAAGTTATTGATAAAGTTATTATTTAAAAATCAATAGTATCGTATTTACTTCCACAGTCAGAATGTAGACGTGCTATGTTTTGACCCTTCAACCAAAAATCTTACTGTACAGAAAATTTTAATAAAATATTTAATATAAACAATAAAGTAGTTACAAATAAAAAAATGTTGCCATATTTTATTGCTTTATTAGCAGAGCTGGACTAAAACATTCCCGATATCCGCTTTAATAACATTTCCATCGGAAAAAATAAGAGATTTTGAAACAATAAACGAACACAAAAAAACCCGTTTGACCTGCCTGTTTTTTTATCTTTCACAAAACTGATCCCTGTGACGTCATAGGACTCAAGGTCTTGTGACGTCACAATATTTTCTGCAATTGATACAATAACTTTTGTGTATATTAGACAAGCTGTTAGAACAAAATTTTGTCACAGGTGAGGCGGGGGAAGGGTAGATAGTTGACTTCAACGAATTCAGACACCTATGTTAATAGACATAACGCACCTTTTTGTAATGTCGTCTGTATGCCAGCTTCAAAAAGATGCCCACGTTTTATCTACGGTTTACGAGGGATACTACCCGTGGAACATCTAATGGCACACCTAGGTGTTCCGCGGGACTTTATAGTACCCGTGGTTCACCTAAAAGTTGTTCCACGGGTACTTAGAACAAAATGTGGTACCCATGGTTCACCTGACAGGTGTTCCACGGGTATCTGCAGGCCTACCATAAACTTTTGAAACACATCAATCAATTGAACGGTTGTCACGTTTCCAACTGCATAAATAACTTTGTAATTCCATATAAATATATAGAATTATTAAGTTACATTTGCAGGTTGTATTATCACAGCACAGGTCTTCCCATGCGCCTACAATATGGGGTTCTTCAAAAGGGGCATTAGAAGGTTTCTTCAGGGTCGGCAACGCAAGTATGACGCCCCTGGTGTTGCACGAGTCCATAGGCCACGGTAACCACTTCCCATCAGGTGGGCCATATGTTTGTCTGCCACCTAAGTGGTATAAAAAAAATAATAAGCTGTTTAAAGAGTTCATGGTATGGGCTTTGGCCTTGCCGGACATCAAATTTTTGTTTCGTACCACCAGTCTAACATACATAAAAGTAATTGAGATTGTATCAAAAACGTGTAATGCTGGGTGTGGGGGCGATCGGGGGTGTGTATGTGAGCGATATGGATGTTGCAGCTCGCAGCGTGAGCGAGGAGTTCAGCTCAGGCTGCGAGGGCCGTTCGGGGTCCGGTGGCGGCTCCACCGGCGCACCCGCCGACCAGGACCATCGCCCCGACCACAAACAACACCGGGACCGCACGCCGGATGACAGGGATGAAGGTAAGAGTGTAAAGACTTATCAACTTTTCCTCATCGAGGAGGTAAGACACGACGATTGAGAATTGAGATTGATTAACCACTTTTCATCAGGTGGGTGTTCTTATCTGTCGCCTAAGTGGTATAAAAAAAACATCATAGAAATAAATTAAGATATCGTTTATTCATAATAAGAATAATAGTCATGCCATTCTTTGCCATATTTCAAATAATTGATTTTTTTGATTCAAAAGTTTTAAGACATGTTTAGAATTTTAATTGAACATAGGTGTTTTATTATATAATAAATATATTATTAACTAATTTTAAATACACATAATAAAATATTGAATGAAATTTTTAGCATTTATTATGCTAACTATTCAATATCGATTAAGATAGAAAAAATTGAAACGGTTCAGGCGGGATACAGAAGGAACGCTCTGACCACTAAACCTTCCCCTGAAACCATCCAAATTCCTCTATACATATATCCGTGTTACTGAGTTTCAGGCGAAAGTTCTGTGGCTTAGTGGTTAGAGCGTTCCCCCTTTAAGGGAAAGATCGCGGGTTCAAATCCCACCTGAACCGATTCAATTTTTTCTATATCTAAATCGATTTGGTGATATTGACAATTTAAGAGTTTGACATTATTGACAATATGAGTGTTGTTGAATAAACTAATTTAAGAATTCAATAGACGTGATGATGTTGTCGATGGTTGCATCGCAATATAACAATGCACAATGGTGTACCAACACGTAATAATTAGTAAATCCATATTACAAATGGCATCAGTATCCAATATTACAAATCAAATTATTTTCTTAATGTTTTCCTTTGCCTATTGTATCAAGAATCAAAGAATCGATTTCATTTATTCAGTTTACGGCACGTAAAAAGCACAAAAGTCAAAATTTTACAATTATATCAAGAAGTAATATAAAAATGTTAAATACTGTATTAATAAACCATTGGAAAATGATTCTTTCGCTGGTATAAAAATCTATCAACTAACTCCTATTGAAAAAAAATGCAAGCGTCCTACTTCAGTTATTAATATGTGGTGAATTAACACCAACATTTTGCCAACTACACTGACGGACTCATAAACTGCATCAAAGTTCAGGTTTACTCTAAAAGGATTTTTTATAATAAGTATGCAAACTTTTTAGATTAAATTATATAAATATGGAAAGACTGGCTCTTAATCTTAAAAAAAAATTAAATTTAAAAATAGAACTGCAGTAAAACAAATGAATATAGCCGGGAAAGAAAATTTACTTGTAGTATCAGATTTGCGTGTTATTTATAGCAAAGTTTTAAATTGATTCTCATTGATTTTTTTTGTTTTGTCAATTGAATTATTGTTACCAGCATAATTGTTGGGTTAGTTTTTTAACACATCGAGAGTTTTTGAACCATAATATGGATACTTCGTCCGAACAAGCGGCACAAATTGTAGCATTGGTGCGGGAGGGCTTGGATCAACGAACGATTGGTAGAAATTTAAATTTAAACCAGTCTACGGTTTCTAGAATATACAGAAGGTTTGTAGAGACAGGTTCTTACAGGAGGAGACGTGGTAAAGGCAGAACTCGAGCAACCACAGGTCGTGATGACCGATTTATTGTTATAACTTCCCTGCGAAATCGTTTCCTCACGTCAGTTAACATCAAAACCGAGCTTAATGAAGTGCGTGGAGTAAACGTGTGTGCACGAACAATAAGAAGAAGGTTAAAGGAAGCGGATATCACCCCTTTTAGACCAGCAAATGGTCCAAAGTTGTCTACAGCTCACAGACAAGCTCGCTTAAGATTTGCGCGTCATCACCTGAATTGGACAGAAGAGCAGTGGGCCTCTGTATTGTTCACGGACGAGTGTAGGACATGTTTATATGGTGCAGATGGTCGCAGAAGAGTCTATCGTCGACGTGGGGAGCGATATGCTCAAAGTTGCATTGAGGAGCGTGTTCCTTTTGGAGGCGGTTCATGTATGGTCTGGGGTGGCATATCGATGAACGGGCGAACCGAACTTGTGTTCATAGACATGGTCCGTCAAAACGGTAATAGAGGGGGTTTGACAGCACATCGCTACATAACAGAGATATTAGAAGATCACGTGGTGCCTTACATGGGATTCATAGGCGAAAATTTTACTTTAATGCAGGATAATGCCCGGCCGCATGCAGCTGCACAAGTTCAACATTATTGCGAAGAGGTTGGGATACGTACAATGAATTGGCCAGCACGCAGCCCGGATCTTAATCCCATCGAGCATGTTTGGGACAATTTAAAAAGAGCTGTATATGCGAGAAACCCTTCGCCCACGACAGTGGCAGCACTAAGAACAGCACTTTCAGAAGAATGGGACAATATTCCGCAAGATCTTTTAAAAACCCTTATAAAATCTATGCGGAACCGATTAGAATCCGTAATAAGGGCACGTGGGGGTAATACACCTTATTAAAACACAAATAAACCCTTGCATAAAGTTTGTGTCTATTGTTAAAACCAATTTTTTAATTAAACCAATTTTTCTTAAATTTCTGTTTTTTCTTCAATAAAAGTCTTAAGGTCCTTTCCAGTACATAAACTTAAACTTAAAGATATGACCCTACGCTGTTTTAAAGTTCACGAACCAATCTAGAGGTTTCAATTTAAATCTGCATAGAAAGTATGCATACTTGGTTAAAATATTTATTTCAAAGTCGTCTATTACTTTGATGCAGTTTATGAGTCCGTCAGTGTATGATTTTCGCTCCTTCGCAAAATAGGAGCATGCCTATTGCCGTCAAGTAGATACTTTGTCATGAGCTGTATGTTAACTATCAAATGGAAAACATTCGAGTGCTAAGTAGGAAGTTCGATTCCGATACTATTGACACCGGCGGGTCTAAAATGGACACATTGAGTAATTCTGCTAAAAACGAGTACCTTTATTTGAACTTAACGAAATTTTTAAAGCATTTAGTATGCTAATTATTCAAATCGATAAAGATAGGAAAAAAATGGAATCTGTTCAGGCGGGATTCGAACCCATGATCTTTCCCATACAGTGATAATACTGTGACCACTAAGCCACAGCGCCTTGCCTGAAATCATTCGCTTTAATTTCTGTATATCACATTCAAAAAAGACCACATTCGTAAAACATCACATTCGCAAAACTCGATACTCGCAAAACAATAAAATAAAATTACTAAACAAATTCCCATAATACTAATACATCTACTGAGTCCCGCCCGAACTGATTCCAATTTTTTTCCTATTTTAATCGATTTATATGAATTTCCAGTAGACCTCAATAGTTTCCTATTTTCATTTCTAAGATGGTTTGGTTTGGAATTAATTTGAATTTGAATGGTCAGTAAGGTCACTCATAAGAACAGAACCACAATAATTCATTTAATAAGCGCCTCATTACAAAATGTTAAATATCCTAATACGATTCCAATAATAGGCTCACCCCTTATTAAGTGGGACCGAATTCAACGATTAGTGAAATGTGGATGTTAATTCACATCTGCCTAACCCTTCGGGGATAGAGGCGTGATTATATGTATGTATGTATAATTCCAATAAAATGACTCTTAGACTTGCGGAACACGATACTGTAGTCATTATTGACTGTGTAACCCTCGCTATAACCCTCTTCCAATGTGTATCACAGTAGCTATCCTCTGTGTATACCTATAAGAGTGGGGGTGACAGGTGGAGCCGCCTGTCACCCTGGCAGAAGCAGGCCGCGGCGGCGGCGCGTCTGGCGCGCCTCCCCGTTTTCCGGGAACGAGTTGGGGACTCTGTAGTCCCCACACACCCGAGGAGAGGGCCAGATCGTGAGAGACGGCCCTCGGTCGGCCGGGGTGCGAGGGATATGCTTGTCAACCTCACCTTCGGCAACCAAAACGACACACAGGCGGCGTGCGTTTTAGTCGGTTCGAGTCCGACATAACCTTTCCCACCGGCTCCGGTGGGGCGGTATCCGTGGGGATATAGCGCACGTAAAAAAAAGCCTATAAGAGTGTTACTAAACAACCCTTGGCGTTTGTCAAGCAGAAGTAGTGAAAGTGTACGACGGAGAGGCGGCGTGGTCGCGCCGGTTGTACCGGCCGGTAGTAGTGGGCCGCAACTGGAACGAGCGCGAGCTGGTCTCCGCCGCCCTGCGCGCCTTCCACGTGGCGCGCGACCCCGACCTGTTCGAGCTCACCGACGCGCTCGCCGGCGAGGAGCCTCCGCTCAAAGACCCCACACCGCTCGCAAGAGTTACACGGCTTCCTAATAAAAGACCTGCGCTTTTCTTGCGCTTCAAGTAAGTGAAAGTTATAATCTCTCAAGATTGATGTTGTATTTCTGTTAAGGTACACTTGCAGATTACTGCCACTTGACTAAGCATTTGGAGACAGATACAATCATATATTAAATCTAGACAGTATTCCAAATATAGCATACACAACGTGAAACGGGAAAAAATACATGATGCATATATAATCTGTGTGGTGACGGAGAAAGAATACAAGTATCATCATCTCATCACATCCGAAGGGTGTGAAGAACTAACGGAAAAATACACAGACGATATCACTGCAAGAGAAGGAACTTGCACTTATCATATTTGTTATGGCCGTCTTGTTCTTGGAGAATCTACCATTAAATATATTCACGTCTTCAGCCTAATGTAGTCTAAATTTTAAAGAAGTACCTGTGAAAACTGGAGTATTGCCAGCAATGCATGGATGGTAAATGAGTACCAGTTTCACTGTCCAGGTATTAACCGTTTTATGATAAGAAAATTCAATTAAAAATTGTAAAAACCCCCGACATAAAAATGGCAATTTAAATTGCGCCCCATGGTGAGTTGTCACCGGTACATCTATCTAAGAACATGCACTATTCAAACCTGAACCTATAAATGAAAACTGCATTAAAATCGGTCTAGTAGTTTTGGAGAAAAATGGCAACATTGATTTGCAAGAACATCCTAAACGCATATATTGTCTTTGTTTCATCGTAAATGAAAAATAAAGGGAAGAGCCCAATAATTATAAACATTAAGGTCCTCAAATCATCTCCCCGTTTCCGGGGACGAATTGGGGACTCTGTGGTCCCCACACATCGAGAGATATGGTCCTTGGTCAGCCGAGGAGCAAGGGATAAGCCTGTCAATCTCACCTTTGGCAAACAACAATGACCCACAGGTGCCGTGCGTTTTAGTCGATTCGAGTCCGACATAACCTCTCCCACCGGCTCCGGTGGGTAGTTATCAAAAAAAAGGTCCCCAAATCAAATATTTATTTCCATGGTACTGTACACTTATATATTGGACAAAGGTACTCTATTGGTCACTTATAATTCATGATCTAAAAAGAACTTCTCACGATAATAGCATGTGTCTCCAGGGAACCAGAGATCGGTGGTGGTGAAGTGAGGGTGTACCCTGGGCGCGTGGCAGGCGCAGGGGAAACATTCGTGACAGTGTCATGCTGTGGAGACGATGCTGTTGCGGATCTCATGGCTGCTGCGCTCGAACGGTTCGGTCTTGACCCAGCGCAGGCAGTGCAAGACTACCGCTGCTCTGAGATCTTGCTCGACCGTGGTGGTAAGATATGGCTGCTGCTGTTCAAATGCTGAAACAAAATTCATTCATAAGCTATTAATATTTCTTTTCTTCCGCTATCTCAGGCTATACGTGGTCTTTTCGAATTCTTTAACGATATATTTGCCAATACTTGAAACAGATCTGATTTTTTTATGAATCTTGAATATGAATAGTCTAAAACAATAAATAACAAAGAATTTGTAGTGTACTGGTTCTATCATATCACAATACCTTTTGTGCAAGGTTTGCACATAATATCACAGAACAAAGAACTGCACAGCAAATCTGCTGATAACTCGGTAGCTACAGAAACTTGTGCTGTCGTTACCAGCAACCTATTCCAAAATTAGACCGTGTGCCTTGCACGGCTGAACGGGCCACCAGACCTGTAGCTTTAGTGATGGCCTAAATATAAAATCCATGCACAGTGTCGGAGCGCGTCCTGGAAGAGGACGAACGCCCGTGGCGTATCGTTGTGCGGCTGGCGCGCGAGTCAGTGCGGCGCATGGAGCTCGCGCGCTTTTACCTACAACCGCGCCGCGATCCGCACGGGCCTACGCTCGCACTCTTCGTAGCCTCACTGCCGCCCGGCCTGTCAGAGAGGAACTACGAGAACATTCTGGTGGAGTTCCTGGGGACTGGTACGTACTGACTGCCGACGTAGTTGCTACTACTGCCAGTAAAACGGCAAAACCTTTTCTAACGGCCTTCAATCAAGATACTTCCAATGTCTTCTAAAGATGATAGAGCTATGACAACGTTAGCATATAAATAAGCTTTTATTAGTAGTAAACTGTTCTTCATTTGTTGTGAGAGTGCTCAAGATCTAAGCTCCCTTATTTTTCCTATTCCCAATTTCCTCTTTCATCTCCCAATCTGCACATCTATATAAGAATCATAGTTCCATTCACTTATCTCTAGATATTTTACTGGAAGCCATCACTCACCAAATCTCGTCATTGTAATCTTATTTATTTATTTCTCTCATCTACATCTATTTAATCATCCCAACGCCCATTCCGGATACGTTCAAAGCTTGTCCTCTGAAGTACGAGGTCCGGTTTCATTCTCTCTCGACTCCGTTCCATTTTTGATTTATCCGAAAACCAGTCCCACCCACTTTTATTTTATTTTTATCTAGGACACACCAACTTGACTTCACCTCGCCTGATGGTAAGCTAAAGGCAAAGTCTCAGGAAATAGGGTCACTATTACAGATACTAAGCAATGTTACAATGGTGGCACTCAGCTTGGCGGCCTCATCATGTGCTTTTTCACGTCCCGCTAAAAGAGCCCGGGACTGTAGGACGAAGGAAAGGCTGGTAATGAATTTCAGGTCTTGGTGGTGCGACAAAGAAAAGAATAGCCGAACCGCTTGGTTCTTGCTCGTATATTCTGCACAGTGTGAGGGTGACATCTAGCCCTGCAAGTGTTGTCCTGTGTAGAAAAGGACTTTACCTACCCTACTATCCTAACTAAACGATGTGTTTCTCGTCGTGCAGAAAACAAATTCACGTCTATCGGTCCCATTTACTACGAGTACGGGTCGATGGTGATAACGTACGAAGACGCGAGCAAGGCGGTGCGCGCCCTCTACGCGCTCAGAGAGGCCAAATATGAAGATAAGCATTTATTAGGTGAGTGCAACTTACTTAGCTACGATAATACCGAATTGTTCAGTGACAGAAACCTGTAGAATCATCTTTATTAAAATATGCGTTAAGTGAACATAGATAGATAGATAATACTTTATTGTACACCAATAAATTTACAGCTGAGACAAGTAGGCAACATGCATATACAGTTTAATGTACAATGGGCGGCCTTATCGCTGGTGCGATTTCTTCCAGTCATTGGATGGACAGTAATGTGACAAGACAAAAGATATATGGTGTAGTTATAATATAAAACTAAATAAAAGGTGTACTAAAACAAAAAGAAAGACAGAGAAAAGAACATATTATTGGTCGAACTGAATTCATATCTGATAAGTACCCAGAGATCAGAACTGGCGAATCTATTCAATATAATTAATGAATCATCATTAACGTGCATGGAGCTAACGAGAGAATGGAGCTTTGTGATTGGCCACCTGCCTACTGTGAACCTGTGTGAGAGTGAAGCCGGCCAATCGCAATGCTTCATTCTCTCGATACGTTTACGATAGCTTTTCGTGCTAGGGGTACAGCTTAGAAGGGGGACAGTTGGATGGAACAAGCGGTTGGGTCTAATTCCATATTTCACTAATTAGGTGGACAAAGTGCAATCGTTTTGCCTGTCACTATCCTTTTTCTGCGTAGTCTGTCATACGGCTCATGGGTTTTACAAGGTCGACTTTGACCGACTTGTGAGCAGAGATACAAACTGAAGACCCTGTGATACTGACATTATAAATTTTGTTTTAAAATGACTGGCTGAAGTTCTAATGCCAGTGTAATTAGTTATGATTGTGTTGTATCCAGCAATATTATTATTTCAACGCCACAGAGCAGTATTAGCTGTACTTATAAATATTTTAAATTGATATTGTGACTATTTTCCGTGAAATAAAGTTTGATTTGATTTAGTACAACATTGTGTTACTGACAAGACAAGATTTATAAAAAGTACAACTTCCAACAGCAAGTCTGAAACATAAATTTTGTTGTCCAGTAATGTTACTACCGAGCATCGAGCCTTCAATGGTGCCGGTCGGCGTGAAGCCACTCTTGGTGTTCGTGAACGTCAAGTCGGGCGGCTGCCAGGGGCTCGAGCTCATCTCCTCCTTCCGTAAACTCCTCAACCCCTACCAGGTCTTCGATCTCGAAAATGGAGGTCCGCTGCCTGGGTGAGTAACTATCATTTCTGTTTAAACATTGTTTTAGTGTTAAGCTGTCGTTTTACGACAAACCTAAGTTGTATGAAGCGGCAATCAAACATACTGGGCCTTGATTCTGCTAAAGCAAATCTAATGCCACACATAGACACTGTTGAAAAATTCATTTCGTTTTAGACTTTATGGCGATGCGGTTTAATTTCAAAATTAAATGGCTTTTTTGCAGAGTGAACGAAAAAGTGTAATGAAACTCTTTTCGTTTAATTTTGGACTTTAACGGCATAGGAATAAAGTCTAAAATTTAATGACCTTTTTTGCAGTGTCTGTGGTGTGACAGTGATTTTGGTTTATTAGAATCGAGAGCCAGATATCTATGAAAGTATCAAAATGAACCAATTTCCGTAAGTATTAGAAAAAAAAAGAAAAGAACCATTTATTATATACGAATATTAGATACGAATAGGTACAGATATTTGCATTGATCTCACGACCCGTGACGAATCAGACAAGAGAAGATAATGATTAATTAGGATAAGATAATCAGTGGAATGAACTGCCTGGCATCGTCTTATTGTGGTGATTAAAAAAGAAATGAACAAAACACAAAACACACAGGGAGATGTCAGGTGGTCTCATGTACATATTCTGCTTTAGTGCTCACCTGTTAGATTAAAACATTAGGTAATCCCAATTTTAAAATATTCTTTTCGTTCGCATTAAAGTTGACCCTAAAGCAGGGGGGGGGGGTCATGTAGATATATGGCGGAAACCACGCTACAATTGGAGCAGCAGTGGAAAACAACGAATCCTCTTGATCTTGATGTTTTACCAATCACAAAAAGAATAATTATCTATGTTAAGTTGCGTCGCATTTAGACGCGAAAATTGACCCCGGACTCCCGAGGTGATTGCTTCGGTTGCGACCAGGATTAACGCAAGGAACGCAAAAAAAAAAACAATGAACTACCTATATCATTAACGAAACTTTTACACTAAAACTATATTAAATAGAGTCTATTTTCGTTTGACAGTCTGTACGTGTTTCGCCACATTCCGAACTATAAGATCCTCGTGTGCGGCGGCGACGGTACCATCGGCTGGGTGCTGCAGTGCCTCGACAACGTCGGTCAGGACTCGCAATGCTCCAACCCGCCCTGCGCCATCGTGCCTCTCGGCACTGGTAACTATCATGCTTGCTCATTGATTTCAGAATATTCCTGTGACTCAAAAACTCTACTTACATTCAGAAGACAGTTCCTGCAACCAGTTTCGCGAAACCCGCTGTTATAACGCGCGATTCGCGACTCGCGTCTTATCAACTGTCAAAAAGTATCGGCAAGATGGCGGTATAATAAATTGACATTCAATTTGTACAACAAAAAAGAAAGTCAGAATTTTTTTAAGTTTCCCGGAACATAAATAAGTTGCGAACAAGTTTCCAGTCGCTTTTTAATAATACGTTACTTTAGTTTCGTCAATTTGTAGTTGCCTAATGTAAGAAGGATCACGCAGGTATTTTATTAGGTACAACATCTTCAACAGCCGTCAAATCCGAAAAGATTTATTTTGGTATCTTTGGCGGCTATGTCTATGCAGTTGCGTGCGACTATCTAAATAAAAGCTCACGTACATTACGGTCTCCGTGCGATTTTTTGCTGACTTGCACACAGTCGGACGCTGCACCTGTGTTAACATAGCTCGTCCGATGTCGCAACACATATATATATTCAGGTCAATTCAGGTCTAATGTTGTAGGAGGCTGAAGCCAATGTTAACTCCTACCTGGTACACCTCGCGATTCCGGTAGACGCTTTCCTCTCAGGATTAAAAGTTCATACGGAGTCGCTCCAAATAAAACATAGGGGTGGATGGAACCGTTGGAAACCCCGGTTGTTGCTTGAATTCCGTAGTGGAATAACCGCTAGCACTATAATGAGATGACAATACCAGCTGATTACACTTCTTTATATATAAATGATTACTTTGTTAAGATAAAAAGTCGGTGTTTGTAGAGGTACACTGGGATGTGCGAGGTCACGCGCTGAATTTCCAGGAGTTATTCTTCACTTCAACCAAAATATTTCTTATAGGTAACGACTTAGCGCGCACACTCCGATGGGGCTCCGGGTACACAGGTTGTGAAGACCCGCTGTCACTCCTCCGTGACGTCATTGATGCCGAGGAGATCCGACTCGACCGTTGGACCGTCGTCTTCCACCCTGAGGACAAACAAGTAGACACGACAGAATTGTCCAAGCAACTCCCTGGTTAGTGACTTATTACATTTTAAAAGGTGAAAGGCACAGACAATGCCTTCGCTGTCTCTATATAAGGAGTGACAGAAAAGGCATGAGGCTTAGGGCTAAAGGGGATCGCATAGCAGCGAGCAGCAAGCACTTGCATGATAATTAAGAAGGATAAATAAATATGGGGCAATATGCTGTGTGCTTGCAGCTTTGTACAGTTGAAGCAAAATTGTACGTATTGACGGGATCTTAGAGCAAATTCGCGTCAATTTTGCTTTGATTGAACATTTATAAAAAAAAATACAGTTTTAAATAAGAATACAACATCATTAAAAAGAAATAAATATAATGAACTATTTAGACACACAATAAATATGTTCAACAGTTTTATATGGGCGTAACTGCACTTACTTATATACTTATGGCAGACTAGCTGACAAACCCCAGCTTCGCCCAGGGTATATTTTGAAGCTTCATATCCCTTTCAGCCCGTATGTTTTAATCTTTAAAACATGTATGAAAAATTGCCGGATTTGTTAACATTTATTATCAATGCTCCGCTCCTTTAAGTAGTAGCGTGATGATATTTAGCCTAAAACCTTCCTCGATAAATGGACTACCTAATACTGAAAGAATCATTCAAATCGGACCAGTAGTTCCAGAGATTAGCGCGTTCAAATAAACAAACAAACAAACTTTGCAGCATTATAATATTAGTATAGATTAATTGTATCTATTCTGTGCTTGTAGCATCATAGATCATTCGTTCTTTCATTCGTTCGTAGGGTCCTTGTGCATATTGGTACAAATAACAAAGCCAGCGATAAACTCAGCTTCATTTAATTTTTCATCGATTATTTCGCAGTTTTCGATTTCAACATTTAAGCCGCTAATTCACGTTATCAACTCTACCACAGTATATAATATAAGTTTAGTCACAGTCTTATTATTTCTTAGTCTTTTGACTCGGTCCTTGCGCGTGTAACTATGAGGGGTACAGAGGAAGTGAACGGTACAGTAAGCGAGCACAAACTAACATAGTTTGCGCTCTCTTATATGAAAGGAGTAAGTTGCTGACAAAAACGTTTTTAACGACTTCAAAAAGGAGAAAGTCTATCATTTTGTTGGAAGCTTTTTTTACAAGCTTCATATTATCTTGCAATGTTATTTAATGAGTGTATTTAACTATTTTTGTTCTGCTCAAATCTTGCAATTCGATTTTGAAGCAGATATGGTCAACCAATTTTGATAAAATTTTGGAAACACTTTCCATTTGGATGGCCATGTATTAATATAGTACAATGGAGCTGTTCTGAGTCGAACTACTGGCAGGCTCATATGTATTAATTAATAACATAACATAACTCACGCCTATATCCCCGAAAAGGTAGGCAGAGGTGCTAGTACCCACATTTCGCCAGTTTATGTTTAGGTCCCAAAATGTCCAAATCTAATAGGTGGCGATCCTATTGCCATTAACCGGGCACTTATAAACCTGCGACAAATACACACATAACTTTAAAAAGCATCGAAAAGTCATTGGTGTGTGCCATGGTAAAACCTGGGATCGAACCCGAGAGCTTGTCTCAGCAGTCCATTACCCATACCACTACGCTACCGCGGTTTAATTAATACAGTAATATAGTAATAATGTGACTCTACTGTACGTTTCATCATCGTAAGGTTCTAGATATTTGATACCTTTAGGGATTAAATATCAACGTATACATAAATATAATCACGCCTTTATCCCCGGAGGATTAGGCAGAGTTGAATTAAAACCATTTTTTTTTCACCATCATTGTATTCGGCCCCACGTAATAGCGGGTGAGCCTGTTGCCGTATTCTGGGCACTATTGTTAACTCGATGTATCTGTCTGATGTTAAACAGCCGTATCCCTTAGTCGCTTTGTACGTCTCTGCATGGGAAGACATGGGGTAGTCCAAATTCTATTCCGCCGGGAATCAATTCTTTACAAATATTATATTGTGACTAAACCATATGTTACACAGTATGTCTCCGCGTAAGAATCAGTAGGTATATTAGATACTAGACTGGCTGCAGCTAACCCAACGTGTCCAAGGGCCCTATGAGACACACCAAGGGACATCACCATCGAGTAGTGCTGACTAATGACGTGATATTCCAGCGTCTGTGACCACAGGATCGCAGAGCGAGGACAACTCGCAGATCTTAGTGATGAACAACTACTTCGGGATCGGCATCGACGCCGACCTGTGCTTGGACTTCCATAACGCTCGAGAAGAGAATCCCAATAAATTTAATAGCAGGTAATATTATTCACTTTTTTTTTATCTCTTAGGTGGCAGACAAGCCACCTGATGGAAAGTGGTTACCGTAGCCTATGGACGTGTGCAAAACCGAAAGAGTTACACTCGTGCTGCCAACCCTGTAAGCATTGAAAGTTTCTGTGCCGTCACTGTAAAAGACAAATCAGGACAAGCTTTTGGTCTTTCCACTGACATCACAAAAACTCTCCAGTGAGCTCTGACTACCATACTCACCGCCGGGACACAACACGAGGTTATTATGGCCGTGGTATTCTGTAGGATGGAGGTACTTCCCCAGTCGGACTGCTCAATTGGACGGAAATACCGTCGTGTCCTACCTCCAATAAATCACTATTGTAATAACAGGTTTTATGCTTGTAAAAATATTTCAATTATAATATTAGCATAATTACAATTATACATGTAGTATAAGTGCCTTATGGGTACATTGGGCAGTGGGGTAAGTTCGAAAGCGGGGTAAATTCGGAAAGGGGGTAATAACGGTGTCGGCAAAACGAATATCCGTGGCAGTCGTTACGAATAATTGGAGCCCGAAAACTGGTCAAACTACCAAACAATAATATCGTTATTAGGTTCTGGAGGTCTGAGACACTTCTCGTAAAATATCGAAATTTGCTGCTTTTCGTACTTAATCTTAAATGCCGTCCCTAACCGAATTACTAAAGGTTTAAAGTTTATAGGTAAATCGTTTTAAGTCACCCTGTAGGTTTTTTTATATAGGATACTTCAATTGATGGTAAGCTGAAGGCAAAGTCTCAGTAAAGAGGGTCACCATTAGATACACATACTATGTTACAATGGTGATACTCAGCTTGACGGCATCATCATATGCTTTTCCACACCCGGTACTGTGGGAAGAAGGAAACACGCGAGCAGATGATAAGTATATATAATAATAAAAATAATAATAAGGTATAAGTTAATGTAATGATCTGGTTTAAAAGAGGTTTAGTTGATGGAGGTAGGACACGATGGTATGTCCGTCCAATTGAGTACTGCGACTCCTCGAGTCGGTCTACCTCCGCCCTACAGAATACCGCGGGCATAATAACCTCGTATTGTGTTCCCAGCGGTGAGTAGGGTAGCTAAAGCTCACTGGAGAGTTTTTGTACTTTCAGTGGGAAAACCTAAGGCAACCTAAGGCTGGATGCCTTGTCTTCTATACTGACGGCCCAGAAACTCTCTGTGCTAACAGGGTCGGCTGCGCGAGTGTGTCTCCTCTGGTTTTGCACACATCCATAGGTCCCGGTAACCAATTTCCATCACTTGGGCCTAAAATAGACACTGACGATTCTCATCGCCACCTAGCCGGACCACAATCATATGGATGCTTGTCGATAGAACTGTATCGAACTAATATGCGTGTGTGTATCTCCACAGGCTTCGTAACAAAGGTGTGTATGTGAAAATGGGTCTGCGTAAGATGGTTGGTCGTAAGATGTGCAAAGATTTACACAAAGCTATCAGACTGGAAGTGGACGGCAAGCTCGTAGAACTACCGGCGCTCGAGGGGATCATCATATTGAATATACTCAGGTAAAAAAAATATTTTCGTACATAGTTTCTTGGGCAGCTATCATTGGGTTTCTTATGAAGTTTGTTATTGAGTTCCTCAGGCAAACTGTTATTGGGTTTCACAAATATGCTCAATAGACTGCCACAGATCTAAAAATATAGCTGCCAAAATGTTAGCTTGATGCCTTCGATTCCTCTGAGGGAATGTGGTTCCCTAAGATAAGTAATTCCTCGACGACCTCCGTGGCGTAGCGGTAGAGCATTCGATTGCTATGCAGGGGGCGCGGTTTCGATTCCCGCTCACTGCAAATATTTGTATACATGAATATTTATATTTGCATTGGTCTGGGTGTTTCTATGTATAAATGTGTATATTTACAAAAAAAAAAGTATCTAAGTATGTTTATCCGCATTCTAGATTTCATAACACAAGCTAGTTAAGCTAAGCTTACCATGGGTCTAGATAGCGTTGTGTAGAATGTCGTGGCATATTTATTTATATTTATATTATTTATAATAATGGGTTTCTCAGGCAATTTGATATAGGTGGAAAAAAGAGGAATCTATCGCAAAATTATTTGTTATCTGCCCGTGACCATAACTGCTAGTGGTGACGAGTGGAGCCACCTGTCACTCTAACAGAAGACCGCTCCCAAGGAGGGTTAAATCGAGAGAGATGACCCTGGGTCCGATGGGGGGCGAGGGATATGCCTGCCAACCTCGCCTCCAGCAACTAACAGCAACCCATAGACGGTGTGCGTTTTAATCGGTTCGAATCCGATACAACCTCTTCCACCGGTTCCGGCGAGAGGAGTATCCGTGGTGATCTTTTCGCACAATAAAAAGAAAGTAAATGAAACTTTAGGATGAGTTTAAATTTTAAAAAACTTCAAATAAATCCGGATAGAATCCGATAGAACACGGATCTCTAATAAAACTTCTGACAATATCAAACTCTTAGGTTAGGTATTGGATTTACTGAAAAAAAAAATGTCACTGGGCCACACAGTAACATTGCTTCCAGCACACAGCAACAGACTTAATAAATACAGCTTTCAAAATATAGGGATAACATTTTAGCTTACCACCTTACATCTAAGAAAATACAAGCGTAAGTACAAAAGAAATAATTGCATATATTCCTCACAGCTGGGGTTCCGGCGCGAATCCGTGGGGCCCCGAGAAGGATGACCAGTTCAGCAAGCCCAACCATTGGGACGGCATGCTTGAGATCGTGGGCGTAACCGGTGTCGTACACCTAGGACAGATCCAGTCAGGGCTACGTGGCGCCATGCGAATAGCGCAGGTAAAGACACCTCTTCATGTACAATATTCTATGGGGAACATGCTGCCACCGGTATATGGGGTCGGGAGTGCAAATGGCAGTCAACAAATCAACCAAATCAAAAAGCTTGGTCCGCTCTCCTCCTTAAGTATACTCGCAAAGGGTATTCGAAAAGTCAGATTTACCGTGTGATTTTAATAGGTTCAACCCCCGCAGAAACACTTCGCCGCGCTAATATCTAGGTGCTCCCTGGAGGTTTCCACGCGTTAAAAAAGGGATGACGCTATAGAAATTGAAGATTCTTGGAAGTATTTTGATCTTCTAGATGCTTGCTCGCTATCCTTGGGAAAAGGATAAATGTGATCGCTGATCTTGTGTATTGTTAGAGGGGTATATGTTGTCCTACATAGTCCTTGAAGGTCCAGGCCAATACACCTACTGAATGACAAACGAGACTCTGGCGCAGAATTTTCTTTCGGAGTTATAGGTTTTTGCGGGGAAGGAATTTAACCTTACCCCCAAAAGTCACAATAAATTCATAAAGTAATAAACAGCAGGAGATTTGACCATAGGAAGCACAAGCTTAGGATGCAACCGAGCCTAACACTCGGAAGACTGTGACTACTCTAAGTTCAGGTTTAAGGAAAGCGTGAATCTCCATTGCAGATTTTGTTTTGGCTTGTTCCCGGTAGTTTTTGCAAAGACAGACCACTGGATGCCAGACGTTCGGCAGTCGAAACCCATCCTCACGATTGAAATTTTCATACATTTTGAATTCAATCCCTAACCAATCTTGGTATATCGCGAGTAGATACAGTAAGTATCGTGGGTCATGAACGTGATCGAGATCGGGTTCGAGTTTGTAAGATACGCGTAGCAAAAGAACCCAAAAGACGGTAGATCGATATATTTACTCCTAAAAAACGTTTTCACTGTTCACCGCCAATACTTCAGTTTTTCCGTGATCATGGTGCTTGAGCGCCGAAATATCGGAAACTCAGAACAATACGACATGGTAAATATCCCGATAATTTTAATACTAATGTCTAAAAAGTGTAATTCACATTCATCAGGGTGGACACATCAAGATCAACCTGAAGAGCGAAATACCCGTGCAGGTAGATGGAGAGCCGTGGGTGGCCGCGCCCAGCGAAGTCGTCGTGCTCAAGTCAGCGCTGAAGGTACGCACCACACAGGACTACACTTGTACACGCGTTTGCGAGACTTTGGTAGCCAAGTTAACATGGATATTCTGCTTAACTAGAAAGTTATTTAGTCAAAGTCAAAGTCAAAAATCATTTATTCTGTATAGACCATTATATCGGCACTTACAAAACGTCAACAAAAAAAGGAACATGAATATCAGTTTAGTAAATGGACCATCGGTTCGAAACGCGGGCCCGACCTGAGAAGACTCCGGCAAGAAACTCAGCGGACTTTTTTTTTTTTGTCTATTTACAAACATACACTTAGTCTACTTATTCTAAATACAAAAATTTACTTGAGTAGCATAGTTGAGCGAGCAGCTTATTTCCAAGCTTGTTTATCATCCAAGTATTCTTGGATTTTATAATAGCCTTTCTGGCACAATTTACGTGTAACGATATTTTTAAATTTATGCACAGGTAAATCCCTAATGAAGTTAGGGAGCTTGTTAAAAAAGCGTATACAGTTGCCCTGGAATGAATGACTAATTTTTTCAAGTCGACTACCACAGACTACAAGATTGTTTTTGTGTCTGGTATTTATGCTAAGGCGATAGAGTAATGCTTTCTCGGCATGGTTCGTTAGGTGATGCTTCTAAACACCCCTTGACAGTGGAAGTTTCCGAGTACAATTTGTCAGGGGAAGATTCCCAAATCGGTTAGACAGAGAATCCCTGCAATAGAATACTGTGACAAAAAAATGAGTGGTTTTAGTCTGTTCGACCCTTAGTTCCACGGGAGGCCCACCTCCTCTAACTTCTCCTACTTGTTTTATGAGGATTTTCAAACGTAAAGAAGGAAACACGGCTGGATACAAGATCTCACTTCCCGGAGACTTTAATCCTAGAATATCCCAAGATTCCTGCAATAGAAACTTGTGACGAAACACCCTGTGATTTTAGTGGCTTCAAAATTGATTACCTAACCGCGAGGCTGGCACTCCATGTCTGCTAGTGGATGTCATTAGTTATAAAAATAGGCACTTTTTTACAAACAAATGTTACAACACTACTTAAGTCTCGTACAACGTTCATATTTCAATGTTTGCATGTGCTCGCTTGTGCCCGAGCCGGGTTTAAATTTAGTCAAGCTTACTTACTATTCGGATTTATTCAACTAAGACCGTGTTTGATATAAAAGTTCCGCTTGCACAATCGATAGAGTTACATCCTATTTTTTATTCAATCTTTTTTATACAAGTGCTTCACGCTTAACAAACTAACACAAGCCTCTTGCAACTTTTCTAAATAAGCCACTCGGCGTCGCGCGGGGCAAGCGGAGCTTTGTGTTAATAACGATATACCGTCCCGAGTCACGTAACGCCCGAGCACTCAAACTCCACTCAGCACCGATGTTACCACTAGTTCTTACGAAGCCGCGGTTTCATGACGTCACGGCGCTGAAACCGCGGCTAACACGCCCGATGGGTAACCACCTGCTTGCGCCTGGCCCGCCCCGCCGCGGGCGCGGGGGCGGGGGCGGGGGGCGGGGGCAGGCGCGGCGGGTGCGGGCGGGTGCGGGCGGCGCGGCAGGGCGCTGACGTGCGTGTGTGGCAGGCGACGATGCTGAAGAAAATCAAGCGCGGCTCCGGCGCCGGCGCGTCGTCGGCGGCGACCGGCCCCTGACCGCGCGCGCCCCGCCCCGCCGCTGCCAGTCGCGCCCCGTCCGCAGGCCACCATGCTGAAGAAGCGCGGCAAGGTGCGGCGCCGCAACACGGAGCCCTCCATGCCGCGCTCGCCCGAGCGCCACGAGCGAGCCGAGCGCGCCGACGAGCGGTCGCGCGAGCGGTCGCGCGAGCTCGGCCGGGCGCGCGAGCGGGCCGAGGCCCGGTCGCGCGACTCCTGAATCTGGCTGAGCGAGCGCCTCATCTAACGCGGGCGCCCGCCTCGGGCTCAAGGCGGACGCGCGCGCCGGCGCTCGCTCGCCGCCCTCACTGCACACACCCGCGAGACGACATTCATGTACATAAATTAATAACAGACAAACTATTTAAACCTAAAATTAAAAAAAAAATAAAAAGTATAGAATAGTATCGTTGTTTTATTTTAGCAATTGATTTTAATTTTTACTTGTATGTAACATAAAAATAAAATAATACATCAATATATATACTATGCTCGCGTTTCTTTGAACCTGTCGTGTCGTCCCTCTCTCGCACTCGCTGCAAGTATGTTCCCGATAGGGCATTGTTGACATAACGCTCTAGTGAATGAAATTTTAAAGCACTTAATATGCTAACTATTCAAATCTATTAAGATAGGGAAAAAATTGAATCGATTCAGGCGGGATTCGAACCCGCGATCTTTCCCTTACAGGGGGAATGCTCTGATCACTGAGTCACCAACCCACGCCTGAAATCATTCAAATCTTCCTATATATATTATTATATATCCTGCCTAAACTGATTAAAATTTTTCCCAACTTTATCGATAACGCTTTGGTCCACAAATGCTAATCACGACAGTATATTTTTTATTTTTTTTATTTATATGACACGCCAACTTGACCTCACCTCGCCTGATGGGAAGTTAAAGGCAAATCTCTATTCTCTATTCTGTCTAAAGCGATTTTTATGAAGTATCTAAATAATAAGTATAATAATATACAGTAAGTATCTATATATCTGGCATTAATATCTTCTATCTGTCGTTAGTAATTCCAGATATATTCCAACCAGGTGGAGGACCGGACGAAATGGCGCACATTGGGAGAGGCCTATTTTTTTATAGGACACTTCAATTAGACTTCGCCTCGCCTGATGGTAAGCTGAATTCAAAGTCTCAGAAAAGAGGGTCACCATTACTTACAAATACCATGTTATAATGATGACATTCAGCTTGACGGCCTCATCATATGCTTATTCAGCCCCGCTTAAACGACCCGGAAACTGTAGGAAGGAAACACGTGAGCTGGTAATGAATTCCAGGCCTTATCAAAGAATCAAAGAATCAAAGAATCAATTTCATTTATTCAGTTTAGGCACATAAAGAGCACATATGAACGTCAAAATTTTACAAATATGTATGTCAAGAAATAATATAAAAATATTAAATAATTAAAAATAAACCATTGGAAAATGATTCTTTCGCTGGTTCGGTAGATTAGTTCTACTGAGAAGATACCAGCAAGAAACTCAGCGAACTACATTAGAACTAGTTTATTTTTCTTTTATAAATTTGTTTTGTTTACAATTTATTTTGTGCGAGCAAGCAAGAGACTTATGTTGACCACGCATTAACATCAATAAGAAACTCATCCACTTTATAGTAACCTTTACTCATTAAAGTTTTTTTCACTTCTATTTTAAATTTATTTATTGGCATATTAATTAATGGTGCGACAAAGAAAAGAGTCTCCGAACCGCTTGGTTCTTGATCGGATATTCTGCACCGTGTGCGGGTGTCCAGAGACGGACTCCGGTGGGCTGATTAATTGATTGATATTCCAACCACTTGAAATAATACTGGAATGGACAATGGCCATACTCCAAGCAATAGATAAGCAGAGACATCTACCGATTTACGGGAGGCTTTCCTCTTGGAAAAGCCACGATAAGGTAACTGAACAGAAGTAATAGGGGAGAATGTTGTATCAAAATACAAGCTTGGATACAACGGGTACTGAGGACTAAGAGGCACAACGCATTAGGAGGTACACGCATGGGACTATCATAAATAAACTACGACTAAATACGACTAAAAAGTCTACGACTACAAGTCAGCTGTGGGGCTGACACTGTGATGATTTTTTTCTTCTTGGGAGCTCAGTTGGCACACTCCGGGCTCCACAGTGCACGCTTTGGATCAAACGGGGTACGTTTGATCCAAAGCGTGCACTGTGGAGCCCGGAGTGTGCCAACCTACACCTCCTTTGCATAATTTAGTTTGTATGATTATTACGAGAGTGATTACCGTCTGACCTCCTATCTTGAGAGATAAGCTCATGTTCGAACCTCTTGCGAGTAAAGTTGGCTTATTCCTCAAAAAATATATTATTGGGGATTTGTCTGACTAGTCATACTAGTTACTATTTACTAAACGTCAAAACGGTAAGTTATAAGACAACTTGTATTAAATAAATTATTGTGACGTCATAATATTCAATAGTCAAAACATTTACTATCATAGGTTCTGTGGATGATTAAAAATAAATAAAAACTATAAAATAAGGACAACGCAACTTTTACCGCTCTTTTTGAATTCTTAATTTTTAATAATTTTTAATAAGCACAGATAAATAATTTATTTTAACTACAGAAAATACCCAATTCAACAGTGAGACTTTTCTTACCAACTCTTCATAATATAGATACCAGTACATCTACAGAACATGTGGTATGTTCGCTGCTGACCGATGGTCACTCATATTGCTATAAGAAATAACGGAGTTTCTTCGTCCTCCGTGACTATAGCCCTTGCAACATTGCTAAAATATCAGAAACTCTAAACAATACATGTTTGGGAGGTGACTTCTTCGTTTTCTTAGCGTTAATCCCAAACGCATCCATCTCGGAATCTCGGGTCCGCTTTACCATATTTCTCTCTTTCTTTTATTTTAGTTTAGCCGATAACTATACCATATCTTTCGTTTTTATAACATTACTGTCCATCTCAAGGTTTTTTTTTAATACTACTTAGGTGACAGACAAGCACACGGCCCACCTGATGGAAAGTGGTTACCATGGCCTATGGACGATTGTAACACCAGAGGAGTCACAGTCGCGCTGCCAACCCTGTAAATACTAGCTTCTGTGCCGTCAGTGTAGAAGACAAAGCAGGACAAGCCTTTAGTCTTCCCACTGACAGCACAAATTCTGCAGTGAGCTCTGGCTACCCTACTCACTTCACTTATCTTTCACTTATCGCTTCAGCGATAAGGCCGTCCATTGTACATGGAACTGTATACATGCTACCTACTTGTGCTATTGTAAATCTATTGATGTATAATATAGAATTATCGGTTTAGTCGCATAGTGCCTAATTCGCGAAATGGCACCCGAGTCTGAAAAGGACTAATTCGCGAATGGACTAATTCTTAAAAAGACTAAATCGGGAAATGGCTAATTGAATTAGTCCATTCGCGAATCAGTCCTTTTCAGACTCGGGTGCCATTTCGCGAATTAGGCATTATGCGACTAAATGAAATTATCCATCTATCAGTCTAACTGCGGATTTGGCTAAACTTCGATATTTTCCATGAAGCGAATGCCATCTGACCTCCACAACCCAAAGACGATAACGAAGCAATGCAGCTAGACCAGTAGTTGGAATTTTTAGGGCTGCAACTACCTGTAACGACTGCCATAGATGTTGTTATGGCGACCGGTACCGACAGTTAACGTGCTACCCGAGGCACGACCAGATTAATGCAAATACCCATATTCATGCATACAAATATTTGCACTGAGCGGTATTACCGCCCAATTGAGCAGTCCGACTGGCGAAGTACCTCCGCCCTACAGAATACCGCGGTTATAATAACTTCGTGTTGTGTTTCCAGCGGTGAGTAGGGTAGCCAGAGCTCACTGGAGAACTTGTGCTGTCAGTGGAAGACTATCGGCTTGTCCTGCTTTGTCTTCTACTGACGGCACAGAAACTCTGTACTTACAGGGTTGGCAGCGCGACTGTGACTCCTCTGGTGTTACAAACGTCCATACGCCACGGTAACCACTTTCCATCAGGTGGGCCGTGTGCTTGTCTGTCAACTTAGTGGTATAAAAAAAAAAGTCTCTTGGTTAGCGGCCACGTTCTCTACCGCTACCGGCAGGGATTACCAAGCATGATTTTTTTTACACCGATTCAAGCAGGGGCCCCCCTGGTTTTCAAAACGAGTGATTTCAATTTTACTTTAAAAAAAAATATTATTCAGTATAAAGTGTAAAGAAAACCTACGTTTTCGAAAGTTCTAAAACCTATAACGAAACAGTCCGTTTAAATTCGATTAGATTAGCTAAATGGGTATACCCAAGTAAGAATAAAACCACACATTACATTTAAAAATTATATTCTTTTAATCTTATTCAGATACAGTAGTTACAAAACACTTCTACATTTTATTAGTAACCATTATTATGACTTTGGAGACCCTTACCAGTAAAATACCCTAAACGTTAAGTCTTTAAGACTTCTTATAGCTAAATAAAATTGCAAGCAAAAAAATATCTACCAGCAAAGTCTGAGAAAATTTGTACAAACGCGATTTATGGCAAATCATAGTCATTCTGTCTTGTCCTACATTATCTGTGTCCAGCGCAATATGTCACTATTTTAAGCGTCATTTTGTCAACTGTCTGTCAAACCCCATTTTAGTAATAGAGCAAACACAGAGAGGAGGCGGTCGAACAGTACAATATTTCAATATTCGTTCTTTAACGCTTAATATCTCTTCTTACTCTTGTGTTTTAAAAAACCTAATCTTTGAGGTCGTCGCATTTCAGCTAGCAAGTAATCTATCGTTCAAATGGTTACGCTTTCTTTCATAGAAAAATTTAATTACGATACCATCCTCTTTGTACCTGTTGTATAACCTTAGTCATTCTTTTCTGTGTCATACATATATATCTACCCTGGCTCACCCCCTATTACGTGGGACCAAAAATTTTTATACATAGCTCCCGATACACGTCTGCCTACCCCTTCGGGAATTCACAGGCTATTTACGAATTCAAAACTAACTTTTACATCTGATATTTTCTCGGACTGTGCTGGTTAAATCTAAAACTCAAAAATCCAACAAAAGCTTTGCTTTTTATCATATATTTTACATTTATTAATTTACACTATATATAGCTAGGTATTAAAATATTGCATTTCGAAGCATCCTATATCAAATTTAGACCAAAATGATGCAGAGTGTTGAATTTGGTACTTCATGAAGACTATCTATGTTATACCATAAATAAATATTGCAGAACATAATACACAATGTCATTTAAACCCAAAATAAACAAAACTTGCAATGTAGATATAGATAGTAAAATATTTCAGTACAGTATTCACAATTTCTATATTAAACGAGTGCATTAAACATAATAATATGAAAAAGTTACTAACATCGAATAGCGAAACCTTTATCATCAATGATTGCATGTCACACTTTTTTTTTTAACGTGCTCAAAATCCCCATGGATACCTCCCCACCGGAGCCGGTGGAGGAGGTTACGTCGGACTCGAACCGACTAAAACGCACGCTGCCTGTGGGTCGTTTTGGTTGCCGAAGGTGAGGTTGACAGGGATATCCCTCGCAACCCGGCCGACTTAGGGCCATCTCTCACGATCTGGCCCTCTTCTCGGGTGTGGGGACTACAGAGTCCCCAACTCGCACCGCCGCGGCCTGCTTCTGCCAGGGTGACAGGCGGCTCCACCGATTGCATGTCACACTGGGTATTCTTATTCATCCTATCGTTAATCCCAGTTGCATCCGAAACTTTCACTTCGTTGTCTGGGGTCAGCTTCACCAGTCTAACTGCGGAGTTGGTTTAACTTCGATATTTTCCATAAAGCGATTGCCATCTGACCTCCACACCCTAAAGGCGATAGGCCAGTTTCGTTGGACTTTTTAGGACTCCCAACTAACCGTAACGAGGGCAACCGGGACCGATGGATTAACGTGCTTTTTTTTTTTTATACCACTTAGTTGGCAGACAAGCACACGGCCCACCTGATGGAAAGTGGTTACCGTGACCTATGGACGTCTGTAACACCAGAGGAGTCACAGTCGCGCTGCCAACCCTGTAAGTACAGAGTTTCTGTGCCGTCAGTAGAAGACAAAGCAGGACAAGCCTTTAGTCTTCCCACTGACAGCACAAATTCTCCAGTGAGCTCTGGCTACCCTACTCACCGCTGGGAACACAACACGAAGTTATTATAGCCGCGGTATTCTGTAGGGCGGAGGTACTACCCCAGTCGGACTGCTCAATCGGGCGGAAATACCGCCGTGTCCTACCTCCTTCAAATACGAGTGCTATTCGAGGTACGAGCAGATCAATGCAAATACCCATATTCATGCCTACAAATGCACTGAGAGGGGATCGAACCCGCGCCTCCTGTGGCCGCACACATGTGTGACAAAATATCATAAATAATTTGCACGTCGCATGTGGCAGGGTTTGAAAAAAATAACATTTTGTAACACCTTTTGTACCATATTCTTGCAAATAAATAAATTTGATTTGGTTTAAAAAGAAAATGTCATTGTAATAAAACTATTTTCTGGCAACATCGATTATCGCGACAGAAGTGAACACTTAGTTTGAAATTAGCTTAAGACAAGGCAATAAAGTCACAACATTCCATTATCTTATACATTTAAAAATATATTTATGATCCAAAATGGAATCGAAAAATTTCATTGAAAACTATAAGTATCTTATTGTATATCTCTAGTCAACGTCTAATTAGTGAACGACCTTGTCGCGTCTTTATTCTAGGGTTCCTTACCTCTGCGGAACCCTTAGTATACAAGTTTCATCTCATACAAGCAAGCCAATGTTTGATCTATATAAAGTTGTTCTGAGTATACGTTGTGACACATATCTTGGACCTACGTGGCGTGACCAACGAGGTCCTGGCGCGTTTGATTGTTTTGTAATAATCACAATACCGCAGCACCCTGTACTATCTTCAAAAGGCACCCAAGAAACGTGTACTGCACGTATAAAGCACACTTTGAGCTTCAGACGTCCAAGATATATGCCCCAAGGTATATACAGTAAGAGTGCCATAAAATATTGTAATGATTTCAACGTAGTATTAATCAGTGGAAAACATAAAATAGGTATTTTTGCCATCACCACATCGAAATTTAATTTTCTGACCTAAACTGATCTACTACTTTATAAGTAATTTATACATTAATAAAATTAATTTATCCTTTCATTATTATTACTTACGGTTTACAACATGTATAATAAATTTAACAGCTAGTCATATGAAATAGATGGAGGTGTAGGCGGGATTCAAACCCACAATCTGTTCCTTAACGGGGAATGCTCTGACCTCAGTCGTCCCATGGCCAAAATCCCACACCCAAAGCCTTTCATGTCAAGTTTAAATTTATTTTAGTTGCAGAAATATGATTTATTTTGAATAACGTAGCTACGTAATAACATCGTGTAGTTTTTCAAAATCTGACATTATGCCTATTGAACGCTAGGTCGCTTATTAAACGCCGACATCAAATCAAATGGCTAAAGAGCGACTCTTCTTGCAGTATCTGAAGCTAGTTTATAACATGATGGAGGTCCCTGTGAGACTTCTACCATATCCGTCTAACCTAACCTATCCGAATCGAGACACGCGGTGTCCTCGAGCTCGCTTTGGCGTATCATGAACATTCTAGTCGTCCAATCAGCTGATAAGTTTATTCAAAGGAATACTATACAAGCTCTACAATCCACTGAATTCATCTTAATAGTTATATTTTAGAGTAATTTCGTTACCGTCTGTGCAAATACTATGAAATATGCGTGTCATTTTCCATACAACATACAATTTATATACGACAAAATATTCTAAGATTATTTTGTTGTTAGTTCTAGAATCGTCTAGAATCTAGAATTGTGTTGTTAGTACAAACATATCAAGATACGTTTACCGAAAATTCAAGATCTGTGAGTGCATTGCCAGTGCTTTGAATGAAGTCTGTTTATGCCTACCAATATTCACTGAGCAATTCACATTAGTTAATTAATTGTATTATTATAAGTACATACTGACAAGAGCAAAGATGACATGCGCAATTGATTCTTTTTCACTATTGTAACAGAGCGAATACACTTGTCATTACTTTTGACCTACTTTCTTTTATTTTAAATTCACAAAGTTTGTTTAAAACGGGAAATAGTGATGCCCGCTCTAAACAAAGTCCAATCCTTACTAGGCTAGATGTACGAAAAATGCTAAGTCCCTGTAACTTTTGTAAAAAATTCTTGTAGTATTTTATCGATATCGTAACATTTAATTATATTATTGATAACTGTTCACACTTTAATAAAATGTATTTATCGCTCTTTATTTTTTAGATACATAATTATATATTAAAAATAAATAAAGAGTATAATTGTGACGCCAATATTCAATAGTCAAATCATTTCCAAAAGAAATAAAAACGATATTATAAGAACAGATGCAACTAATGTAATGTTAAGTTATAGTTATATAGTTTATTTTAACTGGAGGAAAATACCCAATAATTGAATTTTGTAATGAATACTTGTATTATTTGCTTGAATTTTTAACAGTTATATTAGCATACATTAACACACAACATCTCAAAAACACTAAAAGATGGCATTTAAATAAAGTACTCCCGAAAGAAGCTCGATTCAAAAGTATCTTATATACTATTATATAATTCGAAATTGCAAATGTGTGTTCGCAATGGACGCAAAAACTACTGAATGGATTTTGATGCTGTTTTTTGTTAGAAAGGGCTGGGTCAGATTTAAAATCTTACGTTTCTTTGATTGCAATCGGTTAAGTAGAACCAAAGATAAGAGATCCGCGTGTGTGGAGCCGCGAGCGGAAGGCTAAGGCGTAAGTACTGCAAATCAAATATTTTTAAAAATTAGCATAGTAATTGCTTCAAAAAATTATTTTATTTAAAAATACCGGTTAAGAATTCAATACCCTGCACGACCATTTATACGTTTTAACTGAATTATTGACTTTAAATTTTATATCGAGTCAACAGATGGCGACACATGTGTACTGATGGGTATTGACTGTCTCTAGTCAAATTAGTTACTTTTTGCTAAACGTCAAAACGATAAGTTTTAACGAAGCTTGTATGAAATACGTTGATATTTTTGATTCAAATAATTTACAATTTATAGATTGTGTGGGTGATTAAGAATAAATAAAAACGGTAAATAAGAATAGACACACCTTTTACCACTTTTTTACTATTCCTAATGTAATGAACTCATTTTAATAATTTATTACAGGAAAATACCCAATTTCATAAATTTTGCTGAAGTCTGAATGTCATCTACTGGTCCATGTATGTAGATGGATCTATATTCAACGATCGAAAAAGGCTGTTGGTATTCACTGCTATTATAATAACGTCATAATACAGTTACATATGCCACCTCCTCTCTGTTTTTGCTAAACGTTGAATTTAGATCGATCGGTCGATGTGAAACGATCTGATGAGACGGTTGGTATATACTCCTACTGTGATAACGTTACGGTAGGCTCTAAGAGTCATTGTTATTTAAGCCTCCTCCTCTCTATGTTTGCTCTACCTTACTAGCATGTTTGATTAAAGTTTTATGTTGTATGGAGCTACTTTCATGGTTGAGCTACCTAAAATTGAACAGGTATCTAACATAAACATAACATAAGTACAAAACAAGAAAAAGTAACCCCTCGTTTACACCTAAGTATAAAACATGTATTTGACAAGTTGCAATATGTCACAGGCTACAGTGTGAACGCAAATGTGTTTTATACTTGTTTACAACTTGTTGGCTATACATACTATGTGAACGAAAAAGTATCTGAGATACATGTATAAATCAAGTAGTGTGTTTTGATTAGTCTTCAACAAGTTTTTTATAAACAAATTTACATCTTGCTTTACAACTTGTTTCGTGGTGTAAACGAGGGGTATAATTTGAGCTAAAATAGAAAGGAATTTGGCATTCTTCATACATGTGGTACTTAAGCTACATTATGTCTTAAATAAACTATATGTATCACTGGTATTTGACGGACTTGCACAGTCGCGACTCAGTCGGCACCAAACTGCAGTCAGTCAGTCTCATCTATGGAACAAGAATATCAGTAAGTCTTAACTCGCTATCATTATAAAACTAGCACCATCTATCGAAAATAAAGCGAACTACTAGAGAACTTCAGTTCCTGCATCGCGATTTGAACATTTTCACACAAAATCATAGCAACAGCTGACGTACGGTTTATCGAATTACCATTAGGCAAAATAATCTTCTACAGAAAGCACGGTTTATTTTAAAACCAATAAGAGATTTTTTTAAGTAGATACTATTTTTTACAGACAACACGGTTTATTAAAATCCCGCTATGAAGAGTGGTTCATCAATATCGTAGCCGAAATCTTGATTTGATACGAGGAAAATAACATAGTGTAAAGTATTGTAATAACAATGATTAAATAAATAATAATAATAGGACGTAATAATCTCTTACCGACAAAAATATTAGCCGAAAGCATGTAGACGACCAGTGTGAGGGATATACCAGAGGCAACTGAAGGGATAAGACGACGTGCGGTTTTAGTCAGTTCGAGTCCAACATAACCATCCCCGCCAGCTCCGATGGAAAGGGTATCCGAGAGGATTGCCGCAATATTAAAAAAAGGTGTATACTGCGCAGTCGTAATCAGACTCACCTCGCTAAGTGTAGGCGTGGGTGGTAAGCAGGGGCGCACTGGACTCGGCCGTGTAGGCGCGCACGCGGCTGAAGGCGAAGGGCGGGAACTTGGCGGGCGACAGCTCGAACTGCGTCCACACGTCGCGCCGCGGGCACACCGAGTAGCGCCGCCACTCCAGCACGAAGTTGCGTCGAGAGCGCAGCTTGCGAACCTCAAACTCCTGTATATATCGATCAACGATTATTATACCTCGCTCGATAATAATACCCAAAGACCCTCCACACTAACCTCAGCACACTAAAAATGAGTAAATCCACCCTTATGCTTATACAGAAAGCCGCCTGACTCAACACATGCCGTCTGACCCGTAAATTTCTTGCTTCGCCCACATCACATTAACACTCTTTTGTTTTCTTTTTTACGGTTCACACTTGGTTAAGACTTTTAGGTTAGGTTTAACTGGTGGTAGAGATTTGACGGCACAAATTTGTCACAAATTTCGACCGGGTTGGTACCACCGTGCAATATTGCGAAAAACCCTTCATAGTAATTCAATTTCGGTTGGATTGCGTTCAGGGATCAGCAAATGCATAGCCGGGTAGGGGTGATGGTGGTCGCAGCACTAGTGGGACCAGTGGGTCTTGGCGTAGTCTAGTGAGGATGGTGCGGGGCGACGCGCCGGTCAGGGAGACCCGTAGAAACGGTGGTGCCGCTGGCCGCCCGCGGTATAGTACAGAGGCCCAACTGGGACTAACCACCCTGGAAGGCTGCCTCACCAGACCGCGCATAATCCCGGTATGGCTCGTCGTGCCGGTTGGTGACCGGAAGTGGGGGCCAGGCGACCATATTCGGGGGGGTACGGGGGCCCTTCCGTACGGCGTGTCGGCTCACGCCATGCCTCATAATCATAGACAAAACCAATATCCCGCACTTTGTCACGCGGTGCTGCGACGACAATCACCTCTTTTTTTCACGCCCTTTTCTCCTTTTCATCATGGCAGCGCATTTAAGAGTATTGGGCAACACAGCGGCTCTACAGACTCCCACAAGCTCGCTATTTGAGGTGGAGTCCACTAACATCTGTGGACTCCATGCGAACCTCAACGCCGTCCACCAACACCTTGAGACGGCGAAACCAGATATGCTCTTTCTCACGGAGACACAAATAGGCCGCCCTGATGACACGACCTACTTGCTTTACCCCGGCTATGTTATCGAGGAAAATTTCCGTGCAAAAGCCGGGGTGTGCGTGTTTGTTAGGGCGGATGTTTGTTGTCGCCGTTTGCGCTGCCTTGAGGACCCATCCTTTTCAACCCTATGGGTACACGTAGACCATGGCTCTACGAGTCAGATCTATGTGTGCCTCTACCGTTCCCATACAGGAGATGCTGAGACAACTCGACTCTTTGAATATCTGAGTCAGGCGGCAGATGATGCGCAGGAACGGTTTCCGAACGCCGAAGTGGTATTTTTGGGGGACTTTAACGCCCACCACGAAACCTGGTTGGGCTCCTCCAAAACAGACCATGCGGGAAGAGCCGCCCATGCATTTGCTCTGGCGCATGGCCTGACCCAATTGGTACACGAGGTCACTAGAATACCAAGAAGGTCGGGCCTAGCACCCTCTCTGCTAGACCTTCTGCTGACGAGTCACCCAGACCTGTACAGTGTTTCGGTACAAGCCGCTTTAGGCAATTCCGACCACTGTCTGGTCTGCTCCAAGGTGCCAATTATAGCGCCTTCAAGACCCGTGCAGGGGAAGCGGCGTCTCTGGCACTACTCGTCAGCAGATTGGGATGGGCTGCGCAACTATTTTGCGTCCATCCCGTGGGTTGAACGCTGCTTTGAAGGTAAGAAACCCTCGGATTGTGCTACTGCTGTTGCCGGTGAGATCGGTCTGGGTATGGAATACTATATTCCTTACACTGATGTCACCGGTGCCCGAGGAGTGCGCCCTTGGTTCGGGCGCGAGTGTGCGAGGGCTGTTGATCAAAAGCAGTCCGCGTATCGCGCTTGGGTAAGGGCGCGTGCCACGCACGATCCCAATGTGAGCCACTTCAAGGCGGCGTACAACAGAGCCACAAAGGTCTGCAAGAGGGCTTACGTCAAAGCGGATGCCCTGCGCATTGCGCGGCTTGGTCAAGAGCTAGTGGCACATCCCACGGGCAGCCGTGGATACTGGCGACTGGCCAAAGCCGTGCAGGCCAACTTCTGTCAGCCTTCGCTGCCACCGCTGCGCTACCCTGATGGATCCCTGGCCCATGGACCGCAAGAGAAAGCCAATATGCTAGTAAATCTCTTTGCGGCCAATTCCCGAGTCGATGATTGCGGTATACAGCCGCCGACACTACCCAATGGTGACCACGTAATGCCTGAAATACGTATCAGGCAATGCGATGTTCGTGCGGTGCTTCAATCACTCGATGTCCGGAAAGCCAGTGGCCCGGATGGTATTCCAGCGGTGGTCTTACAAAAATGTGCAGCGGAGTTGTCTCCGATGCTTACGCGGCTGTACCGACTGTCCTACAGCTCGGGTACAGTGCCTTCGGCTTGGAAAGAGGCGAATGTACAGCCGATCCCCAAGAAGGGGGATCGCTCAGAGCCAGCCAACTATCGACCCATAGCCGTCACCTCAGTGCTGTGCAAGGTCTTCGAGCACATCATTAACAAACAGCTCATGCGTCACCTAGAGGATCACTCCTTAATTAATGACCGGCAATATGGCTTCAGGCCGAAACGGTCAACGGGTGATCTTCTAGCATACGTTACCCATCTTTGGGGTGAGGCTATGGACAAGCACGGCGAGTCACTGGCAATTAGTCTTGATATCGCCAAAGCTTTCGATAGAGTCTGGCACAAATCGCTTCTCTCCAAGCTACCAGCCTTTGGTCTGCCTCCTAGACTGTGCAACTGGATTGCTAGTTTCCTGCAGGAGCGCCGTATCCGCGTCCTCTGTGATGGACGGGCTTCGGAGTTCTTGCAAATAAATGCTGGCGTACCGCAGGGGTCTGTATTATCTCCCACTCTCTTTCTTCTGCATATCAACGACATGCTGTCCACCGGCAGCATACATTGCTATGCAGACGATAGCACCTTACACGGGAGTTATCACGGACAACCTGCGGCCAAACAGTCTGATATCGTGGAAAAAAGACAGCTTCTTGTCACTGAACTGGACCGGATCTTGAATCACATTTCTCAATGGGGCTCCGAGAACATGGTCGAGTTCAATGCCAAGAAGACGCAGGCTTGTGCGTTCACAGCAAAGGTATCTTCTTTCCTTCCCCTTCCCACTCTTCAGAGCACGCCACTTCCACTGCAGGACAATCTCTATATCCTAGGCATGGATATTCGCTGCAAACTGAATAACAGAAATTACATCGAGAGCATCATCAAAACAGCCTCGCGGAAACTCGGACTCTTAAACAAAGTGAGACGTTTTTTCACGCCGGAGCAGCGGTGTCTTCTCTATAAGACACAAATTCGCTCCTGCGTGGAATACTGCTCGCATCTCTGGGATGGCTCCGCGAAATACCTACTAGATGCTCTCGACAGGTTGCAGCGACGCGCGGTCCGAATTATTGGGAACCCTGAGGTCACGAACACCCTCGAGCCTTTGCAGATGCGTAGAGATATTGCTTCCTTGGCTGTATTTTACCGTCTCTACCACGGTGAGTGTTCTGACGAGCTCTTCCAACTAATCCCACCATCTCCTTTCCTACATAGGACAACACGTGCAGGCCTTAGATGTCACCCTCACACTGTGCAGAATATACGAGCAAGAACCAAGCGGTTCGGAGACTCTTTTCTTTGCCGCACCACCAAGACCTGGAATTCATTACCAGCACACGTGTTTCCTTCTTCCTACAGTCCCGGGGCCTTTAAGCGGGGCGTGAAAAAGCATCTGATGAGGCCGCCAAGCTGAGTGCCACCATTGTAGCACTTAGTGTCTGTAATGGTGACCCTCTTTCCTGAGACTTTGCCTTTAGCTTACCATCAGGCGAGGTGAGGTCAAGTTGGCGTGTCCTATATAAAAAAAAAAAAAAAAAAAAAAAAAAAGACCCGTGTGTCTCTTACTGTACCCCTATTGACCAAAAGGGAGATATTTTATAAAAATCAAATGAATATAAATAATAATAATAATATATATATTTATTGTATGTACATAAAGAAGGGATACAGAAAAATACAATGGTACATCTTTGTGGCATTACAAGTGGCGGCCTTATTGCACAAAGCAATCTCTACCAGGAATCTAATATAACAGATATACCTGGTAAATCCGTTATATCATTACACACATACATTAAACCAATTGGTTGGCTAGACCGAGAAATATCAACAATTTGCTGCATTTCGTATAATTGGTAAGAATACCAGAAGATGCAGAGGGGCCGCGAGAGTGGAATCCTATTCTAATGGGATTCCATTCGCACTGCTAAAGCCTTTATATTACAATACAATACAATACATAACATAAACTCACGCCTATATTCCCGAAGGGGTAGGCAGAGGTGCTAGCACCCATATTTCGCCAGTTTATGTTTAGGTCCCAAAGTAATAGGTGGCGAGCCTATTTGCCATTAACCGGGCACTTATAAACCTGTGATAAATACACACATAACTTCGAAAAGCATCGTAAAGTCATTGGTGTGTGCCATGGTAAAACCTGGGATCGAACCCGAGACCTCTTCTCAGCAGTCCATTACCCATACCACTAGGCTACCGCGGTTATAATACAATACAATAGTTGTAATATAGAGGCTTTAGTAACAAATGAAGGCCCAAGAGAAAATGAACGGATTTCATGGAATTTGACACGAAGGTAGACACTAACAGTTTCAAAAACCGTAAGAAATACAGCACACTGCTACTTAAGCTCGATACATCCAAGGTCAAGTCGGACTATTCCTATCATTGTCTGTACGCTCCAAGCGACTCACCATTTGGAAGATCTGCTCATGCTGCTCAGGGTCCTTGCGACGCGCGCGGAAGCGTCCCGCTGTCTGAGAAGATTTCTTGTCCGCATTCGTCTTCTTTATAACTATAACTACCTGTAATAGTAGAAGTAAAATTTTAGGAATTCTAGCATAAAGTCAAATTCTTATCAATTTCAAACATACACAACAATGTCAAAAACCTATTTTATTTTGTAAACAGTCAAACACTCATATCGCCAATAATGTCAAACTCGTAAATTGTCAATACCACCAAATGTCAAAAGCAGCAAAAAGTAAAAAAAGTAGCTAAATCACGCATTACATCCTCGGCTGTCTGCAGCAAAACATCGGCTTAACCAGTTTGGAGATTACCCGGGGCAAACAGACAGACTGAGAGATATTCAAGATTAAGGGACATTTCGATTAAGATATAGAAAATAATGAATCAGTTCAGGCGAGATTCAAACCAGCGATCATTCCTTTACAGGGGTACACTTCGACCACAAGCCAAAGAACCTTCGCCCGAAACCATCCAAATTCTTCTATACATCTGTCCGTCTTACGGCGACGGTATTTGTATAGAAGAATATATGCCTAGAAGAATCTCTAACATTGCAAATAGACAGTTCTATTTTGTTTATATATATAAATTTAGGATGCTTTCGTACCTTATCACCAATAAGCCTGTAGTGTCCGGACATGATGCCGAGCCCCGGTTTCGCGTGCCGGTACTTTAAGTGCCCCACGCTGGACGCTGGTTCATCGGCAGTGGTCCACATTAGTACCAGGCCCTCGGGGAAGAACCTATATCATAGTACATTTCAGAATAAATAGAGACCATAACTCATGTCATTTCCAACTACTTTTTTAATATTATTCTGTATGTGTAATTTATTGGTATTAAAATTCCCGCTTGACGACAATAGTACGACACCGCACGGGAAGTGACGAGGTGGCCCAAATTCTATTCTGCCGGAAACCACGTGGCCATTATATTATACTATTATAATTCCTATTTATTAAACTGTGTATGGTGCGGCACTTTCCAACAAATTGCCCCTCGTCCAGGAGGAGCTGTTTTGGTTACGAAAGATTTGAGCAGGAAAAGGAATGGTGAATGAAAATAAAATAGATTATCTAGAAATAACACGTAGCCGCGTAGTTCCCGGAAGAGAAACATTTGGACCACCCCATCTCTTCCCATGCGGCGTCTAAGGGCTAAGGCTGTTTAACAGGGCTAGGGCGACTAAGGGATAGGGCTGTGTAACATCAGACAGATATATACAGCCCAAACTCAGACACAGATACATGGCTTGAGTCAACAATAGTGCCCGGAACACGGCAATAGGCTCACCCCCTATTACGTGGGACCAAATTCAATGATTGGTAAAATGTGAGTGTTAATTCACTTCTGCCTAATCCTCCGGGGATAAAAGCGTGATTGTATATATCTTTATAATACGGAACACTTCATAATTATTCCGGTAACTTACACTTCAAAAATTTGAACCAGCGACCATGGCTGCTGAAAAGTAGCCGAAACGTCGGGCTAAATGTATATAAAATCAAACAGTAAAATAAAAAAATAAAACTAGTTCATAAACAGATTCCATCATCGCGGCTTTCAATTGAGTTACTAACTTCACCATAAGTAATAATTCATTCTTTTCAGGAAATTCAGAACAAGTTCTATCAAAATTAACAAAGAAGTCGACTCGGCAAAATTTAAAAGATTTTGTATACTCTGTTGGCTTGTTCCATTTTTAATTACGGTATACGTCATATTTGTGGACATATTGCAACTCGCTACAGAATATAGGTCGCCTTTCGCAAGCTGTCTCACAGAGGGTTTGTATGAAAATGCGAATTGATACATTATACATAACTAGCGGCCGCCCGCGACTTTGTATGCATGTCCCCGTTTTATCCCCTTAGGGGTAGGGTTTCGTAAAATCCGTTTTAAAGGATGTTTATACCCTATAAGGAACCCATCTTGCAAATTTCAAGTATGTAGTTATTTTTAGTTTTGTAAGATATCGTGTTTAATCAGTAACTGATATGTCGCTTTTATATACAGGGTGTATTTTTGAAACGGGGAAGTAAGTGAAGTATAGTTATAATAAAACCTTATTAGGAGACCTTCTATAACTTTTGAAGATATTCTGAACGGCATTCACAGATTTTTGTAAAATCGAACAGTCAGTCATAAAAGAAAGAAGAAGAAAGAAAGAAAAAGCATTTATTTAAGAACACACAACGTACAGAGAGTCAGACAAATATATAAACATAATAAGGTAACACAACAAGAATACACTCACTGCACATCGTGCGTACCCAAATGGGCCACCATCTCAGCATGAATGCCCCGTACACCAGAGTATGCGAAGTGCTAGTTTTCAGATGGCGCCGCTAGTGGCAAATGCTAAAAGTCCCGTTTTTTAAAATACACTTTATATATAGATTAATAAAATTTTAACTAGTCGATTGCGCGATTGTGGTATTCTGTTACCATTGCCGTTCGCACGTTAGCCCGCGTGGAATTCTTTTCCTGTCTTTTTATTTTACGATATTACATGGAACTAAAGAAACAAAAAAAAAAAGCCAAATTGGTCGAGCTGTTTTCCAGTTGTGCGCTTAGCAACATTCGTTATTGTTTTAAAGATTACAATCTTACTTATGGCGCACCAACTTCGCAACATCTCAAAATCTTCCTTGTATAGGTGATGGCGTGTAATGAAATTACGTGTTATAGTATGTTTTACACATAAAAATAAAATATCTCGTTAAGACCCTTGATATTTTTTATTCCTTTCCGCAGTCAACAATAGTGCCGGGAAGAAGACTATAGGCTCACTCGATTTCAATGATTAGTGAAATATGGGTTTTAATTCATCTCTGCCTAACCATCCGGGGATAAAGGCGTGATTACATGTATGTATTTGTGAGTAGTATGACTACCGCTCAAATTATTGACCTGTTTTAAGAGTTCACGGTATGGGCTCTGATATGTGTGCTATAGTGTACCATGTCAATGGTTTATTATTTTTCAGACGTAGGCATGGGAGTATACATGTACAACCCAATAGCAATACTGACAGTTGTAAGAGGCATCTTCTATGTGACGAACTTGTATAACATTTGGAAGTTGCAACGTACATATGAGAACATTCAGGATATTATCAAAATTTATGATTAGTAAACACAGGTATTTATTGAACCAATCTATACTCTATACAAAGGCCCGTATGACACATTGTTGTTATACGGGACCACCCACCACCCACAGACACTCAGTCAATACCTTTGACTAATATTCTGTTCGTAAAGGAGTTGAACTACTTTACCCATGAGTACCTATCGTAATCGGAGTATCGTAAACGGAGCATTGCGATTGGCTGCCTGCCTTAAAGTGAACCTGTGTGTGTGAAGCAAGCCAATCGCAATGCTCCGTACCCTGAGCATGAAAAACTATCGTAATCGTATCGAGAGAACAGAGCATTGCGATTGGCCACCTATTTAAAGTGAACCTGTGTGTGAAGCAAGCCAATCGCAATGCTCCGTACCCCGAGCATGAAAAACTATCGTCATCGTATCGAGAGAATGGAGCATTGCGATTGGCCACCTATTTAAAGTGAACCTGTGTGTGAAGCAAGCCAATCGCAATGCCCCGAGCATAAAAACTTTCGTAATCGTATCGAGAGAACGGAGCATTGCGATTGGCCGCCTGTTTAAAGTGAACCTGTGTGTGTGTGAAGGGGGCCAATCGCAATGCTTCGTACCCCGAGCATAAAAACTATCGTAATCGTATCGAGAGAACATAGCATTGCGATTGGCCACCTGTTTAAAGTGAACCTGTGTGTGTGTGAAGCAAGCCAATCGCAATGCTCCGTACCCCGAGCATGAAAAACTATCGTAATCGTATCGAGTGAACGGAGCATTGCGATTGGCCGCCTGTTTAAAGTGAACCTGTGTGTGTGTGAAGCGGGCCAATCGCAATGCTCCGTACCCCGAGCATGAAAAACTATCGTAATCGTATCACAGCATCGTAACAGAGCATTGCGATCGCCCAGTTATTCGTGTTAGGGGTACTGTTCTCTCGATACGTTTACGTTACGATTACGATATGTAGATAGTTATACTGTAGCGATACCCAGTCTTGAATCTCAATTTATAACTACATCTGCCCCCTAGATAAGTGGCAATTCGTTGGCGTATTGTAGAATAGAATGATGAATATATGCGACTGACACTTATTTTGACGTTTGTGTCATACGTTGACAACTGTCCCAAACGTCAGACTGAAATTAACAACACAAAAGGTTTTTGGCGCCAACACGAAGAACGCATCGCGGTATTATTTTATTTTACGAAACTAGTGTAAATTCGAGTTATACTTATAATGTATAATAATGGTGGATTTTTAGACATAACGTCTTTGACAACGCACATAAATGTAGGAAAGTGGCATATTACAGTGAATTGTGACTTCTCTTGTTGGTTCTAAATCCCCTAGAAAACCTGTAGTAAAGTCCCCACAACTTAACTGAGGCAGCAATCATCATTCATCATCATCTTCATCATCAATAACAATCATCCCAACTAAGAAATTTAAAAAACTGATGACATGACAGCACGGTCATAGTACGTTAGCCGGTTCCGAAAGGAACAAATAAAAAAAAAACAACGCAAAATATTTTTCCTAGTGTCTGAGTGTAAAATGTAGTAGGTAGATACAATCATTACAATACTACATAATATACGGATATATATAGAAAAAGTGGATCTGAACTGAGCTACATGTATACGACTTGGACATTCGAAATTCTATTGCTCGCGCCATTTATCTTAGACGTAAAATCTCCCCATTTTCGGGGACGAGTTGGGAACTCTGTGGTCCCCACAACCAAGCAGAGGGCCAGATCGAGAGAGATGGCCCTGTGTCGGCTGGGTTGCGATACCTGTTAACTTCACCTTCGACAAAAACGACTCACAGGCGTCGTGCGTTTTAGTCGGTTCGAGTCCCACATAACCTTTACCACCGGCTCCGGTGGTGGGGGCATCGGTGGGAATTTATCGCATATAAAAAAATAAGACGTAAAATGTGCTCAAAAGGTGCACGTACACGTTTTTTGGATGTCTTTTGAGGATAGAACGTGGTGCTACTGCAGTGGATGAACTCAAATTATTATTATTACAAAAAAAATCCGTGCGCGCCAGGAGTTCGTTGGTCCCGCGTCTTAGGTCCAAGATATACGTCCCGAGGTATTTACTCCATCTTGGGGCGACAGTGGAGTCATCTACTTAACTACTAATCGGTTTAAAATTTCAGCTATGTCGTCCAAATCAGATTGTTAGTCATAATCGCAGTGAGCGGAGTGTTGCACCTAATCCCTAATGTGCCCAAGGTCACCTACTATACTTTAACCCTAGAAGCCCAATCATATTTTACTAGCTATAAAGCCCAATTATAGGTCAAATTGACCTACACAAATGAATGTACCAGTAACTCTGCATATTTTGTTATATTTGCAAATGTTTATAAATGTATTCTTTTTTTAGCTAATAGTGATATAAAATAAGAGAAAATAATATTCATATTTATTTATTACACCTTAGTTATAACAACTATGAGTAAGCATAGAAATATTTGGTACAAAATGAGATCCTCTCGGTTTAATACTTATAAACAAAAAAATTAACAAAAAAATAAAGCAAATAATCTTTTTTACGACAAACTAATAACTTTTTCATGACAAAGTAACAGTTTTATAACAATAATCTCACTTTATAAACACTTTTCACACACGTCAATATTGTGTTCACGCCAAATTGCCTTTTTGCACTTGATGCAGACTGAAGTTGTCTTTCGCTGTTTTTTATATGAACAATATCCACAGTAGCGTCGCTTTTTAGGCTCTGGTTCATCTATGAGATCAACCGACGATGATTGTGGCTCACTTTGAAGTATGTTCGTGATATTGTCACGCAACGAACGCTTCAAAGTAGGAGCTTCCAGCCGCTTTTCCATCCATGGCGAGGATAAATCAGTGCTCAATTTTTTCATAAAATCTTTACGGTTTAATGGCTTTTCTTTATTAGTCAGCTTGTTATGACAGTAAATAATGTAGCAATTCACAAAAGCCATGTTGAGCATCCCAAAAAACACAGCCATGGGCCACCTATTTGTCTTCCTATTAGTAGACATAGAGGAACACATTTGATCAAAAGAATCAACGCCTCCTTTCGTCTGGTTATAAAATAAAATCATGTCTGGCTTGCCATTGGATTCACTGATTACAGCATCTTCGTCACAAGAGGATAAAAGATACACCATCTTCGAAGGCTTGGGTTTATAAGACAGAAGAGTTAATGGACCATCGAAACAAAATATAGATGATCCCACTGGACGAGAGCGTGTATTCTTGAGAGCTTCTGGAATTTCCCTCTTATTGGATCTTATAGTGCCTACTAATGTCAAGTTATACGGAGGTTTTAGTAAGCTTTTGGCCAGCGGTACAGATGTGAACCAATTATCACAGGTGATATTTCGGTTTGTACCGTGTACTGTTTTAGTCAACTCCTTGACATAATACTCGCCAAGTGGCAGGCCGTTGGTCTTAGTACTTTTGCCAAGATAAGGTATTGCATCTACCATATACTTCGTGGAAGCATCGCATATCATGGGAAATTTAATTCCGTACTTATCAGGTTTGTTTGGTATGTACATGCGAAATGAACATCTTCCGCGAAAACCCAGCAACTGTTCGTCTACCGTCAAATTTGTTCCCGGTGTGTAATTCAGCCTACATTGATTTATGAACACTTCCCATATTTTTCGAATAGGTAAAAAAGCATCTTCTTGTTGATGTGTTGGCCGTAGTGACTTATCATCCATTCTTAGACATCGGAGTAAAAATTCGAATCTCTTTTTACTCATCACAGAAACGTATCGAGTACCGGAGAATGATGCATCGAATAACTCGTCGGTGGAAAGGTGGTTATCTTTCATAACGGCTGTCAATGTGAGGATTCCTATTAGCGCCCAAATCTCCCGGTCATTAGTGTCCCTGTAACTTGCTGAGATCTCCTTTATATTCACACGCTTCCGTATCATTTCCTCATTCGTCCATTTCACTATCTCTTCCACTATCTCATCTTTGATAAAAAGTTGGAAACAGAGTAAAGGATCGACGATATTCCGACACATTCGAGTGGGACCTCTATTAGTACGTACTATATTGATAGAAGAAGTCCTACCACTCGATCGACCCTTTGCAGTACTCCAAATATGGTTGTTTTTCGAGCGTAGTGAACGTTGTGGTAATACGATGATTCTTTGTGATAATAGCTGCGGTGTATTCATATTTGTTGACGCATTAGACGAATCAGGGGTTTGAAAAATCTCTTGACTAGCTGGCTCGTCTGCAGATTCAACATAATCCACCATCTCATCCTCCACGTCACTTCTGACGTCGTCATGAGTCACGTAATCTTCCTCTCCCGAGTCTGTATCACATGGCTCCGAGTCGTCACTATTTTCTAAAAGACACGATATGTCTGCCGCATTCAGCTGTCGAGAGGACGCCATTTTGTTTTATTACCTAAAAATAATATTTGTTGTTAGAAACAAAAGAAAATACAACGTTCAATCCAATTAAAATAGCTTACCTTAAAAATGTACCACAGGGATAAAACTTACACAAAGCCCAAACATAGGCAAAATTAACCTACAGCATTACGATAACTACAAAATGGTGATACTTACCAAGGCGACACAGCCGTCTTCTATTAGTCCTTGGCGGCTACTAAGTTGGTTTGATCAATCACGACGATCGAAGAAAGGGTGCGAAAGGGATAGCAAATATGCGTTCGTGTATAGGTTAAAATTACCTACATTGGGCTTCTAGGGTTAAATGCCTACAACATTCTCGTCGGCATTACAATGTTCGCTTTATTCGTGTACGAGAGATATACACACGATGTTCCTATTACATGGTAAGATCTAGTTACTTTTCTGTACTTTCAAATCCAAGTTATCAGTTTGTTTTCTTCAATTTATGCTTTAAAACGTAAAAAATAAGATAGATTTTTAAACGCAATAATAATACACAACCGTGCACTTATAGTTAATGGCATAGACTTTTATTTATTTATCAAATCTATACAGAAATAATTTATAAATATTAAATACAATAAAAATAAAATAACTATAAATGGCGTTTATACAAATTTGTTAAATATTATGTACACTATTATGGAGATTGACATGGTCATTCACATGAATAGTGTAAAACGCGCCGGGATATTTACCATGTTTAACATTTTTGCTGAGTAACCAATATTTATATAAATGCCTTGTAAATGTACAATAAAGAATAATAAAAGAAAAACAAATTCAATATTTATTATACCACGTCGATGGCAGACAAGCCACGAACCTTATCTTATTTTATTTTTTTATTATTTAGTTTATTTAATTCAGTGTTCACCTTTTTTTTTTTGTACCACTTAGATGGCAGACAAGCACACGGCCCTCCTGATGGAGAGTGGTCACCGTGGCTTAAGGACGCGTGCAAAACCAAGAGAGTCACACTCGCGCTGCCAACCCTGTAAGCATTGAGAGTTTCTGTGCCGTCAGTGTAAAAGACAAAGCAGAATAAGCTATTGGTCTTTCCACTGACAGCAAAAAAACCCTCCAGTGAGCTCTGGCTACTCTACTCACCGCCGGGAACACAACACAAGGTTATTATGGCCGCGGTATTCTGTAGGGCGGAGGTACTTCGCCAGTCGGACAGCTCAATTGGACGGAAATACCGTCGAGTCCTGCCGCCTATAAAAATATATACTAACTACACTTTCATCGTAGCCAAAAGGCCGGGAAGCCTAAGCTGACCTAATTCTAGAAATTTATTTTATTATATTTTTGTTTGGAAGAAATCGCAGATCGCGACAAGAGCAACTTGCTACCATTATTTTAAGATCCTAATAATAAACCTATCTTTGCAGGTATAATTTTAGCGAGAAATTTAAGGAAGCTTGTAGAAAACCCACCGGAACTGCTACAGGAGATAGAAACACTGATATGACGATTATAGAGACAACCTTAGACGAAAGGCAGCAATAAACATACGTCATGATCTTATTTCTCGTATTGTCGGCATGGCGGTAGTGAACGCGACTGCATTGGGGTGCGGGTTCGGTTCCCACTCAGCGCAAATAAACGTGTAGTTGGAACTCTAGTTTTTAACAAGGTGCCTAATAAATTAGGGATTTACCTGTTAATAAATTTAAAAATGTATTAAAGTGTAAATTGTGCCAGAAAGGCTATTATAAAATACAAGAATACTTAGATGATAAACAAGCTTGCAAATGAGCTATTCGCTCAACTATGCTACTCTAGTAAGTTATTGTATTTAGACTGAGTAGAATTAGTAAATGTTTGTAAATAGATAAAAAATAAAAATGCCCGCTGAGTTTCTTGCCGGGGTCTTCTCCCGTTTCGAACCGGTGGTACATTTGCTAAATTAGTCTTCTATATTTATAAATATTCTACAACATTCTACACTATGCTATCTAGTTCCATGGTAAGCATAGCTTTATTAGCCTGTGTTGTGGAATCTAGAATGCGGATAAACATACTTAGATACTTTTATTGTAAATACATACATATTATACATTGAAACACTCAGACCAAATTAATATACAAATATTTGCACTGAGTAGGATTCATTAGGGTCTTAAAATAATATTTGTTATATTGACGTTTTGTAAGTTCCCATTTAATGGTATATGCAGAATAAATGATAGTTGACCTTGACTATAACCAAAAAGTACAATAATTGGTCTAACTTCAATACTTCGATATCGATAGTGGAGGTCAGACGGCAGTTGCTACACGGGAAATATCGAGGTCAGTCATACGCACAGAAGGACCCCGGACTCGGTAAAAGCTTCGTATGCGACCGGGAATAATGTAAGGATTAAGAAGATAATTAATATACATTTATTTAAGTGGCGTATGTAGGGTATTGTTAGATTTGTTATTAAGACGACCTCGGTGGCGTAGCGGTAGATCATTCGACTGCTGTGCAGGGGGCGCCGGTTCGATTCCTGCTCAGTGCAAATATTTGTATGCATGAATATGTATATTTGCATGGTCTGGGTGTTTCTTTGTATAATATGTATGTATTTACAAAAAAAAAGTATCTTAGTATAAGCTAGTTAACCTATGCTTACCATGGGTCTAGATAGCGTCGTGTAGAATGTCATGGAATATTTATTATTATTATTAAATAACAAGAAGATAATTTGAAATAAATCAGTCTATAGTTTAAATGCTCTATCCTATTATTATATTTATATATTTGGTCCGTCAATTGACTGCACCCCTGCTAGATGATAAAAAGCTGAGGTAGGCAGAAGATACGGGCATCTATTTCCGATACTATTGAACTTACAATAGTGGTTCCTAACTTAAGAAGTTATGTGAGATGTGAGATATGTGTAAGACATCGCTGTTCCGGCGTGAAAAACCACTTCACCTTGTTCAGCACTCCGAGTTTGTTTGTGTTTTAATGACGCTCTCGATATAGTTCTTCTTATTGAGTTTGCAGTAAACATCCCTGAAGTGCCATCGGTATGTTCTGGAGAGTAGGGAGAGGACCGGTAGATGGAAAATAAAGAAATGCGTGAGCTCTAACTCTTCTCCACCACCTCTCTGCAGCAGTCACACGTTCTTTCAAAAGATAATCGAATGGTAACACCTCCTCTCTGTATTTACTATGTACCGTGAACACAGGTCATTTCTATTAACCAGTATGTGGAAAATATAGAAGTGGGTGAGATCTATCCCTCCATCCACCTCTCACTCCCGCAAAGTGTCACGCGTCGAAGCACCTACTCTCTGTATTTGCTCTGAACACAAAAGTAAACACAAGAAGTTCAACTAACCTGAGATACCTATAGTAGTCTATCAGGTACCAGGGCCTGTAGAACTGGTCCTGGAACGAGTTCTCGCCGTGCCTTATGTAAGTAGTCTTGCTGATGTAGCAACCGTTCAGGTGCACGCGAGGACGCTCCACGTACATTTGGCGCCAGGAGTTGAAGCCTGAGGTTCGGGGGGTGCCGCACTCGATGCCCCAGGTTCTGATATAATTAACAAGTGGGTATTGTTAGACAGTGCCAGGTATTCTGTATAGATAAGCAGAAACTAAACATTTCAGTAATTTTTCTACGTTATTTGTCAACCGATTTATTTTTGTAGTAGTGAGATGGTATTGACAAGCTAACGAGGATTACGAGTAAAGTTCGTCCCAACTGATGAATGATGAATAAAGACCAGATAAAAAAAGGCTGAAGTCTTTGTTTATTTATCTCTATTCATCATACTTCACATTATCTAAAAAGTTGTTCAAACATTTCTTTCTGTGAATTCATTATAAATATGTTTATGGTCGAATTTCGACCACTGAGCGACCCGTTTTTATATTTATCGCTTTTCGCGGAAATAGCGGACCTGTATAATTAATTGAAACAACATAGTTAAGCATGATACAACCATTTAACTCATTAAAAAAACCTAACTACTCACTTAACACACAAAGAGCGCCATATATCAGGTTCCCTCGCCACGACATAAAGCCCACGGCACACCGCCGACACACGTTCCAATGAGGCGGCGTCTAGGTCGGAGCTCACGACCCATCGGAGAATTACAAGAATCACTTCGTAAGGTAACCAGGAGATGTGGGCTCCCTGCGTAAACAAAAATCCAGTGAACCCAGAATACTACCCTATGGTACACTTCATCTGATAAGACATTAGAATAATTCCATTTATATTTGTTTTTTTCTTAATGATCCACAATATTTAATACAGGGGGAATAAATTATAACTTTCTTGCACATAAGCTCTCGTCACCAAATCTTACAAGCAAAATTAAACTGTGGCACACATAATCAAAGGCTTCTGACATGTCCAAGATTATATAATACAAAAAAGAAAGTATTAACTAACAGTGGTGATTTAGTTTATGTACCTTTGTAGAAAATTCCGGTACGCACAGCACTCCTTTCCTAGCGAGGATCCTCTGCAGTCGTGTGAGCAAATCTTCTCCTTCTACGGCATCCTCGTCATCACTCGGATGGGGATTATCTACCGAAGGAGGGACTTCCCCCGTCTCCATTTCCTCTGTAGCACATAAGCATAATTCCTCTGTTTATTGACTGACAAAGTTCTTGACAATGTAATCTATCTGCGAAGAACGCGTTTTTAGGTCACTTTGGAGGTAAGCGTGAGGCGCGCTAATCAATCACAAATGTACAAGCTTGCGACATTGGCCGATCAGTCTTTTATTGGTTAGTTCGTATAGATATAGTGTGCGGGAACTTTCTGATGTTTGAGAGCACTTATAATAACAACATGCCAGAGTCGTCGATATGACGGCAGTTCCATCAAACTAAATCATCATACCTTCCGGTGTGTCGGCTCGCAACTCATCATAAAGGCGCGTTTCAACATCAGGCAAGATTTGCATGGCACGCTTGTAATGTTGGATTGCTTCATAGAGCTTGCCACTGCGTTCCAGGTCCACCGCACGTAAAAACAATTGTTTAGCCTAGAAAAAGAAATAACATTGTTTAATATTAAAGTTATCGGGATATGACCAACATCATTCGGGAGCAGCTGAACTATTTGCCGACAAGTATTTTGATAGTAACCTGTATTAACTGGTGTCTAGCCCTACTAGATTTAGGGAGGGCTGTGAACCATCACTCCTGGACTTAGTTATGGTGAATGACGAGACTCTTCTTAGTGATACTATACATAAGGCACCCATAGGTAAAAGTAATCACTGTGTGTTGGAATTTAGTGTTCAATGCCTGATACAAAAACCAAATACAAAACCTAAGGTTAAAAGAAACTACCAATTAATTAACTACAGTGACTATAACAATGAATTAGATAAATGTATAGACACCTTGAAACCTTCATCGGACCCAGAGGAATTGTGGCAAGGTATCTTACATGCGATTGGTTCCACAGCCGATAAATTTGCACCAGAAAAGACCAACAAAAACAGAACACACAATAGGCCGTGGATAAACAATGACGTCCTTAAATTGGTGTCGGATAAGAAAAGGCTGTGGGATATCTACAGAAAGTTTGGGACGGCGGCAGACTATACGAACTTTAGGGAAGTCAGTAACAAGTGTGTGGCACTGACTAGAAGGTTGAGAAGCTTGTTTGAAATAAGAATACGGGAAGATGGCGACAAAGCATTCTATTCGCATATTCGCCGCTGTACCTCATCTAAAGTATGCATCCCACCTGCTATAAGAAATGGAAATGGTGACCTTGTCACAGATCCGAAAGACATTGGCAACGCCTTTGCAGAGGAATTCGAGAAGGCATACTCCAGAGAGCCAGCTCTGACTGGTCAGCACTGTGCTACACACACTGAGAATGGTATGTCTGATATTGTGTTCACAGTTGATGATATAACTAAAGTGCTCTTCAACTTGAACATCCACTCCTCTCCCGGACCTGATCGTATTCCTAACTGTATTCTCAAAAATTGTGCCCCAACCCTTGTGGGTCCTCTTACTGTACTAATGAATAAATCAATGCAAAGCGGATTTGTACCTCAAGATTGGAAGCATGCGGTGGTGACACCTGTCTACAAGAAGGGTGACAGAACTGCTCCTGGGAACTTTCGACCAATCAGCCTCACCTCTGGTTTTGTTAAGGTTATGAAAAAAATTATCAGCAAAAATCTAACACAACACCTAAAAAGGGAAAACATAGTATCTACAAAACAACATGGATTGGTTGAAAAGAGATCGACAATCACTAACCACTTATCATGTTTGCATTCATGGAAAAATGATCTTGACGGCAAGAGGCCAGTTGACATCCTCTATCTTGACTTCGAACGTGCTTTTGACAAGGTTCCTCATAAGTGTCTGCTCATAAAACTAAGCCAATATGGAATTCGTGGCAAATTGCTAAAATGGATAGAAATATACCTCTCCAATAGAACATTTCAGGTAAGAATAGGAGACACATTATCTCAAAAGAAACAAGTGCTGAGTGGTGTTCCTCAAGGATCCGTCCTCTCGGCCCATCTATTCAGCATATATGTGACAGACCTGATTGAACGCATCAAATCTGAATCATCCTTCTTCGCGGACGACGAAAAGTTCTTTGCCAACCCACTCACCACCCAGTCACTTTGTAGCTGACCAGAGTGGATACTCTGGTCAGCTACAAAGTGACTTAAATCAAGTTCACGAATGGACAAAGGATTGGATCATCCAGTTAAACCAGTCCAAGTGCAGTGTACTCCACCTTGGGCAAACAAACCCCAAAATCACATACACTTTGGATGGCATGTCTATTAACTCTGTTAGCAAACCAAATACTTGGGGGTTGTGATAACCTCTAACCTAAAATGGGAGGATCACATTGCTGAAATTGTAAAAAAAGCCAATTCCTTCACATATGTCATAAGAAAGTCGTTCCAGACCTTAACTGTGGAAGTTTTTCTAAAGTTATACAAAACCTACATAAGACCACTTCTGGAGTATGGATTCCAAATTTGGAGCCCATACTTCCAGAAGGATATTGGCCTCTTGGAGAGTATGCAAAGGAAAGTCACAAAGCTCCCTGCTTGTCTACGAGGTAAAACATACACAGAGACTAGAATCATTACATCTCACTACCCTGCAAGAGAGACGCCTTCGAGGTGACCTAATAGAGACATTTAAGATCATAACCCATAAGTATAACCTGCCTGATATGCACACAATTTACATACCAAAAATTCCCACTAAATCAGCCAGAGGACATAGCCTGAGAATACTTCGTGCAACAACAAACACAAACACTGCGCACCATTTTCTTAGTAACTGGGTAGTCCACAACTGGAATAGACTACCCGAGGATGTTGTGACTGCCACTTCAGTGAACAACTTTAAAAACAGACTGGATCACTGGTTGCTAACAAACAAACTTCACAACTCTGGGCTCAATCAAGTGTAGTGACTAAATTGAACTGTTCTTCAACATGTGTGAACTGTGACATAGACATATCAGCTCAAAGCGGCTCGTCTATAACCAATAATAATAATAATAATAATATTTATCAAGTTCTAATGTTCTGAGTTTCCGATATTACGGTGCAGTTGCAAGCACCATGATCATGGAGGAACTGGAGTATTAATGGTGAACAGTAAAAAGGTTTTTTAGAAGTAAATATATCGAATTACGCTCTTTCGACTTATTATATATTCATATCTGCACTACTACTGGTTCCACTTTCACTACAAACTTGAACCCAAACTATCAAAGTTACCCGGGTACAATCCCGATAACTTTGATACTAATGTGAATGACCATGATAGTTTAAATACCTATCACATTGTTTAGCTGTAACACCATTCATAATGTTGAATGGTAGAAAATTAAATTAAAGCATTTCCGAAATGAAAATTTATGTGCATAACTACTGCACCAAATTGGATCATTTATTTGTCATTATTATCTAGCTGCCTGCTGACTTATTGTAAGTAAATTATTAACTGGATAAGGTTTGTATGACACAAAAAAAAAATTTAATCATATATCCATGCCCTTGTGATAAGCGCATGCATTATTATACTATTTTATTTTGGAAGCGCTTTTTAAAGTAATCCTAAAATGAACATTTCTCCTTTCTTTGTCAACTTAATAAAAAAAGTTTTTTTGTTCAGTTCAAGAAGGGATCCTTCTTGAATTCAATACCGTGTTCGCGAAGTGGGACAATAAAAAGCATCTATTGAGGCCAGGCAAGATACTATATTAAAAGTACCATAATATATATATATATATTTTTATTTAATCTGGTTTTTTGGGGGTTTTTATCTACATAGATATGTCAACCCCACGTACCCTGTACCAGTAACACATTCTTTGTTGTTTCCTTCCAATTTTATCCAGTTCACGCCTAGTCTAACCTCACTGTTGGGAACTGTTGGCAGATGTAATATATGATATTGCTAAAATACTATATTGACCAATTGAATAGAAACTAAATAAAGGACCATATTTGAATTAAACTGTACCTTCTCATCATCAGTGAGCGGTTCAGTCTCTTCTGGTTTAGAGGATGGTGGCGCTTCTCTGGTTGGTGTGGGAGTGGCCTCCAGTTCCCGCTGCCATTGCTGACGGAACATAGACAACTCATCATCGCTCCTGCCTTCAGGTTTCTACAAAAAAAACATAAAGATGAGAATTAAAAAGGCCCTCTATAAAAGTTGTTTTTGACAAAAAGAAATAAATAGCTTGTTTTAAGAAAAAATTAAATCCCACCATTTTATATTTATAATTGTACAATCTCCAATTTGAGTTGTGTGTAAAAATGCAACTAGTACAAAGCTAAACCATTAATTTAAAAAGATGTAGCCTGTTTATTGTATTGGGTGGCTACTTTACAATTATACATTAAAAAAAACTAAAAAAATTTTTTAAGAAAAACAAACTACAACTAAGTACACCCTTTACAACTAAATTAGGAATCAATAGTTTTGAACTTGTTTAAAAACAAACCTGTGTATCATCTTGCACATTTAAATTATCGAGATTACTGGCTACTTCCAGTACTTCTTGCTGAAGGGAAGACGAAGAATCTTCTGGCTCTTCTCCCTCACAATCACCCCCAGATACACCGGCACTTGCACCAGAAGACTACAAAAAAGCTCACTGTGTTAAAAGTTTACAAAATTTATAACCATGGCTAAAGTGATAGACCAGAGTGCCTTTAAATTCTTGTATTAAAGTGTACTTTTATGTGCCATATTTAAGCAACAACTACCATAAATATGGTTTATTTGTGTAATGTTATTTGTTAAAAACTTTTAACTTCAGTAAATATTTTAATATAGTCTAAAACAAACAAAGCACTTTATGTCCTAGATGAGAGTTTAATAACAGGTCAAGGTTAAATATAGATGTGATATTTTGACATTTTTTATTTTATTACCACCAGATAGCGAGTCGAGGAACTAAGTGGATAATTCAGTATCTCATTGAAATACGTAGGAGTTCAATAAAAATCACATATAGAGCCTACATATCAATTTTGATAATATATTTCGTCAAATACCGCTCTTTAAAATTTAAATATGACAAACAATATCGTACCATTTTTACAATAATATAAACTCAATTGTTCTTTTAGAGCTGCAGGCTCGCTAATAGTGCTTTATTTAGTTATATAATATTTATTGGAAACAACTCACAACTTTTGAAAATGCACTATTCAGAAATTATAAAAAAAATATTGAAATCAAATCAATCGAGCGTTCCAGCTCCGCAAAGATGACAGATTGGAATTGGACAGCACAGACAGCTGACATCTGACATATTGCTAATTGCATTGCATTTCTATTTCCACTTTATGAAAAATTTTGAAACGGAAGGCAAGTGCTAAAAACCAAAAAACAGTTAAAAACCTTTATAACTAAAATTCTAGAAACGCATTACATAATATATTCCGGGGCCTCAGAAAAGTTCGTGTCGTTAAATTAGGGAAACAGGTGGCAAGCAGAGTTCCTCATTGGAAATGGGTTGGGCTCACAGAACAGGAGAAACCTCCTTCTCTGTTCCGTGGTTGGGTTGGGATGAGCCTAACCACGGAACAGAGAAGGAGGTTTCTCCTGTTCTGTGAGCCCAACCTGCTTGAAGATTATAATAGCATAATGTGCAGTTAACTAGTTAACAAAAAATACGATAGGTACAATAATCTTCTAACCTAATACCCAAGGTACACGCGCAACGTATCTGAAGCGCCAATTATTTTTGAGATCATAGGTCATCTGTAACATTAACACCTTATTATTTCAGACTAGAACCCTAGAACCAAACACGTTCTTCTTTTAGAATACTCCTTTCGTTGGAATTGTTAAAATCCGTCACATTTGACATGGTTGCATGATGTTGATATGATGAATCAGTGAAGACGGTACAATAGTTTTGAAAATTTCAAAAACTTTTCCTTCTAGTTGCACCTTTTAACAAATACCTACAATGAAATTATCGTCGTTCAAAGAAAATATTTAACATGGGATTTCTAAGAGATGTACTTTCATTCAAGATCCCCGTGTTATCTTACTGTTGCTTCTACATACCAATAAAACAAGCAACATTTATCATTGGATTATTAGGAGTAATACCGACAACGTTTTGTTTTATCCTCGCCACGCCACTGTGCAACGAAAAACTTCGAGAATATGGTCTGCCAGTGTCCTATACTCCTTTCATTGAATGTATTTACGGTATTCTAGGTACTATTGTATTTGTGTGTTCGGTACTTTTAGTTATTGGTGTTATACAAGGAATTATGAAATGTTTTGTCGCCTATTTATACATCATACCAGTCTATATAGCTGGTAGTTTTATTACAGCTATATTCATTGCCACTGAAGCTGTAAAAAGTAACCATACACATTTTGGCGTAACATATTTTATGTTAGGTATATTACAAGTAATAATATCACTATATTGTTGGATCGTTGTGAAAAGTTTGTTATTCGTAAAGAAAAACGATAAAAATGTGATAAATATTAATATACTCGTAATATAAAAGTTAAAGTGTACCTCTTTCAATGTAACATGTATTACACAAGTACAACCAAATATTCCGTAATTTATTTATATCTTAATATTAGGTATTGATCATTTTTAAAAAATCATTTCAGACCGTCTCTATGACTTGGCGGTTGTATATTCGACTGCTACACAATAGACACCGGTTTGATACCCACTCAGTGCAAATATTTGTATGAATAAGTATGTTTATTACATTGGACTTGAGGTTTCCGTCTCTGGAGAGCAAAATTTAGCCGAATGAATTTGGTTAAAATTTGGTACAGATATAGTTAACAGTCGGAAATAACACACTGTCCACTTTTGGCCCCTGGACACAAGTCAATTCAATTTTTCAATTCAATTTATTTATTTCTAAACAAACATAGTTTGTATTGAAATGTCAATTTTAACTAATAAATACATACAATCAATTAAAATACACTATAACGTCAAAATGAAATAAAATAAAATAAAAAATTTTAGGTACAATTAACTACAACTTTACATTTAGTCACAATAACATTTTAGTCATCATTCACAAATTCTTCCACTGTGTAGTAACACTTTTCCAACAGCAAGGACTTTAACTTTTTCTTAAAGGAATAGGTTTTATAGACATCAAGCTTTAAGTCATTAGGCAGACTATTAAATAGTTTTATTGCTTGATGTTTCGCACTATGTATCACGACGTTAATTCTCGGATTCAATGTAGCTTTGAAATGGTTCCTTCGAGTGCTTTCACGTGTTACTCTTTCATCTTCCGTTTCATAAGTACCTACTTAGTAGTTTATATTCGAAACTATTTAACCAACCTCACCTGCAAACCGGTATGGACGAGGGTCTGGTGCCCTGGGTGTAAGCGTTCCTCTAAAGAGGATAGGAACCTGAGAATCATACTCTCGTATCACAATATTAACGAAATATATTATTACCAGCCTAATCTTATCAAAGAATAGCGTAGTAAAATTATTTATTTAATTACCTAATTCGTCGAAACATATGATGACAAGATGTTGCCGCAACTTTGTCCGCGTGAAGAAAGATCTAGGCTTTCATTTAACCCCCTGTTAATATTTAGGTAGGTATTCTATAGACAGCGTAACATGGTAATATCAGTTTTGCACTTCATTATTATTCTTTTAAGTGTGGAAATCCCCACGGATTCCGCTCACTTCGGGCACCAAGTATGGTTATATCGGACTTGCAACTCATTAAAACTGCACGCCCTCTTGGCCTCGAGGTACTCAATTTACCAATGCCTTCGTAACCCATCAGACCCTAAGGCCATCTACAGTTTTGAGATGGTCCCATTCTATGTCTACCCCGGAAAGGGAAGCCGGAAATCGGGTCGTTGCGCCCCTGCGCAGGCCAACTTCAGTTGGGATGATAAGTAACCATACCTGTCATCCCCTGGCCTGCGCCTATCAACCAGTACATCCTTTGCTTGCTTTTCACCATGCTCTCTGCCCTCAACAGAGTAGTTCACCTCTATACTGGGCTGGTTCCGTCCCGAAATTGTACGTAGACATCAGCGTCTATCCTGCATGAAAGAGTGCCTCCTTTGACCAGGGTCACCACGTGGATTTTCTGGACCATGCATCCTATTATCTTTCTATCAGTAATCTAATTTAAAATTTCACTAGAATCGACTAAGTACTTAAGTAATACGTTGGGACTGATAATATTTTTACAAATATAAAAATCGAACTCTTATAGGATCACTTCGTGGTCCGTCTGCCTGACTGACTGTCCGTCTGTTAAGACCTTTTGCTCAAGAATGCGGGGAGGTATTAAGTTGAAATATTTACCACATTCTCAGGTCTATAACGCCTTGAAGCTGATGAAAAGAAGCTATAAGGAGGTAGGACACGGCGCCCAATTGAGCAGTCCGACTGGGGAAGTAACTCCGCCCTACAGTATACCGCGGTTAAAATAACTTAGTGTTGTGTTTAAAGGCCTGTCCTGCTTTGTCTTCTAAACTGACGGCACAGAAACTCTGTGACTCCTCTGGTGTTACAAACGTCCATAGGCCACGGTAACCACTTTCCATCAGGTGGGCCGTGTGCTTGTCTGCCACCTATGTAAGTGGTATAAACAAATCTATTTTTTATTCATAAATAGCAGTAGACATAGGTACTTAGATGTTACGAATGTTGAATTTTTTTTTTTTTTTTTTTTATATAGGACACGTCAATTGGACTTCGCCTTGCCTGATGGTAAGCTGAAGGCAAAATCCCAGAAAAGAGGGTCACCATTACTTACACATACCGTGTGACAATGGTGACACTCAGCTTGACGGCCTTATCATATGCTTTTTCACGCCCCGCTTAAAGGACCCGGGACTGTAGGAAGAAGGAAACACGTGAGCTGGTAATGAATTCCAGGCCTTAATGGTGCGACAGAGGAAAGAGTCTCCGAACCGCTTGGTTCTTGATCGGATGTTTTGCACCGTGTGCGGATGACATCTAAGACCTGCACGCGTTGTCCTGTGTAGGAAAGGGGAGGGTGGGACTAATTGGAAGAGCTCATCAGAACACTCCCCATGGTACAGACGGTAAAATACAGCCATGGACGCAACATCTCTACGCAGCTGTAAAGGTTCTAGGGTGTTCGTGATCTCGGGATTCCCAATGATGCGGATCGCACGTCGCTGCAACCTGTCGAGAGCATCTAGTAAGTACTTTGCTGAACCATCCCAGAGATGCGAGCAGTACTCCACACAGGAGCGAATTTGTGTCTTGTATAGAAGACACCGCTGCTCCGGCGTGAAAAATCGTCTCACTCTGTTCAGGACTCCGAGTTTTCGTGAGGCTGTTTTGATGATGCTTTCGATGTAGTTTTTGTTATTCAGGTTGCAGCGAACATCCATACCTAGGATATTGAGATTGTCCTGCAGCGGCAGTGGCGTGCTCTGAAGAGTGGGGAGGGGAAGGAAAGAAGATACTTTTGCTGTAAACGCACATGCCTGCGTCTTCTTGGCATTGAACTCAACCAGGTTCTCAGAGCCCCATTGAGAAATGTGATTCAGGATCCCGTCAAGCTCAGTGACAAGAAGCTGCCTTTTCTCTGCGATATCTGACTGCTTGGCCGCTGGATGTCCATGATAACTCCCATGTAAAGTGCTATCGTCTGCATAACAATGAACATTGCCGGTAGACAGCATGTCGTTGATATGCAGAAGAAAGAGAGTGGGTGATAAGACGGACCCCTGGGGCACGCCAGCATTAACCTGCAGAAACTCTGAAGCTCGTCCGTCACAAAGGACGCGAATACGGCGCCCCTGCAGGAAGCTAGCAACCCAGTTGCACAGCCTAGAAGGCAGACCAAAGGCAGGTAGCTTAGAAAGAAGCGATTTGTGCCAGACTCTTTCGAAAGCTTTGGCGATGTCAATACTAATTGCCAGTGACTCGCCGTGCTTGTCCATAGCCTCACCCCAAAGATGGGTAACGTATGCTAGAAGATCACCCGTTGACCGTTTCGGTCTGAAGCCATATTGCCGGAATACTTTTACTGAATACTTTTTATCCTCGAAAAATTACCACCTTATATGAAAACTGCTGAAGTGAAATATTCTTACTATTTTAGAGATATTTGATTTCCAAAATTCAATTTCTCGAGACACCCGAAGACGCACCATACAAAATTATTACAATCATCAACGCTAATAAAATGCGCTATTATCCGTAAATCACGACGTCACGTGCTTTTTATAAGGGACTCTTCAGTTTGACTTCACCTCGCCTGATGGTAAGCTGACGGCAATGTCTCAGGAAAGATGGTCACCATTAGACATGTTACAATGGTGGTACTTAGCTGGACGGCCTCAAGGATAGCTTTTTCAGGCCCAGCTTGAAGGACCCGAGACCGTTGGAAGAAGGAAACCTAGCTGATAAGGAATTTAGTGCGGCAAAGGACTGAGTTTCCAAACCGTTTGGTTTGTGTATTCTATGTAATCTATGGTAGTTCGTCAACGTCATTCTGCATTTTATTATCTTTTTTTATTATAATATAATATTCTCCACATATGTACATTCTCTAATAAAAAATATATTATCACTATGGAATAAAGTTATAATTATTAAGCATAAAAGTATAAGAAACATTCCACATTTTCAAAGTCTGCAACTAAAGTATTAGCAACAAATATGGTGAGACACTATTTTTTTAATTTCTAATTCGTATTAAATTGTCTTATTTATATTTGAAGAAATTAAAAATTAAACAGTAAATAGCCTAATATATAATAAACGTTTTATATAACATGATTGTGTGTAGTTAATTGAGTACGCAAGTGTTTTACATGTCATATTAAATGAATTGCCTTGTTTTAGATGCAATTTATGTTATTATTCAGCCGACAAGGCAAGCTTAGGCTACAAAAATGGTACGTTGCCCACCCAGACAAGCTAAAGAAGAAGATCACAAGAGAACTAATCACGACAGTATTGGCGAGGAAACCCAAAATGTGCTCTTTTCTGGAGTGGAAAGATGTCAAAATTGTTTATAAAAGGTAAGATATGAAGAAGTTACAGTTTCACTTCCTCTTGTTGAAAAGAGGTGTTGTGGTCCCAGCAATGAGTATGGTAGCCAGAGCTCACTGGAGAATTTGTCCTGTCAGTGCGAAGGCTAAGGGCTTGTCCTGCTTTGTCTTCTACACTAACGACACAGAAGGTCTTTGCTTACAGGGTAGGCAGTAGGGCTGCTCTGATGTTACATACATCCATAGGCCACGTTAACCACTTTCCATCAGGTGGGCCTTGTGCATGTCTGCCACCTAAGTGGTATAAAAACAATGGTTGACTATGCAGTGATTAAGTTTAATGATTCCTTTTATGACATGTACAACTATGATAAACACTTCTTATTAACAAAATCCTGTCATACTATCATACTAATATCATAAATTTGAAAACTTGTGAAGATATTTGTTACTCATTCACACTCTAAGGGCTGAACGAATTTGGTTAAGAGATAGATTACAGTCTGGAAGCATTTGAAGCGGGTGTAGCCACAGGCTACAGCTAGTTTTAAGCTTAAATATTCTAGAAATTGAACAGCATGACTAAGAGTGGTTTTCAACACTGATAGGACCTGAGATTAGGTTGTATTCAATGTCTTTATCACAATTTAGTTCATCACACTGTTTTCATGTTTGATATAATAACATTGATTGTTGAGTAAAACATGAAACCTGTTGTGTGCAGGATCTCTCCTGTTATAGGCAATACACAAGCCTTAATTTAAAAGCGGGAGCAGACATTGTCGCTGTAAACTTTCCACTTCAAAGAAAGTGAATCATGAGTCATGACTTTTTTTATATAAGACTCACATGAAAACACATGCAACACATACTCTCAATCACCAAAAGAAACAGATTTAAAATTTCAGTCTTGATATTGATCACTACTTATAAATCTGAATGTCAAAACTCCCTTCTATCAAACAATTTTAAAACACTTTTCGTGTAGGAATATGACTTCAAATATTATAAGTTTTCTTGTTCCTTTACATCACTACGGTTTGATCATTATTTTTTATACGCTAACACTTGCATATCCGATCACATAATACTACATTTATTTTGAAGGTGTTGTAGTTTTTGGTTTATTTTTTTAATTTATTTGTATATACCACTTAAGTGACAGACAAACACATGGGTCATGTGTTTGTCTGCCACTTAAGTGATATAGGTTTTTGATAAATATTCATGGATGGTCCATGAATATCTGCAACAATTTCTACAGATACTTTTATATTCAACTGTATTATCAACAGGTATGCCTCATTATATTTCTGTTGTGCGATGGAGCAGGAAGACAATGAACTACTGACACTTGAACTGATCCACCGCTATGTGGAACTCCTTGATAAATACTTTGGAAGTGTAAGTATTATTATTTTTTTTTTGAAATTCTGCAATCATAGACATACTGATTTTACTTTTTAAAATATCATTTAGATGGCAGGCAAGTAGACTGCCCATTTGTTGGAGTTTTTATGATGTCATAATTATACTAGGTATCGGGACTTCTCGCGAATTATATCTTAGAACTTACTATTTCTGCCGACGCATTTCTGCCTGCTTTTTACGATGTGTGTTTGTATGTGGCAGTTGTTTGTTTCTTCTTAAATAATCATCGCAGCTTATGTTACAAGAGGCGTATATAGAAGATACTACACAAAGAATTGATTTTCAGCATCCAATTAGGGGTTGTTCAAGTATTATGTAAGCAAATTTATTACAATTATTTAACACCCTGCCCTCCTCCCCCTATTTAGCAAAAGTAAGCTAAAACTCTTAAATGTTCATGTGAACGTTGTTATATATATGCATATTTCTTTTCAGGTTTATTTTTTTAGGGCAATGTATGGGTGATTCATGCAATATTATGTGTGAAAAAGTAAATAAGTACTGCCTATGTAATCATTATCTAGACCCACCCATCCCCATGTCATCAAAAATAAGCAATGCAAAGACCCTCTCCCCCTTCAGCGCTTACGTAATACTTGAACAGACCCTTAGCTGATTAGTTTAACCAAATACCAAAGGCTATATACATTTATTATTAATGCAAAACTAGCTCTTTCTGATTTTCTGTCTGTCTGTCTCTCTATCATGCTTTTACACCATTTAGGTGTGAAAGCAACTTTTTCTCTGTTAGAAACTGAACCAATTTTGATAAAATTAGTCAATCAATCAGCCCACTGCAGTCCACTGCTGGACATAGGCCTCTCCCAATGTGCGCCATTTTCTCCGATCCTCCGCCTTCCGCATCCAGTCTGTCCCAGCCACCTTTTTCAGGTCGTCCGTCCATCTGGCTAGGGGGCGTCCTACCTTTCGTTTACCTTCTCGCGGTCTCCACTCTAGGACTCGTTTGCTCCAACGGCCATCGGTCCTTCGGCAAACGTGGCCAGCCCACTGCCACTTTAACTTGCTTATTCTGTGGCCTATGTCGGTAACTTTAGTTCTCTGTCGGATAACCTCGTTCCGAATTTAATAGATAAAATTAGTACAGACATAATATTAGAGCTGGGCAAATGATATAGGATATGTTTGGTCGCAATAACTGACATCCACATGGGCGGTGCTGGGGACAAAAGCTAGTCACATACATATAAATAATACTATTTGAGTCACAGAGTAGAATATTTATTGTGTACTCAGTAATATTTGGTTAGTATAAAATATATTAATATCGAGATTCACTACCCATGTGAAACCACTTCTAGTGCCAGGTTTACACCAAGCGAACAACGGCGAATGACGACAGTCCACATTATATTAACATTAATTTGTTTCATATATTCTACAAATAATAAGTTGTAGATAATCTTATCTACTACAAAATTGTTAACTATTTTCTGTGGGATCAATAATTCGTCAGATAACCCATGAGGCCATAAAAACTATTTGAATTTGGTTGCAACTACAATGTGTGTGTAAGCTCGTACTTAGAGTTTACACACACGTTGAGATTGCGTTTAGGCCCTATAGTCTCAAATTCCGTTCGCCTTGTCCGATCACACTTTTCGTAACGCTCTCGTGACCCATTCACCAGCTTACTCCCCAAGTCAAGAGTTCGTAACGAAGTCTTACTTCAAAAATCATAGAATACATATTAGTGATAATCAAACTTTGCTTATCATTTTCTCGTGAAAAATTACAGGTATGCGAGCTGGATATCATTTTCAACTTCGAGAAAGCTTACTTCATTCTCGACGAGTTGGTCCTCGGTGGTGAGCTCCAAGAGACCAGCAAGAAGAACGTTCTAAAGGCTATCGCCGCACAGGATTTGTTGCAAGAGGTCAGTAGTCAAGATAATGAGCTTGTTTAATCATACGATTACAGAAATAGTACCATACCAAATACCAGAACTAAAAAATACTGATTTCGTAGGTCAGGGCCGTATTTCTCACGTCATGTGGGTGCAACTTGTTATTTTTTTGCAAACGTTTTAAAATTTCTAATTGTTTATGATATACTGGGGTGTATGCTATTTTATTATATACATATTATTTACAAGCTTAATTATATATATTGATATGAAAATCCGTAATTCTATGTGTGCAAAACCCAGCATCTGCAATAATAATTGTGATATCTATTAATGGTGCATGCTTGTGCTGTTGCTTCAATAAAAAAACTAGCAATGTGTACACATTAAGTTATTTAAATATAAAGTTATTTTTTAAAAAAACGTCATCAACTTAAATTGAGATACAATTGATTGGACCATTGAATTTTATATTTGAAATTAACGTTCGATGGGATTGGTTAATTGACAATGTCTATAACCCTAAATTATGAGATTCAATACTGAACATAACTAAATGGTAGCTATGAAAATATTGGGTTTAAAATAAAAACTGTTTTTATGGTTCCCTAAAAAAATCTTAAATTTATTAGCTAGTAGATAAAGTTCCTTTTATATTATGATAGTTAGTAAAGTTACTAACTCATATCATGAATTATTTGGGCTGAATAATTTTTTTCGAAGAAAATAATGCCATAAGTCTGATAACGCAAATCTAGTCTCACATTTCGATGTTATTATAGAATAAGTGTATATTATGATATTACTAGGAATATAAAGTGGACCAGTTTTAGACAGTGGCCTCGGTAGTGCCTTTTCATTATGTATTAGATATTATATTCTTAAATGTACGCGTAGGAGCACTGCCTTCACATAATTTTTTAATTCGCACGTACATCTGACACATAAAATCCTCTATACAATTGGGCAATATTATATTAATTATTTCTATATATATTTTATAAAGTATTATATACAGCAATTAATGGGCAAAATTTATAGAAATATAAAAGTTTGAAATCTGCATAAAACATATCACAGAAAAAATTTGAATAATATTTAATGGACATTTATGCCTACTTTACACATATCACATATTGTCTTTCATTATGTAGTTGTGTCCAGGCAAACTAATAATGATATTATAAGGAAACAGGATAAATAATTATTTATTAGAGTATAATATAATATTAGTACATATCAAGACGATATTTAGAGTATTTTAGAGAAGTCAATTTAAAAGGTATATCTATTATTATGTATTTTATAAATACACTTCCGGACAGTTTTATTGAGCTACAACTTGTCAAGCGGAGCGAAGGAAACGTATCTACCTTTATTAAATGTAGGTATTCTCTTATGTTTCGAACAATTTATTCTCTTGGCCATTACCTAATAATAGTTCTTTATATAATTGTCGTAAGTATGTGGGATTTCCACATACTTACGACAATCCTTTCGATTGCCTAGCCATTGACTGATTTATTGATAACCATTAGATTTAACTTTATATTTTCACTCAGACTGAAGAAGTGCCAATATTCTACCAGTATTCAACTCTTAACTTCATAAAAATTTAGAAAGTAGACAATCCAAAAAAGAACTCGCAGTTCACCAACTATGGTTTTGAAAAAGTGAAATAACACAAAAGTAGCTTTACAATGTTTTTTGAGATATTTTATGTTCTTAAATGGCTGACATAAACTCTGGATGGGCTAAATTTAAGTGTCCGAAAGTGAATATAGTATGTAATAACTAGAGTAAACTGCTACTACTTCTATAAAACTACATATAACCATCAATATTCAATACACTAGCAATATGAACTTACTAATCCAAAGCACAGTATCGGTCGGCGATTGACTATACATTTTTACTCTCATAACCCATTTTATTTTCAGTCTTGTTCGTGCGATTTTTAATTACATACATACATATAATCATGCCTTTATACCCGGAATATTTTTAATTAATACCACGGCTATAATAACCTCGTGTTGTGTTTCCGGTGGTGAGTAGGGTAGCCAGAGCTCACTGGAGAGTTTTTGTGCTGTCAGTGGGAAGACCAAAGGCTTGTCCTGATTTTGTGTTCTGCACTGAGGGCACATAAAATCTCTGTTATTACAGGGTCGGCAGCACGGATGTGACTCCATTGGTGTTACACACGGTCATAGGACACGGTAACCACTTTCCATCAGGTGGACCGTGTGCTTGTCTGCCACCTAAGTTGTATAAAAAAATAAAAAGTAATTAAATTGAAAAGTCATTAAATTATTACTTCTGGTCTAACTGCAATTCTACGATATCAACAATGGGTTGTGGAGATCAGATGGCTGTCCTTTCGCGCAAAATATCGAAGTACAGCTGTGACACACTTAGACTTTTTCTTTTTACGTGCGTTAAATCCCCACGGATACCTCCCCACCGGAGCCGGTGGAAGAGGTTATGTCGGACTCGAACCGACTAAAACGCACGCCGCCTGTGGATCGTTTTGGTTGCCGAAGGTGAGATTGACAGGCATATCCCTCGCACCCCGGCCGACCCAGGGCCATCTCTCACGATCTGGCCCTCTTCTCGGTGACGCACTTAGACTGGGAAATACAGACCTCGAACTCCGAGGTGAATGCTTCGGATGCGACCGGAATTAACGCTAGGGTGATGATCACTTCTGTGTATATAAAAGTACTTAGTTGGCTTTACTAATTAGTGAAAGGTCGAAAACATATGCGCAACCGCCTTCGTATTTTTTTATGAATAAGGTTTGTTGACGCTTCTCGATTGTATTCCAAATCATTATCTAAGTGTGTTGTAAGAAATGCGGCCTAAATGTAATAATAAAACAAGCCAATAAAGACGTGATCAAACAATAATGAATGCTACGTACAATACGACTACAATAACCTTACCAACAACCGTTGCAGTGAGACTACGATGAAACAAATTCCCACCTCTGGGTTATACTTGTGGGACTAGGAGTAAACGCCGTAATAAAATCGCTAAATATTGGAAATTGTGTAACCAGTTTCTTTTTTACATTTGTCAATCGCCGGCCGTTGTATTGTGTCGAACTGCTTACAAATTTCTCTTTTACTTATTGCACTCTAATTATCTCCTTTGTTTTGGTGTGATATGCATGCATTGGTGGCGGTCAGGACCTGAACGATGGATTGTTACACTGATGTGTTGCACACGGATATGAAACAAACAAGCTATATATGTTTTAGTGCCTTCGATGCATGCGCTTCACTTTCATTTCACTCTAGTTCTATGCGTATTTCCATTCTTTTTCGTTGCAGATTCGTAAAAATAAAATCTAAATGATTTTAATAAGTTTTAGTTCCTCGCATGGTTGACTAAATATATATGTTATCGATCACACACACTCAATTTATATTTATACATTTAGGATATAACAAAATAATCATATATAATCTCCAATATGAATCTTTCATGCGTTATTCTGTATTTTAGTGTAGGAAGAGGCGTCATTATAGCGTTATAAATAGTTTATCTGTATACCGTTGCTTCATATGTGTAGTTATGTTATTATGATTACATTGTACCGGGACGCTGCCTTATTGTGATATTTATATATATGCCACGAAATATTATTCAAGAAGAAGTACCCTGAAACCTCTTTAGTGTGGAAATTAGTGTTGCCAAATTCTAATATATTAAGACCAATCGCTACAAAGAAAATAGTGAAGTGATTAAAACACTATATAACTATTGGCCTGTCGTGCTCATCCACCATGGGCTATGGTCATTGTATTGGGTGCTTTAAAGTAACTGTCAGGAGGTAAACGCGTTGAAAGTTATGTTGAATATCACACAAACCAGCTACAGGGAACTTCCGCTTACATCTTATCTCCTAGTAGTCATTTATCATCTATTCAATCCAAAAAAAAGTCGCGTACTGACCGACATTATTGGGCGTAATGTAACATTTTCAACGACACGACATGTCGCTATGTCATGTACCAAAGAGACGTTGCTTGCTGGTTTTGCCGTACTGACTACGCGTATGCTCGCCGTTACATGTTACATTACACTGTGTAACGTCAGTCAGTAAGCCAATACTTCAATAGTTTCACACAGTAAATCAGTGTCCCGTGGTAATGGTCTGGCTGTTTGTGCATTACTGTAATGAGTTGTCGAAATACATAATATAACAAAACTAATCTGTTTTCTTGCATGTACCAAATCCTGTACCTTACTTCCGTGGCATGAGTAAAATTTTTATCATCGAATTATCGACTTATCATTTTTGAAGACTCGTTTTTGTATAGTTTTTTTTTAATCTGTCGTATAATGTGTTTTTTTTAATATTTACGATTTTTAAAGTTCTTGCTTTCTATACGGTTCAAATAAGACGGTTAAATTATGCTTATACTGAAATACTATGCGTAAAATTTAAAATAACGTGTAAACGAAAAAAAAGCTAGTGTTATTTTTTTCATGGTTATTTCGAAAAGGTATATATACAAGGCTCATGCTGCGGATTTCCTGTAATATATCAGGGTGTATCATCTGGGTAATGTTTTTGAAAGCTATCTAACGCTTTCGTTTGGTGTGGTTTTCACTTAACAGCATGAACATGTTAATATTTGTCCATCATTAACAATTTAACTGCTGTATAAGAGCATATCAATATTTAAAACCTAACTGTAAAAATAAAACTCGTACCAACATTACAGGCAGCCGATTTAATTGGTAGAATACACTGTCTATACTGTCCAAATGTATATTTAAAACAACACTTAAATTTTTCATCAAAATATGTTTATTTTTTCACTAATCACCGCGATCGACCAATAAGTGCATGTGCAAAACTAGCGCTACCCCAGAGTGCCTTTATCTCTGTATATACAAAACAAAACGAATAAAATTTATTATTTTCTATGCCATCAATATTAAAAGTTATTGTACTTATTCAATCGGTATCCTGTATTTTTAATTGGTGTCTTATTTTCCAAATCCATTCAATGTTTTCCCAAAACCCAAAGTAACTGCCAGACGCACCACATTTTAAAGATCGGCCCTGCGTTCATTTTTGTTAGAGTAGTTCTGCTAAAAAGAAATGATTAATTTGGTTTTACGTAATTAGCAAAGTTTCAAAAGAATTGGTAGGTAAAATTTAATGTGCTTAAAACATCAAAGCATGTTGGTTCATGTAACATGAAAAGAAATTAGCTTAGCTGCATGATTACGGCGTGGATTGTGTTAGGACGAGACAATGGACGCCGCGCTGCGGGAGGTGGGACTGCTCTGAAGCTCGCCGAAGCCCGAAGACGCTGTCGACGACACTCCCGACAAACTGCCAAGCACCATAGTGCAAAAGGATACATATAGCTATGTTATATCAATACTATTTTAAGTTCAGATTTTTGCCATATTAAAAAAACGATCTTGAGGTCTGTTCTTGTAGCTTGTGTCATTATCAATTTCAAAGAAGTGTTTCATCAGTTTTATTAAATGTCCCGTAGCTCAACACTGAAGACTCATGTATTTTTATTTTGACCAATGAGATAGCAGAAAATCAGTCACATGACCAAAACGACTTATTTTATTGGTCAAATGACTCGAAAGACACGAGTTTACAGTGCTACAGGGTAGTTTAAATATTATCGTGAATGTTAATGATAGTGTATTGAAGTTATCTCACATGTTTTAGTATCCTACCCAACTGGGAAGGAATAAAATAATCTCTAGTTGCACCAGTGTCAAGCACTGCATTGGTAGGATCCACGCTTCTCACATTGCGGGCAAGTGTGCCCAAATAGGGGCGTGGCATTAATCGGCATCTCCTGAAAGCCATAGAAAAAGGAATAAAACATATCCATAGGTGATTATATACTATGATTTAAATATGTTGCATAGATCATTGGACTCAAATGTAATGTTATTTCACTATTTTATAATTTATAAAGGTTGTTTATTTAGTAGTTGAATTGTTCAGTCGATTTAATTTTGAAAAGTTCGTAAATCAATGCTTACATTACTGTAAGCACACATTAATGGATTGACAGGAAATATGTAAATTACGTTTTTGACTCGATTTATGTTTTTATTTAACTCGATTATACAATAGGTTTGGGATATAAACCAACCGAATTCGATTAGTCGATCATTATTACACGTTTCACGCGTCAAAGAGTGTCTTGCAATCCGACATATTTTTGCCGAAGTTCACTCAACGATTTGTTTTATTGCATTCGCTCGCTATCCATAGTTCGCCTTCATTCGGTTGGTATGTACCTGGCATTATAAAATATCTATCACTCTTATTTAATATATATATATATATATACATATATATATTATAAGAAAAATTCGCAGACATTGATAACATCTAATTCTATTTGTAGACTATAGAAATAGTTTGTATTTAAATCAATTATATTTAATGTTGTAAACATGACTAAATTAGACTAAATTTTGATAATATTCTACTAAATACAATTACTGTCGCATTTGTGTTCAGCCCCGTTGCGAGGCACTGTAGATTCGTATATCTCGAATTTCTTTGACCGAACAAGACAATTTTCTGACCATCGTGACCATTATCTGACCAGTAATGAAATAAGCTGGTCGCGTGATAGATTTTTCATTGGTCTAAGAGACTCAAGACTCGTGGTCTTTATCACGAGGATTCTTTGTTCGGTAGTTGTTGGTTCTTAAATGTAGATCATCTTATTTGTTGTGTCTAAATAATAAGAGATGTTTTAATGTTATTGACGTTCCATTTTTTAATATTAGGTAAGTATTTCTACTATAACTACATTGCCAATGCAAAAATTACTGGATCTACCAAAGTGAACCAAGGGGTTACTGTGGATCTAATATAATACATTTATATTTTTTTTATACATTTGAACGTTTAATTAAGCTCTTGAACGAGCGTAAAGTATGGAAGTATATGTGTTGTTTTTTAAGTTTAATTTTTATAATATTGTCGGAAGTTAACGCGAATATTGAAAAAAGGAAAACCATTTATAGCCGTTTCTATCGCGATTTATTTAGTGTAATTTAAAATAACACTGAATAGGAATAACAGTGAATAGGAGGTAGGACACGACGGTATTCCCGTCCGAATTGAGCCTCCTCCCTAGTACCGAGTACCTCCACCCTACAGACCACGGCCATAATAACCTCGTGTTGTGTTCCCGGCGGTGAGTAGGGTAGCCAGAGCTCACTGGAGAGTTTTTGTGCTGTCAGTGGGAAGACCAAAGGCTTGTCCTGATTTTGTGTTCTGCACTGAAGGCACTTAAAATGTCTGTTATTACAGGGTCGGCAGCACGGATGAGACTCCACTGGTATTACACACGTTCATAGGCCATGGTAATCACTTTCCATCAGGTGGGCCGTGAGCGTGTCTGCCACCTAAGTTGTATAAAAAAAGAATAAATAGCGATAGAATCTGTTATAAATTGTTTTTTTTTCTAGTTTTTATGTTATTAAGTGTTATAGTTTATGTTGTGGAACTGACGAATTATTCATTATTATTTCTTTAAGTTATTTTAAAGAATTTATTAGGTTGTAGTCAATACATGTTAAAAGATTTATATTTTATTTTATATTTTCAATAATAAGGTTTCTAAGAACCAAGTAGATAATGTTAAACTTTAATTTCTTTTATTATAACTACATATATCTACGTAATAAAAATCTCTGTTTTACGGTACTGAAATATAACTAAATAATACCAAATATTAAAAAAAAAATCGATAAGTACCATTTACACGAAATTATTAATAATAGTCACAACCTCACCTAATATAGTGACGACCTCCGTGGCGTAGCGGTAGAGCATTCGACTGCTATGCAGGGGTTGCGGGTTCGATTCCCGTTCAGTGCAAATATTTGTATGCATGAATATGTATATTTGCATTGGTCTGGGTGTTTCTATGTATAACATGTATGTATTTACAAAAAAAAAGTATCTATGTATGTTTATCCGCATTCTAGATCCCATAGCACAAGCTAGTTAAGCTATGCTTACCATGGGTCTAGATAGCGTTGTGTAGAATGTCGTGGAATATTTATTTATAGTCAGCAATATCCAATAATATAATGTCTTGATACCTTCATACACGAATTCATAAATGTATGTGATAAAATATTCAAATAAAAATATGTTTTACATGTTATCAATTTTTACTTCCAATATCTTTAGGTATAAATTTATATTTATTTTAAATACTAACAGATGCCTCGCCCAGGATCGTACCCGGTGCAGAGGCTAGCTACCGCGGCAAGTTTGATGTTGTGTACCTTTGCATCGGCAGCGATCAGGGGCGGGTTATTCGATTTGTATTGACATCTAATTATTTATTTTTACGATAACATGATTTAATTTGTAATTGTTTATTGCATAAATTAATTTTGGGAAACAAAATAAAATTAAACTATGTTTAGTAAGCGAATTGAGGCGCAGATTGAAGGGACATATAAGTGACTCTCGCTCTGGTGAGAACCTGGGGCAAAGGTTAACCATTTATATTCAGCAAGGCAATTTCATCAGCGCGATGGGTAATTTGCCCTGGGTACGTACGGTGAGAGGCGGGTTAATATATAATATGATGTAATATCGTCACCGCTTTATTGAACCAAAATTCTTTTACTGTCGATATAGAAACAATAGGAAAAATATGGAGTTATTAAGCGAGCCATTGTAAAAAAATAGAAAAAAAGAGGTATTTTGATCTCCTGTTAAATTGTAAAAAAAACAGATTAGCTACTTCGCTGTTAAGGTGACGATATATGCGGACTAACATGTAATTATGACCTTATATTAATTTGAGAAAGTATGTTTGTTAATTTTATATTCTTATATAATTAAGATTAAACAGTCATATTATAGTGACTATTATAAAATATAAGCCGAAAAGCGATAGCTCGGTCTAACGCGGCCACGAGCGACACTGGCTCAGTGATAACCCTTGTTGCAGGAGGAGACTCCGCAGGGCTTCTTCGAGGACCATGGCCTCGGGTAAGCGCTGCCCCCGCCACCGCACCGCACCACATACGTATCCAGAACCAGCATACCACATTACAGATGTATTTTGATATTAGATTTAGTAAACTTTTGATATTGTCGATATCGCTGTGTCTAAATGATGCTTGTACACGTTTGACCACAAACTTCAAAATGACTTGTAAGTCTTTTCAGGATAAAAAGGACGCAAAGTCTACTCCAATTTGGGGGTATTTCACCCCTCTCCCACTCTACCAAAACCCTGTGTATTTTACCCCTCCCCACTCTAGCAAAATCCTGTGCATTTGACCTTTCCCCCACTCTAGCAAAATCCTGTGCATTTATTTGACCCTTCCCCCACTCTAACAAAGTCGTGACCCCTCTCTCGCTAGAACAAAACCCTGCGTATTTGTCCCAATAAATAAATCTTATATTATTTTACCCGCCATCTCCCACTTCTGTACAAAAGTTTTTATGTACTTACCCCTAAATGAAATCTTATCCCCTCTCCCTCCCACTCATTCCTGTATAGTAGCCCCCCCTTACATCGTTAATTTACTTAGTCCCGGTCGCATTCGAGGTATTCACTTCGGAGTCCGGGGTCCTCTACCTACTTACCTAACGAAATCCAGTATATTCACGTTTCTAAAGGACATCCTATAGTAAATGAGGGACCATGATAGTTTAAATACCTATATCCTATAGTAATACACACATTACTTGCTCACTGGCCCAACGTGTACAAGGTTTAGGTCACGTAATTATTCTAAAATATATTAAAGTTTTCAAAGATTAAATTTGTTACAAAATTTCACAAAAAAATCATTTAGTTTTCGCGATATCAGCTGCCAAGTGTAACTGTTGTTAGTATGCTTTCATTTTACTTTTAGTATTGTTGCTGAGTAGGTATTTATTTTACTTTCATGGCGGTCAGTGACTTCTACTTATGTGTATTATTAGACAAGAGCTCAGTTCAATGAAAATGTATTCCAGGATTAAATTTGGCTGAAGTCAAAAATCATTTATTCTGCATAGACCATTATATCGGGACTTACAAAACGTCAACAAAAAAGGAACAATTTATTATATATATTTAGCAAATAGACCACCGGTACCGGTTCGAAACGGGGCCCCGACCTGAGAAGACTCCGGCAAGAAACTCGGCGGGCATTTCTTTTTTTTTGGTCTATTTACAAACATACACTTAATCTAAATACAAAAATTAACTTGAGTAGCATAGTTGAGCGAACAGCTCATTTCCAAGTTTGTTTATCATCCAAGTCGTCCCTTGATAGCCGCCCGGGGTAACGACATAAGGACATAAGGACTTTTCCAGCTTTGCTGTCTCCTCTAAGCTGGGGTATATCTGAAATTACTTTTCCGAGAAGGTCAATTCTCCTAATAAAAAGATGTTCAAAGTTGAGTTTCAAAACTCTTTGCTTGTCTAATTGTACATTTAAGGTATAAAGTCATTTTTTAATTAGTATTATTTTGTGGTATCGTGTGATCTAACAATTAATGCAGCTCAGATAATATTTGTTTGGAATAGTAGTGCCCATACAGTTTTGTGCATATATTATCTGAGTAGGTATACTGTGTATTAAATCACTAGGGTCAGTGACGGAGGCTCCACAAAACGCAAGTCTTGTCGGCCTAACTTTTAAACCTCAGATATAATAATGTGTATTAAGAATATCTACTATTTACTGATATTTCAAATCGTTTTAATTTCTATGTTTCCTTGTCAAAATTTTCAGTTTTCCCCACTCATGAAGAGTGGTCATTTTAGCGTTGTGTTCCAATTGGGTATTTGACTAACTAGTCAAATGAGTTACTTTTTTCGAAACGTCAAAACTGTAAGTTCTATGGAAACTTGTATGAAATAATTTATTGTGACGTCATAACATTTAATAGTCAAATCATTTACTATTATGAGTTGGGTGGATGATTAAATTAAATAAAAACAATACAAATAAGAACAGACCGAACTTCTACCGCTCTTTTACCATTCTTAATTTAATAAGTTCAGTTAAATAATTTATTTTAACTACAGGAACATACCCAATTGTGTCCGAGACCTGAGAGCCCTGGGCTTTGCTGTTATATACTTAAATATAGTCACGTCTATAAACCTCCAAAAGGGTAGGCAAATGTGTGACACCCATGTTTCGCTAATCATGATTCAACATTCCACATAATAGGAGGCGAGCTGTTAACCTATAATTAATTTGTTAACCTGTAAATGTTATATATATAGTGGTATGGGTAATGGACTGATGAAACGAGATCTCGGGTGGCCCATGGCACACACCAATGAGTTTTCGAAGTTATGTGTATATTTATCGCAGGTTTATAAGTGCCCGGTTAATGGCAATAGGCTCGCCACCTATTACATTGGGACCTAAACATAAACTGGCGAAATGTGGGTGCTAGCACCTCTGCCTACCCCATCAGGGATATAGGCGTGAGTTTATGTTAGATATGTATATGTAAATGTTACATTGTGCGTCCATTTGTCTAGATCACACGACTTTTAGATAGTATGCAATAATAAATAGCTCTACTTAAGTTCCCAATCATCGCTATTATAGTTAGAATTGAAACTTACTATCGAACGCAACGGGTCTATATAGAATTGTTGAATGCTTATACATGTTATTTAACGATAAATTCTGTACTTTATTTTCATTTCATAAATAATCCTTATTACGTCGGGTTGCTACGGTGCGTTGATTTACGGACGCCAATGCAGACACGGACGCATTTACTATAACAAGCGTGTCTGCACTCTGCAGTGCCACATACGAGCCCTGTGCAGGCGCGTGCGTAGTTTGCGAAAAAATCGCAGATCGTGGAAATTGGGTCTCTTAATACCTTAAGATAATTTGATCAAATTGGAATTTTCAAACAGTTTGATCAAATTGTTAAGGCTCAAACCATTTGATTAATTATTAAAATTGTTTAAAGTGTTCGAAACAGCCAGTTTGATCAAATTATCTGAACGTGTATGGAGGCCTTTAGAAAAAAGAAATACAATACATGCGGCCATAGATAATATCACGACCTATTTGTCACTGTCGCTGTATAAAATTTGTAAATTCGCGCTAAAATTTGTAAAAGGAAGGGTAGACGGTAATAATATTAAAAGTATACAGTACCCCAAGCACGAAAAACTATCGTAAACGTAACGAGAGAAGGGAGCATGGCGATTGGCCGCCTGTCTACTGTGAACCTGTTTGTGTGTGAAGCCGGCCAATCGCAATGCTCCATTTTCTCGTTACGTTTACGATAGTTTTTCATGCTAGGGGTACTGACCACTTTAAATATTATCGTCTACTCTTCCTACAGGGACCCGTCGAAATTAGTATAACCAGACATGGTTACCCTCGGATGTTCCCTCTGGTAGTTTCTTTAAATCTTTGACGACTTTTAAATAACGACTATTTATCCAGTTGCGTCCGATAGTTTTGTTTCTAGCTTAAGATTCAAGGCAGCTACTTTGTACTTACTTTAGTTTTAGGTTCTCGCACAGCTTTAGTTATATTATTACTGAAATATACGTATTATTAACATATTGTAACATGTTATTAGTGAAACCACTTCTCTCTTCAATTTGGTTGTATTCTATAAGTATGGTTCAAAATGATTATACCTCCCGCCATATATGTTCGACCCAAGTCGCGAAAGAACCTAGGACCTGGTGCTCGAATTGTTTTGGTATAACCTGCTAGTCCCTATCTTCAAAAGACACGCAAAACACGTACTTTTTTTTACGTACACAAAATCCCCACGGTTTCCCTCCCACCGGAGCCGGTGGAAGAGGTTATGTCGGACTCAAACCGACCAAAACGCACGCCGCCAGTGGGTCGCTATTGGTTGCTGGAGGTGAGGTTGACAGGTATATCCCTCGCACCCCGGCCGATCCAAGGCCATCTCTCACGATCTGGCCCTCTCCTCGAGTGTGGGAACCACAGAGTCCCCAACTCTTCTGCCAGGGTGACAGGCGGCTCCACCAGTCATGGGGACTTACATTGTGTATATAGTGCACATTTTTGCCCCAATATATGTCGCGACGAGAGGTATACCTACAAAATCCTTGTCTCTCGGCGTGAGTTAATAACCGCTGTTATTTCAGGTCATTGGGTATAAAGTGTCTTCTTATCATTGTGTGACATCACGAACTGATAACACTAGAAAGCAGATCATAACAAGGCGTGAACATAAAACGATAACATTTTATTTACTTAAATTGGAAAAAGAATATATAGCTCTTCTCATTCAACCATAACATACTCATACAAATAGTCCCCCGATTCTACTAAAGCAAAACAACAGTCTTACCACAGAAACTGCAAAAACTGACAGAATTTTGTACTTATCCCTATAGTCTTAAAGTTCAAAATTAAATGAAAAGTGTTTAATTCCACATTTTCACTCTGCAAGAAACCTTTTGATTTTGAACTTTAATAGAATTGCTTTAAAGTCTAAATCTAAACGGATGTTTTAACAGTTTCCGTGGTATGACAATGGTTTTACTTTAGCAGAGCACTGTTCAGAACGAGTTGACTTTGTGACAAGTATCTATAATTATTAGTCAAAAACATCTTTAGTCACTTGAGTCACTTTACAATAATTGAGTGAATTGATTTGATTTGAAAAGAATAATTAGGATATGATGAAAATAAAAAAGTAGGTATTTAGTTCTTCAAGAATTGCAATAGGTTCCTATAGGTACGGCAGCACGAGTATGACGCCCCTGGTGTTGCACTCGTCCATTGGCTACAGTCACCACTTCCCATCAAGTGGGCCGTGTGCTTGTTTACCACCAAAGTAGTACAAAAAATGCCTTCTTCGTTTAATAAAATTTTATCGATTATATAATATTTTAAATGCCTTAACTATCTACCTACGTTCCGAGGAATATCAATTTCAGATCACACCAGAGTCTCAAGAAATTCGGTCAACAACAGCGTACAGTCCGCAACGGAGATAAGTATACACCTTTTCATATAAAGTTGTATGAAAAAGTGTCTGCCGATTATACATGAAAAACTTCGATTGTGACAAAGAGAAGAGCTGCAATGAAAACATGACCATGCGAATAATTCGTGTATTAGTGACTAAAAGATTCGTGTATAAGTGACTAAGCGACTTGTGTATAAGTGACTTATCACGTAGAATTTGTTATAGAAGACATCTCGAGTGTCTGAATCTGAACTTCGATGAATAACGATTCTAAAACAGATGAATATATCTACTAGATACATATCTTTCAGTATTATATAGTGACAGTCTGCTTTATATAGAAATAAAATGTATATTTATCAATTACACTCATTTAGAAGACAATATCTTTCGACCTTAAAACATATAAAGACAGACTGATAAATAAGTTAGACTTGGCATAATTTATAGCCGTATTTTAGAATGGTACTCAATTCCGAATCTCGATTTATCTGTGTACAAATTGGGTGTTTGACAACTATAACAAAACAAATTACATTTCGCGTGACGTAACTATAAAAATTTACTTAAGAAAACTTTCGTTGGTTGGTCTCTTCGTAGATATTATTTAATGACGTCACGCGCAGAATGTCACGTGACCGATAAAGGGGGATGACCACTTCCCATAGACACTTTGGCCATGTGGTGCCCACAGCAAAAAGTGTATGCAAATGGTAGTATACCATACCACCATTAAAATACAATTGTAATATTTTAAAAACTTCGAGTATAGAAAATAAATCAGTTTTTATTTCACAGAAAAACATGTATACAATCGATTTTAACAGCTGCTGAACATGATTTTAAAACTCAAACTACATACTCAACTACATATTATTGAAATGATGGTGCCAAATATGACATTTAAGTTCTCTTTATGGCTATTTAACTTCATGCCGTGCCCACCCTAAATACCATATAACAGTCATGACATGGGCACAGCATCCTGCTGTTCGACGACCAACAATGCAGTTGCAATGATACTGTTGGAATGACCACTTACTAATATGTAAACAAAATATATTTTACTGCTTACATCGCGACTAGCAATTCTTGCTCTAATTAATAAGCAGTTAGGACCAAAGCTTAAACCTTCCATAATGCTACTTCTATAATCATGGCTCACCATAATTGGGTGTTAACATTGATATTTATTGCATATTTTCCTTCAATAAAGAAGCAAAGTCTTCAATTTGTTCAGTGCTGAATATTCTTTATTGGAGTACCTACCTTGCTCCAAGATTAAGTCCCAGTTGTAGGTCTGTATATTACTTCGGCAAATCCTACAATTTGGTGATATGTAATAATTACAGTTGCAAAAGAAATCTACTCGCAACACAGTTGGAACAAAGAGCTGATTAGGTTCATGACATTGATTTTGTATTATTGCTGCTCTTTAATAATTAGGTAGCAAAATACCGTTAGTGGTAACACTATCTGCAAGTCTTTCTTGTAGAGGAATATGGGAATATAGAGAGAATAAGGGAGATGGCTCAGAATAATGTAATGTTGCTTGGTCAGTCCTTCGCCAGAAATTGAGACTAAGGTAAGCCATTGGTGGGAGCTATAACAAAAAGCAAAGGTTAATTTGTGGTTTAATATGCTTTTGGCAAATTAGAATATTGTTGTAACATCAGTGTGAAGTGTGAGGGTGTATGAGGCTCCAGCAAGACCTTTGGGGTCAAGTAAATATCACCTCTAAGCCAGTAGGATTGATAGTTGAGACTCTGGTGTGAGCTTTCATCTTAAGGTTGGGATATCGGAGGGCATTTGGAGACATAAAAACCATATAAGTTAAACTAATAGGAGGTGAAAAACCACCATAGAAATTGTAATATAGTGTTACCTCAAGTGGTGCAATTTGATGGGTTACAGCATCTCTTATCCGGTTAACGTGTGGAGTCTCAGACTGAAGAGAGTGCTGATCTGCCACAGCTGATGCATACATGCCCATGACCAATTATAGGTATATCATAACTGATTGGTATATTCTGATGTACACAATTTTAATACGAGAAATAAAAATAAACTAGTTTTACCAAAACTTAGGCTTCACAAGGTTGGTGATTCATTTGTAGGCAGCTGCATAAAAATATTTAATAAAATTCCTCAGGACTTGATTAATATGCCAATAAATAAATTTAAAATTGTAGATGTGAAAAAAAACGGCTCTGTCGCAAAATGACCACTTCTCAAAATGACTACAGGTAGCAAAATGTCCCTTTCTCAGAATGTCCCTTTCGCAAAATATCCCTTTCTCAGAATGTCCCTTTCGCATAATGTCCCTTTCTCAGAATGTCCCTTTCGCAAAATGTCTCTTTAGCAAAATGTCCCCTTCCTCAAACGCCCATTAAATTACTTTCATCAGCAAAAAAAACTGGTCAAGAGTCAGTGTACAACACAGAAGGGTACTGCTTAATCATTAAAATATGGGTATATAGGTAGGTGCATGCACAATGCACATAAACTAAAATAAAAATAATAGAAATCGAAGTTTGTCAGATTTACTGTCAATCAAAAGATCAATTTACACAAATAGAGAGTGGGTGATAAGACGCCTGGGGCACGCCAGCATTTACCTGCAGAAACTCCGAAGCTCGTCCGTCACAAAGGACGCGAATACGGCGCCCCTGCAGGAAGCTAGCAACCCAGTTGCACAGCCTAGAAGGCAGACCAAAGGCAGGTAGCTTGGAAAGAAGCGATTTGTGCCAGACTCTATCGAAAGCTTTGGCGATGTCAAGACTAATTGCCAGTGACTCGCCGTGCTTGTCCATAGCCTCACCCCAAAGATGGGTAACGTATGCTAGAAGATCACCCGTTGACCGTTTCGGTCTGAAGCCATATTGCCGGTCATTAATTAAAGAGTGATCCTCTAGGTGCCGCATGAGCTGTTTGTTAATTATGTGCTCGAACACTTTGCACAGCACTGAGGTGACGGCTATGGGTCGACAGTTGGCTGGCTGACATTTAATTTTTTCTTATTTTTTAAGTTAAGCATTAATGTTCAATCATTAAAATATGGGTATATAGGTAGGTGCATGCACAATGCACATAAACTAAAATAAAAATAATAGAAATCGAAGTTTGTCAGATTTACTGTCAATCAAAAGATCAATTTACACAAATAGACAATCAACAAATTAAACTTAAAGTACCCCTCTGTGTTGTACACTGGCTCTTGACCAGTTTTTTTGCTGATGAAAGTAATTTAATGGGCGTTAGAGGAAGGGAACATTTTGCTAAAGAGACATTCTGCGAAAGGGACATTCTGAGAAAGGGACATTTTGCGAAAGGGACATTCTGAGAAAGGGACATTTTGCGAAAGGGACATTTTGCTACCTGTAGTCATTTTGAGAAGTGGTCATTTTGCGATAGAGCCAAAAAAACTGTAATGAGTAAAGGTTACTATAAAGTGGATGAGTACCTTAATGATGTTAATGCGTGGTCAACATAAGTCTCTTGCTTGCTCGCACAAAATAAATTGTAAACCAAAACAAATTTATAAAAGAAAAATAGTCTAGTTCTAATGTAGTTCGCTGAGTTTCTTGCTGGTATCTTCTCAGTAGAACTAATCTACCGAACCAGCGAAAGAATCTTTTTCCAATGGTTTATTTTTACATTATTTAATGTTTTTATATATATTTTTTTTTTTTTTTTTTTTTTTTTTTAATAATAATAATGTTTATTTCTCACCAAAACGTTTACATAACAAATCTCAAATAAAATACAGTAGAACGTAATTAATAAATTAGTACAAGGATCAATCAGAATTATGGCGGGCTGGCACCTGAACTAGGAGAATCCTGTGTCTCAGGCTACCAACCCTCCACCCCTGGCCAGAATCTAATATAATTTATAAATGAAGATGTGTGAAAATACGTGTGGGTGTGGGTGTGTGTGTGTATGTGTATGTGTATGTATGTGCGTGTGTGTGTGTGTGTGTGTGCGTGTGTGCGTGTGTGTGTGTGTGTGTGTGTGTGTATGTGTGTGTGTGTGTGTTTTATGTATACATATGTTCGTGGATGTGTACGTATATGTTTTGTTTGTCTTTGGGTGTGCATTGAGTACCTATGTGTGAGTGTGTGTTGCGTCTGAGTGAGGGTTAGGCGTTTACGGCTGCATGTATACCGTATGTGTAAGTATGCGAATGTGCATCTGGATATGTAAGGATTCAAGTTCCTAGTGGTTTTTGCTTTATACTCGTAGAATTTTTTCTGTGCTAAGGTAATCATGGGCCATTAGATATTTTTTAAGTATAGATTTTAACCTAAACTTAGGCATTTTGTAGATTTGGTTCGAATCATTAACGAACCGATAAATGAAAGGGCCCATGTAATACAGTTGACGTCGAGCGAACATTGTGTTGAAGGAGGGAACAGGTGTTCGAATTCTTCTTTTACTCAGTGAGATCTTAGATGGATCGATAGATTTATGGTGACGTAGGACTGTACAGTAGATGTATAATTGGCGAACTGTGAGGAAACGCGATTCTTCATAAAGTTTTTGAGTGGGATATTTCCTGGTCTTATGGAACATGACTTTGATGACTGCGCGTTGGGCTCTTTCCAGCTCAAGCAGATGAGTTGGAGCAGCTCCACCCCAAATAGGGCAGCAGTAAGACAGAACGCATTGGCAAAGGGCATAGTATATGCTGGTTATGAGATTGCAGTCCGCAGCTTCGCGTAGGTTTTTAAAAATTGGAAGTAATTTACGTACTCTTTTGCTAAGTGACGATATATGCGGTTTCCAATTTAAATGGCAATCTATGATAATTCCCAGGTATTTATGGGTATCGGTCTGGGCAATGGGAATGCAGTCACAGTAGCCACTATTTTCGAGTTTGCATTGGGAAGTATGAGCTGTAATAGAAAAATTTGACATTGAACTTGTTGCTTCCGTTATTCTAAAACAAATATATTTTGTTTTAGTTACGTTAATAGTTAGTAAATGCTCATCAAGCCAAAGGCTAACTCGTTTGAGGCCCATTTCAGCAGACACTTGGACCTGTGGCCATGTTTTCCCACGGCAAATCAATACGGTATCATCTGCAAAAGCCAGTAATTCCGCGTTATCTATTTGAAGTTTACAGAGGCTATTAACGTAAGCTAAAAATAGCGTTGGACCGAGGGTACTACCCTGCGGAATTCCGTACGTAACCGGAAAGCTCGTGCTATAAGTGTTTTCTACTTTAACCACCTGACTTCTTCCATCCAAATAGTCTCGGAGCCACTCCAGAACCGTACCTCTTATGCCCATGTATTCCAGAGTGCGCAATAAAATTGGTATTGAAACGGTATCGAATGCCTTCTGGAGGTCCAAAAATATGGCAACACATTTTTCACCCTTGTCTACTGCCTTTGTAACGATATCCGAGAGCCTAGCTACCGCATCCTCAGTATTTCTACCCGAGCGGAAACCGTATTGGGTACTTGCTAGAATGTTTTTGCTTTCGAGGAATTTAATTAGACGAGTGTTAACTACTTTTTCCATTATTTTACTAATTGCACTCAGTAGCGATATGGGCCTGTAGTTAGCAATTGTCTCTGCGTCACCACTCTTAAACACAGGCACCACAGCTGCTTCTTTGAAAATTGCTGGGAAAATCCCAGTGGTAAGGCTAAGATTACACAGATGAGCAATCATGGTGCATAAAATCGTCCGAGAGTTTTTTAGTACAATATTTTGAATGTTATCCATACCTGGAGCACTGCTATTCTTTAGGCTCATGATAATTTTATTAATTTCAATGTGATCTGTTGGGTCTAGAAACATAGAACTAACATTGCTTGACGAATTATTATTATTTCTTGACATACATAATTGTAAAATTTTGACGTTCATATGTGCTCTTTATGTGCCTAAACTGAATAAATGAAATTGATTCTTTGATTGATATGATTCCATGCGGCGGTCAACTGGCTGTCGCTTGATACCTGTATCAGAAATAAAAAAGAAATATTTCATTAGTTACCAATTGAGATCACATTTCTTTTAGACTGAGCAACCACAATTAATGCACCGTAAATGCCCTCTTGGCACTGTAGCTCAAGAAGATTGTGAAGAACTGGGGCCTGGGTTATTATTATTATTATTATTATTAAAATTATGGACGAGCAGCATGTTTGCTGATATGTCCACTTCATGGTGTTGGAGTACAGTTCAGTCCAGTCCATATCTCTTTTATTGTTCGTTTTGTACTGTAAGCCATTCATCCAAGCGACACTTAAAGGTTGTTAGCGTAGCAGCTGACACCACTTCCTCAGGCAATTTGTTCCACAGTTGCACAGTGCGGTTGTTTAGTGAGTGGTAAGCTGTCAAGGAATGTGCATGTGAGCGTGTGAGAGTGAGGCTGTGACCACGGGATGAGTAATTTTTTTGCTGCCGCACAAATATATCACCTATGTTAGGTAGGTTATATTTATTGGTTAAGATTTTATAGCACTCGATGAGATCACCCCTTGTTCTTCTATCTTTGAGTGTTGGCAGTTTCAATAGTCTTAGCCGTTCCTCATATGTTTTCCGTCGGAAGCCATAAGGTATTTTTGTTGCTTTTCTTTGTACACTTTCCAGCAAGTCAATATCTTTAATAAAGTATGGGTTCCATATTTGGTAACCATATTCCAAAAGCGGTCTTATATAAGTTTTATAAATTTTAATGAAGATATCTGATGACAGATACTGAAAAGACCTGCGTATGACATATAGGAGGGAGTTCGCCTTTTTCACTATATTGTGTATGTGATCCGCCCATTTTAGGTCATTAGTCACTGTTACTCCTAGGTCCCTTTGTGTAGTCACAGTAGCAATTAATGTGGGTCCTATGGTGTATTGTGAGTTAGGATTGTTTTTACCCAGGCGTAGAACTGTGCATTTATCAGCATTTAATCTGGCAATCCACTCTATGGTCCACTCTTGCAATCTATTCAAATCAGATTGCAGCTGCCCGGACTGGATCAGAGGATTGCCGAAGAACTTGCCATCATCAGCGAAGAAACATGCTTCTGACTCTATCAATGCTATAAGGTCAGTGGTGTATATGTTGAACAGGATCGGAGAGAGCACTGAACCTTGAGGAACACCACTCAGTACATCTAGTTTGTCTGACAGTGCACTCCCCACCCTAACCTGATAGGTTCTGTTAAATAGGTAGTTTTCAAGCCACTTAAGCAATTTGCCTCGAATACCAAAATGTTCCAGCTTCAGTAGAAGGCGAGCATGTGGGACTTTATCAAAAGCTCGCTCAAAATCCAGGTAAATAATGTCCACAGGTTGCTTATTGTCCAGTTGCTTGGACCACTCGGGCACAGAAGACAGTAAGTTTGTGACAGTTGATCTCTTCTCAACAAATCCATGCTGTTTTATAGAGATAATGTGATGTTGGTTCAGAAACTGCTTGATATGCTGACATATGATTTTCTCCATGCATTTTCCTATAGTACTAGTGAGGCTGATTGGCCTAAACCTGGATGGGTCCGTCTTATCGCCACTTTTGTAAACGGGTGTCACAATGGCGTGTTTCCAGTCCTGGGGAAGAAGACTGTTCGCAAATGATAATTGCATAAGATACGCCAACACAGGAGCCAGGGTGTCAGTGCTGTTCCTTAGTACTATATTAGGTATGTCATCTGGTCCGGCCGATGAATTCACATTAAGACTCTTAAGGATTTTGATTACGTCATTTGTAGAGAAATTTACATCACATAAAGATTCATTAACGCGCGGACTACAAATATGTGGTAGGTGGTTTAAAGGTGGCTCCTTGGAATAAGCTTTATGAAACTCATCTGCAAATGCATTAGCAATATCAGCTGGGTCAGTCATAAGGTCACCCCTTGAGTTCCTCATAGCAGGTGGGATTGACACCTTAGATGATATACAGCTACGAATGTATGCATAGAATGATTTATCCCCACCATTTAATATGTTAGATTCAAATTGCCTTCTTAGTCTTCTAGATTCAGTCACACATTTGTTACTAATCATCCTGTAGTTCTGATAAGCATCTTCCCTTTTACTGGATTTGTAAAGATCCCATAGTTTCCTTTTCTCCAAGGATAGTTTTATCACATTTTCTTTTATCCATGGTTTATTTTTAATATTCCTTTTGTTATTCTTGTAGGGTGCATGCTTGTCAATAACTCTGCCCATTATATCTTTGAAGTTATCCCAAAAAGGTTCAATATCTACAGCACAGCTTAGCTTGTCAAGAGCACTGTTAAGATCCTTGTTAAACACACTATAGTCAATGTGCCGATAGTACCGCTTCAGATGTGGTTGAGAAGTGGAGTTTGTTGTAGTACATTGCATTTGAAACTGCAGTACACAGTGGTCACTTTTTCCTACCGGAGACCGGTACTCAATGTCTGATATAGGAGCAGTGTCATTAACCATTATTAGGTCAAGTAATGATGGTGTTTGGTTGGTACGAAATCTGGTTGGGCTCGACACTAGTTGGAACAGGTTACTTTGTAAAAACATATTTTTGAATAACTCAGAAGTGTCACTCAACTTCTGTTCAGCTCTGAGAGGCCATGAGATATCAGGGTAGTTAAAATCTCCTATTATAATGACATTGTTGCCTTCCGACGCCAATAACAGTTTATTTAACATTATTTTATCAGTATCCGTGTTTGTATCAGTCCGATAGACACCAACAAGTAGAAAGTGGTGTATGCCAAATTGAATGTCAACATAAAGAGATTCAATATTGTCCTGTATATAATGCTTATTTCTTTTTGCAGTAATAGGAATGCCATTGACAGAGTTTCTGACGTATATAGCAACCCCTCCCCCTCCAGATTTGCCCCCCTCTGCCTTTGAGCCTATCTTACGGTCTTTTCTAAATAATGTATAGTCAGGTATGGAATAAGTACCATTCCTATCATTCTTCTTTAGCCAAGTCTCTGTGATGATTATGAATGCTGGTTCATTTACTTTTATGTCTAGCAACAGAAGATCAAACTTAGCTGATAGTGAACATAGATTGGTATAGTAGAAAATTAGGTTGGTGTAAGGAGAGTTGCAGCGGATCAGTTTTTTAACTTTGTAATCTTTGGGACTCCACTCACATATTTTATAGTAAGGTTAGTCTCACCTTTACTTAGACGGTCCTTCAGGTTCTTACGGAGTTGGTTAAGCTCTTCTCGTTGTTGGGGTGTTTGATCATTATAAATTCTTACCTCCTTACAAACTTTTTTCTTATTCTTAAGTATGTTTACTGCATCCATGCGGCTCCTGAGGATGATCTTAATAGGCCTTGGCCTAGTGTCACTCTTTTGACCCAATCTGATCACATTTACCACTGTAGGAATGTTGCCCCCCACAATTTGTTCCAAAATCCCCGTTACAGCATCTTCATCATTGGATTTTCGGATTTCAACATTATCTGACGTTGATTCCTTTATTCCCACTAGAATGAGATTGCTGGCCCGTCGTTCCCGCTCTGCCATCTCTTCAATAATTGCATTGGTGTTGGTGGAACTACTAAGTTTTGTTTGGTTTGTGTCATTCGAGGTTTTGGTGGTAGCTAATAACATTTTTATTTCATCTAGTTCCTCACGTACAGCATCATAGCATTTGATAAGCTTGGGTACTTGGAAAAGTGCCTCTCGACACGGGCTGCACAGAAATACCAATGTACGTTTAGATTTTAGACCCATCACTCTAGCCTCACTACTCGTTAGGTTGCTACACGTCATGCACAGATTCCGCTTACACCCATCGCATTGTATTATATTTTCGTCTTGAAAGTCATTTACGCACTGATAACACTTCATTTTGCTAGTACGAAATATGTAGGTTAACAGAAATAGATTGTTTTAGGTTTTAAGTAGGAAACTCGATATTATTTCACTAATAGGTCGCTTAGACTTGGATTTAGGCACAATTTCACTTGGATTAGAGATTAAAATTCAAATAAAAACTTAATTTTTGTTCGCAAGCTAATTCCAACACTGTTCACTTTACTGAGGGTAACACGAAAAAAGTATAAGTATAAAAAGTATAAGTATTATTAGAGTATGCAGATGCGAGTTCAAGTTTAAAGCAGATTATGTCGTGCCGAAATACTCCAAATTCGTGCCGGGATTATCGTTAGAAGAAGTAGCGGAGTCCATATTAAATCCGTATCGTCGTGGTCTATTTATGATGCTTATTCGTTAATAAAAGATTTCCAAAAGCGAAACGCTAGGGTACAGTATTCAAAGCAAAGAGAATAATATAATATAAATACGAAATTACGAAGTTTAAAAATCTTCTGACCGTTTATTTTCTAACTTACATGTCGATGTTGCCACATATAAACATGTATTCTCTTTGCATATAAAAGAAAACATTTGCAAATCGATATCATACACATAATTAATCGATGCATTAAAAATATTTTGCAATTTTTTTGTGTACAACTTTTTGTAGTTTTTTTTTTTGTATTTATTTTTATTTCCTATTTTATTTATTGATTTTTTAATTGGTAATGCAAAATCCAAATCATTATGCAATCAATTGTTCATAACCAATGTTCTTTTCTAACTTTTTACTGCCTCATGGGATATTGCAATTTATAAAATAAAATAATCGATATCATGTACTTTTCCCAGTTAATCAAATGATTAAAAATGGTACTCAATACTAAAATATTTTTTATTTTCCCATTTTGTTTATCGATTTATATTCAATAATGCTAAATAACAAATATATTATAATAATAATCGATATGTAGTTTATTACCGATTTTAGAATCGGGTAACATTACGTCCATGCCATTACGTTTTGCAAAAAGTAAACATGACGGAACTTTACTATTTTAGAACATTGCTCCTAAGTTATGATGATATACGAATATCATGATACGTAATTAAAAATAACGGCGGTTTTTTTTTGCTATATAGCATATTCTTGGGCACTCTGTGATATGGGATGGCCCCCTTTTCGCGCACTTTTTAAGCTAATAATATGAAAATCTTTTTTTCTAATTATTATGGGTTTTACTTGAAAATGATGAATTGCAACAGATATTACATAAATTGCTACATCTTTTATAATAGGTTTCCGAAATTTGACAAATACCCAATTTTATGGACAATCTGTCCTCAGATAAATAGATATTTTGGACTTAGTATTGTCGTTCAGGTCGTTCTACAGTAATAACCATTCATATCTCAATTTTCATAAGGTTACTTCCAGTAGTAACACCGGTAATTCAATTGCCCGTCTTACTACATACATATAATAACGCCTTTATCCCCGGAAGGTTAGGCTGAGGTGAATTAACACCCACATTTCACCAGTCATTTTTATTGCCTATTGCCGTTTTCCGGGCACTATTGTTGCCTCGAACCATGCATCTGAGGCGGAGTCTTACCGTCTTACTGCTAAAATCTACGTACTGTTTATCAGAGGCCTAATATAAACAGTTTTTTAAAATATATTGTATATTAAAGTACTAAATCAATGAAACATCGTTTTATTTCTATATAAAACCATTTATTACAGTGATTTTAACTTACAGAATATATTTCCATTACAACATGCTGTATAAAAGCAATAAATCCATCAAAATTACAGTCATATTGATAGATTTGTCAACGGACTTCAAATTGGGTCTTCATTTTTAAAATTGGTCCCATACAGTTCTGAAGTCGGTTGTTAAATGTAATATATAAATACATTGGGTTTTGAGCTTAAAACTAAATGCGCCATAACAATGTAGATACATCCTGTATACCGGCATTGTGGCTGAATATAAACTTAACATAAACATAAGTAATATAAATACTCCTATGTTTAGCATTGTAGCTACACTTCTGTACTGGCAATAGGGCAAAGGGGTTTTATAGGCATGTGCCAAGAAGCCCAAGAAATTTGAGCAAGCTGTATCTATATTGGCACAAGACGAGTCTGAAAACGATATAGCAATTTTTTTATTTATTATCAAGGTGTATAGCTCAATAAGTAAAAAAAAACTCCGGACTAAGGACCACACCAATGAAATTTGGAGCCGGTCTCAGCATATTTCTTGCTTAGTTTTAAAATTGATCTGCAAGTATCGTTTTAAACTATACATTGGGTTGAATAAAAGTCTTACTTCAATTTGAGATATGTGCCTAATATAGTGTAAAATAACAACTATATACTTAAGACGAAATAAAAATTTCTTAATTTTGATTACAAGCGGAGTATTCACAAACATTCAAATCTTAAGAACTAATTTTGATCACATCTTGCAATTGCCACGTTTTTTAAACCATTGCACACAGCTACGTTGGGCCACTTCTCTGACATCGAGACACCTATTCGATATTAGCCTCAATGCATAACAATCCCGAAACTCCTACAAAGCTAAAAATAGCAATATACTTGCAATATAACATAAATACAATAAAAATACAATCAATTGGAGTCTTGTGTAGATTTAGACTCAGGTGTCGACTTCACCTGTTTGGTAGTCGTGGGGGAGGATGTAGAGACCTCCTTATTGGAGGGGGGAGTAGTTTCAGGAGCGGGATCAGCCTTGGTCTGCTTCTCCTTTTCCTGAGTTTCTTGTTCTTCCTTTTCCTGTTGCTGGCTGGTCACTTTGGCGAGGTGCAAGGCTGCAAGCAACGCGGTGATGTACCGACGAACATCGAGCTCCACACCTGCAAGGAATATTAATTAGTGGATATCGGAAATGGTGCGATAATATTAGATAATGTTTGCAACGAAGAATAATAATAATATCTTTTTATTGTATGTACACAAAGGGATACAGAAAAAATACAAAAGGTACATCTTTGTGGCATTACAAGTGGCGGCCTTATTGCACATGGCAATTTCTATCAGGCAACAAATATAAGTTTGGCAATTTATCAGTAAATTTACCACCAATTCTTTCTGTTATGTATCATATTACTATAGTTGCGGCACGCTATGATGGCCGTTTTGACATAACTGCTTTTTTGCTCGTTTTCTCTTTTTTGGTGTGTTAAGTTTATTTTCTTCTGTGCCAGTCTCTCCATATTTTTCTGCAGTTACTCGTCTAACAATTAGTTGTCCAATATTAAGTGCACCAAAAAAGTGAAAACTAGCAAAACTAGTGTCAAAACGGCTATCATAGCGTGACGTAACTATAAGTGCTCTTTTACTATGACCGGTACTGGAGCGATAAATTACAATACAGCACATACAATAATGTTTACGAGAATTAACGCGATCATCGTATAGGTACATACCTACATACCTTAGATTTGTCTGACGTTTCGACCAGGTGGTCACAGGTTGACTAATTTCCCGTTAATTCCCGTAAACTTTATTGTATATCATGGAACGCGAAAGTTTTAAAGTTAATTAAATCACAGCACTTGTAGAGAGTGCAAGCATTTGGATGCATTGGGATTGAGATTGAAATCCGAATGAAGATTCTCTCTTTCATGGTTTTCTTTACCCAACCGATCATAATAGGTTTCTGTGGGAAAGTTCAAGCACATAGGAACACACAACAGTCAGTAGAAATACCACTGCGAGGAATATCTCTGTCAACCTGACCTTCGGAAACCAAAAACGACCCACAGGCACATAACCTCGACCACTAACTCAGGGGGAGGGGGGGGGGGGGGGGGTGTATATGTGGGGTATTTCGCACTTAAAACTAAGTAGAAATATCACAAGGGTGCTTACCCGAGTTCCTCAGCTCGTTGATCTTGTAGGCGAGGTTGGCCCACACGCGGCGCGCGGCCACCGCGCTCAGGCGCCCGACCGTCTGCACCGTGTGGAGAGCTGGATCGTTGCTCACCGCTACAATTTCATCTACAATTATACCACCACATTCACACCACTTGCCAACTTGAGGACCCCGGAGGAAGTTGACATGCACTTATAGCTAGGTAGATATTGAACACTTTCACGGACCACTTAAAACCATAGATAATAAAAATATGGATAGATTGACGGACAAGGCTCTGGCAAGTTTTTCTGAAGGTTAAATGGGTCAAACGGTACTCGCTCCTGTAAAGTCAAGGTGTCAGGTCATACTATTATGACCTGACCTTGAGTATCGTTTGTATTGATGGCCATAATCTTCCTTGTCTCTCTTAATAATAGGTCTTTACATATAAAATTGCCGTTTATTTTGAATAAATTGGAGGAAACCCAATTTTCAGTACAAACATTTATGCATGTTTTTAGGAATAACAAATCCATTTATTTTCTATATGAATGAGACAACATTAAGCTAACAAACACTTGCTTGAAAAGTGACAGCCGTAAAAAAGTAATACGAAATTTATCATCAAAATGGATAGCATTTAGGAACTACTGTTTTTGAAGATCTAATTTAATTCAGCAAACGGCCAATAAAATCAAAATTACAGGGTTGTAAAATCTTAAAATCAACTTTCAAACAAAATATAAATGATGGAAATAGCTATTATAAATTTTTTACAGACTCATGAGTTCGTTATTCCTGTAGAATAACGAACTCATGAGTCTGTAAAAAAATTCGGAAAATTCATAGGTAAAGACCTAATATAATGATCTCCCTATCCCCAGCAGATACAATCGTACAGTCTGGCAAAAATATCATTGGGAATGTAGACAGTGGACAGTAGAAGAGACCCCAGAGAAGTATCCAGGACTAACTATGATAATAATAATGATTGATCGCTTACGATTCAGCATTTTCGAATGTGAAGTTGACATGATAATACTTTTTGTGAATGTTTCAACTGAACATTTTATTTAGGTATCATAAAAATGTAACGAAGTTGATCGCGTGTAGTAGAGAAGAAATATTTGTGTTACTTTAGGAGTTTGATCTGAGTCAGGACGAACACCCGGAAATTCGAACCACTTCTCTGCATATAGCTCAGTCGATTTAAATAAATATGTTAGGATCTCTACGGCCGGTGCCAAATAACATGATAAAATAGGACATCAACCTCACGCTACAGGCTGAACGAACGTATCGGTGCATTCACTTGAATTTCGAAACATTACGTGTTAATATTTACATGTATTTATAAAACAATACTGCATATTAGTTGGTATGCACGACTGTCAGACGGCAGTTGTGGAAATCCAACCAAACCATAGAAAGGACAACGTTCCCCGGTTTCAATAAAATTAGAAAGTTGACCTTCTGTATCTTTTACGTGCGAATTCCAAGGTTGTCTGGAATAAATCGCTTCCAGTGTACGCCCATTGTACATTAAACTGTTTGCATATGCTACCTAAAAGGTCTACTGTAATCTATTAGTGTACAATAAAGAATTATCTATCTATCTATTTAATTTCGTGACTTTACTTTCTGTTGTATAAATTAATAGTGTCGTTAACGATGCCTTTATGCCTATCTGTTGTTTTTATGTATCTGTGAAAAACTTTTGGCACGAACTAAGTCTGTTTCAAAGACATCAACTCGTCGCTTTCATATTTATAAATACTGTCAAATCTTCTTTGATTTTTAATACTAACAAAACCGACTCTAAAATAACAGCATCAACAAATTGTTACGTCAATGTAATCGGTTCCAAGTTCAGAGTAAACTCGATTAAGTGCGAATTTCACCGACAAAAACCGCGATAACTCGAATTTCATTGCCGTTCTCACGTTTTACTTCTGGTAAATTAAATTTTTATGTTATTATTCTGAGATAATAAGGTAACAAATTGTACTTATTGTACACCAGGTAAACAAAAAAATCTTAAAGGATACGGAAGCAGTACGATACATTATCGGTAAACGATTTCTACCTGCAACGTTTCGATAATAATGTTTGTGGAATTGGGCGATACCGTTTAGCGTATTAATATCATATGTATCGGTATACCTAAATGAAACTCCTTAAACAACCTTGATGTATTCGAGCATTGCAATATGCGCTATGAATTTTTTTTCACGACTATTGTTGAAAGAAAGAAATCTTTATGTGCAGGAAACATGGTTTTACAATGGTAATAGGTTGACATATTTTGATTAGTACAGCATGTTTCACCGTATCCGGTGTGCAATTTTTTTTACGTGCTGAAAATCCACATGTATACCCCCACCACCGGAGTCGGTGGGAGAGGTTATGTCAGACTCGAACCGACCAAAACATACTTTTGGTTCGTTTTTGGTGGCCGAAGGTGAGGTTAACAGACATATCCCTCGCACCCCGGCCGACCCAGGGCCATCTCTCTCGATCTGGCCCTCTCCTCAGTAGCAAAAGTTATATTAAACTTAATTCGTGGTAGGTATGCGTGAGATAATATGTTGTCTCCTCGGATAAAAAGATTTCTTATTCCTAGACTAGTTCGCGACCGAATAACCTTCACACAGCTGTGTCACATTGAAAATAAAAAAATACTAACTTTCACATTTTGCATAGCAGTGTGACGGATAGTATTTTTTTCCTAACCTTAACACCTAGACAATTTTAACCACTGCTTCATTACTAATTAATCTGCCATTTGCCATTGGCCATAGGCGAGGGTACGATTACTGTGTCGGGCATATTTTTACGTTTCTGTTAAGATTTTAGATGAAGGAACAGCCCGAAGTTGGGATGGTATTTATAAATATTGAAACAATGAGATGATTGTTCACGAAACTACTACTGTACTACTTAATATTCGCCTTTTTCAACGGAGGTGTGCTTATTATTAAATAGGAAAGTTCTCATAGTTCTAATACTTACTGCTTTGTTCTTCCTGAGGTCCCACAGGGGGTAGGTAGTGGTCCAGCAGCTGCATGGCATAGGAAGCTCCGATATCAACACTGTGCACCGCCTTCTGGCCATAGGCCGTGGAAAGAAGGGCGTTTGCCTTGGCCCACGATAGGTCCTTGAGGGACGCCACGCCTTGCTGAGCGGCTACGCGGGCTCCGTATACCTGTGGGTAGGTGACACTTTAAGTAGGGCATTTTCTATATTTAACTAACCATTAGGGCTTTCGGGATCTATCAAGATATTCGGGATTTAAGGTTAGCCGGTGCATCTGCCGATTAGCAGACTTGGCTATCGTGTTCTTCTACCTTTCTTGGTCAGTCGGCAGTCGCTTCGCATAGAGGCACTCTTCTTTCCTAATGGGGCAGGCAGATAGCACATGTTTTTATTTGCTATGCTATGATCATGGCGTCCGCCATTTAAATGGCACCCAGGGCCATGCATACAATTTAAACACTTAACCTTTTTGAATGAAATTTTAAGCATTTAATATGTTAATTATTCAAAATCGATTAAAATAGAAAATATATCGGTAGATGGCTCCCACCGCCGCGTCGCCGTAAGATGGATATATGTAAAGAAGAATTTGGAAGGTTTCAGGCGAAGGTTCGGTAGCTTAGTGGTCAGAGCGTTCCCCCTGTAAAGAAAGATCGTGGGTTCGAATCCCGCCTGGACCGTTTCTATTTTTTCCTATCTTAATCGACTTAACTCTCCTTTTATTTGATTCGCCGCAATCCAGTAAAATTTAATTATCCGTTTAGTCTATATGATATCGTAATATTAAAATTGCATGCAATTTTAACCTACTTTGTGAAATAGCTTTACCTACGTAAATCTTGATTTACAGCAAACATAGATAATTGCTGAAGATGCTAATCGGCAAATAAACGTTGCATAAGCACGTGATAGACAAAACAATAATACCAGTATTGCACAACATGACTTAGTAGGGTACCTACTTTGATATAACTAATCTGATATGATTTGGTATCTTTTTCACGTTATAACTAACGTGAAACAGATATTATCAGTGCCCCTAGCACGAAAAACTATCGTTAACGTAACGGGAGAACCGAACTTTGCGAACTATTCTAACCATAGCTAAGAGAAATTGCTTGTATTAGAAGTAGGATCACGTCTGTAGTGCGCAAAGTCACCACCGACACCCCACCACCGAAGCCCGTGGCGGAGGTGATGTCAGACTTGAACCGATTAAAACGTACGCCGACTGTGTAAGCCGCAGGTTGCCGGAGGTTAGACATATCCCTGGCACCCCGACCGCCCTAGGACCGTCTCTTATAAGAGGGCTCTCTTCGGGTGTGGGACCAGAGTTCCCATCTCATCCCCGAGGATCGTGCGCCGCCGCCGCGTCCTGCTTCTATTAAAGTGACAGGCGGCTCCACCCGTCACCCCCAGGACCGTCTCTTAAGACGGCTTTCTTCGGGAGTGGGGACCACGAAGTTCCCATCTCATCCCCGAGGATCGCGCACCGCTGCCGCGTCATGCTTCTACTAAGGTGACAGGCGGCTTCACCGTCACCCCCAGGCCCGCGCTCATGGGGGACGTAGAACATTTTGCGAGATCCGACGTCCGAATCGTCTCCGCAGATATACTGTGCCTCAAATTCCGATATGAAAGTTTCAAACGCGACTGGCATTAACGCTAGGATGATAAACATAATTCCTCGACCTTGGACTGCAAGATCCGGCTTCTACAGTACTGTACAAAGTAATAAAACTATTACAGGATCCGATAAAGCACAATTCCGGCAAGGATCCATGCCCCATCCGGTTCATCGTCCAGCGCGTGACTTGTAGCACGCACGTATCGCGGTTATCTTATCATTGCAACGATACTAAAAGACTGTTTTTGTTATGTTTGAAGTCCTCTATTCAGTTTAAAGTAATAAATAACTTGTTTTATGTAAGTACTTGTCAGTTTTTTTATAAAGAAACTACCTATGTATCGTGAATAGGTCCAAAGTGTGGAGACAATGATGTGGGGGCTAGGTTGGAGTGAACTCAGCACCTGATTACGTTATTGGTCATTTAACCTCTGATAAGAGTATCCGAAACCGGCGAGCATGTATGAAAACAATAATTATGGAAGTGAAAGAAGCGAAAGGTGTATGCCAGAATCGCAGGAGGAAAAATGCTTGACTATCTTCTGCACTTGTACAAATCGTAGAAATGTACTTTCTGCAGGAAATTCGCACAATATTATTTGTACGAAACAGGCATTCGCATGAGGCAGACGACGGCGACGTTTGCAGTCGGTCTTCAGTGAAAAAATCATTATGTATTATTTTTTGTTCAGAATTAATTTTAGGTAGGTAAGTAAATTGTTAATTTACCTAGACCAAACACCAGTCAGCTGTTATCGCGACTTAAAAAAGTTGTGGCACGCTATGATGGCCGTATTGTCACGACTGGTTTTGCTCGTTTTCTCTTATTTTGGTGCGTGAAATTTATTTTCTTCTGTGCCAGTCTCGTCATATTTTTCTTTAGTTATTCGTTGTACTCAAAAAAGAGAAAACGAGCAAAACCAGTCGTATCAAAACGGCCATCATAGCGAGCCGCGACTATAGTGTGCCCACATAATAATATTAAGTTGGTAGGTACGCATTTAACAACGCAAATAATTCTCACATACAAATTACAATAACTACGTGTATTGTTATGTAATTACTCCTACGAAGAGAAAAACTACCTATCATTATGTTATACACAAGGAAAAGTTACCCGCTTACGTAGGGTACCTACGTAAATGAATGATGTGACCTTTATACAATACTGACGCAATATTCAGTGAAATAAAATAATAATATGTGTAATGACTTAGCAGAATATTTATAAGAAACCAAAACCATAATAACATAGTAGCTACATGATATTGTTTTATGTATGTACTAGCTGACCCGGCAAACGTTGTTTACAATATAAATAATTTTTAATTAAATGTCTAAAAATTAAAGAAAAATGTTAAAGGTGGACACCCTTATCACTAAGGGGTATGAAAAATAGATGTTGGCCGATTCTCAGACCTACTCAATATGTTCACAAAATTTCATGAGAATCGGTCAAGCCGTTTCGGAAGAGTACGGGAACGAACATTGTGACACGAGAATTTTATATATAAGACTAGCACCGCGCCGCGGTTTCACCTGCGTAAATCCTGATCCCATGGGAATATCGGGATAAAAAGTAGCCTATGTTACTCACGAAGAATGTAGCTTTCTAATGAAAAAAGAATTATTAAAATCGGTCCAGTACTTTTTTGAGTTTATTCGTTTCATACAAAAATACAAATCTTTCCTCTGTATAATATTATAATTGGCGGTGAGCATGTATGAAAACAGAAGAAGTGAAAGATGTCCTCTATTCCACTAAGTTTAACTATAAGTTCAACCAGTTGAACTTATAGCACCAAAAACATCCAATTATTTCAACTTTTCAAATCGATTAAGATTTAGAAAAAATCTAATCGGTTCAGGCGGGATATGAACCCGAAGACGGATATATGTAATTCAGTAATTCAATAGCTATTCAGCAATTATAAGTAATTCAGTAGCTATGAGGGAACAGATGAACTTACATACATAGCCTGTCCAAATCATAACCCTCCTTTGGCTTCGCCGTAGTAGGGTATAAATTGATTTTTTAGCAGTTCCGTGGTATGACTGTGGTTTTGTTTTGCTTAATCGATAGCCAGCTATGATAACTTTACAGTACTTATCTACTGACTGTCTGTAATTCACTACTGATTTAAATACATTTATTTGTATAATGTGGTAATGGAATGCTGAGACGAGGTCTTGGGTTCGATCCCAGGTTTTACCATGGCACACACCAATGACTTTTAGATGCTTTTCGAAGTTATGTGTGTTTTTATCGCAGGCATTCGCAGGTTTATAAGTGCCCGGTTAATGGCAATAGCCACCTATTACATTGGGACCTAAGGGTGCCAGCACCTCTGCCTACCCCTTCGGGGATATAGGCGTGAGTTTATGTTATGTTATTTGAAAAAAAAATCAAACCAAGCAACTAATTAAGTTTCTTTTTAATAATTGTTAACTGTATAATATTCTCTCCGCAAAAGATTATTTCAAGGTAATTTAATAACTGTACCTAGTAATTAGTTAGTATTGTGGCATATCTTGCTTGTTGCCAGTTCTGGTGATAGCCTCGAATGCAACAGGTATCAATAATAATATGATCGATAGAAAAGAGAGAGAGAGAGAGATCGATTAAGATAGAAAAGATTTTGAATCAATTCAGGCGGGATTCGAACCAGCGATCTTTCCCATACAGGATAATGTGCCATTGGACCACTGAGCTACCGAACCTCGCTCGAAGCCATCCAAATCTTTCTATATAATATAATATCTTGCGGTACCCGATTCAAGATCGCCTTGAATAGTTAGCATACTAAATGCTATAAAATTTCATTCAGTCGAAAAGAGTTGAGAAATTGGGGCGAGATACCTACTGGTCTCTTAAAATTCGTCCCCCGGAATAAATGTTTTACTTTCGGTCCCTTATGTCCATTGGACCCCTGGTAAGGGAACTGTTAATAATGATGTATATTTAAGCTACTTTTTTGTCCGCAAACAAGTTGCTAATACTAAGACATTAACCATACGTTTGTAGTAAGTATATAATAGTTACCGCCATATAATATTTTGGCTCTGCTCACGAGACGCGAGGCCGCGAGCGAATTGGTTTAATTAAAATAATAAAATACACCTTTGATGGATTTGATCTCCGCCATCGTAGGACCCAGTGCTTTCCTCAAAATACACCCAAAAACCACTTACTGCGAATCAACAGTAGGACATTTTGTGACGTGACTGCGGTCAAGATATCTGCCGGCAATTATGAACCGCAGTTTATCGTAAATCAATATGCATTACGTGACAGATCAGTGATGAAAGAACATTAACCAACAACCAAAGTACAAAGAACTAAGCCTCGACTGACACGGACGCTGCTAAAAATCCAATTAATATTAGACTTTAAACCAATGTCGTTAGTTCTAAATTGAAAGACTTGCAGAGCGAATAAAAAAGTGTAATGCAACTCTCCTCACTTAATTTTGGATTTTAATTAAAGTCGTAAATTGAAAGACTTTTTGCAGAGTTCCTGAAAAAGCGTAATGCAACTCTTTTCATTTAATTTTGGACGTTAATTCTATAACAATAAAGTCTAAAATTTAATGCTATTGTTGTAGTGTCTGGTATGACAGTGGTTTGGCTTTAGTAGAATCAAGAGCCTGTAGAACCGTCGCACGATACCGCAACAACGGAAATACGCTTGCAAATGTTGCAACGCCCTCGCATATAGTTACATATTGCTTGAGAATTGTACAATGTTTTTATTAACGTGAATGTGACATTGGGTTTATTAATATCTATGATCAATCAATCAATCAAGCAGTGCAGAACAGAAAAGCAGGAAAACTCTTTGGCCTTCCCAATGACAGCACAAAATCTCTCCAGTGAGCTCTGGCTACCCTACTCATCGCCGGGAACACAACACGAGGTTATTATAACCGTTGTATTCTGTAGAGTGGAGGTATTGCAGTCACTGCTGGACATAGGCTTCTCCCAATGTGCGGCAATGGTCACGATCCTCCCGCCTTCCATATCCAGTCTGTTATACCCAACCACCTTATTCAGGTCATTTCACCTGGCTGAAGGCATCCCACCTTCCGTTTGCCTTCTCGCAGTCTCCTCTCTTGGATTCGTTTGCTCCAAAAACCATCAGTCCTTCAACATAATGTAGCTAGCCCACTGACACTTCAGCTTGCTATGTCGGATGTTACGAATTTTATCCTTCAAAGAACTCGCTTCATAACCCTCCATTTTGAGTTTTAGATCGTGGACTAGCCTTTGGCTTTGTTACTCAAATCAATCAAATATTAGTAATTTTGGTTCTAATATTCTTTTTTAAAAGAAAAAAATAAATTGGGTGTCTTTTCAGGATAGTACGGGGGGTGCTACTGCGGTGGACGAATGCAAATTTATCAATCATAGATTATTACGGCGTGGTTTCCGGCAGAGTAGAATTTGGACCACCCCATCTCTTTCCATGCGGTGTCGTACAATCGTACATGCGACTAAGGAATAGGGCTGTTTAACATAAGACAGATTTACACAGCCCAGACTCAGCTTCAGATGCATGACTTGAGTCAACAGTGTCCGAAAGACGGCAATATGCTCACCCCTTATGGGACCAAATTCAATGATTGATGAAATGTGGGTGTTAATTCACCTCTGCCGGGATAAAGGCGTGATTATATGTATGTATGTACACGGTACACGTGTACCACTCTCCTACTCTTTCTCTTGACAATAAGGTTAAACTATATTATGAAGAACCTGCAAACATTCAACATTTGCTCTACAGCCGACAACACTTCTCGCGTTTCCAACTCTGTTTAGTAAACACGCAACCCTAGCCGAGAAATCGTGCAAGTTTGAAAAGTATCAATGTCTGTCACAATATATGCAACATCCTGTATAATGTGTCCAACATGCAATGTACAGTCACTGACAAAACATGCTGAATAATAACAAAGGACAAATCAATTTCAGGCCTGCCATATTGGATTGTTCTCTGTTCATGCCGTATCGAAATTAATTAAGTCATACCGATTTTTGTTCATATTGAATAAGATATTTTGTACTTTTCTATTTTATTTTATTTTTCACTTGACCGGTTTCGTTGCACGACATTCTCATTTTTATTCTGCATTGATCCCACGGCACTTTCACTTATTTAATGTTTTGTCTATTTTATCCCATTATTCTGAATTCATCCCATTCTGGCAATCCAAACTTAATTCGTTAATTACGTCATTTACGTCTACATCAAAATAATCCTTTATTTTACCCATTTACCTAATTACCCCATTTAAATTAATATTCGTAGACGAAGAATAAGGTAGGGATATCCACCCCCATAAATATATCAATACAAATTAGTAATTACATGTCTTTCTTTTCAACTTTTTTGAAAATTCCTTTCCTTTTTTCTTTGTTATGTTCAGTTACTTTTGTAGCCCACTGTACATATTCATACACGTCTAGAAAGCGAGTGACGTTACCGCGACATATATGAATGATTCAATGGCTGCATAATATTTCTAAACATTCGGCCCCGTTTATAAATACTCGTATTATAAAGTACACACTGGCATATTTATTACAAGACTAGCTCGTGCATGAAGATGTATCTGGATTAAACTTAGCATACAAATAATACCGGCATTAAGCACGTAAGAATAGATAGCACAGAGTAGAATTTGGACCACCCCATCTCTTCCCATGCGGTGTCGTACAAGGTGACTTAGGAATAGGGCTGTTTCACATCAGACAGATGTAAACAGCCCAGACTCAGACTCAGATGCATGGTTCGAGTCAACAAAAGTGCCCGGAACTCGGCAATAGGTTCACCCCCTATTACGTGGGATCGAATTCAATTATTGGTGAAATGTGGGTGTTAATTCACCTCTGACCAACCCTAATATTCCCTCTAACCCCTGCAGCTAAGCTAAATTGCTGGTGTTAGGAGTGGGTTCACGTCGGTAGTGTAATGGCCAGGATTCGAACCCGGGACCTCTCAATCGTAATGAAAACTCTTTAACCACTTACTGCAGTTACAGTTACTGTTTTTTTATACCACTTAGGTGGCAGACAAGCGCACGGCCCACCTGATGGAAAGTGGTTACCGTGGCCTATGGACGTGTGTAACACCAGAGAAGCCACACTCGCGCTGCCGACCCTGTAAGCACAGAGTCTCTGTGCCGTCAGTGTAGAGGACAAAGCAGGACAAGCCTAGTCATCCCACTGACAGCACAAATTCTCCAGTGAGCTCTGGCTACCCTACTCACCGCTGGGAACACAACACGAAGTTATTATAACCGCGGTATTCTGTAGCGTATAAAGAAAATTTTGAGCACATTTTAGGTTCAAGATATGTTCCGACTATTATAGTCATTATGTTGTACTATCCAAACCAAAATAAAAAGCATGACAGTTAATATATCAAGGTCAAACAACAATCTACACAACATTCAGTTTACTCTTTTTTGCTGACGATTATATTGCATGTAAAGCGATAGCATGCTTCTTTGCGCGATCTACAATACGTAGGTACGACACGACGATATTCCCGTCCTCAATATGACAGCCGAAATAGTGGACATGTTTGTGAGTTCTCTGAGTGAGTTCACAAGAGCATCTTTGTATGTCATTAGTTATAAGTTATAGAATAGTTATATTAGGACCGGTGCAACAGTAACAGACACGCCTCTGGCGCAGGCTGTCGTCCTATCGGGGTTGGGAATTCAGATGGCAGTCGCTTTCGAGAAAACTGATATACTTATCAATGCCGTGAAATCGTTATGAGGATGATGAGAACACCTATAGTGCGTATACCCAGATGTACACGAAAAAATATTTGAATATATTTTTTTTTTTTTACGTGCGCAAAATCCCCACGGATACCTCCCCACCGGAGCCGGTGGAGGAGGTTATGTCGGACTCGAACCGACTAAAACGCACGCCGCCTGTGGGTCGCTTTGGTTGCCGAAAGTGAGGTTGACAGGCATATCCCTCGCACCCCGGTCGACCCAGGGCCATCTCTGATGATCTGGCCCTCTTCTCGGGTGTGGGGACTACAGAGTCCCTGAGCTGTCACGGATGATATACAGCTTAGCTCTAAGGAAAATAAAGGTTTTAACTGGAACATAATACATATTCGCACCCGCATTTCTTGTTATTATACACTAAATGATACACTAAACAAACAAGCACTAAACCCTACTATTATAATGAAATTAACAAAAGATCAAGATTGTTAAGCGTAACAGCGCCCCCCTCAATTGTCATGACTCGCTTGGCGGACTATACTTGATATTGAACTGTATCACCATCCACAATTTTCGTTCACAATTTTTTATGAGCTAAAGACGCAGTAATTTAAAAATAGTTGTTATTCCCAAAATATAAACATGCCGCTTTTTAGTGTTGTGTGCCAAAAATGTCTTAACGCATTTTGAAGCCAGCTCTTAATTACAAAATTTGGCGTACATACGTATAGTTGTGGCACACTATGATGGCCGTATTGACACGACTGGTTATGTTTGGTTTTTCTTTTTTGGTGCGTGAAGTTTATTTTCTTCTGTGCCAGTCTCGCCATATTTTTCTTTAGTTATACGTCTAACAGTTCGTTGTCCAATATTAAGCGCACCAAATAAGAGAAAACGAGCAAAACCAGTTGTGTCAAAGCGTGCCGCAACTATAGTTACTGGAGAAATACAATCACCTTCCCAGTTGTGCTCAATAGTTGCACTTAGAAGCCTGAGATTCGCTGATTGTTTTGGTTGTAAGTCAGCTTTGGAGCAACTGCCGTCTTTAATCTTCATCAACAAATTAACTAGGTCAGTCAACTGACTAACTAGAGGTTAAATTTCGGAGTTTAGTCTTTAAAATGAGTTTCTAAACAAAAAATATTTTTAAACTAAAAATATATTAAAAAGATCCATCAAGATAATTTGATTAAACGTAAACAATCTTGATAATATGTCTTATTAAGATGTTTTATTTTAAATTCATTTTAAATTCATTTTAAAGATTAAAAACCGAAATTTAACCACTAGTTAGTTCTCAAAAGTACGGTGCTGGGCCGGCCGGGGTGCAAAGGATATGTCTCAGATAATCCCGCAAACTGCGGCCCACACAGTCGGCGTGCGTTTTAGTCGGTTCAAGTCCGACATAAGTCCCTACCGGCTCCGGTGGTGGGGGGGTATCCGTGGGGATTTTGCGCACAAGGTTAGCTAGCTTAGTTGTGTTTTTATAAAAAGTCGCTACAAGATTGTTTAACTTTAGTTAAGTGCCAAATCGAATGGAGTATATACATACTATCAACGTCATTTGTTAGCAAATAAACACGAACACTTCACTTTCCCTTGTTTACAAGAGTCGAGATAGCTGCTGACGTCATTGGGTTGAGGCAGGATTATCTTATTACGTCACATGTTAATCTCTGATAAGATATTACAACACGCATTTCTAAATAAATAAAAAATAGATATCCTCACAAAACAACCGACTTCAAAAAAATGGAGGAGGTTCTCAATTCGCCGGATTGCAAACCCTTATTAATTAATACCCACTAGAAGTTGGCGCTCTGGGAGTGCCAAAGTTGCTTTATACATGCAGCCGACATACAGAAATGATGATGGCAATAGGCTGGCACTCCCCCCACCCTCCCCCTAATTACATGGTAGCAATCGTAATTGGCGAAACGTGAGTGTTAATACCCCTCTGCCTACCCCTTCGGAGATTTACAGGCCTGTTACAAATACTGTTAAATAATAACATTTCCTTTTGACTTTGCAAAGTCGGGAATTCTACAGTTCACTGAAGGGAAAGAGAAAACTTTCGCAAACCAAAAAGACCTAACTCCAAAAATTCTTACCTTATTGACATGTGGAGAGATTTTTGATATGACAGCTTGTTTGGTGGTCTCTACTATGACCTTGGGAGATTCTGCGACGAGGGGCACTCGGCGTTCGAGCTCGTCCAAAGCAGCTGCGACTCTCGCATCACCAGCGACTAGGGGAGCGGCTACGTAGGGAGCAGCTGTGTGGGCGGCGCATAAGACTCCAGCTTCGGCCGTGGAGAGCGCCCACTCGAGTAATGAGTGAGCTCCTGTGATAGATGTCTTCTGTTAGTTTTTTCTTTATTGACCCCCACGATAAAAGGACGGCGTGATATGTCTATCTGTGGCATCGTAGCTACCGCACAGATGAACTTATTTTGATGTAGTTTTGGAGTGGAGATAGCTACTACAGGTACGTTGTAAAGTTAGCTAGGCTACTGCTCATTCAGAGGTCATAGGTTCGTTGCCCACTCGGTTTTTTTGTCAGTTTGTCTAGTCTAATCTACGAAGTACATGGGTCGATTTTCAAAGGAATTTCACTGACAGATAGTTTATGTTCTTCGACGTAACTGGGTCTACTTTTTTAACAAAAGTATTAAGGCTTTTAAAAAAAAATTAAAACCCGGATATAAGTCATAATTGAAGCGTCGGTACCTTAGTGTTTAAGAAGTCGGCCTTGCGATAGAGAGGTTGCGGGTGTGAACTTAGCCTTTGCATGACGTGAACCCACTCATAACATAATCAATTTTGTTTAGCTGAAGGGATTAACAGAAATACTAGTCATTTTGGTCACTAGTAGGTATTCTTCTTGCAAAAAAATTAAAAGGCCTACAATTTCGATTTATAATTTCTTTATGTCATATCTTTTTTTATATAGGACACGTCAAGTAGACTTCTCCTCACCTAAATTTAAGCTGAAGGCAAAGTCTCATAAAAGAGGGTCACCATTATACCTCATCATATATGCTTTTTCACGCCCCGTTAAAGGACCCAGGATTGTATAAGAAAACAACATAACTATTGAGCACATATATACACTATAGCAATTTCTATACAAACTATAGTCTAATTGACGTGTCCTAGGAGGTAGGACACGGCGGAATTTCCGCCCAATTGAGCAGTCCGACTGGGGAAGTACCTCCGCCCTACAGAATACCGCGGCCATAATAACTTCGTGTTGTATTACCAGCTGCAGCGGTGAGTAAGGTAGCCACTGCTGTAGCTCACTGGAGAATTTGTGCTGTCAGTGAGAAGACTAAAGGTTTGTCCTGCTTTGTCTTCTACACTGACGGCACAGATACTCTGTGCTTACAGGGTCGGCAGCGCGAGTGTAGCTCATCTGGTGTTACAGACGTCCACGGGCCACGGTAACTACTTTCCATCAGGTGGGCCGTGTGCTTATCTACCACCTAAGTGGTATAAAAAAATAAACATACCTTTAACTTTTGTGTAGAATGCCCCAACCTGTCCAACTGCTGCTCCAACTGTGGGCAGTGCCATAGCCTTCTGCACTGATTGCAGCTGTGATAACGATGATGTGGAACTGGAACTGACTTCTGTGGCCATCTGTCATGACAAAGAAAATTCATAAGACTTCATGGCACTAAAATATATAGACAGGTATATGATGAAGGAGAAGGTGTAACATAACAGTAAGAACTTCACTTCAGTCAAGTCGTGACCACGGGTGCTGCAACACATCCGAAACGTCGGCAGAAATAGTAAGTTCCATGATATAATCGCGAAAAATCCGTAACCGCTGTATAAGTAAGAACTATTTACAATTCCAGCCTACAAGAGCATCTAAATACTCTAGAGTACCTACCTACTTGGAAGGACGATCGCCAGCCTAGCTGCCCGCGTACTCAGGCAACTCCAGTGTCTGAGGTCGATGAATGACCTCCGGCCCCCATGAGCGCGTTAATTCCAGTCGCACCTGAAGTTTTTACCTCGGAGTCTGAGGTTCACTTTTTTTTTTTTTTTTTTTTTTTTTTTTATATAGGACACGCCAACTTGACCTCACCTCGCCTGATGGTAAGCTAAAGGCAAAGTCTGAGGAAAGAGGGTCACCATTACAGACACTAAGTGCTGCAATGGTGGCACTCAGCTTGGCGGCCTCATCAGATGCTTTTTCACGCCCCGCTTAAAGGCCCCGGGACTGTAGGAAGAGGGAAACACGTGTGCTGGTAATGAATTCCAGGTCTTGGTGGTGCGGCAAAGAAAAGAGTCTCCGAACCGCTTGGTTCTTGCTCGTATATTCTGCACAGTGTGAGGGTGACATCTAAGGCCTGCACGTGTTGTCCTATGTAGGAAAGGAGATGGTGGGATTAGTTGGAAGAGCTCGTCAGAACACTCACCGTGGTAGAGACGGTAAAATACAGCCAAGGAAGCAATATCTCTACGCATCTGCAAAGGCTCGAGGGTGTTCGTGACCTCAGGGTTCCCAATAATTCGGACCGCGCGTCGCTGCAACCTGTCGAGAGCATCTAGTAGGTATTTCGCGGAGCCATCCCAGAGATGCGAGCAGTATTCCACGCAGGAGCGAATTTGTGTCTTATAGAGAAGACACCGCTGCTCCGGCGTGAAAAAACGTCTCACTTTGTTTAAGAGTCCGAGTTTCCGCGAGGCTGTTTTGATGATGCTCTCGATGTAATTTCTGTTATTCAGTTTGCAGCGAATATCCATGCCTAGGATATAGAGATTGTCCTGCAGTGGAAGTGGCGTGCTCTGAAGAGTGGGAAGGGGAAGGAAAGAAGATACCTTTGCTGTGAACGCACAAGCCTGCGTCTTCTTGGCATTGAACTCGACCATGTTCTCGGAGCCCCATTGAGAAATGTGATTCAAGATCCGGTCCAGTTCAGTGACAAGAAGCTGTCTTTTTTCCACGATATCAGACTGTTTGGCCGCAGGTTGTCCGTGATAACTCCCGTGTAAGGTGCTATCGTCTGCATAGCAATGTATGCTGCCAGTGGACAGCATGTCGTTGATATGCAGAAGAAAGAGAGTGGGAGATAATACAGACCCCTGCGGTACGCCAGCATTTATTTGCAAGAACTCCGAAGCCCGTCCATCACAGAGGACGCGGATACGGCGCTCCTGCAGGAAACTAGCAATCCAGTTGCACAGTCTAGGAGGCAGACCAAAGGCTGGTAGCTTGGAGAGAAGCGATTTGTGCCAGACTCTATCGAAAGCTTTGGCGATATCAAGACTAATTGCCAGTGACTCGCCGTGCTTGTCCATAGCCTCACCCCAAAGATGGGTAACGTATGCTAGAAGATCACCCGTTGACCGTTTCGGCCTGAAGCCATATTGCCGGTCATTAATTAATGAGTGATCCTCTAGGTGACGCATGAGCTGTTTGTTAATGATGTGCTCGAAGACCTTGCACAGCACTGAGGTGACGGCTATGGGTCGATAGTTGGCTGGCTCTGAGCGATCCCCCTTCTTGGGGATCGGCTGTACATTCGCCTCTTTCCAAGCCGAAGGCACTGTACCCGAGCTGTAGGACAGTCGGTACAGCCGCGTAAGCATCGGAGACAACTCCGCTGCACATTTTTGTAAGACCACCGCTGGAATACCATCCGGGCCACTGGCTTTCCGGACATCGAGTGATTGAAGCACCGCACGAACATCGCATTGCCTGATACGTATTTCAGGCATTACGTGGTCACCATTGGGTAGTGTCGGCGGCTGTATACCGCAATCATCGACTCGGGAATTGGCCGCAAAGAGATTTACTAGCATATTGGCTTTCTCTTGCGGTCCATGGGCCAGGGATCCATCAGGGTAGCGCAGCGGTGGCAGCGAAGGCTGACAGAAGTTGGCCTGCACGGCTTTGGCCAGTCGCCAGTATCCACGGCTGCCCGTGGGATGTGCCACTAGCTCTTGACCAAGCCGCGCAATGCGCAGGGCATCCGCTTTGACGTAAGCCCTCTTGCAGACCTTTGTGGCTCTGTTGTACGCCGCCTTGAAGTGGCTCACATTGGGATCGTGCGTGGCACGCGCCCTTACCCAAGCGCGATACGCGGACTGCTTTTGATCAACAGCCCTCGCACACTCGCGCCCGAACCAAGGGCGCACTCCTCGGGCACCGGTGACATCAGTGTAAGGAATATAGTATTCCATACCCAGACCGATCTCACCGGCAACAGCAGTAGCACAATCCGAGGGTTTCTTACCTTCAAAGCAGCGTTCAACCCACGGGATGGACGCAAAATAGTTGCGCAGCCCATCCCAATCTGCTGACGAGTAGTGCCAGAGACGCCGCTTCCCCTGCACGGGTCTTGAAGGCGCTATAATTGGCACCTTGGAGCAGACCAGACAGTGGTCGGAATTGCCTAAAGCGGCTTGTACCGAAACACTGTACAGGTCTGGGTGACTCGTCAGCAGAAGGTCTAGCAGAGAGGGTGCTAGGCCCGACCTTCTTGGTATTCTAGTGACCTCGTGTACCAATTGGGTCAGGCCATTCGCCAGAGCAAATGCATGGGCGGCTCTTCCCGCATGGTCTGTTTTGGAGGAGCCCAACCAGGTTTCGTGGTGGGCGTTAAAGTCCCCCAAAAATACCACTTCGGCGTTCGGAAACCGTTCCTGCGCATCATCTGCCGCCTGACTCAGATATTCAAAGAGTCGAGTTGTCTCAGCATCTCCTGTATGGGAACGGTAGAGGCACACATAGATCTGACTCGTAGAGCCATGGTCTACGTGTACCCATAGGGTTGAAAAGGATGGGTCCTCAAGGCAGCGCAAACGGCGACAACAAACATCCGCCCTAACAAACACGCACACCCCGGCTTTTGCACGGAAATTTTCCTCGATAACATAGCCGGGGTAAAGCAAGTAGGTCGTGTCATCAGGGCGGCCTATTTGTGTCTCCGTGAGAAAGAGCATATCTGGTTTCGCCGTCTCAAGGTGTTGGTGGACGGCGTTGAGGTTCGCATGGAGTCCACAGATGTTAGTGGACTCCACCTCAAATAGCGAGCTTGTGGGAGTCTGTAGAGCCGCTGTGTTGCCCAATACTCTTAAATGCGCTGCCATGATGAAAAGGAGAAAAGGGCGTGAAAAAAAGAGGTGATTGTCGTCGCAGCACCGCGTGACAAAGTGCGGGATATTGGTTTTGTCTATGATTATGAGGCATGGCGTGAGCCGACACGCCGTACGGAAGGGCCCCCGTACCCCCCCGAATATGGTCGCCTGGCCCCCACTTCCGGTCACCAACCGGTACGACGAGCCATACCGGGATTATGCGCGGTCTGGTGAGGCAGCCTTCCAGGGTGGTTAGTCCCAGTTGGGCCTCTGTACTATACCGCGGGCGGCCAGCGGCACCACCGTTTCTACGGGTCTCCCTGACCGGCGCGTCGCCCCGCACCATCCTCACTAGACTACGCCAAGACCCACTGGTCCCACTAGTGCTGCGACCACCATCACCCCTACCCGGCTATGCATTTGCTGATCCCTGAACGCAATCCAACCGAAATTGAATTACTATGAAGGGTTTTTCGCAATATTGCACGGTGGTACCAACCCGGTCGAAATTTGTGACAAATTTGTGCCGTCAAATCTCTACCACCAGTACTCACTTTACTAGTCTGACAGCAGATTTGGCTAAGTTCCTACATTTTTCGTGAAGCGACTGCCATCTGACCTCCACAACCCAAAAGCATTACAGTTAGACCAGCCGTTTGACTTTTAAGAGTTCTAACATTCGTAACAACTGCCATGGATGTTGGTATGGCAGCCAGGACCGAGAGCTTTAACATGCTCTCAAAGGCACAACCAGACCAACGCAAATACCTATTTTCATGTTTACAAATATTTGCACTGAGCGGGGTTCGAACCCGTGCGTAGTGGCCGCGTTCACTACTGCCCCTTCAGAGGCTGTAAGTAACTGGTTTATTTTGCCATAACTGGATAACTTTGAAACAATTTCAAATTTGTTTTAATGTTAAAGCATCCTGCTAACAACGCAAGAAACGGGAATGGTAAAATAGCATATCCAATTCTGAACAAAGTATATGACATTAACAAATCTGCAGTATTGGAGACTGGTTGTAATAATAGGTAATATGCAGAAGAGGTACTTAATAGTTGTGATTTTATTTGGTAGTTACCTCTTCTAAATAATTACAGTTACATATAAAGCTATACTACCCGTGGATAGTGAATATGAATAAAATTTTTTGATTGTATAGTGATTTTGGATACCTTACATAGCTATTATGGATACATAAAAAACAATATCAAAATATAGGTATTTAAGCTATCATGGTCACTCACATTAGTATTAAAGTTATCCGGATATTTAACATGTTGAATTATTAATGATACAACATGGTAAATATTCCGAACAGTATCAAAAATTGGTTGGAACACTTAAATACACAAAAAGCAGTAAGAGTACCCACATAAATACACAAAAAAGAGTATGTATGAAATTCTTTAAATTTGTTTTATTTTATCTATATACCTATTTAAAATAATGAAAAAACTACAGTTATTAATCCTATAAGTATCTAAAAAAAAAAAAAACGAAATGGACGTAAATTGAAGTAAATTTTCTATACCTACCAAGTCAAAACAAGTAAAAACTTAATTCAAATTTAATAGGTATCAATCACTTGAATTCCAATAATAAGTAGAATCATTCCTTTTAATGTAATAAGTTATCTGTGTGTGGAGAAAGAATACGAGTATCACCACCCCATCCAACAGGTGTGGTAAAACGCAACTAACGGAAAAATATGCAGACAATATCACTGCGAGAGGAGAAAAACTCAAAATAGATCCCTGTACAAAACCATCTGACCAGTGTGGAAACAGTAGCCAAAGCCTCCCGACACTAGGGGAGCCCTTTATCCAGCAGTGGACTGCGTTAGGCTAATTGATTGTATAAGACCCTTTAGGTTCAGGCAGGCTGATCATACATTATGCCCGTGGAAAGTATTTCCCATTTCATACATTCCAGTGGCAATTCAGTGCATTCGTAACACAAAAAATTAGTGACCGCTTCAGGAATATACTGGTGAAAGTATGCTATTCACATAGAAATGAGGAAAAATTATTCAAACCCAATTGGAAAATACCACTATAGAAACACAGGCAGGTAAGCTTACTATACTATGTTGCATCATAGCGAAAATAATTAAATCTGCAACAAACAAGTCTAGATACTAACATTAGCCTCAATAAAGTTATCGCCCTTTGCTTGTTATCCAAAGTATGTCGGTGCTAACGAAAAAAATAATTGCAATTTCATATTTTGATTCAAATTAGAATTACCAAGCTCTAATAAAAAACATTAGTTGGACTGAGTTACCTAGCAGGTAAACATGAGTTAAAACTAGAACTAAATAAACTAAATACCTACTTAATAATATTTAAGTACACTACTGACCTTTATATCTTTACAACAAACTTTTCTCAGCAAACTTTGTTTACGAAAGGAATACTTTCAACTTTTACTTCAACACAGAAACTCAACTTGTTCGAGCTGATTCCAACGATTGACTGTAAATGAAGCGAACGAGCCAGTGCCTATGTACGCACGATAAACTGACGATAAGAGTACGAGATGATTAAATTATTGAAAATAATTTGTGACTCAAAAGCAGTTTTGGACTTTGATCCCAATTGTCAATAGCTAGTGGTGAGTTGTGTCGGTTGTGTGAAATATCGATATGTATCGATATATCGTACTTATTATGGACGTATACACTCGCGCTGCTGTCCCTATAAGCACAGAGAGTTTCTGTGCCGTCAGTGTAGAAGACAAAGCAGGACAAGCCTTTGGACTTCCCACTGACAGCAAAAAAACTCCAGTGAGCTCTGGCTACCCTACTCACTGCCGAGAACACAACAAGAGATTATCATAGCTGCGGTATTCTATTGGGCGGAAGTACTTTCCCAGTTGGATTGACGGGCTACCTCAAACCAACTTGACTGAACATGATGTACTCTCTGGTAGGCATAGCTCTGGTTTGGCGAGACATAGCTTGTGCAGTGGAGAAGCAAAAACAAGAGACGGAACCCCGACACCCACTGCACAGCTACGAAATGCCTCCAGTCCGTTTAAAAAGCTACCGGAGCTTCATGAGATCAACTCTGATTACAGATAGTTTCCTAAAGCGAGCAAAGGTAGGAAGTCAAACATCCAGCTCCGACAGATTTCATCAGTCCAAGCGAAGACCTGCCGCTTGGACTCTTTCTCCAGTGGCCAACTTGGAAGTCTTTAAACCGCCTGCAAACCCTAATTGGCCACTGTATGGAAAACATGGCTAAATGGGGCTATATCGACCGATCGCCAGAGTCCTGCGATTGTTGGGCCTAAGCCCAGTCCATGTCACATTTCTTCTCCTGCTCGCTGTGCCCATTCACCTGCACTATCGACGACTAGTTATGATCTTTTATTTTTAAAATGACAAATATACATACATCGACATATCAACGTGGGCTCGTATCACTACACTATGAATGTCAGACGATTGAAAGAGACAGCGTACGGGGCGAACAAAGATAGAATGAAATGAACAACAGGTTAGACAATAAACAAAATGAGTAGGTACATATAATATATTATAATTCGCAATTAAAATATTTATTACAGAATAAGTAGGTACATAGAAAAAAGTATTTGATTTAATCCCAACCATAGATGATTCCAACATTTCCTGCTATAATCCAATGAGGATTCAGTAAATATTTTTGGTTGGTAGCCAAGTGCCAGCCAATGACAAACATTGATCGCATTTGTGGAACAAGGCCAGTCGCCAGCATATACATATTCTTATTCATACAAACATTGGCTGTAAAACCTCCTCTGATTGGTTCTCGAGCGTAGTTGCTTTTGTTTTGGACGTCAAGTTGGTCAAGTCAGACGATTATTTTTGCTGTTCAACTTAAAAAATTGTAAATTGGTATTGAGAATGTCGTGGACGAACGATAATGTATTGGAGTTTTTAGAGCTTTATAGACGGGAACAACACTTATGGGATCCGAAACATCCTCTTCATAGAAATAGAAGTGAAGTATCCGAGGCCTGGAACAGAATACAAGCTTCGCTAACAATGCATTGCTCAGTTACTGATCTAAAAAAGAAAAAGGAGTCGCTAATGACATCTTTTAGGATGCATCTTGGTAAAAAGAAAACGCAGGATGGTTACCGTACGACTTGGTTCGCATATTCACTTATGGAGAGTTTTCTTGGCGGCAAATATGAATGTGATAGTACAAACCAATTGGAAAATGAGGTAATCTTAATGTATAAAGCACTTTCTTTGTGTTTATTTAGATTATATTCAAGTTCACAACCGTAAATACAACATGCGTTTTGAAGTTTTGTAACATTCAAAGTCTTGGTCAATATTGGCCTATATTTGATCCAATTGCGTAACAACTGACAAAATTTGTCCCCAATATGTTGGCCCATGTGATGGTGCACAAATATTGGATGACATTGTAGAGCAAGTCAAGCACGTGGCACACCACGCCTCTTTCCCTGTTGGGTAGGCAGAGACGACATGTTTCCATTTTCCATTTATTATGATCCTGGCAAACAATATTATCATTATGTTTATTAGGGACATTTGTAGCTAAGTAGTTAGGTAAGTATATAAGACTAGCTGTGCCCACGACTTCTGCCGCGTGAACTTCGATCTCGTATTATATTATACCATGCAAATCACCAACAGTACCAATCCCTCCCACCGCGCGTGTACACCCGCTTAAATTACGGTGCACCATCGCTAGCCACATCTGTTATTATACAAAACCCATCCACCATGCAACCTTTTTACCTGAAGGCAACAAATATAAAACCAAAATGCGAGACCAATGATAATGAAATAACTATATGCGATCAAGTTTCTGTAATGATTAAAATTAAATAGTCCTGCAGAAAACAAATCGACGTGTCCTATATAAAAAAACCAACGTTTGTAAATAGGTGTTTAAAAATTTACAACTTAATTAAAAACCTTTGAGTAGTATTATGTTTTAATTTTGGGTTTCTACTAAATAATTTATTACAATTGTATAAACGAAATACTAATTCGAGTATGTTTTCATACAATGTCTATAATTTTTTTAACGTTACACGAACCCAAAGTTTAAAAAAAAAGAAACACGCAATTTCCACCACTCTATTAGTAATAAACAGTCACAGAATATTTTTTTCTACTTGCAAATTGAAAGTATTTGCAACAACAATACCACGCCTCAACTCAATTGTCGATGAGACGCAAACCATTCATTTAAAAGAGACATTTTAATAATAAAAAAAACCTTTTCTATTAGCTCTTTTTTTTTCGTGCGCATATTCCCCACGGATACCTCCCCACCGGAGCCGGTGAAAGAGGTTATGTCGGACTCGAACCGACTAAAACGCACGCCGCCTGTGGGTCATTTTGGTTGTCGAAGGTGAGGTTGTCAGGCATATCCCTCGCACCCCGGCCGACCCAGGGCCATCTCTCACGATCTGGCCCTCTTCTCGGGTGTGGGTGGGGGCTACAGAGTCCCCAACTCGTCCCCGGAAACGGGGAGGCGCGCCACAGCCGCGGCTTTTCTATTAGCTCTTGCATCTCACGCATAAGAGCTGAAAGATCAAAATCTTAACCTGTCTACCCAATATTGTTTTTAAAAACTAAACTACCCTAAATTAAAAAATTTACTATCAGAATTGTGTAGTATTTGGTTATTTTTTTTCAAAAGATCTCCAATGTACAGAATCGGATCTTGTACAGATTTGTTATAAGTATAGATAGATTATTTACTTGTACATTATAATTTTGTTTGAACTTTCAAGTTCTTGCTTAAAATACCTACCTACATAACTTAAAAATCAAAGTAGGTATCTTATACATAGGTAATGATAGTGATTGAGATGTGGATTTTGATTACCGTGTCAGGTAAACAACTGGCAATATGATAATTATAATGAATTGCTTAGATTTTTTATTTAATGGGTAGGTAGGTAAGTATTAATATGTTTATTACATTGTGTTTTTTATCTTTGCAGTTCTACACAAATGCGGATAATTACAGTGCACAAACTGGGGTACCTGACCAAAGTACTGTTATTAATAGATCGCTAAACATTTGTGACAAAAACACGGTAACCATGGGAAGACACAACAAGACATTACCGTCGTGCCAGAAAAATTTAAGAAATTCTTCGTACCCCAAAAAACGAGTTGACGAAACAGTAACTTATTTGAAAAATACAGATGATGTTAGAAGTGAAATGGATGAATATGACTTGTACGGACAGCTATTAGCAAAAAAATTACGTAAGCTAGATGAGCACCAACGTGATTTAGCGATGCACGAAATTGATAATGTCATGTTTCGCGCCAAAATGCAGAGTTCCACAGCACAAACGAGAAGTTACTCGACATCGCCATCCCCTATCCCACGGAAGCTAAAATCGCCAGTATTCATTGTAGCACAACACAGTATTTCTACAAACATTCAGTACGAAGACGAAAATAATATACCGTATCAGGAACAACCGCCATCTTAAATTTTTTTTTTAATTTGATGGCATGGGCATGGTTTTGGTGCTTGTGTGCCAAATGTTCCAAGAATAGAAAATTGATCGGCGCTATTGCAGTCGAAATAGAATATTTGTGTGTAAATGAAGATTGGTTGCACACGAATGAAACAGTGGTTTAGGTTATCACTTTATTAACTATATACCGGACTGCTGTATTGTAGGTTCAATCAATGAGACAATCACGAATAGTTGGTTTAGATTTGGGCGTAATTTGTCGCCATTATTTATGCAGGATTGTTTTGTGTAGGACCTCCACCGGGATGTTTACCAATTGTTGGAGATCAAATTGAAAAGAAAGGGAAGTGGGTTGGTCTTTGTAATAAAGAGGTAAGGTATGTTATATAGAATAGAAATGTATTTTTTATTTATGGCTCTTATTTCTTTATTTTCTCGAACTTTCCTTCAATAGTTCAACAAATGGCGAAAATATACTTTCTTTTCTGGAAATGACTACCGTCCGCACTGTCATCCCTGGTAGCACAATTTTCACCAGAGTCTTGTCCATTGTATAATAGGTGCACCGACTAGCCGACTAGCAGATCAAGTTGACTTAGACACCAAAAATGTTGATACGGTCCTGTCATAGCCATATGGAATGGACCAATACTCTGTCTAAACATCAGACAGATACCGATATAAAGCCCAGACTCAGCCTCAGATGCATGGCTTGAGTCAATAATAGTACCCGAAGGTCGGCAATAGACTCACCCCCTATCACGTGGGACCGAATTCAAATATTTGTTGAATGTGGGTGTTATTTAATCTCTGCCTAACCCTCCTTTATCCCCAACTCGCCTTTATCCCCATAAAGGCGTGATTATATATCTATTGTTGTTCAATTTTTGGCTGATAGATACTATCTACTCTTAGGCCGGATCTTCTATTGCAACAGACTGCGCTGTCGTTGAGGCCATGGCCTCTAGACTGATAACTGGTGATAACACGCTATTACGAAGTAATTGTTCCGTATGTTATCTTTTTATTGGAGCGAAGAACACCCATGGAATATGAAATCAAAAGTAAGTGCCTCACAGCTGTCGCTAATATGCCTCAATGTTCAGAAGACTGGCTGGACGCGATTAGTTAGTAACGTTAAGGTTAGTTTCCATAGCTATTTACGCGGTTCAAGGATATTTATTTATCGGTGTATGGGCGCAAATTACTTAGTATGGGGCCCCACTAAAATCTTATAGGTTCAAAACAATCTCCCCTGCAAATCTGTACAACTAATCATTGCCGAATGAAGCTCTAGCTAGCGCATAGGTTCCTCTGAGTTTCAGATGTCAGACAGTACTCCTCAAAAGACAAAAATGACCGGGCTCAAAACTGAAAGCTTTTTGGTGATGTAACCGGGATGGGCGCTCGATTTAGAAGAGAGGAGGGATTTTTTTTACCCCCGTCGCAAAAACGACAGGGTGTTATAATAAGTCAAGTCAAATCAAATTTATTTCATATTCGTTGTAAGTACTTACCTACAGTATTTTCATAGGTTCTTAGTCTATCGTACATTGTGCGTGCGTAGGTACCTTACTTATATAGTGCAGTTAATTGTCTTCAGAGGTCTTAACTTAAGGATTAAGCTGTGCATGAACTAGGTAGTCCTGTGCTTCAGGCGTGTCTGTGTGTTTGATGTATCTGTGTGTGTGTCTGTGGCATCGTAGCTCCTTAACGCATGAACCGATTTGGATTTAGTATTTTTTGTTTGATAGATATATTAGTCGGAAGTATTCTTAACTATGTTTGGAAAAAATTGGTACCAGGTTGCCGCCGACATGACGACGCTTGAATCAAAATTCATAAAGGCAGATTTTTATTCCTTATTCCTTTCTCAGGGGGTTTACCCGTAGAATATCTAGGTGTTTCAGGAACTTTTTCGTATATCAAGGTTCACCTAGGTGTTCTATTACATTCTTGGACTCGTGGTTCACCCAGGCAGTTGTTACACATCATTTTACATATATAACCTACGTCGTTGTTCTATCCTATCTTCTATGTCTATCTTTATTTTTTTGATAGATAAGTACTTAATCATTAATCACGTATGACGCGAAAGTGATTAGAATAATTTATCACTCATGTTATCACTTATGCGATTCAATAAGGATATAAATTATAAAACGGATACGAAGTTATCTACCTATATACCTGTTATGCATCGTGATCCTGGGCTACTTAGATAGATACCTATTATTATTGTTAAGGTATATAATAAAACACAGCAGGGTATATTCCAAACTGAGGGATCGGGGACATGAACCCGAGCCCGACGAAATTCGGGGCGTGAGATCCCAGCTCCACAGGGATAAAGTGGCGGAATGGGAGTTGCCACTTCGGCGAAAACGCGCAGGGCACGTCGTAATTGCCGCGTGTCCGGTACGCAAGGCTGTCGTGTGGCCCTTCACACGGCCGCCTCGCGTACCGGTAGACGCAGATTATCACCGGGCATGGGTGCTTCGGGCTGTATCTGTATCGGATCGGGAAAGAACCAACGTCCGAGTGCCATCAATGCTACGCGGGCGAGTATTCGGGGCTGCACAGGCTCACCGAGACAGATGGAGCCACCTGTCACCCTAGCAGAAGCAGGCCACGGCGGCTGTGTGCGATGTGCCTCTCCCCATACCCGGAGATGAGATGGGGCTCCACACCCGAAGAGTGCCGTCTCATAAGAGACTATCTCATATATCTCAGATAATATCACCTCCGGCAACCTGCAGTCCACACACTCGGCGTGCGATTTAGTCGGTTCAAGTCCGACATATTCTACCCCACCGGCCCCGGTGGTGGGGTATCCGTGGTGATTTTGTGCACAATAAAAAAAGGGGGGTAGATATATTTCTCAACTAGTATTTTCATATTTAAGATACAATTACATGTGGTGGTACCTACACTTCTTGAATGTTTTTTTTTAATATATAGAACACGTCAATTAGACTTTGCCTTGCCTGATGGTAAGCTGAAGGCAAAGTCTCAGAAAAGAGGGTCACCATTACCTACACATACCGTGTGACAATGGTGACATTCAGCTTGACGGTCTCATCATATGCTTTTTCACGCCCCGCTTAAAGGACCCGGGACTGTAGAAAGAAGGAAACACGTGAGCTGGTAATGAATTCCAGGCCTTAATGGTGCGACAGAGGAAAGAGTCACCGAACCGCTTGGTTCTTGATCGGATGTTCTGCACCGTGTGCGGGTGACATCTAAGACCTGCACGTGTTGTCCTGTGTAGGAAAGGGGAGGGTGGGACTAATTGGAAGAGCTCATCAGAACACTCACCATGGTACAGACGGTAAAATACTAATAAGTACTATTATACTAATAAATTTCAATTTAAAAAATTATTATAAGAATAATATGTAGGTAATCCCGCCAAAAATGTCCATTGTCCACAGAGTAAATATAATTATCTCCTTATTCAGCCTGGCCGTGCGACACCGACAACACTTCTCATAATATATACATTCTGTATTCGGCGATCGATTTTCAAAATGTGACAATTGCGCTATAAATCTTTATTTTTTTTGTTACAATTACTAACTAAACCTTACAGGTACACTACAAGGACGAAGACACCAGTATAGTTTATAGTTCGACGCTTCCTTGACGTCGGAGATCGCTCAAAATCCACCATCCTGGGGGTAGTGGCGTGGTGGAGCCGTCTGTCACTCTAGCAGAAGCAAGTGGGGTTGGTGACGCAAGTACCCTCCATTTCCCTTGGCGAGATTGGGACACTGTGATACCAACATCCTAGAGGCCATCCTAAAATCGGAGCTGCTCTTAGATCAGCCGAGGTGTGAGGTATCGGACAGTGGTATCGGAAGCCCCAAGACAGCGTGCAGTTTTAGTCGGTTCGAGTCTGATATAACCGCTACCGGCAGCGGGGGTGTCCGAGGGGGATACCGCACGGAAAAAAAGTATTAGCTTTTTATTTTGGTTTGTATGTTGCCTTTTCCGGTTGGGACTGTCATATGACCTTCCAACCCCGAGTCAAAAGCCGGTGCCAGAGCCTTGTGTGTAGGTTTATAGGTGAGGTTGGATTCTGTTATGAATACCCCTTAAAGTGACCTGGTAAATAATAAATAAATAAATAATCTACAACATTCCACACATCGCTATCTTGACCCATGGTAAGCATAGCTTAACTGCCTTGTAATAAGGAGGTAGGACACGGCCAGGCCCCTCTTCCCCACTGGGCACTATGGGCACGTGCCCAGGGCCCCGCGATCGAATGGGGCCCCCTAGTTCCTGCCAGATTACCAAATGATAACCGATATTTAGGTATTACCGAAAAACATTAATTTTGAAAAATCTGATGATAATGACTTACTACAATACCTACGCTTATTATATTAGCTTTAGTTTGCCGCATGCGGATAGCTATACCTTGTACAACATAGCTTGAACTTTTTGACAGATGGGTCAGTGATGGGAAACAGAAAATATCTATTGGTGTAAAAAATGTGTTGGCTAAATATGTGGCTGTATGTATGTTTTAAACTATTCAAAATAAATAAATTCATTCGTCAATCAATTTTATTGCACTAGACATAAAAACATTGGGTAGGTACCATTGTTTTCAGTTTTTCTATTTAAATTTTACTTCGAAGCAATAAAAACCACTTAAGACTTTCGGAAAATGCTTGAGTCCTTAACAGGTACTCTTATGTTGTGTGTCTATTCTTATGATTATTATTAATTTTTAATATTATTAAAATAAGAAAATATTGTTCGTCGTTGCAAAGTTATATCGATTTCAGATTTGACATCCGTCAAAAAGAAAGATCAAACTAATAAATAAACAGGGTATAAGTACTCCACTCTCTCTCAAAAATGAGTTTTTCCGATATTAGTATATTTAGGTTAATTTAAATACCTATATGTAAGTATAAGAATACAATTAAAAGAAAAATTATTAAATTAAAAAAAGAAGAATTATTTGATGCGGTGTGGTTTATGTCTTTAACCCAGTTAACCCTGAAACTTTTTATAATCATAATTTCCCGTTTTTTTTCTATAATGTTTCTAAAAATAAGTACTGTAGCTCAGGAAAAATACTAAAAAAAATCCAAGTGACCTGGTCTTGCTGAAAAATGATGGCCGTTATAACACCCAGTAGGGGAATCAACTACTATGTGAAGGGAATTACGTTGATTTATAGAATGTATAAAAAGAGTTGTTATAAAGAACAAAACTGTTTTATTTGTTCTAGGAACCACATTACATTACCACTATATTTGTTCATTACAATGATAGGCTACAAAGCAATTCTTTGGATGCAACGATATCAAACATTTTTGGCAAAAGAAATTCGTTTTTTTTTACATACTGCACATCTGAGTTGGTTATCTCTATAGTCAACCAAATGGTCAATTCTGTCATAGCGTGAAATTTCACGCTAGTTTTTTTGTGACGGACGAGGACCACGCTTTCCAGTTTTTTTTAAATGTTTCTAGTAAAGTTCTTGCTACTACTCTGCGGAATGAGAGATGATCATATTCACCCCCATTATTTTTATATAATCGCCAAGCATTTTGAAGTGCCATGTCTAGACCTTGACACAGTAATGGAAAATACCACTTCTTACCCCGAATAGAAGTTCTGTAGAGACTGATATTCTGATCAGCTCGGTCCACTCCCCCCATATTTTCATTATATGTTTTTATTGTATTAGGCTGCTCGATATAGACGTATCTTTTGAGTTGTTGAGAAAAGCGTTTTGCATTTTGCAGTGGTTGTATTTCCTCGGTCTTAGACGCCACAGTCACCACACTATTGTCATTCCATTTGCACACCAATATATCAGCTTGTCGACTTGACATATATTTGTATGTTCCTCTGTCACTTTTCTTCATCTCTTTATTTGGTGGTAAAGGACATCCAGAAGTGCGATTTTCTCTTATAGTGCCCGTAGCCTTTATACCTCTATTAGAAAGCTCGTGTAAAAGAGGTATTGACGTAAAAAAATTATCAAAAAATAAGTGAAAGAGCAACTGGGGATTCTTAGATTGCAACAAATCCGCAAAACGCAAGATTACACTTCCACCTAGGCCAAAACGTTTATAAGTTTCAGGCAATGTTGCAGATTTACCTTGATATGGATCAAACCAAAGGGTATATCCTAGTCTAGTTGCTCCAACCCAAAATTTATAGCCCCATCGAATTGGCTTTTCTCGGATAAACTGCTTACAACTATGTTTGCCGTAATAGGGTACCATGGCTTCATCAACACTGTAGTTTTCTTCCAATGGTGCAAAAGTAGAAAAGTTCTTATTCAGTATATCAAATAGAGGCCTTACCTTAGCATACCTATCATCACTGTTCTGTATAGTTGTGTTGTCACAACAATGTATATTCCACATTATGAAGTCGAATCTGTCTCTTGATATGGCATTACTTACAATATCAAAGTATGTATCCGATGACGTCTCCCAATATAAAGATCTACGTGGAACTGGTACATAGCCACTAAATAAAAGAACACCAATGAAACATTTCATTTCACTTACTGTTACATTCCCTAATTTATTTTTCTGACTAGCATATTGATTTGTTTGAGTTACCAATAGTTCGATACATTTATCATCAAACATACAATCGAAAAAATAGAGTGCTGACTGTAAGCTTCGTGGGCCCTGTACGTTTTCCCATCTTGGACGCGCAGGTGGGTTATGGTGGGTCCTCCAATTATATTTCTGATTACCCGGCACACTTGGGAGAATAATAGTTTCTGTTACAGATGAAGGTATCTCAGAAGTACTCGGTAACGCTTCTAATATAGTAGTACAACGCCTCTTAGCTAATGATGAAAATGGTAATTCGTCTTCACTATCCGATTTTTCATCGTTATCGCTATAAATAACTTCAGCTGGAGCCCTCAACTGGGAACCTGGAAGATTGTACCATGTTACAATTTCTTCGTCCCCAGAGTCTTCGTCAGTGAGGTCGGCATTGGCGTTTTCTGTAGGTAAAATAAGAACGCTACTTGGTAATGACTCATCATCTCATCATCTTCAATACACTGCAGTTGCTCAATAATTCCGTTCAATCGTAAAGCTCGATGAAATGGAGATCTGAAAGTCCAACGAATATACGTGAATTCCCCTACTGGGCGTTATAACGGCCATCAATAATAATGATAAAAAACAATAAGAAAAACGAAAATCTAGACATTCTAAAATCGTTCAACATACAGTTTATAGATGTAATAACATTATAGTAATTATAAAACTGTAGTTCTGTAATAAAAAAAATATTAAAACTTACCTCTTGTCAGCCATGATGAATTATAATTATCACTTTAGACAAAAACACCAAATAACTGGCAATAAACTAATATTTTACGAGCAAACTGTTTAATTTGTACGTAGACTAGTAGCATGTATGTACAAAAATGCACAAGTAAGTCAGGTATTAGAATCAATTCAAACTATAAATTGAGGGTATATAAAATTATTTTTCTTGGGCGTTATAACGCCCAGTAGGGGAATTTGGGTTAAGAAACCTATTCGAACGTCATTCGTAATACCAAAGACAAAAAAGGGGAATTCCCGACTCCCGATCGTCGTTTGACTTGACGAACGGGAATTCCCTTCAAGTATTTGTCTGCGATGTTGTGGCGTTTGTTTTGTTTGTAGTTGTTAATTTGTTACCGACTGTGCTTGAGCTCTGACAAAAAAATAGTATTGTTTGATTAAATCGTCGTTTGTCTGTTTTGTGTTAGCGAATATTTTCGTTATAAAATTAATTAAATACTGAATTATAATATAAAATGTCGAAACGGTCATATCCTAGTGGATCTGAAAAAAGGAAAAAAGCTCTACATCAGAAAGAAGTAATTGCAAAGTTACCAAAATTAACATCATATTTTACTACTAATACTGGAGAAACTTCTGTAAGTAGCAATCAACTCATAAATGTTCCACATGATGACTCAGCTCAATTACAAATTGCGGGAATTTCTAAACCTTCATGTTCCAATTTTGAAAAAGAGATTGAATCAGAAAGCGACTATTCCTACGACGAAAGTGCAACGACTTCAGTAACTTCACTAAAACCGACAACTCCAACTGTGTCAATTGAACAGCAGTTTTCCAACACAGAAGAATTAATATCGCACGATCCCGCCGATTATTTTCACGAAAAGTTTGTTGAAATAAATCGCGAAATTTTAATTCGTAAGGGACCAGTATATTTTCAAAATAAAGATTCTGACTTTTCCGAGGCATCCAGAACCTACAAAGATGGTAATAAATTAGTGACGAGATATTTCAACAAAGCATTATTTATTCGCAAATTAAAGAACAATGAAAGCGTCGAAAGAAAATGGTTGCTGTATTCGCCTTCCAAATGCTCTGTATTTTGTTTTTCATGCTGCTTATTTAACCCAACTGATGTTAATCTTTGCTCTCGGAATGGATGTAATGATTGGAAGCATATTAATCACATAATTTTAACACATGAAAATAGCCCAGCGCATAAGCAATCTATGATGACTTATCTGGCACGAAGTAAAGCGGTTGGTAGAGTAGATATAGAGTTATTATCTCAACATCAAAAGGAAGTGGATTACTGGAGAAACTTACTTAAACGGATTGTAGCTGTTGTAAAATTTTTGGCATCGAGAGGGCTTCCATTTCGCGGCGACAATGAAATCCTAGGATCTCCAAACAATGGAAATTATTTGGGTTGTGTGGAATTATTGAGTGAATTTGATCCATTTCTTGCAGATCACTTAAAAAAATTTGGGAATCCTGGAAAGGGTAACATTTCTTATTTATCAGCAAATATCTGTAATGAGTTTATTGAAGTAATGGGAAAACAGGTTCTAAAAAAAATTATAAATGAAGTTAAATCAGCAAAATATTTTTCCATAAGCGTTGACAGTACGCCCGATCTGTCTCATATTGACCAGCTAACTTTCATCATTCGATACGTAAAAGACTGTGTTCCTGTTGAAAGGTTTTTGAAATTTATACCTATTAAAGAGCATAAATCTAAGTATTTAGCGGAGACCATCTTAAATTTTTTAGAGATACATGATATTCCCATAAAAGATTGCAGAGGACAAAGCTACGACAATGCTTCAAATATGTCGGGAAAGTATAGTGGTCTACAAACAAGAATCAAGGAAAAATGTGAATTTGCCACCTTTATACCATGTGCAGGACATTCACTAAACTTGGTAGGTGTCCATGCTGCTGGGTGTGTACCGGAGGCATCACAGTTTTTTGAAATAGTTCAGAAAGTGTACAACTTTTTTTCGGGCTCTACCCACAGATGGAATATATTAACAGAACATTTAGGTTCAAAAAAAGTTGTTAAGAGTCTTTCACAAACCAGATAATAATAATAATAATTTAATAATAATAATTTATTCATCAAAAATGAGGGCTGTACATTGTACTAATACTAGTTTTACAATTATGGTCTTAATAGCTAAGTCATATAAGTAAGTACTATAATGTCTACATTAGAAGTAGCATATTATAAATGTGCCATAGAATAGTTTTTATTGGTAAAATAGAATTTAAATTAATAATCTTACTATATTTACATTTTGCGACCTACCTGATCTAGGTTTTTATAAACCTGTGCTTCAGGTTATGTCTGGTCTATTATTTAAAGTGCCTATTGCAAAAGTTATACAACATAATGTAAAAGTATCTATGTTTACAGCTTATCGCTACCTATTTTAATATTTCTAGCAGTTTCTCCGTGTCTGCGTAATCTAGTTTTTCTAAATATTTTGTAGTTAAAACCTTACAGTTCCAATAACTTAGATTATATATGGCTAGTATTTTGTTACACACAGCCCGAGCTGATGCAGTAAGTGCTTTGCATGGGGGTTATAAAAGAATATTAGAAGCTTTAATCACCATCGCAAACGATACTGAAAAGGCACGAGAAACAAGAGACGAAGCCCTTAGTCTGTCTAGAAAAATGGGAAATCTAGAATTTATTATACTGACGGAAATCTGGAGCACCATATTGGAAAGAATAGACAAAACAAGTAATTATCTTCAGAAAGAAACAATAACACTGGACGTTGCAACCAATTTGTTGACTTCACTTTATGATTTTATTACTAACCTCAGGGATAAATTTGATAACTTCGAATCATCTGCCAAAGAAAATAACCCAGAATCTGACTACAAAGATCTATCTCAAAGAACAAGACGTAGAAGCTCACGGCTGATTTTTTTTTATGGCTCTGCGCCATCAGTCCAATTGACTGGAAAAGAGCGATTCAACGTAGAAACCTTTCTCCCAATAATCGATACCTTGAGTGTTCATCTAAAACAGCGACAAAGTTCATATGAGACCGTCAGTCAACGTTTTAGTTTATTTTTTCACTTAAAAGCTCTGAATTCCGAAGAGATACGACAAGGATGCAAATAATTTTCTCAAATCTATCACGAAGATGTAAATGAAAAAGAGTTAGAAATAGAATGTCAACATTTAAAAGAATACTTAAAAAATGTTCAGAGTGAAAATGAAGCATCTAACAGTGTACAGGAAGTATATAATCTATTAAAGCAAAACAAAATTGAAGACACATTTCCTAACGTAGAAATTGCATTGAGAATATTTTTAAGTATGATGGTAACTAACTGCAGCGGAGAACGCTCCTTCTCCAAATTGAAACGAATAAAAAATGAATTAAGAAGTACAATGCTTCAAGAGAGATTAACTAGTTTGTCGCTGATGTCCATAGAATGTGATATTCTCAATACCATAGATTTTGAAGATGTGATTAACGATTTTGCTCATCTTAAATCTAGAAGGGTACCTTTGCAATCAACATAGAATTAATCTAAGGATTTTATGTTAAGCGAGTTACTTTTGTAGATTATTTTTTATATTTCCTATTTTTTTATAGTTAGTAACTAAATAAAAATAAATTTAGAACCTTGTTTGTCTTTCTTTATCTATTGTAACTAAATAGTGTTTTCTCAAGGTCCTAGGGGCCCCATGATCCTAATGTGCCCAGGGCCTCAAATAGTTTAAAGACGGCCCTGGACACGGCGGTATATCCGCCCGATTGAGCAGTCCGACCGGGGAAGTACCTCCGCCCTACAGAATACCGCGGTTATAATAACTTCGTGTTGTGTTCCCAGCGGTGAGTAGGGTAGCCAGAGCTCACTGGAGAATTTGTGCCGTCAGTGGGAAGACTAAAGGCTTGTCCTGATTTGTCTTCTACTGACGGCACAGAAACTCTGTACTTACAGGGTTGGCAGCGCGACTGTGACTCCTCTGGTGTTACAGACGTCCATAGGTCACGGTAACTACTTTCCATCAGGTGGGCCGTGTGCTTGTCTGCCAACTACGTGGTATAAAAAAAAAAAAAAAAGTATGGAATCTAGAATGCGGGTAAACATACTTAGATACTTTTTTTTTGTAAATACATACATATCATACATAGAAACACCCAGACCAATGCAAATATATTCATGCATACAAATATTTGCACTGAGCGGGAATCGAAAGCGCGCCTCTTGCGTAGCAGTCGAACGTTCTACCGCTACGTCACAGAGGCCATCCTAGTGTAGTAGAATAAAGGCACTCCATCTCTTCCCGTGGGTATCGTAGAAGGTGACTAAGGGATAGGGCTAATACTCCATCCGACAGTAAACAAACAGCCTAGGACAAAGTGCCCGCTTTACGGCAATAGGCTCGCCCCCTATTACGAGGGACACAAAATCATAGTTGGCGAAATGTGGGTGCCAATACTCCTCTGCCTATCCTTTCGGGGATTTACAGGCGTGACTAATGTTAAAGCTATTTAACGAAGCTAAATGAATAAAGAAAGAAGAATAAGAAGAAATAAAAATAAATAGCCGCGTGGTTTCCGGAATACATTAGAATTTCAACCACCCCATCTCTTCCCATGCGGTGTAGTACAAGGCGACTAAGGGATAGGGCTGTTTAACATCAGACAGATATATATAGCCCAGACTCAGCGTCAGATGCATAGCTCGAGTCAACAATAATAGTGCCCGGAAAACGGCAATAGGCTCACCCCCTATTACGTGACCCGAATACAATGATTGGTAAAATGTGGGTGTTAATTCACTTCTGCCTAACCCTCCGAGGATAAAGGCGTGATTATATGTATATATGTTAAAGAATAAAAACGTGAGAAAAAAACGTGTTTCCTCAACAAACGACCTTTGGTGTCTAGTGGCACCATTCAATGACGAGTCATTATTACCCATCTACTTGACTCCAGTGACTCAGACTGTGGACTTTGGAAGTATACTGTTTACATTGACGTGGTCTTTAGGCTAGACTTTGATCGTCCACTGACTGACATCGATAAGAAATTGCGCAATATTGATATTCTAAGTATTAGGTATATCTATTGATGACGAAATATTTGATTTCGTTATTTTATTAGGTGAAACTAAGTACCTACTTATGTACGTGTTTAGTGGTTACGTATCGAAATACCGAAGTTCAAGTACGATATACCGAAGTTTAGAATCCCGAAAGTTCAAAATGACGAAGTTCAAAAGCTCGAAAATTAGATGAAAATGTTGTGATTAGCCTACGTGGTTATTTTTTTTTCATAACCACCCAAAAATCGAATATTCGGGATTTTGTACTTCGGGGTTTCGTAACTAACACCCGTAACGAACATTCTGGTTTTTTTATACAACTTAGGTGGCAGACAAGCACACGGCCCACCTGATGGGAAGTGGTTACCGAGGCCTATGGATGTGTGCAACATCAGGGGCGTTAGACTCGTGCTACCGACCTTGAAGATATCTTCTTGAAGCGCCCCATATTGTAGCTTCTTGAGGGTAGCACGGTATTAAAAAGCCTAGTGGACGTGTCCTGTATAAAAAAACTAGGGTGGCAAAAGAGCTCAAATCCACCAATCTTGTAAGTATTAGGTATACTTACTACTTAGTGGTTTTGTGAACAGTAGACATTTTTAATGCGCAATATCCCCACGAATGGGGTATGGGTATCCGTGTGGATTTTACGCACAAAACCTCCGACATAACCTCTCCCACCGGCTTTGATGGTGGGAGAGTATCTGACTCAAACCAATTAAAACGCACGGCGCCTGTAGGTCGTTGTTGGTTGTAGGTGAGGCTGACGGCATATCCCTTGCATATCCCGCCCGACCCACAGATTCCTCAACTCGTCCCCGGAAACGGGTAGGCGCGCGACGCGCGACTCCGTCTCGGCCTGCTTCTGCCAGGGTGACAGGCTTCTTTACGTGTCAACCCGCAGGCCTGGGTTCATGATAGGCGGAGCTTAGGTATTCAACGACCTCCGACCCTCGAATTGCCTCAGTACATCGTGGCTTGCGATCGTCTTTCGCACCCGCTGCCTTACATTTTTGCCTACGTAGGTAGGTAGGTACTATTGTAATAGGTAAAGATTCAAATAAATACTTATTATAATTTTTATTTTTGACGGCCTCTGTGGCGTGGCGGTAGTGAACATGACTGCTACGCAGGAGGCGCGGGTTCGATCCCCGCTCAGTGCAAATATTTGTATGCATGAATATGGGTATTTGCATTGGTCTTGGTGTTTCTATGTATAATATGTAGGTATGTATTTACAAAAAAAAAGTATTTAAGTATGTTTATCCGTATTCTAGATTCCATAACACAAGCTAGTTAAACTATGCTTACCGTGGGTCTAGATAGCGTTGTGTAGAATGTTGTAGAATATTATTATTATATTACACTGACGGACTCATAAACTGCATCAAAGTAATAGACGACTTTGAAATAAATATTTTAACCAAGTATGCATACTTTCTATGCAGATTTAAATTGAAACCTCTAGATTGGTTCGTGAACTTTAAAACAGCGTAGGGTCATATCTTTAAGTTTAAGTTTATGTACTGGAAAGGACCTTAAGACTTTTATTGAAGAAAAAACAGAAATTTAAGAAAAATTGGTTTAATTAAAAAATTGGTTTTAACAATAGACACAAACTTTATGCAAGGGTTTATTTGTGTTTTAATAAGGTGTATTACCCCCACGTGCCCTTATTACGGATTCTAATCGGTTCCGCATAGATTTTATAAGGGTTTTTAAAAGATCTTGCGGAATATTGTCCCATTCTTCTGAAAGTGCTGTTCTTAGTGCTGCCACTGTCGTGGGCGAAGGGTTTCTCGCATATACAGCTCTTTTTAAATTGTCCCAAACATGCTCGATGGGATTAAGATCCGGGCTGCGTGCTGGCCAATTCATTGTACGTATCCCAACCTCTTCGCAATAATGTTGAACTTGTGCAGCTGCATGCGGCCGGGCATTATCCTGCATTAAAGTAAAATTTTCGCCTATGAATCCCATGTAAGGCACCACGTGATCTTCTAATATCTCTGTTGTGTAGCGATGTGCTGTCAAACCCCCTCTATTACCGTTTTGACGGACCATGTCTATGAACACAAGTTCGGTTCGCCCGTTCATCGATATGCCACCCCAGACCATACATGAACCGCCTCCAAAAGGAACACGCTCCTCAATGCAACTTTGAGCATATCGCTCCCCACGTCGACGATAGACTCTTCTGCGACCATCTGCACCATATAAACATGTCCTACACTCGTCCGTGAACAATACAGAGGCCCACTGCTCTTCTGTCCAATTCAGGTGATGACGCGCAAATCTTAAGCGAGCTTGTCTGTGAGCTGTAGACAACTTTGGACCATTTGCTGGTCTAAAAGGGGTGATATCCGCTTCCTTTAACCTTCTTCTTATTGTTCGTGCACACACGTTTACTCCACGCACTTCATTAAGCTCGGTTTTGATGTTAACTGACGTGAGGAAACGATTTCGCAGGGAAGTTATAACAATAAATCGGTCATCACGACCTGTGGTTGCTCGAGTTCTGCCTGTACCACGTCTCCTCCTGTAAGAACCTGTCTCTACAAACCTTCTGTATATTCTAGAAACCGTAGACTGGTTTAAATTTAAATTTCTACCAATCGTTCGTTGATCCAAGCCCTCCCGCACCAATGCTACAATTTGTGCCGCTTGTTCGGACGAAGTATCCATATTATGGTTCAAAAACTCTCGATGTGTTAAAAAACTAACCCAACAATTATGCTGGTAACAATAATTCAATTGACAAAACAAAAAAAATCAATGAGAATCAATTTAAAACTTTGCTATAAATAACACGCAAATCTGATACTACAAGTAAATTTTCTTTCCCGGCTATATTCATTTGTTTTACTGCAGTTCTAATTTTAAATTTAATTTTTTTTTTAAGATTAAGAGCCAGTCTTTCCATATTTATATAATTTAATCTAAAAAGTTTGCATACTTATTATAAAAAATCCTTTTAGAGTAAACCTGAACTTTGATGCAGTTTATGAGTCCGTCAGTGTATTAATTTACCTATATTTCTGCACACGGTAAAGGGGAATCTCATTGCCAATATTCGTACGCATAATCTTTCGACAGTAGAATAAGAAGGGAAGTATAAATACCTTCTCAGTGGTAAGAAAATGAATGTGAACTTATATGAAGGTGTTTGTATATTTGTGTGTGTTGTTCTTAATCACACTCTAAGATCGATGTGGTGTGAACAGATAATTTGAGGGAATACTAACGCATAGAGTAGGCTACTTTTGCCAGGAATGTCTTCCCAGCATTGGTTGGGTTGCGACTTGCTACTCTTACGAGCAAAGAGTAGGTATATAAGAGCTGTTTTCTCAACGCAAAATTGTAAATATTGTAATAGAACAAAATCAGTATAAAAATCTGTAGTCGGTGTTGTCATGAGTATGAATTCGTTAGTAATTTGGTTATACCTACGCTATTGTTTCTCAGGTGGCTTTTTTGGGCTAAAATTATTAGGATGGTCACACAATCAATAATGTGTAATTTAAAACCACAATTGGGTATTTTCCTGTAGTTATAATAAATTTATTAACTGAGCTTGTTAAAATAAGCATGGTAAAATGTGATAAAATTTGCGTTGGTTCTTAATTTTACGTTTATATTTATTTTTAATCGTCCACCCAATTTATAATAAATGATTTGACTACTGAATATTATGATGTCACCATAGTTTATTTCATACAGACATTAAAATTTAACATTTTTACGTTTAGTAAAAGTAACTAATTGTACCCAATTATGGAATCGAGGATGAGCGTTAACTAGCGCGTTGGCGTACCCATGTTCATTCATGTACCTATCTATCTTCACTGCATTGCGTCACGGATACGGAAGCCGCTTAGTGCGTACGGCGTCCCACTGCATGTCGCCGGCGTCGCTGCTCGTCGAGGCCCCATCATCACGCCTCAAATTTTGGCGGGACGGTTGTCGATTGGTGCGTTAGTGCACTGGCCACCTACCGGATGCGGCATGCACGTTGCCCGCGTTATAACATCCTTATATACTCTTTGGTCATAACGCCTATTAAATTTGAATGAAGATCCATGGCTTCCAGTTCTTGCATATTGATAATATGATGCTTTTTGATAATTAATCATGTTTTGCCGTACCGGAAACTTCTTTACTAATGAAATAAATAAATTAACAAACGACGATATTGCAGGCTACGAAAGAGCACATACTCATTCACTCACGGGCGGTAGTTCAGCAGATTTAGGAATAATATTATTTTGTTTCAATGTTAATTTTTCTACTAACTATACTTACAACCGCATGGTGTGGGCTCCAGAAAAAATATACCAGAAACCCCCTTGTGTGTTCCGTCTACTTTACTATTATCTGTTTTCGTCCGTATAATGTTTTATAATTTAATTGATGTAAATGCGCTAATGGTGGCCACTTTATGGACAAATCAAACTTCACTCTAGAAAATAATTAATATTTTTTAAAGAATGGTCTATACATCCCTTTTTAACTGATACAGCAATATTTAGACATTAGCGTTCGAAGATAAAATCTTTAAAAACTTAACATCATTTTACTTTTAATACAATTATTATACGCTTTGACATAAAAACCAAAAGTGGATAATCATTTAAAATTAAATTTACATAACAATTTAGGTATATAAAACTAAGAGGATACACATCTATAAAAAGTCTGTATCCTTAACACAAAACTTGAGGCACAACTGTCGCTAAGATTCAAATATTTTAAGTGCTGACTTCCTTACGTTTTTTTTTTTAAGTTGAATAAATACGGATTATGATCCTTAAGATTGGTAACACTGGTTTGACAAAAAAAGTCATTGTCAAACATTTGTCTTTGGCATTTGTTTTGAAATTGGGAATAACACAAGAATAATATGTATGTTTTGCAAAATTGTTTGGAAGGGAATTTTTCTAAGGAGACGTGTAATCTGAGCTAATTTATTGTTTACTATATGCTGGAAATATTACTCTTCCACCATGGCGACGATGGTGAAAGAGAAACGAAAAGAGGTGCGTAAACTGAGCTTGAAATGGATATTTTCTTTGTTACTTTTACGCACTAACATCAGCTGTTTTTTTTATTTATAATTTGATTATTATGTTATGTTTACAATATTTCGTTATTTGATATTATTTAGACAGTGTAACAATTTATATCTTCTTTACACTAAGCAATAGATTCTTGTGTTGTTTAATTATCTATAATCAATCGTTTTCCATTTAAGCTTGGAATGTGCAAATCATATAGAAAAAAAAATGGTTTACACACGTGTAATACATACATGTGCATGCAAGATATTAAATCAAGTATATCCAACATGTTTAGCCATATTTATGGCGTCGTATAAATGAAAAATCCCTAGTATTATGCAGAGCATCATATTATAACATCAAAAAAATAAAAATTAAACAATAGACGAAGCTAAAAATAACGTCAATAATAAAAGTAAAAATCAAAAATAATAATACAATTAAATTGTAATATCTGTAGGTATATCATATCAAGCACATAATAAAATCTTGTGTAGTCTAATACATTGACCACATGCACAGTGTTGTGGCAAGACAGTGCACTCGGCAATCTCATCCCTCCACTTGGTGCATGTGATCAAGGTGAAAGAGATCAGAGAAAATTTTCGTACAATCTCCTCATAATGTACACAGAAGTTATCTAAATTAAAATATATAAAAAAAACAGAATATATACCTAAATAAATCTGCAGGTTCAGGCCTCAAAGAATTCCTCCCCATCGATGTCAACCGGGAGGGTGGCCAGAAGGCTGGCGGTATGTGGCTGGGAATGGCAATACCAATCCTTCTCATTGTTTGCTATAATCATATACTACCTAATTTATATCTACCTACTTATACTATAGATAAACTTAACATGAACATACTACAACATGCATTGTATTGTCTCTTTAATCTTCAGTGCCATTAATCTTCAGTTCTAAATTAAGGAGGGTCAGATCGAGAGAGTTAGCCCTGGGTCGGCCGGGGTGCTAGGGATATGCATGTCAACCTCACCTTCTGCAACCAATAAAGACCCCGGCGCTGTTTGTTTTAGTCAGTTCGAGTCTGACATAACTTCTCCGACCAGCTCTGGCGGGAAGATACCTGTGGGGATTTATCGCACATAAAAAAAGTCTAAGTCACATGACTTAAATAGACTTTTATTATAATCTACTTCGTAGATGGGTTTTAAGACTTGTGGATAACTACAAGTCTTGATCTTTTGTGTCATTGTTTTCCAAAGATGATAAAATAATTTATAGATATATATATATAGATCAACCTTTTTATAAAAGACTCTTTTGTTCAAGTTTTGGTTCAAGGCCATAATCTAAACAATTAGATACTAGTAAAATTTAAATGTAAAAATGATTTGGTTATTGGTTATTTTTTTTTTAAATTCAGCATACCTTATTATAAAATTATGACTCTACCAAACCATGTTGTCAGAGAGTGGAACGGACACCTAAAGACGGTACACAATCTGAATGTTTTTAACCCCTTAATGAATGAATTATGAAAGAGACCAGTAAGTTTAGTTCTACTGAGAAGATACCAGCAAAAACCATGCAAGGACACATATGACTTCATATTCATTGGTTTACTTTATTTAAATCTCATACAATTAAGCTGTTTTCTTGTTTTACGCGTATTTCAGAAACAGCAAATTTACATACATATATAAACTCACGCCTATATTCCCGAAGGGGTAGGCAGAAGTGCTAGCACCCACATTTCCCCAGTTTATGTTTAGGTCTCAATGTAATAGGTGGCGATCCTATTGCCATTAACCGGGCACTTATAAACCTGTGATAAATACACACATAACTTAAAAGTATCGAAAAGTCATTGGTGTTACAATGGTGTTACAAAAACAAATAAGGTCCGACATGCTTCGCAGTTTCTCTGCATGCAAAATCCATTGAAAATGTTACATATTCGATTGATGATGATGTAGGTAATTCAATTGTAATAAGATTAAAATTAAAATTAGAAAGGTGTATGCTAAACATGTGTGTAAGAATGATAAGAACATGAAGGTCCATTTCAGAAGCAAAACATACCAATCCGAAAGTATACGAGACCTTACATCGCAGAAAATATAGTGACGAATACACATACCAAGCTATATATGGAATTTTCAAAAAAGTAGTTAAAAATGCATCTAAAATAAAAATAAAACTGTCGAAAAATAACATATACTTTCAAAGGTGATGATCCAAAGAATGTATAACAATATTTGTTAAGGATCCCAATCAATTCATTACTATTGTTTCATACTATTAAAAGTTTCACAGAACTGGTTGTATTCCTCGAGCCGGCCATTTCGCTAGTACTCTCAAATATTTTTCATAGAGATGAATTGCCGTAGATTAAAAAAATACATTTTGTGTTGTAACCTTATTAGGATGCAATTAGTTTTATTTTAGATGAACTATTTCCCGTAACGTGAAAAATCACAAAGTTGAGTAACCGTAAATCGCTTAAAACTTGACAAAATCTCCAGATCATACTGGTGGTAGAAATTTGACAAATTTGTCACAAATTTCAACCGGGTTGGTACCACCATGCAATATTGCGAAAATGTCTCCATAGTAATTCAATCTCAGTTGGATTGCGTTCAGGGGTCAACAAATGCATAGCCGGGCAGAGGTGATGGTGGCCGCAGCACTAGTGGGACCAGTGGATCTTGGCGTAGTATAGTGGAGATTGTCAGGGAGACCCGTAGAAACGGTGGTGCCGCTGGCAGCCCGCGGTATACTTCGGGTACCTAACTGGAACCACCCTGGAAGGCTGCCCCACCAGGCCGCGCATAATCCTGATATGGCTCGTCGTTCCGTTTGGTGACCGAAAGTGGGCGCCCGGCGACCATATTTGTGGGGTTACGGGGGCCTTTCCGTATGGCCGCGGCGTGTCGGCTCACGCCTTGCCTCATAATCATAGACAAAACTAATATACCTACCGCACTTTGTCATCTCTTTTTTCACGCCCTTATCACCTTTTCACCTTTATCATGGCAGCGCACTACAGAGTATTTGGCAACACAGAGGCTCTTCAAACTCTCACAAGCTTGTTATTTGAGGTGGAGTCCACTAACATCTGTGGGCTCTATGCAAATCTTAACCTCGTCCACCAACACCTTGAGACGGCGAAACCAACCATGCTCTTTCTCACGGAGACACAAATAGGCCGCCCTATGACACGACCTACTTGCTTTACCCCGGCTATGATATTGAGGAAAATTTCCGTGCAAAAGCCAGGGTGTGCTTGTTTGTTAGGGCGTATATTTGTTGTCGCCATTTGTGCTGCCTAGAGGACCCATGCTTCTCAATCCTATGGGTACACGTAGAACATGGATCTACGAGTCAGATCTATGTGTGCCTCTACCGTTCCCATACAGGAAATGCTGAGACAACTCAACTCTTTGAATATCTGAGTCAGGCGGCAAATGATGCGCAGGAATGTGCAGGAGCGGTTTCCGAACGCCGAAGTGGTATTTTGGGGGACTTTAACGCCCACCACGAAATCTTGTTGGGCTACGCAAAACAGACCATACGGGAAGAGCCACTCAAGCATTTGCTCTGGCGCATGGCCTGACCCAATTGGTACACGAGGTCACTAGAATACCAAGAATGTCGGGTCTGGCACTACTCGTCAGCAGATTGGGATGGGCTGCGCAACTATTTTGCGTCCATGGGTTGAACGTTGCTTTGAAGGTAAGAACCCCTCAGATAGTGCTACGGCTGGTGCCGGTGAGATCAGTCTGGGTATGGAATACTGTATCTCATACACTGATACACTGGTGCCCGCGGAGTGCGCCCTTGGTTCGGGCGCGAGTGTGCGAGGGCTGTTGATCAAAAGTAGTCCGCGTACCGCGCTTGTAATACTTGAAATACGTATCAGGCAATGCGATGTCCGTGCGGTCCTGCAGCCACTCGATGTCCGGAAAGCCAGTCTCCAATGTCTGCGCGGCTATACCGACTGTCCTACAGCTCGGGTACAGTGCCTTCGTCTTGGAAAGAGGCGAATGTACAGCCGATCTCCAAGAAGGGGGATCGCTCAGACCCAAGCAACTATCGACCCATAGCCGTCACGTCACTGTTGTGCAAGGTCTTCGAGCACATCATTAACAAACAGCTCATGCGTCACCTAGAAGATCACTCCTTAATTAATGACCGGCAATATGGTTTCAGGCCGAAACGGTCATCGGCTGTTCTTCTAGCATACGTTACCCATCTTTGGGGTGAGGCTATGAACATGCACGGCGAGTCACTGGCAATTAGTCTTGATATCTCCAAAACTTTCGATAGTGTCTGGCACAAATCGCTTCTTTCCAAGTTACCAGCCTTTGATCTGCCTTCTAGACTGTGCAACTGGGTTGCTAGCTTCCTGCGGGAGCGCCGTATTCGCGTCCTCTGTGATGGACGGGCTTTGAAGATCTTGCAGGTAAATGCTGGTGTACTACAGGGGTCCGTATTATCTCCCACTCTCTTTCTTCTGCATATGGACGATATGCTTTCCACCGGCAGCAGACATTACTATGGAGACGATAGCACCTTACACGAGAGTTATCACGGACATCCTGCGGCCTTACAGTCTCATATCGCGGAAAAAAGACAGCTTCTTGTCACTGAACTGGACCGGATCCTGAATCACATTTTTCAATGGGGCTCTGAGAACCTATTCGAGTTCAATGCCAAGAAGACGCAGGCATGTGCGTTCACAGCAAAGGTATCTTCTTTCTTCTTGAATAACAAAAACTACATAGAGAGCATCATCAAAACAGCCTCGTGGATACTCGGTCTCCTGGACAAAGTGACACGTTTTTTCACGCCAGAGCAGCGGTGTCCTCTTTATAAGACACAAATTCGCTCATGCGTGGAATACTGCTCACACTTCTGGGATGACTCCGCGAAATACCTACCAGATGCTCTCGACAGTTTGTAGCGACCGAATCCTGAGGTCACGAACACCCTCGAACCTTTGCAGGTGCGTAGAGACGTTGCTTCCTTTACTGTATTTTACCGTCTCTACCATAGCGAGTGTTCTGATGAGCTCTTCTAACTAATCCCACCCTCTTCTTTCCTACAAAGGACAATACGTGCAGGGCTTAGATGTCACCCTCACACTGTGCAGAATATACAAGCAAGAACCAAGCGGTTCGGAGACCCTTCTTTTTGTCGCACCACCAAGACCTGGAATTCATTACCAGCTCACGTCTTACTTTCTTCCTACAGTCTCGGGTCCTTTAAGCGGGACGTGAAAAAGCATCTGATGAGGCCGCCAAGCAGCCACCATTGTAACATTACTTAGTGTCTGTAATGGTGACCCCTCATTCCTGAGACTTTGTATTTAGCTTACCATCAGGCGAGGTGAAGTCAAGTTGGCGTGTCCTAGATAAAAAAAAACACAGAACACACGCATCAGCTCAATTGCTGCTAGTGTGTTATACATACATACATATAATCACGCCTTTATCCCTGCAGGGTTAGGCAGAGGTGAATTAACACCCACATTTCACCAATAATTGTATTCGGTCCCACGTAATAGGGGGTGAGCCCATTGCCATATTCCGGGCACTATTGTTGACTCGAGCCATGCATCTGAGGCTGTGTCTGGGCTGTATATATGTGTGTTATACATAAATAATAAATCACCACTTAGATTAGGCATTTGTTGCGATTTATTGATTCAATCAATAAGCCTATCGCAGTCCATTGCTGGCCATAGATCGCTCCGAATGATGTGATTGTGAGCTTTTGCACACTGGCTAGATGGGTCGGTACAGAGATTTCCTTTTCTTGCAGTGAAATCATCTGCATATTTTCCGTTCTTATGACTCCCTTTTTATGATTTGGAGTGGAGATGTATTATTCCTTCCATCACCACACATATTTTCATATTAATTAAGAGCTTTTTTTTTTCAGAGAAAAAAAACCAAAGATAGTTCTAAAAGCAAAGTCACAAGAGAACAAATACCTATAGAAACAGAAATACCTCCTATATCTGAAGGACAATCTGATAATACACTAACCACAAGCTCGGTGAAGTTGTCCGAGGAAGTCAGTGAAGAGAGCAAAGTGTCTGAAAATTATCCTGAAATTGCTAATGAACCTATTGAAGAGCCTTTAACTGCTGATGCAAAAAACGTAGAAGATAAATCGGTTCTAGGTGTAATTATAGATAGTCAAGATGCTGTGCAAAGTGAAAATCAATCTAGTGAATTGAGAAGTACGATTTCACCAGATAAACTAGAAACTGGTGTTACAGATATCAAATCTAATGATGATAGTTACGAAATATATAATGAATCAAATATATCAGAAATTTCTATTTTAAGTAAAGAAGATAGTTATGGGGAATTGTCTCGTAAATTGGAGAGGATGGCAATACCAGATACTATTCAAACCTCTGAAGAAAAAAAGGAATTTGAATTTTCTAGCCCTATTGCTTATATGCACCAAGTGGACCAAGAATCTCCGAGTGTTGTTGAAGATATGGAACCATCAGCTCCATGCTTTGAAGAGATACCACAAAGTAGTCCGTACCAAAATGTGATATTAGAATATAAGCCTAAAGTGAAATGTATGCCAATAGAAGATGTAATGAGACTGTTTAGTGGAGGTGAGATGGAAGAGGTCAGGGCAATGAGTGAGAGAGAAGAGGAGAATGTGGAAGCTGGGCCTGCAAGCGGGCCTGAACATCCACTTGTTGATTTACTTTCAACATTTAGGTATATATGCAATTTTTTTTTTATATCCTTATTGCGTATCCACACTTCGGTTTAGCTTGTTCAATCTGTAATGACGTGCCTCATCCTATCACTTCACGGAAAATGTCGAAGTCTAGCCAAACCCGCAGTCAGATTGGTAAAAGTGGATCCCAGACTTCGTTTTGAATCTGACCAGGATTAACAGTAGGAGGAGGTAGATGGAGATATTCACTTCATCTGTGTAAAAACGACGATTGTTTTATGAACTATGACATGAGCGCAAACCTTGCGGTCAACTAGTCACGTAACAAATCCAAATATGCCCTGTGCTGTCTGTGGTGGCTGGGATAGCACTGATATAATCGGACAAGACTCGCACGCGTGTTTATTCAAATTATGACTACTTACAGAATACCCGCCCTACAGAATTCCGCGTCCCATAATAACTTCGTGTTGTGTTCCCAGCGGTGAGTAGGGTGTAGAGCCAGAGCTCAATGTAGAGTTCTTGTCACGAAGACTAAAGGCTTGTTCTGCTTTGTCTTCTACACTGACAGCACAGAAACTGTACTTACAGGTTTGGCAGCACCACTGTAACTCCTCTGGTGTTACACACGTCCATAGGCCACGATAACCACTTTTCATAAGGTGGGGCTGTGTGCTTATCTGCAAAAAAATTAATCTTGACCAACAAATTCAAAAACAATCAACTTCAATACGCTTGTGCGTAAGGTGTGGTGGGGCGCGTCATTTGGGCTTAGACAAGCTCTACATTTATTTTCAAACATTACCATTGATCAACACAAGGCAGTACAAAATTTTGCACAGCCAAGTGTGAAAGAAACTTCATCCCACGCACGCTTAGGCTATGCAATGAACTGCCTGCTGTGATTTTTCTAATCAACTATAATATAGGGTTTTTTTAAAAAGGCAATAGATAGTTCCTACAGATTCAGCAGCAAGAGTGTTATGCCCTGGTATTGCACACGATCATAGGCAGATCAGATCCAACCAAATTGTTATAAACAAAACCATTTTTTTTTTCAGATCTTCTCTTATGGCGGTGGAACGTGAAAGAGTAGTTCTAGCAAACGGTTTCGCCAATGAAGAAAAGAGCAGAAAGTCTCTATGGAAAATTCAGAAGAAACATGTACAGCTAGCAGAAAAATGCCCTTGTGGTGCTAATGTAGTGTTAAAAGCATCATATGAGCATGCTGAGCTGATGAAGGAGAAACTTCCAGTGGCTAAGATGAGGCTAGAGGGCTTGTTGCGCGATGTACAAGATTCATATTGTCACCATCAGCACACTGCTCTTTTGGCTTATTATCAGGTAATAAAATGTATTTTGATCCCATTCTACCCGTGGAAACAAGGAATAAACAATAGCATTGCTCAGTTTTTTCTTTTTTAACGAATTGGGTATTTGACTGACTAGTCAAATTAGTTTCTTTTTACTAAACGTCAAAACGGTAAGAAACTTGTATGACAAATAAATGATTGTGACGTCATAATATTCAATAGTCAAATAATTTACTATTATAGGTTGGGTGGATGATTGAAAATAAATAAAAACGATAAAATAAGAACAGACGCAGCTTTTACCGCTCTTTTACCATTCTTAATTTAATGAGCTCAGTTAAATAATTTATTTTTACTACAGGAAAATACCCAATTGTAATTTGTAACTGATTTATCGAAAGGGAATGTAGGTAGATCTACTTAATGTACTGTTCGTATAAAACGGCCTACGAATATCAGTGGCGATATGGGTTAGGATAGGACTATCAGTTGACGTACCGGTTATTGCATCCACTGGTAGCCTAATCTCTCGACCAAAATTCTCTTTCGCTGGGGTGTGTCCCATACTGTCATGCACCGCAGATCGATAGAACAGCAGGAACAGTAGGATGTACTGGTCCCAATCTCTTTGGTGTTCACGACAACTTTAGCCAAGTGATTTTCCAACTTCTGGTTAAACCTCTCGACCATTCCGTCTGACTGCGGGTGCGCTGGAGTCGTACGGGTCTTGTTCATTCCAAGGAGTTTACACATTTCTTGAAATAGAGTAGACTCGAATTTCCGTCCTTGGTCAGAGTGGATCTCCACAGGTGCGCCGACAGACCACTTCCTGAACCAGTTTCCTTGCCACAGTGACTGCTTCCTGGTTGGGTGTCGCAAATACTTCCGGCCACTTAGTGAAGTAATCTTGCACTGCTATGATGTATTTGTTACCTATATAGATGTGATGACGAGAACCCTAGAAGGTAGGACACCCCCTAGACAGATGGACGGACAACTTGAAAAAGGTGGCTGGGACAGACTGGATGCGTAAGGAGAGGATCGGATGAAATGGAGCCCATTGGGATATGCCTATGCCCAGCAGTGTACTATGGTGGGCTAATTGATTGATAAGTAAATCGTAACACGAATTTTATTGTTTATGGCAGTACGACCTTAGGGTCCTCTCCATCACTTCCCCGATATCACCACTGATTTTCGTAGGCCGTTTTAAGCCTCAAGTCTTTTTGACTGCAATAAATCGTTAATTTGATCATAGCATGATCTGTGAGGTAGACCTTTCATTTTATACAATATTTTTTTTTTTAATACAACTTAGTTGGCAGACAATCGCACGGCCCACCAGATGGAAAGTGGTTACCGTGACCTATAAACGTGTGCAACACTAGTGGAGTTACACCCGTGCTACCGACTCTGTAAGAACAGAGTTACTGTCTCAGTGTAGAAGAAACAATCAGGACAAGCCTTTGGTCTTCCCACTGACAGCACAAATTCTCCAGTGAGCTCTGGCTACCCTACTCTCCGCCGGGAACACAACACGAAGTTATTATAACCGTGGTATTCTGTAATGATATCATGTTTCGTTCCTCTAGATAGAAGAATTGATATCAGAGACGGTCAAAAGCAACAAGCCTGTGATCCGTGAAGCGCTGTCGTTGGTGTTGGGAGCTCTGCGACTAAGCGACAGTGCACTTGAAGCGCTGACTAGTGCGCTGCAGCGCTGGGCGGTGACGCTGGCGACCGCGCTCGTCGACCACAGGGACTTGCGGCAACTGCTGTTTATAGTACACCATTTGTTCAAGTAAGTACATGCATATAATCATACCTGTAAATTATCTAAGGGATAGGCAGAGATTTCACACATTTTACCCATTTTACACCCAAATTCACATGTATTTTTTATTTAAAAAATACATAATATTTACTTTTTTAAATTATTTAATGAAATTTTGAAGCATTTAGTATGCTAATTATTCAAATCGATTAAGATAGGATTCACCGTAAGACGGATATATAATTTTTAGACATATATGTCGAATTGTCAGCTTGATTAAACAGGGCTCTGGTGACACCTTGTTTGTGGCTGTGTAGTGTTTATGTAGGTAAATATGAATATGTGTTCTGTGTAGATTTATCTATGATTACGTGTAAATTGTACGGAGTACAACCAATTAAATGTACGGAGTATGGATCCTGCAGACATACTGGTTACACGGTTTTGTGTGTTATACATATATAACCTATCAATGTAATTGATTTGCAGAAATAAATAAAAAAAAATATATTCTATAACGTTCTACACAACGCTACCTACTAGACTGCTACTACCTTTTAATATGCATTGTAAAGTGCATTGGATTAAAGTTCTGATTAGATAACTTGAATTTTGATGTTGTAGGTATTTCGAAATGATACAATGTTGCGAAATGTCAAATTTTCTTTAATTTAATATTCAATGAAAAATTTAATTTCTTTCAGAAAATTTCGATCGGTATAAATAGAGAACTTTATGGGCGTGAACTGTCAAAACGAACTTTTTATTTATCAAATCAAATTTATTTATTTGCAAGAATATGGTACAAAAGGTGTTACAATATTATGTTATATTACTACATATCCTGCCACATGCGGCGTGCAAATTATCATTTATTTCTGTGTTATATAATACTAGTATTATATGTGTTTAATCTTTTACATTAATTCAAATTTGCGATAACTATAGGTAGGAGATCTCATCTGTATTTTCAGACAATCGCGCTCGGTGCGGTGGGCGTCTCGCGTGTTGCAAGTGCGCGTGGATACCGAGTCTCCGCCGCGGGTCCTCGCGGTCCTGGAGCTGCTGCTCGCCAAACAGCGCGTGGACATTGCGCACGAGTGCGTGGAAGGTTGGTCAGCTCTCGGATATACTCACGACTTTCATACTGCCGGGTAGGCAGAGAACCCGCCCGGATACCCCCCACCAGAGCCAATGGGAGAGGTTATGTGGGACTCGAACCGACTAAAACGCACGCCGTCTGAAGGTCGTAAGTCGCCGGGAGTGAGATTGCCGGAGGCATACCCGCATATGCGAGCACCCCGGCCGACCCAGAGCCATCTCTTTCAAGCTGGCCCTCTTCGGGTGTGGGGACCACGGAGTCCTCATCCAAACCCCGGGTATGGTCTTATGCAATCTGAAAATGATAGCATTATTTACATTACTCACGCCTGTAAGTCGCCGAAGGGGTAGGGATGTCTTACCTTTTTTTGTACCACTTAGGTGGCAGACAAGCACACGGCCCACCCGATGCAAATTGGTTATCGTGGTCTATGGACGTGTGCAAAACCAAGGGAGTCACACTCACGCTGCCAACCTTGTAAGCAAAAAGGAGTTTCTGGGCCGTCAGCGTAAAAGATAAAGTAGGACAAGCTTTTGGTCTTCCTACTGACAGCACATACTCTCCAGTGGGCTCTGGCTACCCTACTCACCGCCGGAAACACAACACGAAGTTATTATGGTCGCGGTACTTTCCCAGTCGGACTGCTCACTGGACGGAAATACCGTCGTATCCTACCTCCTTTCTTTCAGTCACATTTCGCCAACTATGATTTTCGGCCCCACATAATAGGGAGACAACTATCTTTTGGGGTTTAGATATCAAACGGCAATCGCTCCCATAAAAGCCAAGATATACCAATCTACTATTTTGCTGATAAACCTCAAGAAGTCTCCAGGTACGTCGACGGAACAGTAACCTAACACAAAGAGCTCTAACCAATTTTTTTTTGAAAACATTACAACCAAAATTACTAATATTCCCTCTAACCCCTCTAGCTAAGCTAAATTGCTTGTGACAGAAGTGGGTTCATGTTGGTAGTGTAATGGCCAAGATTCGAACCCGAGACCTTTCGATCGTACGATTCGATCGCTGCTGACTCCTTAACTAAGCTACCGACGATATTGGGGCGCGCGGTGTCGTATTCTGCGGACAGTAATCGATGTATTTGTCGACAGATCCGCCATATTTGGCGGCAGGTCCAATATTTGATGACAAAAAAATATATTGTCTTTACTTTTGTAGACGCAGAAGAAGTATGGGAAGAGGTTGACAAGCACGGCGCTGGCAGCGCTGTCAGCGAAGGCTCCCTGAGAGAGCGAGACCTGCTGGCCTTGCTGCACGCACTGCCGATAAGAGACCTGGTGGCTAGGATACTTCTTTTCATGCATAACGTAAGAAATGTTTATTTTCCATTTATAGAATTATAGTAGGTACATGTAACTTATAGCTGCGGCAATTTGTATTTTGTATCCTATTCCCTTTACCCATACGAATTTATCGCTGGAAGTAAAAGTACTCGTTTTGATTAGTTATTTAACCAAACCTTGATGATGAATTTTCACGATGTTTTATTATGAAAATTTTATTTTTATTTTTTTAATACCATGAAATAAATTTTAGTCACTAAAAACCAAAATTTAAGCACTAGTTAGTTTTTATAAAAGTTACTTTTCATAATAACTCATACTAAACAAATAAACCAGGCTAGTTTGTTTGTTTAATATGACTTTGTATAAAAAGTAGCTAAAATAAAAATATAATCTAAATGTATATAATGTATATACCTTTGGGAACTAAAAATCATGAAAATCTATAGTTTCAGTTTAGTTAGGCTCATTGGCTGTTTTTCAGCAAAAACTGTCAACACTAAATTGAACCCTATTGTCAACATCCCTATTGATCACTATTTCTAAATTCTGTACTACTACTTGCTAAATACAATTACAAGCAATTATCTATTTTTTTAATTTCAAGGATATCAGACAAGCCCGTCCTCACGAATGGGTCGACCACAGCGGTGGTCGTGGTCTGCTACGGGCGTGCTACGGCGTGCGAGCTCTGCTACAAGTACTACAACGTGCTACGACCACTCATGTGGGCTATGCACGCCTCAGACAAGAGCTACGACATATCGCGTCACATGCGTTGCATGCTCTCGCATACTTGCATCTATCAACTTGGTCAGTCATCTTTCTTGCCATAAACCCCCACCCCACCAATCTTTATATCTATTACTTTAAGATTACGAAAATAAATTAACACTACTGTATATGTCTTGGGGATTAAATAATACCTTTAAGGCTACCGGTGGTGTCATCTGGATTGAATAATACCTTCTACACTACCGGTGGTGTCATTAGGATTGAATAATACCTTCAACACTGCCGGTGGTGTCATCTGGATTGAATTAATACCTTTAACACTACTGGTGGTGTCATCGGGATTGAATAATACCTTCAACACTACCGGTGGTGTCATCTGGATTGAATAATATCTTCAGCACTACCGGTGGTATCATCGGGATTGAATAGTACCTTTACTACCGATGGTATCATCTGGATTGAACAATACCTTTAACACTACCGGTGGCTCTGGATTGTATAATACCTTTAACACTACCGGTGGTGTCATCTGGATTGAATAATACCTTTAACACTACCGGTGGTGTCATCTGGATTGATAATACCTTCAACACTACCGATTGTGTCATTAGGATTGAATAATACCTTCAACACTACCGGTGGTGTCATCTGGATTGAATAATACCTTTAACACTACTGGTGGTGTCATTGGCATTGAATAATACCCTTAACAATACCGGTGGTGTCATTTGGATTGAATAATACCTTTAACACTACTGGTGGTGTCATCGGAATTGAATAATACCCTTAACAATACCGGTGGTGTCATCTGGATTGAATAATACCTTTAACACTACTGGTGGTGTCATCGGAATTGAATAATACCTTTAACAATACCGGTGGTGTCATAGGGATTGAATAACATACTAACTTGAAATTAAAACTACAAAATAGTAATAAATCTATCTCTGCCTAACACTCTATCTTCTCTAATCAGTCAAGAGTACTACGCATCGGAACTGAAAGAGAAGATATATTCGGAACTCGAAGCGGCATTCTCAGAGGGACTGAAGCTGTTCGATTCCCGGGACATTCACCGCCTGCCTGCCAATCTACTCGCTGAGCACACTGCCAAGCATTACTGCCTCACCCACATTGAACAGTTACATGGTATGTTCTATTTTTTTTTCATGTTGGAAATCGTTTTTTTTTGGTGTCTGTAATGGTGATCCTCTTTCCTGAGACTGTCTTAAGCTTACCATCAGGGGAGAGAGAAAAAAATCTCATAAAATACCTAACGCACCGCAGTGCTACAGTGATCTAATTCATTGTTGGTCTTCTCAGAGACAGCGAGGTTGAGTTGCGACGAGCGCGTGCGCATCGTGTCGCAGGCGGCAGAAGACCGCGTGTACGACCACGAGCTCGCCAGAATGGTGCTCGAATTCCTCCTACAGGTATCATCATCATCGTCATCTTAGCGTTGTACCCTGTTGTACCCTCGGACCCCGTGGCGTAACGATAGAACGTTATACGTTACTGCTACGTAGGGGATGCAGATTTGATTCTCGCTTAGTGCAAATATTTGTATGCATGAGTTTGTATGTATATTTGAATTGGTCTGTGTGTTCCTATGTATAATATGTATGTATTTACAAAAAATATATATCTCAGTATGTAAATCCGCATTCTAGATTCCATAACACAAGCTAGTTAAGCTATGCTTACTTGTCGAATAATAATAATAATATAATACGAGTAAATATTCTACAACATTCTACACAACGCCATCTAGACCCAGAGAATATGTATTTATATTATTATTTATCTGAGACTTGTGAAATAAGAGGTGATTATATTCTTTAGTGCAGTGCTACCAATGTAGTCGTACTATATTTTGTTAAATTTAGGTGTTAATACACCTCTGTCTTGTGCTTCGGAATATACAAACGTGAGTATAAAACAAGTCCCTCTCCCAGACTGGTCTCAGACGCAAGCCGACGCAGTGCAAAGGTTCCTGCGACGAGACTGCACGCAAGCGCGTGCCTCGCCTGCTGGCCGCCCACCCGTACCTGCACACCATCGCGTTCCATATACTGGCCGAAATGAACATGGGTAAGATAACATTTTAAATGTCCAAAGCTGGGGTAACATTACATTTTAGTAGTCAATATCTGGGGTAAGATAACATTTTAAATGTTCATAGTTGGGGTAACATTATATTTTAGAAGTCAATATCTGGAGTAAGATAACATTTTAATAGTTTGGCGTTATTTTGCGTAAATTTATGTTAAATAATGCATACTTCGGGTAAGATTACATTTTGAGTGTCAATATCTTCTGTAAGATTACATGCTTGTTGTCCATTCCTTGAGTAATAATAACATTGTTTTATTTGTCAGTACCATTTTATTTGTTAAAACCCTGTACCAATCCGTTTGGCCAGCGTGGAAATGGTAGGCCAAAGTCTCCCAACATTGGGAGAGGCCTATGTCCAGCAGAGGACTGAGATGGGCTAATTGATTTGTTATTTATATTTAATATTTTTATAACATTTCTTGACATAATTGTAAAATTTTTGACGTTCGAATGTGCCTAAACTGAATAAATAAAATTGATTTTTTGATTAATTCTTTGTTTCTGGTAAAACCTGGGGTAAGATTCTATTTTAATGGACAATATCTGGGTTAACATTACATTTTAATTGTAAAATCCTGGGGTAAAATTACATTTCAATTACATTTTAAATGTATAGCGGAGGCACTAGACGCGTCGAGTTTGAGGACGTTGCACGTGCACGTGTGGCGGCCCAGCACGGGCGAGGTGCGAGCTGTCCTGGACGACTGGGCGCGGCGCTGCCCGCTGCTGCTGCAGCACGTGCTGCTGCTCGTCGACTGCACGCCGCATGTGTGAGTTATTTTGAAATTCGAGCTGTTCGTACACAGGACTACAAGTGCAGGGCTAAGATGTCACCCCACACGATGCAGAATATCTGATCAAGAACCAAGCGGTTCGGTGACTCTTTCCTTTGTCGCACCATTAAGGCCTGGAATTCATTACCAGCTCACGTGTTTCCTTCTTCCTACAGTCCCGGGTCTTTTAAGCGGATGTTAATCTTTAAAGCTGTGGCTAGCTTCGATGGATTGGAGGATGTGTATTTCAAGAGAGGTATACTGTTTAGTGTTCGAGACGACGGACAAGGTACTAAATTGAGCACAATATTCCAGCGGGCTTCCCCTAGACGTGCAGCTCAGTATCGGCGCGTGGCTGTGCTCGCACGCTCGCACGGCCGGGGAGGCGCGGGGCGGCGCGGGCGGCGCGGGCGGCGCGGAGTGGTGCTGGACGGCCCTCCGGCGCCTGCGCACGCACCGCAGCAGCTGGTGCCTGCCGCTGGATGCCCCTCCGCCTGACGAGGAACCCACCGACCTGTTCTCTGTCGCGTTCGCGCTGCTCTCCAGCTCCTGGGGACATTGCATTCCTGTGGTGAGTACCAGTAGCGAGCCATGATATACACACATCAACAAAGTCTAGGGAACAAGGACATTTCTAGTTTTTAGTTAAAAACCCTTTCTTGTAATAGTGAGTGTTTTATATCAATAGAAGGGTATTTTTATACCGTTTTTAATTTTAATTTTAATAAAAACATTTTCATACCAAATTTTTTTTTTTTTTAAGAAAGTATTGAATAGTGCCAATATTGAGTATTACAACCTTCTATGATTAGGCACAAAAATAACGAGGTAGTAAGAAAAACAGTAATTAACCGTACTTTAAACGTTTTTAATAATCTGTAGGACCTCCTAAAGCATTAGCAACAGCTCGACAACGGCGTGGCATACTTAGTATGAGATTGTCAATCATCGTCTGTGGAATATGGCTCCATACACTGCGAAGGTGTAAAAAAAGTTGTTCTTCAGTGTTCAGATTTTCCAAAGAATCACTGAAAGCTCTTCTCCCAAGCAAATCCCAGGCATGCTCTATGGGATTGAGGTCGGCAGACTGAGCAGGCCATTCCAACGTCGTCATATTGTGCTCGCTTAACGCATTGACCACTACCCTCGCGGTGTGTGACCGTGCATTATCTTGCATGAACATAAAATCTTGACCGAACTGCTGTCGATGAGGGATTACCATGGGGTGTATAACCTCCTGAATGTATTGGTTTGCATTCAAATTGCCCCGTATCCAAACGAGGTCGGTCCTTCCACCAAGGCGAATTCCAGCCCATACCATGATTGTTCCACCTTGGTAAGGATGAACTTCTTGCGGATTCTGGAGACGACTCCGACGTCCAGGAACTCGCCATATACGCACTCTTCTCGAATCAGGATGAAAACCGAAGCAAGATTCGTCGAAAAACAGAACCCGTGCCCATTGATGGTCGGTCCACTGTAAATGTGCGTTAGCCCACAATAAGCGACGACCTCGATTTCCACGTCGAAGAGCTGGAACCCTAAGCGGTCTGCGAGCATAAAGATTGGCTTCGTGTAGTCTTCTTCTGACAGTTTGATCGCTAATAACCACTTGATGCTGAGACTGGAGGCCTGCGACCAACTGACGAGCAGTAATCGTGGGTTGCCGCCTTGCGGAATTTTGCGAGAAACGATCTTGTCGCGGGGTAGTAACCCTATTTCGTCCCCTGTGACGTTCGGCAACATCCCCTGCATCTGCAAATTACGCTTGGTTGGGTGTTGACAGCATCCGCTACGTCGCGTTGAGTTCGTCCAGCTTGCAGCATACCAACAGCCCCTTAACATCTCTTCGCGACTTAAATGACGACGTGACATGATGACTACAGTCACAAAAATGCACAAACCATACGTAAAAGACGTATTATTGATAATAAACGTTATTTACAATAAAAAATAATAATTTTTATTTTGCCTCAGAGAAACTGCACAATCAAACACTTTTAAAAGTTTTACCTCCATATTCGAAAATCATTACTCATTTAAATTTATTTTTAAATTTCGAACAACTCTGTAATCTACTTTATTCTATTTTTATTTATTTGCTGCCAGTTATTTGCAAAACAAGATTTACACGAAAAAAAATAATTGGCGTCATCTTGTTCCCTAGACTTTGTTGAGGTGTTTATTATAAACTATAGATATGTCGTCCACACTTTAAAATGGCGACACTAAATGAGGACAATTATCCTGATTATATGCGCACCAATCACCGACTCTACAGTGCGCTACGCAAATCTAATTAAATTTTGTATTTATTGAAATAATGCAACGTAATTACATCTTCTTGACGTAAAATTCTGCTTTAAACTAAGTCTACCACTGCTTCCTAGGCGCTAGTGGAGAAGAAATATTGACGCACTATTTCTTCACGTGATTAAGTATCTAGCTACATTTTTATACTTAGTGTTTGCGCCGTTTTTAAAAGTCGCCATGTTCCTACATGCCGCGTCTATTAATAATTATGTCACTGGAAGCGAGGGGTTCCTGGGAAGATTTTCTCTTTCAAAAGCGTGATATTTTTTTTGTACATTCAGTTTAATGCTTCATTCTTAGACGTAAATATACGAGAACTTTATACAGTTGTGTGAGGCGAACGGAAATTGAAAGGAATATATAATTTAGTGAACATAGAGAGGGAGTTATATTACTGTAGGGGTAAGACAGAGAGAGAGAGAGGTGCGAGCGCACATTTTCAATTACGATGCAGCTAAAAAAGTTTTGCTTTAGGCATGAGGTCTAAAGCATATACGTTTTTTAGGGTTCCGTACCACCAAAATAAATGAAACTCTTGTTAGGATTAGCCGTCGTCCGTCTGTCTATCTGTCAAGATCTTTATATCAGGAATGCGTCTAGGTATCAAGTTGAAATTTCTACCACACTCCCCAGATCTATAAGGTCTTGACTCTGTGCAAAAATCAAACTTTTAAGTCAACGCATTTAAAATATATTATGGCTAACCTTAAGCTATATAAGCTTAAGTTACGTAACCATTGGTCTCGAGTCCGACTCGCACTTGACCGATGTTTTTATGTTAACTTTGACTATATGTTCCTTTTTTTTAATTTAAGTGAATGGCACTTAGCCCTTTCATTGTGATTGTTTGTTATTTTTTGGGCAGATATGTTCGGAGGGCGTGTCGGCGCTGTGCCAGCTGGCGGACAGGCGTCCCCGGGACGCCGTACACTGCCTCGCGGGCGTCATGCTCGTCATGGCGCAGTCGCCGGAGTCCCTGGCGCTCACGCCCAAGTGAGTCCTATATTGTGGTTTGCATACCGTATACCGTATCAGCATCACTATAATGATTTCATAGTTCGTGCTTCAAAGTGCAAACTTTGAAGCTCGAATTCGTGCTTTGTTTTTGATTGGTTTATCCGGGAGAGATTACCGAAGTCCCACCTCCCAAACTGGAAAGGAATACCTATACCTGTTGTTGAAAAGGTGCACCGAGTGGCAGGTTAGGTTGTTTGAACTTCAAGGATCTTGGTAGGGCACTGTACACCCATACATAAACATAACACTTAGGCCATTCTTACATTAGGAAACTAGAAAGTGATTAAACTTTAGTCGCGCATTATGGACACGCAACTTCAAACTTCACTCGAGGTTTGTATTTACCTTACGCTACTGGAAACTAAGAATTTTTTTTCTATTTCCTGTACAAATTGATTGTCAAATTATTGTACCGCTATCTTGTCGATACTTTTTGACAGTTGCTGACAAGTGAGGCGACGGGAATCGCATTCAACTGAGTTACGTCTCTGGTTTCACTGTGCGCGAGTCACCATTAAAATATGTATATGTGAAATGCACTTTGGGGATATCGCAGTGACGTTAGTTCAGGATTTACGTCGTCTGACAATGGCTACTTAGCAATTTTTATTGAATAACCGCTGTATAATAATATAATGAACTGTTAAAGATATTTGATTTTAAAAATTCCATTTCTCGCGCCGCTCGATAACGCTTTATACAAAATAGTACTTGCGAGTGACGTCACACACCCGGCGCGCGTATTGCAAATGTATGGAGTGCAAGAGATTATCGCATTTGTCTCGGTCTAATTTGCGTTCACACGTATAGAGGTGGGACAATTTGATGAGTAATCTTAAAAGTTAAAAATCGGTACAGCATTTGATTGTTTGTATTTTGACTTACTCTTAGAAATTAAAAATAATTATAAGCCATAGTTTCGGTTTAGTTAGTAAATATCTTATTTCGCAAGACATATTTTTGCAGAATAAACTAACATACATTAAGTCGTATTGGGAAGAATCGGCCGATTTGTCAAATAGTCTATTTCCTAATGTAAGAAGGGGTTTATAGAATGGCGGAGAAGGTAACGGCAGACTTAATCTCTGTCTGTATGCAAGTGTGGTCCGCGCAGGTTCTCCGAGGCGCTGACGCGGCTGCTGGGCTGGGCGCCGTCGCTGCTGGCGCGCTCGCTGGGGCGCGGCGGCGCGTCGGGGGCCGAGCTGCTGCTGCGGCTCATGCTGGCGCAGCTCGAACACAGACAGTACGTATTTGTCATTTTTTCCTTCTGTTTACTTATATTACTCTCATTCTGATGTATTCTTAAAGCCATTACGCAATGTCGACTAGTCGCCGACGACTCAGTCTCTCTGTGACGACACAGTTTATCGGTGGCGACTGAGGTTGTCGGAGGCCGTCTTCTGCGTTGACCGGAAACCGGCGCGGTTTTGAATAGGTCCCGAAGAAATCCACCTAACTCAGTCTCGCTCTATGTATTTGAATGAAATACCGCCTGCCGGCCTGTTTGTCACTGCGGATAACCTAACTCTAGCAGAATTACGAAGGTGTTTACTATGATGTACAGAGTACCCGGCGCGGGAGTACTGAGCGCCTGGCTGCACGCGCTGTGGCGGCCGGCGCTGCCCGGCGGCGCCCTGGCGCTGGCGGACCGCGGCGCGTGCTGCGTGCGCCTCTGGCCGCAGCTCGACGCCTACTGCCACGCGCTGCTGCAGGTCAGTACTATGATGTACAGAGTACTGAGCGCCTGGCTGCACGCGCTGTGGCGGCCGGCGCTGCCCGGCGGTGCCCTGGCGCTGGCGGACCGCGGCGCGTGCTGCGTGCGCCTCTGGCCGCAGCTCGACGCCTACTGCCACGCGCTGCTGCAGGTCAGTACTATGATGTACAGAGTACTGAGCGCCTGGCTGCACGCGCTGTGGCGGCCGGCGCTGCCCGGCGGTGCCCTGGCGCTGGCGGACCGCGGCGCGTGCTGCGTGCGCCTCTGGCCGCAGCTCGACGCCTACTGCCACGCGCTGCTGCAGGTCAGTACTATGATGTACAGAGTACTGAGCGCCTGGCTGCACGCGCTGTGGCGGCCGGCGCTGCCCGGCGGTGCCCTGGCGCTGGCGGACCGCGGCGCGTGCTGCGTGCGCCTCTGGCCGCAGCTCGACGCCTACTGCCACGCGCTGCTGCAGGTCAGTACTATGATGTACAGAGTACCCGGCGCGGGAGTACTGAGCGCCTGCACGTGCTCTGGCTACCCTACTAGCCGCCGGGAAAACGACACGAGGTTATTATAGCTGCGGCATTCTGTAGGGCGGAGATACTCCCCCTGTCAGATTGCTCAATTAAACTGGCCTTGAGAGAAACTAAATACTGCAGATAGCTAATCCAGTCTGTCCCAGCCACCTTTTTCAGGTTGTCAGTCCATCTGGATAGGGGGTGCCCTGTCTTTCGTTTGCCTTCTCTTAGCTTGCTTATTCTGCGAGCTATGTCGGTAACTTTAATTCTTTGTCGGACGACCTCGTTTCGAATTTCTATCCTTTGGAGGAACCCCAAGCACAGCTCGCTCCATAGCCCGCAGCGCGACTTTTAGTTTATGAACTAGCCCCTCCGGCATTGTCCATGTTTTGACACCGTCTTATCTTTAAAGAAAACAAAATCGTATTCAAATATTTTCAAATACTTACTTGCTACACTTGGTAATCGAACCTACTAAAATCCGAAAAAATAACATCTTGTATTTTATGCTATCAATCGATAATATCAATCATATGTTTGTTACATCCTTCAAACATGGGAAATTAAATGGGACACATATCTCGGACCTAAATCGCGAGACAAACAAGGTCCTGGCGCGCGCAGATTGTTTTGTCGTATCTATGCTTGATGAATTTGAGCACGAACACCCCTGGAGCAGCCCGTGCTATCGTCAAAAGACACTCAAGAAACGTGTACACGCATGTATGGGGCACATTTTAGGTCCATATATATGCCCCGTAAAAATATATCTTGAACCCAAAAAGTGCTCAAAATGTGAAGTGTGTGCTAAACGCACAGTACACGTTCCTTGGGTTAGTGTAGTGTAGTGGTTCTAGATAACAAAATGAAATATAATACAGATGACGTTACCTCTGCTAATAACAAAATCAAAAAGCGTAGATCCCGGCAGAGTAGAATTTGTCCACCCCCATCTCTTTCCATGCGGTGTCGTACAAGGCGACTAAGGGATGGGGCTTAACATCAGACAGATATATACAGCCCAGATTCAGCCTCAGATGAATGGCTTGAGTCAACAATAGTGCTGGAAAGACGACTATAGGCTCACCCCCAATTACGTGGGACGGAATTCAATGATTGAGGAAATGTGGGTGTCAATTCACCTCTGCCTAAACCTCCGGGGATAAAGGCGTGATTATATGTGTGTATGTTAGTAAAAAGCACCTACTTACATACATACATATAATCACAATTAGAAGAAGAGAAAGAAAGAATTCATTCATTCATTATTTAATTATTATTTTTTATTTGGAAAACAAACACACAACACTACAGTATCTTACAACTAAATTGACAACAGATTGGTTATCTTAAAACTATTTATAAGTTTTTGCATATACATATTTAGTGCTTGCCGGTACATAATACAGTCATAATAAGTTGGTCACTAAAAATAAAATTAAAATAATAACAAAGCATCTGAAATTATATATAAATTCATTCGATATTTAATGAATTCAAAAAGAATTAATAACAATAATATAATTAATTGTCGAAAAAAGTGATTACTCCACCAATAAAAGCACAGCTGTTAAGTTTAGCATAAACATAACAAAAACTCACTCTTATATCCTCGAAGGGGTAGGCAGAGGTGTTAGCACCCACATTTCGCCAGTTTATGTTTACGTTCTTAAGTTTAGAGAGAGAGAAAACATTTATTAAGTAATGATTGATGATCTAGATGGCGTGTCACATCACATCATAAAATTTTAGTATGGTCTTGCTGCCACGGACTTGAGCAACCCAATGTACTTAGCCTTCTCACCGCCCTTATGATAATTGTCTTTCATTTAGATCTTCCACATAATATACTAGAGTAACAGAATTACATATCTATACAGGAGGAAAATGCGAACGAGCATATAAACCGTTCAGTACAAAACGCAAGTACCGCGCCGTTGCTATGCGAGTGCCTCCTTCGGGCGAGTCACACGCAGCACGAGACCCTCGTCCACTACGGGTACGCGGGGCTACTGAACGCACTGCATCAACAACGGGCTGCCGGACACAAGATACACGTCGACAACGCGTTGCAGGTTAGTCGTCTTACTGAAACTATCACACTCATACTCCACCTTTGTTTAAAGTGGAATCCTCACGGAGCCGCCTCAAACCGCACGCCCTCTTAAGACATTTGTTGGCGGAGGTGAAAATGCTACTAGTACATCCCTCGCACGCTGGCTAACCCAGGGCCATCGAGTTAGCCCCCTCGGAATGCCTGTCAGCCTCACCTCCGGCAACCAACAACGACCCACAGATGGCGTGCGTTTCAGTCGGTTCGAGTCCGATATAACCTCTCCCACCGGCTCCGGCTGTATCCGTAGGATTATTTCGTAACTTAAAAAAAAAGCCCCCTCTGGATCTCAAACTCCACCTGGTTACAAAATCTCAACCAAATTCATCTGTAACTAGCTTTTGCCCGCGGATACGCTCGCCTGGAATTTTATCCCGTTTCCCATTGGAACCTATTCTCTGATTAAATAAAATGAAAAAGCGTGGTTCCCGGCAGAGTACAATTTGGAGTACCCCATCTCTTCCCATGCGGTGTCATACAAGGTGACTAAGGGATAGGGCTGGTTACATCCCAGATTCAGCTTCAGGTTCATGGCTCGAGTCAATAATAGTGCCTGGAAGACGGCAATAGGCTCACCCCCTATTACGTGGGACGGAATTCAATGATTGGAGAAATGTGGATGTTTATTAACCTCTGCCTAACCCTCAGAGGATAAGGCGTGATTATATGTATGTTTGTATGTATAAAATGTTCAATCAAGAAATCAATTTCATTTAAACAGTTTAGGTACGTAAAGAGCACATACGAACGTCAAAATTTTACAATTATGTCAAGAATTATTATGAAAATAATAAGTAATGTAAATAAACCATTGGAAAATGATTCTTTCGCTATTTCTATATGTTAATTCTACTGAGAAGATACCAGCAAGAAACTCAGCGAACTGTTTCTATATATAATCTGTATGTATTTACAAAAAAATAATATCTAAATATGTTTATAGATTCCATAACACAAGCTAGTTAAGCTGTGCTTACCATGGACCTCGATAGCGTTGTGTGGAATGTAGTGGTATATTTATATTTATTTATTTATATTTATTCATTTATATTTATTCGTTTATATTTATTATATTAGAACTAGATGTGTTATAGATATATATGTGTGTGAAGATTTATCAATTACGCTCAAAGGGCTGAAGGAATGTTGCTGAAATTTTATACAGGGATATATGCTAAAACAAATTACACATTCCAGAAAGTGTCAGCCAACATAAGTTCAGAGGAGCTGGTGATATACCGCGTGGCGACTGCGGTGCAAACGGCCCCGATGTGTCACCCATCTCACTTGACTCTGTGGCGACTGTTGCTTCACCTCTACTTACAGCGAGCCCCGGACTTTATGTGAGTACTTTCACTTCAATTACTCTTTTTGAAACTTTGTCTTCCGCTTACCAAGTCATGTTGACGTGTCTTTAGTTGTGAAGGTCAGACAGTAGTCGCTTTACGGAAAATATCGAAGCTCAGCCCTCAGATCTTAGTTAGACTAGAAAGCCAACCCCGACCAAGTTGGAAAAATGTAGATAAAAATAGATTATTAACGTATTCTATATAATAATATTGTTACGTGCACGGGGTACAATTAAATGCCGTTTACTCAACGAAGAGATTTATTAGCTCACCACAAACTAGACAATTTAATCACTAGTACACACAGTACTCTTCAACAGTTCCAGTCGCTCAGTAGTTCACAGTAGTCCACAGTCGTTGCTCAGGTCGCAGGTTGAATCTTCTTCGGTCGCTTAAGTTCGCTGTGTTGGTTATCGATCTCAAAGACAGAATGAATGGGGCAGCTGTGCGAGCGTGTTTTTATACCGCTCAATTAGGAGGGTCGAATCATCTAGAAAATTCGCGAGCGAGAAATACCTACTCTCCTTTGATCTTGCCGCCGTCGCTGACCTTCGAGTTCATTCTCGATATTTACCTATTGTTTGTTTTTATTCAGTAGGTACTCGTAGGTAGGTTGTGACTTTTTGTTGATGATTCTAAATTTTTCTATGCCAATCGGTAGAGTACCTTGTCACTAACAATGCGTTTTTATTTCTTGAAGATTCGATTATTAGTTTTCGAGATATCGACGTACGTCGTAACAATATGTTAAATACATCTCTGTCTACCTCTTCGGGGATGACAAGCGTGTATATAGGTGTACAATATACAAAAATATATAAATCATTCTATTTCAACAGGTCATCGCCACCAGTGGGGCCACTATTTTTCAGCGGATTAATAAAATCTCGCACATTAGGCCTAATCAAAAAACGCCTACAGAAAACTATCATCTACCACCACAACGAGGCCGAATCGTTACAAATGGCTAACATAATCGAATCGAATCAGGCACAACCGACTAAAAGTGTTAAAAAATCGAGTCCAAATTTAGTCGATGATAACATGTTGCCTGCGCTGACGATAGTCGATTTGGCGGGCGAATCGTGTGAGTCGAGTGATTTGGAAGATAGTAGTGAGGAATCTAGTAGAGAAGGGAGCCCTAGTACATCCTCTGGGTCGAAGAGGAATGTGGCAAGCTTGCTATCTTATCACGTGGCTGCTGAAAAGTAAGTACTTGGTTTTTATAAGTAATCCTACCCACACTTCCACAGCCATAGCTCCTATGTACCAGGATTAACAGTAGTGTTCACAGCGGTATTTGGTTCCAATAGATGCCGCTTGATGGCGCTGTCCCATTTTGGAACGCGCTAGAGTTTGACCAGCAAAATATGGTTAAAAATCGGTGGCAAATTTGAAAATCGACAGGTTGCAACACCGATGATACATCAACAAAACGGAGTTGATACCATGATTTATTTTTTATTGTTCCTTTTGTATAATGTTCTTACAATAAATTAAAGAATAAAAACATGTGCTTATGCAGTATATAGCTTGTCGACTTGTTAAACCGAAAATAACTGACGTGTTTGTACTCTACAATACAAACATTTTTTTAAGATAGTCCTGAGTATATTACTACTAATAATTCACGACCTTGAAAGTTTACCTTTATGAACATCAGACTCGATACCCCATATTTAAAATAATATTATTGGCCAATTACTATAAAATACTGGATAATTACTTAAAATTAATAATTATTTAATCATACAATTTGACCAGTATTAAAAAGAATCAATTCATTTTGAGATTTATCCGCAAATAATATCATTATATGAGTATCAAGAAGTTTTCAAAGACTATAAATACTTACTGACAGAAAAAAACTGTTGCCATATAAAAGTTTAGAAAAAATGTTTTGTTCATCTTTCGTTCAGTCTAGTGGTCTGTGTACAAAACCTTATAAAAATCCTTGGTATATGTTTGTAAGTGTATTTACTGTAGACACTAGGCCATTACATTTTAAAACGATTGGCAGGATGCTAAGCGAATACTTGTGCTGGTTGGAAGAGGGTGACAAAGCTCGCGCCTTTCCTCAGAACGCCGACATTGCCCGATATATACCCGAACACGTAAGTATATGTTCAATATACTGTCAAGTGTCAAACTACCCTACATATGGAATTACCTATTCAGAAGGCCAATTCTCATAATAAAATATGTTCCTAATTCAGTTCAATTCAGTCTTGGTCTTATCTAAATCTCACACAAAAAATGATCACGAATTTTGGGGGACTGAGCGTAGATTGAAATTAAATTTTGAACATCTTCAACATTTCTTCAATATTATATTACCGTAGGCTCTCGAGGAAGCGTGGAAGCGCTCCGTCACTCGACCAATACCTTCGGAAGACTTGGACTGCTTCCCTCTGCCGGTACCGCAGCCGCCACCCGTCGTCACCGCCCCAGATACGCCCTTCCACAAAGCTGTCGATGCTATATTGAAGATTAAGGATCTGTCGCGGAGAAGGTAACAAATTCTAAATAATAAAATTTATAATTAATGACTTGATCACACGGACCGAGTGGAGTGGCGAGACTGTGCACTCGTCGTTCAGCAATCTTCTTCGTCAAGCGGTAAAGCGGTCAGCGGTATTAGATCTGTTGAGACCAAAATTCGGCGATATGAACAGCTTTCGCAGTCGCCTCGTTGGAGTCCTCAATAGCGGTGTCTTATTTGTTTTTTCTTTATTTTCTACTAAACTACATTTTCAACAATATAATGAAATGTTAAAGTTAAATATTCTTATGACACATAGTTTTAAAGATATTTGATTTGAAAATTCATTTTCTCGAGACGCCCGATAATGCGCCATACAAAATCGTGGCACATAGTGACGTCACAGCGTGATACCGCGTAGTGCAAATGTATAGAGTGCAAAAGAATATCGCTCTTATCTCAGTCCACGTTATGTTTACACGTGTATAATAATAATGAACTTAAGGAAAAAAGTTGAGTCATCCTTCAATTTAGGTCGGCAATATTGTAATTTGCTCGCCATATGTTTTGAGAAAAAACTAATACGTTAAGCAATATTGTAATAATTCGATGAGTCAAGCCACTACTCTATGTGCAGGTATTTGGGCACAGTAGACATGATAGGAGCTGAACCACGCCCCGGCATTTGAGACAAGAAATAGCGCGCGGTTTTACTCGGTTCGAGTTCAACATAGACACCCCCGCTAGTCCTTATCCATTGGCATAAAATTGAGTACGAAATCGTCTAAGAGCCAATTCTCGTTATAAAAATCATAATTTCAATCTCTCAAATGTCAAAAAATGATGGCAGTGTGTCACGGTGGTTCGGTGGTTCAGTGCTCAGAGTATTCCCCCTGTAAGGCTAAGGTCGCGGGTTCGAATCCCGTCTGAACTGATTCAATTTTTTTCATACCTTAATCGAATAAAAATTACGAAAACACTGTTTAACGTTTCCACCCTGTATATCTCCCATGATTTGTTTCTAGGCACAACACAGCTGAGATCACGTCTCCAGTGGAAGACGTAGACTTCAAAGACTCTCGCAGCCTCGTGGCGCTCGTTGACAAACATCTCAAGGACATCGAGACACTTGCACAGTGAGTCCAACGTACATTTTTTTTATACCACTTAGGTGGCAGACCAGCGCACGGCCCACCTGATGGATAGTGGTTACCGTGGCCTATGGACGTGTGTAACACCAGAGAAACCACACTCACGCTGCCGACCCTGTAACCACAGAGTTTCTGTGCCGTCAGTGTAGAGGACAAAGCAGGACAAGCCTTTAGTCATCCCACTGACAGTACAAATTCTCCAGTGAGCTCTGGCTACCCTACTCACCGCTGGGAACACAACATGAAGTTATTATAACCGCGATATTCTGTAGGGCGGAGGTACTTCCCCAGTCGGACTGCTCAATTGGGCGGAAATACCGCCGTGTCCTACCTCATAAATGTCTGTTATATGGTCATCACAACCGGCTTAAAGAGCCGTAGGAGTTTCTTGCAAACTACAAAAGCCGCACCCGCACACGAACTCCCTGCTGCAATGAGAATTTGTCTAAAGAAAGAGAAACTCGCACCCACCTTTTGATTTCCAACCTCCCCAGGAAAAATTACCTCCAGTACACGACCTCCCATGGTCGATATGGAAGTCTCTCAATCGTCTACGCACAGGGCTCGGACCCGGGCTTAATCGCATATGACTGCGGTACCCCCGTGCATGGCGCAATTCGTCTCGTGCCCCTTGTGTCCTACCTCCGGTTTGCTCAGTCTACTGCCAACACTCACGGCGCTATCTCGCTCGCTCTCGACCTTATACTCTTTCTTTCTCTTTCAACACCTCGTCCCCCTCCACACCGCGGTTTCCTAGGGCGCCGTAGAGTGGTCGCGGTTATACTCGCCAGTCCTGATCGCATCCGGGACCTTTTTCCTTGACTGTTCAATGGACTTAAGTGACGTCATACGCCATCTAATGACCAGTGTATTTTATAGGTATTTAAACTATCATGGTCACTGACATCAGTATCCATAATAATGAAACATGGTAAATATACCGTTTATTCTGATACCAATGTATTTTAACTGTCAACAAATGCATTTCTTTCTCTTGTCATAACTGTGTAATAAGGTGCTTTTTAGTTTTGTTAACAGATGTAACCACCCATATTTCATTCAGTTAAATTAGACTTAGATGATCAAAGGATTATAGATCTTAAGCTGTCGGATTTATGCATCCAACTGTACGAGATAGTGACTTCCAATTTTTTAACAGGGAATGGTGTGACGAAGTTAACCGAATATCGTCGTTAGACAGCAAATTGTGGGAGCTAGTGACGTCACTGCGGGTCCCCCGCCCCATACCGAACGTGCGGAAGCAGTGCCCAAAGAGATGCACTCCAATCGTTTTTACTATACCGGTATGTATCATAATCCATACTAATATTAATTTTGCCGCGTGGTTTCCGGCAGAGTAGAATTAGGGCCACCCCATCTCTTCCCATGCGGTGTCGTTCAAGGCGACTAAGGGATAGGGCTGTTTAACATCAGACAGATAGATATATACAGCCCAGTCTCAGCCTCAGATGCATGACTAGAGTCAACAATAGTGCCCGGAATACGGCAATAGGCTCACCGCCTATTACGTGGGACCGAATACAATTATTGGTGAAATGTCTGTGTTAATTCAACTCTGCCTAACCCTCCAGGGATAAAGGCGTGATTATATGTATGTATATTAAATCTGTATTTTACTTTATTGAATTCTTGTTGCTGTATACGGTAAATATAATGCACTTACTGAGTCTTTCTCTGCACCACCTCTGGTTGACAGGTAGAGAATGCCTGTGGCATTAAGTCCGCCTATGTACTTGTGCATAAAGTTTAAAATAAAAAAAATGCGTAAGTAACTCTGTTTTTATTCCACGCTGGCCAGACGGGGTGGTACAGGGTTTTATTTCTAGTTTTCCTTCTCTCGCAGTGATGTCGTCTGCGTATTTTTCCGTGAGTCGCCTCATAATAAAATTCCTAACATTTACAAGGACATGAATATAGATATGTTTAAGCAGAATATAAAAACGCTACTGATTCAGAAGTGCTACTATACAGTAAGAGATTTTGTCAGTGATCTGAATATAATTTGAATAATTTAAGACTTGACATAAATTTAAATACATACTTGACAATAACTTAATTTACAGATAATCAGCTTAATTAGAGTTTGGACATTAATATATTTTAGACTTGGACATCGATTTAATAAAAAAAATCATAAATTTTGACAACCATTATAATTATGCTTACCTCTTGACATTTAATTAATTCTGACTAGTGATAATTTCCCTATATATTAAAACTATTTACTTTGTCTGATAACAGATAATTTGCACTAATTTGTAATTGTGTTTTGTAAAATAAATAGGGAACAATGTACCAGTATCTCGAGCTGCTACAATAGCTTACGAGCTTCAAAAAAATTTGTATGTCTACATTGACAGAACATGTTGAAACTTGTAACGTATTATATTATAAAATGCCACCTGTACCTACACATGTTTCCGCAAATAAAATTATCTTTATCATACGACACCCTTCGGATGAGATGGGGGTGGTGATACTTGTATTCTTTCTTCGTAACCACACTGACGTAGGTGTAATAGCCAGGGTTTGAACCTAGAACCTCTCTTTCGCAATGCTGATCCTTAACCACTAAGCTGCCGACGCTTCATATAAACACACAGATATTATCAGTATTAACATGTCTACAGGCCCAAGAGTGGTGTATATCTGTGGACACTGACCGCGGTATCAAGGAGAACAGAAACAGCGCCCGAGCTAGGATCAGGCGCCTGGCGCGAGCTCGCCCGCACGCCGCTCGTACCGCGGCCGCGCTTCATACCATTGCCAGGTAAGTGTCCTCCCCACGGGTACCGCCCTTTTCCCCCCACCAGACCTGGTAATGTTGAATTGCAGGAGGCAGAACATGAAAGTATTCCCGTCCCACTCGAGCAGTCCACCCTACACAATACTGCGGCTGTAATAACCTCGTGTTGTGTTCCCGGCGGTGAGTAGAGTAGCCAGAGCTCACTGGAGAGTTTTTGTGCTGTCAGTGGGAAGACCAAAGGATTGTCCTGATTCTGTGCTAAGCACTGACGGCACAGAAACTCTCTGTTTTTACAGGGAAGTACACGACTACCTTTTTTTTAATATAGGAAATGTCAATTGCACTTCGCCTTGCCTGATGGTAAGTTGAAGGCAGAGTCCCAAAAAAGAGGGTCACCATTACTTACATATACCATGTTACAATGGTGACACACAGTTTGACGGCCTCCGTATATGCTTTTTCACGCCCCGCTTAAAGGACTCGGGACTGTAGGAAGAAGGAAACACGTGAGCTGGTAATGAGGAAACTGCACGATTAGTTTATTTTAGCTACTTCCATAGCGTTATGTCATACGGTCTGCTGCTGTGGGGCTCAGCTGCCGATATTAAAACTATATTTGTGCTATAGAAACGAGCGATACGAGCGATCTATAGCCTCAGACCCCGTGACTCGCTGAAAGAAGTTTTCAAAGAAATTAATATTTTAACAGTTGCTTCTCAATAAATTTATGATGATGTCTTATATGTACAAAAAACCTGAATATTTTTGAAAAACTATCTGATGTACACAATTTTAATACGAGAAACAAAAATAAACTAGTTGTACCAAAACTTAGGCTTCACAAGGTTGGTGATTCATTTGTAGGAAGCTGCATAAAAATATTTAATAAAATTCCTCAGGATTTGATTAATATGCCAATAAATAAATTTAAAATAGAAGTGAAAAAAACTTTAATGAGTAAAGGTTACTATAAAGTAAATGAGTATCTTAATGATGTTAGTGCGTGGTCAACATAAGTCTCTTGCTTGCTCGCACAAAATAAATTGTAAACCAAAGCAAATTTAAAAAAGAAAAATAGATCTAATATAGTTCTCCGAGTTTTTTGCTGGTATTTTCTCAGTAGAACTAACCTACCGAACCAGCGAAAGAATCATTTTCCAATGATTTATTTTTACATTATTTAATATTTTATATTATTTCTTGACATACCCAATTGTAAAATTTTGACGTTCATATGTGCTCCTTGTGAGCCTAAACTGAATAAATGAAATTGATTCTTTGATTGATTCTTGAATGAATTGCAGGTCTTAATGCTGCCATTAAATACAGTATATTTAGGTAATAATGATTGGTATGGCGTGTGCGCAGGCGCACGCGCACCCTCGAGGCGGGGGTACGAGTGGTGGAGCGCGCGTGGATGTGCGCGCGCGCCGCCCTCTGCGGGCAGTGCGCGCCCGTGCGCTCGGTGCTCACCGCGCTCGTCACGGACCTGTGCGACGTACGTACTTCTCCTTCTTCTCCTTCTTCTTCTCCTTCTTCTTCTCCTTCTTCTTCTCCTTCTTCTTCTCCTTCTTCTTCTTTTCTTATTAATGGCTTCTACAACGAATCGCCACAATTTTGCCAATGTCAAGTAAATGTCTTTAAAATTATCAATGGCAAGACGTCAATGTCAAGATTTTTTTTATCTAGGACACGCCGTCTTGACTTCACCTCGTCTGATGGTAAGCTAAAGGCAAAGTCTCAGGATAGAGGGTCACGATTACAGACACTAAGTAATGTTACAATGGTGGCACTCAGCTTGGCGGCCTCATCAGATGTTTTTTCAAGCCCCGCTTAAAGGACGCGGGAGATTTTCAAGTTGCGGTCATTCAGAATGATTGAATGAAATTTTGAAGCATTATTTAGTATGCTAAATATTCAAATCGATTAAGTTATAGAAAAAATTGGCTCAGTCGCCGAAAGACAAGACGAAGACAAGCCGAAAGACATATGTATAGAGGAATTTGGATGGTTTCGGGCGAAGGTTTTTTGGCTTAGTGGGCAGAGCGTTCCTGTAAGAGAAAGATGGCGGGTTCGAATCCCGCCTGAACAGATCCAATTTTCGATTCAGAATGAATATTAATGTTGAAGATGAGTTTATGATATTGATGATGATGTATGATTTAAGATTGACATGCTCATTCACATTAATAATATAAAACTTGCCGGGACATTTACAAGTTCCATATATTTACAAGATCTGAGCAAACCAAATTTTCAAAACTTTTGCGAGTTTACTCAGTGAGTGTTGTGTATCGTGAACGTGATCGAGTACAGTGCGAGAACGCGGACAGTGGTAGGGGCGATGCGCGTAACAAACAAATGCGGAAGAGGGTAGACCGATATGGTCTGCCTAATAACAACTAACTCGGCGGTACACTGTAATCATGGCGCTTTCAACAGCGCCCAAATATCGATTGATCAGCGAAAATAATAAACATAGTATTAAGATGATGATGATGATGACGATTACTGATATGATTGCTCAGTAAAGTTGTGAGGACTTTACTAGAAGCTCCCTAGGGAGATTTGGAACTAACACGAAAAGTTACAATTCACTGTAATATGCCACTTTCCTTGCTTGCCATGCTTTTGAGGTGTACTAATTAATTAATTAAGATGATGATTTTCTGATTTTAATAAAGAGTCCACTCTTAACGCAAACAATTTGTCTGAGAGCTAAGGGGATATACATATTTTCATTTGCCTACCAAATGTCTGTAGCGCTGGATATGCGGCAGCGGGGCGTCCTGCTCGCAGCTGCTGTCGGCGTGGGGGAGTCGCAGCAGCACGCCGCTGCAGCAGACGCTTTGCGGCGCGCTGCTGTCGCCGCGCCGCCTGCCGCCCGCCGACTGGCCCGCGGTCTACATCGCCCTGCTGGACGCACAACTGCCGTCTCACACGGTCTTCAGTTACCTGTCTAAGGTATGTGTAAACACCTCCGCACATTTGGAAACTTTCGATGCATTGGTGGCCACAATCCACCGAATGTTGTCAAGACTTAGTCCGTAGTTATATGCACTGATAAAGCTAACTTTAAAGACGCTCTTGGATAGACATTACAACCAAATACATACATATATACATACATAAAATCACGTGTGTTTCCCATAGGGGTAGGCAGAGATCACGGATCTCCATTTGCTAGGATCCTGACATACTACTCTCGCTTCATTCACTCTCATTACATTCTTCATGCATGCTCTTCGGTTTAGAGTACTCCTGATCTGCCCCTTTTCTAAAACTTCCCCGATTTGGTCCAGGTATGTGCGCCTAGGTCTTCCCCTTCCGACGGTACCATCCACACTCGCCTCATACACCTGTAATATTTATAAAATGTGTCCAACAGTTCGAAATGTCCCGCTGGTCGGAATCTGCTGACGTCACACAACGCCGTGACATAGTGGACGCTCTGCTCCGCACCGTCCAGCGCTACGGGCCGGCCCTGGCCACCGAACACCTGATGCTGGTCGAGTTGCTAGGGGTGCACGCCGCCTCGGTGATGACGTCACAGCTGCTCGGCACGCACGTGAAGGACTGCGCGCGCGCCTCTCTACTGAACAAGCTCCCGCATTCGCACTGGGCGCATGTTGTGAGAGCTATTGAAGCTAAGGCTACTGAGGTGCCTTTTGATCAGGTAAGAGGTTTGAATTTGATAGGTCCTTCCCCCCTTTCCTGGGTTCGGTACTCGAGCATTAAGTCTCACAGGTAGAGTGGAACCTCTTAGCCTTAGGAGGGATTTTGCCTCACTGTGTGTGTTCTACCGCCTATACAATGGTTTGTGCTCAGATGAATTGTTTGACATGATGCCCGTAGCTACATTCTATCATCGCACCTCTCGCCATAGGCAGGGAATTCATCCCCACACATTGCGACCTGAGACGGTGCGCACTGTGCGGTATGAAAGAAACTTCATCCCACGCACACTCAATCTGTGGAATGACCTCCCTGCTGCGGTTTTCCCAAGCGCCTACAATATGGGGTTCTTCAAGAGGGGCATCAGAAGGTTTCTTCATGGTCGGCAGCGCGAGTGTGACACCCCTGGTGTTGCATATGTCCATAGGCCACGGTAACCGCTCTCCATCAGGTGGGCCGTGTGCATGTCTGCCAACTAAGTGGTATAAAAAAAAAAAAATTAAGTATATACGACTTTTAGCATTTGAGTCGTCCACCTATAAACTGTACAAGACTAAGAAGAATAAGTGCGATTGAAACTGACAATAAAAGGAGTTTAGTCTGATAGCTGCGGGCGCCTGTAGCCCATTCGGTTCCGCCGGTACAGTGGCGTGTCGATCCCTTCTCTCTTTACCGGGATTTGATACCCGGGTGTGAAGTACTATATAACTACTTACTATTATTGAATGAAATGTTTAAAACATTTAATATGTTAACTATTAAAATCGATTAATCTCGAAAAACACAGGAGTCACAGGAATACCTAGTATGGGAGCCAGGGTTTATAATTCTTTGTGTTTACCTTAACTTCATTGTATTGTTTGTACTATCTTAGACATGTTTGTATAAGGAAGGAATATGGCATCAATAAAGTTATTATTATTATTGGCGAATACTGGGGTCTTGATTATAGAAATAAAAAATGGGAGACGCGTCCAATATTCAGAATGAATTTAATGTATCTTAAAATGTTACAAATATAGTTCACGTATAGTACGTGGTGCGAACACAAGTTGAATCGGTGGATTGAAGATGGCGTGGCGGTCCGGCGAAGGTGGGGCGCGCGGACGGAGCTCGCTCGGGGAACCGGTTTTGCTACAGTGCCCCTATGTCATAGACACGGCGCGAACATCCTGGGGGCCCTTGAAGACCTTCGTCTTCAATGCTTCTGTTGAATCAAACAAAGGGCATAAATATTTCAACCCTCGTCTATAGGTGCCAGCAATTGTGGCAACATCAGCCACACGTGAGATCCCGTCTGACCCGGGAAACAGCTTAGAGATGCGTCCTAGACGCCAGTGTAGAGGAGGCGCGTTCTCTTCCTTGACGATCACCAAGTCGCCCAGCTGAATGGGACGGTCAGGAGCACGCCACTTGGTTCTCTGCTGAAGCTCGGTGACGTATTCCAACTGCCAACGCTTCCAGAAATGCTGCCTCAATGCCTCGAGTCTCTGAAAGCGGTCTAAGCGGGATTGGCTGATACCATCCAAAATGGGCGATGGCAGAGACGTTAAGGCGCGGCCGATGATGAAGTGACCTGGAGTTAAAGGTTGGAAATCGTTAGGGGACGAAGAGATAGGACATAAAGGACGACTGTTAAGGATGGCTTCTACTTGATTGAACAATGTTGCCAACTCTTCGTAAGTTAGGTGACAATTGCCTAAAATTCTGTTAAGATGGTGTTTCGCTGACTTAATGCCCGACTCAAACAAACCACCAAAATGTGGTGCATAAGCCGGCTGAAAATTAAATTTTATTCCTTCATCTGACGCGAAAGAGGATATAGAAGAGGAATTTGATTTTAGAAAATCGCCTATCTCTTTAGCGGCAGCGACAAAATTTCTACCGTTATCGCAGAAAACTTCTCGTGGCTTCCCACGTCTCGAGATAAAACGGCGTAGTGATAAAATAAATGATTCTTTCGATAGTTGACTCACAGCCTCTAAATGAACACATTTAAACCTAGTACAAACAAAGATGGCTAAATAACATTTGGTTATTTTGCAACCTCTTCCCTTCCTATCAGTGATCAAGAACGGTCCAGCGAAGTCGACACCAACACTAATAAATGGGAAATCAGGAGTTATGCGCGCAGGGGGCAGAGCCCCCATAAGGGGGGTGATAGATCTGGCAGCGAAGCGCCGACACGTGACACACTGCCGAGCGACAGTACGAGCTAGGTCGCGGCCGCCAATCGCCCAGACGTACTCCCTTATGGAGCCAAGAAGAAGCTGCGGCCCAGCGTGTAGAAGGCGCAGATGCTCCTGCTGAAAAAGTAGTCTAGTAAGCCTATGTTTAGCGTGTAAAAGCATAGGGTGGCGCTTCTCATAAGAATAGAAGGGTGAATTCAGGCGTCCACCTACACGTAAAATGTGTTCGCTATCTAAGAAGGGATTCAAAGATACTAGAGAAATTTTCGAATTAAGAGTTTGTTTATTTTGAAGAATATTTAATTCCAAAGGGAAACTATCAAACTGCGACATTTTCACTAATTGTTTAAATGAGGATTCGAGTTCCTCAGGCTGCAAAACTCCGGTGAGTTTACTGTCATTATGGCGACAGTTGTGCAAAAATCTAAGTAAGTATGCAAAAGAACGTTGAATGGTTTTTAGTTTGGAATATTTGTTGAAGTTAATTAACGATTCATTCATCTGATACTGACTCGTAAATGTTACGTTAACCTTTAATTCGGGTATGTCGCTATCGATAAGCTTATCAGTGGCTAACTGTGGCCAATTGCATTCGGGTTCATACAGGAAAGGGGGTCCCTTCCACCACATATCTAGCTGATTTAGTTGATGGGCATCAACACCGCGCGAGGCATAATCAGCAGGGTTGAATGCAGTGGGCACATGACGCCAAACAGAACCTTCAGTTAGCTCTAAAATAGTAGCCACTCTATTCGAAACAAAAGGTTTTAATTTGTTATGACTAGTTCGTAGCCACGCTAACACGACGGATGAGTCAGTCCAGTAGCAAATTCGCGTTATTTTGCAACGAAGCGTGCGCACGACTGCACTAGCCAGCTGAGCGCCGAGCACTGACGCACAGAGCTCCAGTCGAGGAATAGTAGTGGGCGCGACAGGACTCACGCGAGCCTTAGCGCAAAGGAGACGGACAGTGATATCGCCTCGGTCATTCATAGACTTCAAGTAAACACAAGCTGCGTACGCGTTGTTACTACTATCACAAAAACAATGCATTTCTATATAGCTAGGGACATCGCATAACACGTGCCGAGGTATTCGCAGCGACCTCAATTGAGTCAACCCATTCACAAACTTTCGCCACGATGTCTCAATGAAATCAGGCACGGGTTCATCCCAATCAATTTTAGCGAGCCACAATTTTTGTATTAATAGTTTAGGCACTATAGTTAGTAGACATAGCAGACCTAATGGGTCAAATATTTTACAAGTATCAGATAAAATAGACCTTTTGGTCGGGCAATCATTTTTTGTATTGTATTGAGTGGGGAAATGTATTATATCAGTAGCAGAATCCCAGCCTACTCCAAGAGTGTGTGAGTGTGAGCTCAGTATCAGACTGCCTGTGGGGCTGAGATCTTGACAAGAATTTAAAATAAAGGATGAGTTTGACCGAAACTTGCGTAAAGTAAAACATCCGGCCGATAGGGCCCTTTCAATTGAAACCTTAATGTCTAATAATTCATGCTCCGAGTCAGCCCCCGTTAACAGATCGTCAACTAGAAAGTCGTTTTGAATAATGGTTTTAATGTTCTCGTCTGCGGCTTCTTCTCCCAGTTGCCATAGGCAACGCGTGCTTAAAAAACTGGCACTAGAAAAGCCGTAGGTAACCGTTTTAACTTTTAATGTTTTTAACGGTTCATTTTCGTTGTTTCGCCACAAAATTAATTGCAAATTACAATCACAGTCTTGTATCAAGATCTGGCGATACATTTTCTCCACATCACCGGTTAAAACATATTTATAAATTCTAAACCTAAGTAAAATATTAAATAACGAATCCTGTATACATGGCCCGACCATCTGGAGATCATTTACTGAATAACCAGATGTGGTAGCAGCACTACCATTAAAAACAACGCGAATTTTAGTGGACTCACTAGATGGTTTGAGAACAGGATGATGTGGCACAAAAAATGAATTATCAGGGCGCCTTGTCTTTGACTCAGAAAGATGGCCTAAATCAGCATACTCGGAGATGAATTGTTGATAGGAAGTTTTAAGTTCAGGATTTCTTTTGAAACGCCTTTCCAAGCCGATGAAACGTTTTCTAGCTAACCTGTACGAATCACCTAAACAATTGGGCTCAGTAATTAAAGGAAGTCGCACACAAAACCTACCATCTTTGGTGCGGTACGTGTGAGTGACAAAATGCTGTTCACATTCGGCTTCTACGTCCGTGTGAAGTGCGGTAGACTGGGGAATCTGCTCCAGTTGCCAAAATTTCGTCAACTCCTCGTTTAAAGTATCATTTGTAGTAATATGATTGCAATGCAGGAGTGAATGAAATGAAGACTGTTTTGAGGGAGTCTTGTTAAACATAGGGCCTGCTAATAACCAACCTAGCCTAGACTTACGCATAATAGGAAAGCCCTTTCCTAAACCAATCTGCTCGGATCCAATAAGGTACCAAAAGAGATCGGCACCTATTAAAACATCTATTGGTGCTGGTTGATTGAAGTTGGGATCTGCGAGTTTGATTTTAGGAGGAAGTTTAAATTGTGTAATATCAAAATCAAAATATTTATGTGGCATTCTACCGGAGATAGTAGGTAAAACTAGACATGACGTATTCAATATTAGTTTTTTGTCATGTTTAGACTTAATGCGTATGACGCAACGCTCGGGCATAGCGGACAGTGGAATGTTACCTACACCTACCACGCTTGTATTATTGAGTTGAGGAGTCAACTGTAAGTGTTGTTTAAGGTTAGAAGTGATTAAAGAAGTTTGACTCCCACTATCTAAAAGGCATCTAACGGTGTGACATGCGTTGGTTTTAGGGTTAATAACATCAATGAGCGCTGTAGACAGTAACACATTATTGTAAGAAGTCGCCATGCCGGTCGTTACACGGTGGTCAGACGGCGGTGGCGTGTCTACCGGAGAATTGCAAGCCTGAGATACCTCTTTATGCAGTAAAGTGTTGTGGCGCCTTTTGCATTTCGAACAGGGGCCCAAACGACAACGATGAGATGTGTGACCCTTGCGCAGACAATTAAGGCAAAGCCTTATCTTTACCGCCTCGGAAATCCTCTCCTCAATGGGCTTGGAGAGAAACGAAGAGCAGTCGTAGATGCGGTGCTCGCCGCCACAGAAGACGCACGTTGCTGATGTGGCAGAAGCGGCATCTGGAGCGCCGGAAGTGGCTGAAATTTGTAATGATTTCACCGGTAACTTATGTGATTGCGTATGGGATGCGACACGCTCAGGCTTATTACGTTGGACAGACTCTAAAATATCAGCGCGAGCCTTTAGAAATTTAGTGAATTCGGCAAGTGAGGCCATGTCCTTCGAGGAGTTGGTATACTCCTCCCATTTTAAATGAGTGCTGCTGTCGAGCTTTTTAGAGACCATGTGGACTATTATTGAATCCCAATTATTAGTGGGCTGACCCAGTGTCGTCAAGGCCCGTAGATTTTTGGAGATATGGTCAACTAAACTTCTTAAGCCCTTACTCGAGTCGCGACCTACCGGCGGGATATTAAGCAAAGAATCGAGGTGGTTGCTTATTAATAGTTTTTTATTATCGTACCTCTCGCAAAGTAAGCTCCAGGCCTCCGCGTAATTAGCGGTTGTGACCTCTAAATTTTCAATTACTTGAGAAGCTTCTCCTTGTAAAAATGAATTTAGATAGTGAAACTTATGTATAGGCTTAATGCGTTCGTTTTCGTGAATCAACGAATTGAAAGTGTCTCGAAATTCTAACCATTTGAAATAAGTACCATCGAAATTAGAAATTTTAATAATCGGTAATCTAAAATTTAGGTCATCACGATGACCGTAATGCGATTGCGACTGCGAGTCCTCAGATTTGACGCTAGTGAACTCAGGCTTGTCGTTTGATGTATCAACAAGTTTCTGAGCGGCTGTTAGTAGGGAAATAAAGTCCTGTTCTATGTCCTCGCGCGCATCAAGCTCTGCCTCCAACGTGGTCGGAGATGAGGTTTCGATTTGTAATTGAACAGCGTCGAATTGTCGGAATAAGTCACGAAAGCGATCTAATTTTATTGCAAGCTCGCCTATTTCGTCTGTAGAAACATTATCATAACCGGTTACTTTGGCTAAATAATTTCTAAACTTGGTAATTCGGCCCTTTATCGAGCTCCTAGTAATAATGAGGGTAGGTAGGTCAGCCATCTTTTTACAAACGAAAAACCAAATTAAGCAAAGCGAGTACAAAAATATAATTTAAACAAAGCAACGCACGGATAAATAGGCGCAGGTAGGCACGCTAGTAGGTACCTACTCGCAAAAGAACTGTGAATAAATCGAGCGTAGGCGTATTGGTTTTATTTCGCTTGCAACGAAATAGGCAGAGCTTTTTTGTGTAGGCAAGCCTTGATAAATAAATTAGAAGAAAGTATGAGCTTATTAGAATTGACAACATGCAATCAAATAAAATGGAAAAGAAGGATTAGAATTATAAGTAGGAAAAAATGGGATTGGTACACTTCCCTGGCTAAACCTTGGCTGCGGGCGTCGTACGCTGACCGGCTGGCTTGAAGCAAGGGTTCGCTTGAAGCTGTGGTATGGGTCCTAAAGTTTTCATGTGCTTTCAGGATCCAATTAAATCTAATCTCGGCGTTCTCCGTCTTCTCAAAAGTGTAGGATAGTACCAGGCGTCTGGAATAATCTTCTCCCACACCTGGCTCCTAAGTCCAAAGCAGCGAACGGAATCCGTGACCTTTCGTCCTTCACAACTCAGCTTGCGGCATGGCAAATAAGTTTAGTGTCCAATCACGTCGGGGTCACCATATGGCGAATACTGGGGTCTTGATTATAGAAATAAAAAATGGGAGACGCGTCCAATATTCAGAATGAATTTAATGTATCTTAAAATGTTACAAATATAGTTCACGTATAGTACGTGGTGCGAACACAAGTTGAATCGGTGGATTGAAGATGGCGTGGCGGTCCGGCGAAGGTGGGGCGCGCGGACGGAGCTCGCTCGGGGAACCGGTTTTGCTACAGTGCCCCTATGTCATAGACACGGCGCGAACATTATTATTATGATTCGGTTCAGGCGAAATTCGAACCCGCGGTCTTTCCCTTACAGGTTCCCCCTGTGCTCGAATTACTAAGCCACCGAACCTCGCCTGAAGCCTATATAAATCCGTCTTGCAAAAGTCTCTAAGGAAAAGATCGCGGATTAGAACCCGCCTGACCGATTAATTTTCTTCTATCTTAATCGATACTTACTATTGCGTTGTATATCTGACAAAATGTCCTTGATTTCAGCTGGGTCATTTACTGCGGGAACTGGGCGTGATGTTTTGGGAAGCGCGCACCGGTATCAAAGGCAAAGGCCACACTGCACACCTTGGGACCTACGCGCCGTATGTAGCACGCGTGCTACACGCGCTGCTACGTGCCTTCGTAGCCGTCGCTACGAGACTCAGCTACGCGCCTGAGAGAGGTTTGTATAAAAATCAACCTTATCCTCTACGCTTTATAGTTGATGATTGATGGCATTTGATGAAATTTATTTATTTTTAACTCTATATTATACAAAGGCAGACTTAATCTCAAAGGCATTATCTTACCGTCTACCTTAGGATGATGCAGAGATGCATTGACGTAGGTCCAGGCAGAAGAATGAACTATTAACCATAAGGTTTAATGATCTAATGTGTACACATATTGATAACACACTTGTACTTTTCCACGATCAATTATTCTATCGTAGCCCACTGCTGGATATAGGCCTGTTCCAATGTCAGGAGACTTTGTTTTTTATTTATTCTTATAATTGCAAATACAGGTATATGGGATGTTATGTTCGTACAATTAGGTAACACTATATTTAGCCTTGCAGCGTGCAATATTTGTCAATAAAAAAAAAAGTTAAAGAATACAAAATTAATACATCTCAATATAGGAGCCAATAATAGGTATGTAGCACATGTCAAAAGAAAAAAAAATTCTATCATAAATAACATAAAATGTCAATAGGTATACTTGTCTATAACAGTTCATCACATACCTAAATATTTCTTTACAGAATAAAAGCACTTCTGCAACAATATTTTCTTAAGGAGTATATTTAACAATTTTATAATTAGCTTCTTCTAGAATTGACTTGGGTATTTTACTTACTGTTTCCACGCTGGCCAGACGGATTGGTACAGGGTTTTATTTCGAGTTTTCCCTCTCTCGTAGTGATAGCGTCTTCGTATTTTTTCGTTAGTCGCCTCTTACGACACTCTTCGGATGAGATGGGTTAGTAATACTTGTATTCTTGCTCCATCACCACACATATAGTCGCCGTGAGGCGATACCGGTCAGGTTCATAATAAATATCGTGGAAAAATACAAGAAAAAAAGAAAATACAAGTGTGTTATCAATATGCATTCTAATTGCTTTGAAATATCACGATGAAAGACTATTAATACTGTAGATTGATGGCACTTGGTGGAATTTGTTGTTACACATATTGATAACTCACTTGTACTTTTACACAGTATTTTTATTTGTGTTAGATCTGACCGGTTTCGCCTTACCGCATCCTTATAGGTTTACAATGACATTGGGTACATAAATATCCTTCTCAGTGTCCAGAAATCCAGTCGATAATAGGCTTAGTATATACTCAGTCAATACGGTTGCGGGTCGCCCTGGGGTGCTAATAATGCTTGCTGTTGTTTTGTTGCGTGTTACATTTTATTTTCTTTTTTGTATTTATGTTTTATTTTGTTTCTGTTGTATGATTCTCTTGGTATACAATTTGTTAGAAAGGCAATAGGGAAAATAGTGGGGGATGTGCTATTTACATTGTGATTGTGACTATGTACTTGCTTGTTTGTTTTTTATTTATATTCTTTTATTTTTGTTTGTATATTACTCGGGGCTTAAAAAAAAATTCATTAAAGGAGGGCGTGTGCGCATAATGCGTGTATTGTTTATACCTAGTACATGTTGTGTGTATGTACAGTACGGGTACGTGTAGAATGTACTTTGTTTTTTCTTTTTTTTTTTCTTTTAATAGGTATAATGGCAAACATACAGTAAGCTACCTGGTTTGGTTAGGCTACAGTCGAAAACCAGCGCTGCAGATTGTGCCTAATCTGTAGCATCAGCTGAACTGCGGCCTTTTAAACACACACTCCACACTGACACCTGTTATTAATGGCATTACTATTTTTTTTTTTGTGTGTGTTTAATAAACGTATTTTCTTTCTTTCTTTCTTTACATTTAAGAACATGTTTATATAGGAATGTTTAGAAAGGAAGCATGCCGGTGTGTTGACATCGATATTTTTAATACCAGTGTTTCCAAATTGAAAAAGATCTCATGTATTTCTCGAATTATTATCAACGTATTTATGTATCTCTCGTTATAATATGTTCTTATTTGCTTTTGCTGTTTACTAATATCTAATACTAATTATCTTGTTTATATGTGAAAACTTTTAAATGGCCTTTTCATACTATGTTACGTTATGTAAACCTTTGAGAATGCCGTAAGGCGAAACTGGTCACATCTAATACAAATAAAAAATACTGTGGAAAAGTACAAGTGAGTTCTCAATATGTGTATCATGATGAACATAATATTGATATATCTGTTCGCCCCCAGTGGCGTGGTACGCGTGGTCGGCGCTGCAGGAGTCGTGGGGCGCGTGGGTCGCGCCGCACTCGGGCTCGCTGCCGCTCCTGCCGGCCACCGTCGACGGCGAGCAGTATACCGGTATGCTGCGGCATTTCGTGGACAGCGTGCACCAAATCATGCTCGACTGCCCCGGTAAGGAACTACCTTGACTAAGACTCCATAGTCGTTGTATAATTATGACGAGTATCTGTTTTCGCTAAAACAAATACAAAAAACAGAACAAGTATTTAAGGGAGCCTTTTTTTTATATAGAACACGTCAATTAGAATTCGTCTTGTCTGTTAGTAAGCTGAAGGCAAAGTCTCAGAAAAGAGGGTCACCATTACTTACATATACCATGTGACAATGGTGACACTCAGCTTGACGGCCTCATTATATGCTTTTTCACGCCCCGCTTAAAGGACCCAGGACTGTAGGAAGAAGAAAACACGTGAGTGAGCTGGTAATGAATTCCATACGTTAGTGGTTGACAAAGGAAATTATCTTCGAACATTTTGAAGAGTTTTTCTTACAAATTAATATCTTAATATATATATTTCTTGTGTGCGTGTGTATGTGACTGAACTTCTCCTAAACGACTGGACCGATTTTGATGAAATTTTTTGTGTGTGTTCGTGGAGATTCGAGAATGGTTTAGATTTACAATTAGTATGAAATTAAAGACGTGTGTACAGGACAACGTCTGTCGGGTCCGCTAGTATATATATATATTTTTACCGCAAAACCTTTAAAATCTCCTTTACACCAATATTCTAGAGAACACTGTTTCGCGGTTCTCGTCGGCTTCCATACAACATAGCTACTCGTATTTCAGGCAGTGAAGTGCACCTGCTGCAGCACGTGTTCGAGTGGTGCACGCAGACGTACGTGCAGGCGGCGCCCGGCATCGCGCCCATGATGGCGAGCGTGACGCCCGCGCCGCCCGGCCCCGGCGTGACGCAGGAGAGCCGCGTGCAGGCCTGCACGCTGCTCGCCGAGCTGGCCCAGCTGCCGTGGAGGGAGCACCAGTGGTTCTACGGGAACAGCCTGCAGGCCACCGTCGCCTTGCAGGTAGCCTTACATTCTTTATACCACTTAGGTCGCAGACTAGCGCACGGTCCACCTGATAGAAAGTGGTTACCGTGGCTTATCGACGTGTGTAACACCAGAGAAGACACACTCGCGCTGCCGACCCTGTAAGCAAAGAGTTTCTGTGCCGTCAGTGTAGAGGACAAAGCAGGACAAGCCTTTAGTCATCCCACTGACAGCACAAATTCTCCAGTGAGCTCTGGCTACCCCACTCACACAATACGAAGTTATTATGGCCGCGGTATTCTGTAGGGCGGAGGTATTTCCGCAGTGGGACTGCTCAATTGGAAGGAGCACACGGCCCACCTGATGGAAAATAGTAACCTTGGTCTATGGACATGTGCAAAACCAAGGGAGTCACACTCTCGCTGCCAGCCCTCTAAGCATAGAGAGTTTCTGTGCCGTCAGTGTAAAAAACAAGCTTTTGGTCTCCCTACTGACAGCACAAAAAGTTTTCGGTGAGCTCTGGCTACTCTACTCACCGCTGGGAACTCAACACGAGGTTATTATGGCAGGGTTATTATTCTGTAGGACGAAGGTATTTCCCCAGTCGGACTGTTCAATTGGACAGAAATGCCGTCGTATCTTACCTCATTTTTATTTGCATCTATTGCGGAGGTGGAAGTAATATACCTCAAATACATTCGACCTTATGTGTTAGAATTCTATGCTAATTACGGAGTGGGAATTCGCACGTCACGTGGCTTCTGCTGAGTGGCATATTTGTTGTTATGACAGCGGACGTGATTTCTATATTTTATGCTTTTTTTTTTAAGTCCGCTAAATCCCTACGGATACCTCCCCACCGGAATCGGTGGTAGAGGTTACGTCGGACTCGAACCGATTAAAACGCACGCCGCCTGTGGGTCGTTTTGGTTGCCGAAGTTGAGGTTGACAGGCATATCCCTCGCACCCCGGCCGACACAGGGCCATCTCTCACGATCCGGCTCTCTCCTCGGGTGTCCCCGGAAAACGGGGAGGCGCGCCGCCGCAGCCAATCTATATTTTATGCTATAATTTATTTGTACAATTTAACTTCCTTAATATAATCGCGTCCAGCCTATCCATGATTGTCATACATCTTTATGTTGATTTTTAATAGAACTTCTGGCATCGTTTTTTAACTGTCTGTTCAGATGTGCAACTACTCGGACCGAGAGTTGGCGCTGTGGGTGTGCAACACGTGCCGCAACACAACAGCGGACACGCTGATGCTGGAGGTGGGCGACTACATCGTGCCGCACCTCGCCATGCTGCTGTATCTCTTCACAGACAACTTCCTACCGTTTCCTCAACAGGTATGAACAAATATTACGCCTTTATCCTCGGAGGGTTAGGCAGAGGTGAATTAACACCCACATTTCACAAATGATTGTATTCGGTTCCACGAAATAGGCAGTGAGCCTATTGCCGTATTCCGGGCACTATAGTTGACCTGAGTCATGCATCTGAGGCTGAGTCTGGGCTGTATATATCTGTCTGATGTTAAACAGCCCTATCCCTTAGTCGCCTTGTACGACACCGCGTGGGAAGAGATGGGGTAGTCCAAATTTTACTCCGCCGGGAACCACGCGTTTATACCTAGTCTAGCCATAAATATTGTTACGAAGAAAAAACATTTTTTTTATTGCAAATAATATTTATTACTTTTACAGTGTGTTAGTTTAATACATAAATATAAAACAATTTAAAATATAAAAAGCTTATTCGAAGTGGTCTCCATTGGCTGCAACACAGTCCTTTAAACGTTGAGGCCAGTTATCAATAGAAGCACGCACTCTTTCCATGGGAAAATTCTTCACTGCCAATCGTATGAATTGTTTTAGGGACTCCAAATTATCATAGCGTTTAGAGCAAGCCATACTCTCTAAAACTGACCATAAATCATAATCCAGCGGATTAAGATCGGGACTAGACGACGGCCAGTCTTCAGCTCTGATGAAGTCCGAAACGTTCACTTCCAACCAAGACTGCGTGGACCGAGCTTTATGACCGGCGCTGATTCTTGTTGGAAGGACCATACTTGGTTATTGAACATGGTGTTGTTAAGGGGTTTAACTACCTTCTCAAGAACGGTATCTTGATACACTTGTGCCGATGTTTTGATACCTTTTTCACAAAAATATGGCTCAGTCACTCCTTCATAGCTAACACCCCACCAAACCATCACTGAAGTCGGATAATGCCCACGTTGCACTCTGTCGACTAATTGGGAAGCTTCCTTAGAGCTTTGAGCATATCGTACGGTCATTTTGTTTGTTAAAATGTTACTCAATTGTAAAGATTTTCTCATCCGTAAACAAAATTTTTCTGTGACCTCCCTTTGCGTACCGCTTCAGTAGTTGCTTCGATTTTACCACCCTATTCTTTTTTAAATTATCAGTTAAAAAATGACCAGTGCGTCTCTTATAGGCTGCAAGTCCTAAGTCATCTTTTAAAATGCGCGACATGGTTCTGGGTGTTATCTTCATCTCCCGAGATAAAATCTTTTGCTTTCGGACAGGATTTCTTCGAATTCTTTCCCTTACTGCTTTGACCACTTTTTTCGTACGAACACTACGTGGACGGCCAGATCTTTTTCTGTCACAAACAGAGGAGGTCTCATTGTACCTATTAATAGCCCGGTACACAAATATTTGACTAATACCAAGCGTATGGAGAGTTTTAAAAATTACATTCGGCTCCATACCAACTTTGTGTAATGCAATCACAGCGATTCGGTTTTCTTTATCACCCCACTCCATTTTAATATAGCAAAATATTGTACAATGTATTGGCGCCAAAATTAGAAAACACAATGAACAATCGTATAAAAATGACAGATTCCAAATTCAAATGTAATATCTTTCTTATTTTAATTGTAACAGTATTTATGGCCAGACTAAGTATAATTTTAATGTATTTAAATGCAATCTACTGCAAATTGTGTAATATAATCTATAGCATATAAGCGCTTTGGTGTAGGACTGTAAGCTTATATTGCTAATTACTAATAAATAAATAAAGAGCAGTTCAGGTATTATGTAAGCACTAAAGGGGGAGGGGGGTCTTTGCATTGCTTATTTTTGCTGACAAGGGGGAGGAGGCGTTAAATAACTGTAATAAATCTGCTTACGTAACACTTGAACGGCCTCTAATGTGCGACTTTTGTATACTCTTTTTAATTAGGTACTTAACTAAAGTCAAACAATCTGGTAGCGACTTTATATTAAAATCACATATTAAACAAATAATTTTGGCTAAAAACTGACGAACTATACTTGCGGCACACTATGATGGCCGTTTTCACACGACTGGTTTTGTTTGTTTTCTCTTTTTTGGTGTGTGAAGTTTATTTGTCTGTGCCAGTCTCGCCATATTTTTCTTTAGTTATGCGTCTGAAATATTATAGTCTAAATATTATAGTATATACTACACAGCATTATCTAGAACAAAAGTAAGTATAGCTTACTACTACTACAGTTACGGCACGCTATGATGGCCGTTTTGACACGACTGCTTTTACTCGTTTTCTCTTTTTTGGTGTGTGAACTTTAATATCTCCTGTGCCAGACGCGCCATATTTTTCTGTAGTTATTCGTCTGACATTTTGCTGTCCAATATTAAGCGCACCAATAAAGAAAAAACGAGCAAAACCAGTCGTGTCAAAACGGTATCATAGCGTGCCGGAACTATAGTGGTACAATTTCGATTTTTCTAAATACAAACATATTGATGAACTGAGTTTTAAATAAAGCCTATTAAAAAGACACATTTATATTGTTTACATACCAAATGATGTAAACTAACCGAACCAAATGACCTAACCGAATCGAACCAAATGATCTAACCTAACCGAACCAAATGACCTAACCTAACCGCACCAAATGATCTAACCTAACCGAACCAAATAATTTAACCTAACCGAACCGAACCAAATGAAGCATAGCAACAAATTTGGACCACTTAGGACTAAAATTTAAAATTAGACTAAATAAATACAGAGATCTTGCTTTATAGAGCCAAAATCACATTACCATACCAGAAGTGTGCGTAGTCAGGAAATAATACACGTGAGTCTCCGTTTGCAGTTTCTGGAGAACGCGTGCGGAGTGCCCTGGCACCGCCTGCCCGAGCGCGCGCTCGACGAGCCGCTGGAGCAGTTCTACAGGGTGCACCACAACCTGGCGCAGCCCTACCACGAGCTGCCGCAGTTCAGGTAAACAAAAAAAATTAAAACTGTAGCTGTAGCCCCGCAGCTTCAGCCGCCTCGAATTTTGATCCCGTACCAGGAAAACCATGAGAACCTATTCTTGGGATCAAAAGCTTACTTTTCATTCCAGACTAATCTTCCTTGTACTCTATTTCGGCCAGATCCGTTCACCTAAACGGTTGAAATAATAAATTATCAATTGAAAAAAAACTACAGGAATGTGTCCAATTCCGTTGTTTGTGTGTTTTTTTTATATAGGACACGACAATTAGACTCGCGTAATGGTATGCTGAAAACAATGTTTCAGAAAAGAGGATCAGCATTACATACATATACCATGTTACATATAACTTTATTTGACTACAAAACTGTACAACTTTATTAGTAAAAAATTATAAAGTTGTTTGTGATTGTTTGCAATTCTGTTACTGTCTTGTAGCTCCCTTGGGTAACCTTGGCTCCTTCTTTTCTGAGACTTCACTTCAGCTTACTATCAAGCGAGACGAAGTCTAATTAACGTGTCCTAAATATGTATAAAAAAATTCTTTCCTACTTTTCTTGCTATATTTTTATTTTTAGAATTTAACAAGAATAGAGATTTTTTTTTCGGAGTAACCGTAGGCCCGTCTGCTGGTGCCTTCTTTATTTTATACCACTTAGGAGGTAGACAAGCACACGATGGAAACAATCTGATGGAAAGTGCTTACCGTCGCCTATGGACGTTTGTAACACCAGAGGAGTCAGTTGCGCTGTCAACCCTGTAAGCACAGAGTTTCTGTGCCGTCAGTGTAGAAGACAAAGCAGGACAAGCCTTTAGTCTTCCCACTGACAGCACAAATTATATTTTTTATATTTGACATTTAAATAAGTATTTATTGTTCACTGACATGTATAATTTTGTTTTATTAGTTATAATAATAATGTAATACGTAGGATTGACCATTTAGGTACGTAATAACCAATTTCGTATGCCCTGGAGGCGGAACATGGAAGAGCATATTATTTAATGTTACACCTTTGTACCACCTGTGTTAAACGAAATAAAATTATGATTATGATGATTATTAAGAGATTTATCCTTGAATGTACCGCGGTAGCCTAGTGGTACGGGTAATGGATTGCTGAGACGAGGACTCGGGTTTGACGCCAGGTTGTACCATGGCACACACCAATGACTTTTCGAAGTTATGTGTGTATTTATCGCAGGTTTATAAATGTCCGGTTAATGGCAATAGGCTCGCCCACCTATTTACATTGGGATCTAAACATAAACTGGCGAAATGTGGGTGCTAGAAAGAAGAAGAAAGAAAGAAAGAAAGAAAAACCTTTTTATTTTGATACAGCATCGACTAACAAATACTTATATACTATACACATTAAAATACAATAAACACAACAAATAAACAAATTAGTCACGTTGCACCAAAAAAGGAGCCAGTTCAGCATGGTGCCAGGCACAAGTACCTGACGCTGGTTTTCAACTGGCTCCTATGTGGAGGACATGTGACATAATTAACATAATTAAATTTACAAAAATAAAAAGAGAAAGGAACACAATACAAAAAAATAAAATAAAATAACAACACAATAACAGAAAAAACAACAACAACGGCCTTGTTGGGGCAGGCTAGCACCTCTGCCTATCCCTTCAGGGATATAGGCGTGAGTTTATATTTATGTTATGTCCCCCTGTACGCGCCGAGTACTGTCCCCAGGTTGATCCTGCTGGCGTGCGAGCTGGCGGTCCCGCCGGGCGCGTCGTCGGTCCGCGCGGGCCCCAAGCCGCGCGGCAAGCGCTCTCTGGGCGTGTCCCAGTGGGTGCGGGCCGCCACGGCGCCCGCTCTGACGTCACACGTGTCGGCGCACACCACCAGCCTGCTGAACACCATCGCACTGCTGGGTATGGTACTTACTTTTACTTACACACATCAACAAAGTCTAGGGAACAAGGACATTTCTAGTTTTTAGTTAAAAACCCTTTCTTGTAATAGTGAGTGTTTTATATCAATAGAAGGGTATTTTTATACCGTTTTTAATTTTAATAAAAACATTTTCATAACAAATTTTTTTTTTTTTTTAAGAAAGAATTGAATAGTGCCAATATTGAGTATTACAACCTTCTATGATTAGGCACAAAAATAACGAGGTAGTAAGAAATACAGTAATTAACCGTACTTTAAACGTTTTTAATAATCTGTAGGACCTCCTAAAGCATTAGCAACAGCTCGACAACGGCGTGGCATACTTAGTATGAGATTGTCAATCATCGTCTGTGGAATATGGCTCCATACACTGCGAAGGTGTAAAAAAAGTTGTTCTTCAGTGTTCAGATTTTCCAAAGAATCACTGAAAGCTCTTCTCCCAAGCAAATCCCAGGCATGCTCTATGGGATTGAGGTCGGCAGACTGAGCAGGCCATTCCAACGTCGTCATATTGTGCTCGCTTAACGCATTGACCACTACCCTCGCGGTGTGTGACCGTGCATTATCTTGCATGAACATAAAATCTTGACCGAACTGCTGTCGATGAGGGATTACCATGGGGTGTATAACCTCCTGAATGTATTGGTTTGCATTCAAATTGCCCCGTATCCAAACGAGGTCGGTCCTTCCACCAAGGCGAATTCCAGCCCATACCATGATTGTTCCACCTTGGTAAGGATGAACTTCTTGCGGATTCTGGAGACGACTCCGACGTCCAGGAACTCGCCATATACGCACTCTTCTCGAATCAGGATGAAAACCGAAGCAAGATTCGTCGGAAAACAGAACCCGTGCCCATTGATGGTCGGTCCACTGTAAATGTGCGTTAGCCCACAATAAGCGACGACCTCGATTTCCACGTCGAAGAGCTGGAACCCTAAGCGGTCTGCGAGCATAAAGATTGGCTTCGTGTAGTCTTCTTCTGACAGTTTGATCGCTAATAACCACTTGATGCTGAGACTGGAGGCCTGCGACCAACTGACGAGCAGTAATCGTGGGTTGCCGCCTTGCGGAATTTTGCAAGAAACGATCTTGTCGCGGGGTAGTAACCCTATTTCATCCCCTGTGACGTTCGGCAACATCCCCTGTAGACCTGTAGCGTGCCCATAATCTGCAAATTACGCTTGGTTGGGTGTTGACAGCATCCGCTACGTCGCGTTGAGTTCGTCCAGCTTGCAGCATACCAACAGCCCTTAACATCTCTTCGTGACTTAAATGACGACGTGACATGATGACTACAGTCACAAAAATGCACAAACCATACGTAAAAGACGTATTATTGATAATAAACGTTATTTACAATCAAAAAAAATAATTTTTATTTTGCCTCAGAGAAACTGCACAATCAAACACTTTTAAAAGTTTTCCCTCCATATTCGAAAATCATTACTTATTTAAATTTATTTTTAAATTTCGAACAACTCTGTAATCTACTTTATTCTATTTTTATTTATTTGCTGCCAGTTATTTGCAAAATAAGATTTACACGAAAAAATTAATAATTGGGGTCATCTTGTTCCCTAGACTTTGTTGAGGTGTTTATTTATAATAATAATGCCGCGTGATTCCCAGCAGAGTAGAATTTGGACCACTCCATCTCTTCCTATGCGATATCGTACAAGGCGACTAAGGGATAGGGCTGTTTAACATCAGACAGATATATACAGCCCAGACTCAGCCTCAGATGCATGGTTCGAGTCAACTATAGTGCCCGGAATACGGCAATAGGCTCACTACGTGGGACCAAATACAATTATTGGTGAAATGTGGGTGTTAATTCACCTCTGCCTAACCCTCTGGGATAAAGGCGTGATTATATGTATGTATGTATGTATAATAATAATAATATTTATTTATTTGCTTACAACAACTCCCAAATACTCCAACCAACATACATTTCCATCCAAAGGTTGCCAGGAAGAAATTGTGTAAAGCGATAAGGTCGCCCTTTGTACTGCTCTTGTCTTCTCAATTTCGGTAACATGAGTATTGTAATTGGCGTACAGTAAAGAATATAATAAATAAATAAATAAAATGTAAGTACAAAGGTGACAAACAATTTTCATAAATTAGCAAAATCATCGTGACATGCAAACATTAGATAGGTAGGTACAACTAATTTTATGTTTAACATAAATTGAATTTTGACAATCACTTATAAAATAGAATAGACTTAAAATAACGATGACCTACATGCACAGTTATAAATTCCCAGTATTATCACATTCATTTTTAAAATGATTAGAGTGAGAGGCAATTTTTTTAAGAATTCATTCTCAAACATTCTTAGCAACACTTACTTAAAAATTATCAGCCTCATAGCGATTTTGTTACGTGGTGTCCAGAACTGTATTACATCGAGGGGTGTGCAAATGCGCACACACACACACGCACGCACGCAAGCAAGCACGTACGCACGCACGCACGCACGCACGCACGCACGCACGCACGCACACAAGCACGCGTGCGAGCACACGCGTGACTTGAGTCAACAATAGTGCCCGGAAGACACCAATAGGTTCACACCCTACCTGGGACCGAATTCAATGATGGTGAAATGTTGGTGGTTATTTCACCTCTGCCTAACCCTCCGGAATAATGGCGTGCTTATATATATGTATGTATGTTTTACGAACAACTTTCTGTGAAACTTAAAAAGTATACATATACTTATATAGTCAGATATACTATACTTCAAAAGTATCCACTTTTTCATCAATTAATCTATCAATTAGCCCATCGCAATCCACTGCTGGAAGGTTTAGCATTAGAAGGTTTCTTCAGGGTCGGCAACGCGAGTGTAACCCCCCCTGGTGTTCCTCACGGCCATAGTCCACGATAACCACTTCCCATTGGATGGGCCGTGAGCTTGTCTGCCACCTAAGTGGTATAAAAAAGGCTCTGGCCTACTGTTTCCACGCTCTGGCCAGACAGGTTGGTACAGGGTTTTATGTCGAGTTTCCTTCTCTCGCAGTGATATTGTCTGCGTATGTTTCCATCAGTCGCCTCTTACGACTCCCGTCCGATGAGATGGGTGGTGATACTTGTATTCTTTCTCCGTCACCACACAGATAACTTTTTCATATCAAATTGTATGTGAAGGTAGTTCTTTGTCGACCGTACCTAGAGTGATGTTGTTTGTTTCCAGAGTCATCTTTGAGCAGCTCGGAAGGGGAACTTGAAGAGCTTTTGGGCCGAGCCATAGTGATAATGTGTATAGAACCAGCCGCCTCTGCAGCGTTACCTGTAAGTTTTTGAAGTATAACTTTACGCATGCTTGACTTCGGAAAGGAAGCTGGTGGAATACGTGACAAGAGTGTTACGAATAGTGTGATCGGATGAAGCAAACGAAAGTTCAGAGGGAGATATAATTTAATGAAGATAGAAAGATACAAAGAAAGGGAGAATTACGTTTTATATATTACTGTAGGGGCAAGACAGGGAGGTGTGAATACATACTTTCTTTTTCTCTCATAGTTCTCAACTTTTTAAAAATCCTAAACTATGTTGCTGTATTTTTCGAACTATTTGTTATCTCTTGTGAGTATTTATTTATAGTCAAAATGTCGTCACACATGACATGCAGATAAGCACTGCTTATAATCAATCTTGGTTTCTAATATATACAAATTGATTAAGATAGGAAAAATTCGGTACAGGCGGGATGATTCGAACCCTCGATCTTTCCCTTACAGGGGGAATGCTCTGATCACTGAGCCATCGAATCTTGCCCGAAGCCATCTACTTTGCCATTGTACTTTGAGCATGAAAAGTTAAATCATTAAATTAATGTGGTTTACACAAATTCAAAAGCGCGTTGCACGCAGCCTGAGTCGTCGGTCAGGAAGTTAGCCGGCACTGTATATGTGCTATGTCCCCCCGCAGGTGTGGGTGAGCTGGGCGGGCGAGGCGTCCCCGCGCGCGCTGCTGGCGGGCGCGGCCGCCGCCGCCGCGCTCACCGCCTACGAGCACTTCGCCGTCCTCGGCGACGCGCTCACCCGCCGCGCGCTGCTGTGCTCGAGTACGTTCTGCTCTCTTACTAGTATGTGAGGGCCCCCTTGCCGTGGTTGGGTGAGGATATCGTCCTTCCCACACGACAGAAGCCATCTCAAAACTGAAAATAACTGTGGGTCAGCCGGAGTGCGAGGGATATGCCTTAAGCAATCTAACACCTTCACGTTAACTGAAGTCCCCAGACGGCGTGCGGTTCTAGTCGGTTCGAGTCCGATCAAAAGACGGATGGAATTTTTTTCAAGAATGAAAGCCACCGGTATGGACTTCATTCAGCTTACCTTTTCAAACGTTAATATGGCAGAATTCTGGCAGAATTCCAGAAGATTCCAAGATAACAGGAGGAAAAAATTAATTGCCACGCATCTTCACAGCTTTTTTTTCTTTACTCGTATCTACGTTTACGTGAGGGAGTATACAGGACAGTATCGTAAAACAGAATCTATGAGACCGACAGCAATAGCTTCGATCGTAGTCAAAACTATCAGGATCCAGTCCCAACTCGGTGTATCTACTAAGAATATCTTAACAGCCTGGTAATAAAGATATTTTAAGTTTATTAACGTGTGTGTACACTTTTTATACCTTACCTCACTCACACCTAATTTCCGTGGCCCGCTCAGGAAGCCCTGCCCAGTGGCCCGCCATAAGCCGCTGTTACCAGCAGTCTCCGTGGCGCTCGGCGAACCAACTCGTATCACGCGCGCGCCTGCACGCCGCGTACGCGAGCGTCATTACACACGAACACGAGCCTGAACAAATACTTGCCATCTTACAGACACTACTTACCGCGGATATACAGTTGTAAGTACTATAAAAGCTAAATATGTATAGTTGCCGCCATATATCTTGACCCTAAGGCGCGAGAGTAACAATGCCCTAGCCCCAATTGGTTTGATATATAATTTATGGTTGCACATGTGAATAAGCACCCCGTGCTATTCTAGAAATACACCCAGTACGTGACCTCACTGGGCTACTTCAATGACGTCACTAAATGTTACCACTAAGCCTCGCTCTTAATTTAGCTGCAAGCTTCTCTACAGAGACTCGTAGCTAAGTGGTGTCCGAGTAAGTTTACACATTACAACGTTGCGCAATACTAGTTAGGTCCCACGTTGGGCGCCATTGAACGTTGGATGGTAGGATGGGTGACCATTTTTAATGCTAAAAAGACCTTGCTTCGGAAAGCACATTAAGCCATACGTTTTTTGGCATCAACTGCCTTGGGGAAAATATTCTCAGGATAATGATGTCGTTATAACATGTTTTGCCGCGTGGTTCCCGGCAGAGTAGAATTTGGCCTAACCCTCCGGGGATAAAGACGTGATTATATGTATGTATGTATGAATAAGCACCGCTATTCTAGAAATACACCTAACAATTGCGTACGTGACGTCACTGGGCTACTCCAGGGACGTCACAAAATGTTACCACTTAGTCTCGATCTTAATTTAGCAGCCAGCCTCTACATAAACTCAAGTGATGATCAAGTATGTTAACATATTACAAGATTGCGCAATACTAGTTAGGTCCCACGTTGGGCGCTATTGAAACGTTGGGTGGTAGGATGGGTGACTATTTTTAATACTTATCAAATCAAATCATTTTTATTCGCATAAGACAGGTACATAGGGTTGGTCAGTAGTTTACATAATATGTGCAGTGCTCTGCTCATTACATTTGATAGGTGTGCAAATTTAAAAAAGTTAAATTGCCATATAATATTAGAATGTCAAAAAAATATAAAATATTACAGTAAAACAATAATAAGGATAGCATAATTAATAATATCTAAAATATATGAATAATATGTCAACAATTAATACCTACGAATAAATATTATAAATTTGACTAAAAAAACTATTACATTTCGCTACATTTATCCTCTAAATATTCATGCAATGAATAATACCATTTATGAACCAGGAAATGCTGCAACCTTCTTTTAAAGAGATTTATATTTGGCAGATCTTTTAGCTCTTTAGGTAATTTGTTATAAACATGAGGAGCGATACGAAAATAGCTCCTGCTCTCAGGTAGGAAGTAATTTGTATGAGTTTTTCCTTGCACTTTCCACCCAATTTATCAGATCAAAACAACACTACTTTCCGAGCATGAGAAATGAAAAATGAGTGGTTGTGTTACAGCATAGACAACGAGCCGATGGTGGCGGTGTGGGTGTGCTACGCGGCGCGGATGGCGCAGCGCCTGCCGGCGGCGGGCGCGGCGGGCGCGGCGGCGCGGGCGCTGCTGGCGCGCTGGGCCGCGCCCGAGCGGCGCTCGCTGCTCAGCCGCGTCATGCAGGCCGCCAGCGGGCAGCCCACCAACAAGTCAGTCGCCACATGACTTCACGACCAATGCTATTTTTTTTAATCTTTTGGCAGGAAATTCGCTTTGACGAATGCGACCTGTCACGTTTTTCAGCACGTTCGACCCGCGCAAATACTCGACCATGCCCGCATATACCGCGTGTCGGTCGGCGCGTCTGCCGCCCGCCACTCGCTCCGCTGCGTTGGCCATAGATGATACTGTACCTTATATATAAAATTCTCGTGTCACAATGTTCGTTCCCGTACTCCTCCGAAACGGCTTAACCGATTCTCATGAAATTTTGTGAGCATATTGAGTAGGTCTGAGAATCGGCCAACATCTATTTTTCATCTCTCTAAATGCTAAGGGTAGTCCACCCTAATTTTTTTAACATTGTAAAACAACGTTTGCCGGGGCAGCTAGTAAATATATAATATAATAATAATGGTCATATGAACGATGCACGCAACCGGCGGCGGCACGCTGCGGAATGAAAGACGCCTTAGACTAGAATGTCGACTAGTCGCTGGTGACTCAGTCGACAGCAACTGTTACTTTCATTAATTCAAATACGCATAGTGACAGGTCGCTCGCCTGTTGTATTCGGCGGCGACTAGTCGACACAACGTAATGAATCGGACGGTGCGTCAAGCGAGAGAAAGAGAGAATAGATCCTGGCTTCGTGATTGAGTTCTCGTGGAATCGCATCAAACCTTATTTATAACTCATAACCCATTTATTCATAGGGACATTACACGTCATATAAATACATGTCAGCACTTTTTTCGATTAATCAAATACTTCATCATCGTAGTGTTGATTACAGTCGTGTCCGAGTGTCCCAGAGATTTGAAGAGTTTGTTCAATGAAAATACACTACCACAAAAAATATTTTTAAATCTCGTTAACAAATTGCATAGCAATATAATTACAATGTGTATATTATGTATGTGTTAATTTGACTAGAAATCAGTTAATAAAATTTCTCAGTTACACCTATGACGCATATATGCGTCACATAAATTTATGAAAGTAGTTTCAAGTGCTGTTTCTTTCTTATTCCAGACACCGAGCCCTATGCCGTTACGCACTATGGCTACTCGACCTCGACCATACATCCCGGCGTGCATTCGAGGCTGCCTTTACGTCAGCACTGACCGCCAACGTTGACGTCACAGCGTGGACCATCGCGCCACAGCCGAACAAACTAGTCACGCTAGCCATCAGACTGTACCCCAAACATGACAACTATTTCCAGTATGAATTACAATTATTATAAGATTTACGTTTCTACATAATTATGTTTAGTGTTCATTTTATAGCTAAATTCAAAATTTTGTAGCAGTTTATTTTTGCGGTTAGCGGGTACAAATTTACAAGGTGCTCGAAACCACGATGTATTTTTAGTTTTTAATTTCTTTTATGTATACTACTAGATTAATTATACAGAATAAAAAAAATATGATTGCGCCAGGAAATTACCAACCATCAACCATGGCCAACTTTTCGTAGCTGTCATACTGATGACACTACAAGAAGGCGCGCTGAATACAGATAGGTGTCAAAATTTACTACCTTATTTATTTTCACGCCTTACCCGACTCGCGCTTCGCCTAGTAACCCAGTCATTTTGTTTTTCTAAACAACTTGTCTACTAGCATACATGAAGTCATTGGTAATTGATTTATCTTACTAGAATATTCTATTATAAATGAGAAAGTTTGTGAAGGTGTTTGTTATTCGATCACGCTCTATCGGATAAACGGATCTGGAGAAAATTTGGTATAAGGATAGAATATATACTCTGGAAAATTACTAAAAAAATAGCGAATAAAAAAAGTACTGATAATTTAGCTACTTTTTGATCCCAAGATTAGGTTCACGGGAACGGGATCAAAATTACACGCAGGTGGAACCGCGGGCATGAGCTAGTTCATTATAGTTTCTTTTAAAAGGTGTGTGAGGAAGTTAATGAGACTGATATATATTGATGAATAAGCTTTATTTATTAGTTAGTAAGAAATCCAGCCTATCCCAACACACATAATTGTCCAAGATAACTGTATTACAAAGTGAACAAAAATCCTCTTTTGGTAATTTTTATTGTGTGGAAGTAGGCTATGTATTTGTGGTTGCCAACAACAACAAGACTTATAAAATGATGAAACTGCTGATAGATTTGATTATTTTGCACACTTAGTCCTAGCCCAATGCTAAATTCCCGGATCACATTTTTTGTAATGGATAAACAGTATTTTTTAATTTTATTTTTATTTTTAAATTTAATTCGAAATAATGTATAAATTAATGTATTTTTTGAAAAAATGACAAAGTAATAACAAAGTCATTTTACTTAACGAAAACTAATCTCACAAAGCCTTATAATTACACATGTAATAATAATACTTACAAGCATATCCAAATTCACATGTAAATAGTACAAGGCCTTACGTGTAGAAGCTTTTTTATGACTAAATTGACTTTAAGGAGCTTTCGCCTTAATGTTTTTAATGAAACGATATAAAACAAAAGGGAAAGACACCTAGACAGGCTTTACTACAAATTACTAAAGTTTGTTCTATGACGCACATATGCGTCATGGATATGTCTGAGGATTTTCATGACGCATATATGCGGTTAGTTATTCTCTTATGGCAAAAAAAAGTTTGACAGAACGTAAATGTATCCCTTTCTTTTCTTTTATACCAAAGTTACGATAAAGATAATTTAAAGGTTTATAAAGAAATAGAATTGTCATCAGTTTACGCGAATGTTATACATTGAAATAAAACAATTTTTGGTACATTCTATAACGGTTCATTTGATGTTATTTTAATATTTACACTCTTCCCGACATTTTTTGTTAATAGGTCTTGAAGAGAGCCGTGACCATGGTTACCAAAAATACCTGTCTGTCTCTGGGACGCTTAAACCATTGAACTGATATTGTTGACATTTGGTACGTGGGTAGATTAGACCTTGGAAAAAAAGTGGGCTATGCTTGGTCGTCTGTTATAAATAGTTTTATTTCAATATATCAAAATCAATCTCGAATTCAATCATTATCATCAGTTTATTAAACAATTTAAATGAAAAAAGGAAAAAGATTTTAATAAGAAATAAAATCAATGGTATTTTTATTAAATTAGATAGGTTTAATATTCTTTATTGTGTTGATAGACATCACGGACAGTTCCTAGGTAATTTATACTATGTGTTATGTATGTCGTGATATAATTGTATTAATTAATCGGTAAAAGCTTCGAATTTGTTGCTCAAATAATCTTAGTAAATATTTTTGAAATCAATAAACTTAATTTTATAGTAACTGTTTTTTTTTATTTCTGCCGTTTCCAATTTCTATGTTAAAAGAAGTTCAGAATGTTTGCGATATGCTACTCAGGCTCTCCTCGGGTACCACTACCATCTCCAGTAATAACATTAAAATATTAATTTGCGACTATTATCGATCCTCGTCGTGTATGGGGAGGCGCGTACATATGCGCCGCCGCCGCCGCGGCCTCCTTCGGCCAGGGTGACAGGCAGCTCCACCTGACACCCCCAGGCCCGCGCTTATGGGGGATGAAGTTATTCTACGACCTCCGACGCCCGAGTCGTCTCCGCTTGTATGTCCGTTACTCCTCATTTTCACCTCAGTATAAAACATGTATTTGACAAGTTACAATATGTCACAGGTTTCAGTGTGAACGCGATTGTGTTTTATACTTGTTTACAACTTGTTGGCTATACACACTATGCGAACGAAAAAGTAACGTCAAAGAAAACAGACGCTGTTTGATATCTAGTTCTTGAAGTATCGAAACGTTCGTGCGAAACACGATCCACGAGACCCCAAGCATTCTTCTCCAGCACCACATTTCCAGAGCATCTAACTTCTGCCTTCCCACATCTCGCAGGAATATATGGAGGAGAATAACATGCTGCGCGTACGCCAAATAATTGTGAAAAGGATAGGTAGATAGATGAATCGTAAAAGTAAACTTTGAGCAACTCAACAAGAGAAATAAACTGTCTTTAATGCAATACATACATCTATAGTAGTCGTTAGAATCTAATTGGTGAGTTTTACACACCGTGGAAAGCCGCCTCTACATATATCGACGATGCGCCGAGTCTCATTAGACCAGGCTAACAGCACTGACTTTTTTTTATACCACTTAGGTGGCAGACAAGCGCACGGCCCACCTGATGGAAAGTGGTTACCGTGGCCTATGGACGTGTGTAACACCAGAGGAACCACACTCGCGCTGCCGACCCTGTAAGCACACAGTTTCTGTGCCGTCAGTGTAGAGGACAAAGCAGGACTAGCCTTTAGTCATCCCACTGACAGCACAAATTCTCCAGTGAGCTCTGGCTACCCTACTCACCGCATTATAACCGCGGTATTATGTGCGGCGAAGGTACTTCCCCAGCCGGACTGCTCAATTGGGCGGAAACGTTTATAACGTTGTTTAAGTTGTTAAAAGTCTAACAACGGTTTAATTACAGAACTTCACTGACCTCACCTCACGGAAAATATCGAAACGGAAAGGGGAAAAGTCTCAGAGAAGACTTTAGAAAGAAAAACAAAGTTTTAATGTTATTCATCTTATATTATATATTATACAGTTTATATACATCTTATAAAATACTCAAAATTCGAATAAACGCGGACATTCCGCATCTGGTATCACCTTTCAACGAACTAAGCAGGTAAAGTATTAAACGTACCCAAATTAATAAAAGATAGCAGGGTTACTTTGGGCAATATCTAGAAAGTTTATGGTCAAAAGACAACAGGTCATATATAACCAACGACTTTGGAATAAAAAGACGAGTGACCGCCGTGCCCACTGACTTTCTGTAGCTATCATGAAGACCAAAAGCCACGCTATCCTTCTACAAATAGGTGTCAAAATTCATTGACACATTTATCCAAATCGATTAAGAAATAGAAAAAATTGGATCGGTCTAGGCGGGATTCGAACCCGCGATCTTCCTTACAGGGGGAACGCTCTGCCCACTAAGCCGCAGAACCTTCGCCCGAAACCATCCAAAATCTTCTATACACATATCCGTCCTATACAATTATCCAGTTTCTGCGTCGCAGTCCAATTTCAAAATTATTTCCCACCTCACTTACGAGATGTGTTTTTGTTATGTTCTAAGCATTAATAGGTACTTACTTTAGTTATTAGTAAAAGGTAGGTACTTACATTAGAGTCATTGTTTATAATTGACGAAAAAACTCATAATACCTTAGTAGTAATAATACTTTAGTCAGAGATAAACAAGGGGATGCAGAACTGTACAAGATCAATCTAATCACGGATACAGAACGTGGTTCCCGGCGGAGTAGAATTTGGACCACCCCATCTCTTCACATGCGGTGTCGTTCACGGCGACTAAGGGATAGGGCTGTTTAACATCAGACAGATATATACAGTCCAAACTCAGCCTCAGATGCATGGATTGAGTCAACAATAATGCCCGAAAGACGGCAATAGGCTCTTCCCCTATTACGTGGCACCGAATTCAATGATTGGTGAAATGTAGGTGTTAATTCACCTCTGCCTAACCATCCGGGGGTAAAGGTATGATTATACTATAAGTACTAACAATCATTCAATTTCTTAGAATCGTTTACCATGATAATGTATGACAATACCTAATATCGCTGCCGAAGTGGCTACGGCACTAGCCTGTTGGGTCGTTAGCGCGCTGCCCCATAGCCAGCCTGGAGGTAGCCAGCTGACAGCATGGATTGTGTCCAATAGGAACTTGGTGGTGGTAAGTGAAGCTTGGGTGAACCGCGCTGGTGCGCATTTCGTGCGCTCCGGTGACTTAAGGAGTTTGGAACACGCTTGGAGACTTCGTATTGATCTGTTGATGTTAAAGCTATTGTTAGTTCAAATCCTGGCCTTACACTACCGACGAGAACTCATTATATGTGTTTCCTTCATCATACAGTCCCGGGTCCTTTAAGCGAGGCGTGAAAAAGCATATAATGAGGCCGTCAAGCTGAGAGTCATCATTGTCACATAGTATGTGTAAGTAATGGTGACCCACTTTTCTGAGCCTTTGCCTTCAGCTTATCATCAGGCAAGGCTAAATCTAATTGACGTTTTCTATATATGAAAAAAATACACCAACAATTTAGCTCAGCTGGAGGGGTTACAGAGAATATTAGTAATTTCGGTAGCTAATATTCTTATTAAAAAAATTACAAAAAATAGGAATTTGTAATTCAATTCATTTATTTGCTTCGAATATGGTAACATATTCTACTTAAAAGTTATATGATGTAAAGTCGATGAATAGGTCCTTCAGGTCTTATTCCGAAGGCAATGAATGCATCTAAAGAAATGGGTTACAAAAAATGCTTAAAGACATTTTTGAAGGTATTTTCTTTTCACTATCTACGGCCTCTGTGGCGTAGTAGTAGATCGGTCGACTTATTATTACGTAGGGGGCGCGGATTCGATTCCCTGACAGTACAAATATTTGTATGCAGGAATATGAATATTTGCATTGGTCTGGGTGTTCCTATAAAAGAAATGTAGGTACCTATCTAAGTATGTTCATTCGCATTATAAAACCCATAACGCAAGCTAGAGTTGCGGCTCGCTATGATGGCCGTTTTGACACGACTAGTTTTGCTCATTTTCTCTATTTTGGTGTGCTTTATATTGGACAGCAAAATGTTAGACGAATAACCAAAGAAAGAAAAATATGGCGCGACTGGATCAGGAGATATTAAAGTTCACACACCAAAAAAGAGAAAACGAGTAAAAGCAGTCGTCAATAATATTTATTTTATATCTCACAACACGTTCAACCGTTAATGTCGAAGATGACAACAAAAAAACCAATGAACTCAAAGCCATTACAGAGACACTTGTTGCCCTGATGAACCAAATGCTAATTATGACCCAAACGTTAACCGATCTTATCACAAAAATGCCATTACATTCACAACATTAAAATTAGGTGTATGGAATGCCAATGGCTTGTCAAAACACTCGGAAGAGTTGAAAAAATTCCTCAAAATTCACCACATAGATGTTTTACTAATATCAGAAACGCACTTCACACCCAAAAGCTACTTCAGGATACCTGGATACAATATGTACCACACTAACCGCCCTGACAACAAAGCACATGGAGGATCTGCTGTACTCATCAGGTCTAACATCAGGCATTACGTACTACAAGGCTACTGTAAAAATTACATCCAAGCAACAAACGTCGTAATAACGGACTGGATCAGCGACATTACAGTATCGGCCCTCTACTGTCCGCCGAGATTTACTATCAAGGAATCAGAGTTTAATGACTTTTTTCAATCCCTTGGAGACAGATTTATTGCGGGAGGTGACTATAATGCCAAACACACGTTTTGGGGCTCTAGGCTTGTTCTACCCAGAGGGCGCGAACTCTTTAAATGCGTCCAAACAAGAAATATGAACGTGATATCGTCTGGTCAACCCACTTACTGGCCAACAGACAAAAGTAAAATCCCGGATGTTATCGATTTTTGTGTCAGCAAAGGAATCGTAAACAACAATATATCGTGTCAGAGTTGCTGGGACCTATCCTCAGACCACTCTCCAATCATAGTTGAACTACACACCACCGCTCAAGAATGCGCCAAAAAATGCGTTTTGCATAACAAAAAAACTAACTGGCCCCTATTTCGAGAGCTCATCGACAAAGCATTCCAGGAACCAGTTAGTCTAAAAACTGAAGACGAGATAACAGAAGCTGTTCTGTATTTCAACAACAGTGTGCAGGATGCAGCCTGGTCGTCAACCCCACCACTGCCACATAGAGGCACAGACAACTATGTAGCGAAACATATATTAGATAAAATAATCCAAAAAAGGAGAGTGAGGAAACATTGGCTGCAAAGTAGAGACCCCGTTGTGAAAAAACAACTCAATCACATCAACAGACAGCTGAAACACATTTTAGACAAGGACCGTAATAACGGATTTCAAAATTATCTCACTGGCCTGGATGCTACTGCTTCCTCAGATTACTCATTGTGGAAAGCCACCAGAAGACTGAAGCGGCCTGTTGATGTTTCTTCTCATATAAGGAAGTCTGATGGTTCCTGGGCACGGACGGACCAAGAGAAAGCCGATACCTTCTCAGAACATCTCTCAAAAGTATTTATCCCTCATTCATATGAAGGCTCTCCAGTGGATGCCGCAGAAATTACTGACTACTTGAATACTACTAAAGATAAGGAGGAAATGCCATTAAAATTTACAAGGACAGAAGTTGCTCGAATCATAAAAAAATCGGACCCTAAAAAGTCACCAGGATACGACCTTATTACAAACCGCATATTACAGGAACTACCAGAATCTGGCATAACTTTTCTGACGTCATTATTTAACGCCATGTCAAGACTGCAGTTCTTTCCCATGGAGTGGAAGGTTGCGCAAATTATAATGCTACTAAAACCAGACAAACAACCAGAAGAAGCAAAATCATATAGACCCATAAGCCTTCTACCCATCCCATCCAAAATATTTGAATCTCTACTGCTGCAACGGATGTTACCTATACTCAAAGAAAAAGAACTAATTCCTGACCATCAGTTTGGGTTCCGCAATAAACATGCCACTGTCGACCAAGTGCACAGACTAGCAAATAAGATCATGGAATCACTGGAGGCAAAGTCTTACTGTACTGGTGTATTTCTGGACATATCGCAGGCGTTCGACCGCGTTTGGCATGCGGGTCTGCTTTTCAAATTAAAATACGCCCTACCAGATCACTTGTACGGAATACTAAAATCATTTCTACGACAGCGCCAATTCATAGTACAAAGTGGGGAAGCACTGTCTGATCTTCGTCAGATCCAGGCAGGAGTGCCACAGGGTAGCGTTCTGGGTCCCATACTCTACTTGCTGTTCACTGCGGACTTGCCGATATCCGAATCACTAACTACTGGTACCTTTGCTGACGATACTGCCATACTAGCTACACATAGTGACCCAAAAATTGCCTCACAAATACTCCAAGAAGGACTAAATGATGTATCAGACTGGCTTAAAAAGTGGCGGATAAAAGTAAACGAAACCAAATCAGTCAATGTTACGTTTACTTTAAGAAGAGGATCCTGTCCTCCAGTCACACTAAACAACATTGAAGTCCCACAAGCAGATCATGTGAGATATCTTGGATTGCATTTAGATAAAAGACTTACCTGGCAAAAAAATGGTAGAGGTAGGACACGGCGGTATATCCGCCCGATTGAGCAGTCCGACTGGGGAAGTACCTCCGCCCTACAGAATACCGCGGTTATAATAACTTCCTGTTGTGTTCCCAGCGGTGAGTAGGGTAGCCAGAGCTCACTGGAGAATTTGTGCCGTCAGTGGGAAGACTAAAGGCTTGTCCTGATTTTTCTTCTACTGACGGCACAGAAACTCTGTACTTACAGGGTTGGCAGCGCAACTGTGACTCCTCTGGTGTTACAGACGTCCATAGGCCACGGTAACTACTTTCCATCAGGTGGGCCGTGTGCTTGTCTGCCAACTAAGTGGTATAAAAAAAAAAAAAAAAAAAAAAAAAAAAACATATTTTCACCAAGAGGAAACAACTTGGTATCAAAATACGAAAACTTTATTGGCTCATAGGGCGAAAGTCTCAGCTATCCCTAGAAAACAAAATACTCTTGTACAAGGCAATATTGAAGCCAATCTGGACGTACGGGATCCAATTATGGGGTACCGCATCTCACTCAAACATAGAAATCATACAGAGGTTCCAAAATAAAGCTCTACGTATGATAACCAACGCGCCCTGGTTCGTACCCAACGAACTACTACACCGTGACCTACGAATGCCCACTGTGACGCAGGAAATCGTACGCCATACCAAGTCCTATAAAGAAAGAATCCAACAACACTCAAACACTCTGGCTCGGTCACTAATGGAGAACCACAACAAAGCGCGACGATTAAAGCGCAAAATACCTCAAGACCTAATCCAATCACAGTAAATACAACTACTGTGTAAACAATGAGGATGTGACACAGGTCACATACTGAGCAAGCCAGCGATAGCACCAACCAACATACTTCTGAATGTCCCACTGAGGAGACAGATTGTAGTAATAAAAAAAAAAAAAAAAAAAAAAAAAAAAAATATCTCACAACACAAACCTGATGAATCCAAAGAACGCTGACAGCGACCAGAACAGTTTGTGTGCGGTCCTCACGCTGTACTCGAACTCCTTGGACACGGATAGTATGCCGGTGTCGATGAGCCAGCATAGCTTCTCGGCCTGAAGGTACAGCAAGGTGCTCGCACCCGCCGCCACGCCCACGGTACCCCACTTTAGACCATCCTGCAAATAGAAAAATAACTAAAATGTTTTTGTGCATGGAACGTGGAACAAAACGTGGAACAGGATTGCTACCAAGAAATGCATTTTTTTTATACAACTTAGGTGGCAGCAAGCACACGGCCCACCTGATGGAAAGTGGTTCCCATGACCTATGAACGTGTGTAACACCAGTGGAGTCACATCTGTGCTGCCGACCCTGTAAGAGCAGAGATTTTGTGCCGTCAGTGTAGAGGACGAAGCAGGACAAGCCTTTGGTCATCCCACTGACAGCACAAAAACTCTCCAGTGAGCTCTGGCTACCCTACTCACCGCCGGGAACACAACTCGAAGCTATTATAACCGCGGTATTCTGTAGTGCGGAGGTACTTCCCCAGTCGGACTGCTCAATTGGGCGGAAATACCGCCGTGTCCTACCTCCTCAAAAAATTTCATATCTGCATTTCTGCAACTTAGGGTTCGTAAGCAAGAATGAACGACATAGCATTTAGGAACCAAGAAGTTTGGTACTATTTAATTCGGTAGGGTTAATTAAGGACGGAAGAAATATCACATGCCTTCTTCGGGCCCAATTTTGAGGAATAAATCTTTCATGATGCCAATGACACACACACACACACACACACAATTTTACATGTGCGTTTCATTGTAAGCTTAAATTCTGATGGTTTCGAGTCAGTTACTTTAACTTAATTTCAAATCTTCTGATCGCCGTAGAATAGAATGGGTAGTAACCCTAGGCACTTACGCTTTTTTTGTATGATGCCTTATCAAGGTCTTCAGGGTACAAACCGAAGTCCCCAGCAAGCTGGTAGCTGCTGACAGACGGACGTAATGGTCTAACTGCAATGCTTCGATATCGCCTTTGGGATGTGGAGGTCAGATGACAGTGGCTTTACGGAACCAAATACCCAACCAAGATAACGAAGATCAACCAAATCCCCAGTTAGACGGAAGGACGCAGTTTGAAGGCTTCGGATGCGACTGGGGTTAACACTAAAATGACGAAGAAGACGGACTTAATCCGACGATTGCCAATATAATAAAGATAACACTCACCTGTGTTCCCAGTCCATAGTTCACAGCCGCCTTGAGCGCGAGCGCGTCATCATACAGCCTCATTGATGCGCGAGCAGCTGCCAGACGCGCGCTGGCCGCCAACAACTCTTTGCGGTTGGTTGACGAGCCCCAGAACTTGAGGCCATAGCTTATTAAGTTTACTACCTGCAAGTAAATACATAGGTAATCTAATCCCGCCGATCAAGGTAGAAGGGCAAACACAAGAAGTCTTGGGTTGACGTCTGGAGGGTGTCATGCGTGCAGATGGTGTGAATTGAATGAGGAAGAGTTGGAAAACGGACTCTGAGCTCCAAGGTCACCTTGGCGTCAGATGCAGTCAGGAAAATATATCTCCGTGTAGATGATGATGATGAATCTAATTTGGAGTATCAAACTTGGCAATATTACGGGAGCATCTGTCAGTCTTCATGTCCGTGCCATCGCAGTCGAATTGCAGGCGAGTCGCCTTCGCTGATATAGTCAAGTTTTGCGACTACTGTCTGGCCATACCGCCTCCACAGCCGAGCCCCGTTATGGAGGGAAGAAAAGGAGTTTTAGCTTGACCTCGTAAAAAGTGACTTAGCCGGACAATAGCAGAGAAGTGGTAGCCGGCTCCGAAGTGGAAGTCTCGATTGCAAGCTGAAAGACAACGACCATACAACCAAACTCAACCTCCAGCAGCCAACGACCCACAGACGGCATGCGTTTTAGTCGTTTCGAGTCCGACATAACTCACACGTGAGGGGGGAGAAAAAAGCAAGTGAGGAACTATTGGCTTGCTTATTAAATCTTGGTTGTATGGTCGTTGCGCTAAGATAATAATCTGATGACTCTGGGTTCAGCTCCCTGATGGAAAACCTTTAGAGTAAGGAGTAGGAATGTCCTTTCTTTGCGAGATGTCAATTATCTCATTCACCTATTAAAGGTTAAGTTACTTGGCTTCATGTAGATAGTGTATTGGGTGGAGTTCGAACCCAAAAACTTTAGAACGTACCTACCTAAGTCATTCAAATCAAATCAAATCATTTATTGCTTACCAAGTGTACATAGATCTTACAATTTATATGTAAGTAGGTACTTAAAACTTAGCGCCTTTTCCAGGCATTGCAACATTTAGGTCAGATATTTTCTTTATTGAACTAGGTAGGTACAATAATAATTATGATTTGGACACAGTTAAATTAAATTAAATCCGTTATGTAATCAAATATTTGCATTCTAAATATAGGTTTATTTATAAGTAGGTACCTACTCTAATTTATGTAACTCATATCATATGTTAAAGTATACACAGAAAAAAAAAATGTCAAATTCAAATAAAATAAATTAAACAATTTTGATTAAATGTCAATATGCCTACAATGTCAACATATATTGACATTTTATAAATTATAATGTCAATAAATGCTCACAAACAACGCTAGAATGTCAAACTAAAGTTTTTTTTTTTTTTTTTACGTGCGCAAAATCCCCACGGATACCTCCCCACCGGAGCCGGTGGAGGAGGTTATGTCGGACTCGAACCGACTAAAACGCACGCCGCCTGTGGCTCGTTTTGGTTGCCGAAGGTGAGGTTGACAGGCATATCCCTCGCACCCCGGCCGACCCAGGGCCATCTCTCACGATCTGGCCCTCTTCTCGGGTGTGGGGACTACAGAGTCCCCAACTCGACCCCGGAAACGGGGAGGCGCGCCAGGCGCGCCACCGCTGCGGCCTGCTTCTGCCAGGGTGACAGGCGGCTCCACCTGTCACCCCCATGCCGGCGGCGCTCATGGAGGGCGAAGGTCGTTCATCGACCTCCGACGCCCGAGTTGCCTTCGTACGCGGGCAGCTTGGCTCGCGATCCTTCGTCGCTCCCGCTGCCGCTCCCGCCCCGCCTCCTCCTTCACGAGCATTACTTGCTCGCAGAAGGAGGCGCCGGCCGCCCACGCATCCGCGCAGCGGACCATCGCCGCGAGCAAGGTGGAGAGCGTGAGAACTCTCACTCCCAGGGCCGCCACAAGCTCCCGCCTCGGCGTCTCCCACGCCGGACACTCGGTGTGTCAAACTAAAGTTATAATTTGCTTGCAACTTTGAACCATGATGCTGAAAATCTGTGCCGGTTCCGTCAACAATCCTCAGTAAGATTAATGAACTACTCGTATAGCTATCTAATCTAATCAACATGTAGGTATAAAGTTTCCAACTATCTAGGTACGTCTGTGATATATTTCTTCTTAGTTCTTTGTAGTAAGTATTTGTTGCTATCTGTTGACTGATTTGATGACATTCGAAAATAAACCGAACTCATCTTGACCACTAGCTGACCACCCGTCTGTTTCGCCTGAGAAAATCCTCTAGTTGCAACCTACAGGCAAACTCCTTAAACACTGTGTTGCACATACCTACGGACAACACATACCTAATTGTAATCGCGTAAGATACACACCAAAAATACAGCGGTCGAATTGAAAACCTCCTTCTTTTTGGAAATCGGTATAAAAATATACTAGGTACCTATAGCATTGGTACAACTTCCAAAATTAAATCTATAATCCAGACAAAATAAAGATTTGAGCTTGCACAAATTCGCATTAAGCTGAAAATTGGTGGTGATTTCAAATACGTCGTAATACAAAAAATATCAAATCCCCATCAATTCAGGCTCTGCGTTGATGAATCTTACTATAGGAACAACTCATTTTGTATTTAATAGATATGACTTCTTACAATTTTAAAATCGCTGAACTGGTGATCCGTAGGATAAAAAAAGTTATAGACCAATTTTGTAGGTAATTACATGATCTACAACTTTGTCTAACCTACTCATGCGATAAAACTTACATTTTACGAGAAAAATGCCAGAAAACAAGTCAAATCGATAGGGAGTTTGATATTTCTTTTATTAAGGTTGGTAAGGGGAGGTGGGAAACGACGGTATTTCCGTCCAATTGAGCAGTCCGACTGGGGAAGTACCTCCGCCCTACAGAATACCGCGGCCATAATAACCTTATGTGATGTTCCTGGCGGTGAGTAGGATCGCCAGAGCTCACTAGAGAGTTTATGTGCTGTCAGTGGGAAGACCAAAGGCTTGTTCTGCTTCGTCTTTTACACTGACGGCACAGAAAATCTCTGTGCTTACAGGGTTCGCAGCGCGAGTTTGACTCCCTTGGTTTTGCACAAGTCCATAGTCCACGGTAACCACTTTCTATCAGGTGGGCCTTGTGCTTGTCTGCCACCTAAGTGGTTTAAAAAAATGGTATATTTAAGACCCGCGCCAATGTTCAGATCTATTCGAATTTATGCAAGCTTGCCATTTTATTTTGTCTAATTTGACTGGATTACTAATAAAACTTTACTATCCAATACCTAAAAATGACACGTCCCATAAATAGATAGGTGTGTATGTACGAAGGTGTGCATATACAAAAAAGTAAGAAAAATATGGACTTAAGATTTCGTTAAATACCTACATTACGTTTTTTTTAAATCAAACACCAAAATATTTTGTACAAGTCCTGCCATATTGCCTAATGTTGATTATTAACACAAGCACCTAAACATGTGCAAGATAATATCAGTGTTTATACTCTTAACACACTTACCTTATCTCTATTAGCATGCGTTTGCAGCAGGTCAGCAAGCCCCTCAACCACTTCCATAGTGCTGTCACCAGGGCGTTAACATCCAAAATGAACGGTAGCGACCGTCACCTGCGTTATCTCAAGATAAGATACTGTCCGCACTTGATCATCCGGAAACTAAGTATGTTACATAAAACATATAAGCTATCGTGAGAACTCAAGATAGGGATAAGATTGTTATTGACATTCAGCTCCTTAAAAGGAGGTATTACCCGTGGAACATCTAGCAGATCACTTAGGTGTTCTGCCTGACCTATTTTGTACCAGTAGTTCACCTGGGTGTTTCAACGAAATTTTCTCGGACCAGTAGTTCACCTAGGTGTTCCACGATAATCTTCTCGGACCTGTATCTCACCTGGGTGTTCCACAGTAATCTTCTCGGACCTGTAGTTCACCTGGGTGTTCCACGGTAATTTTCTCGGACCCGTAGTTCACCTGGATGTTGCACGGTAAACTTATCGGACCCGTAGTTTACCTGGGTGTTCCACGGTAATCTTCTCAGACCCGTAGTTCACCTGGGTGTTCCACGGTAATCTTCTCGGACCAGTAGTTCACCTAGATGTTTTACGGTAATCTTCTCGACATGTATCTTACCAGGGTGTTCCAAGGTAATTTTTTCGGACCAGTAGTTCCCCTAGGTGTTCCACGATTATCTTCGCGACCTGTATCTCACCTGGTTGTTCCATGGTAATTTTTTCGAACCCGTGGTTCACCTGGGTGTTGTACTGTAATCTTCTCGGACCCGTAGTTCACCCGGGTATTCTACGGAGCTGTAACAGCTTCGAGTACGTTGTTAAACCTTTTAAACAATTGAAGATAATGGAAGAGTATCGGTGATTGATTGGTCGGGGCATTTTGTAGGTTTAAGCTGCCTACCACAGACATTGCAAAAATGGTATACAATTTTAAACTTTATTTCTATGCCATTAAAGTCTAAAATGAAATGAAAAGAATTTTATTACTCTTTTTCATTCTCTCTGTAAAAAAAAGACTTTTAAGTATGGCCTTTAACAGCATAGCTTTAAAGCTTAAAATGAAATGGATTTTTTAGCGGTGTCTGTGGCACGAGAGTGGTTTTGCTTTAGCTGAATCGAGGACCTGGACGCAAAAGCAGCGATATCTAAATTCTTATCAAAATAAAATGGATTATATTATTATATTTGATATGCTAATCCGCAACATTCATCGGCGATTATGTAGCGATATCGGTTTCATTTACCACTCGCAATATAGATAAAGAATAATTGAAACCAGTTTTTTTAAAAAAACAAGTTTAAAACTAAAACCCGACTATCGAAAAATCACTATATATACCACTAATACTTATAAGAAGTATTAAACAAGAAAATATCAAGAATAGCCGTGGTCGTATGCCACTTTTCCTTGGAATATATTGTTTTGTTAGACTAAGTAGCTTACAGGGTTTTAGCTTTAAATCTATTTTTATGCTTTTATAATTTTGGGGCAAACAATAGATATACTTTATACATATTTGAAATGTGCTAATTAAGCCCTTTCATTTGATACCCAACACAACATATTTATCTCAAATTATTTTTTTAACATAGTACTTTATAGCTGCTAGAGGGCGCCACAATAGATTCAGTGACACATTATATAGCCTTTACCTAGCGGACGACTAAGACGCTTCTAACGATACCTCATTTGTTCAGATCTTTTTTTTTTACGTGCGCAAAATCCCCCCGAATACCTCTCCACCGGAGAGAGAGAGAGATTATGTCGTGGGAGAGGTTATGTCGGACTCGAACCGACTAAAATGCACGCCGCCTGTGGGTCGTTTTGGTTGCCGAAGGTGAGGTTGACAGGCATATCCCTCGCACCCCGGCCGACCCAGGGCCATCTCTCACAATCTGGCCCTCTCCTCGGGTGTGGGGACTACAGAGTCCCCAACTCGTCCCCGGAATCGGGGAGGCGCGCCAGGCACGCCACCGTCGCGGCCTGATTCTGCCAGGGTGACAGGCGGCTCCACCTGTCACCCCCAGGCCGGCGCTCATGGGGGGCAGAGGTCGTTCATCGACCTCAGACGCCCGAGTTGCCTTCGTACGCGGGCAGCTTGGCTTGCGATCCTTCGTCGCTCCCGCTGCCGCTCCCGCCCCGCCTCTTCCTTCACGAGCATTACTTGCTCGCAGAAGGAGGCGCCGGCCGCCCACGCATCCGCGCAGCGAACCATCGCCACGAGGAAGGTGGAGAGCGTGAGAACTCTCGCCTCGGCGTCTCCCACGCCGGACACTCGGTGAGCGTGTGCGGCCCCGAGTCCTCACTCGCGTCCATTTGTCCAGATCTAATAAATGGTTGAGGAGCTATGAGGGAACAGATGAACCTATATACACACATACATAATACATAGCCTGCCTAAATTTATAACCCTCCTTTTGCTTCGCCGTAGTTGGGTAAAAATGACCCGAGCATTTATTTACTTAAAACACAATTCGGAGCATACCAAGTCATCGATAAATCGTTCTTACGTACGTCGTAAGCAAGTGAGGTCTCCCCGTTCCGGGGACGAGTTGTTCCGTGTATCCCACACCCGAGGAGGGGCAAATCAAGAGATGGCCCTCCTCGGTCTGTGACAAATAAAGAAATACTTTATTAGCAATATATATCAATGGAGTTATTAAGTACCATTATGCTGTGTTGCAGGACTATGTAAATATGCAAGACCGTATTTTCCTCGGATGTCACGATTGCACACCATTTGGTATTTTTCTGTAGTTAAAATAAATTATTTAACTGAGCTTATTAAATTAAGAATGGTAAAAGAGCGGTGTACGTCATAATATTTAATAGTAAATGACTTGACTATTAAATATTATGACGTCACAAAAAATTATTTCATACAAGTTTCCTTCTAACTTACGTTTTGACGTTTAGACCCAATTCAATGTAGAAAGTGTAGAAACCTTCACAGTATGTAGGTACAGTGGGCTACAGAAATCTGTATACGTATAATATGGAACTAAAGTAAGTATGAAGTGACGCCATCTTGTCAGTAAGTAATACACTGGTAAAGACCAGTATATTAACTGTAACTATACATTCTAAACTAATTCAGTCAAGTGCGATGCTTTGCAATGTAGTGTGACCACGAGTAGAAGGTAGGACACGGCGGTATTTCCGCACAATTGAGCAGTCCGACTGGGGAAGTACCTCCGCCCTACAGAATACCGCGGTTATAATAACTTCGTGTTGTGTTCCCAGCGGTGAGTAGGGTAGCCAGAGCTCACTGGAGAATTTGTGCTGTCAGTGGGATGACTAAAGGCTTGTCCTGCTTTGTCCTCTACACTGACGGACAGAAACTCTGTGCTTACAGGGTCGGCAGCGCGAGTGTGACTTCTCTGGTTACACACGTCCATAGGCCACGGTAACCACTTTCCATCAGGTGGGCCGTGAGCTTGTCTGCCACCTAAGTGGAATAAAAAAAAAACCTGTTGGTCACACCAGTGTAACGAGCTGGTGTAGCCACGCGTCTGCAGGGAAATAATGCATTTCTTTTCTTTCTCTTCTTATAACTATACTGTATGTTATAGGTGCTTTTTATTTCCGTTATTAACAGATATAATGCTATCTTTATTTCTATATGTTAAATGAGACTTAGGTGCTCAGAGGAATATAGATCTTCTTATTCTTATTTATATTCTTATTATTCTTAAGTTATATACTGATTTCTGCAGCCCACTGTACCTACATTTTTTTATTTAGTTAAACTCTGCACAAACAGACAAAGAATGCACAAAGGCGGACTTAATGCCACAGGCATTTTCTACCAGTCAACCTTAGGGTGATGCAGAGATATTTATATAACGCTACATATGCAGCATATTTTAATAAAATAACAAAATCCATTTCAAATGATTTTATTTCTTAACCTATCGAACCATATATTATTCATAATCAGGTATCAAAACACCCCGTTACACCACCCTCTATAAAATTCTGAACATAGGTAACATTGCATTGTAAAATCAGAATCACAAGTTCTAATATTTACTAGTGATGTGACTTAGAAACTTACCCATAGGTACAGACAGTATCATAATTATACAAGGTATCGGAACTTATTGCGAAATATATCTTGGAACTTACTATTTCTGCCGACGTTTCGGATTCTTTGCAGCACCCGTGGTCACGACTTGACTAGTCTTCGAGCGTCGGGAGGTATGCGGGGAACATTTTTTGAGCGCCTACCCACCATTACACTTATTATGAACGGTTAGGCTGGCGACACACCACACTCACTATGTCAGTTTTTAACGGCACTATGTTTTTTGGTTTTAGTTCTTAATCACTGGATTCCACGTTCCGGATAGTTTGAATCCATCTTCCCTATTGAAATTTTTATATTTTTTTATTTTAATGGCTTCACGCATACCTTGTATAATTATGAATTCACACCGCGAAAGTTTAAAAATAACACAGACAGTATCAAAACTCAAAAAAAAAAAACTCAAACTCATTTATTGCGAAAATGGGTAATTTATAGGTAACATTCAATAAATAAAGTATCTCCATAATCCACCTGACGGCATGCAATTTTACAGGTATTTTTAAATTAATAGCGCTTGTAATAATTATATAGAATTAAAAAAATTAAATACAGTAATTAGTCCATCAAAAGGAATAATATATGTTAGAATTTTTTCCTATCCTTGGTACAAGTCAATAATGTATACATGTCAAATAAAATTAAAATTTAAAATTTGTCATTAAATAAAGTCACACAATATGTTATTTCTGGTAATTTTGCATGTCAGTTATAAATTCGGTTACACTGTAATAGGCTTTTTCTACGAGAAATTGTCTTACTTTTTGTTTAAATACATCAATGTTCATGCTGTCTAATAATTGCTTTGGCAAGTGATTATAAACCCTAGGCGCCATACAGAGTACACTATTTGTCATCAATGCACTTTTGTGTTGAGGACAGCTAACTTTTAGACAGTGGCGCTTGCTTTTATAATGTTCGTACATCATTAAGTTAGACCTGACAAATAACACCAACTCATACATGTATAGACACGGTACTGTCAATATTTTCATGTTTCTGAAGCATGGTCTACAGCTGTCTGTTCGATTGATCTTGCAAATTGCCCTTATGCATTTTTTTTGTGCTATAAATATTTGTTCTTTTTCTGTACAGTTTCCCCAGAATATGATTCCGTATCTTAACATACTTTCAACGTTACCATAATATGCTGTCAGTACTGCGGTCTGGTTAAGTTTTTTTGTGAGCATAAACAATGCGTATGACTGAGTACTCAGTTTTGAGCAAAGGATCTGTGCATGTGTATTCCAATTTAAGTTGTCATCTATGTTAAGTCCCAAAAACTTTGTTGTTTCTACCTCATTAATGGTTTCGTCATTATATTTAATATTAGTGAGTGTCATGAGTGGAATTCTATTTTTAAATGTCATTAAATGTGTTTTGCTTAGATTAATATTCAAATTATTTAATTTCAGCCATTGTATTACATTATTAAGGGTCTTTGAAATCTCAGATTCAATCAGTGAATTATTTTTGCCTGTAAATACAATTGTGCTATCATCAGCGAATAAAATTGTCGGGTGGTTTGTTATTTTAGGCAGTTCGTTAATATAAATATTAAACAAAAGTGGTCCTAATACACTTCCCTGCGGAATACCAAGATTAGTCTCTCTATATTCCGATATGAAGCGTGTTTCTGTTCTGTTTTTGGGACATAAGCGTGTTATTTGAGTACATTGTTTTCTCCTAGTAAGATAAGATGCAATAAGATCTAGAGCCTTACCCCTTATTCCGTAAGCATTTAGTTTTTTTAACAGTAGCTCATGATCCACACAGTCAAACGCTTTTGTGAGATCCATGTAAAGTGCACAGACAGGTACCCTTTTATCTACACTATCTATGACCACGCTTAAAAAGTTGTAGATGGCCATATTTATACTTTTGCCTTGTCTAAAACCGACCTGTTCTTCTGCAAAAAGACCATGGTTTTCTAAAAATTGGTATATCCTGCTGTGTATGACCTTTTCAAAGATTTTCGATATCGTAGGTATTAAGGCAATTGGTCGATAACAGGCCATGGAACATGGATCACCTTTTTTAAATAATGGTTTGATTACTGTTAGTTTCAATTTGTCTGGATATACGCCACAGGAAATACATAAGTTAAAAATGTGACTTAAAACGTTACATATTTTTGTCGAGACTCGTTTCAGAATTTGTGTACATATTTCGTCATATCCAGTACTCTTGGTATTTTTCAAATTCATAATAATAGAATGTACTTCTTTGGGTGAAGTAGGATTTATAAATATCGAATTAGAAATATGCACTGGCACGGCTAGGTTGTTCACTTGATTACTCTTTTGAACCTGATCAATAAAATAATTATTAAACAATTTGGCTATCACTAATGGGTCCTCAACAATTTCTTTATCATTTACTTTAATGCTATGTATTTCCTTCTTTGGAACAGATATTTTTGCATTATTAATGAGCGTCCATGTAGCTTTACATGTATTACTAGCTGTTCGTATATAATGTTCATTTTGGACCCTTTTTGTAAGCCTAATAATACGTTTAAGTCTCGAAGATAATGAATTAAATTTATCACGATTTTCTTTAGTACGATTTTTCCGGTATTGCCACAAAAGACGTGTCTTGCGTCGGCAACATAACCTAATACCATTTGAGATCCATTTTTGTCGTTTCTGTACACTGATTCTGAGTTTAACTATAGGGAAACATAAACGATAGAACAAAAGAAATGTGTCGTAAAAGGCATTAAATGATTCAACAGGATCGTCATTATTAAAGCATTCTGAAAAACTAAGCAAGTTTATACAGTCTTCAAATCTTCTAATGTTATTTTCCTGTAGATCTCGTTTTTTAATAAACCAATACTTGTAAGCAACGCTAGCCTTAACTGGGCATGTTAGTAGTTGTGCCGTATGATCAGACAGAGCTAATTCAAGTATTTTAGAGTTGCATTTTGAAAAATTGTAGAAAAAGTTGTCAAGGCATGTACCGCTAATTTTACGTGTGGGTTCTATAAATGCGTGTTTCAAATTATCAAATCAAATCGGTCTTGACCAACAAAGTGCTCAAAATCATTTTAATACCTAGATTTTCCCCACTTCCTGCTGGCTGATGGTGAATGAATGAATGAATAAACATCCAGGGTCTCGATTCTGCTAAAGGAAAACCACTGTCATACCACGCACGGACACTCTTCAATTTAATTTTCGACTTTAAATCAATATCGTTAACGTCTAAAATTAAAAGGCTTTTTGCAGAGTGAACAATACAGTGTAATGAAATTTATTAATTTTGTACTTAAGCGTATAGAAATAAAATTTAATACTATTTTTTCCACTGTCTGTGGTATAACAATGATTTCACTTCAGTAGAACTGAGGATCTGTTTCTGGGAGTTGATTTAATTTGTTAATAAATATTCTATACGTTAAACAATGGTCGATTTTCGAACAACAATGGCAAAACCGGCTTTAACAATTAATCACCTAAGTACTTATTATAATTTCTATAAGAGTTACACAAATAAAAGCAAAGTAAATGACTACATAATTGCAACATACCCTGTCTGTAATATAACAAATATATACAATCATACTTCTTCTCTATGGTGTAGCGGTAGAGCGTTCGACTACTAAGATAGAGGACGAGGGTTCGATTACCGCTCAGTGCAAATATTGTATTGAATTTGCATATTTGCACTGACCTGGGAGTTTCTATATAATAAATATTACCTATATACCTAGTATATCTGTATTTACAATAAAAATACAACATTTTGTACTTGTCAATTTTTTCATACAATAATTAATTGACACATTTTAGTTTGATAGAATTATTTAAGTAGTTCTGTATGTTTTACATTTCCACAACCTGGAATAATTACTAATTAGGTTTTTCTAAATTAAAATAACTAATAAATCGACTATATAAACATGTTATACATATACAGGAAACCAGCTATTAAAATTATATTGTTTTCATTTTTTGCATCGAGCAAATGAAAAATTTATGAAGTCGTTTTCATTCAATTTTGTACTTTTAAGTACATATGAATAAAGTAAGAAATTGAAAGGCATTTTTGCCAGTAGTATAACAGTGGTTGACAAGTTCAAGAGTCTATACATATATGCACATATTTGAGCAAAACACCTCAAAAATTCATATAACACTCACTCATTTCAACATCCTTTTCTTCGCGAAATACATAGCGATTCCTATGACCGACGATGTGGTCGCAATACTAGCTACTTTGGTCGCACCGATCTTCTCTCCCCATAGCCAGCCGTTGGGCAGGCAGCTGACCGCGTGGGTGATGTCTAGACATAGCTTGCCAGCGACCACAGCTTGCAGAGCTAGTCTTACGTCTAAATTCTTTCTGGCATCAGCGCCACCATCTTCTGAAGAGTTTTGGAGGCAGTCACGACTCCACCATAGCTGGCGGATTGAGCGGGATGTTCTGGGGACAAAAAATACATAATTTGTTAATGTTGAAACGTTTAACCTCCTTTAGTTAGATGAGAATGGGGTGGATTAAGAGAATTGAAAAATGTATGCTAATGTGTTTTCGGCATAGAACGAATGATTATGTAAGTACAGTGGGTTCTAAAGCGGTAGTGAACGCGACCACTAATCAGAGCGCGGAATCCCCGTTCAATGCAAATATTTGTATGCATGAATATGGGTATTTGCATTGCTCTGGTCGTGCCTCGGAGAGCACATTAACCATCGGTCCCGGTCGCCATACGAACATCGTTGGCAGTCGTTACTGGTAGTTGGATCGCTAAAAAGTTCAACAATTTGTGTAACTGCAATGCTTGAATATTGCCTTTAGGTTGTGCAGGCCAGATAGCAGTGGCTTCATGGAAAATATTGAAAGCCGCAGTTAGACCAGCAAAGCGGATCTCAAACTGTAAGGTGAAAGCTTCGGATGCAACTGAAATTAACGCTAGGATGACGAAGAAGTGGGCTCCAATAGTGACAATTTGATACTAAAATTTTATGAAGTGACTCCACATGCCATATACTTAGTGTTAAAGTTAAGAGTAGTATCTAAACGAACGAATATAAATTCAATTTATGGTTGTCAAAATTACTGATTATGGCGAACAGAAATACTAAGTGGGCGAAAAACTGAGGGCGAACACAAACATTGAAAAAGGTAACTTTATTTTTTTTTAATTATGTAACCAGAAAAATATACATTGGATCTGAATGTCTTAGTAGTGTAACAAAAACCAAAAAGGTTTGTCGTGAAACACTACGTTTGTCGTCGAGACGTTGTACTCGGACAGAATTAGCTAATACTAATTCTATAGGTACATCAGGTAGGTAAATACTGAAAATACGATTTGGAGGTACATCGTAGAAGCTATTTATTAATCTGTGGGTACGTTATGTTCAGAACGATCAATGTAATATTATTTAAACGAACGATTTTTTATTTCAGTAACAATTTTGCAGCTCACGTCATATTCAATATTTAGCATTGATATTATTTCAAGTGTGCTGCGTTATTATATATTAAAGCATGGTGTATACAGTCTACTGCACATTTAGCGCACAATAACTACGGTGCGAACGACTTAAAAATGACATACACTTGTGTTCATGTCTGTTGACATATTCCCTTTCTACGAATTAGACAGAGCCATAATTTTTTTTTATTTTGTATGGGCCCAGGGACAGCGGCTGTTTCTTGTAATTTTTTTCGAATTTTTCACTCACAAACACATCTTTGGAATATTTTGAAGTACTTCATATATTAATTTAAATCGGTTATATACTCTACCCACTGAGTATAATTTTGGCCCACTCAGTATTTTTTCGACCAATTAAATATTTAATTCTGTCACTTGTAATTTTATCCATTAGCTTAGATTAACTGTTTCCCACTATTATGTAGCTCATTTTACGATTATTTTACGAGTCACGAATTTCACGATTATCGCTAGTTAAATAAATGTTTCGAAAACATAATTTAACGCTGCTCGGTTTAGTATTAAAATATCTTATTATCAGACATCAATTTATTATTTATTCGCACGGTTAATAATTCCCTTAAAGTTAAAACGTACTAACCTACACTAATAATATTGAATTAATTAGGCTTAGATTGTCAAAGGATTATAGATCTTAAAGTAGGAGAGGCATTATGAATCTGACTGTATCAATTAAGCAAGTATTAATTAAGTCGAAACACGACAAGGCTTGGAAAGTGGGCTCGGCTATATCAGCTCGTGATGTGTGTAAGGATAGAAGCAGTACCCCTAGCACGAAAACATATCGTAATCGTAGCGTAAACGTATCGAGAGAATGAAGCATTGCGATTGGCTGGCTTCACACACACACACAGGTTCACAGTAGGCAGGCGGCCAATCGCAATGCTCCATTCTCTCGATACGATTACGATAGTTTTTCATGCTCGGGGTACGGTGCATTACGATTGGCTGGCTTCACACACACACAGGTTCACAGTAGGCAGGCGGCCAATCGCAATGCTCCATTCTCTCGATACGATTACGATAGTTTTTCATGCTCGGGGTACGGTGCATTACGATTGGCTGGCTTCACACACACACAGGTTCACAGTAAGCAGACGGCCAATCGCAATGCTCCATTCTCTCGATACGTTTACGATACGATCATTATAGCTTTTCGTGCTCGGGGCACAGATGGCGGATTGCTTTCTCTACCTACCGCAGAGTTACCCTTCAATCTATCAATATTCAGCCCCACTTCTTATACCCTAGAAAATTGTCATTGAAAAGACATGGTCTGAAATATAGGTTTGCATAAACCTAGATCAGGCAGGTCATTAGGAATATGTAAAGTAGATATATTTATTAAATTTCTCTTGTACCTGTAAACGTTATTTTATTGCAACTATACACCTACCTAGTGAGTATGGTATTAATATACGTAGCACCATAATAAGCTTATGGCCATAAATATAAGACTATTGATAATATATACTGTACAGCCTTCTTTGATAAATAAATAAATAAATTTATTATAAAATGTTATTATTATTCGAATTAATCAATTTTCAGTGTTGACGTCCTTTTACGACAGCTCGGCTCCCTGAAATATTGACACTATCTCGACACAATAAACATATTGTTATGATTTATTACAAATTGATATCTGCGTAATCTTGAAGAAAAATAATATTTTTATGTATGGATATGTCTATTTGCACTGGTCTGGGTTTATCCGTGCCTCTGAGAGCACATCAAGCCACCGGTCCCAGTTGCCCGTGACCGTGCGCTTGTCTGCCACCTCGGTATAAAAAAAATTGCACTACGCGCAACCGGCGCGGCGTGTGACGTCACTTGGACGTTCGATTTTGTATGTAGCGTTTTTGAGGTTTGAAAGTATTTGTCGTAAGAATATTTCGTTCTAAAAGTTCGTTATACTATTAAATATACATACACATATATAATCACGCCTTTATCCCCGGAGGATTAGGTAGAGGTGAATAGACATCCACATTTCATCAATCATTAAATTCGGTCCCACGTAATAGGGGTAAGCCTATTGCCGTCTACCGGGCACTATTGTTGACTGTTTACGTTTAGTTAAGTACCCATGCATCTGAGGCTGAGTCTGGGCTGATGTTAAACAGCCCTAATCCTAAGTCGCCTTGTACGACATTGTATGGGAAGAGATGGGGTGGTCCAAATTCTACTCTACCGGGCACCACGCGGCTTATATTATTAAAGATTGGTCATTATGCGAACGTAGAAAAAAATAGCCAATCAAATAGTATAATGCTTGTGATCAGATGACATTCGTTCCAATGAAAATATCAAAGTCCAGCCGCATCTCAGTTAGACTGAAATCAACCCTAAGTTGGGAAAAGGCTCAGAGAATAACGAGGAAGTGATTGTATGTACCACTACGGAAGATCGATTTAGAAGGTTTATTACAAGGAACTATTCAATATTGGCACCTACGCGACATATAGGAAGTCATTTCTGAATGTTATTATTTTTTATGCAGATTTTAGCGTCGATGTTAGAATATTAACAACATACTTACCATAGTTTATTAATAGTTTTGGATAAAAACGCCGACTTTTGTAGTTGATTGTTTGAACAGTTTAATTTTGCTTCCAAAAATGAATAGTTTTGGTTGATTTAAAAGTTTATATCCCATTCGGTTGGATACTTAACTAAATGAAAACAAACTTGTAACGACTTTTTATACATACATACATATAATCACGCCTTTATCCCTGGAGGGTTAGGCAGAGGTGAATTAACACCCACATTTCACCAATAATTGTATTCGGTCCCACGTAATAGGGGCTCATTAACTCGAGTCATGCACCTGAGACTGAGTCTGGGCTGTACATATCTGTCTTATGTTAAACAGCCCTATCTCTTAGTCGCCTTGTACGACACTGCATGGGAAGAGCTGGGATGGTGCTAATTTTACTTTGCGGGGAACAACGCGGCAATATATTATAAACACATATTAAACAAATAAACTAGCCTAACTAACTAACTAGTCGTTAAATTTCGGTTAAAATCGGTCTTTAAAATTGCCAGATGGTTAGCGCGCAAGCCGCTCGCCAATTCTGCCGATGAACTCAAACTTAGCCCTGGCCCCCCTCCCCTTCGGGGTTTATGTTATATGTTATGTAATTTATTTCATACAAGTTTCCTTATAACTTACTGTTTTGACGTTTAATAAAAAGTAACTAATTTGACTAGCCAGTCATATATCACATACTCGTAGTAACATCTTTATAAAAAGGGAAAGCGGGTCAAATACAAATATATTAATAGGTAATTTAATATGAATGTAAAGTCCATTAACACAGATTAAAAAAAAATATAATACACATAATAATTAAAATACTTGCTAAGCGTCAGTGAATCCTGACGCTTATGTAGAATCGTCGTAGACGGGAACCCAGTCCTGACATAAGTAATTTAGCTTAACTGGAGGGGTTAGTGGATATATTAGTAATTTCGGTTGCTAGCATTCTTTTCTATCTATAAATAAATAAATATGGGTAAGATAATTATTTAGTATCCCGCAACTATGTTTCACAAAACGGGAGTCAGTTAGGAAAATATACGGCCTATTCTCAAAAGTTACTTCCACTTTATAGTTGATTTTTTTTACAAACAGAATTACAAAAATGCTGGCGACAGAACGGCTAACACAGTTTTTAAATCGTTAGATGACCGCTAGATATTACCGATACAAAACAAAGTGCTTTAACAGGTTTTTATTCTAATAGATAAGAACACCGATAAATTATATAAACTGTTCACGAAATTTACCATTGAGATACCTTGTTGCGGTAAAGGAAAAGGTTCTTGTAGTTTACAACTGGTTGCGAAAAAGGAATATAATTATTTGATTCGCAACTAGTTACAAAGTTGGGAATACGGCACAAGGGATCTCTCAAATGTACTTTGCGCCGGGTGCGACGAGGGGCGGGTTAGTAGAACAGACAATTATAATATGTAGAAAATATTATTGTGAATAATTTTGACCGTTAATTGTATTGTAAATAACAGTAAAATTAACAAATAAAGACTTTATTCGTTTACAAAGTTATTTAATAATTTTCCCGGTTGTCATACGAGCATCTATGGCGTCGTTACGGGTAGTTGAAGCCCTAAAAAGTTTAAAAACTGCTGTAACTTCAATACTTTGATATCGCTAATGGTTTGTGCCAGTCAGATGGCAGAAACTTCGCGAAAAATACTGAAGATCAGCCAAACCCGCAGTTAGATTGCGAAAAGCGGACCACAGACTCCGAGGTGAAAAGCTTTGAATGTTAATAGTATTAACTCTAGGATGAGAACGAAGAAAGTTATTTATTAACAGTAGGAAAAATACTTACTGTATGAGGGATATCAAGAGACTGGCAGCCCAGAGTGAGGTGCTAATCGTATCCAAGATTTCGCCATTACGGTCACTTAGTTTAAGCACCCCTAATTCATACAACCAGCACGCCTTCTCGACTGGCAGGAACGCCTGGTCCACCATGTTGGCAATCACGCCTAGCGCTGCTGCTGACGTCGAAGATTCCTACAAATGAGAGTTAAAGTATAGAGTAGGTACAAATATGCAATTTAACGTTTTTATTTGGGAATCATTACCAGTGTATAATAATATAATGGACTGCTAAAGTGAAATATTCGTACGACAAATAGTTTTAAAGATTAGTATTTGATTTCGAAAATTAAATCTTGAGTGGCTTGAAAACGCTCCACACAAAATCGTACTTGCGAGTGACGTCACACGCGCGTAGTGCAAATGTAAGGAGTGCAAGAGAATATCGCATTTATCTCGGTCTACGATGCGTTTATAATACTATTATTCATAATGAAAGTAATTTGAAATTTAATAAGGAACCTCAAAAGTTAAAAATTGGGACTGAATTCGATTGTTTATATTTTGACTTACTTTGAGAATTAAAAATAATGAAAAGTAATTTTTTTTTATACCACTTAGGTGGCAGACAAGCGCACGGCCCACTTGTTGGAAAGTGGTTACCGTAGCCTATGGACGTGTGTAACACCAGAGAAGCTAGTCATAGTTTCAGTTTAGTTAGGCAACATCTTATTTCGCAAGGCACATTTTTCAGAATAAACTAACATATTAAGCGGTATTGGGAATAGTCGGACGACCTTGTTAAATAACCTAATCTGATTAACGAAATGCAAGAAGCCCAAGACAGACCCCAATGGAGACACCGTGTTCCAAATTGAAGATAATCTAGCACAATGCTTAATAGTCTGTTGGGCCTAGCTGACTAATTTCCACTTCACCGGGGCTTTCCTGCACCCTCTTCCTAACTATGGGGGATTATATTGTATCATACGAAAAAGCCAAACTGAGCATAACTTTACTAGCTAGTAAAATCCTAGTAAAATATACAATTATTTGATACAGTATTAATAAAAAACAATAGATTATAAATAGAACATTCAATAAACTAAGTCCGGTTTTGTAAATTTAAATGTATTTATTTGAATTAAGTTTTATTAAAAAATGTAACATAATAATAAAATAACTAAAAATTGAAAATGGCAGTTACCCCCATATAATTCTAGATTAACAAAACAAGAGTAAGCGTAAGCTGAACCCCCAACCAGTTATAATTCAAACATGGTGATAGATTTAATCATAGCAAAATTATACTTACATGTCTTCCTAACCCATAGTTGTATGTGTGTCTGATCATGGGTATATCATCAAACAATCGTAGAAGCATCCTGGCATGGGAAAGCTGGGAGCCGGCTTTCTGCCAGGGTTTCTCATTTTTGACACATCCATATAGTTTACTCGCATAGCAAGCTAAACGGACAACCTGCAGTAAATTAAGATAGAAATTAAAAATATTGTATCATTGTCTTCCGAGCCTTTTACCAACTCAACTTGGATGTATTTTGTAACGACGCGCTCTGCGAACGTCGTCACACCGGTTTTAATTCTATTTTTGAACGAAAGGTTTCGGAGCGCGGAGTGAATGACATTTTGACGTATCGCTGTCAAAAGCACCTTTCTTCCTATATGGAGACTGAATGGTCGATATTCATGGCTTCGTAACTTAATTTCAATAAATCTCATAAAAATGAGAGTATTTTGGCCTAAAGGATAATAGTTTGTGTCCTCACAACTATCCTCTTGTGGAATTATAGTTTATTTCTGGTGAGTTGTCATTTTTTAATAGGATTCACTCTGATGGAAATCGCCACGCTCCTAATTTGAAAAATAATTGTTGGAATTCTATTGTTTCAGCTCTTAATCTGAGAATATTATGATTTCTTTTGCTATTGGCATTGTTCCAGCAAATTAAGGCGGTAAGACGCACAAATTTATAAAAAATTAGGACCTCGTGTTCATTCATATTGGAGTTTGTTCTAATGACATGCAATTTTATTACAGGTTTCCAGGTTGGAGCCGCCTTTGCCCTTTGTCTTTGCCTTTTCTCTTTTCTTTGGACCTTTTTCGGCGTTCCTTTGTCTTCGGTCATCTGCATTTCCTTAGGGAGGGTTTGGACTTTTCACCTCAAACATGGATGTACCGCATGGGCTTAAACTGAAAACTTCGCCTGCTACGAGCTTTCACGCTGCTGTGTTTACATATACTCGCCGAGGGATGCCGTGAGCTTACTTTAATTATATTTTAAATCTAAACTTCAAAATAACCTAAAAGTGCATTGGTGACATAGAATCATATTGACATAAGATCATTTTGACCTAGCTTATAAAACTCTAATTTTAAATTTAAGGTTAGATATACATTAGGAATGTATCCTTGCAACTATTTCTAAATGCACACTGGAGTGGACAATAAAACCTTAAACCTCACAGTTTGGTTTCATTTAGCTCACCTCCGGAAGATTAAAAGTTTCCAATATCCGCTGATTATCTTAGGCATGTGTATCTCCAAGGCGCCCGAACTTTTATGGTAATGTACTTACAAACCAATTTTATTTATATTTCTTTTAAATAGGAGATTACACACTTACTTCTTTCATTGTCATATGACACATATTTTTTTATTATTACATCTGACGCTTGCGAACCAATTTTTTTTTACTTTGTAATAACACATATTTCTTAATTATTACAATTTTCAGTCTAATTATCAAATTGCAAAACTTTGATATTTTCCATGAAGTGACTGCAACTGACTTCAATCAGTCACTGTTGATATCGGAGTTCTGCAGTGAGATCACATTTTGGAACTTTTTAGGGGTTCAACTAACCATAATGAATGCTGTAGATGTTTGTATGGAAACTGTTCAATACTATTTATTAAATAGATTATAAAAATAAAAGCTGTCTTAATTATAAAAAAATTATCCATCTCAGCATGCAGGAAATCCTGCATGGTGCATGCAATGCCTGATGGCTAAGCTTGACTAGTTTTTTTATTTTTTTATACGAAGTTATTATGGCCGCGGTATTCTGGAGGATAGAGGTACTTCCCCAGTCGGACTGCTCAATTGGGCGGAAATACCGTCGTGTCCTACCTCCTAGTTACAAATCACAGTTGTGAATACGGTACTTCACTGGGGTGAAGGCCTCGGATACAACTGGATAAATGCAATGACAATGAATAGATATTACTCATATTATTTAAAATTATTATTTAAATTTTATATAAATTATAAAGATAAATTTATACATTATAATTCATGAATAAAAATTAGAAAGGTAACTTTAAAGTACACATTAACTACAAATCTGGTTATTGACTTGTACGACCGGTGTAAGTATTTAATACCAAGGCCGTATAGCTTCCGCATACCTTACCTTATCTCTGCCATTGTAGCTGTCCAGCAGCTCACAGATATCTTCTACTATCGAAGACATTTCACCAAGTAAAAATTCACTTTCCGATATAGGGGAACTTTGCAACAAAAAATCACTGATAAGTTATCAGAGCGGACTTACAATATCCGCAACGCGGAGTTGATTCTGCAGCACTAGACTGACTAGAATAGATAAGTATTACATTTCTCCAAGCTTGTTGTGTTTCGCAACCTTGATAGTTTTTAATTTGCTTTCGAAACGACAACGACAAGCTTGAACAGCTGATGATGACGTGTGGATTTGACAGTTGACGTCTATAGTGATGATTCCTTAATATTTGGAAACGAATTATAATCGCGGCACGGTTTTATCAAGCGATTACAAATGTGGGGTTCCTCAATAAGACCATCATTAAGTTCTTATAGCATTGGTACTTCGGCAGCAAACAACAAGTCACACAAGTGTGATGCTCTTGGTCCTATACAACCAATTTTCCATGTGAGTGGGCCGAAATGAAAACCGTAAAACGAAAAACTAAACTATCGCATCCATCAGTTGATATCACATCATTATTAAAACAATCTGACATTTTCTATTGCGTTCAGAAATGTTATCAAAATAAATATTGACATGTCAAATGTCAATGTAAAATCTTCGAAATCGTACTAATGTTTTGCAAAATATTATGAAATTAACAAAATGAAGACTTTCTCAATAAATGACATACCTGAATTTTCGAATAAGCAACGTATTGTTGTGGTCGGTGTTATCGGGAAGACCCCATATCGGTACCCTAACAAAACGGCTCCACTTTTACCATCTGCCCAGACTGAAGAAGTAAGAATTGTAACCATTTTCTCTTCTAAACTATCATCAATCTATACTTCTTATGCTTGGCTTGTCCTGTCTCGTAGTCAGTTCCAATTCACTATGAGAGGATTAGTTTACAACACACTAGAAAGTGCTATTGTTGTAGTACATTATGTAGAGAGCAGCCAGTACATTATGTATTATGAAACCATTGGAAAATTTAATGGAAAATGTAATTAATAAACCAAATTTATCCCACAGAAAAACTTTAATTTACTGTAAGATTGAATTGTAATACTTTTGTTGCATCTGTCTAAATAAATAGGTTACATTTTAACAAGTGAATACTCAAGACGAGACTTGAACCACTGACTAGACCCTTACAGGATGAATGCGCTGACCACTACATGAACACATCCTTAGGTTATAGATCATTATATTTTTTTATTAAATTTTTTATATTATTTCAGAATGGCATTGAGTGCTTTTGGGATGAACGACGCAGCATACTATACTTACATGCGGTCACTTATCTTGATACTAAACGCCTAACCAGTCTTGCGGCTAACCTCAATGATGACTCAGGGACCAAAGGTTCAGAGAAGGAAGCTGATGTAGCAAATTGGCTTGTAGCATCTGGCGAACTGGCTTCCGAGTCTTGTAAAGCTATAGCCCTGCTCTTCCATTTATGTCATATTGTGGTGCTCTCGTCACCAACATCAGTGTTTGATCTTGGATATCTGCAGCTTTTCAAAGCTATTGATGCTTACAGGTCAGTGACAATTATTTTTTAATATTATGTGATGTCTATGAAAGTCCTACTACCCATACTTTAAAAAAAAGTACTAAAGGAACATACAACCCATAAGAAAGTGCCCACAATGGCAATAAGCTCGTCCCCTATTTTTAGAGCTGGAATTTTAATTTGGTTGTTAATAAACCTCTACATTTTCAGGGATTTACAAGTGTGAATAAATGTAACAAGGAAAATAAAAACATTTTACAATCCAAAATATTAGCTCATGAACACATGTGTTCGCTGCGTACCCTCTTTTGAAAGAGGTGTGACTATTTAAATAAGGAAATTAACTATGGTCCACAGACCTTAATATAAACTTCACCATTTCTGTTTTCAGAACTGAGTTGATTGCCCGCACCACAGCTGCTCTTGTTGATGCCAACGTCACGGGTACTTGGGAGTCCCACGGACGCTGTTGCTGTCCTCGTCTGCTGTTCCACTTCCGACGCGCCCCCACCCCGCTCAGAAAGGCGCCAGCTGCCCTGAAGAGATTAGAGCATGCTGTTGAAGACCAGCTGTACTTTATTTTGCGGAAGGCTCGAATTATTACAAATGTGTGGTGAGATATTATGAAAGTGTAGCGACTTGATAGTGGAACCTAAATTTCAACTTATAATATAATTTGCTTCACCTGAGAATAAATTGGCAAAAATAACAGCCTCTGTGGCGTGGCGGTAGTGAACGCGACTGCTACGCAGGAGGCGCGGGTTCGATCCCCGCTCAGTGTAAATATTTGTATGCATGAATATGGGTATTTGCATTGATCTGAGTGTTTCTATGTATAATATGTGTGTAATTACAAAAAAAAAAAAGTATTCAAGGATGTTTATCCGTATTCTAGATTCCATAACACAAGCTAGTTAAGCTATGCTTACCATGGGTCTAGATAGCGTTGTGTAGAATGTTGTAGAACATAAAACTCGTATGCAGAGCTATAAAAGAAAATAATAAACATCTTTGAAACCTTAGACTTTGAGGCAGCAAGGTCTTCTGTTTCAGCATTGTTCCCTTTTTTAACAGCTCATAATCAAATATTTATTAATGAAGCTTTACAAAAAGTCAAAAATCAAAGTACCAAAGTGAAAGTAAAATATCATATATCCTGCAAAGACCAATCAATCGGCACTTACAAAATGTCAATACAAAAAGAAATATGAAAACTAGTTTAGCAAATGGAACACCGGTTCGACGGTTTTTGCCCTCATCGTTCCACGGTCTCCAACTTATTATCATGCTTGTCATCCTGGATTGGGAAATTTAATGAACGAGTACCTATTGACGTCATCTATCTCGATTATGAAAAGGCATTTGATAAAGTTCCTATAAAAAGACTTCTCTACTAATTAGAACATATAGGCATACGTGGAAAACTTCTAACATGGATAGAATCCTTTCTCCGTGGAAGAACCCTGCAAGTGAGAATCGGTGATGAAAAGTCAGATCATATGGAAGTGCATAGTGGCGTGCCACAGGGATCAGTTTTGGGCCCAGTTCTGTACATCATATATACCTTTAACCTGCAACACTGTCTAGACTGCGATGTCAGTATGTTTGCTGATGATACTAAAATATTCGCCAACCCATTAACTGACTATGACGAGCTCCAAAACGATTTAAACCTAATAGCCAACTGGTCCAAGGAGTGGCTCATAAACCTCAACACCTCCAAATGTACAGTACTACACATAGGTAATCGAAATCCTTGCCTAAACTATAAATTGAATGACGTGCCACTAACAGATGTTAAGGTACAAACGGACCTGGGAGTCAAAATTACAGAAAATTTAAAGTGGGATGAACACATTACATCAACCGTTAAGAAAGCAAGAAGTTTAATTTATTTAATTAGAAAAGCCTTTATTGTTCTAACGCCAGATATGATGCTTAGGATCCACAAAACTTGTCAGGCCAATCCTAGAATACGCATTTCAAATCTGGAATCCTTACTTTAATAAAGATATTGAACTCCTGGAGAAGGTACAACGTAGCTTCACAAAAATTCCACGCTCATTGAAACAGAGACCCTATGAGGAACGCCTTGCAGTTTTAAAAATTACAACTCTAAAAGAACGCAGAGACAGAGGTGACATGATAGAGACTTTCAAGATCTTAAGTGGACATTACGACATTGAAGACTTTGACAAATTGTTCACACGCAACAATAATAACCACCTCAGTGGCCACCACCTAAGACTATCCACCAGCTTCTCGAATAACAATCCACACAAAAACTTTATAAGTAATAGGGTAGTGAGAGAGTGGAATAAGCTACCACATGATGTTGTGACAGCCCAGAACATAAACCAATTTAAAAATAGACTAGACCAACACCTTAACCAAAAAAAATAAACACTAGTGGGCATAAGCAGGATACGGGCATTATCAGTTGCTTCGACTGCCTGCCTGTTAAAATAATAATAATAATAATAATAATAATATTTGTTGTCTTTTTGTTTATTAATCATTTTCACACAGTGCCAAATCCTTATTCGCAATACCGAAAAACGAAGAATTCGTATTCATAAGCGGTGAGGAAGAAACATCAGGTGCTCGTGAAGTGAGCGCCCTCGTCCGCGGCCTGGCGGCGCGATGCGCAGGAGTCGTGGACGCGAGCTCCGACCGCCCGACGTTCCGGAACTTTCTGCAGACGCACATCGACCTGGCGTTCGGCGAGGGTTTCGATGATAACGTCGGGAAGTACGCTATGAGTACATCTTTCTTTGAGGTATGTTGTATTTCTGTGTTGAATATAATGGTTTTGCTCTAAGACTTTATGACGACCTCTGTGGCGTAGCGGTAGAGTATTCGACTGCTATGCAGGGGGCACGGGTTCGATTCCCGCTCAGTGTAAATATTTGTATGCATGAATATGTATATTTGCATTGATGTGGGTGTTGCTATGTATAATATGTATGTATTAACAAAAAAACGTGTCCAAGTATGTTTATCCGCATTCTAGATCCCATAATATAAGCTAGTTAAGCTATGCTTACCATGGGTCTAGATAGTGTTGTGTAGAATGTCATGGAATATTTGGAATATTTAAGATTATGTAGTGATACTATACGGAGGGGCTTATGGTTAAGTGTTAATTGAGTAGGCTAGACATTATTGCAAGGTTAAGGATTACTAGCCAATCAATTTGGCATGGGTGAGCTTTATTAACACTATGCTGTGGAGACCATGTTATGGTGTCGATCCTGGCAGTGGTTACGAATAGTTGGAGACATAAAAAGTCTGACAACCTGGTAAACCAAGCTCCAAACGGATCTGGCTGAAATTTTATAGATTATATTCTGGAATAACTCATAGGCTACTTTTGTCCCCGGAATTGGGTCCCATGTGTTGCGGGAATGGGATCAAAATTCCACACGGGATCCTGCGGGCTAGAACTAGTAATTTAATAATAATATCTTATTTATTATTATCTTCTTCATTCTAGCGTTAATCCCAGTCGCATACGAAGTATTGCAGTTAGACCGGTTTTCTTTTCATATGAGCAGTGTTGTATCATTTCACATTGTACGCTGCAGTTACCGAGCGCGACTTCGTGGCGTGCAGCTGCTTCAGCGCTGGCGCCTGTGTACCTGGACGCCTCACTACGGACTGATGATGATCAACCCTCAGCGCTTTACGATGCGCTCGCCACTGACGTGAGGTTCTCTCAAGCTAGATGTGCTAAAGTAAGTATCTTAAGTAACTTGCTGTAACCACAGAGCAAATGCAGAGAGGAGGAGGCCTCACAGCATATAAAAGTGCATTGTGAATGTCGGGCCTACCCTGATATCATCACAATACGAATACCCAAAAAAAATTCTCAATATTCAATTTCGAATTTTCAAAAACGCGATATTTATTGAGCCGAAAACCATGAATATGATTTTTTTATTTTTCTGAATTTCATTAGAACGAATAATAATTATAAATCGACAGTGTGTTTGCCCGAAAAGCATTATTACGAAAATTCGTTTTAATCAAAATATGTATGTAATCTCCAGGTACTGCCAATAGCGCAAGCCTCGTACGCAGAGAGCCTGCCAGCCCATTATTCCAGTCAACACCACGCGCATAAGGTGACATGTTGTAATTACATTGTGTAAACATTTGTAAATAAACAAAAAAACTGTACAGTTGACTAGTGTCTTCTCAGGGTCCATTTGATAAACGTTAGTATAGTTTTTATTTGACGTTTTGTAAGTGCCGTTTTTATGGTCTATAAAAATATATTCATTTCGATTTAAAAAAATTGCTATTGAAAAAGTTATTTGATTTGATTCGATGACGTCACTATAGCACTCCCATCCCCTCCCAGGTGGGCGTGGCCCTGGGCGTCCTGGACAGCATGGCGCGCGGGCCGCTAGCGCGCGGCGCGCGGGCCCGCCTGCGTGCCGCCTGCGCCGCCATCTGGCGCACGCGCAGCCTGTGCGAGGCGCTGTCGCTCACTGGACACGTGTGCATCGAGCCCGAGCAGTGAGTACAGTCCTCTATAGCGACCTCCGCCCTCCCAGGTGGATGTGCCCCTGGGAGTGCTGGACAGCATGGCGGGCGGCGCGCGGCGTGCGGGCCCGCCTGCGTGCCGCCTGCGCCGCCATAGGTTCGGTAACTCAGTGGTCAGAGCATTCCCCCTGTAAGGGAAAGATCAGCGGTTCGAATCCCGGTTGACCCGTTTAATTTTAATTGATTTGAATAGTTAGCATACTAAATGCTTTAGAATTTCATTAAATAGTTTGAGCGGAGTCATCAAAAATCAAGGTTTGAAAATGATTGCAACATCATTCGTTGATTCCGATAGTTCGTACGAATATCGGTAGATGGCTACCACTGTCGCTGTTACACGGATAGCATGCTTTAATTTAAAATTTCATTCAAAACTGTTACAATCGTTTTTAATTTACGTCGCCACTGGTTTACTGGTCTTTTGACCATTTCACTTAATACTGGCGCTGGATTGATCGCGGTTCAAGTCCCCTCTGGAATGTATCTTTTTTCGGATCCAAATCTACATAATTCCTAGCAAACTGCTTGAAACTTTCATCCTTCCCGTTATTCCCGTCCAGCGACAGCAGCAAGGAGCACTCCTCAGGCGTGCGCTACGTGTCGGCGTGCAACTGCGGGCGCTGCAAGTGTTCCCGCGACGACCCGTACTCCGTACGCGCCGCCAACTGCACGTTCTACGCGCTCGCGGCGCAGGAGTGCGGCAGCTGCCCCGCGCTGCAGACCATCGACTTCCCCGTGTTCCAGCCCTCGATACCTACCTACAAGTGAGGACGCTAAATATTTTGGAAATAGTAGCAGGTGTATAAAAGTGTTTTAGAGGGTCAGATAGTAGGTAAGGATCTGATGGCAGTGGGGGGTAAACAACAGTTGGGGGCAAATAGCAGGTGGGGGTAAACGACAATAGAGGGTTAAACGGCAAATTAAGGGGGCAAGTGGGGGTCAAACTACAGTTGATGGGTCAGACGACCGATGAGCGTGAAACAACAGCAGCAAGGAGCACTCGTTAGGCGTGTGCAACGTATCAACGCGATAACTTTGGGGGAGGGGGTCAAGCGGCAGTTGAAGCATGATCGGAGCTAAACACTGTCATCCATCCCGCGGCGGCCCGTTTCCGGGGACGAGTTGGGGACTCTGTAGTCCCCACACCCGAGAACAGGGCCAGATCGTAAGAGATGGCCCTGGATCGGCAGGGGTGCGAGGGATATGCCTGTCAACCTCACCTTCGGCAACCAAAAACGACCCACAGGTGGCGTGCGTTTTGGTCGGTTCGAGTCCGACATAACCTCTTCCACCGGCTCCGGTGTTGTATCGGTGGGGATTTTGCGCACGTTAAAAAAAAAACACTGTCTTCCAAAAAATGGAAGCTTTTTACTATCCCATCACTAGAGATAGCAAAGTTAATTTAAACAATTCTTCCATTATTGAATGTCCTAAGTAATTTAACATAGCTGATAGATTTAAACCTACAATGTTAAAGAGGTCCTCTAATATATTTCAGAGCTGCAGCTCTAAAAGGCGTACCTCTCGAAGAAGTGTCAGAGTCGACCCGCCACGACTCTCTCCCGGGGTCGGGGGGGTCGGTCGCGTCGGAGGCGGGGGGCTGGTCGGCCCCTGACGCGCTATCGCCGGGGTCCGCTAAGGACGAGGATGAAGATGATGACAAGTCGAACGGGTCTGATAAGTACGTCGTGCCTGTTCGGGATTCGGCTACGGGTGAGTTTGCTTATTTTATAGTAGTTGTAGCCTGCGACTCGCCTCGTGGAATCCTTTTATGTTGTACTAATGTAGTAGCTATCTCTCTATGATAAATTTTGACAATATTGGCTAAGCTATCTAGACGTGCATTCTAAACACAAGTATAAGAGGGGTTCAGGGAGACTTAATCCGCACGTCCCTCGTCTAGAATCTTCAGATGTTAGGGTTGAAAGATAGCCTAAAACATATCCCTCGTATCTCGGTTGACTCAGGGTCCTCTCCGGTTTCGAATTAACCTCGAAAGTGGGGGGGAGGGGGTTCAGGTTCAGGCAGAAAGTTCTACTCCTTAGCTAATCGCATTATTATACTATTGAATGAGTTCGTCAGTATCGTGTGTACGAGTGAAATATCCACTACGTAATAGTTAAAAATATTTCTTTAAAATTTCAGAGAAAATAATAAGCCGGCAGCCGTCCACGACGGAGTACCTGCCGGGCATGCTGCACACGGCCAGCCCGGCCGGCCTGCTGCCCGCCTTCTCGTCGTGGAGCGTGGTGTGCCTGGGCGCGTCGTCGCTGTACTCGCACAGCCTGGGCCTGCCCGAGCACCTGCAGCCGGGCTTCCTGCCGCACACCAACTACCTCCTGCCGTGGGATTGTGCTGTTCGGTAAATAAAAATTCACTTTCATACATAGAGTCGAGTAGAGAGTGGAACTCTGGGATGATTAAAGTATCGAGTAGAGTAGCGAGTATAGTCTAGTATAGAGTAAAATATAGAGTTAAGTAGAGATTCGAATAGAGAGGCAAGTAGAGTGTCTACTCAGTGCTCAACGCTCGACTCTCAGCGTTAATATTTACAACATTACGCGATAAGCGACACCTACGCTGCCAGAACCGCGAGCAACGGTTAGTTAAAAATAAAATTGGTCCAAGTTTCGTACCCTGTAGAAAGCCTATCGAAACCACATTCATCCCAATGAACATATACCGTTCATATCAAACCTCTAAGTTCGATAATTCATATATGGAGTCAGAAGGTCGAGAGCTTCGTTTCTTATTCTATATAGTTTTATTTTCTGCCTAATGTACCTTTGTCAACGCTATCGAAGGCCCTGGACAGATTACAGACACCTAATGCGTACTGTTTTGTAACACACAAAAATATTGTTTTCCAGTATGGAGTCTGTGTCGGCGTGGCGCGTGGCGGCGGCTGCGCGAGGACGCGGCAAGCCGCAGCTGCACCACCACCTCACCGTCAAGATCTTCATTGGCTTCGAGTACGAGTGCCCCCGCGGTCACAGGTAGCGACCATATTCCATACATATCTGTTACGCAGACTATTATCTAATCTGTGCCTCTGTATAAAACTTACCTGGTTTTATTTTCTATTTCAAGGTTCATGATGTCATCCCCGGATACGGTGGTGAATGGTGGTGGCGGAGGGTGCGGGAGAGAAGCAGGTGCGGCGGGGGCTCGCCTGGCGGCCAGTGACATGCCGCTGCACGCGCCCTGCCTGTGTCGCGCGCAGCCGGCCCTTAGCGCGCAGCTCATGCGGGTGCACGTTGTCACGCCCAAGGCGTCCGTGCACGTCACGCTCGACCCTAAGGTAACGTACAGTGACATGCCGCTGCACGTCACGCTCGACCCTAAGGTAACCTACAGTGACATGCCGCTGCACGTCACGCTCGACCCTAAGGTAACGTACAGTGACATGCCGCTGCACGTCACGCTCGACCCTAAGGTAACGTACAGTGACATGCCGCTGCACGTCACGCTCGACCCTAAGGTAACCTACAGTGACATGCCGCTGCACGTCACGCTCGACCCTAAGGTAACGTACTGTGACATGCCGCTGCACGTCACGCTCGACCCTAAGGTAACGTACTGTGACATGCCGCTGCACGTCACGCTCGACCCTAAGGTAACGTACAGTGACATGCCGCTGCACGTCACGCTCGACCCTAAGGTAACCTACAGTGACATGCCGCTGCACGTCACGCTCGACCCTAAGGTAACGTACTGTGACATGCCGCTGCACGTCACGCTCGACCCTAAGGTAACGTACTGTGACATGCCGCTGCACGTCACGCTCGACCCTAAGGTAACGTACACTGACATGCCACTGCACGACCAAAACCTAAACAAGCCGATATTAGCCCTATTCTCATTCCACGAAGTTTCTATAATTATAAGAGAAGCTATAAAACATGTATTTATAGAACAAATTATTTCAACAGGTGCAACCAATGCTAGGAGGTCCGATGTTCATCCCCCAGCCAGTGGGCTCCCCTCCCATCAAGCTGTCGGCCTCCGCGTACTGGGTGCTGCGCCTGCCGTACATGTACAGCGACGAGCGGGGCGTACTCCCACGCCCGCGGCCCCCCGCGCCCGTGGGGACACTCATCGCCCCCCTCTTCGGCCTGCAGGATTGAAACTGGGAGCAATATACCGCTGATTGACTGCAGTAACCTTCGTGAAGGGTCTCTTGTGCCCTACTTTGGGTTAGCAACATCGAAAGATGCTTTATCGAGATGATTCGACTAGGGAACTATCATCATTGATTAATCCCGCTTGCATTCAAAGCCCGGGGTCTGTTTTGCTACGTCTAATTTGGTATATCTTGATTTTTACGTGAAACATTGTGGTCTGACTCTCCACCCCTAGAGGAAAGTATGCACCGGAGTTTCATCCGAATATCTCTTTTATTTGTGCATTTGCAGGTATGGATATGTATGTATTTAAAACAAAAATATCCATGTTTAAAAATGACTGCAACATCATTCATTAGTTCCGATAGTTCGCACCAATATCGGTAGATGGCTCCCACAGTCGCCGTAAGACGGATCTATGTAAGAGACGGATCGTGGGTTCGAATCCCGCCTGGACCGTTTAAATTATTGTAACTTAGTCAATTATGTATGTAATTATCAATTTATTTGTATGAAAAAGATGGTTTGTAAATCAGTTACTGTTTACCAATTCAGAGACGACTGGTCCATAAAAATGTACTGTGGAAATAAAATTTGATTTGATATGATTTAAAAATGCATTTATTTATTCTCCCAAGTCCTAAAGAGCCCTATCCCTTAGTCGCCTTGTACGACACCGCATGGGAAGAGATGGGGTGACCCTAATTCTACTCTGCAGGAAACCACGCGACGTCTAAAGCAATTGTATATTATTATTAAATTTTCTATGTTGATATGTTAAATACACAATTATATAAAATATGAAGTGTTTTATTTGTATTTGTTTATAATCTGTCCACATGGTTCCATCTGAGCATATATGATGACAATAAAAGCGTCGGTGGCTTAATGGTTAAACAGTCGGCCTTACGATCGGTCCCGGGTTCGAAACCTGGCCATTACACTACTGACGTGAACTCACTCCTACCACAAGCAATTCAGCTTAGTTGGAGGGGTTAGACGGAATATTAGTAATTGCGGTTATTAATATTCTTTAAAAAAAAAATACATATGTACCTCTAGCACAGGGAGTAACCAAGAAGGTCATAATTTATTTATATATATTCTATTGCTAAGATACTATAGACACTAACACTAGATTAAGATCATATGCTACTAACACTTTATATGGATTGGAAAAATCTGAAATAAAGCTTAATCTATTCTATTCTATTACTCTTGGTTGCATCCAAAGCTTGCACTTTGGAGCCCAGAGTCCGCTCTCTAAGCCTTCCTTTCCACGATTCAGATAGATCTTGGCCGTATAGAAACAACTGCTGTCTGATCTTTAGAGAGAAAACCTGCGCCAGAGCCCTATATACTTCATCCATGATTCCTGGATATCAGTTGGCAATTTGTGGTACGGCATTCGGCAGTCGCTCCCGTAAAAGCCAAAATAAACTAATCCATCATCCAAGTGTCAACACGTTACATAAAAAGCTTACATTTTGGAGCCCAGGCTCTCATAACTCTAATATTCGGTTTATTTTAGCTGTTACTGAAGAGACTGCTATCTGACCCCTAACAGTGATAGGAAATTCAACATGAGTAAACTTGTGAATTCATCAATTTGACCGTAATTATGAATAAAGTTGCGTAGTGCGAAGTCCTAAATGCGATTCTCGAGTTGAGCACTTTGCACTGCGCAGTAAGTAGGCGCTTAAAGAAAAGTTAATGCGAAACATAATATTTTTGTAAATTAAATAAATAAAGTTTGCTGTTGATACATAACTGTATTGTACAAGGAATATATTTTAAAAAATGTTTGGACTGATATACATCTAATTAAATAAAGGCTGCAAAATAAATTAAACATCATAATAAACTATTCATTTGATTGCACGTAAATAAACGCAATATAAAATAAAAAATACTTTTCATAAATCTATTCCTCCCGTCTCTAAATTATTAAACTGGATGTCAACACAGTAATTTTCGATATTTATCGCTCTTATATTTTTAGCTATAAATAACAACTCATAAATATTAAATTGCATCGCATTAAATGTAAATGGACATGCGCGTTTTGAGTCAAACAACGTGCCATTGACCGCCATCTTGCGCGCGCATGACACTTTCCAATTTCAAATTCAAAACTTAGAACAATATGATCATTGTATTTCTCTAACGTATTGAGATAATTCTAATAAGGTTTAATAAGATTTATCACGCGTAATAGTATTTTTTTTCTAAATATTTGTATTAAAAGTATTGTAATGTAGGCGTGGCTTGTTTGAGTAGAAATGTATGGGTGGGGGAAGCGAGGGCTTCGTGCTTCGCGGCGCACTGTATGACAGTCAGTCGTGTGTGCGCCGCCGCCGCGCAAGTATCATAGCTCGGAACGCTGCTTGTCGTGGCATAGTTCTATCGAAACTTCGGAAAACTTTTAGCGGCACCTATGCCGCTTCTACATCAGGTAAGTAGTTAATTTATATTTGTTCTGAAAGTCATTTGTGTTGTTTATGAAAGTTTCTCCTTGATTAGGATGCTAAAATATTGACTGTCTGACTATGCTGGTCACAATTTGGCGATCTTCGTGTAATTTATTTTGTGCCTAATGGATGCATTAGGTAGATTTAGACGAAATGACTGATAGAATTTGAATTCAACCGCTGGGAATGTTTTTTTTGTACCCTCGTTTACTCCGATTTAAATCTGCTTACGTGTTAACTTTATGGTAGTAATTGATCTACCCACACTTACTGCTTGTAATTAATACGGTCTTTTTGATTATCTATTTCACGAATAGCAAAAACTAAAAGATAATTTAACCTCAATTTGGAAACTTTTATATTACAATAATTTTTGTTAAGTTGAACTTTAGTAAACTTTTGTGCTGTCGTCTAGAATTGATGACGTGCTGCTGAAATATTTTATTATCACTTACCCTCAGTGCACGATTATTTAAATGAAAATTTGATGTTAGATTGATGTGATGATCGATGATTGCAGTTCATTAAAGCTATTTGTTTTGTGTAGGATAACAGCCGCGGGGGCGGCGGCTCTAGCGAGAATCGTCGTTCTATAGCAGAGTTCTTGGGGCTAGACGCTACTCGCCTTGGAGAATCCGCGACAGCGCCCACTGTGCACCATCGGAATAATGTAAGTGCTTTCGTTTTGTTACATAAAAAATTTTTGAAGGTACTTTTAACTGAGAATAATAAAAAGATTTTTTTTCTTTAAATAAACGTTTGATACCGTGTTAATCCAACTACTATATAAAATTGTATTACATTCAATACATTTTTGTCAATTTTATATACATACATTACCTTATTTTCCTCCGGGGTAGGCAGAGACAACAGCCCGCTGTTTAACTCTATTCTTACATACATACTTCACGAGCTTCGTCTACCGTCATTAATCCTTTCATGCAAGCCCGCAGGTTTCGAGTACTTCTAACTTGCCCTGATTCGTAAATTTTGTTTACGTTTAACGCGTTTTTGTATTGTATACAAACTATCTCCAACAATTAAGTTTACCCAGAACTGTAATTGATTTCTTAAACTATGTAGCGTCTTCAGACCCATGTTGGGCGCCAATTATTTTTTATTACCAACCTCGTTGTATTCATACAAAGCCAAATGCTTATATCAAAATTTAAGTATAAAGCAGTATGTACGTTTTATTATCCGTTCATAATGTACCGTACGACATCCGGTTTGATGCCAGTTAATGTAAGCCGAGATTGGTGCCAACAGTGGCTCGTATTAATGGGCGCGCGGTGCCAAATAATGCAGGCTGGATCACTTCGAGTAGTGCACTTAACTTTCATAGCGGTTCAATTTCAACCCTCCATGTCTTTCAAGTAGTCGTCTAATCCCTTTCATGTCAAGCCTAGAGTTGAGTACCTCTTTAAATTGAAATTTAACTACCCACATTTTTTTTTTACTAAACGGTATTGCAGTTGCTATTTAGGTGTATTACTATACAGGTACCGTCATATATATTGATCACATTTCACGACCGTAACTAGGACCAGGTGCGCTCGGATTGATTTGATTATATAGGTATTTAAACTATCATGGTCACTTCCATTAGTATTGAAGCTTTCGATCGCATAGATCTTTTTCTGTTCACCGCCACTACTTCAGTTCTTCCGTGATCATGGTGCTTGCAAATGCGCCGAAATATCCGAAACTCATAACGATACATTGTAAATATTACGATAGCTTTAATACTAATGGTTTGACTATAATTCATGATCGGTTGGTTGGAGTTCACACCCCGCTGTATCAACCCCTACTATGCCAGACCCGAGATTCATACTGTGTATAAAGAATACAACTTGTGATACTCCGGTCTACTACTAGTATCTGTATCGATTTTACTTAGAATACCTCATTATCTGCATTAATATTTTAAGATCTAAAACTATTTTCAATTGGTTATTTACGGAAATAGATGCCGAGTGGGTTCTGTTATAGGAATGATTCATAAGCTGTCGGAGACATGCTGGCTTAAAAGCAATTTAGTTTTCGTACTTTTGGGTATTCTTTTATTGAAATGTTTTATTAAAGTGCCTGCTGCATACTTGTCGGTATTCCTATAACGTAGTGAATAATTTCAGTAGGTATTTTGTTTGGTATAATTTGTCTTCGATATTTGCCTAAGATATCAATTTCAATATCTAACAAAAGTGAAGTACTTGTGGGAAACGAAGATAGAAGATAGTCGCGTGGTTCCCAGCAGAGTAGAATTTGGACCACCCCATCTCTTTCCATGCGGTGTCGTAAAAGGCGACTAAGGGATTGGGCTTAACATCAGACGTATATATACAGCCCAGACTCGGCCTCAGATGAGTCTTGTGATGATGCTTGCAATAATAGTGTCCGAAAGACGGCAATAGGCTTATCCCCTATTACGTGGGTGGAATTCAGTGATTGGTGAAATGTGGGTGTTAATTCACATCTGCCTAACCCTCGCAGGATAAAGGCGTGATGATATGTATGTATGTATATACCTACATTTTCACTAGATTTGCAAGCCGAATCCGTCTAGTAAACTAATATCTGCTAACCTATAGCGAATTCAAAATACAGTCGATCATAACAGAATATATATAATATATATGATAATTTAGGATACAATCACTTTTTTTAAATTGAAATGGAAACAAATATAAACTTTCCATACAACATGTTAAGTCTATAAATCGTTAATTTACCATCAAGACAACCCTCGTACAAACGTCTACAGCAAAAATCTAAATTGCTTTCTCAAGACTCCCCAACTCTTATTGCAAGTAAGTTAGCAATCTGCCTCTTGGCAATCGTCTGGCGGCGTTTGTGTATTGGCATGCATCTGACAATATAATATTATTTGTGTAGGCTCTGCCAATGCCCACTGTGTTTAATCTGCCGCCCCCTTGTGTTCGCGACCCGGAAAACTAGCTTGGATACATGTACGGCCTGTCATGCTTGTTAACCTTTATATAAAAATGATATTGCATTTGTGCAATCGACTAGAGAACTGTATACCTTTGTAAATTTTGTTTAGTAGTAAATTTACCACTTTTGTTGACTGTTTCCAGAACGAAGACGTGGGTCCATTTATTTTAGTTACTAGCTCCTGTAAACGTACTGACCCGAGACCCCCATAGACCCAATAAAAAGAAGTAAAAGCATTCTAGAATTCATCATACACGATACCTAGTTCAACTAAGCCTAGAATGATGGGAGACGGGGCCAAATCAATCTCGCTATACATTGCACCTGCTATCCTTGACAAAGTTACACAGGAGTCGCTTCCATAATAAACTAAAGTAGACTCCGGGCTCAAAGTTAAAGCTACAATACTCCGGACTAATTGACGTCAATACTTTTGTTCATTATTTTTGAAGAGCCAAGGTCATCTTCAAATTTGAATCCATTTAGCAACTTTTCTGGTTGTCTCTATATACATACCCACGTTCATCGACTATCTCAAATTTTTTAAAGCAAAATTTTGTCTTCGAACAAAAATATTACAAGCCATTGAAACGACCACTGAAAATCTCGACCGTATAGGGTTTTAAGAGATATTGCCTCGCGAATAGCTTTATCTACCATTTTAATTTTGCACCCCTCCAGACAACCCTAGTAATAATTTAAATAAATCGACGGGCAAGTGCCATCTCTTTTCGATTTGGTTCTAAACTTGTAAAATTATCTTTTTTTACATTGTTTATATATATAAACATTCAATTAAACATGTATAATACTAATGTTATAAGTTGGTGTAATGGAGGGTAGAAGACCAAAAAAACCCAAATAACTTTTTGATTCAATATCCCGAGGCAATGGAACCTGGGGACCAGCATTACGACCGAAAACGGTGCGCACTGTGCGGTATGAAACATACTTCATCCCACGCAAGCTTTGAAATGAGCTCCCTGCTGTAGTTTTCCAATCCGAATACAATAGGATTGGGCATTAGAAAGTTTCAAGGTTGCCAGCACGAGTGACCCCTCGAGTGCCAGGTAGGACACGACGGTATTTCCGTCTAATTGAGCAGTCCGACTGGGGAAACACCTCCGCTCTACAGAATACCGCGGCCATAATAACCTAGTGTTGTTCCCGGCGGTGAGTAGGGTAGCCAGAGCTCACTGGAGGGTTTTTGTGCTGTCAGTTGGAAGACGAAAAGCCTGTCCTGCTTTCTTTTACTGACGGCACAGAAACTCAACGCTTACAGGGTTGGCAGCACGAGTGTCTTTTGGTTTTGCACACGTCCACAGGCCATGGTGACCACTTTCCATCAGGTGGGCCGTGTGCTTGTCTGCCACCTAAGTGGTATAAAAAACCACTTTTTATCAAGCCGTGCGCTTCCTTGCTGCCTAAATGGCATAAAAAACGACCGCACTCTGTATCTGTACCCGTTCATTTTATATAAATTTCTTCATATAAGTATTTGATATTCATCTTTTATCCAGGACTGTGGGAGTGATGAGTGGCGTTGGGAGGAGCCAGGCAGCCCTGAGGTCGCGCAAACGCCGCGCGCTCTCGTGCCGTCAAACTGCTTTCCTCCCAGACACCCTAATGCTTTTACAAGTTTCAGGTAAGTTTTTAAATGTTTGTTTTTTAATATTTCGAGGATACTTGTTACAGAATTTCCTTCAAGAAGCAAGACTTCTACAGCAGTGTTGCACACGTCCATATGCCACGGTAATCTCTTCCCATCAGGTGGGCAGTGTGCTTGTCTGCCAGCTAGTAGTTTTACGATAGTAGGCTTGCAGTATTAACTTTGTATAACCTGGGTTCTAGTTATTTGCTCTATTGTTCAATTCAATGTTTACGGGAATTAACGCGATCGTGTTATAAGTACATACATACCTTTGATTTGACGACGTTTAGACCAGTTTACACCAGCCGTGGTAACCTAGTTGAAACGTCACGTCGGGCAAACATTAAACTCTTCGAGTTCTGCGATCTTACTATGTCGGGAATTTGGCTGTCGGCGTATCCCTAGGCGTAGATTTTCTGAGCTCAGTTTTCTTTGCTCTATATTTCGTTTAGACCTACGTAGATACGGTTTCAAAGAACCACCCTCGAACTACGTTTATACAAATATTTCAGTTACCGATGTCTAATAACCAGTTACAATTTTTTTCACTCTATAACAATTTAAGATTTTTTTAATTTAGATTCCTAATTTTTTTCTAGACCTAAAAACCAACGGGTATAATATAATTATCCATTACCCTACAAAAAGTTTTAACAAAGACGCATTTTATGATTTAACATATTTTTAACAATTCTAACACCTGCTTTTAAACAGCGCTTTCCTAACTCTTGTTCATTACTTTATCCATTTTTAACAACGCTGGCGGCTTGAAAGCCCAATTTTTCTTCTCGACACTTTGTCTCGCCATTACTTCTAATTATAAAGTTGTGCGTGCATTACCAGGCGCGGAGGCGCGAAGGTAGTTCCACATAAAATGTTCGTATAAGTAGTGGTCCGTGTATTCTAATTTGTACCACAGATTTAAAAGTAAGCTAGATACCGCATGTGTTTATTGAAAACTAAATTAAAATTAATTTATTTCGGGCATTTACAATCCCATGTTGCAAAAAAACAAGCACATTAAAAATAACAATACTGAGATTCCATGCAAGACGTAATTTTTATAACTATCTGCAATTGTTGCGAATGACAACTATTTCGAATAAAAATTAAGTTAAAATTAAATAGAAAGGACATCAGTTAGGTCCAATATTGAAAGTTCCGGCCAAAGAAAATCAATGCAACATTTCGTTAGACCTCATTCTCACTTGCATCTTCTAGTATGGTGTCAAAACGGAGGGACCACCGCGCTCCATTGCTCTAAATCATGAGCGACATATAGTAGTCGCTTTCAAAACAATTATTTTTGTACTCTTATCTAAAAATTTAATGATTTTGTGCCAAATAAATATCTGTATCAAAACATTTAACATTTTTAGGCTCGTATGCTAGAATGACACTCTAATCTTGATTTATATGAGTACATTTTGTAGAGACCGTATTGACAGATTTGTCAGATGTCTATACAATCTAGCCTCCGATACACCGCGATTCAAGTGAGTATAATTCTGGAATACGGACATAAGTAGTACAGCTACGCCGTAGCACATTTGCATAATTGGTCAATTCCTGAGTTTATGGATTAGAGCTATTTGAGAGCAGGCAATACTCTTGGAGTCGTCTACTACAGTTACCGAACAAAAATTTTTGTAAATTTGTATATTTTTGTACCAATTTAAAATGTGTAGGTACCTACCTACAATATATGAAAAAAGCTGAAAACTACGTTTAACATTTTACGTAGCACCACCACGCCGTAGTATGTCTACATAATTTATTTCCTCTCTCAACGCGCTAAATCAATGACCGTGTACTGTTGACTCAACGCTCAATTTTGCAATTTTATCGAGAATCTACTGACAAACTCTGATGTCATTGTGGCTCAGAATGTCCCTTTCGCAAAATGTCCCTTTCCCAAAATGTCTCATTTTTATTCAATAAATACTCGCAATGTTTTAAAGGAAATGTGAGCTATGTCGACGGAGCCCCGCTTTGTGGGGTTCCTATTTCTTATTGCTTTAACACAAGAAGCCTATCCGTGTCCGGACGCAAAAAAAATCCTAAGCCTAGGAATGGGGGACATTTTGCGAAAGCGACATTTAGTGAAGTTGACATTTCGGTACCAGGGGACATTTTGGGAAGTTGACATTCTGAGCCCACAACCTCTAATGTACACTCGAGAGCAATGAATCCGGGTCACTTAAAGAATGTTAAAAATCTCGGAAACTAAAAATGATAGGTTAATGCAATAAATTGTATTTAATAGACAATGTAATACTCCTTAAATGAAAGTAAAAAAAATATGAGTCACCATACATTTTATTAACACAAAATTACATAAAGAAAAAAACTGCTGATCTCTCCTTAAAACAAAAATAGGAAACATGAAATTTTTGAACTTTATTACGATTTTCTTGAATTTTAATACTTCGTATTGCCTCCTCGTGCTTCCATTACTGCGTTTACGCGGTTCGGCATGCTGTACACCAAGTTCCTTATACGATTTTGGGGAATATTCTCCCATTCCTCTGTGAGAGCAATTTTGAGCTCACGAAGCGTGATTGGGGGAGGGTTTCGTTGTTTTACGCATCTGCCTAGCTCGTCCCAAGCATGCTCGATCGGGTTGATATCCGGGCTGCGCGCTGGCCACTCCATACGAGTAATGTTCATCTCTTGAAGGTAGTCATTCACAATCCTACCTGTATGAGGTCTGGCATTGTCATGCATAAATATAGCATCCTCACCTAAATTGACCATAAATGGACCAACGTGATCATTGAGGATTTCTTCCACATATCTTACGCTAGTTAAAGAGCCGTTTTCTATGATCACCAGCTCTGTGCGACTTTCAGAAGAAATTCCGGCCCACACAAGTACAGACCCACCACCGTAGGCTACTTTTTCTTCGATGCATGCTTGCTTGAATCTTTCCCCTGGTCTTCGATACACTCTGTGTCTTCCATCGTGCTTGTAGAGCATAAATTTTGATTCGTCGGAGAACATAACTTTTGACCAATCTTCAATACTCCAATTTACGTGGCTCTGGGCATAACTTAGTCTCGAAATACGATGCCCACGCTCCAGTTTAGGGCCGTTTGCAGGTCTAAGGGGTTTTAAGTTAGATTCAGCAAGCCGACGTCTTACTGTCCATGCACTTGGGTTACTTCCTCCGAGGCGTCGAAACTGATTGGTGAGTTCAGTTCCTGTGAGAAAGCGATTTCGAAGCATGGTGTTCACCAAGTATCGGTCTTCTCGTGCTGTGGTACACCTGGTTCTGCCCGTTCCTGGTCTGCGTAGGTTAGAACCAGTTTCTTCGTAACGTCGGAGAACTCTTTGTACTGTTGACAGCGACACACCGACAGTCCTGGCTGTATCGCGCTGACTCCGGCCGGTTTCCAGCATTGTAAGTATTCTGGTGCATTCTTCAGGCGTAAGCGACATAATTTCAGCTTGATTAATGAATATAGAGCACTATCAACATGGTTTATGTACCCACATAAATGACAGATTACAAACAAAAGCAACACCAAATGCTGTAATTTCGTAGTTCCATCTTCGAAAGTGGCCCTTTTTCAAATTTGATTTTTTTATGATATAACTTTACAATAACTAAGAAGTTTTAATACCTTCATTTAAGGAGTATTACATTGTCTATTAAATACAATTTATTGCATTAACCTAGCATTTTTAGTTTCCGAGATTTTTAGGATTCTTTAAGTGACCCGGATTCATTGCTCTCGAGTGTAGATTAAAGAGTCTGAAAAGACACTGAAAGCAGCTTGCTGCACCATTTTGCCGACATACTGAGATGGACGGCTTGTCACATCTAGTCTTTCTAAACCTATGGTCCACATTATCAATTAGTACCTACTAAGGATGTCTGTTGTAGTGAGAGTGCGCAGCCGGGAGCGCTGTGGGCCGAGGAGTCTACCTCGGGCAGAGGGATAACGGACCTTGTTAATTCCTTAGTAAGTACTCGTTTTGCTTGTATTTGATTGTTTCTTAAGGCTCTTATTCAGTTATTAGACGACAAATTGCTTGTATAGTAGGTCACTTTGTACTCAAGGGCGAAGTCGATCATTGATCGTGAGGTTCTAGGTTCGATTCCTGGAATATTCTACAACTTTCCACACAACGCTATCTAGACCCCCATGGTAAGCTTCTTACCTAAATTCTTATGAAATTTAGAATGCGAGTAATTTGCATTGGCCTATCTAACGAGTTGTACTCTTCGCTCGTTAGTGCTGATCGATTAGCTAGCAAAACAGTCGCGCCAGAATGAGTTGGCATATCTTGTTGTTCTGTCTAACGTTTTATCTCGCCACAGAATATCGCGAAATGATTGTATGCTCAGTAGCCAACCAACTAGGAGGCCAGGTCCAGGGAGTACATACAATAAGTGTTTCAGAAGGCCCTGGCGATACCGTCGGCGCGGGCGACGGGCGCCGTGACTCGCGCGCGAGCTCGCGACGACGCGCTGTGGCCCGGGGAGGGCCGCGCCGCGCACGACCGCGCCTCGCTCATCCCGCGCCGAGCCTCGTTCTGTAAGTCGCCATGTCCTACAGCTTTATGTTCCAGCAGCTTCTCCTTCATCCTGGTGTTAATCCCAGTCGCATCCGAAACTTTCACCTCCGGTCTGCCGGGTCCGCTTTACCAGTTTAACTGGGGATTTGGCCTTGCTTCGATATTTATTATAAATAATTTTTATTTTGTGTTACCCTACACAAAATAAAAATTATCTAATGCAAAATCTAATGCAAAAACGTACAAGCAAACCACAATTTACATTGGTTACTAAAAAAGTGGAGTCTCATATTAGAAGTTTAAATATTGAGTTGTTGGACACCAGTACGTTATTTCAGTCAATGAAATCCGTTAATTATATAAAATTAATATAATTTAAAGTATGGAAAAATAACATTCAGTCGGTAACATAATGGAAAAAAAAGAACAATTAGTCGGTAACAGAATGCACTATCCTATCTTACTAGAAATGTGAAAGATTGTAAAGCATCCAGTATACAGAAGTCCATGATTACAGTAGTACAGAAGGCAGTGGTGTAGTGGAACATGATTGGCCATCGTGACCGAGAAGGTTTCCGACATTAAAGGAATCTTCAAGGAAAATATTTAAAAAGTGCTTATTGAATAGTTTTCATTTAAATGCTTTGACATTTTGAGACTCGGACATCTTGCGACTTTGACATTTTGCGAATTGGACCTTCTGCGACTAAACGTTACAAAACCGTTGCCGTAGCCAAATAAAAAAGCCGAGTACAGTATCAGAAGATCTCTTGTAAGCGGGGTGAAAATGACATTTAACCATTCTCGTAGCACTACTACGCCGTAGCAGATCAACATAATTTGTCAATTCTGATCTATTTCAATATATAGATTTATTTTCTTTAAATAAATGGTAATTGATGTCTAAAACAAAATAAAATGTCTAAAATGGTTTCGGCATTAACATGTATAGTTTTTGTTTGCAGGTGGGGTGGTATCGAGCGGTCGCAACGGTGGCGAGGTCCTGCGCTGGGGAGGCAAGTTGCCACCGCGCTGCTCAGACCCGAGCGGGGGCTTCTCCGCTAAGGTATTTCTGGGAGGGCTTCCCTGGGACATCACCGAGCATGCGCTCATGCACACCCTCAAACACTTTCAACCAGTGCGGTAAGTTTCAAAGATTATTTAGATGTTGTCTGTGTACGTAGGTCTTTAGGGTCTTTCTGGAATGAACCAATCATTTATTCATCAATTTATTACAGATACGATAGGCTAAGTACAGAATTCTCTTATCTCATTCGAGACTAGCAACTCTGCAAATGCTATCTATATATATAAAAATCTATTGCTGTTCGTTGGTCTCGCTAAAACTCGAGAACTGCTGAACGGATTTCTTATCTTGGTCTTGAAATATTCGTGATGGTCTTTAAAACTTTTTGGTATTAAAAGGCGAGAAAAATAATTGCCGGGAACCGACATCGACGTCGACGGAGCCCAGGGAATAGCTAGTATATTTATATTTTCAAGTATTTCAAGAAGTTTGACAATCTTATCGTCCTGGTTACTCGTTTTCTTGTTCTCATTGACATTTCGGGATATGGTAATTCCGAGATATTGACATAACCTATAACGTCCTTGCTCGTGTTTGTGTCTGACTGTATACGAATGTATGTCGACAGCGTGGAGTGGCCGGGGCGCGAGTGCGGCGCGGGCGGCGGCGGCGGGGGCGCGCCGCGCGGCTACGCTTACGTGACGTTTGAGAGCGAGCGGCGCGTGCGCGCGCTGCTGGCCGCCTCGCGCCGCGACGGCCACGACTGGTTCTACCGCGTCGGCAGCCGCAAGATGCGCAGCAAGGAGGTACGCCACGACACCCGAGGGGCTTGTTTAACTCGTACCCGACCGTAGGCATCAGTGGCTCCTGATATCTCGGACAGAATTTCAGACTTCATAAAATCAATCGATAAAATGTAGTTTACCAATTACCTTCCCATGCGATTGAATAGGAATACTTGTCGGATATTTTATTTTTATTTATACCAAAATCGTTTGTCCTGGTTCGAATATGTAATGCGTAGTGTGAATGAAAATGTCATAAGGAAGGCACTATGGAAGTGGATGGCTACAAGGGGAGAGAGATCTAAAATGAGGTGGATGAACTGTGTGAAAGATATGGTTAAGAGGGGAATGTTGAAATGACTACAACAAAATATGAATGGAAAAAGAACATATGTTGATTCTACCCTAAATAAACTTGGGATAAGAGCAGGAGGATGATGATGACGACTAAAATCAGAATAGTAAACACGGGAATTTTGTGATAGGCGTCATTTAAACTTACAGGATTCGTATGAGACTGTGCGCTATCGACTATAGCGGATCCTGTAAGCATTCAAAAAAACGTTTACGTATTATTGTTCCCAAAAATGGATCCTCTGTGCTTACTCGTATGGGACGAGCAACCCCCTACAGAGCTTGTGCTGTAGCAGTGACGTGCGCAGGTGCAGGTGATCCCGTGGGCGCTGGCGGACTCCAACTGGGTGCTGGGCGGCTCGGTGCGCCTGGAGCCGGCGCGCACGGTGTTCGTGGGCGCGCTGCACGGCATGCTCAGCGCCTCCGCGCTCGCCACCATCATGAACGACCTGTTCTCCGGCGTCGTGTATGCCGGTACCGCTCGCCACGCCAATTTCGGGCTGGACATTTCGAGACTAATGTAATTGTTAGTCTCGAAATGTCCAGTCTGAAGATAATTGAATTTCCATTTTTATTTTGATTGCTAAATTGAATAAATATAACGTACAATTTTTCATCAATTGACCAAGTATTAATTTGACTTTTAAATTTTTTAGTGCAGAAAACTGGTATATTCTATATAAATTATATTGAATTGATGATAAAATGAATGTATATTACATATTGAATCAAGTATTTAATGTTACTAAAAAAAATATTACTTTACTAAATTCTGTTCGTTCCTAATTAATTTATTTATTTGCTTGTAATGTGGTATGGTTTTACGCGTAAAGGACCCAAGACTTAGATATATATTTGAAATATTCGCAGGTATTGACACGGACAAATACAAGTACCCGATCGGTTCCGGCCGTGTAACGTTCAACAACGTGCGCTCGTACGTACGTGCGATTTCTGCCGCATATGTTGAAATACATACGGACAAATTCACCAAAAAGGTACTTGAAATTTCCAATATTTTTAGGTCTTAATCGCTAAATTTCCAATATAACAATTTTTAATATTAAAAATGACCAAATAGTTTTTTTCAGTATTTAAAATGTCCACTTTCTAAATTTGATGAATACTTTTTGTAGGTGCAAGTGAACCCATATCTGGAAGACTCGATGTGTTCAGTATGTAACCTACAGCAAGGTCCCTACTTTTGCCGTGAGCCGACATGCTTTGGGTATGTAACAATAGAAAAGCATTTAAAATAATAAAATATAATTGAATTCATTACACTTATTTACGATTTCATTCATATAAGCTACAGATCTGGTGCCAAGTCGGCTGTGCAATTTCAAAACCTAGTAAAAGATGGGACAAATTGAATTCATCCTATCGGTATTGTTTTGGGTACAAACTTCAACTAAAGATTAACAATTCTCAGTAGCTAATTTTTATAAAGCGTTTTAGTTTCAATTTTTAGTCTTTAAAATGAGTTTCTAAATAGAAAAATTCATACTTAGGATTGTTACGTCTAGTTAAATCTTCTAAAGATCTTTTCGGCATTTGCGAAAAAGTTATCCAGTAATAGGTTTTGAAATTCCACTACGACTCTGCTCGATCCTATTACTCGGAACATATATCTTGGACTTAAAATGTGCTCAAAGTGCTATACGCGTTTTTTGGGCGTCTTGAGGATAGCACGGGATGCAACTGCGGTGGACGAACTCAAATTCTTCAAGCATATAGATATGTTAAACATTGTGAGCGCGCTAGGGCCTCGGTTATCTCTCGGTTTAAGTCTAAGATAGTTGCCCCGAGTATTCCAATAGTAATGGTGTGCGTGTTACAGCTACTTCTGCCGCTCGTGCTGGTCGTGGCAGCACGGCGCGGGCGGCGCGGGCGGGGCGGGCGGCGCGGGCGCGCACGTGCCGCTCACGCGCAACTCGGCGCGCCACGAGCCGCCCGCCGACTCCGACCACCACGCCAACATGTTCAACGGCATGTTCGCGCCTCCCAACGACGGTATAACATACCCATATATTTGACGAACACTTACACACTATATTCTTGTCTTATCCTGTTAAGGTACACACTGCGGCACAGCAAAGAGCCATGAAGGTGTATACCGTTTCCTTGGACTTAGATTAGACAATTGCTCAAGTCTCGTACGACTTTACATAATATATTTCAAAAATTGAGGTATTTAATTCTAATTTCGTTCCAGGTACCCCGTCTCCCGCGACGAGCGGCACGAGCGCTACGAGCGGTAGCTCCGACACGTGTGATGTGCCCGACACGAGCCAGACAACGTGGCTGCACTAGTACCAGTACTGCACTACATGGCTACATTGGTCTAACCGCTTAAGCTGTAAGATTACCATCCACTGGTGGACGGTTTCAGCTCGCTTAAGCGTTTAGGTTAAAATGTAATCAGTGCGTAAGCCAGACAAGCTCGGCTTTACTAGCACCGGTATTATTGCTTCAGTTGTCGACCCGCTATTAAGTTCGGCGCTTCGCCAACATGCTTCCATCGACTTTGTATAACCCAGACCGTGTGAGTTGGACTTCGTTTAGACAGTTCTTACTAATTGTTAGCAAAAATTTAGACTAAAAATACTAATCAAACTATTACACTTTTGGACATGTTATCTAATGTAACAATACTATTTTTTATTGAAAGTTTTATACGAAAAGTTATAACGTATAAATTCATTTTGTTGAATTTCAATGTCTGAATACTCACATGGTCAATGTAATTGATCATGATTGATTTGTAATTTGTTAATTATTTAATCAGAATTTGGAAATGTGTGATTTAGTTTAATTTTTTTTTAAATCGGTGAGAACTATTCATTTTTTATTGTAAAAAATGTTTTTTTTGTATTTGTACTCCGGTTATTCTTTTAAGTATTATTTAATCGTTTTTAGAATGAAGTATTTGTTATTGTAATACGCTATCGGCGTAGAGATGTTCCTTAGACAGTTTTACATATGTGCCTATTAGATTTAGGTGATTTTAATCGATTTTAAGGTGCCTCTTATACTTGCCACCTAGGCCTGCGAGCTATCGTTTTAACATTTTAAATGGCTTTTAAATTGTTTGTGATTTTAATATTTTAATGTTCGTAATCAAAATTTATGAAATGTTGATTTTATCATAAATCGCTTGATTGATTTCAAAGTATACAAATATACTGTTATATGAAAGCTTTCGTTTTATTTTACATCTGTGTTCCGCGATTGCAGTTACCGAAATGTCCCACAGCTGGGAATTTTTATGTAGTAAGATTATTAGTTAGAAAAATGTCCATCAGGGTGTTTTTGTTGTCAGGTGGGCTGGATATTATACTCCATTCGAGCAGGTTCTTCGTATGTATGTAGGCTCATCTGATCATGAAAGGGAAACACGAAAACAGAAATTAAACCACCAGAAAGTCTCTACAAAATTGTTTTTAATATCGTGCGGACTTGATCATGCGTACGGGATTGCCCCGCATGCAAAAAATGTTAGTTTATATCAGAATGGCGGGTGTATTTCTCAGATTGGCCTAAATATATTGCAGTATTTGGTACCTTCTGTGTACTTTTACGTACCTCTCCTGGAAATCTGTGTACCTACGTGCGTAGAATGATATTTGAATATTAGGTACACCCGCCATCCTGATGTCAGAACCGCGGGTGTAAGTACAGTGTAACAAGTTACATATATTGGGTAAGTACATTTGGTACCTCTTGTGTACCTCATGAATCGAGTATTAAACAAATAAAATACTGTATACTTTCTGAGAAATGACAAAAAACATTTTATGTATGTATGAAAAGGACATTTGCGGGACTTAATCCGTAAGATATTGAAAATAGCCTTGAGTACCAACTGGATGGAGTATAGTTCCAACACTTAAAAACTACGAGACAGTATTGTAGGAGGTCCTTTGTGATAGTAAAGATATTAGCGCGTATTTAAATGAGGTTTAGTAGCCAATGTAGAACAGATGGTGATACCTGGAAAATAAATAATATACAATGGTTTTAATACAATTATTTATTATAATTTAAATACCCAAGTATGTATAAAGTTCTTTTACACCTGTACATCACTGAGCCTCTCTTAAAGATTTACAATAAATCCATAATCTAATCTTGAGCCTATGTTTTAATGGGTGTAGTCGGCGTCAAAAGCACCGTGAACATTTTATTTAGTACATGTATATTATATGTACTCGCACCTTATTCACTCTGAGGTAAGCACAGACGACAACCCGCTGTCTGTCTTTTTATACTTCACAGGCTTTCATGCAAGCCCTTCGGTTTTCGAGGTGCTTTCCGCAAACCCGAATTTTCAACATCTGAAAATAATCTTCTACTTTTGACACTTAATACACGTACAGTCGTAAGTTTCTTACGATTTAATCAAAACTCATGCTCATGTCGGAGTTATTTGTGGCATCGGCGTTCGGTGTGCCTGGCGCTGCGATCGCTGGGATACTGAGGTTCACGGTAGGAAACGGGAATTGAGGAATCTCTTCGTCTGAAACAATGATGGTATGCTATATAAAATAATGTTGAGTAAGTAATAGTAACTTAAGTTCTTCATTCCACGGTCCACGGTGTAAAACTGACTAAAAGTGTCCATGCAAACGCAAAAACAAATCTGTAGCTGAGCTCCGTAACATCTGCTTCGAACCAGACTGATACGCGTCATGGGAAACAATCCGTACGCGGTGTTGATGGTTAGTTATTTGCCGTGTTTGAAAATTTGAAGAGTTATGTACCGCCTTTAGGGCTCTTGTGTAGCAATAACAGACTACGCTGTGACCCACTACTGGGCCGACAAAATAACAAGCCGGAATGATGTTAGCCATTGACTGATAGTGGCGTCTTTGACGTAGCGGTAGAGTATTCGACTTCAGGGGGCGTGGGTTCAATTCCCGCTCAGTGCAAATATTTGCGTTGGTCTAGGTGTTTCTATGTATATGTATGTATTTACAAAACAAAAATTATCTAAGTATGTTTATCCGCATTCTAGAGTCCATAACACAAGCTAGTTAAACTATGCTTACTTTGGGTCTAGATAATATTGCGTGGAATGTCTCGGATTTTTTTTTATTTATTATTATTATGTGTAAAAGTCTTTAAAAGAGTCATGGCGGCCCTGCACATGTAAACACTGACCTGTGAGCGCCTGGTCCAGTCTGTCCACTATGCTATCCAGTAGCGCCAGCGCCACCACGTCATCGGGGTCCTTGGCCAGTGCGGCGTGTAGTACATCTGCCGCCGCACGCTCCCGCCCCAGCAATGCTAGGCATAGTCCTAGTGCGGACAGGGAGGCTGCCCGGGCAGGCCGTAGGGCTAATGCACGTTCGTGCCAGCGTATTGCGTCCTGCGGCCGACCTAGCGCGCGAGCTGCGTGTCCTAGCGCATCTAGTGTGGCTGCCCAGCGTGCCGGCAACTGAAATTATACGCACAATTTTGCATTTGTTTCTTCCGACATTAGGAGAGGCTTGTGTCCAGCAGCTGACTGCGACAGGCATATTGATTGACTGATCGATTGTGCTTGAGATGGGCGATAGTTGTGACAAAGGGGTTAAATGAGAAACTTAGTAGCAAGGGACTAAAGAAGCCCATTGCGGACAAGGATGCGAATGTTACAAGTTTCAGAAAGCGTAGTCTCTCACCCAGTATAACACGCGCGACATATATTATACAAAATTTTATAAGATTTTCTTTATTTTTTTTAATATTAAATTAAAATATAGTATGTAAGTAAAACAGAATAAGAAAATAGAATATTAAAATTAGACGTATAAACCTGCACTGCAATTATTTTGGACGTAAGTACCAGAATCCTTAATGCTGTCAACAATAAATATACAAAATTAAAAATGTTCAAATAACGTCAAATACCTGTTTGTTGGGTGGTGTGGCCGCGTCCAGTGCGTGCAGCCACAGATTCCTGGCGGCGAACAGGTCCCCGTCGGCGAAGGCGGCCGCCCCCGCCTCATGGGCCACGTGCGGGTCGCGCACTAGCGCTAATACTCGGACCCACTTCGCTTTTTCGTTGCATTCTGTATCCTCTACGACCTAAACATGAATACGTTTAAAATTCTAAGATGTTGCATAAAAAAATAGTGTTCCCATCAACGTGTAATACCAGCCTTCTGGAAATATTTTCGGACATGACTAGTTTTAAAACTATTTAATACTAAAACTTCTGCACTCAAAATTTTCTCATATAAGCCAAACCCTAGAATCATACATTTCTTTATTTATTATAATACTTTTGACACTTTAAATAGCGTGCAATATACAAAATTAAAATAACATTTCAAAAAAACAAGTATTCAAAATGTCCGTCCAAAGTTGGACATTTTCGGACTTGGACATTTTAGACCTAAGTTATTATTCGTTCCTACGGCTAAAAATAAAAAAAACATGGTATTAAGATTGGGTAATCTATATATAAAAAAGAATACATAAATAAATTATACCTTGGCATTATTATGTAAAGCTGCGGCTCTAGTGAGGAATTTCTCGCACATCACGAAGTTGTTGAGTAGCGAACACTCAACCCCAACGTAGAGAGGCGGCAAGTGACATCCGGCCATAAGTTGACTAGCCTGGAACAAACAGTTCCTGTATGTAGAAATAGGAAAAGTGTAAGGTACCTAATTAGCTAATGAAATGAATTAAATATTTAACAACATTTTTGTAAAACATTATTATAAACATATTTTTTTATAATAAAGAATTATTTAAAAAAAAAAAACAACCCCCAAAAGGTCAAAATAAGTTGTGTTAGGTAGCCCTATAACTTTGATATACCTAGTGTTACATATTTTGATGCAAGCCTTATCATGTCGGGGAACCATAACTGGTAGAGCACTACGTCACATTATCGGAACGATCCAAGGTCCCCTTGACAATGACAACGCTTGAATCAAAATATGTAAGGGCTAACTAACACAACTTATTTTCGACTTTTTGGGGGTTGTTTTTTGTGACGGGGTGTTTTTTAATTTTTTATTTACACTTTTTAAATTGATTTTTAAATTGAGTTGTGAAATAAAATGTAATTCGCCATTTTGTGGTGGTGGCCAACTTGGATTTGAAATTTGTCATATTGTATGGTATTCTACTAGTCAAGCCCTTTCATTTGATACCCATATTGAGGGGGTTGAGAAAAAATATGTGCTCCGTCATTTTGTAGCGGCGGCCATCTTGGACCGATTTTTTTTAAACATAGCTAAGAACACTCTCGACTAATATACCTTTCAAACAAAAAAAACTAAATCCAAATTAGTCGGATAAGTTTGTAAAATATTTTTTAAACTAACTCTCTCAAAAAACAACCCAAAGTTGTTATGCAGTACTTCTAATTTAAATATATTACTTGTGATAGCGGTCACATTTATTAGTTGACTCATGCATGTACAATAAAGTTTAGTGGAAGGAATATATCTTGTAATTATGTATTTTTAGAAGATTAAAATTTTTCAATTGTCTATTATTTTTGGTAATTATTAGACTATTAGTTAGAGAACTATAATCGAATTCCAACTAAACATAATTGAAATCTAAAGACACACATTCACAAATGAAGAAGTCAAAGCAACTGATACACTACATACAAAAAAATCTGATAGCAAAACTCATTAAATAGATATATTTACTTTGAAGTACGCAGCCATTGCCTGGTCGTGTTCATTATCAGCTGCAAAACTATGTCCGTAAGCGAGCCACACGCAACCCGCGCTCGGCTCTAAACTTTTCGCTTTGCTTAAGTAACGACGCGCCAGCTCACTTTTACCTAGAAAGATTTCATAAAAAGAAACAATTAAACAGGACCTATGTTTGATCCTTGAGGTAAACCGCGTGCATAAATGTCTCATCATTTATATAAACGATATATATCTCGCGCAGTGATTTCATACAATCAAGAAACAAACAAAAATATATAAATTATGAATTTATAAGAAGAATCAATAAACAGGTCCTAAGTTTGATCCTTGACGCACACACCACGCAATACTATATGATTGTTGAAATCGGTGATCACATATAATCAAACTGCTTATTTGATATGTGAAAACGTTCACTAGTAACCCCTTACCGGAGCTAACGGTGAGATAGCTATACTAAAATAACCTAAGAAGAATTATTGATCAGCGGAGGTATCAAATGCCTATCTAAAATCTATTAAATATTATTTTTAATAACTTACCGATTAGATAATAATAACATCCAACCGCGTACCAAGACGTCCACGCATTAGGATAGGTGTCCACTAGTTCATGTGCTAGGGCAAAAAGCTGGGAACTTCTTTTAAGTTCTACTAGGCAAGCTGCCCGTACGTCCACACAACACCAAGGGTCGACAGCGTCTAGTGCTTTAAGGGCGTCGTGCCACCGACACGCCGCGGCTAGGCGACGAGCTGTACTCTGTGCAGCCTCGAGCATTCTAGAGCCCACTACTTCTGCTTCTGCAGTTATCTGGAAGATGGAATTATTATGAATAGCCGCAAATTACAAGCAAAGGTTTCGTTCAAAAAAAACAGTGCCGACGTTTCCATTGCTTATAGACCGTGAGTAGGAGGAGTTATAAGGAAGTTTCTGATCTTTTTGCTATTCGAAGACAGTTGTTATAATACATGTTGTAGACATTTAGCGTACATGTCGTTTTACAGCACCAAAAGTATCAGGCCTGTTCTTGTATTTTTCACATGATTCCTCATCTTTGTACGACAAGGAATTGCCAATATGCTAATAAATAAATTTAAAATAGAAGTGAAAAACTTTAATGAATAAATGTTACTATAAAGTAGATGACTACCTTGATGCTATAAATGCGTGGTCAACATAAGTCTCTTGCTTGCTCGCACAATATAAATTGTAAACTAAAGCAAATTTCAAAAGAGATAATCTAGCTCTAATATAGTTCTCTGAGTTTCTTGCTGGCATCTTCTCAGTAGAACTAACCTACCGAACCAGCGAAAGAATCATTTTCCAATGATTTATTTTTACATTATTTAATATTGTAATATTATTTCTTGACATATTGTCAAATTTTGAAGTTCATATGTGCTCTTTATGTGCCTAAACTGAATAAATGAAATTGATTCTTTGATTCTTCATTGAATGTGCCTTACATTCGCAGCCGGTACGAATTATTTTACCAATAGGAACTTTTTACAAAATCACCTCTAGCCACCGTTAGGGTTCATTTAGACGAGGAGAGCTTCTCGCAAGATACGTTTCTCGAAAGTTGCTTTACCTAAACATTCGCAGGAACAATTGCCACTCGATCGTCCACGCAAGCGAGATTTGGGTATTTGACTATTTCGTTAAATTAGTTACTTTTTACTAAACGTTAAAACAGTATGTTATAAGGACTTGTTTCCTTTAAGCGGGGCGTGAAAAAGCATACGATGAGGCCGTCAAGCTGAGTGTCGCCATTGTCACACGGTATGTGTAAGTAATGGTGACCCTCTTTTCTGGGACTTTACCTTCAGTTTACCATCAGGCAAGGCGAAGTCCAATTGACGTGTCCTATATAAAAAAAATTAAAAAAACTTGTATACTACATTACTATTATAGGTTGGATGGACGATTAAAAATAAATAAAAGCGATAAAATAAGAACAGACGCAACTTATACCGCTCTTTCACCATTCTTAATTTAGTAAGCTCGGTTAAATAATTTATTTTAACTACAGGAAAATACCCAATTACCTATTTTTTTATTTGCCTATGATTTGACTACTTAATAGTTATGACACAATAATTTATTTCATACGAATTTTCTTATAATTTACCGTTTTGACGTTTAGTAAAATGCAACTAATTGGACTAGTCAGTCAAATACCCAATTGAATATTGATAGTGTCCTAGATGGACAGAATTTTAAAGCAATAATTGTATTTTGACATATGTCACTAGCGATTCTCGTATGACATATTTGGATTGGAACTCCTTTGTCCGCACTTAGCCACTCTTTTTGGGCTATTGTGCGTGCAGAGTTACTGGCTAGAGCAGCCAATCTGGCTCCTCACAGAAACGCAGAAGCTTACTGGGGACTTCACAGGCTTCGCGGAGCGACCTCACTATGCCGAGGATTTGTGATCGTTGGAAGGCTACTGCCTCGTATTCCAGTATTACATGGTCGGCCGTTTCCTCGCCCACGAAGCATGATATAATTGTAGGCGATAATTTAGTGTTTGCCTGTGTCAGTGTCTAAACATTTTGATACGATAATAGTAGGATGATTATTGCTAATGACAGTTGCGCACGATTACTCGAACCGAAACGTGCGAGAACCTTTCCCCGTCTAAATGTTGTCTTAGTAGGTATACAGGATGAATTTTTGCTACAGGCTTGTATGACCAAATTCGAAACTATAAGGAATAGAAAAAATGCTCAAATGACTCCTTTGAGCATTTTTCGCTATTCCTTAGCCTTAGGTCATACAAGCATGTATCAAAAACTCACCCTGTATACAGGTGAGACGTGATGCACTTACAGGGCAGTCCTTGTCAGGCGGCGGCAGTAGCACAGGCGCGGGCGAGTACCGGTCGAGTCGCTCGCGGTACGCCGCGCGCAGCAGGGCGCCCTCGGCTGCACTGAGCTGCGTGTTTATCGGTAGAGAGTCTATCAACTCTTTCTCTAAAATGTTCATACAAAATATTACATAAAAAAGATTTTTTTTATACCACTTAGGTGGCAGACAAGCACACGGTCCACCTGATGGAAAGCGGTTACCGTGGCATATGGACGATTGTAACATCAGAGGAGTCACAGTCGCGCTGCTAACCCTGTAAGTACAGAGTTTCTGTGCCGTCAGTGTATAGGACAAAGCAGGACAAGCCTTTATTCTTCCCACTGACAACAAAAATTCTCCATTGAGCTCTGGCTACCCTACTCACTGCTAGGAACACAACACGAAGTTATTATAGCCGCGGTATTCTGTAGTAGGGCGGAGGTACTTCCCCAGTCGGACAGCTCAATTGGGCGGAAATACCGCCGTGTATGTGTTTTATATCACTTAAGTGATTGTAAGCGGATACGCTTATGTCACCTAAGGATGTGTGTTTTATACCTCAGTACATATAAATAAATTATAAATATTCTACAACATTCTACACAACGCTATCTAGACCCATGATAAGCATGGTTTAACTAGCTTGTGCTATGGAATCTAGAATACGGATAAACGTTCTTAAATACTTTTTTTTGTAAATACATACATATTATACATAGAAACACCCAGACCAGTGCAAATACCCATATTCATGCATACAAATATTTGCACTGAGCGGGGATCGAACCCGCGCCTCCTGAGTAGCAGTCGTGTTCACTACCGCCACACCACAGAGGCTGTCAAATATATTTTGGACCTAAAATGTACGAAATAGGCGCAGTACACGTGTCTTTGGCGTCTTTCGAGGATGGCATGGGGTGCAACGGCGGTGAACATCATCAGTATCAAAATAAACAGGATATTTTCCATGTTTCATTTACGTGGGACCGAATTCATTGATTGGTGAAATGTGGGTGTTAATTCACCTCAGCCTAACCCTCCGGGGATAAAGGTGTGATTATATGTATGTATGTATTACAAAACTATCCGATGAATTAATATGAGATTTCATTGTTTTCCTTTCATTTAATTTATGAAGTTTGTTAGAGAGTTTTCATCCTTATAATTGACCCTAACGATCGATGGAATAAAAGTACAGGATGCAACTTTTACAGATTTTAGTCGGTTCGATTACCGGGTGCGGCAAGCGAATTTAAAAATATCACTGAATCTTTCTTTTCAAAAATAAAGGAATGTTTTCTTTGAGTAAAATTTTCTATCTATAGTATTTAGAGTATTTCCCCTTCAGATGACATTACAAAATTCCAACCTGTACATATATATATATACTCCACAACATTCTACACAACGCTATCTAGACCCATGGAAAGCATAACTTAACTACTATGCGTTTCAAATGAGTTGATAACTGTCATATTGACATTTTGATACGCGGCGATAACTTCATTGCATAAAGTATGGTCAGCAAATTCATTTTCATACTTCATTATTGCTTGCCACTAATAATAGTACCTAATATATTTCCGATTTAATATTTATGATGATTGTTGAACCAAATTCCCTTTTCAAGATAGATAAGTACATACACAATAAGTAAGAAATTAAACTCAGTTCTTTTTTATATTTTTACGTGCACGGGGTACAATCAAATGCCGTTCACTCAACGAAGAGATTTATTAGCTCACCACAAACTAGACAATTAAACAAGTTCATTTCACAAAGTTCATTCTTGATATTAACCTATTGTTTGTTTTTATTCAAGAGAGTAGGTACTCGTAGGTAGGTTGCTACTTTGTGTTGACGATTCTAGATTTTTCTATGCCAATCGGTAGAGTACCTCGTCACTAAAAATGCGTTTTTATTTCTTGAAGATTCGATTATTGGTTTTCGAGATATCGACGTCGGTCGTAACAATATTTATTTATTTTTAATCGAGCGGTAACACTACGATGCCGCTTATTGCATCGTCATTACTATTATTTTAGTCGCTTGATGCCGTGCTGTCATCTACATACATATAGACCAATATATATACATAAATATAGGCATTAAAAAAAACTAAATGAAAAGAAAATAAATATTAAGCCGTTGTTACCATACACGTATGAACCTGTCCGACATGGAAATTATGTTGTTAGCTGTACAATTTTGATGAGTACAGAATGAAGTTGCCGCGATCGCGATTATCTTCTTATTTGAAACGCATAGTAGCTTGTGTTATGGAATCTGGAATGCGATTATGTGTCTCGAGGTGTGCCGGGGGCCAACACTAACCTTGGTGCGGCGTGAGCGCGTGCTGGTCCAGCAGCAGATCCAGCGCCTCGTAGCAGGCGCAGTCGGCCCGCAGCGCGGCCGCCAGCGCCTCGGCCGCCGCGTCCCGCCGCTCCAGCGCCGCCAGCGCCCGCGCCTGCCATACCAGCACCCCTGCCAGTGCACGCTGCCAGTCCCATTCAAAATTTATTCATAAAAATAACTGTCAGTCATTTACGGGAATATCACATTACATTATTAAAAAAAAATCTATCGTGATTTAAAGCCTCTACCACACAGTTGCGTTATTATCAGAGCGTCCGTAATACCACACGCGTCATTGCAATAATGCTTCACAATTTCTTCAAACAATAATTTTGTATGCTGTTGTTATCGCAGCAGCATATCGTCGTAACCGCATCCTAGTATAACTATATATATAAAAATCAATTGCTGTTCGTTAGTCTCGCTAAAACTCGAGAACGGCTGAACGGATTTATTTTATCTTGGTCTTGAAATGTTCGTGGAGGTCTAGGAAAGGTTTAAAAATTTAGAAAAATTCGAATAATTGCCGGGAACCGACATCCACGCAAGCGGAGGCGCGGGTAAAAGCTAGTGATATACTAAAAACATATGTCATAATAACGCGTGCGGTATTATCCATTGATTAGCAAAGTTATTATATTGATGTCTTATGTTTTTATTTTGTTTTGTATTTTTATGATACAATATAGCCATTGGACACAATGTTGTATAACAATGTAGATCGGATTAGAAACCCACAGGAAGTACTTGCCTAATGTGGGACCACTGGATACAGATTTGTTATAAAATGTGTAATGGAAATAAACAACATTTAGAATAATGCCAAATAATGCCGCGTGGTTTCCGGCAGAGTAGAATTAGATCCACCCCATCCCTTCCTATGCGGTGTCGTACAAGGCGATTAAATGATAAGGCTGTTTACCGTCACACAGATATATACAGCCCAGACTCAGCCTCACATGCATGGCTCGATTCAACAATAGTGCCCGGAGTACGACAATAGGCTCACCACCTATTACATGGGACCGAATTCAATTATTGGTGAAATATGGGTGTTAATTCACATCTAACTAACCCTCCAGGGATAAAGGTGTGATTATATATGTATGTATGAAATAAACAACTTATTTTTATATTTTATAATAATGCGCCTGTGTGGTTGAGGCTTGAGGATTTCATCATTTAGCATACATTGTGGGTCTGGTCCGTGTTACTAGGTTCCAGCATCATGGGATCACACTCATCAATTAGTTTGATGGCTGCGGCGGGCTCACGAGCCGTTAGGTACGCCCGCATCGCCACACCCAGGCACAGCAGGTGACGCCTGAAAATGAAAAGAATAAGTTGAATAAAAAATTTTAACTCACATACTAGTGTTCTGTGTGAATCCTTCAGTTCTCTATGAACCCTAGAACATCCACAACTTCCTACTTGGTTGGTTATTTTGAAAGAAAGAAAGAAAGAAAATATGTTTTATTTAGAAAACACAGTGCACATTTTTAGAGGTAGTATTAACACACAGCGGAATACATAGGTACTACAATGTTAAAATAAATAAAAATCATGTTATTTTTTTTTTCCTGACCATAGATCAGAAACCTAGTGGGCTAGTAGTGATAAAGTAAAAAATATTCTCCATAGTACTAGGGGCCATGCAAGTGTTACGTAAGCAGATTGATTATAATTATTTAACCAAACCACGGTAGCCTAGTGGTATGGGTAATGGACTGCTGAGACGATGTCTCAGGTTCGATCTCAGGTTTTACCATGGCACACATCAATGACTTTCCTATGCTTTTCGAAGTTATGTGTGTATTTATCACAGGTTTATAAGTGCCCGATTAATGGCAATAGGCTCACCACTTATTACATTGGGACCTAAGCATAAACTGGCGAAATGTGGGTGCTAGCACCTCTGCCTACCCCGAAGGGGATATAGGCGTGAGTTTATGTTATGTTAACCAAACCCTCGTCAACTAAAATAAGCAAACTCTAAGTGCTTATGTAATACTTGAACAGCCCCTAACCAGTAGTGCTGCCCAGTAGTGTGGTGGGGCAGGATTATATAAAATGTGTAAGGCACACAACACTAAATTCAACTGTACCTGTGCAGCCCTCTAGATGATACAGCATGGGCAGCTCTATGCAACTCTCCTCTGGCGAGCATGGCACTTGCTAGTAGCCAAACATCATCGCCACTGGCATTGTCCAGGCCACCTCCAGCTGCCGCTGCTGCAGCATCGGCCCAGAACAGTGCACTGGTCCATTGTCCCTGGAGCACAATATGATGTTTCTTATTATTTATTATATATATATATATTACAATACTGTTTCATCAATATATAATAATTATTGTGATGTTATATCCATACTAATATTAAAAGTGTGAAAGTAACTGTCTGTCTGTACACTTTAAACTTTAAACCAATTTTGATAAAATTTGGTACAGTGGTAGATTAGATCTTGAGAAAGGATGTAGACTATGTTTTGTCACGATAATGGACATCAACAGACGAGCCACAGGCAGCAGCTAGTGGTATATAAGTGAAATTGAAAGTCTCTTCTCAGTTTTTTATTTTCGTTTGTACTTTCAATTATCAATAATTATACAACATAACAACAACAATAAAACAATTAACTTCTCAGAATTTTGTGTAAATGCTAAAAAAAAATAGACTATGTAGTCTGTGGTTTCAAATATGAACAATTCTATATTTGTTGTCATTGTTGTCAAATAAAAATCTTCACAACATCTACATTACATATAGAGAGAAATTATACTATTGTTGCAAGAATAATGAAATATTAGGAAAGAGAGATGAATTTCTCCATAATCATTCTCAAAACCTTGTTCTATGTTTTTTGCAAATTAATAATATTGATAGCTCATGTTTAGAAATATCAGAGCACTTCATATTGCCTACTAAATCCTTTTCATATTAACTTGATACATACACCCAGTTATACTTACTAATTCTGAATATTGTTTCACGAGTGATCGCATGAAATCGATATTCAAGTGCCCTTCTATACCACTTCTTTCTGTTGTAGCTGCATTTGCCATCACTTAGCCGTGATATTATTTTTCGAAACTGGACTTAATCACTAAAATATTAGTGTACTACCCGAAATTACATGAAACCCTAATTCATTATAATTACAAGAAAATAGATTAGGAGAATTGTATTTTAAATACTGCTTTAGTATATTATTGACTTATTAATTAATTTTTAAACAAAACATAAATTGTTTTGGTTTAACGCACCGCGCCGATAATTTGTTTTGGCACTTGACAGACATTTGACAGATTTTACTAGACTTTCAGGAATTTCATGACTTGGTTACACAGACCTTTAAGTCAATTTTACTTGGCAGTTTGATTTGATGCAATATGATGTAATGAAGACTAAGAAAATAACGAGTATTCTTCCTCAAAGGTCGAACACTGAAAGGAACTAATTTATTGTAGTAAAATAATGTATCGATATTGTAATTTAATAATTTTATTGAACTGAAGAATTGGATATTTCAGTTGTCACGAGTTGATGCAATATTTTTTCTTGATAGTAGATTCGTTTTTTATTTTTAATTTGTCAAGTATGAATCTTTTCATCATTAAATATCAAAGTTATAAAATTTGTCTCAAGCAATGAAAAAGTGTAGACATATTCTCTTATGAATAATGACTGTATTTTTAATGGCATAATTTTTTTAAAACCGTTTGGCTATAAATAAATTTCATGTTTTGAATGCTATAATAGGTTAGATTCGCTATAAATTATACTGAATTATACTGTAAAATACAGAATGTACTTTTCATTTTTATATCTCTTTCTCCTTCGTATAAACTTTGGCTTTTTCATTTCGTTCGTCATAGGTTTAATACAGATACAATCTAATTTAGAGGTATATATCTACCCATGCTGTCAATTGACAGATTTGAATTTTGATGACGGAAAGAAAAAGGTTATACATAGAAAAAGAGGGAATAGGCTGATTAAGTTTTATTTATTATCCGTCACTGAATATTATTTAGGTAATCCTAGTTTTTTATTGTGTAGTGTTTAATAAGAAGCATAGTCTGAGTTTTGTATACATTCTGGTATCTGAATTAAAGCAACGTGTCCTAGGTTAGGCCGTTAGTGAAACATGTTAATATATTTGAAATAACATGACTGAGAGGAAAATGTGCAAGTTTTACAATTTAAACGTGCCTGAACGTCGATCTGGGGAGGGAGGGCAGGGAGGCCCGACGCAGAATCATGGAACGAACGACGAAGACGATAGGAATCCTGACGAGGCAGCACCGCCAGCAGTGCCGCCGCACGAGCACAAGCTTGAGTATTGTTATTGGATGTGGTTCTCGCGGCGACCGCCGGCGCGCGAACTGTCCGCCTCCACCACTGGTTATGTCCAGGTCTGTAACTTTGCATCTATTCTATCACCCACCATACATCCTACTAGCGATTTGTTCTGTAAACATACTAACACTGTTTAGATATTCATAGGTTGTCCTACTCTATGTTAGAAGATAATAAACATTCATGAAGGTAAATAATACATCTAGAATGTCATAAATAATTTAAATAACAATTTACATATGTTTACTAATATTACAATGAGCCATTGGATCTATAGTTTATACCTTTAAAATTATACTTAGTTATTACCCATTGTTTACTTTTGCAAAGATTAAAAAAAAAAAAATTACTGTGAAGTTACACATGCATTGATCACCTGAACATAAACTTGATAGTAGTCCTCTAAATGCAAGAATCACTCATCACCTAAGACTAATGTTTATTACAGAAACATAACTATTTTGTATTACTAATACTTAGTAAACAAACTTTTAAAAAATGTCACCTATTTGAAACAAAGTAGTTTTTGTAGGACTAATTGAAAACTTTTTAGCAAACCGAAGAAAACACTATCTTCTGAATTTCTCCTCAGCTTTTTACTATCTAGCAAAGTGCAGACAATTGATGAACTATATAAAATTCATGTACAGAAAATAACTAGTAAATGAAAACATTGGTTTTTTTTTTTTTCAATCGTCATATCACATTGCTTTGTATCAAACATATTAATGGTATTGTCAATAAATTAACTTATAGGTAGTTGTGGCACGCTGTGATGGCCGTTTTGACCCAACTAGTTTTGCTTGTTTACTCTTTTTTAGTGTGTGAAGTTTATGTTCTTCTATGCCAGTCTCGCCATATTTTTCTTTAGCTATTCATTTAACAGTTTGTTTTCATTACTAAGCACACCAAAACAGAGAAAACAAGCAAAACCAATTGTGTCAAAACGGCGATCATAGCATGCCGCAACTATAGTAAGACATCAAGCAGCTGTAGTATGGTGAACAAACTTTATTCATATACCTAGCAATAGTTCTTAATTGAACTCTTTGATTTCCGCAACTCGATGTCTACAATTGTACCCCTTGTTTCATAAAGGTCATAAAGTCCCACATGTGCCAGGGCAGAATTTGAACCACCCTATCTCTTCCTATGCCGTGTCGTACAAGGCGACTAAGGGATAGGGCTGTTTAACATCAAACAGAAATATACAGCCCAGACTCAGCCTCAGATGCATGGCTTGAGTCAACAATATTGCCCGGAAGACGGCAATAGGCTCACCCCTATTACATGAACTGATACCGAATTCAATGATTGGTGAAAAGTGGGTGTTAATTCACCTCTATCTAACCTTCCGGGTATAAAGGCGTGATTGTATGTATGTCATGAAGTAGTAGTAGATATGGTTACAAATAACACTGACACATTAACAATAACACATTGATTTCTAGGTTAACTACCTTATATATGTGAAAGTAGATTACAGAGAATGAATTAGATATCCTACTCTATAATCTTTCACCTTTATATCTAAAATTATAATGTGAAAGTTTATTTATTACTCAACCAAGCAGAAATGGCTACACAAATAGTTATACTGGACACAAAACAAACTTTCCAATTAATTGTGGATCATAGGTTTGTGTACAGTTCTTATTCTATGTTACAGTAAAGTGGGATATGGTGTACAAATTTAATTTACATAAACAATCAAATAAATAACAAATACTTAACAATGTCATGTGAAAGAATATTAATATTGTGGAATTTATCAATGGTATAATAAGCCTTATCTGCTAGTTTTTATTAGTTTACACCTACATATTATGGTAATATTTTCCAATTGGATCTTCACAGGTATCTTGTTGTAAATAGAGGTTGCCAAACAAACCACACTATGACATAACAACTGGGTTTTACTTGGCAAGACTTTTAAGTTACACCTAGTACCAGGTGGATTAGCGATAAAATAAATGAGGGCTGTATTTCAGAAATGTAACCTAAAGAAAAAAAGAAAAGAAAAGAAACCTCAAGTATACTTTGATAGAACTGTTAAAATACCCAACTCTTTGAATTTCGTTTCCAACGAATGCAGCGTTTTTGAGCTACTTATTGTCTCAGAAATAGGGTCCTGTAGAATGCTTGAACAGGGTCAGTATTCTATGTGACATACACAGCATGTGAGCGGTTTGCAGGTGCTGTTCTTTTCGTCTATACTATGTGAATGGAGAGAAATGTGTTGATATCATCAACATGAGACACTTGTGTGGATTATAAAAGCACCATTGTTTAATTTGAATGATATTTATGAGTGTCCGCTCAAAATATTGTAATTAGACGAAATTAAAAGGAAGCAATTGACTACTTGGATTCCTTTTGCATAGTTGCAGTTTATAAGAACTAACTTGTTTACTTATACTAACTTATAAATGCTCATATTCCATGATTTTATATAATCATCTTCACTCCGAGACGAAGGCCTCTGATGTGACCAAGATTAAAATTGTGTGAAATATTCATCCCTTTCTGGCAACTTACAGGAACCCATTTGCATGCAGAATACACATCTACTATGTGCTATTCCAGACTATACTATCTGTGCTAAATTTCATCCATATCCAGACACCCATTTTTGGATGAAACTGTGTGCTATTTCATAACATAAACTCACGCCTATATCCCCGAAGGGGTTGGCAGAGGTGCTAGCACCCACATTTCGCCAGTTTATGTTTAGGCCCCAATGTAATATGCGGGCCTATTGCCATTACCTGGGCACTTATAAACCAGTGCTAAATACACACATAACTTCGAAAAGCATTGAAAAGTCATTGGTGTGTGCCATGGTAAAACCTGCTATTTCAGGCTGTATATTATCCCTGTGCTTTTCATCCATATCCAGACACCCATTTTTGGATGAGACTGTGTGCTATTTCAGGCTGTATATTATCCCTGTGCTTTTCATCCATATCATATCACATTTTTGGATGAAATAGTAACGAACATTCATCCTCACAAACTGTCACATTTTTTCAATGTGAGAGTTAAATGTCAAGGACACACTACTTATTTATCCCCAGAGGTGGCGTATTATCGCTGGTGTTGTAGTACTGTCAAATTTCATACAAATTGTTAGTAAATAAAGGAAAAAGTCTTCTGTAGAATAAACAATGATTCTGTGTAGTGTATTTCAGTGTAAATAGAAAGGTCCTCATTGTTTTCCTACTGATAAGAGAAGATGGACGCTATAGATTAAAGCCCTGCACATTAAAAACTGAATACCAAATTCGTCTGCTAGAATATGTAGTAAGCAAAAATAAACCTGATGAATTTTTATGTAGGGAAACATTTCTCCTCTTCAACTCATCTTGTAAATTCGCCACTGTCATGTAAGCGCACATTTTTGATGATAAATTGTGTTATATAATCTCAATGCAAATGTCAATGACACGACTGATAAGCACCTCTGACAGTCTGATGTAAAGATCATAGGATTATAGACTGTAAGACAAGCACCAGCGAAGGTGACGCCCTCTAAAATTAGTTTTACCTGTACCGCCCCATTGACTGCACCCTGCCAATATTATATTAGTATGATTACCTGTTGATGTTCTACAATAGGCAATTTGACTATTTTTTGTATTATCGAAAAATTACCACTCTATTATAATATAATGAACTGCTGAAGTGAAATATTCTTACGACAAATAGTTTTAAAGATATTTGAATTTGAAAATTCGCGCCACCCAAAAACTCTCCATACAAAATAGTACTTGCCAGTGACGTCACACGCCAGTCGTGAGTAGTGCAAATGTATGCAGTGCAAGAGAATTTAATATTTGGGACTGATATTGATTGTTTATATTTTGACTTACTTTGGGAATTAAAAATAATGAAAAGTCATAGATGCAGTTTATTTAGGCAATATCTTATTTTGCAAATATATTTTATGATAAGAAAGTAACATATTAAGCAGTATTGGACAGAATCGGACGACCTTGTCAAATAGCCTATTATGGAAACAACAAGGTACAGGTCCTATGGCTGCTCTACATGTTGGCGAAAACAGTGGCGAACGTGTAAAATGGAAGTTTGTGCTATTTTTGATATGTGGCGGAGCGTCGAGAGACTGTTGCCCAATGCGTTCGCCACTGTGTTCGCAACGTGTAGAGCGGAAATTATACTTATCTGCCTCAGTAATATTACTACAAGAAAAAAAAATTATAAAAGCAAAGTTGACAACCTCCGTGGCGCGTGGAGTAGCGATAGAGCATTCGACTGCTATGCAGGGGGCGCGGGTTCGATTCCCGCTCAGTGCAAATATTTGTATGCATGAATATGTATATTTGCATTGGCCTAGGTGTTTCAATGTGGCGAGGGGTGTGCCTGTCAACCTCACCTTCGGCAACCAAAGCGACCCACAGGCGGCGTGCGTTTTAGTCGGTTCGAGTCCGACATAACCTCCTCCACCGGCTCCGGTGGGGAGGTATACGTGGGGATTTTGCGCACGTAAAAAAAAAAGGTGTTTCAATGTATAATATGTATGTGTTTACAAAAAAAAAGTATCTAAGTATGTTCATACGCATTCTAGATCCCATAACATAAGGTAGTTAAGCTATGCTTACCATGGGTCTAGATAGCGTTGTGTAGAATGTCGTGGAATTTATTTATAAAGTTATGTAATACATTTTTTTGTTGACTAACTAAATATTACACATACTGTACACATGTGTACATGAAGTGAATGTTATCACCTTGTATGTTCTAAACGTTAGCACCGTGTTGTATCGAACTATTTCATGGCCCTGTGTGTAGATATGTGTTGTCAACTATACTTTAAAGTAGGTCAGATATTTCATATTTAACTGAAATAATCCTTTTTTATATTATTCAATAAGACTCAATTTGGAGAACTGATCTGTGGGTATTTATCTGAATTGTTGGGTATTTGTTTCATAGCAACCAGTGTGGACATGGTTATGGATAGGTTCAATTATAGTTTAATGTAAATGTTTTTATGCTAGTATTATGTGTATTTTGTTGCATCTGTGTAGTGATGAAGAAAGAATACAAGTATCACCACCCCATCTCATCCGAAGAGTGTCGTAAGAGGCGATTATCGGAAAAATACGCAGAGAGAAGGAAAACTAGAAATAAAAGCCCGTACTAACCCGTTTGGCCAGCGTGGAAACAGTAGGCCAGAGCCACCCAACATTGCGAGAGGCCTATGTCCAGCAGTGGGCTAATTGATTGACCCCACTAAAATAAGGTTCGAGATGTGCAGAACTACCTTTACCAAAAAAACTGCTTTAAAATGACCATTAAGGTTTACAATCACATTCCAAAGGTGATCAGGGAACTGTCTAGGACTCAATTTAGGTCGAAACTAAGGCAATGGCTTATAAATAAATGTTTTTATGATCTGCAAGAATTTTTTGATTGCAAATGACTAATATATAAATATTTATTATTCTTGACATTTCCAACTTAATATAATATACTTTTTAATTTGACATATTAATTTAGTAATGGTAGTACTTGACATTGTAATTTAGCGACATCGATTTATCGAAGTAGGTATATTGACAAGAAAGCTCATTGACATTAAAATCATTATAATATTATTTTAATAATACATCTAACTTGACATTTCTGACAATTTCATGATAAATATTTGACATGATAATTGAAATGAAAATGTTGCAGTTTGTTCTATCGCATTCATTATTAAGACATCTGTTAATTAATTCATGAATTTATTTTGTATACTTAGTTACTTATAATAATTTATTTTTGTTTCGAATATAATGTCGACTGTGTAATTTGTGCAGGTATAATGGGTTATGGAGCACTAACCAATGATGTTTATATTTATATGAGATAATAACAATAACAATAACAACAATGTAAAAAATTCGTATGCCTAATGCAGGCGAGATATGCTGTACTATCCATACTGGAAAAATTAACACCTTTATCTTCACCGTGTCTCTTACGAATAAATTTTCATTTCATTTCATTGATTTATTGTGTGTATTTGCATTAGACAAATTATGTTGTAATTCATTTAAAAGATCTAAGAATGTGCACCTGTATTCTAAAACCCATACTACAAGCTGGTGTATTTTGAGTCCTGCATACATAAATATAATCACGCTTTTATCCCCGGAGGTTTAGGCATGGAAGATTTAACACCCACATATCACCAATCATTGTTTTCGGTCCTACGTAATAGGGGGTGAGCCTATTGCCGTCTTTTGTACACTATTGTTGACTCGAGCCTTGTATCTGTGTCTGAGTCTGAGCTGTATATATGAATATGCAACATACTTCCATGTATCATAATAATATCTGCTTTCTAGAATTCTCATTGAAATTTTGTTGAAAATTGAAATACAAGCAATGCTTTGTAAAGTGTCTAATATATATTTAAACCATACAAACTTCCGGTTTTATAGTAGTAGGTAGCAAGATTAGATTGTGCACCATGCTATTGCCATGTGTCTTTACATACATGCATATGTAGATACATATAATCACGCCTTTATCCCCGGAGGGTTAGGCAGAGGTGAATTTAACACCCACATTACACCAATCAATATATTTGGCCCCACGTAATAGGGGGTGAGCCTATTTCGGGCCTTTGATCTGAGGCTTAGTCTGGGCTGTATATATCTGTCTGATGTTAAACAGCTCTATCCCTTAGTCGCCTTGTACGACACCGCATAGGGAGAGATGGGGTGGCCCAAATTCTACTCTGCCGGATAAACCACGCGGATTTGTGTCTTTACATATACATGCTTTTGCATAATAAAATGTGGGGGAAGTATTGAAAGGGTGAATTGATGTTATGGTTGCCATTACGCCATCTTTGGCAGCAATTACGTACTAATCATAGGGGTATTTCGTTTTTTTTTTATACCACCTTGGTGGCAGACAAGCACACCAAGGCTCACCTGATGGAAAGTGGTTACCCTGTCCTTGATATGTAGTAATCCATCCAAATTGCAGGCCGTAACTTAGTAGGTAGCATTTTTGTTTATACCACCTAGGTGGCAGACAAGCGCTCGGCCCACCTGATGGAAAGTGGTTACGCGTCACCACTGGCAGTAGTATTATGAGTATCTATGAAATACTGACATTTCGCCCTTTTTTACGAAGCGATTTGATAGAAGTGTACAAGATTCTGACCGCACACTACAATCTGCCAAATATCCATAACATCCTCCTCAGAAGGGATGGGCAACGGCCCCCTTGCGGACACAACCTTCGACTGACACGGGCCCCCGCTGACATACTGGTCGCACATCACTTCTTTAGTAACAGAGTTATCCATAATTGGAACTTACTGCCATATAACGCTGCAACCACAATAAACGGATTTAAAAATAGACTTGATAACTGGCTACGACTAGGCAACACAGAGCTCAAAAAGTGACTGACAGTTAAGGCTTCAATAGAGAGACTATACGTTTTATCACTAGATGTGAACACATCAGCTTGTAGCTGCTTGTTCATAAATAAATAAATCTTTTGTCTCTCCTTTTAACTCAATCCTCTTTATGTGTATATTTGCAGGCGTTACGTCTGGTGGGTCGGGTGGCCAGCGTGGAACAGTGGTGGGGGCTGTATACGCATCTCGCGCGGCCTTCAGAACTACCCCCCTTGTCAGATTTACACCTGTTCAAGATCGGCATCAAACCTATGTGGGAGGACCCGGCTAATGTTAATGGTGGTAAATGGGTAAGTTTACTTTATATCTCCAATGGCATTTTTGGTAACTCAGGTAGCCAAAGAGATACAGCTTACTTGATGATGACCAGTTTTCTTGACCTATGAACAGTTATTAACACTGGTGTCAATAAGTTGTATGTAGCTGTTTATAGAGACAAAATGTGGGCAGAATGGAATAGTAAGGAGGAAGACAGGAATTAGTGGTATGGCTAAACTATCTGTAGTACTCACCAACTATACTGAGTGCTTGAAGCTTGTATTTGAAAGTTGATATCAAATTTTTCGAATTTTAATCATTTCAATCCATTTAAGATCATAATAATATGTTGTACACTTAAAATATTTGATAATATATATGTAAATTAAAAAATATAAATTAAAATAACAATACAAAAAATTAAAATAAAATCTATATTTATAAAAATCAATTACTGTTCGTTTCTCGCTAAAACTCGAGAACAGCGGAAAGGATTTATCTTATCTTGGTTTCGAAATGGTCGTGGAGGTCTAAGAAAAGGTTTAAAAGTTGAGAAAAATTCGAATAATTGCCGGGAACCGACATCCACGCGAGCGTAGCCGCGGGCAAAAGCTAGTATAATTTATAATCACGCCTTGTACCCGAAGGGTTAAGCAGAGGTGATATTAACACCCACGTTTCACAAATAATTGAATTTAGTCCCACTTAATAGGAAGTGAGCCTATGGGCGTCTTCCGGGAACTATTGTTGACTCAAGTCATGCACCTGAGGCTGAGTCTGGGCTGTATATATATCTGTCTGATGATAAACAGCCCTATCCCTTAGTCGCCTTGTACGACACCGCATGCGAAGAGATGAAGGTGGTCCAAATTCTACTCTGCCGGGAACCACGCGGCTGTATAAAATAAAATAATATAAAAATTACTAGAATTTTTTTTTTCTTAAAGAAGAGAGTGGTAGATTTTCGGACACCGCAAGACTTTATCATCTGCTCTGTCTGACAGTCTGTCTTGTTAGTGTTGGGGAACTAATTAAGGCTTCTAACCAATCATCGAGAGTATGTACCACACTGTTTCACGTTGAAGTGGAGGGTTCATAGTGGGCTCTCTTCAAATTTGATTAGACAAGCTGTACAAATTCAAATTCAAATGTATTTATTTGCGAAAATGGGTAATACAATAGATGTTCACAAAATAAAAAAAAAAATCAGCCATACTCCGCCCCAAGGCATGCAAATATTGGAATAATCTATTTTATCGAATATTTACTTAAAAACAATTAACAACTTACAATTTATATAAAGGCAATGTCAGTTTGTGAATTCAGTAACAGTTTTTTTTCTTTTTTCTTATACCACTTAGTTGGCAGACAATCACACGGCCCACCTGATGGAAAGTAGTTACCGTGGCCTATGGACGTCTGTAACACTAAAAACAGTTACCGAACAGTACCGAAACAGTAACAGACAGTTAATACAATGTCACAGTAGGTGCGATTAAAATTTAGGTAGGAATCTTAGAAATTACACAGACACACATTTGTCATCTAGATACTCTGGTACATTATAATATGCCTTTTGTATTATTAATAATAATACAATAATAATAATATATAATATTTTTCAACTTATATTTAAATTCGTGCAAATTAGTTGTGGCACATAAATCAGTCAGCAGTTTGTTGAAAACCCTTAATGTCATACATAATATACTTTTGTTTATTAAAGCAGTTTTATTTGAAATGGTTTTTATTTTATGTTGATGCCTAGGGCCGCAAAGGTGTTCAAATAGCTGCATGTTTCTTTTGACCAATAGGGCGTCCATAATATATAAACTAGGAAAAGTTAATAACTTTAACAGAATATACTATTGCTCCTTAAAAGTAAATATTGAGTGAGACGACGGTACTTTTTACTGTTCCTAGGTACTTACGTAATATGGCATTGGTTGCAGGTGGTGCGACTACGTAAAACGCAAACGGGTCGTGCGTGGGAGGACCTGTGCATGGCGATGTTGGGTGAACAGTTCATGTGCGGCCCAGAACTGTGTGGGGTCGTGCTCTCCGTGCGGTTCCAGGTTTGTGATATATTTCTATAACTTATATGATGGTGTTATTTCACTAATTATTAATCACGCTATACTTATTATTGTTTTACTGTAATATTTTATATTTTTTTGACATTCTAATATTGTATGGTAATTTATCTTTTTAAATTTTCACACCTATCGAAGGTAATAAGCACTGCACATACTATTTAAACTACTGACCAACCCTATGTACCTGTCTTATGCGAATAAAAATGATTTGATTTAATCATGGCAGGGTAGAGATGTAAAAATATTTGGGGCATTTGGAATGTTTTATGACGCTACATATAAAATACTTCTGTTTATATCTTTTAAACTTATAAATCTGACTGGGCAAATGTTTCCTATGCAAGTTTTATTTTTTCCAAAATAAAGAATCAATGGAAAATGGTTTTCATCAAAGAAAGATGCATGTTGACTGCATATGAATAAGCGATTGTTGCCATGTGAGATAGGGACTGGGAAATGTGTTATAAATAATCTCTTAGATTGTGTAACTGTATATAGAATTCCATCTGAACCTATTCAATTTTTACAATATCTTAATTGATTTGAATAGTTAGTTTAGTAAATGCTTTAAAATTTCATTGAATTGCTTGAGCGGAGTCATCAAAAATCAATGTTTAAAAATTATTGTATTATCATTCATTGGTTCCGATAGTTACTGACGGATAAATGAATAAAAGAATTTGGATGGTTTCGGGCGAAGGTTCTGTGGCTTAGTGGTCAGAGCGTTCCTCCTGTAACGGAAAGATCGCGGGTTCGAACCGATTAAATTTTTTCTGTATCTTAATTTACTCCAATATAAAGTTTTTTTTTTTATACAACTTTGGTGGCAGACAAGCACACGGCCCACCTGATGGAAAGTGGTTACCGTGGCCTATGGACGTATGCAACACCAGGGATGTTACACTCGCGCTGCCGACCATGAAGAAACCTTCTGATGCCCCTCTTGAAGAACCCCATATTGTAGGTGCTTGGGAAAACCGTATACTGTCCAAAAAGTATCGTTTTGGGTGCAAAGTAAGCTGGTGCGTAGAAGTGGTGGAACAGGCGCCCACGGAGACAGATGTTACTGAAAATAATTCCGTAATGAAAAAACTTGTGATAAAAATTTTGGCCTGTACTTCTCATTCGTTGCACTTTGAGTATGCATTGCTTCGTTATGAAACACCCACAGCCTGTCAATCATCAGCTTGCAGGTGAGGTTGGTTTAGGTCCTGAAGATCCTGGTGGGGTCTATACACTCAACAAACCCCCCTAGATAAATCGCAATTCGTTGGCCGGCGTATCGTAATAATATATGACATTATTTTGACGTTTATGGCAGTTGTTAACGTATGTCATAGACGTCAAAAATGTCAAAACACGTGTCAATTCCAAACATTCAACGTTCTGTTCTAGAGTACGCGCGTACATCATAAAAAAATGTGCTGGCAACTCTAAAACGTACTGGCGATGTAATTTTTAGTTCGGAGTTTAACCGCGGACTTATTTTCTGCCATTGACTCTAAAATTCACCGGCCAACCAGTTGCCTCTTGTCTAGCGGGGCAGGTATATGTTTAGTTATTTGTGCCTTTGGTAGTGAGTTCTCACCGGCCCTGTGCCTGCAGGACGACCACCTAGCGGTGTGGCACCGCACGGCGGCGGACGGCGCGGCGGCGGCGCGCGTGCGGGACGCGCTGCGGCGCATCCTGCAGCTGCCGGCCGGCGTGCCCATCGAGTACAAGGCGCACGGCGACTGCCTGCGCGCCTCCGCGTCCCGCGCCGCGCCCGACCACGAGCCCGAGCCCGAGCCCGAGCCGCCGCGCTCCTAGCGCCGCCCCACCGCCCCCGCCCCGCCGCGTCCGCACTGGCCCGACGAGTGCGTGAGGTGGCTCTCCGACAACTTCGAGGAAGCCCGCCTCTACTCGAGCTTCTGGTCGTAGCCGCACACACCCGACTAAGCGCCGGTGGCCCGCGTACATTTGTTAACTAGGTGACGATGCCAACACAAGGTGCACTGACAATACTGACTGACCATGGGACATTATCTATCTAGCATTTGACAATAACGTAATGTACTAATAACCTCATTTACATACATATATGTATAAGCTCACACACTATTTTTCTCCGGTATAAGCAGAGAACAACCCACTATCTACTTCTATCCTTACATACCTAACAAGTTTCTTCTACTGTTAAACTTTTCATGCAAGCCCGTTGGTTTCGAGTACTGCTGACCTGTACTTTTTTCATTACATTATTAATTTGGTCAGTGTAGGTACTATGAGGTCGACCACGGTTGACCTACCCGTTCACCTGTGCCTTACATACTCATGTCACCCGTTCTAAATGCCCAAACCACCTTATAAGCATACACTTTTCAATCCTCGCTACAACAATCTCATCTATTTCTAATAAATCGTATGTTGGCCACTGCGAGCGCAGTAGCGTGCACAGACAGACTATCGGACCCTAACAGAGCCAGTGTTCTACGCCGGATAGATTTGGTAAAGTCGTAACACCTCGTCTAAAGCTCTCTTGTGTCAGTGTACGGTGCAGTAAGATATTATGCGCCGCCATTCCAATTTGAAAAGACTTCTGTAATTGTTGACTACAACCGTATAACCTTAGCATCCTGTAGAGAATTGTAAAACTGAGTGAGACGTCGCCCGCAATAGTTCGCGTCGGTGGCTCACGGACAGTCGTGCCGACGATGTACATATAGTGAAATGTGAAGTAATTAGAAAATTTGTATGCGCTGACGTATCGTGAGAGCCGAGCGCCTCGCCCGCCGCCACAAGCCACATTGTACAGACAACATCTGGATTTAAATAAAAATAAAGAATCAGAATTTGTATACTTTCATGTTTGTTTTCTTTTTTCTTTACCTTCTCGTGACTTACGCCATAGGCACTATAGCACTTGGAAGACCTAGTTTATAGTATAAAATGGAACACAGAAAAAAAAAGAAAAATGGGATTTTTGACAACTATTACAAGAAAATATGTAATGTATTGGATATGATAGCGTATAAGTAAATAATAATATATAGTAAATAATAATACGAAATGTATTTCACAAAAAGATAATTTTAAATACATTTTTACAAAATAATATTGAGATTGAAACCGCGATAGCCTAGTGGTATGGGTAATGGACTGCTGAAACGAGGTCTCGGGTTCGATCCCAGGTTTTACCATGGCACACACCAATGACTTTTCGATGCTTTTCGAAGTCATGTGTGTATTTATCGCAGGTTTTTAAGTGCCCGGTTAGTGGCAATAGGCTCGCTACCTATTACATTGGGACCTAAACATAAACTGGCGAAATGTGGGTGCTAGCACCTCTGCCTACTACTTTGGGGATATGGGCGTGAGTTTATGTTATGTTATGTTAATATTGAGATTTTTTATCTGCGTTCACATAAAATCTGTTGACGGTTCGCGTGACGTAACTATAAAAATTTTACTTAGCGTAACGGAAACTCGTTGGTTGGTTCTTCGTAGATATTATTTATAAGAATTATATTATATTATCTGTGATATTATGTAATGACGTCACGCCCAGAATGTTACTCCCGATCGTATTTCGCGCACTTTTAAAACTAACAAAGTGAAAATATGTTTCTTTGTTCTAATTAACCGATTCATTGCGGCGCTCATTTTTGATCATTTCTACGTGTGGCAGCGAACAAATATTTTGTGACACGCCTGTCGTGTCAAACGCCATAGAAGTTGATGACACGCCTAGTGTGCCATCAGCCATGTACAAGAAAAAATGCCCTTTTTATGCTTTTTCTACTTGTTCAGACGTGATTCAGTTTAGTCGACTTCTAACGTCAGTTGTGAACGGAAAGATACGTGGTTATTGTGCGGCTAACAAAGTGGTTTCAGCGAAATGGATGGTGAGTAATTTTTTCACACGCTAGTTGTAAACATTTTGTACTATATTCTGAATTTCAAGCACAAGCCAATAGTAATATCACAAACGCAAAATCGAAGTCCAGTAGATACACAAGCCAATAGTAATATCACCAATGCAAAATCGAAGTCCAGGAGCACAAGCCGATCCTTTAGTCGCATTATGTCCAATTCGCAAAATGTCCAACTGTCCAATTCTCAATAGGTCCAGTTCGCAATTGGTCCAGTTCGCAATTGGTCCAGTTCGCAATTGGTCCAATTCGCAATTGGTCCAGTTCCTAATTAGGGATCCTCCTTGATTACGAGATGCGTTTTATTTTGTAAACGTGTATTTATATATTGTTGTGTGTGAGTATATGGATAGGTGAGCTATATCCTATTTCTCCTCCTATTGCCTCTTGCATTACACAAGATACCTAACACGAAGACTTCTAACCTATATCTATCCGTGTCGGGGCGCGCGATTTATGGTTTAAGAACGTTATGAGACTGAAGCGTCAAAAACGCCTCCGGTAATCAAGCACGACTCCTATTTTACAAACTGGGCCAATTGCGAATTGGACATTCTGAGAATTGGACGTTGTGAGAATTGGACAATTTGCGAATTGGACGTTGTGAGAATTGGACAATTTGAGCCCGCTGGACATTTTGCGAATTGGACATAATGCGACTAAAGCAAGCCGATATCGTCGGTAACATAAACAATAAGAGTGTAGCAAAACAGAAGTGTTATAAAAAACATCACGATGCGCTGGCGCGTGGCGCTGCCTTCCTCCTAGGATGGACAAACAATAGGAATCTTTACCTGGGCATACTCTTTCAAGCAATATTAAACCTTAAATACATACTACTAAGATATTTCGTGGGTGCACTTCTTTTCTTGTAAAACGGCCTAAAGCAGCTTGACGTCATAGAATTTTATAGTAATTATAGAATACTGGATAAATACTGTAATGTAAATGACACAGGTGCCGGTTGACTCACTTATTAAAATTATATTTTAAAAAATGTAGATGTTTTTTTAAAAATGTACAAATAAACATAAACTTAATATAGCAGTATATATTTAATTATATGTATTTGTTAGAATAGTATTAGTAAAAGCCAATATATTTAGTGTAAATTAATGAAGGGAATGTATTAATTTATATTACATAAGTAAACTCAAATAACCTAACATAATGTAAATTAAAATAAGTATATTTAAAAACATTATATCCTTAGTAATAAGTACCTATTGTATTTCTTATTACTTGGTAAACACATTGGAGAATTTCCAAGATGTTAAATTGTTATTTCCGGTATTCACTTTAATTTCAATGTAAATGCAACAAATAAAAAATTCTGATGAAAATGAAAATCCTGAGATTTTCTAAATCGTTTAGTATCCAAAAACGAATTCTTTGTATATAACCTATGGGGAAAATAGTGAAACTTTTGTTCAGGACAAGCATTCAAATAACGAAATATGAGCATGTACAGCGAATCATAAACATGACACGACTCGCGTGTCACCCGCCACACAGCAAAATCATCCATGACACGCCTGTCGTGTCATCCGCAATGAATCGGTTAATAAAGTTTTAGAAAATGATGATCTTTTAAGATAGGTTTCAGTAATCAAATGGAGTATAGATATCAATTCGGTTCGGGACGCGCTATTGATGACAATTCGGCGAAAACAAATTTTTAAACACACTAAGTCTTGGTCAGCCATCTTCAATTAGGATTCTTTACACCAAGTTGTTAAATGTACGCATAGCCGCCTTATTAGAGCGAAAAGGGATATTTACCATATTGTACTGTTTCGAGTTTCCGATATTTCGACGCTGTTGCATGTACCATGATCACGGAGGAAGGTATATTGGCGGTAAACAGTGTTTTTAGGAGTAAATATATCGATCTACCCTCATTCGAGTTCTTTTGCTACGCCTATCAGTACTACTATTGGTTTCATTCTCACTACAAACACGAAACTGTCTCGATCACGGTAAATATCCCGATAGCTCTAATATTAATGTGAGTGACTATGATAGTTTAATTACCTTTTTTATACCACTAACGTGGCAGACAAGTACGCGTCCATGGTCCATCTGATGGAAAGTAGTTACCATGGCTTATGGACGTGTGCAACACCAGGGGAGTCATGCTCGTGCTGCTGACCCTGTAAGAACAGTTTCTGTACCGTCAATGCAGACGACGAAAGCAGGACAAACCTTTGGTCTTCCCACTGACAGCACAAAAATTCCAGTGCACTGTAGCTACCCTACTCACCTCCGGGAACTCAACACGAGGTAATTATTTATGGCCGTGATATTCTGTTCAGAGTAGTCAGAACGTGGAACAAGCTCCCAGAAAATGTAGTCTCTGCTGACAGTATCAACCAGTTTAAAAACAGACTTGATACATTTTACCTCAAACTAAAGAAATAGAAAGAAAGGAAATGGAAACTGGATACAGGCATTATCAGTTGTCTACGACTGCCTGCCTGCTAACTAATAATAATAATAATAATAATTTTTTTTTGTTTTTTTTTTATACCACTTAGGTGGCAGACAAGCATACGGCCCACCTGATGGAAAGTGGTTACCGTTGCCTATGGACGTTTGTAACACCAGAGGAGTCACAGTCGCGCTGCCAACCCTGTAAATACAGAGTTTCTGTGCCGTCAGTGTAGAAAACATAGCAGGACAAGCCCTTAGTCCTCCCACTGACAGCACAAATTCTCCAGTGAGCTCTGGCTACCCTACTCACCGCTGGGAACACAACACGAAGTTATTATAGCCGCGGTATTCTGTAGGGCGGCGGTAATTCCCCAGTCGGATTGCTCAATTGGTCAGAAATACCGCCGTGTCCTACCTCCTTGAAAAATAAAACCAATAAAAAAGTAAAATAATACCAATGTAGTACGCAAAATCATGTGATTCTTCTGCGAAGTTATGCTCGTAAAGGAGGAGGCGGGGCGGGAGCGCAGGAGGATCGCAAGACAAGCTGCCCGTGTACTGAGGTAACTCGAGACGTCCGCCCCCATGAGCGCAGGCCTGGGGGTGGATGGAGCCGCCTGTCACCCTGACAGAACTAGACCGCGGCGGTGGTGCGCCTCCCCGTTTCCGGGGACGAGTTAGGGACTCTGTGGTACAAACACCCGTGGAGTGGGCCATATCGAGAAAGATGGCCTTGAATGGGAGCGGGGTGCGAGTGATATGCCTGTTAACCTCACTTTCGGCACCAAAAACTACCCACAGGCGTCGTGCGTTTTAATCGGTACGAGTCCGACATAAACTCTCTCACCGGCTCCAGTGGTGAGGGTATCCGTGTGGATTTTTCGCACGTAAAAAAATCATTTAATTGGACTGCGACGTTTAACGAACCACCTAGTGGACGATACGAACTGACTAATTTGATCAGACTGCGACAAATACATTATGCAACGCGCAAACTTTAATATTGTGATGCAGGATTGGTAGTACTGTAATAATTCATAGTCATTGCGCTAGATGGCGTTGGTTACATATATTACTACAAGTCCGCTGGGTCCGCTGTCAAATGCCACCCAGACAGTATGGCCAGCTAGAGGTTACTTTTAATGTCCTTTATTTAGATACCTTATGTCATAGTAAGTGCTGATCATTAGGAAGGCTGTCTGATGGTTTATTACCCTTGGACTTTAATAATATTGAAAAAAAAAACTGGCCAAGTACGAGTCTGAGTATCGTTATCTATACAACTTCATTAGTATTAAAGTTATCGGGATATTTACCATGTTGTATTGTTCTGAGTTTTTGATATTTCAACACTGTTGAAAGTACCATAATCACTGAGGAATAGAGTATTGGCGGTGAACAGTGAAAAAGTTTTTTAAGAGAAAATATATCGTTCTACCCTCTTTCGAGTTCTTTTACTACGCGTATCAGCACTACCAATGGTTTCACTCTCACTACAAACTCGATCCCGATTTCGATCACGTTCACAATACACGATGCTTTTGTTTTGACTTGTTCCCGGTTGTCTAATTTTTTTATAACTTTAATACTAATGTTAGTGACCATGATAATTTAAATACCTATATTATACAGCAACTTCAGCCTCTGATGAGGCCCAAGTAATGGGACAAGTAAGTTTTCGGTTACACATAATAGAGATAGCTAGGAGAGTCACCTTGTACAGGATACTTCTGCTGTTACTTAGGACGGTCAACAGCGATTGAAGATCAAAAATTTTTTATAAAGAATTTTACAACCAATATTATTAATATTCCCTTTAACCTCTCCATCTAAGCTAAATTGCTTGTATTAGGACGTGAACCCAGGATTTGATCTTTTGATCGTAAGGCAGACTACTTAACCACTAAGCTATCGACACTTCCTTCCGAAAATGACGCAACAATGGAAACAAAAACAACATATTTGTCTAGAAAATATATTTTAATACATCAAGTTTCAACAGACATTCACGTTTGTTAATTAAAAAATAAAAAGATAAACATGGTCTTATCCATGGACAAGACAGTAATACGTCATTACACACGAACACGACTGACTGACATCGGCGAACGCGATGTCTAAAGGTGGGCGCTGACCGGCGTCACAGCGTTATGTAAACACAGCAAAGGAGTTAAACATACATATAATCACTCCTTTATCCCCGGTGGGTTACGCACCCACATTTCACCAATCATTGTATTCTGTCCCAGGTAATAGGGGGTGAGTCTATTGCCGTTTTTCGGGTACTTGTTGACTCGAGCCATGAATCTAAGGCGGAGTCTGGGCTGTGTAATGTCTGATGTTAAACAGCCCTATCCCTTAGTCGCCTTGTACGACACCGCATGGGAAGAGATGGGGTGGTCCAAATTCTACTCTGCCGGGAACCACGCGACTACATAATAATTATACATGTTTACGTACATGAAAAGGTGTATACCTATTTTCATTGTCATGTGTATAATTCCCAGTTATGCAATTCTGTACGCATACAGCGTCGAGCTCAGCGCTGCGACATCCTTGATAGAGAGTCATTGGTCGAGCTCCAGTGACGTCACCCAGTCCGACCAATGGCAACCTCTATCTACTGTCGCAGCGCTGTCCTCTACGCTGTGTGCTTACAAAATTGCACAGCAGCTTTTGAGTTGGCACGTCGTGTCGTTAGAGTTCGGCTAACATAGCTTTGGTTCGGTTTTGTACACCGTTCTCTCTATCATACAGCAGTTAATTTTAATCATTTATTTGATCAGTTAAGACATTTTTATATCAAACTGTCGGTGTAATGTGTGAAAGAGAAGACGTTATATAAAATCGAAGCTAGCCAATGTGTCTCGCTCTATCTTCCCGATGAAGCGAAAATTTGCAAAAATTTTAGAATATAATGAGCCAGATTGTTCAGAAAGATTTCATTTGGAAATTTACTGGTTATGACGGTATAATATAAAATAAATGTTTTCATTATATTTAGTATACGCTGTAACGATTAAGGGATAGGGTAGTTTAACATCAAACAGATATATACAGCCTAGACTCCACCTCAGATGCATGGCTCGATTCAACAATACTGTCCGGAAAACGGCAATAGTCTCACCTCCTATTACATGAGACAGAATACAATGATTGGTGAAATGTGGGTGTTAATTCACCTTTGCCTGATCTACCGGTGATAAAGGCGTGATATATTCTCGCTGTGTATGTTACATTACACCTGCAACGCCGGTCAGTACTCATTTCAATAGATTCTATAGGCTACTGAATCTAGAAATTTCCACTACTTTTCTAATTAATAAGTTACACTATAGTTGCGACCACACTTGAGGAAATTTTACATTCGACTTAGGCCTTTTAATTAGATTTTTTAAATATTCATTAAAACCCTTTTTATTTCGTTCGATTTTATTGATTCGGAAGTGTGTCCACAACCTAAAACTTGACATTCAGACGAAAAATATCCCTAAAAACTAACTTATAAGTATATATTTACATTTGGCAACATTACTTAGTCTATGTGTGTTGATATGCACACGGCGTAGGTAAATCAAAGTCAACATGATTTCCCGTTATGATATTTCAACTTTATGGTCTAAAATCACAATTACTTTCCAATGATATTTCGTTAGAGGTTTCATACAATGACGTTACTTCATATAATAATGGCAACACTGTATAAATGTTGCCAGTTTGCAAAAAAAAATCACAGTCCCGTTAAACAGATATATAAGCGTGCCCATAATAGCTATTCTCGTAGAAGCGACTAGTATGTATAGTCTCTCATACAAAATTTTGACTAAATGCTAATTTTAACCATTCGGTCTATGGCACAATATGTTCTGTTCATTTACACTCGCAACTACAGTCTTGAAAAAAAAAACTCCAACATTACAATCAAACAAGATGCAAGTCGCAAATCAAAAAGCAGCCATTGACTAAGTAACAAGATTGTCTCTAACAGCATAATTCGCTTAATTATGCAAGTAACGAGAGTGTGGAGCGCTAATTGATGCGATACACACGACTCATTATGGTTAATTCTAGAACAAGCGACAAATAAAACCCACCAGTCAACCACAGACACTACAAAAATGCCATTTAATTTTAAAATTTACTGCTATGCTGTCAAAGTCTAAAATTAAACGCCATCTTGTAGAGTGAATGAAAAAATGGAATGCACAGTTTCATTTTGGACATCAAGCCTAAATAAATCAAGTCTAAAATTTAAAGACAGTTTTGCGGTTGACAATTACCAAAATCGTTCTCCTGCTGGAACAGTTTTTAAGTGTTAATTAAATATCAACCTTATTATATTTAGACAAAGCTTAAAATAGTAAGCAACAATTCTTATCGGATAAGGTTGAATATTGTATACTATTTTCAGCCTTGTTTATACGGAATAAGGTTGATTTTTAATAAAGACCTAACAACTCCTCGAGGAGTTTGCCACTTGGTCTAGAATAAACCTAGTTCTAATCAACATTTAAATTAACTTAGCGAATGACACCGACTTATGTAAACATTAACACTAGTTTCATTGCTTTAATTTCATAATTTAGCACTTCTTTTCGCTTATGGGTCAATTCGCACTAAAAGAGCAGTGGGTAACAAGCCTTTTTAGGATAAAATATTACAGACGGAGTGTGCGGGACATGCTTTAGGCAGTCTTACGCCTCGGCATCTGAAGACCCAGGATAGTGTGCGGTTTTAGTAGGTTCGAGGTCGACATAACCTCCCGAGCCGAGTGGCGAAGATATCTTATCTACTAGAGAAAAATTTCATACTCCTTTGTAGGCAAAGGAGACAGCGCCGTGAGATTATATGAACCGATTACCTCTAGTGACAAATTCCAGACGAGCTAGCCACTGCTCTTTTAGTGAGAATTGACCCTAAAATGCCCAATAAACTAAGTAAATAAAGCCAATTATATGAAATAATACCAGTCTTACAAAATATGGGGTCGTATAAATCTATACAGGCAAGATTATTTCGGTTATGGAGGGATATAAAGGCTAAAGCACCAACTTTTTTGCCATAAAAATAACTTAAAAATACTTACTTTAGTAAAACATTAAATAACAATTATTATTATAAATAATAATTATAATGTTGACTTTCAATGTTAGTCAGTAACTTTACTAATTAAGGTTTAATCAAAATAAATATTACTATTTCTAAAACTAATGGCACTTTAGCCATTCTCTTTTCGTTTTGAGCTATTTTATATATTTAAAAAATGCAGATACTATAGTAACACACGTATAAAAATGAACGCCAATTACACACACATTATATAATGTTATAAAATTATGTGTATATTGATATAAAAACAAAATAAATAATACAATACCAACTTTTGACTTGGCACAGTCGGAGAAAAGTTGACTTGCTTCGGCTCTGAAGTCGTTGTACTATCCGCACTTCGCATGGTTACAACTAGATATATTTATAGAGTAGTTAAAACCGAGGATGTTCTTATTTATACATAATGTAACCACATAGTTCAATTCTGCATGAATATGGATGGTTCCCTTCTACATAAACATTTCTCAATTCACAATCGTTTTAATATTAATAAACACCATGCAGTTTTAACTACTCTATATAGGTACCTAACTGTTATTCTGACGTGCGTTCTCAATTGGTCTACAAAACCGAACCGAACCGAACTCTTACTCTATTTCCTTCATGCCAATTCAAGAGTCTGGTACTATACAAACGGCAAGTGTAGACTTATCTTCTTTGCCGTATGTACATGTTATCGACATACAAGTTGATGAGTTTAGTGACAAACCTATGTTCACTAAACGAAATTTCATAAATTTGACCATAATACATAAGCGACCCCTATAAATTAAAAATAAGCACAATACAAACATAAAAATTCCAAAATAACGAGTATTTATCTAAATAGCTGCAAAAAATAGACAACCACTTCAATTTGTTGGTATAATACAAAATATTATTGGATTTAATATTGTAAAATATTCCTGTCAACACGGAAATCGTCTAGAATGTTCGAAATTATACAAAAATAGATATTATCTTTATTCAACTATGATAAAAAGATCTTCTTTTAAATATTTACATACATATCCTTTACTACATGAATAAATTCCTAATATAAAATTCCTTGTTAGGACACTATTGGATTTTCCGATCTCTTGATATACGCGTCTAATGGACGCGGACACTTGTCAGATAGGTACTTTATATAATGCGATGTTAGGTTTTAAGTCGTGATCTTAGATCGATGGAGCGGAAAGCGGGAACTTCATATTGCACAACATTATTATTTCAAACTTTCGCGGTGTGACTTCATAATTATATAAGGTATCGGGACTTCTCGCGAATTATCTCTTGGAATTTACTATTTCTGCCGACGTTTCGGATGCGTTGCGTTTCGATTAAGATAGATTTAGATCTGAAAAAGTGAAAATTCAAGAAAGGCCAGAGCATTTCCTTGTAAGGGACTACCCCTTACAGGGTAATGCTATGGCTAACTGAGATACCTGGACACGTCTCGGATATTCGAAATTCTTCTCCGTCTCCAAGTACACAGTTGGTAAGAGAATTCTCCATGTAAAGGACTGGTCGCTTCACTTTCTAGATCTCCCCCCCCCCTCCCCATATGACTACGCATGAATCAACATATTGTTACGACAGCCGTCGATATCTCGAAAACTAATAATCGAATCTTCAAGAAATAAAAACGCATTGTTAGTGACGAGGTACTCTACCGAATGGCATAGAAAAATCTAGAATCGTCAACAAAAAGTCACAACCTACCTACGAGCACCTACATACTCTTTTGAATAAAAACAAACAATAGGTAAATATCGAGAATGTACTCGAAGGTCAGCGACGGCGGCAAGATCAAAAGAATAGGTATTTATCGCTCGCGAACTTTCTAGATAATTCGATCCTCCTAATTGAGAGGTATAAAAACATGCTCGCATAGCAACACGATTCATTCAGTCTTTGAGATGGATAACGAACACAGCGAACTTAAGCGACCGAAGAAGATTCTACTTGCGACCTGAGCAACGACTGTGGTTGAACTACTGTGAACTACTGAGCGACTGGAACTGTTGAAGAGTACTGTGTGTACTAGTGATTAAATTGTCTAGTTTGTGGTGAGCTAATAAATCTCTTCGTTGAGTAAACGGCATTTAATTGTACCCCGTGCACGTAACAATATTACTAGGTCTAACTACCACAACTCAAAGTGAAGGGTGGAGCCGCCTGTCACCTTAACAAAAGCAAGACGCAGGGGCGCGCGATGCACGTCTCCCCATAACCGGAGACGAGATGGAAACCCAGACTCGAAAGAGATGGCCCTGTGTCGACCGGGGTTCGAGGGATATGCCTCCGGTAACCTATGGCCCTCAAACTTGCATTTTAGTCGGTTCAAGTCCGACATAACCTTCCCCACCGGCTTCGGCGAGGGGGGTGGAGATATTACGTACAGTAAAAAAATAAATGGTTATAACTAACTAATTTTGACGTTCATATGTGCTCTTTGCGTGTCTAAACCGAATAAATAAAATTGATTATTTGATTCTTTGACTGTTTGTATGACTTGCCATTATTAGTATTTATGTATGAATTTCCATTGCATACATAAATACTTCCATGAGTAGTCTATTCCATAACCATTAAAGTGCTATTAGGTATTCACGCTGCACGCTAATGGCGTCACCGAGTCACCGGCCTTATAGTACAAGTGCCCGGAAATCAAGATCGGTAAGGGAGCTGAGCGACACCGCTACATTACAACGTTAGAACTGTATTATGTTTGTGAAGGATGTTTACGTCTGTCAATTATATTTATGCGACAATTGGTTTGAAATTGAATTTGTCACTTGTATTTTAAGAGACTAGTGTTGTACCGAGAGTTCACCTGCGAAGGCTTGCTCTGGTAGGAATTACGGGAAAAGTAGCGCATGTTACTTCTTTATTTCCTCTTTAATATTAGTTTGGACGATATGGACAAGAAATTGGATGTATATGTAGTCCCATCAAGATTTTAGAGACAAAATTAACCTCAACTGCAAGCTGGCACCCTGATAATACTCACTCGCTCGTACTTGTGCGTGCACCCAAAGAATGCGAACAAAATGGTACTACTATCCTGAGAAAACAACTGCAGTCTCATCTGTCAATCAGCAGGGCGTTGATTCTACTAAAGCAAAACCACTGTCATATGACAGCTACAGCAAAAATGACGTTAAATTTTAGACCTTCTGCCTATACAGTCAAAGTTCCAATTTTAATGAAGAGTTTCATTACATTTCATCGTTCACTCTGCAAAAGGCCCTTCAATTTTGGAATTTAACCTCATTGATTTAAAGTTTAAAGTCTAAAAAAATGATTTTTTAGCAGTGTCCATGTGTGAGATTGGTTTTGCTCTAGCAGAATCAAGGCCCTGCTGATTGACAGATGAGACTGCAGTTGTTTTCTCAGGATAATAGTAGTCTTATTTTTTTTTATACCACTTGGTTGGCAGCCAAGCACACGGCCCACCTGATGGAAAGTGGTTACCGTGGCCTATGGATGAGTGCAATACTCGCGCTGCCAACCCTGTAAGCACTAGAATTTCTGTGCCATCGGTGTTAAAGACAAAGCAGAACAAGCTTTTGGTCTTCCCACCGAGAGTACAAAAACTCTCCAGTGAGCTCTGGCTACCCTACTCACCGCCGGGAACACAACGCGAGGTTATTATGGCCGCGGTATTCTGTAGGGCGGAGGCACTTCCCCAGTCGAACTGCTCAATGGGACGGAAATCCTATCCTACCTACTAGCAAAATGTTATTCTTTTAGCCTAAGTTTGGAATGCGATTGAATTTTAAACAGATATGTATTACGAGTATTAAACCCACAGATCATATAACTTTTATATTATATAAGACGATACATCAGTGACCATTTTACATATCGCGTTTAATGGGGTTATCACAAGTATATAGGTATCGCATCATACGATGCAAGACCTACGAACGTTACGTAACAGTGACGTGCAGACATGTTTATTTATATTATTCTGTGTGAATACAGAGTAAATATATCGACGATGACCCGCTAACCTTTCAACTGAGTTCTAAATTTATAACAAAACTGGATTCATAATTAGAAATATAACTTTATAACCGCCAATACAAAGTTTTGAGAATACCGTGAGGCAAAACCTGTCAGGTGGAAAATAAAATACAGTGGAAAAATACAAAGTGTCTTATTCAATGTGTGTAGGAGGTTCCACCAAGTGCCATTAATCAACAGTATTAACAGTTCTAATAAAATATACTGCATAATTATGAACAGAAATGACAGTTTTTGAAAATTTCTTAATCTTAATTTAAGAACATTCCTGTAATGTTCTTAAATGTCATTATAAACCTTTGAGGATGCCGTAAGGCGAAACCGGTCAGGTGTAATAAGCAATAAAGTAATGTGGAAAAGTACAAGTGAGTTATCAATATGTGTAACAACAAATTCCACCAAGTGCCATCAATCTACAGTATAAATAGTCTTAGTATGCCCACTTTTAAAAAACCTTATGGAATAAGTGGACCTCAAAATCTCGAGGTGAAATCTTCGAATACGACTGGGATTAACGCTAGGATGATTTTTTTTTATTGTGCGCATAATCCCCACGGATACCCCCACCACAGGAGCGGGTGGGGGGGAGGTTATGTCGGATTTGAACCGACTAAAACGCACGCCGAGTGTGTGTAGGTTGCCCGAAGTGAGATCTGAGACAAATCACTCTCGCCCCGGCCAGCCCAGGACCATCTCTTATAAGATGTCCCTCTTCAGGTGTGAGGACTACGGAGTCCCCATCTCACGGAGTACAAACATGCTAACTTTACCTATTTTTTTCATTATAAATTGAAATAACTTTTTGTATTTTTGTTGTAGACATTACCCATGTATTTATTCTATCTACACTGTTTATATTGTAAAGTAGTGTCTGTATATTGCAAATGTATTAGGGTTACATGAACAATTCTGAATCCTTTTTTTTTTAATTCTTTTACGTTTGTTAGCGAAGGATACAAAACTACTAAACGTTTTTGATGCGGTTTTTATTTATCCGAAAGATCTTGTTTAGCTGCCAATTTGCTGTAGCCGTATGTTTGATAACGCTTTAAACACAATTTCGTCGAGTTAAAGACTTAAATGTTTATATATAAAATTAAGTTTAAAACCCGACAACTGAAAAATCACGCTCTAAAAGGTGTTAAACAAAAAATTCTTGTTTAACACTTTAATTTTCTTATTTATATTATTTTGGAGCATGCAATAGATATAATTTATGCATATTTTAAATGTGCTAATTAAGCCCTTTCAGTTGATACTAAACATGACATAAGTATTTATTTTTTAACACAGTACTTTATCACCGCTAAAGGGCGCTTCAATAGATTCACTGTCAGTACCAGGCGCTTCTAACGATACCTCATTTCTCCAGTTCTTATAAGTGATTGAGGAGCTATGAGGGAACAGATGAACCTACATACATACAAAATCATAACCCTGCTTTTGCTTTGCTGTGGTCGGGTAAAAAAAGATATTTCTCCATTAGGTTTACACAAAGGGTCACAAGTCATAATAGATATAATATACTCCTATACGAACTTGAAATACTAAAAAAAATCTTTGAGACTAAACATAATATATTCCAATCCTGATTACTGTCAACTTTTACGTAGTAGTTCGTTGATCGCGTGTGCGGAGAATATCGTACGTTATAAATTATAATCCTATTAATATTAAAAAGTTTGTGCGGATGGACAAATGTGTGTATATTTATGACTCTTTCACGCGAAAATAGTGAACGCATCTGGATATAATTTGGCACTGATAGATTATTATAGTCTGGAATAGTAAATAGGCTACTTTTCATCCCGGGAACAGGTTCCTGTGAGGTACGGGAACGATATCTATCAATCAATATAATCATCATATGTGCAAAAGCAATATTTAAAGAAAGTTCTAGAAATACCTTTCAATTAGCTCCATCGTCCTTATCGAAAACAGGTCTGCATTGGCTGAACGTGATGACGTCACATCTCAGTAAATATGTAATTGATATCAAAATCTAAACTGACGTCACAAAACCTAGGTCATATTTTCGTGTGCATTATTTTGGGTTTAATCAAACTACTAAATAAACCTGGTTTCGGGATGTCTTGAATATAAACGACCTATTCATTTTAATCTAGATTAGATTATTCGAAATGTGGGATCACCGATTATTACTAGTTTTTCTAATGAACCCATCTAACGAAGTGTTAGTTAGAAGTGGGTTTACCCAGCTCCAACGCTAGACTTACGCCATTACGTCCTTATTCATAATTTACATCGATTTAATTTTTATAGACCAATAATTTTTTTTTCAATATTGATTTAAATTCATTTGTGTGCGAAGTATGCAGTTCTATTCCATCTTTTATTAATACAATCACCAATCGATGTTTACTGATACATACGCCAACGTCTGGACATAAACAGACTTAATTTTGTCATTTACCCAAAAATGTCCACAATATGGCACCTCAATAAACTTCCTCGTCCATTTTTACACCTAAAATTGCTTTAAACAGTGCATTTAATCAAACATTTGCATTACTTGGGCAAAGCTTTATCAATAATCAATTTAAATTATACTTACATACATTTTATTTAGTCCAATCACTGCAAATGTTTGAACCAATACCGCATAAGCTACATATTAATCGAAAAGTGGGCTATATCAAACACTGACTTCCAAAGCACATGTCTTCCAGTCCTCACTTCTCACAGTTCGATAAGTGGCAGTTCCACAAACTCGTTATATGGTCGTCAGCACATGTGTTGTTCAGCCAGCTCGTGAATAAGCAGTGGTGTCGTGTCAGGGGTTAGCGAGGCGGTAATGGCCGCGGGTTGCTGAGCTGTAACGCGTTCCAACACGCAAGAGGCGGATAAACGCGCCTCTGCGTCGTGGTCCCAGCATTCCTCCATTGTGTCACAGAGGACGTTTAAACCCTGTGGACATATTAATTGGTAATTTCCCTGTGCTGAAAGGAGTCGATTAGAATGTAGGAGCACCAGAGATTCTTACAAGCGTCTCCCACTCTCTTTTATGCAGCAAACGTTTATAGGCATTCAATAACCTTATACAAAGGGACAAGCCGTTTATTTTTGATGAATTTACTTGTGAGAGCTCGTTTCTGCAAGTTGGACGTAATTAATCATTTAAACTCTTTGAAAGGTGGCGTATAATACGACTGGTTGATGACGAACTGCCACCATGCTCCCCCTAGGTGTACTAGGACGATTTTACTGAAGCGAAGATGAGCTAAGTGGAGGGAATCTTGTAAAACGTACAATAATTTATCCGCGTCTGTGGAAACGCATCCAAGCAATATTGTATTAAGGATTCTCTAGAAAAGATGTCAAACTATATTTAAATATTTTAATAGGTAAGAAATTACTTAGGTGGTTTGGGCACGTAACCAATGAGTGTGAAGCACAGGCGACCACAATGATTAAGTATTGACAAAAGGACAGATCAGAAGTACCCGAAACCAGCGAGTTTGCATGAAAGGTCTAATGACAGTAGAAAAAGCTCGTGAAGTATGTAAAGGTGTCATCCACAGAAGGCTTGAGCATGTGTAAGTATGTAAATAACTTACGGGATGATTCCTCCAGTGCGGTTGTATGTGCGGTCGCAGCTTGCGTTGTACGACCGCCTCCTGCATCTCCTCGAGACTGGGATGAGAACCCACCTCCTCTTCCAGCGGGAGCCGATATTGGCCAGGCGGCTCCGGACAGGTATCGGTGCACCTATAATGGTGCCGGGTATAAAGAATACGGTCCTTTATTTTGCTAACTAAACGGAAAATATAAAGAATTTTCCTGCAGCTCAGCAGTTTATGTTAGGAGTAAGTTCACATCCATAGTATAATTGTAACGCGGGACGTCCTGATCGTAAAGCTGGACTACTCTTTCATTGAAATGAAATTTATTCGTTAGAATCAAGGTGAAGATAAGATGTTACATGTTTATGTATGTCAAGTTTTAGAGCTAAGCTGTCTCCTTCTGCGAGCAAGTAATGCTCGCCAAGGCGACGGCGGAGCTCGGAAAATACAGAAGATGCTCAGGTTTCTCGATCCGCAGAAGTTAGCGAGGCGTGTCTGCGACTCAGATGTCGAAGGTCGCTCATCAACCTCCATCCCCCATTAGCAAGGACTTGGGGTTGACAGGGAGGAAAAACGAAACAGTAACTAGAAATCAGTTAGGCTAATAACGTATGATACTGTACGTGGGTTGGTGACCATTTGTTGAAAATTTACATTAATATATTCCGGAAAATGATTTCCATGAATACCACCCACAGGCAGCAGATAGTAGGCTAAAAATTGACTCACCTAGAGCTGATCTCCCACAGAACAAGCGCACACGCGTACATATCTATCCTCAGGAACGCATCTTTCGTGAAGTTAATTGCACCATCCAGTACTTCGGGAGCCATATATCTTCGAGTTCCAACTTGGCCATGCGCATCTCCACATCCTCGACCGGCCACGAAGACTAGCGCAAGTCCAAAGTCAGCAATGCAAGCACTCAAGTCTGCTTTAAGGAGCACGTTCTTAGATTTGAAGTCACGGTGTGCTACGGCTGGTTTACCGCCGCCTTCCTCGTGAAGATGGGCTAGACCGCGGGCCACGCAAGCTGCTATACGCCAAGCTTCTATCCATGTCAGTGTATGGCTTTTGAGGTAATCGCATAGGGAACCCTGTTGGGGATAAGGTTTAATTAGATTTGACAGTAGACCTGAAATAAAGGACTAGATTTCAAGGACAATGAGTTGTAATCGCAGATCTAACGTGAGTAGATGGTGAACTTCAGTTGGTAATTATAAAATTTGGAACTGTGATAATTAAATGTATCGGCTATACGAATACGAACAAGCCGATTGGTCACGCCAAATAAGGGGCCAGTAGATACATTGTCTTTTTGGTAGTATTTTTCAGCTTCTACCATGTTCTAATGAGCTCTTCCAACTAGTCCCACCGTCCTATGCAGAACTCTTTCCTATGTAGAACAACACATATTCGAAGACAGCTGGATCAATATGGAGAATACCTATTTTATTTGAAAGATGACTATCCAGAGAGTCCTCGAGTCGACAGATCGAGTTTTAACTATTTAATTAGTATAGGATGATGAGTATTTTTATAGAGCTTTTACATATTACCGCGGTAGCCTAGTGGTATGGGTAATGGACTGCTGAGACGAGGTCTCGGGTGCGATCCCAGGTTTTACCATGGCACACACCAATGACTTTTCGATACTTTTCAAGGTTATGTGTGTATTTATCGCAGGTTTATAAGTGCCCGGTTAATGGCAATAGGCTCGCCACCTATTACATTGGGATCTAAACATATAAACTGGCGAAATGTGGGTGCTAGCACCTCTGCCTACCTCTTCGGGGATATAGGCGTGAGTTTATGTTTATGTCATGTATGTTTTACATATTAGCTCTCAGGAAGCACTGATTGTAGTGACAGATATACAGATAAAAAAAAAATTACGTATATATTTGTAAGTAATTAACATGCTTTTTGTTTTGTTTTCGCATACCCAAATCAAAGGTCTACCCTAAGCAATACTGAAACAAAATTGCGTCTGACAGTTCTATTTTTAGTTAAAACGAATGGTATGTGTGTTTGTGTAGAGTGGGGGCTGTCGCATTACTCATTGGACACATCTATATCTACTAATAATAATGGCAATGTTGTGGAGTTTGTTTGAAAGGGCTTATCTCTGGAACTGCATATGCTAGTTCAAAAATTCTATGTTCATGAGCTAGCCCAGTTCTTGGTCTCACAACACGTGTTGTTTTGAACCGATAGTAAGCGGGTGACACCGTAGGGCACAACTAGTCTAACCTTACAATATTGCAGAGTAGAATTTGGCCTACACCATCTCTTTCTATGCGGTGTCGTACAAGGCAAATAAAGGATACGGCTGTTTAACATCAATCAGACAGATATATACAGCCCAGATTCAGCCTTGCATGCATGCATGGTTTGTGTCCCCGGAAGACGGCAATAGGCTCATATCCTACGTGGGTACTAATTTAATGATTGGTGAAATGTGGGTGTTAATTCACTTCTGCTTAACCCTCCGGGGAAAAAGGCGTGATTACATGTGTTTTTCCCAATGCGATTAATAATATAATAGCTACATAGCTTCAATAGTCGTAAGCTGTTGCAATGTATCTTTCTTACGAAAATTTTCCATGCGTAGTCGGGACTGGATTTGCCTTACGTCAGTTTGACAGGTCAGGAATGGAGATAGCGTATAGTTTTTATCTTGAGCTATTAATTTATTTGCCTCGTGACGTCATAGGCGCCAGGTCAACACACGATACAGATAATAGATCTATAATATGGGTATCAAAACAAATCTGCCCTCTGTGCGTTATTCAATACTGGACCTTAAGCAGTGGATTTACACATTCGTCTGGCTGAATATGGGCCATTCATCTCGAATCGTTCAAGTTACAAAACATGTACATCGCAAAACGTTCAACGTTTTTTATATTTTTATACAGCTTAGTTGACAGACAAGCACACGGCTCACCTGATGGAAAGTGGTTACTGTGGCCTATCGACGTGTGCAACACCAGATGAGTCACACTCGCGCTGCCAACCCTATAGAAACCTTTTTTTTTTTTTTTTATTTTTTTTATCTTTATTTTATTTATAGAGGGCTTGGTACACATAACATAGTGACCATGTCGCCCTCGTAATACATCTTATAGACTATAATATTATAAGTACCTTAAGATCTAACCCTTATTCCAAATTTAACTAATTTGTATAGCTCTTTGGCTTTTCTGGAATCTGGTTGGCTCAAAACTGTATTGCACCAACCTACATCAATAAGACAATCAATACTATTAGTGACAATGGTACTTCTTACTGATTCGTTCCGGACGCACTCCATCAAGATATGATATACATCTTCGATCATACCACACTCTGTGCAGTTCGGAGACGCAGTCTTTTTGATTAAATATGCAAACATGTTGAGTGGAATGTGTCCGGAACGAACTCTGAAGGCCGTGACCAAAGAGCTTCTGTCTAACGTACATGATTCGAACCAAGGACCGTGAAACGGCACTGAGCGAATGGTCTTATACCATATTCCCTTGCTCAAAGAAAGATCTGTATAATAGTCGCACCATAGTTGGAAAGTGTTCTTTTTAAGGATTGGGAGTGCATCCGTATAGAGTGGTTTAACATATGTGGGAATCCCGTCGGTTACAGCTTCTTTTGCTAAACGGTCCGCTTCCTCATTACCCCAAATCCCCGTATGAGATGGAATCCACTGTAGAATTACTTTTTTATTCTGTCTCTTGAGTTGTTGTATGGAGTCTAGGACACTGTAGGCTATCGGAACTCCTCGAAAATTCGAGGTGCACCGAGCCACGTGTTGAAGCGCGCTCCTAGCATCACTCAATACCACAAATTTGTCATGATTGATACTGCCTATGTATGCCAAGGCCTCGAGCAGTGCATATAGCTCCGCATACATGATTGAAATGTTCGTATCAATTTTAAATTCGATATGTGACTTCGTCTGTGGATCGAACAAGGCTGCACCTATACCAGATCCTTCTTTGGAGCCATCGGTATAAATCTTATAAAAATCGCCAAATTTGATATTTATGACTTCACTAAATTTCTCCCGTAAATATGTAGTCCCTAAAGATGATTTAGACTTAGTGTTGCCATCCAAGTAACACCAAATATTGTCCGTACTAATATTTTGAACCCACGTGTCCAAACTATACATTTCGAGTACTTTTGAAGAGTGTATGGAAATATCCTTAAACAACTCGTATACATTCACCAGAAGGGGTATTTTACGAGTCCATCGCCCAGGTCTTAGGCATTGACTGGATAGCTGAGTAATTAGGTCCCTATTTACATTATCTTCCTCCGAGCCACTTTTTAAGAAGAATTTTCCGCCAAGATAACGCCTGCGTAAATGAAGAGGGTGCAAACATAGTTCAATTTGCATTACATGAATTGGAGTGCTCTTAATAAATCCGCCTATTACATGCATGCATTGGTTTTGGACTTTTTCCAGTTTATATAGATGAGTTTTAACACTTGAGTCGTACAGGAAACTACCATAGTCTAAGCGGCTCCGTATAATAGAAATGTATAGTCTTCTTAGGTGTTTTGGATGAAGACCCCAATCTGAACCAGCCAATACTTTTAGTATATTTATGAATTTTAGTGTCTTTGTTGCAGTTTCGTTTATGTGTTTCCCCCATTTTAGTGAACGATCCAGCCACATACCCAAATATTTCACACTATCCACTGCCCCTAGCCGATGTCCATTAAGACTAACGTTAACTTGCTTTCTATTAACACCCTTCTTGAACACACATATTTTGCTTTTACTTTTGGAGATGTCTAAACCAAGGTTGCCTAGCAATTCTCTCATATTATCCAAAGCTAACTGAATATTGAGGCTACCCTCTTCCAGTGTTTTATACGAACCAAACAACACAAAGTCATCCGCATATTGAGATATACACACATTGACAATATCATGACATATATGCATAGTAGCTACATTGAACAATACGGGGGATAGAGGGTCACCCTGTGCGAGGCCTCGCCCCGTAATTCTCGATTTAGTCAGATTTTCAGAATGCTTTATACTAAGTTCTCTGGATTTTAGAAAATTCCATAAGTAATTGCATATGTTAGACCCGACCCCCTGCCTATCCAATGTTGCCAATAAAACAGAAATATTGACATTATTATATGCACCTTCTATATCTAGAAAACAACCTAAGGTTACAGCGTTGTTACAAAAGCCTAATTGTATTTGTGAAACTATTCGTGCGAGACTATCTAAACTGGAGCGAGATTTTCTAAATCCAACCGTATATTTTGAGAAGCATTGTTTGCTTTCTAGATACCACTCCAGCCTATGTTTTAGAATTGTATGAAACACTTTACAAGGACAAGACATGAGAGCAATTGGTCGCGCATCTGAACCTGGTTGTGAACTATTGCTAGACTTTGGAATAGCAATAATTCTCGTTCTCTTCCATTGTACAGGGATAACTCCTGTAACAAGCAATTTATTATATATAGTAATTAAGAATTCTAGGCCCGCATCAGGCAGGTGCTTCAACATAGAGAAGGAAATATCGTCGTCTCCAGGGGCAGTATCTTTTGATTTAATGGCCCGGTTTAGCTCTTGTATAGATATCGGTCTCTCTAAAGCCTGATTAATGGATGCAAAGACTGGATTCTGTGATATCACAAAGTCAGGTGCCAGACTGTGCAAGAGATTACTAGCCGTTACTTCATTGATAACATTTCTATTTGATCCGTGTCCCTTCAGCCATTTCATCCGTCGCCACATGTCGCTAGCTGATGTAGTTTCATTTATACTGCTACAGAATTCTCTCCAGGCTTTCTTTTTTGCCTTTCTTATTATACGTTGTGCCGATGCAACTTTTGTTTGGAGTAGTGTTAAATTTTGGGGAGTGGGGTTCCTTCTAAAAGCAGCCAATGCAAGTCTGCGCTCGGCCACGGCTCTTGAGATGTCCGTATTCCAGTAAGGCTTTGGAGAGAATTTTTCAATTCGTAAAGGATCTTGACATACTTTCACCACAGGGATATGCTTATTTGCTGCAAAGTTTATCGTGTCCATGAACTGGTTGTACGCTTCCTGAGGATAACTAGATATTTGAATCTCCGGAAAGGCGGTGCTGAGGTCCGTTGTGTATTCTGACCAGTTTGCTTTTTTAAAATTACGTTTTTTGTCATAAGATAAGCATTGCGTAGTCGACGTAGATAATTTGATAATTAGATGGTCACTTCCAAGGTTTTCATTAGTAACCTTCCATTTAAACTTTAACGCCAGATCAGCGGTGACCATGGTTATGTCAGGAGAAGTTTTTTGTAGTCTACCGTTCACCAACTTCTCTCTAGTTGGGGTGCCGTCATTCAAAGTAACATAGTTCTTATCAAGTATAGTGTCAAATATTTGTGTTCCTCGGGCATCAGTCTTATATGACCAACTGCAATGATGAGCGTTAAAGTCACCTGCTACTAAGGTGCGAGTTTGGCCCAAGCCAAAAATTATATCCCAGTCGTAAATTGTAGTTTGAATGGACGAAGGGCAGTATAACGAAATTATATTTTCAAGACTAGAGCAATTTAAGATTTTAACATGAATCAGCTGAATTCCGGGATTAATGTTGTGGACTTGACAAAGTTGGTACCTAATGGATGAGTGGATAATAATGGCAGTACCACCATAGCCATCGTGTCGGTCCTGGCGTAGTATAGAGTAGTTGGAAAGTCTCACTGTTTCTTCCGAATCGAGCCAGGTTTCGCTCAATAGGGCTATATGTATTTTTTCCTGCGATAATAATTGGTCTAATTCAGGCAATTTTGGGGCTAAACTTTGACAATTCCATTGTATCACATTAACCTTGTGATAGGTTTGTCCATCCATTTTGAATAAATGATTTTAAAAACGGCCACTCAGAGAAACAATCACTTAGGATATTTATAAGCCAATCCATCAGAACCCACCCACATGACTTTAGCTTTTCACCTAATTGTAAATTCTTCATTAATATTATATCACGTAATCTCTTTATCAAAACTTGAATGTCATACTCTTCACTCTCCTTATTCGGCGTATAGTCCTCAGTGTCTTGTACCTTCTCGTCTTCGTAAGCTCTTCCTTCCTGTCCTTCTTGTCTTACTGCGCTCTTCACAGCTCTTTTTGTTTTTGAAGTCTTCGTTTGTGTCATACTCGGCTTTGTGCTTTTTTTAACTACGTCCACTACCGCATTTGTAAGTACTTCTACGTATGTAGGACTATAATCGGAATGAGATGGACCTACGTGCAGCGTCTCCGCAGCGTCATAAATGTTTGGAGTCTTTTCAACTGGTGGGGAGGGTGGGACGTACAGCATTAGTGCTCGCTTATAAGAGCAGTTGAATTCAGCCATTAGCTCACGCAACTTTTTCTCCTTGAGATATGTTGGACATTGCTTAGATAAAGCCATATGCTTACCCTGACAGTTCACACAACGGAAGCTTGTTGTCTCGCAGTTAGGGTGGCGTTTTCCACATTTAGGGCAAATGTGTTCATTTAATGAGCATGTTTTATAATTATGGCCAAACTTCCAACATCTCGAGCACTGTGTTACAGGAAAGACGTATGGTTCCACTTTAATACGAATGCCATACGTGTAAACGAATGCTGGTAACATTGACCCCTTAAAACATAACCTCACACATTCACTATCTTCGAAACGGTTATTCTCAAAGTTGCGGCGTTGGAGACGTTTTATGTTTATTATGGGTATATTACTCTCTAATTCTCGTAGAATTGCATCCTCGTCTAATTCTCGCTCAATGTCTCGAATTATACCGTAAGACACACCAACCTCGTATGTTTTCTGGCATTTGTAGCCTTTCTCAATGAAGAAATTACATTCGAGAAGGTTTTGTGCGCTTTCTTCGTTATTAAAATGCAGTAATACTTTATAATCATTGACATATTTAATTTTGGTCACATCAATATTTTTTTCATTTTTAAGCATACGTGCCAACCCTAGCTGTTTAGGTAATTTTTCACTTTTTGATGTCATACTAATTTCTATTGTTTCTTCTGCCATTCTCCTAGTATCGTTCTGTGTACTACTACGTGCCAAAAGTTTTACTCTCCTACCCACCTCGTTCCATATTTCATTTTCGTCCACCGCCCGGGTTCTTTTTCCTGCCCGATTATTACTCAACTCGTCACCTACTTGGTTAATACTCAGTTCTCGTTCTGAAGAAAATTCGATGTTCATGTCGGTCTCCCCTTGCAAACAATTGTTTACTACACTATGTTGGTCCATCTCACTTAAATGTATATCACTATCCATAGCCAGTAAGAATGCACTGCATAGTTTTTTGTTATCACAATAACAAGGCGCGCGGTAAGATAAATAAACCGGTTTCGAACGTCCTGCCGCTGCAAGCGAACGATAGCCACTGATAGAAACCTTCTAATGCCCCTCTTGAATAACCCCATATTGTAGGCACATGGGAAAACCGCAGCAGGGAGTTTATTCCATAGCTTGAGTGTTTGTGTTGCTCACTGGAGAATTTGTGCTGTCAGTGGGATGACTAAAGGCTTGTCCTGCTTTGTCCTCTGCAATGACGGCCCAGAGACTCTGTGCTTACAGGCTCGGCAGCGCGAGTGTGGCTTCTCTGGTGTTACACACGTCCATAGGCTACGGTAACCACTTTCCAAAAAAATATTGTGCGTAGGATGAAGTTTCTTTCGTACCGCACAGTGCGCACTGCCTCAGGACGCAATGTGTGAGGTTGAATTCCCTGCCTATGTCGCGCGGTGCGATTATAGTATGTGGGCATCGTGTCAAACAATTAATCTGAGCACAAACCATAGTATAAGCGGTAAAACACACACAGCGAGACTCCTGAAAAGTTGGTTGCTAGATATTACTTCTGGAGCGACGATATATCAGCGAAGTGAGACCTTCGACTCCTTATCGATCTATAGAAGTGCCGTTTATTTTTATCTCGCTGTAGGTGTTTATTCTGACGGACCATCTCTTCCAATTAGTCCCACCCTCCCCTTTCCTACACAGGACAACACGTGCAGGTCTTAGATGTCACCCGCACACGGTGCAGAACATCCGATCAAGAATCAAGCGGTTCGGTGACCCTTTCCTCTGTCGCACCATTAAGGCCTGGAATTCATTACCAGCTCACGTGTTTCCTTCTTCCTACAGTGCCGGGTTCTTTAAGTGGGGCGTGAAAAAGAATATGATGAGGCCGTCAAGCTGAGTGAAACCATTGTCACATGGTATGTGTAAGTAATGGTGACCCTCTTTTTTGAGACTGAGACTGAGCTGAAGGCAACTGCAGCTTACCATCAGGATTACTTACCATAAGGCGAAGGCTAATTGACGTGTTCTATATAAAAAAAAATATCTTTATGTAATATTAACAACGGCAGACCCAGTTATTGTGACTAACTCTGTCTGGTATGTATACAAAACTGTAATGTGCCGAGCAGAGATATAATTTTTATTATGCATGTTTGTTCTAGAACGTCAGAGATAGCCGTGTCTAAAAAATGTAGTTGTCAATGGCAAGATGATGGTGTGTGCGTGCGTGTGTGTGTGTGTGTGTGTGTGTGTGTGTGTATTACGTATTAAAATTGGCAGTATTTCTAGATTTTTTATTTCCGGTTAGTTACTTTCTGTTAAATATAAAAAGTAACATATTTAAAATCTCTTATATTTTGATCAAATTGAAAAAAAAAAATTGGTACTATTTTCTCGTACATTCGCGTTTTAATGATGTATCATTAATATTCTTCTTAAAGAGTAAGTATTAGTGACCGAAATTACTCATATTCGCTAACCCTTTCAACTTCGCGTGGTTCCCAGCAGAGTATAATTTGGACCACCTCATTTGTCCCAAGTGTCGTACAAGGCGACTAAGGGATAGAGCTGTTTAACATCAGACAGATATACACAGCCCAGCCTCAGGCACAGATGCAACAATAGTACCCGGATGACGGCAAAGGCTCACCCCCAATTACGTAGGACCGAATTTAATGATTGGTGAAATGTGAGTGTTAATTCACCCCTGCCTAACCCTCCGGGGATAAAGGCGTGATTCGTTCAAATGAAACAAAACGCAAAAAATCTGTTGACAGTTCGCGTGACGTAATTATAAAAATTTTACTTAGCGTAACGGAAACTTTCGTTGGTTGGTCTCTTCGTAGATATTACGTTGACGTCACGCGTAGAATGTCACGTGACTGACCGTTTTTCGCGCACTTTTTAAGCTAACAAAATGAAAATGTGTTTTTTTTCTAATTAATAAAGTTTTACGGGAAAATAATGAATTACAACAGGCATTAAATAAATTCCTACATCTTATAGATTTCCGAAATTTGTCAAATACCCAATTGCATCATGAAAAAATACGTTGATGTAGAAAGTACATACCTTCTCATGGTAAGCAGTGACTAGCCAATATTCTGCTTGAAGATTATCTCCCTTCTTGTCAACGCCAATGTAATGCAGTATATCCGGGTGATCCATTCTTGGAAGTCTGAAGATCTCCTGTTCAGCTACCCAGGACTGTTTATCTTGTAGTGGAAAAACTTTAACAGCGACGTCTTTTTGACCAAGCTTGGCCCTCCATACAGCTCCAAACCGTCCTCTAGCACGAACTTCGCAAAGCGTCACTTGTCCTACCAATCCAGCTATTTCGTTCTCCATTCCAGCTCCAGCAGACGGAGGCCTGGATAGAGAAGCTTCTCCATTTGCCAGTTCCGCGAAAGATGTACCCTTACGCTTTCTGTACAGCAAATAACATCCAACTAGGACCGCAAACAATAAAAATAAAGGTGTCAGCGTATATGCGATTATTGCTTTCGGGTCATCATCAGAACTTGGAAGCACAGATGCAGGTACGCGATCAGGAGGAGCCTCAGTTTGTGCCGACATTCCAACTTCTAAACCTGGAAACTCGATGTCTTGGTTGCACATGTCTCCTTCGCAACAGCAGTGGAGAAGGAGAAGTTTCGAACTGTGAAGCCGGCAGCTGGATGCCCGGTCTGTGCAGGACACCGTATCGACAAAACATCCTTTGAATTTGGGATAAGCTTTGTTGGTGAAATTGTCGAACTGCCATAACACAAAGCAGTGATTGGATTTATCTGCTTCGGCTGATGGGCATTCCTCTATTTGTACGTGTGGAGTACATGTTGAGGAGTTAGGCGATGGTTCGCATGTGGGTTGTGAGCCGTTGAAGAATTCACAAACTTTGGTAGTAATTCGGCCCTCTTTAGGGCGCGGAGGAAGATTTTCATCGGCCGGCGGCGCTGCTAGTGTTACTTGTATACCTATTGACAAAAATTGAAGTGATTTAATGAAGGATAGTGAATTTGAAAAGGAATACAAACTACCGCGGTAGCCTAGTGGTATGGGTAATGGACTATTGAGACGAGGCCTCGGGTTCGATCCCAGGTTTTACCATGGCACACACCAATGACTTTTCGATGTTTTTCGAAGTTATGTGTGTATTTATCGCAGGTTTATAAGTGCCCGGTTAATGGGAATAGGCTCGCCATTGGGATGGACATTGGGACCTAAACAAAAACTGGCGAAATATGGGTGCTAGCAACACTGCCTACACCATCGGGGAAGATAGGCGTAAGTTTATGTACAAAAAGTAAATAGCTCTTTTAAAAATGAAAACAAAATGTACAAGAATTGACAAAATTAAAATAATAATTTCTGATTTATATTTTTTTTATATAGAATGCACCAATTTGACAGGATTTTTACTGTAGATAACTGATTTTATATGGTAATACCATACTCTTGCTATTATTTTATAAAAATCCATGTGAAATAACACACACAGCTAGTACTTAAATATAAATTCACAATAATTCAATAAAACATATGGGATAAGTATTGGAATATTAAAAAGTAGTGTTTTGACTAATGTAATCCAAGTATAATTAGTCACCATTTTGATTTAATTCAATACACAATAGTTGTATTTATATAGAACTCCTACCTATGACCAATCTCATTGAAGTAAATAGTGTAATAGTACTGATGTCATAAATCAGAAATTAATTAGCACATCAGTCCAGCCATTCAATGCAATGACCAATGGAAACAGGTATTTGTCTAAATAAATTGCACTTACAATTTTAAATTTGGCTTATTTTGGCTGTTACTGATGTAACTGCTGTTTAACATCATAACCCCTAGAAATAAGACCGTGCCAGAAAGAACCTTGTTAGCTCCAGTATTTAGAGTACTTCCCCTAAAAGGTAAGGTCAAAATCTTCTACTGAGTATACCTACAAAAAACATTTTACAAATTATGAGGTAGTAGAAATGGTGGTTTTATAGCTATATATTTTATATATAGGCACAATTTCATCCAGACAATCTGTGACTATGGAGTATGTACATGAAGTCATACATTGGCAGTTAAGCAGTGTATACATATCATGAAGAATTTTTATTGACATTAATAAAAGATACATCATCATGATCATCATCATCATCATCAAGGTAGATTGAATCAGGTCAAGGACTTATTAAATTAGTCCCCTGCGACCATGGCTGCTGAAAAGAAGCAGAAATGTCAGGCTAAAAGTTTTTTTCCTAGTTATCTCTGCAATCAGTCCTTGACTATGAGCTGATTTATGGAGCGTCCAATGTACCCTGGAGGAGTAGGATATCATATCTAAAATATGTTGGTAAATGTAAATAGATGATGATGATAAAATAAATTTGCAATAGAATCTGTTAAAAGAGGTTTCATTTCAATGAGTGATATTTCCTTAATCTTCATACAGTATCACATCAAGCCGTGAATGTTTCTGTCTAGAGGTTTGACTTTTCGAGACAATTCAAATACAAATTTTAGTGCAAATTTGTAAGTACCCATATCATCACACTACTACTTAAAGGAGCAGAGCAGTAATCGTAAATGTCAACAAATGCAACATGTATTATTACAAAACTAAAAAATTACTGGCATATATTATATACGGCTCAAATGGGTGATAGTTTCGAAGTATACCACTGGCGAAAGTGGCGAAGCCGGGGCGTGTTGATTAGTTTAATACGAAGTAAAATGTTTAGGATTACTTTTAAATTATGGCTATCCAGAAATTAAACCTGTAAATACTATAAAAATACTTCAAACTATGTAAGAACTGAAAAAGAGCAAGCTATTGAGTATACTTTTTGGTTATTTTTACTGATACCAAAGACAACCATGTAAAAAGTTTTTCATTGAAGAGTTCTATTTACAATACAATGCACCATGAAATTTTACTGACATGAAAACATATTGATCTCAAAAGCATAAATTATTATACTAATAATACAGTTAGACAGATAAATCAAAACCTGTCTTAATTACGATATATAAAAAATGTACACTGTTAACTTACCTAGAACAAATAACACTGACAAAAACACTATGTTTGCAGCCATCATCACAACCGTGGCGCAGGCGGGATCAACACTCCCGACCCGACGCGAGAATACAATGTTATTTTTATACGCGGCCCCGACATCAAACGTCTAGTCTATTTAGGAAATTCCGACATAAGTACATGTCAGATAAACAACGCACATCCGAAAACTGTAAATCCAAACACTTTCACATAAACCAACCGAATACACAACAAACGTCGAAATACGAACGACAGTTCATTGAAATTAATTCAGTAATCTCGATTGCATTGATTTCAATTAGTATTTCCGACAAAAACAGTATCAAATTATGAGTCGTATTACGGTATTATTCTGCCTACTTAATTTTTTTTTGTGTAACTCAGGGTTGCTATATCCTGTTTCGGAATTTTTCCATTAAGTGTTATTAAGCTATTGGTAGAAAAACATCTTGGAAAGTATGAGGCGGCTTCCACCACTATTAGGTAGTTGGGTAGTATTAAAACAACGTATTTTATTTACCTCATGTCAATATAAGATTTGTATAGGTCTACTAGAGAAACTCATGGCACGATTTTAAAAAAAGAATTATGATTTTTAAATGTAAATGTAAAGGTCATCTGCAAACCAGTATTCTTGGCCAAAATTAGAGTTCGAGACCATTCTCTGTGTGAGTGTGGCTTGGATGAAGGCAGACCTGAGTATATCTTCTACTCCTGTCCAAGATTAGTTGTACCATTATATGACCTTCTCCCAAAGCAGATCGCTTGACCTGTAAATTTGGCCTACTTACTTACCCTGGTATCCTCCCCCTTTAACAAGATCCTCTACAAATTTATCTCCATAAATGAAATTAAACTACCTAATACCTAGAGACTTCTATAAACGATTAAACCTACTCTCCACCTTAAAGTTGGCAGAATCATCGGTATCTATATAACCGATGCAAGGGCTATTTAAATAAAATAATAATAATAAGAAGAAGAAAACACAAGAGTTAGAAACATTATTTGTCATCCCTGACAGACATGTGCACATACGCATTTTCTTTTTACACCACTTAGGTGGCGGACAAACACAGCCCATCTAATGGAAAGTGGATACCGTGGCCTACGGACGCGTGCAAAACCAAGGGATTCACACTGGCGCTGCCAACCCTGCAAGCATTGTGAATTTCTGTACCGTCATCGAGTCAGTGTAAAATACAACGCAGGAAAAGCATTTGGTTTTTCCACTGACAGTACAAAAAAAAATTTGCCCTGGCAACCTTTCTCATCGTCGGGAACACAACACGAGGTTAGTATGGCCGCGGTATTCTGTAGGGCGGAGGTACTTCCCCAGTCGGACTGCTCAATTGGACGTAAATACCGTCGTGTCCTACCTCCATGTCTGCAAAGTTCATACAAAATTGCTAAAATTGACATTGATAATCCGTTATTTGAAATATTTTATTTCTTCGGAGTTAAGTAATGGACTAAGTTGCGGGTTGACCAGTTGGATTTTATTATACCATTTTGATACTTTTACATAGATGTTTATTAGATTTTATATGTGACAAATCACATATATTACAACTTCTTTGATGCGACTTCTTTGAGTATGTTAATCTTTAAAAGCTTTATAGCATTTTATTATTTGTTGTCTAAATAAAATTGTATACCTATTTATTTCAAGTTATGCGGAGGAATTCCATGACGCAGTTTAGGTTTAGTTTAATTTAATTTGTATAGTTGTTTTAGTTAACCTTTAGGGGATAAAGGAGTTATTATATGTATGCATTAATGTAAACGCAATGCAAACTGGGAAAAATGTGAATTCTCTTGCAATTCATACATTTCCACAACGCACTACATTTAAGGATACTAACGCATCTTACTAGTAGGTATAATGATGATTATAAAGAATAACAATGATTATAATTGAAATGTGGAGCATTTTCGAGTGTCTCGAGAAATTGAATTTTGTAGTAAGAATATTTTACTTTAGCAGTTTATTTTATGTTTTTTTCATAATTCGTTATGTCAAACCAAAAAAATGTAGTCAACATCCCTTAATAAGTATGAAAAGTATCCAGTTACGAGTAGTTTCGGCCAATTTCCCCAGTTGCACTTTATAATTTTTTATTTTACCATAAGATTCTGGTGCACTTATAATCATCACTCGAATTATCTACCAATTTCTAAGCAAAAAAAGATGTTGGCAACATTGGTTTTCTGGGCGTTGGAAAAAGTATTTTTTAATTTGGAATGGTTACGAGACCTTTAAGCCGTGAGGAAGTCTTAACTAATATTGTCGTCACTCGTCAGTCAATTAATTTTCATTTTCTAAAAATATAATCAGGTACAATCATTTAAAAATATAAATACTATTTTGTTAGTAGTTCTTGTGCGGGGAGTTTATTGGAGTTTATGAAAAGATCATAAAAGTCCTCTGGGGCGAGTGGGTTTGAACCCAAAGAGTATTTAGAACCGCGGGCAAAAAAAAATACCCTTGGACCAATCAGTTTAGGACTCAGCGATGGGATCACGGGCAATTAACACGGATTTCGGGTTCTGTTGGAGATGGAGTTATGGCGCTAACACGAAGAAGGGCGCATCGTGGTATAATTTCTTTTCCGAAATTGGTGTGAATTCAAGTTTTATAAATAAACATGGTGAATTTTTAGGCTTTGACAACGTGCACAAATCTAGGAAAATGGCATAATACAGTGAATTGTGACTTTTAATGTTGGTTCCTAATCTTCCTAGATAGCTTCTAGTAAAGTCCACATAACTCAATGATTACTGCCTCAAAAAATTGAGGCAGTAATCATGTCATTGATTGTCGTCATCATCATCAACAATCATTCTAACATAGATATTAATATAAAAAAAGAAATTAATATAATAGTCCTAGTTACTAGGTTAAAAAACCCAAAAAAATGTGTTGTTGACACTTGACCTGACACTGACAGTAGTGACAGTGGTACTTGCTAAAAAACAAAACAAATAGTAGTCTATAGATATCAACCAAATATTCTTGTAACAAGCGCACTCGTGACCGCGTAAGTAAATGCCAAGATGTCATTTTTTTATTTATCACCGGTGAAAGGTGAATTACCTGTTCATTTGTTGGAAGTTATTCTGGATAGTAGATTGGAGCATTTAAAAAGGATATTTAGAAAAGAACCTGTTATTTACAATGAGTATGTGGTTGAAGGGAGTATTTACGACAATGTGGGACACTTTATGCTTTGCATTATAACGATATTAAGTAAGAACAGAGAGTTTATTCAGTTCTTTTTAAAAGCGGAACTGGAACAGTTTAAGCTACGATTAGCTTCTTTAACTGCGTATGAAATGAGGTTTTTCTCGAAAAAATTGTTAAGAACTATTAAGAAGTTCGACAATGCTCCAACATACATTGATTCACTTCAAATTTTATGTAGGCATTTAATGTTGAAAAATGTAGCACAACATGTATGTTCTACATGTTGCATGAACAACTGTAATGTTTACAATATCAGTTTAAGATTCACACGTTGTCTTCAACTAGTAGCGAGAAGACAGGTTGAATTGAAGAATGGAGATGCCATTGTACCTTGTGGAAAATGGAAACAATACCTAGTAATACTATTTAGCAATAATTTAAAAAGAAGAATAATCCAAACAAATTTGGAGCCTCTTTATAGCGATCCTCGGATAATGACATTGTTAAAAAAGGTCCAAAGTGAATTTTCTTTGCTCAAAGACAAGACTAATGTTTTAGTTAGCAAAGATGTTGATACTGCCTCGGCTCACTTTCCGCCATGTATGTTGAATTTACATAGAAGTTTGAGGGCGAAACATAGACTATCGCACTCACAAAGATTTTATTATAGCTTATTTCTGAAAGATATTGGAATGCCAGTTGAAGAAGCGATAAATTTTTGGAGAGCTGAGTATAGATTACATCCGAATGGTCATAGTTGTTGCCACAACTGGGAGAAAGATGAAAAGAAATATTTATATGGTATAAGACATATGTATGGTTTGGAGGGGTGTAAAAAAAATTATACATCGGTAAACTGCCAACGTATTCAAAGTATGGACAATTCCTGTTCCGAAGGAGGTTGTCCATTCAAGTCTTTTGACAATTCAAAAATGCTTCCACTTTTAAAAAACTGTACTGAAACAGTGTTGTCACAAATAAATGAATTAAAAAATAAACATTTGTATACACCAGCCTGTATGCTTTTTTTACAGAATATTTATGTAAAAACCAATGAAAAAAATAATTGTGATAATAATTATAGTTTTAATTTTACTCCTGTTAAATATTATATGACTGCTTGTAAAGTTTCTAATCAATTATAGAATTTATTTAACTCCAAAAAATGTGTCTTGGTTTCTGATTAGGAGTGAGTCAAGAATGAATTTTGAATGCGGAATCAGAAACTCGATAAATGAATTATGACACCTATTTGCATAACCATAGTGTATCTTTCTGTTATGTCACATGTATGATAGCAACCAAAAGTGATTTTTTATTTATATAATGTAGATTATGTGATAATAATATATTTCATTAAAAAAACATTAGATTTTTCTTTTATTATCATTATGTGACAAAGGATGGGCGCGGCCTTTGTGGCGATCAATGTTATGATGATGATAATATTCATCTGCGGTAAACGGTTTTTTATACAACTAGGTGATGAAAACTACTTGATGGAAAGTGGTTACCGTACCTATGAACGTCGCAACACCGGGGGAGTAACATCCGTGCTATCGACACTATAAGAACAGAAAGTTTCTGTGCAATCAGTGCAGAAGACACGATCAGGACAAGCCTTTGGTATTTATACTGACAGCACAAACTCCAGAGAAGGCTGGGGAACGTGGCCGGAGGCGACTTAGGTCCCTATCGTCCCGCATTGGCATCGGAAGTCATTAAATGACCTCCGTTCTCCATGAGCGCAGGCCTGGGGGTGACAGGTGGAGCTGCCTGTCACTCTAGCAGAAGCAGGTCGAAACAGCGCGGCGGCACGATTAGATTTTTTTTCTGGGGAACGATGGGGACGCCGTTGTCCCACACCTGATGGGGCCTTCTATAACCCTAACTACTCACCCCCTGCAACAGATAGCCCAAGACGGCCGCGCGGTTTTAGTGGGTTCGAGCCGCCATAACCACCCCGCTGGCTGGTGGGGGGTATCCGAGTGCATTTAAGCACGTTAAAAAGAAATGCTATGCCGTTAAAGTTCAAACTTAGAAGACCTTTTGCAGAGATTTAATCCTTGGTGTCGATATCTCCAGTGACGTCCAATACCGAAGTCATTTGCAGGACAAGGTTAAGTTGGCATCAAGAAAACTCGGAGTGCTTAACAGGGTGAAGCAGTACTTCACTGCGGGGCAGCAACTCCTTCTTTATAAAGCACAGGTCCGGCCTCACATTTAGTACTGCTGTCACCTTTTTGCTGGAGCACCTGCATACCAGCTTGACCCCTTCGACTCAATGCAAAGACGGGCATTGAGGCTGGTTGACAATCCCATACTCACAGGTAGTGTGGAACCTCTTAGCCTTAGGAGGGATTTTGCCTCACTGTGTGTGTTCTACCGCCTATACAATGGTTTGTGCTCAGATGAATTGTTTGACATGATGCCCGTAGCTACATTCTATCATCGCATCTCTCGCCATAGGCAGGGAATTCATCCTCACACATTGCGACCTGAGACGGTGCGCACTGTGCGGTATGAAAGAAACTTCATCCCACGCACACTCAAGCTGTGGAATGACCTCCCTGCTGCGGTTTTCTCAAGCACCTACAATATGGGGTTCTTCAAAAGGGGCATCAGAAGGTTTCTTCATGGTCGGCAGCGCGAGTGTGACTGGTGTTGCATACGTCCATAGGCCACGGTAACCGCTTCCCATCAGGTGGGCCGTGTGCTTGTCTGCCAACTAAGCGGTACAAAAAAAAAAAAAAAATGTGTAATAGATAAGTAATTAAGCACTCTACATTTAATTTTGGACTTTAGAATTATGGAAATAAAGTTTAAAATTTAATGCTATTTTTTGCAGTGTCTGTGACATGGTTTCGCTTTAGTCGAATCATGGGCCTGGATGGGTGATCAGTCCTTCGTGGTACATTTCACCCATATCCCTTTTATAACGAGTGCTATAGATGTTCATATGACAGTTGGGACAGACGGCTTAACATGCTTTCCGAGACACGGAGATTTACTTGTTCATGCATACCAATATATACACTGGTTGAGAATCGAACCTGCGCCCCTGCGTAGCAGTCGAATACTACCACCACACCATAGAGGCGGTCTACAATACCTAGGTAGGTACCTAATAAGTAAACCCACAGAATAATAAGATATACTACGTAGTAAATCTATGTATTGCAAATTAGATAGATAGATAATACTTTATTGTATATACATTTACAGCTGAGACAAGTAGGTAACATGTATATACAGTTCAATGTATGTACAATGGGCGGCCTTATCGCTGAAGCGATTTCTTCCAGGCAACCTTGGGATGGACAGTAATGTGACAAGACAAAAGATATATGGTGTAGTTATCATATAAAACTAAATAAAAGGTGTACTAAAAGAAAAAAAAAAGACAGGGAAAAGCACAGATAAAGGAAAATAAAATAAAATAGAAGTTAAGTATTACAATAATTTTTTTTTTTTTTTTTTTACGTGCGCAAAATCCCCACGGATACCTCCCCACCGGAGCCGGTGGAGGAGGTTATGTCGGACTCGAACCGACTAAAACGCACGCCGCCTGTGGGTCGCTTTGGTTGCCGAAGGTGAGGTTGACAGGCATATCCCTCGCACCCCGGCCGACCCAGGGCCATCTCTAGTATTACAAACATAGTCGCACAACCACAACACAAATAGATATATAAAATAAACTAGTAGATATAATAAAGTATAAAATAAGCAATAGGTACATACTTACCAATGATATGAAAGGAAAATAATAAGTAGCAATGTGCACATATAATTGCGAGCTATCACAGAGTACCTACACAACGATGGTTCTTTACCATTCCTTCAAAGATGTTAAGGGTTCTTGCCCGTCTGATGTTTAATGGCAATGCATTCCACAAGCGCAGAGCCTTTTTTTATATTTTACGTGCGCAAAATCCCCACGGATACCTCCCCACCGGAGCTGGTGGAAGAGGTTATGTCAAACTCGAACCGACTAAAACGCACGCCGCCTGTGGGTCGTTTTGGTTGCCGAAGGTGAGGTTGACAGGCATATCCCTCGCACCCCGGCCGACTCAGCGCCATCTCTCACGATCTGGCCCTCTCCTCGGGTGTGTGGGGACTAGAGAGTCCCCAACTCGTCCCCGGAAAGTAAGCGCACAGCCTTGACAGTGAATGACTTTTCAACGAAGTCAGTGGCATGCATTGGCATTCTCAGCCTCAAATTCTCAGATGACCTCAGGCATCTCGTATGTGTACAAATTACTGTAGTTAAATTCCGTCACATACCCATAGATAGAAATATTCTCGACATAGTAAGACTTTTCTTTTAAATGTTATTATTTAAATTTAAATTTACAAACAATAATAAACAATTAAAATAAAACATAAATAACTATTATACAAGTTACAAAAATAAAAACGTCTGGGAATCCTCCGCATCGCATGCCTCTTAGTGGTAGCGTTCCCAGAAGACTGGCAGACTGGCAGTCTCCCTCTTGTATCCTCTTCGTGGGCAGCATTGCCACGTTGTATAGCAATGTTGCCATACAACACATAGACGTAGTATTATTATCTGTTCTGTGCACATAGTAAGACTAGTTAATTGTATCAACCTTGTTGCGTCACCAGAATCTAGATTTCTAATTGATTCTAATAACACTGACCTAGAGACTCTATTGAACTTGAGAATGAGATTCTGTTTTTAATTGATTGTTGACATTATTAACTTGGGTAGCAACGTAACAATAACATAACATAACATGAACTCACGCCTATATCCTCGAAGGGGTAGGCAGAGGTGCTAGCACCCACATTTCACCAGTTTATGTTTAGGTCTCAATGTAATAAGTGGTGAGCCTATTGCCATTAACCGGGTACTTTTAAACCTACGATAAATACACACATAACTTCGAAAAGCATCGAAAAGTCATTCGGACGATCGGACGGTTACGATACGCGCGGTACCATTTTTGAGCCCCGCCTTGCCATTTTTTGAGACGAATAACACTGCCGCTGGAACCAATCTGTCAGTGATTTTAATTGTGTTTTCGCGTTAATTATATTTTAAATATGCCTTCGTGTGCTGTGAAGTGGTAGAGAAACCATACAGATATGAAAAACGCTGGAATCACCTTCTTTTAGGTGAGTAAATATTCATTTTAAATACACGTAGGTACATGGCGATGTTGAAAAGTGATATGTAACATGAACGCAATTCCAAAATTAAATTATTTTTTGTGCACTTTTCATAGTATGTTAAGCGCTAAGGTAATATTGTTACTATGATATTAAATTAGTAGGATGATATTACGCATAGAAATTTAATTATAATTTTAATGTCATAGATTCCCAACAAATAAAGTCCAGCGTGAAGTCCAGCGTTCGTTTGGAAAGAAATGAACTTGATAAACGAAATAACATTACATAACATAACTCACGCCTCTATCCCCGTAAGGATAGGCAGAGCTACTAGCACCCACATTTCGCCAGTTTATGTTTAGGTCCCAATGTAATAGGTGGCGAGCCTATTGCCATCAATCGGGCAGGTTTATAACCTGCGATAAATACACACATAACTTCGAAAAGCATCGAAAAGTCATTGGTGTGTGCCATGGTAAATCCTGGGATCGAACCCGAAACTTCGTCTCTGCAGTCCGTTACCCATACCACTAAGCTACCGCGGTTTTTTAAACGAAATACTGGAAAGGTTAAGCGATTAAGAAAAACTGCGGTACCTATTTGCACGCTAAGATATTATATATATTTGCAATTTTTAAATTTAATAAAAAGGTTAAACTGTTCTTATTTAGTTCATTATTACCGCAGCCATAATAACCTTATGTTGTGTTCCTGGCGATGAGTAGGGTAGCCAGAGCTCACTAGAGAGTTTTTGTGCTGTCAGTGGGAAGACCAAAAGTTTGTCCTGCTTCGTCTTTTACACTGACGACACAGAAACTCTCTATGCTTACAGGGTTGGCAGCGCGAGTGTGACATTTTGTTGCACATGTCCATAGGCCACGGTAACCACTTTCCATGGCTGTATGCTTGTCTGTCACCTAAGCGGTATATACTTTTTGTTCAGATAGTTAAATTTCAAATGTAGAATTATCTGGACCATCCTCCATCAAATGTGAAACTGTACAGGTATTGTACGGGATCAAAGCAATGTTGTTAAGCATTGTGTTGATGCATACATATACTAAGTAATTACCATATTTATGTTTTTAATTTACGGAATAACTCTATTTTCATAAACTGATTTGTCTAATAGGTTATGGAGGATCGGTTTATTTTATCCTAAATTAATTGTTTTTAAAATATGTCTTAGATCTGAAATATTATTCCGGCAGCTTGTTAACATAGAAGAAAAAGGGTTGTTTTATTGCTGTTTTTGAAAGTAATGGTAAATAAGTGTTTTACCAAAATAATAGAACGAACACCCTTAAAAAAGCCATCCTATAGAAAGCAATCAAAAAAGTTGATAAAAGCAATAATCGAACAATTTCTCATAATTCGTTAGCATTATTTTGCTGAAACGAGTTTAATAAATTCCAACCGCCATAAATTAAAAAAAAACTAATTATTTTCAGAGGTAAATAATTGCGAAGAAATTTTTATGCGTATGTAGTTCAATCAATAGGAAAATAATTATATTTCAGTTATTATTTTTCTATTGATTGAACTTATTCAATAAAAAATAAACACATACATAAGCTATTTTATTATTGTATAACTCCATTCACGCTTATCACATTCGCCGCTTCGGCACTATGACGGGTGGGGCGCCGAGTGTTGAGTGTTTTGTTTTATTACTGTATTTTAGTATGCATAAGTTGCTCCAAGATTTCAGCGTTAACTTTATAGGAGTTACATTACATTTAAATAGGATGCATTTTTCGTAGTATCCCCACATCCGAGGAGAGGACCAGATCGAGAGAGATGGCCCTGCGTCGGCCAGGGTGCAAGGGATATGCCTGTCAACCTCACCTTCGGCAACCAAAAATGTCCCACAGGCGTCGTGCGTTTTAGTCGGTTCGAGTTCGAAATAACCTCTCCCACCGGCTCCGGTGGTGAGGGCATCCGATGGTGAAACAACCAGACCAAAGCAAGTCTATACTTCCATAGGTACTAAAATTATAAAGCTAAAGAGTTTGTTTGTTTGAACGCACTAATCTCAGGTTTCTACTACTGGTTTGAATTGAAAAATTCTCATATTTGAACTTAGCGAGAATCGAACCCGCGACCTATGACATAGAAGCACAATTCTGACCTCTTTTTGTTTCTCCTCGACCAATGAAGTCGAAGAGAAATGGAGTGGGGTGGGTATAAGTACTGTTTACACATTTCTTATACACACACAATTTATACATATTTCATATACTGTATGTTGCTATAAACCAGATATTTTCTGATAGAAACATTCTCGGAATCGAACCCGCTTCATTGTCCAGAGAGGTCCACTCGTTACTATTGAGTTAACGAGGCATACTAGTTGTAAATTATTTATTAAAACCAATTCAAATGCGTTTTGTTGACGCGCACTCCAATTTAATTCAAGTGTATTATTTTGTTTAGTCTGCTCTAACAGGCACGCGAGCACGGTTGCCTTTGCCTCACCTCCAATATGAACGATTTTTTTCCTGTCAAATATGGCGGCAACGTTTACGATGTCAAAAAATTCTTGCGCGATCATCCTGGCGGTATAAACACTTTAAAATTATACAAAGGAAAGGCAATAATGCACGCTATGGAGAAGTACAGCCATAGTATTAGTGCATATCATATGATGAAAGATTTATTCGTTCATAATGATGGTTATAATTCCGTTAATAGTGATAGATTTGAATACAAATCGCATTTAAAAGACGTTAATTTGAACGGTGAGCTAAGTGAGAACAGGAGAATTATTACCAATGAGGAAAGTACGAGGGCTTCTGAAGAAATTAAGTTTTTGGAGGAACTTGAGGTATGTGGAAGGTTTTTTATTCTTACTTAGGTGACAGACAGTACTTAGTGAATGCGGCCGCTACGCAGAAGGCGCGCGTTCGATTCCCGCTCAGTGTAAATATTTTTATGCATGAATATGGTTATTTGGATTAGTTTGGTCGTGCCTTGTAGAGCACATTTAGCCAGTTCCTGTTGTCATACTACCTCAGTCAGACAACCTACTATGGCAATAGTTACGGGTAGGTAGTTGGAACCCTATAAAATCCAACAGGTCTTTTTTTTTTTTACGTGCACAAAATCTCCACGGATACCTCCCCACCGGAGCCGGTGGAGGAGGTTATGTCGGACTCGAACCGACTAAAACGCACGCCGCCTGTGGGTCGCTTTTGTTACCGAAAGTCAGGTTGACAGGCATATCCCTCGCACCCCGGCCGACCCAGGGCCATCTCTGACGATCTGGCCCTCTTCTCGGGTGTGGGGACTACAGAGTCCCCAACTCGTCCCCGGAAACGGAGAGGCGCGTCAGGCGCGCCACCGCCGCGGCCTGCTTCTGCCAGGGTGACAGGCGGCTCCACCTGTCACCCCCAGGCCGGCGCTCATGGGGGGCGGAGGTCGTTCATCGACCTAATCCAACAGGTCTAAGGCATTACCCAGAGGTTAGATGGCAGTTGCTTCACGGAAAATATCGAAGATTTAGATTTATATAATGCAAATATTTGCAGTGAGCGGAATCGAAGCCGTAAGTTCAGACTTAGCAGTCGGGTGCTCAGTCGATACAATGTTTGCTTGCTTCTATTTCACGCGCTCCCGTATTACTCATCTCATTGTAATTAAAATTTAATTTATTATTGTACGCGATTTTAATGACATACATACATAGTATAATTTTTGGGATCGGACATCTAGTAACTCCAATCCAATAAATAAAACAAATTAAGCCTAAAAACTAAATAAATAAATAAATATTCTACACAACGCTATCTAGACCCATGGTAAGAATAGCTTAACTAGCTTGTGTTTTGGAATCTAGAATGCGGATAAACATGCTTAGATACTTTTTTTTTGTAAATACTTAGATATATATTTTACATAGAAACACCCAGACCACTGTAAATATACATACAAACTCATGCGTACAAAAATTTGCACTAACCGAGAATCAAATCCGCATCCCTTACGTAACAGTATAACGTTCTATCGTTACGCCAGGGGGGCCGAGGATACAACAGGGTACAACGCCTAGATGACAATGATAATGATGATACCTGTAGGAGGAATTCGAGCACCATCCTGGCGAGCTTGCATACAAATATTTGCACTGAGCGGGAGTCGAACCCGCGCCTCCTGCGTAGCAGTCGCGTTCACTACCACTACGCCACTGAGACTGTCATCTAAAAACTCGATTAAGAACTGAAAAAATAGGCTTCAAAAAGTATCTAATAAACCAAATTTTGTCTTTCTATATCCATTCTTTGTGTACATACAATAAATAGATATATTATTATTTTTATTATTAATAAACAAGAAAATATCTAGGATAGCCGTCGTAGACCACGATTATTTTTTAGTAGTGAGTCGGGTTTTAGGTTTTTAAACAAGTTGCAAGCGGGATCTCAGTCGGGAAGCAAATTTAAAAAGAAAGATAATCTAGAGTTCTAAAATAGTTATCTAAGTAAGTTTCTTGCTGGTATCTTCTCAGTAGAACTAACCTACCGAACCAGCGAAAGAATCATATTTCAATGGTTTATTTTTACGTTTATGTATCAATTTAATATTTATATATTAATTAATGACATATATGTAAAATTTTGACGTTCAAATGTGCTCTTTATGTGCCTAAATTGAATAAATGAAATTGATTATTTGATTCTTTAACCCACGCGATAATAGGGTGGACCTATATACCTTTTTTCGTACGCACATGAGTCTCGACCTATTCATTTTAATATAGTACTATTTTTTACCACTTTGTTGGCTGACAAGCACACGGCCCACCTGATGGAAAGTGGTTACTGTGACTTATGAACGTGTGCAACACCAAGGGAGTCACACTCGCGCTGCTAACCCTGTAAGAACAATCTGTGCCGTCAGTGTAAAAGACAAAGCAGGACAAGCTTTTGGTCTTCCCACTGACAGTACAAAAACTTTCCAGTGAGTGCTACTGTAAATCTATTGGTGTACAATAAAGTTTATCTATTTACTTTTTGAGTTATTCTGAAGGGCATACACAGATTTTGGAAATATCGTACAGTCAGCAAGAAAAATGTTCCATACATTTTTTTGTGCCGATTTAGAGTCAAAAAGACATTTAAGGTAGGAATAGAGACTAGAAACTTGAGTGGGGTGGATGGCAAACCATGATGGTGCTTAGGCACTGTGTGTTTGTCCTTATATTTATGTACTAGTAAACGTTATGATGGCTGCTTGATACAATATAAGTAGGTTTAGAGACAATTAATAGCTGTATCAATTGTACCTACTTATTATTTAATAGCCTAAGTAATAAATCCAACAATTTTACGTTTTTCGGTACAGTTTTATCAAGTGATAAAAGAAAACGATGCAAAGTTGTTAGGTAGGTTATCTACCTATATTACTTTGTATCCTAAGACATGCATTTGTTCTTGGTAACATATTGAGCAAGCACTCAGAATTATCGTTTGATACTCAATTAAATTCAAGGATTCGTAGGTCAGACAGGTTCTGTCATATCGTGCGAGGGATATGCCTGTCAACCTGACCTTCGGCAACCGAAAGCGACTCACAGGCGGCGTGCGTTTTTGTCGGTTCCAGACCGACATAACCTCTTCCACCGGCTCCGGTGGGGGGGGGGGGGGGTATCCGTGGGGATTTTACGTACGAAAAAAAAGAGGGTGTGTCATATCGAATTAGCTAGAATTGCAGTTATCAAACATCAGTATTATTACGTCAGCCCCGTTTTATACAGCAGAGTCAACAGGATTTTGAAAAGTTTATCCTCTTACATTGAGGGCAAACAGATCACTGAGAAATGGCTGCAAACCCTCGGCTATGATGAGTTGGGGGATGTGGCTCAACCATTTTAATATGAATAGCATTTACACTTCTCCTCACATGTGCTCAGTTTGAAGAACAAAGCAGAACTCTCTTTAATCATAAAGGTTTAACTTAATTTTTTTTTTTTAATTAAATTATTCTCATTCTAAGTAATCTATACAGAAATAATTTAAAAATATTAAATACACACAAGTTACGCTCCCTTACATACACTCCCTTATATACACTGAAACCTACACATATACATACACACTTCACTACCTACTCACAAAACACACCCTGATACACATTTAAATACACACTAACTTAATATAGAATTCTGTGTTTAAAATTTTAAGTTTAATTTTAATGTTCAGAGCTGTCAATATTGCATTTTTTATCTCTCTTTTTACCTATACTTACTGCACTCATGTCAATAATGGAACTCTGGTGCCCAGTTCGTCCTGGAGGTGGCGTTAGTGTCTGCGATACAGTTTTAAACTAATACAGACACTATCACACTATTTATGTTTCCTGTGTTTATGGTTCCAATAAAGATTTTTATTTGAATTATTTAAAACATTTTTCATATTAACTATACTTAACGAGCGTAAATGTAAATGTACAAAATTACTCTTGTTACTTTTTCTACCTTTCTTTATTCCATCAAGTGGCCGTATGCTTTTCTGCCACCTGAGTGATCTTAAAAATGTTCGGTAGGTGGCTCGCCGCATCTGCAGTCCAGTCTAAAATATTTACTATCGTTACGAGAGCTGCCTACCGAACCTATTTACATTTAAGTATGATGGAATACATGCCACTGAAGACCGATCGCGAAATTAATAACACCGTGCACGGGCAACGTGCCCTGTTGTGGCGCCGTGTACCAGGCTCAGGTCTCTCATTGCAACGTGCCACAAACTCACACCCTGACCAACCCAGGACATCATCTTTTTTCTTTTTTAGTACCTCCGCCCTACAGAATACTGCGGCCTTAATAACTTCGTGTTGTGTTCCCAGTGGTGAGTAGGGTAGCCAGAGCTCACTGGGGAGTCTATCTTATCAGTGGGAAGACTAAAAGCTTGCCCTGCTTTGTCTTCTACACTGACGACACAGAAACTCTGTGCATACAGGGTCGGCAGCGCGATTATGACTCCTCTGGTGTTGCACAAGTCCATAGGCCACGGTCTTTCCATCAGGTAGGCCGTGTGCTTGTCTGCTACCTAAGTGGTATAAAAAAAATGTATTATTAAGATGAAAAAACGCAGCCGAAAAGTGTGAGAGAGATAGAGCGGGGTTTTTTTTTTTACGTGCGCAAAATCCCCACGGGTACCTCCCCACCGGAGCCGGTGGAGGAGGTTATGTCGGACTCGAACCGACTTATTTGAAATAAATTTTAATCAAACAATGACATATAAATAGTAGATAGGTACTTAGTGATATGAGCAGTCGCTTAGTCCAACTATTATATTTCTTTTATATAGAACATCTCAATTACGTAAGCTGATTTATTATAATTACTTAAACACCTTGTCAGCAAAAGTAAGTAAAACTCTTATCCCCCCCCCCCCATGCTTACGTAAACATTGGTAGGTACTTTTTTAGGGTACTATGGGTAATGCATGCTATATTATGGTACGAACGACCCCATGGTAAGCTGAAGGCAAAGTCTTAGAGAAGAGAGTCACCATTACATACAAATACCCATAGACTTATAATGCTATGCATACACCATGTTACAATGGTGACAATCAGCTTGACGGCCTCATGATATGCTTTTTCACGCCCCGCTTAAAGGACCCGGGACTGTTGGAAGAAGGAAATAGGTGCTTGTGAAGATGTTTAGATGTGGCTGAATGAATCTGGCAGAAATTTGGCACAGGGATAGGATAGGTAGTAGATAAATATATACCTAACCCCCGTTGGACAGTGGAGGGATTATGTCAAATTCAAACCATCGAAAACCTTACGCTATCTCGGGTGTAAAATGTCAGGTAGGCCCGGTGACGTGAATAAGCCATTTATTTCCCTTAAACCCTAATTTTTATTTCAAATCAAATCATTTTTTTTTTATACCACTTAGTTGGCAGACAAGCACACGGCCCACCTGATGGAAAGTGGTTACTGTGACCTATGGACGTCTGTAACATCAGAGGAGTCACAGTCGCGCTGTCAACCCTGTAAGTACAGAGTTTCTGTGCCGTCAGTAGAAGACAAAGCAGGACAAGCCTTTAGTCTTCCCACTGACAGCACAAATTCTCCATTGAGCTCTGGCTACCCAACTCACCGCTGGGAACACAACACGAAGTTATTATAGCCGCAGTATTCTGTATCTTATCTTCTGTATCTTAATCTGTATCTGTATCTTAATTTTTGTAAAGTATTTTACATGGGCTCTTAATCTATCGTGCGTTATTAGTTATTACATTGTGCATTATCACATACGTGCAGGTCTCTTAGGTATGTTTAATATTTCGATTAAGAAATGGAAAAAATTGAAACGATTTAGGCCAGGTAAGATGGATATATGTATAGAAGATTGGATGGTTTTGGGCAAAGGTTCTGTGGCTTAGTGGTCAGATCGTTCCCCGTGTAAGGGAAAGATCGCGGGTTCGAAGCCCGTTTGAATCGATCCATTTTTTCTATTTCTTAATCGATTTGAATAGCTATGAGATAGTTACTTACCTACTAAATGCTTTTACTTATTTATCAAAGATGTGCCTGAACCAGGTAGTCCTGTGCTTCAGGCGTCAAGTGCAGTTCAGATGGCCGATGTAGCAAAAAAGTTCTGGAATGGCGACCGCGTAAGGGCAATCGTAGCGTAGGACGCCCAACGGCCAGGTGGAAGGACGACCCGGCGTGGGAGACGCCGAGGCGGGAGCTTGTGGTGGCCCTGGGAGTGAGGGTTCTCACGCTCTCCACCTTGCTCGCGACGATGGTCCGCTGCGCGGATGCGTGGGCGGCCGGCGCCTCCTTCTGCGAGCAAGTAATGCTCGTGAAGGAGGAGGCGGGGCGGGAGCGGCAACGGGAGCGACGAAGGATCGCAAGACAAGCTGCCCGCGTACGAAGGCAACTCGGGCGTCGGAGGTCGATGAACGACTTCCGCCCCCCATGAGCGCCTGTCACCCTGGCAGAGCGGCTCCGGTGGGGAGGTATCCGTGAGGATTGGAATGGAATGGAAAGGGGACTCCCTTGTCCGCACTTAGCCTCCCTTTTGGGCCATTGTGCGTGTGGAGTACTGGCTAGAGTAGCCAGCCTAGCTCCGCCCAGAAGCGCAGAAGCTTACTGGGGGCTTCACAGGCTTCGCGGCGCGACCTCACTGTACCGAGGATTTGTGATCGTTGATAGGCTACTGCCTCACATTCCAGTACCTACTACGTGGGCGGCCGTTTCCTCGGCAGCAAAACATCCCCTGCAAAGGGGACTGTCCGTGACACCAATGGTGTATAGGTGCTTGTGGAGGGGGCAGTGGCCCGTTATAGTCCCCATTATTGTTCTTAGACTTGTTCTGTCCAGTTTTAGGAGACGTTTCGTGAGTCGTTTGTTTACTGATGGCATAACCACTTTTGACTGCTTGCAGTCAGTGGCTTGTGTCCATCTTTGGTTATGTAGTTCCGCGGATCTCTCGCGTGTCCAAGTGCGGAGTTGCGAGAAAGGGATTGGTAGCAATGGTAGCGGGCCATCAACGCTCATACCAGAGCCTCTCTTCGTAAGCTCGTCCGCAGCATCATTGCCGTAGGACCCGCTATGCCCCTTTATCCATTGCAGCGTTACTGCATTTGGGGTGGATAGCCTGTTCAGGGCTGTTTGGCACTCCGCTACTAGTGTGCTGTTGGTTATTTGCTGTTCCAGCGCTTGCAAAACTGCTATGCTGTCGGTTAGGAATCTTATATTTAAGCCCTTCACCTTCAGTTCGCTTATTGCTGTCGCAGCAGTTGTTATGGCAACACATTCGCATTGAAAGATCGAGCTGTGCTTGCCTAGTGGTAGGTGGATGTTCAAGCCAAGGTCTAGGGAGTGTACGCCGGCTCCTGAGCCATTTTTTGTTTTGGAGCCGTCAGTGTATACGCGTACCTCTTTAATAACGGAGTAGTCCTTTTCCTCGGCCTGTTTTGTTATTTGGTATTTTTTGTTCCAGAAATATTGTTTAAAAGTTCTATCGCAGAGGGCGGCCATCAGTGGCCGATGTTTTAGGGCTCGTCCAAGGATTGTGGTATGGGGACTGTCGTAATAGTTGCCCCAGAGTCCCAGGTGCCACAACCTAATAGCGTTGATGGTGGCCTCCTGTTGGATGAACAGGTCAAGCGGTACTATGTTGAGGGCAATCTCCATAGCAGCGGTAGGAGTGGTTTTCATGCATCCACAGATTGATGAGATCCGTGAGGATTTTGCACACGTAAAAAAAAAAGGTGGAAGGACGACCTCATGAAGGTCGCCGGGAAGCGCTGTATGCGGGTTGCTTTAGATCGGTCATTCTGGAAGTCTGTGGGAGAGGCCTATGTTCAGCAGTGGACTATGTGTGGCTGACATGATGATGATGATGATGATATACTATTACCAATACAATCTATTTACTAAGAATAATACAAAGGTAAAGATAAAAATAATATCAAAGAATAATAATAATCAAACGTTACCTTTATTTCCAGGGCAGGTTGGACTGGTCGAAGCCCCTCCTCAACCAGCTAGAGGCCGTAGCTCCTCACTACGACAAGTGGATAAATACAGCGGTCTACAGGAAATGCATAATCTTCAGCAACCCCCTGATTGAAAGCCTGTCCTACACTCCATGGTACCTGGTGCCTATATTTTGGTTACCCATCATTCTGTACCTTGGAATCACGCAGTATTCGAAGTTGGTAGCAAGTGGTTGTGTAGGTCAGTTTCTTTTAGTTAATATCATAAAGCCTCCCCTATACAGACGAGTTAATATCTATCACTAGAGGGTAGAGCGTTTCTGGGGACGAGTTGGGGACTCTGTGTTCCTCACACCCGAAGAGAGGGCCAGATCAAGAGAGGTGGCCCTGGGTCAGCTGGGGTGCGAGGGATATGCCTGTTAACCTCAGCTTCGGCAACCGAAAATGACCCACAGGCGTTGTGCGTTTTAGTCTGTTCGAGTCCGACATAACCTCACCCGTCGACTCCGGTGGTGGGGAATCCGTGGGGATTTTTCGCACGTAAAAAAAGGGGGTAGAGCGTTTGACTGTTAAGGGTCGCGGATTCGATTCCCGTGTATTGGTCTGGGTGTTTCTATGTATAATGTATTCTATGCCTACTTATGTGGGTATGTAAGTACTTAAAAAAATGTCTTAGTATAATTTAATTCTACTGCACTATCTTTCTCGCCCGGAAGTTCTCATGAGTTTTTTTTATTTTTATTTATATGTCTAATAACTTAAGTGGTAGACAAGCACACAACCCACCTGTTGGAAAGTGGTTATTGTAGCCTATGGACGTGTGCAACACCAGGGCAGTCACACTCGTGATGCCGACCCTGTAAGGACAGAGTTTCTTAGCCGTCGGTGCAGAAGACATAATCAGGACAAGCCTATGGTCTTCCCACTGACAGCACAAAACTTCTCCAGTGAACGCTGGCTAACCTACTCACCGCCGGGAACACAACACGAGAATATTATGACTGTGGTACTCTGTAGGGCGGAGGTACTTCCCTAGTCGGACTGCTCAATTTCGACGGGAATACCGTCGTGTCCCACCTTCTTACCTGTGTATTAGTTAGTATGTGTGTAAGCTCTGTAGGCAGAGAACTTAGGAAAGAATTGTCGCCGATTCAATTCCTGTCATGAATTACATTGACGGTAGAACGCAGTAGAACGTTCGACTGCCAGGCGCGGGTTCGATTCCCGCTCAGTGCAAATATTTGTATGCGAATATATTATGTATATTTGCATTGGTCTGGGTGTTTCTATGTATTGTATGTGTGTGTTTATAAAAAAGTATCTGAGTATGTTTATCCGCATTCTAGATTTCATAACACAAGCTAGTTAAACTATGCTTACTGGTTGCGCCGATAGTAGAATTTGTATTTTTCCGCTCAATAGTAGTAAATTCAAATCGTCTCTCAATTGATTGACACTGAACACACGCTTCCTATACCCATCTCCCTCCCGCACTGCCTTTAAAGTGAGATAGCAATAGTTTTCGCCCCGCCAATGGTTGAAATGGCCGCATCTTGACTTCCGTTTTGAACTAGCAACATCAATGGCGGCGGCGCGCGCGACTCTCAGAAATTAATAATGTTTGTTGGATTTTAACCGCTTTCATAGACCTTTACTGATCGGATTGTGCCTCTCGTGTCCCTCAAGTGATTTATTTAGTGATGTGGGCAGCAACTCCTGAGCCAGGAAGAGAAGACCGGTGCACCGGCTCTGACAGCACGTGGCGTCATAAAGGTTAGTGCATCCTCTCCTAATTTCTTGGGTTGCATTCACTGCCTAAACCACCTCCGCGGCAACCCGATCATCTATCTTGTTTGTTGTGTAAAGTGTCATATGAAACATTTAGCTTCTCACCCCCGCAAAATACAGTCCACTAGCTCACGTGGCCAATCGCGCCACCATTCTTTTTGGTCCTTCGAGCCGGATCCTTAGTCGTAGTTCGCATTTTGTTATTTATTCCTACCTAGTTATTTTAGTAGAAAACCCCGCATCTAGGCATTTAGGTTTAGATCTTAGGTATCCTAGACACCCTAGTGCATAGGCACAGTGTAATACCTAACGCATTTGGCTATTTCAATTTCTAAGTTGTCCGTTCGCCGCTAGTTCGCATCGTATTTACCTAATACCTACGTAGGTAGGTACGCGGTTATACCTCGCTCGCATTTCATTCAAATTCATACGAAAGTATTTTAATTTGAATAGATATTACGCAATACTTAATCCCTGAAATAATAGTTGAACCTAGACAGCGATCTAGCTCGCGTAGGTACGATCTGGTTGTTGTTATGCGCGTTTTGTTCAAGCTTGCACTCGCAGTTATAAGTACCTACCTACCTACGGAATATCGTTCGCGCCGCGTCGCTGTTCTATACCGCTAAGATTAAGTCATTTCATTTGTTGTTTACCGCACTTTAGTTTGATATTTAGTTGTAAAAATGTCCCCAAAGGTTGGTAGTACCGATAGTAAAGTTCAATTGAAACTTTTATACGCTAAAAGAGAAATGATTTACTCTCGCGTACAATCGATTTGTGATAATGCACGTAAAACCTCTGATTTGGCTATTAGAGATTCGTTCTTATGTTCTATAGAAAACTTAGATAGTTTACGCGCGGATTTCGAATCCTTAGTACATGACATCAACGTTTTAGAGTTAGATTTAAATCCCGATTACTCAGTGAGTTATCAGGCCTTGTCGTCGTTTGACGATTTGTATTGTCGTATCAAACGCGTCGCTAGGAGTTTGGAGAAACCGTCTGACCGACCCAATCCCACTCGCGACCGACCTAAGTTGCCACCAATTCAAATACCCGAATTTGATGGTAACATCCGCAATTGGTGTTTATTTATAGATAGTTTTGAGAATACAATAGATAAGAACGTTTCGTTGACAGATCACGAAAAATTGCATTATCTCGTTGAAAAATTAACTGGTAAAGCTATAACCGTTTGCGCTAGAATTACGTTTAGTGCCGAAAATTATAATTTAATTTTAAATACTTCGAAAGCTAAGTATGAGGATAAAAGATCGGTAGCTAACGTATATTTGGATCAGATGTTTGATTTGAAATCCATTACGGCATGTAACGATCAAAACTTAGAGAAGTTTCTAGATACTTTCGCATCATCTGTTCGCGCCGTAAAGAACCTAAAGATCGAAGACCTCTGCGACTTCTTATTTTTGTATATGGGTTTAAAGAAATTAGATTCCGAAGCCATTCGTTTATTTGAGTCGGATCATCGCGGCAATAAAATTCCTAAGTTCGAAGACTTAGAAAGTTTTGTTCGCGAGCATATAAAAATATTGCAACGCTCTTCATCGAAACATGAAGGCGCGAAGAAAGTTGTTAGTTCCGAACGTAAAATAGATGCGTCATCGAGGTCACTGAGGTCAACTCATACTTATGTTAATACCGCACCAGCACATGTACAATCACCTGTTTGCTCTTTGTGTAATGCTCATCATTCGCAATTGTACAAGTGTCCGGGTTTCCTAAAATTATCGCCTAATGATCGTTATAAATTTGTTCGCGCTAATAATTTTTGTTTTAATTGTCTCGGTACTAAACACCGCGTTGTTTTATGTAATAGTAGAAATAGTTGTCGCAAATGTCCAGCGAGACACCACACTTTACTTCATTTTGAAAATAGTAACGCCGCATCCAATGTGAGCACAGTTGGTTCGTCGAGCGGTGGCACACCGTCGCATGGCTCGCCCGCGTCGGTGGCGCCTGCGCCACAGCCGCAGCCCGCGCTCGCGCGCGTTCCGGCCCGCACGGAGATCGCTGCGAATGACGTCACCTTGTGTTCGTTGTCCGCTAGTGCTGCGCTCACTACTGTTGTTCTCGCGACTGCTCGAGTTATTATTGTTGATGCATTAGGTAAACCGCACATTGTTCGAGCGCTATTAGATGGCGCTTCACAAAGTAATTTTATTACTCAAGATTGTTGTCAACGTCTTGGTTTCAATGTTAATAAGCGTTCAACCCGCTCAGTGGTGAAGGGTTTTGGAGGTTTATAGTCAGCTGTTCATGGTACCGTTAAAACAAGGTTTGGATCTCGTTTTAATAATAATATTTGGTTTGACATGGATTCGCTCGTTATAGATAAAATAACTGAACAGTTGCCTACCGTCCCGGTTGACACGTCTTTATTAACGAAATTTAAAGACTTGCCTTTAGCAGATGAGACTTACGCTGTTCCTGGAGTCGTCGATATATTGATCGGCGCTTCGATTCTCCCGCACCTCCAGTTATCACGTAAGGTTCAAGGGGACCGACGTACCCCGCTCCGCACGCACTGGAAACAGTTCTTGGTTTTGTTATAATTGGTTCCGCACCCGCTTCTATAGATAGTTTTAGTCACTCGACTGCTTCGTTCTGTTGCACCGTCGAGCCGCCACTGGAGTCTACCATCCGCAAGTTTTGGGAAATTGAAGAGGTCAATGTCCCACCTATCCTAAGCCCTGATGACAAGATGGCTGAGGAGATTTATTGTCGCACGACTACTCGTGATGAGCAGGGTCGTTATGTTGTCGCGCTCCCTTTCAAGGGAGATATTTTTTCGCTCGGTGACTCCCGTGTATCCGCTGAAAAACGCTTTCTTTGTTTAGAACGAAAGATGCAGGCGTCTCCAAAGTTAAAGCAAGCCTATGATGAGGTTGTTAACGAATATTTAGATAAAGGTTACATCTCACCTGCGCCTGCGGACACTGACGAGACCCAGCCTTCGTACATTATCCCGCACCACGGAGTTATTAGAGAAGATAAGCTTACTACTAAACTCCGCGTAGTTTTGAATGGCAGTGCTAAGACTAGCACTTCCGTGTCGCTTAATGACATTTTGTATTGTGGTCAAAATCTTCAAGGTAATTTATTTGACATAATTGTAAATTTTCGCTTATTCGCTGTCGCACTCTCTGCAGATATTCGACAAATGTTTTTGTGCCTTGAAGTGCGCAAATCCGATCGTAGGTTTCAACGATTTTTGTATAGATTTTCACCGCAAGAACCTTTAATGGTTTACGAATTTAATCGTGTTTGCTTCGGGCTTAAATCTAGCCCTTTTCACGGACTTCGCACCGTCAAGCAGTTGGCCGCTGACGAGGGCGATGCATTTCCGAAAGCGAGAGCCACCATTGAGACTGGCTTATACATGGATGACTTCGTGTATAGTGTAGATAGCGAGGCAGAGGCTGTCGAGACGGCCGCTCAAGTTATAAGTCTCATGAAGGCTGGTCAATTTGATCTCGTGAAATGGACGAGCAACTCGCAAACTGCGTTAGAGTCGATTCCACCGTCGCACCGATTGTCTTCGGTTAAGGAATTCGATGAAAGTGATACGCACAAGGTGCTTGGTTTAAGCTGGTCGCCCGCATCTGATATGTTTAGTTTGAAAATTAGTTCAACCCCGCAAACTTGTACTAAACGCATTATCCTATCGTGTGTGGCACGGATATGGGACGTAATGGGATTCGTAGCTCCTGTCGTTTTGTACGCCAAGCTACTTATAAAAGAGCTTTGGCTTTCCAATTGTGATTGGGGCGACACCGCGCCCGACAACATTGCTAAGTTGTGGGCTCGCTTTAGAAAAGAACTTTCTGTGCTTGACCAAATACAAATTCCGCGTCATGTAGGTATATCGCAACATAGTGTTGTTACGGTAGTAGGCTTCGCGGACGCTAGTGAGAAGGCGTATGGAGGAGTAGTTTATTTTCATGTCTCGAATGCAGGTAAGGTTTCAATTAGCCTTATAAGCGCGAAATCAAAGGTCTCTCCCCGTAAGGTCGTCTCTCTGGCGCGCCTCGAGCTATGCGCTTTACTATTGTTAGTTAGATTGATCACCTCTATCGTCAATGCTTGTAGTAGTCGCATTAATATTAGTAGAATTTTAGCTTTTTCGGACTCAACAGTCGCTTTGTGTTGGGCCCACTCTTCGCCCCATCGTTGGGACACATTCGTCGCTAATAGAGTGGCAAAAATTCAATCTGAATTAGCGCCACAAAATCCCTCTCACATTGCTGGCACCGACAACCCAGCCGATTGTCTCTCTCGTGGATTGCTTCCTTCGCAAATTTTAGATCACCCGTTATGGTTTAGTGGACCGTCCTGGATTCATGCCGCGTTAGATAAGTGGCCAGTTAGTCAATTCAATCCCACTACGGTTTCCGAGCCACCCGAGGAGAAGAAGCACTCGCTTGTTGTATCGGTCCCGCGTGAAGAGTCCCTTATTTTGTTGTTGGCTAATCGCGTCTCGTCTTGGTCGAGACTGTTGCGTTGTGTTGTTTATGTAGGCCGATTTTTGAGAATTTTATCTACGCGCGGTCATATGGCCGCCGCTGATTTAGATAAAGCTGAATTGGTCATACTTCGCGGGTTGCAGAAATTTTATTTTGCTTCTGAATTTAAATATTTAGAATTTGACAAACCTTGTAGTCGTTCTTTCCGACACTTGAAACCATTTTTGGAAGATGGACTCATTCGAGTAGGTGGTCGTTTGAGAAATTCAAGTTTAGGATTTGAACAAGGGCATCCAGTAGTTCTCCCGCGTAAGGACCACGTATTGGATTTGTTGGTAGATTGTCATCATGAGGTGAATTGTCACGCTGGTCCCGATTTGTTAATGTCTATTTTGACACAGAAATACTGGATAATTTCCGCTCGTAATTTGATTCGCGCTAGAGTACACAGATGTGTACCTTGTTTTAAACTCCGCCCGCGTTTTATCGCGCCTGAAATGGCCGATCATCGCCCTTGTCGTGTTGTTCAATCCGCAAAACCTTTCGTACACACCGGCACAGACTTTGCTGGGCCTTTCAAAGTCACTATTGCTCGTGGTCGTGGCATTCGCTCCACGAAAGCTTATGTTTGTTTGTTCATTTGTATGACAACTCGCGCGGTTCATATAGAGTTGACCGGTGATTTAAGTACGCAAAATTTTATGTACACTTTTAAACGTTTTTTGTCGCGTCGTGGTCCGGTTAAGCGCATGTATTCGGACAACGGTACAAACTATGTAGGGGCCCGACGTAGTATTTCGGAATTGCACGCATTCTTACGGTCTAAGTACTACCAAAGTGAATTCGCTCACATCTTAGCCGAAAATCGCATTGAATGGTACTTTAACACGCCTGCAGCTAGTCATTTTGGTGGTAATTGGGAAGCGAATATTAAGAGCCTTAAGTCGCATCTGTTTCGCGTCATAGGCGAACAGATTCTCTCGTTCGAGGAGTTGAGTACCGTACTCGCTCAAGTAGAGGCGGTGATGAACACGCGTCCGCTGTGTCGGACTCTATCTAGCGATCCGTCAGAGCCATTAGCGTTAACGCCAGCTCACTTCTTAAATACGACTCCTCTAAAATATTTGCCCGCAATAGATGTTGATGACGATAGAATGCACCTTCTAACTCGTCACGCTCTTTTAGATAAATTAGTCCAATCGTTTTGGAATCGTTGGAGAACCGATTACTTGCACACGCTGCAGTCGCGTCAAAAATGGAATACTCCATCCAACCCAATTACTGTAGGTACGGTGGTGGTCCTTATGACTGAGAATGCGCCTCCTTTACATTGGCCTCTAGGAGTAGTAGAGGAAGTTTTTCCCGATTCCCGCGGGATAACTTGTGTTGTACGGGTTAAAACCGCAACCGGATCGTATCTGCGCCCGGTTGTTCGCCTCTGCCCTCTGCCTAACCAGCAGTAGGCACGAGCTCAAACCTAGTTTTATATTTTAGTTGTTATTTCCCAAACCTAGATTTAGATTAGACTTTAGATTTGTTCCGCATTTTTCGTTTTGAAGGTAACTGGTTGCGCCGAAGTGGAAACTGTATTTTTGACACGGAAACCCACTCCTTTTATACCCGTCTCCTCTCCCGCACTAATCATAGATATGGCTTCCGTCCGCCATTTGTGAAATATAGACACTCAGTCTCGCTTTGAACTAGCCAGCGTAAAGGCGATCGCGCGCGCGCGTCTCTCAGAAATGAATAATATTTGTTGTATTTTAACCGCCTCATAGACCTTTACCGATCGGATGGTGCCTCTCGTGTGTTCCTCAAGGGATCTAGTGACGCTGACGGCAGCTCCTGAGCAAGGAAGAGAAGATCCGTGTACCGGCTGCGATGAAAAACACGTGGGTCGTGAAGGTTAGTGCATCCTCTCCTAATTTCTCGGGCTGCATTCACTGCCTGGATCGAATCCGCGGCAGCCCGGCCACCTGTCTTGTTTTGTGTGTAAAGTGTCAATAGAACAGTTATCTGCTTCCCCGCAATACAGTCCACTCGTACACGTTGGCCCACGCGCCACCATTTTTTGGTCCGGATCGAGCCGGATTCTTGGCCGTAGTTCGTATTTTGTTATTATTCTAATGGGAATGAGCGCACCGCACCTAAGTGCCTGGTTATTTTAGTAGAAAACCCCGCATCCAGACACTTAGGCTTAGAATTTGTTGTCCGTTCGCCGCTGGCTCGCATTGTACCTACCTAATACATAAATAGGTTAGGTATCATATCAACACTTAATCGTAGTTCACAATTTTCGCATCGCACCTAAGTGCCTGGTTATTTTAGTAGAAAACCCCGCATCCAGACATTTAGGCTTAGATCTTAGGTATACTCAGACACCCTAGTGCATAGGCACAGTGTAATACCTAACGCATTTGGCTTTGTTTTGTTTTTTTCAATTACGTTGTTCTCGGCTCACGTCGTATTTGCCTAGTACCTGCGTGGGTAGACACGTGGCTGTGCCTACCTCGCTCGCATCTCATCCCAATTCATACGAAAGTATTTTAATTTGAATAGATATTACGCAATACTTAATCTCGGAAATAATAGTTGAATCTAGACAGCGACCATCGCGCAGGTGCGACCTTGTTGCTATGCGCGTTTGTTCAAGCGTGCATTCACAGTTGTAGGTACCTACCTATCTGCCGAGTGTCGCTCGCGCCGCCTCGCTGCTCTGTGCCGCTAAGATTAAGTCATTTCATATTTGTTGTTTACCTCACTTTAGTTCGAGATTTAATTGTAAACATGTCCCCAAAGGTTGATAGGACCGGTAAGGTTCAATTGAAACTTTTAAACGCTAAAAAAGAAATGATTTACTCTCGCGTACGATCGATTTATGATAATGCACTTAAAACCTCTGATTTGGTCATCAGAGATTCGTTCTTGTGTTCTATAGAAAACTTAGATAGTCTACGCGCGGATTTCGAAACCTTAGTACATGACATCAACGTTTTAGAGTTGAATTTGAATCCCGATTACTCAGTGAGTTATCAGGCCTTGTCGTCGTTTGACGATTTGTATTGTCGTATCAAACGCGTCGCTAGGAGTTTGGAGAAACCGGCTGACCTACCCAACCCCACTCGCGACCGACCTAAGTTGCCACCAATTCAAATACCCGAATTTGATGGTAACATTCGCAATTGGTGTCTATTTATAGATAGTTTTGAGAATACAATAGATAAGAACGATTCGTTGACAGATCACGAAAAATTGCATTATCTCGTTGAAAAATTGACTGGTAAAGCTATAACCGTTTGCGCTGGAATTACGTTTAGTGCCGAGAATTATAATTTAATTTTAAATACTTTGAAAGCTAGGTATGAGGATAAAAGATCGGTAGCTAACGCCTATTTAGATCAGATGTTTGATTTGAAATCTATTACGGCATGTAACGATCAAAACTTAGAGAAATTTCTAGATACTTTCGCGTCAGCTGTTCGCGCCGTAAAGAACTTGAAGATCGATGACCTCTGCGACTTCGTATTTTTGTATATGGGTTTAAAGAAATTAGATTCCGAAACCATTCGTTTGTTTGAGTCGGATCATCGCGGCAGTAAAATTCCTAAGTTCGAAGACTTAGAAAGTTTTGTTCGCGAGCATATAAAGGTATTGCAACGCTCTTCATCGAAACATGAAGGCGCGAAGAAGGTTGTTACTTCTGAACGCAAAATAGATGCGTCATCGAAGTCACTGAGGTCAACCCATACTTATGTTAATACCGCACCAGCACGTGTACAATCACCTGTTTGCTCTTTGTGTAGCACTCATCATTCGCAACTGTACAGGTGTCCTGGTTTTCTAAAGTTGTCGCCTAGTGATCGTTATAAATTTGTTCGCGCTAATAATTTTTGTTTTAATTGTCTCGGTACTAAACACCGCGTTGTTTTGTGTAATAGTAGAAATAGTTGTCGCAAATGTCAAGCGAGACACCACACTTTGCTTCATTTTGGGAATAGTGGTGCCGCATCCAATGTGAGCACGGTTGGCTCGTCGAGCGGTGACACACGGCAGCCTGCGCCGCAGCCGCAGCCCGCGCTCGCGCGCGCTCCGGCCCGCCCGGTGACCGCCGCGGATGACGTCACCTTGTGTTCGTTCTCCGCTAGTGCTGCACTCACTACTGTGTGTCTTGCGACCGCTCGCGTTGTTATTGTTGATGCATTAGGTAAGCCGCGCATTGTTCGAGCGCTGTTAGATGGCGCTTCGCAAAGTAATTTTATTACTCAAGATTGTTGTCGGCGTCTTGGTTTCAATGTTGATAAGCGTTCAACCCGCTCAGTGGTGAAGGGTTTTGGAGGCTTACGGTCGGCTGTTCGTGGCACCGTTAAAACAAGGTTTGGATCTCGTTTTAATAATAATATTTGGTTTGACATGGATTCGCTCGTTATGGATAGAATAGCTGAACAGTTGCCTACCGTCCCGGTTGACACGTCTTTATTAACGAAATTTAAAGACTTGCCTTTAGCAGATGAGACTTACGCTGTTCCTGGAGTCGTCGATATATTGATCGGCGCTTCGATTCTCCCGCACCTCCAGTTATCACGTAAGGTTCAAGGGGGACCGACGTACCCCGCTCCGCACGCACTGGAAACAGTTCTTGGTTTTGTTATAATTGGTTCCGCACCCGCTTCTATAGATAGCTTTAGTCACTCGACTGCTTCGTTCTGTTGCACCGTCGAGCCGCCACTGGAGTCTACCATCCGCAAGTTTTCGCTCGGTGGCTCCCGTGTATCCGCTGAAAAACGCTTTCTTTGTTTGGAACGAAAGATGCAGGCGTCCCCAAAGTCGAAGCGGGCCTATGATGAGGTTGTTAACGAATATTTAGATAAAGGTTACATCTCACCTGCGCCTGCGGACACTGGCGGGACCCAGCCTTCGTACATTATCCCGCACCGCGGAGTTATTAGAGAAGATAAGCTTACTACTAAAACTCCGCGTAGTTTTGGATGGCAGTGCTAAGACTAGCACTTCCGTGTCGCTTAATGACATTTTGTATTGTGGTCGGAATCTTTAAGGTAATTTATTTGACATAATTGTAAATTTTCGCATTAATATTAGTAGAATTTTAGCTTTTAGGACTCAACAGTCGCTTTGTGTTGGGCCCACTCTTCGCCCCATCGTTGGGACACATTCGTCGCTAATAGAGTGGCAAAATTCAATCTGAATTGGCGCCACATAATCTCTTTCACGTTGCTGGCACCGACAACCCAGCCGATTGTCTCTCTCGTGGATTGCTTCCTTCGCAAATTTTGGATCACCCGTTGTGGTTTGGTGGACCGTCCTGGATTCATGCCGCGTTAGATGGGTGGCCAGTTAGTCAATTCAATCCCACTACGGTTTCCGAACCACCCGAGGAGAAGAAGCACTCGCTTGTTGTATCGGTCCCACGTGAAGAGACCCTTATTTTGTTGTTGGCTAATCGCGTCTCGTCTTGGTCGAGACTGTTGCGTTGTGTTGTTTGTTCGCCTCTGCCCGCTGCCTAGCCAGCAGTAGGCACGAGCTCCAATCTAGGTTTATATTTTAGTTGTTATTTCCCAAACCTAGATTTAGATTAGACTTTAGATTTGTTTCGCATTTGTCGTTTCGAAGGTAACCCTTCAAGCCGGGGGGAATGGTTGCGCCGAAGTGGAAACTGTATTTTTGACACGGAAACCCACTCCTTTTATACCCGTCTCCTCTCCCGCACTAATCATAGATATGGCTTCCGTCCGCCATTTGTGAAATATAGACACTCAGTCTCGCTTTGAACTAGCCAGCGTAAAGGCGATCGCGCGCGCGCGTCTCTCAGAAATGAATAATATTTGTTGTATTTTAACCGCCTCATAGACCTTTACCGATCGGATGGTGCCTCTCGTGTGTTCCTCAAGGGATCTAGTGACGCTGACGGCAGCTCCTGAGCAAGGAAGAGAAGATCCGTGTACCGGCTGCGATGAAAAACACGTGGGTCGTGAAGGTTAGTGCATCCTCTCCTAATTTCTCGGGCTGCATTCACTGCCTGGATCGAATCCGCGGCAGCCCGGCCACCTGTCTTGTTTTGTGTGTAAAGTGTCAATAGAACAGTTATCTGCTTCCCCGCAATACAGTCCACTCGCACACGTTGGCCCACGCGCCACCAGTAACCCTTCAAGCCGGGGGGAATGGTTGCGCCGATAGTAGAATTTGTATTTTTCCGCTCAATAGTAGTAAATTCAAATCGTCTCTCAATTGATTGACACTGAACACACGCTTCCTATACCCATCTCCCTCCCGCACTGCCTTTAAAGTGAGATAGCAATAGTTTTCGCCCCGCCAATGGTTGAAATGGCCGCATCTTGACTTCCGTTTTGAACTAGCAACATCAATGGCGGCGGCGCGCGCGACTCTCAGAAATTAATAATGTTTGTTGGATTTTAACCGCTTTCATAGACCTTTACTGATCGGATTGTGCCTCTCGTGTCCCTCAAGTGATTTAGTGATGTGGGCAGCAACTCCTGAGCCAGGAAGAAAAGACCGGTGCACCGGCTCCGACAGCACGTGGCGTCATAAAGGTTAGTGCATCCTCTCCTAATTTCTTGGGTTGCATTCACTGCCTAAACAACCTCCGCGGCAACCCGATCATCTATCTTGTTTGTTGTGTAAAGTGTCATATGAAACATTTAGCTTCTCACCCCCGCAAAATACAGTCCACTAGCTCACGTGGCCAATCGCGCCACCACTTACTATGGGTCTAGATGGCGTTGTGTACAATGTTGTGGAATACTTCAATTTAATTAGTAATTGGGTATTTTTCTGTTAAAAATAACTTATTTAACTGAGCTTATTAAATTAGGAAATTAAGAATGGTAAAAGAGCGGAAAAAAATTGCGTCTGTTCTTATTTTGTAGTTTTTATTTATTTTTAATCATGCACCCTATCTATAATAGTAAATGATTTGACTACTGAATATTATGACGTCACAATAAAATATTTCGTACAAGTTTCCTTACAACTTACGGTTTTGACATACATACATATAATCATACCCCTATTCCTGGAGAGTTAGGCAGAGGTGAATTAACACCCACATTTCACCAATAATTGTATTCGGTCCCACGTAATAGGGGGTGAGCCTATTGCCGTATTCCGGGCACTATTGCTGACGCGAGCCATTCATCTGAGGCTGAGTCTGGGCTGTATATATCTGTCTGATGTTAAACAGCATCCCTTAGTCGCCTTGTACGACACCGCATGGGAAGATACCGATGGGGTGGCCCTAATTCTACTCCGCCGGAAACCACGCGGCAACGGTTTTGACGTTTAGTAAAAAGTAACTAATTTGACTTGTCAGTCAAATACCCAATTTAACTCGGACTACATTTGTTTATTTTTTTTATTGTTTTTTAATTTCTTTTTTAATCATTTGTTACATTTGTTTTGATTTTTAATCAGTAAGAGCGCCTGCATGCCTTCAGGTCGAGATGTCCTGGATTCGAATTCTGGCCATTACTGCCAGCTGTTAGGGTTGGAAGAATTGCTGGTAATTTCTTCATAACTCTGTGCTACAGGGTCGGCAGCCGCGAGTGTGGCTTCTCTGGTGTTACACACGTCCATAGGCCACGGTAACCACTTTCCATCAGGTGGGCCGTGCGCTTGTCGGCCACCTAAGTGGTATAAAAAAAATAATTGTAAATTGCTTCAATTATTTCAGATGGTCCCTTTGAAGAAAAGCCTCTAACTAACCTCCAATTCTTATACCATGTGGCATTCGGGATGTTCTCTTGGACAGCAGTTGAGTATGTGCTGCACAGGTGGGTGTTTCACCTCAAGCCTGGCTCCTCGATCACCATGATTAAGATCCACTTCCTCATACATGGCATTCATCATAAGGTAAGATCAGTTAATAAATTGTAATAAAAATGTGTGTGTGTATGTCTGTAGCATCGTAGTTACTGAACGAATGAATCGATTTGAATTTAGTTTTTTTTGGTTGAAAACCCTAACTGGTAAAGCAGTCCATCATATTATCGGAGCAATTCAAGGTCTCCCCGACATGACAACGCTTGAATTAAATATTACTAGGTATATCAGAGTTAAAAGGTTACCCACACAATTTATATTCAACTTTTTAGGGGAAGTTTATGTGACGGGATCTTTTAAATTTCAATTTAAGCTAGTCAAATAATAATTTTATGGAATAGATTAGAATATATTAAACCGCGGTAGCCAAGTGCTATAGGTAATGGACTGCTGAGACGAGATCTCGGGTTCGATCCCAGGTTTTACCATGGCACATACCAATAACTTTTCGATGCTTTTCGAAGTTATGTGTGTATAAGTGCCCGGTTTTTCGAAGTTATGCGAAATATGGGTGCTAGCACCTCTGCCTACCCCTTCGGGGAATATAGGCGTGAGTTTATGTTATGTAGAATATATAGATCAATGTACAGAATTGGAGTAAGTACCTTTACCGCAATGGAGTTCTTTGCGCCGTTTCCTCTCCACTAGCGCCTAAACTTAGTTTTAAGCAGAATTTACATAAGGAGGAGGAGGTATCCGTGGGGATGTAGCGCACGTAAAAAAAAAAGTTTTAAGCAGAATTTTGACATCAAAAAGATGTAATTACGTTGCACTATTTTGAGAAATAAAGAATTTGAATTTACATACATAGAATTTACATATACTACATATAATCACGCCTTTAACCCTGGAGGGCTAGGCAGAGGTAAATTAACACCCACATTGCACAAATAATTGTATTCGGTCCCACGTAAAAGGGGTTGAGTTTATTACCGTATTCCGGGCACTATTGTTGACTCGAGCCATGCATCTGAGGCTGAGTCTGGGCTATATATATCTGTCTGATGTTAAACAGCCCTTTCCCTTAGTCGCCTGTCTGTCCAGTTTGAATTTAACGATTGTCATAAAGGTCGAAATACGTGTCATTCCCACAAATTTATAATTTTCATCTATAGTATACCGACCATCAAATCGCCACTTGTGTAGGAGTACTGCTTTTTCGAGCGGACATCCCCACGGATACCATCGCACCCATCGGCCGGGGGGGTGTGCTTATTTCGAACTGACTAAAACCCTCCCCTTTCTTACACATGACAACACGTGCTGGTCTTAAATATCACCCGCATACGTGCAAAATATAACGATCTAAAACCAAGTCGTTCGGTAACTCTTTTTTTTATACCACTTAGGTGGCAGACAAGCACACGGCCCTCCTGGTGGAAAATGGTTACCGTGGCCTATGGACTTGTGTAACACCAGAGGAGCCACATTCGCGCTGCCAACCCTGTAAACATAGACTTTCTGTGCCGTCAGCGTAGAAGACAAAGCAGGACAAGCCTTTAGTCTTCCCACTGACAGCACGAATTCTCCAGGTAGCTCCTACTCACCGCTGGGAAAACAACACGAAGTTATTATAACCGCGGTATTCTGTAGGGCGGAGGTACTTCCCCAGTTGGACTGCTCAATTGGGCGGAAATACCGCCGTGTCCTACCTCGTATAAAAAACTCTTTCCTTTGTCGCACCATTAAGGCCTGGAATTCATTATTAGCTCACGTGTCTCCTTATTCCTACAGTCTCGTCCATTAAGTGGGGCGTGAAAGATTATGAGGCCGTCAAGCTGAGTGTCATCAATGTAACATAGTATATGTATATAATGGTGACCCTGTTTTCTGAGACTTTGCTTTCAGCTTACAATCTGGCGAGGTGAAGTTTAACTCACGTGTCTTATGTTAAAGAAAACCGCACACCATCTCAGGTCATAGTTGTCGGGGTGTACGTTGACCCTATGGCACTTCCTAGCTCCAACTTTGCGATGGCTCCCTCGGGTGTGGAGACCACGATGTCCCCATCTTAACCCGGAGGGAGGATTGGTGATAATACCTAGCGCCACCTCAGCCTGCTTTCAGTTGCCCTCAGGTCTGCAGGCACATTGTTATGAATATGTATATTTGTATTAATCTGGGGGTTTTTTTTTTTATGTGCGCAAAATCCCCACGGATACCTCCCCACCGGAACCGGTGGAGGAGGTTATGTTGGACTCGAACCGGCTAAAACGCACGCCACCTGTGGGTCGCTTTGGTTGCCGAAGGTGAGGTTGACAGGCATATCCCTCGCACCCCGGCCGACCCAGGGCCATCTCTCACGATCTGGCCCTCTTCTCGGGTGTGGGGACTACGGAGTCCCCAACTCGTCCCCGGAAAGGGGGAGGCGCGCCGGACGCACCACCGCCGCGGCCTGCTTTTGCCAGGGTGACAGGCGGCTCCACCTGTCACCCCCAGGCTGGCGCTCATGGGGGGCGGAGGTCGTTCATCGACCTCTGACGTCCGAGTTGCCTTCGTACGCGGGCAGCTTAATTATTAATCTGGGGTTAGTGTTTCTATGTATAATACTTATGTATTTACTTACGTATCTAAGTATGTTAATCCGCATTCTAGATTCCATAACACAAGCTAGTTAAGCTATGCTGACCATGGATCTAGATAGCGTTGTGTGGAATGTTGTAGAATATTTATTTATGTTGTTTGCAGACGCCATTCGACGGTCTTCGGCAAGTCTCCCCCTTGGTCCCGGCGGTCTTCGCCGCAGTGGTCTTCTACTACACAGCGCGGCCCATTTTGACGTACACACTGGTCAAGCTTATGGGAGCTATTATAGGTAAGAATCTATCTATACATACACATAGGTATAGATATATACACACATCAACAAAGTCTAGGGAACAAGGACATTTCTAGTTTTTATTTAAAAACCCTTTCTTGTAATAGTGAGTGTTTTATATCAATAGAAGGGTATTTTTATACCGCTTTTAATTTTAATTTTAATAAAAACATTCTGATATCAATTTTTTTTTTTTTTTAATAAAGAATTGAATAGTGCCAATATTGAGTATTACAACCTTCTATGATTAGGCACAAAAATAACGAGGTAGTAAGAAATACAGTAATTAACCGTACTTTAAACGTTTTTAATAATCTGTAGGACCTCCTAAAGCATTAGCAACAGCTCGACAACGGCGTGGCATACTTAGTATGAGATTGTCAATCATCGTCTGTGGAATATGGCTCCATACACTGCGAAGGTGTAAAAAAAGTTGTTCTTCAGTGTTCAGATTTTCCAAAGAATCACTGAAAGCTCTTAGTTCTCCCAAGCAAATCCCAGGCATGCTCTATGGGATTGAGGTCGGCAGACTGAGCAGGCCATTCCAACGTCGTAATATTGTGCTCGCTTAACGCATTGATCACTACCCTCGCGGTGTGTGACCGTGCATTATCTTGCATGAACATAAAATCTTGACCGAACTGCTGTCGATGAGGGATTACCATGGGGTGTATAACCTCCTGAATGTATTGGTTTGCATTCAAATTGCCCAGTATCCAAACGAGGTCGGTCCTTCCACCAAGGCGAATTCCAGCCCATACCATGATTGTTCCACCTTGGTAAGGATGAACTTCTTGCGGATTCTGGAGACGACTCCGACGTCGAGGAACTCGCCATATACGCACTCTTCTTGAATCAGGATGAAAACCGAAGCGAGATTCGTCGGAAAACAGAACCCGTGCCCATTGATGGTCGGTCCACTGTAAATATGCGTTGGCCCACAATAAGCGACGACCTCGATTTCCACGTCGAAGAGCTGGAACCCTAAGCGGTCTGCGAGCATGAAGATTGGCTTCGTGTAGTCTTCTCCTGACAGTTTGATCGCTAATAACCACTTGATGCTGAGACTGGAGGCCTGCGACCAATTGACGAGCAGTAATCGTGGGTTGCCGCCTTGCGGAATTTTGCAAGAAACGATCTTGTCGCGGGGTATTTGCGCGCCCTATTTCGTCCCCTGTGACGTTCGGCAACATCCCCTGTAGACCTGTAGCGTGCCCATAATCTGCAAATTACGCTTGGTTGGGTGTTGACAGCATCCGCTACGTCGCGTTGAGTTCGTCCAGCTTGCAGCATACCAACAGCCCTTAACATCTCTTCGCGACTTAAATGACGACGTGACATGATGAATACAGTCACAAAAATGCACAAACCATACGTAAAAGACGTATTATTGATAATAAACGTTATTTACAATCAAAAAAAAAAATTTTTATTTTGCCTCAGAGAAACTGCACAATCAAACACTTTTAAAAGTTTTCCCTCCATATTCGAAAATCATTACTTATTTAAATTTATTTTTAAATTTCGAACAACTCTGTAATCTACTTTATTCTATTTTTATTTATTTGCTGCCAGTTATTTGCAAAACAAGATTTACACGAAAAAAAAATTGGGGTCATCTTGTTCCCTAGACTTTGTTGAGGTGTTTATTACGCCTCAGACTAAAATTCTCAGCAATTAAAATTAAAAACGGTATAAAAATACCCTTCTATTGATATAAAACACTCACTATTACAAGAAAGGGTTTTTAAATAAAAACTAGAAATGTCCTTGTTCCCTAGACTTTGTTGATGTGTGTATTATATTGTTACGTGCACGGGGTACAATTAAATGCCGTTTACTCAACGAAGAGATTTATTAGCTCACCACAAACTAGACAATTTAATCACTAGTACACACCGTACTCTTCGACAGTTCCAGTCGCTCAGTAGTTCACAGTAGTCCACAGTCGTTGCTCAGGTCGCAGGTAGAATCTTCTTTGGTCACTTAAGTTCGCTGTGTTCGTTATCGATCTCAAAGACTGAATGACTCGTGTAGCTACGCGAGCGTGTTTTTATACCTCTCAATTAGGAGTATCGAATCATCCAGAAAGTTCGCGAGCGATAAATACCTACTCCCTTTGATGTTACCGCCGTCGATGAACTTTCGAGTTCATTCTCGATATTTACCTATTGCTTGTTTATATTTCAGAGTGTAGGTACTCGTAGGTAGGTTGTGACTTTTTGTTGATGATTCTAGATTTTTCTATGCCAATCGGTAGAGGACCTCGTCACTAACAATGCGTTTTTATTTCTTGAAGATTCGATTATTAGTTTTCGAGATATCGACGTCGGTCGTAACATTACCCCCCTTTTAGTCATGCTCGTCCAGAGCATCAGTTGTTCCATGATGACGCGTCAACCTATCCACATGGACTACCTTTGGTTTTCCCCTAATCCCCCTCCTAATGCGGTAGGTGATGTCATTGATTCTCGTAATAACCGTATAGGGCCCTTCCCAGCGAGCTTAGAGTTTTGGAGATTTCCCCTTCTTGCGTAGCGGATTATGAAACCATACCAGTGTTCCTTCTTCAAAACCGTTGGTGTTTGCATTTCTATCGTACCGGGCTTTCATCCTTTCACCTGTCTTCAGATTGTTTTCCCGTACTATCCTGTGCACCTCGTCCAGTCGGTTTCGAAGTTCACACACGTAATCCGTCGCGGGCTTAGGACTATCAGGTGGCGTACCGGTTATTGCATCCACTGGTAGCCTAATCTCTCGACCAAAGTTCACTTTCGCTGGGGTGTGTCCCGTACTGTCATGTACCGCAGATCGATAGGACATCAAGAACAGTGGGATGTACTGGTCCCAATCTCTTTGGTGTTCATCGACAACTTTAGCCAAGTGATTTTCCAACGTCTGGTTAAACCTCTCGACCATTCCGTCTGACTGCGGATGCGCTGGAGTCGTACGGGTCTTGTTCATTCCAAGGAGTTTGCACATTTCTTGAAATAGAGCGGACTCGAAGTTCCGTCCTTGGTCAGAGTGGATCTCCATAGGTGCGCCGTACCGGCAGACCACTTCCTGAACCAGTTTCCTTGCCACAGACCCACAGTGACTGCTTCCTGGTTGGGTGTCGCAAATACTTCCGGCCACTTTGTGAAGTAATCTTGCACTACTATGATGTATTTGTTTCCTTCTTCAGTCGTTGGAAAAGGTCCAGCAACATCAATGGCGATGCGTTCCCATGGTGCTCCGACGTTATACAGTTTCAATTTTCCTTTGCTTCTTGTCGGCGGTCCTTTAACTGAAGCACATGCAGTGCATTTACGGCACCAATCCTCGACATCTTCCCGACAGTGAAGCCAGTAAAACCGCTGTCGTACTTTAACTAAGGTTTTCTTGACTCCGAGATGCCCTCCAGAGACACCATCGCGGTTGTGCCGTAAGAGTGTAGCCACCTTGCTTCGTGGTACCACTACTTGTAGGGTCACCTCTTTACCGTCGTTGGATTCCCATTTTCTATACAGCACGTCGTCTATCAGAGTTAAGCTGTCCCACTGGGCCCAATAACTTTTGGTAGTGGAACTGTAAGCAGATATATCACTCCATTGAGGTTTGCTTCCAAGCTGCTTCCAGCGCAGTATAGGCTGTAGATCATCATCATCCTCTTGCGCCTGCTTCATACTGCTTCTGGTCCATTCGTCGTCAAGTCCATTCACCTTTATGACTTTCATATTTTCATGGGCTTCGTTCTTCTAACAATGCTTGCAATTTTCGGCACACGGCCTACGAGACAAAGCATCAGCATTGCCGTGCCCTTTTCCGCTTCGGTGTTCTATCACAAAGGGAAATTCCTGTAGTTGCTCGATCCATCTTGCTACTTGACCTTCCGGATTTTTGAATTGCAGCAACCATTGTAGTGCAACATGATCTGTCCTTAGTGTAAACTCTCGTCCTATAAGATACTTATTAAAATGCTGTAAGGACTTCACCACAGCGAGAAGTTTACGACGAGTGACACAGTAATTTCTTTCCGGCTTGGATAGCGATTTGCTGAAGTATGCTATTACAACATGGCGATCTCCTTGCACTTGTGACAACACTCCACCTATGCCGGTGTTGCTGGCATCCGTATCCACAATGAATCTTCCTTCTCTGGTCGTAGGTAGGTTGTGACTTTTTGTTGATGATTCTAGATTTTTCTATGCCAATCGGTAGAGGACCTCGTCACTAACAATGCGTTTTTATTTCTTGAAGATTCGATTATTAGTTTTCGAGATATCGACGTCAGTCGTAACAATATATTCTGTGTCTGAGATAAGAATGTTTCTCGGTGTCTTTTGAGTAGGTACGGGAGAATCGTTGAACAAATCATTTTTCACTTGGACTCGGATATTTGGTTCATAAATAACATAACATGACATAAACTCACGCCTATATCCCCGAAGGGGTAGGCAGAGGTGCTAGCGCACCCGCATTTCGCCAGTTTATGTTTAGGTCCCAATGTAATAGGTGACGAGCCTATAGCCATTAACCAGGCACTTATAAACCTGCGATAAATACACACATAACTTGAATCATCGAAAAAATTGCCATGGTAAAACCTGGGATCGAACCCGAGACCTCGCCTCAGCAGTCCATTACCCACACCACTAGGCTACCGCGGTAGTACACTTTGAAGCACCCCTATAACAGCTGACAGATAACCTAATGTTGTTTCATAAGTTATAATTGGGAGAAGTGATATTATATTTATATTAGATGGACGAAAATAATAACATATTCATTAACACAATACAGGATCAGGGACAGGTAAACAAATTGAAGCGCGTGATTTAAAATTGTTTTCATACCTATTTTTTATAATGTGTTATTTATGATGCTATTTTTAACAATCCAAGCAAAAGTCATTTTATTTATTATTCCTTATCCAATTAAATTCGTTAGACATGTTGTGAATTTAATATTCATCAAAATTGGTTTTTAAATTATATAATTACATAATAATCGAAGAGGTATCGCAAATTGAAAATTATGCACGACCAACAGCTGGAACGCAGCTGAACCGAAAATGCAGCGGGAACGAAGCAACAGCTAGTTCTTTATAATGCCTTTTTAGTTTCCGACCTCCATGAGCACAGGCCTAACAGAAGCAGGCAGGGAGAGAAAGATTTTCAGACACTCACTTGCCAAACCCAACAAACGAACCTGCAAATGTCCATGGCCCATCATGTCCCCAGGAAGGAGGAGGGGAGGGATGGCTTCTACCAAGCCTGATCTATACTGTAATGTTGTTTTTTAATCACCAGGATACCTAATATATGATATGATCCACTTCTACGTGCACCATGGCTCGCCTGCCGCCGGCTCCTACCTATATATGATGAAGAGGTACCATTCCAACCATCACTTCACCAACAATGACAAAGGTAAGAATGCACTATGGTTTTATTTTTTACGTGCGAGAAAATCCCCATGTATGACTCCCCGCCGGAGCTGATCCAGATGACCAATGACCCCCCCAGAGGTTATGTTGAACTCAAACCGACTAAAACGCACAGCGCCTGTGGGTCATTGCTGGTTGCCGAAGGTGAGATTGAAAGGCATATCCCTCGCAGCCCGACTGACCCAATGTACTATGGTTTGTGTTCAGAGGAGTTGTTTGACATGATGCCCACGTCTATATTAGAACAAAAAAGATAGATCTTTGCACAGCTCGTCGCAGGCTGGGAATCCATTTCATTTCTCACACGTTGTGTCCGAAAATGGTATGCACAGTCAGGTATGAAAGGAACTTCATCCCACATACGCTTGAGCTGTAGAATATATCCCTGTTGTGGTTTACTAAGCGATTACAATATGGGGTTATTCAGCATTAGGTTCTTACAGAGTGGGCCGCGCTTGCAATGTTATGCAGTAATATTATATAATTTTGCACATTTATAGACCCCAATAATCAATTTTCATCATGTGTACAACTGCCATCTAAGTGGCATAACAAAATTCCAACTTGGTAAAATGTGATAAAAAATTCAGTTTAAAACTAAAAACTACTAGAAAATCATGCTCAAAAATATTAAACAGGAACATTAAGGATATCTGTGGTCGTATGCCACTTTTTCCTAGAATTTATTGTTTTGTTAGACTAGACCACGGCTAGCCTTGATATTTTCTTGTTTAATATTTTTTAGAGCATGATTTTTTTCAGTAGCCGGGTTTTAGTCATAAACTAATTTTTTTATTTATATTATTTTTGGGAAAATAATCGGTACAATTTGAAATGTACTAATTAAGGCGTTTCAGTTGATACCAAACACGGGATTTTTATCTCAAATTTATTTTTTAACACAGTTCTTTATGACTATGAAAATCATAACCTTTTGTTTCGTCGTAGTCGGGTAAAAAGTTGTACCTCAACCTCTTCAAGATCAAGTCAACCAAGTCAGTATTCCTGAATGTCGGGCGTGACTCTGGTGCTGAGTTTCCTTTCAGGGTTAGGATAGCATCTGTTAGGATGCATAGTTAGGACTGGCTCCCTTAAATTGAAAAAAAAAAGCGGAAAGTTAAAGCACCTTTGGATTAACCTAACTGTAATTGGCGCTTGAATCAAGAAGATTTACAAAAATGAGAAAGTCTGTGAGAATCATGTATTGCATTTTTTTATACCACTTAGTTGGCAGACAAGCACACGGCCCACCTGATGGGAAGCGGCATGCTGCCACCTCTGTGTCGCAGCGGTAGAGCGTACGACTGTTACGTCAGAGGCAATAGGTTCGATTCCCGCCCGGTACAATTTTTCGTTCACATGTTTTCTTCACAATTTTTGATATTAGTATTTTTTTTATTCCAGCTTTCGGCGTAAGCAGCAAACTATGGGACTACGTGTTTAGAACGCCAGTACACGTGAAACCGTTAGAGTTTAGTTTACATTGGTAGCACACACACATATGTGTGTGTGTTAGAAGACACACACATGACACACACAGATCGGATGTAATTAAATGTTTTGTTGGGCATATTTTTTTGTTTTAGCCGGAGTTTAAAGCCGGAGGTCGGGTAGCGCAAGTGTGACTCACCTGGTGCGGCACACATCCCAAAAGCCACGGTAACCACATTCCATCAAGTGAGCCGTGTTCTTGTCTGCCACCTAAGTGGTATAACAAAGAATACATACTAGTTTCTGAAATTACTGGTATTCCCGATATAGCTCCAATAAGCAAAATTGCTCAAGTGTTAGGAGATACATAGATAATTCTTTATTGTAAACCAATAGATTACAGTAGAACTTGTTGGTAGCAAACATACAGTTTAATGTACAATGGGCGGCCTGCCTTATCGCTGGAAATATCGTTTGCAAGCCTGCAAACGAACCGTTACGAAATATAATATTTTGTTTATTTTTATAATCAGGTATTAGCTAATCGATATAACAATGAAAGGTGCAACAAAAATAACAATTGTGAAATAGGAGATAACGATTTATTCATTAGGTATTTATTAGGAAAAATATATGTAATGTATGTACGTGACATGATTAGATGTTAACATTATAACCTAACACATTTACTAATTACTTTAGTTCTACTTTTTACGCGGCAAAGAACTTTTTCGAATATAGTTCTTTATTTGAAACACCAACCACAGAATACATATCGCGTGTGGTATAACATAGACAAGTAACATTTTTTAAATTTCGAATCGAAATTCAAACAGTTGTTATTTATTTTTAAGCACATAAAGGAGTTTTATTAATTAATCCTATTGAATAGAGTGCCAGTATTGATAAATATGATTAATTTAAGTGCATATAAGAGTGTGTTGCGTGTATTCGTATTGTTTTGTGTGTTATTCAATGTCAATGGTTCCTTATTACATGGATGGGACTTGTTAAGTGAGTTGACTGAGGAATTGAATTCTATATGCCCTTTATTGGAGAAAACTTCTTCTATAATCACGGATTTGTTCGGAATTGGAATATCTTCTACTGGTAAGTTTATAAAGTCTGAATTGTATACAAGCTGTAGGGGTACATTTACACTCAGATTAGAAAATGTATCTTAGAGAATTTGATTATAATTATTATCTGTGATCTAAGGTACGTTAGTGGTGGGTTAAGTCCTTAACTAAAGGTAAACAATTTTGATTGTGTCTTTAAATATTTCTATTTAAAAACTCTGTTAAGTAAATAGGTAATCTTTTTTTTTTCAGTTAGTTCAAAAATAAAACGCGACTATAAACTGAAACCGAATCACTATAAAGCAGTTTTAAATTGGTTTAATATATGTTATAGTATTGGTTTTAAATTGGTTTAATGTATGTTTAGCTTTAGTTAAGTACATAACTAAACGGAGTCTAGGTAGGAAGGATGTAGAGCACTGCGCTTCAGGCGAGCGCGTGAGGGTGTTAGGTGCAACTGCCTGTCAGCCCAGCAGAAGCAGGCCGCGTCGGCGTCGCGCGTTGCGCGTTTCCGGGGACGAGTTGGGAACCCTGTGGTCCCCGCACCGGAGGCCAGATCGAGAGAGATGGCCCTCCTCGGGTTCCTCGGGCTCCTGTCAACCTCACCTTCGGCAACCAACAATGACCCAGAGGCGCCGTGCGTTTTAGTTGGTTCGAATCCGACAGAACCTCTCCCATTAGGTCCGGTGGTGAGGTATCCGTGGGGCTTTTCTCACGAAAAAGAATAGCGCTGCCCTAACAGACGCTGACCCGACATGATAGTGTGTTCGTGTTCAGATATGTTCTGCGCGCAACTCTCTTTATGGAGATGTATTTGCCCCAAAAATTTCATGGTGAGACCACCTGCATCATGACTAGTGATCAAAGTCTACCAGGGTTCCTGGAGAGTTCCTTCCTGGGGTTTACACGATCATCATCGTGTTTGCATATTGGAATCTCATCTCCGCTTTTTGCTTTTTATTGGTATGGCAGTTTTCCCTGGACCTTCTGACCTCCCTAACCTTGAAAGTTTTGGGCCTCAAGGATATTGGTAAAGCCCTCCACATCTAGGGTCCCTGTAAAAAAATCTCACGTGTGTGGAACACCATATCAACCATGTGGATTTAATCGGTTCGATCCCGACATAGACACTACAAGTCTTGAAAAAGTTCTTTCTGTTAGAAATTTTCATACATTCGAAAAAGGTAAGAATCAATCTACCAATTTAGATATTAGAAAAAACTATTAATAGTAGATTACGGTGATTTATGGTTTAAAAAAAAACTATTTCATTAATTGAATTCCCCAATTCCAATTTCAAATAGTGGAAGACGAGCCGATTCCACCTGAAATAGTAGCCGAATGTCTCAAAAAAGGCCGCGACCTCTCCCGAGCGGCTACTCGAAGGGGCAACGAGCTGGTGCGCAGCGGCATCAACCTAGACCCTTACCCTCCAGGGATGCTCCACTTCTTCTCACCAGACCTACCGTCGGAAGTCAGGAAAGCGTCTGACATGTCCAAGGAGATTCTATCAGCTACGAAACTGTTGCAGATGAAAATGTATTCTAGTCATTCTAGGTACGATTGTTGCATGTTTTTGTTTGTTTTAACATTAGGTAGCCATACTAAAATATCATTAATAAGAAAGGAACTTTGTCTGTGTGTTAAGCTTTCACGCCTAAACCGCTGAACCGATATTGATGAAATTTGGTATAGAACATAAGTTATGTCGCGAAAACCGACAACCACGCGGGCGGAGTAGCGGGCTACAGCTAGTCTATTATAATTCATTGGCATAGTGGTAGAGGGTTAGGCTAGCAGTTGAATGCTGAGATGGGGCCCTATTGGGCTCGCATAGTGTGGAGTGTTGCACCCGTAGTTTAATTTTAATGTGTCTACTGTTTTTGATTTGATGTACCTGCTAACTGTTGTACTGCCTACCTGTTTGTATTTGGTGGGGTGCCCGCTGTGTGGGGCCTGAATAAAATATTTTCTTTCTTTCTTTCAAACCTTCTACCAGTCACTAAGAGGTTGCGGGTTCGATTCCTTCTTTAAGTTCCTATAAGGGAATGTGAAATCTATCCCAAAATAAAAAAATAATTTGAAATTTATATGGTCATTCACATTACTAGTGTAAAACTATCCGGTATATTTACCATGTTTATTATTTTTGTTGAGCTACCGATATTTCGGCGCTGTTACAAGCGCCTTGTACACGGTGTATTGACGACCGCCGAGTTAGTTGTTATTGGGCAGACCATATCAGTCTGCCCACTTCAGCACTCGTTTCTTACGCGCATCGCCCCTACCACTGTCCGTGTTCTCGCACTGTACTCGATCACGTTCACGACACACAACTTTTTTTTTTATACCACTTAGGTGGCAGACAAACGCACAGCCCACTTGATGGAAAGTGGTTACCGTGGCCTATGGACGTGTGTAACACCAGAGAAGCCACACTCGCGCTGCCGACCCTGTAAGCACAGAGTTTCTATGCCGTCAGTGTAGAGGACAAAGCAGGATAAGCCTTTAGTCATCCCACTGACAGCACAAATTCTCCAGTGAGCTCTGGCTACCCTACTCACCGCTGGGAACACAACATAAAGTTATTATATTCGTGGTATTCCGTAGGGTGGAGGTACTTCCCCAGTCGGACTGTTCAATTGGGCGGAAATACCGCCACTGAGTCAACTCACACAGGTTTTGAAATTTAGGTTTGCTCAGGTCTTGTAAACATACGGATCACTGGATGCTCAATACGCAACTGCTCAATAAAAATAGTCCCGGCAAGTATTACACTAGTAAAAAAATTATTATTAAAAAATAAAAAAATCCGACTGCTTTTTTTATATAAGTTACATGGCAGACAAGCATTTGCCAAACATAAACCGAAGTTTAGCGCCTGCTATTAAAGTTGTTTTGATCTTTTAGACAGCAGTCGGTTTTTAATAATTTATTTTATTATTTACTTTTTAGTTATGATGTGACAAATATTTGTAATCGCCATCTTCATCAATTCCCTTCATTTTGATACACAACATACATATTTGTATGCATGAATATGGGTATTTGCATTGGTCTGGGTGGTCATATGTATACCTAATATGTATGTATTTACAAAAAAAAGTATTTAAGTATGTTTATCCGTATTCTAGATTCCATAACACAAGCTAGTTAAACTATGCTTACCATGGGTCTTGATAGCGTTGTGTAGATTGTTGTAGAATATTCAAATATTCAAACATCAGTTTTTTTTTACAATAGGTATGCATTTTAACACCAAAATTTCACTACATATTTTTAATGCCATTTTATGTACCTATGACGCTCGGGAGATGAATAATAAATAAATAAATCCATCCACACAAAATCCACATCCACACAAAAACTTTTTAAGTAATAGGGTACCTAGTGAGAGAGTGGAATAAGCTACCACATGATGTTGTGACAGCTCAGAACATAAACCAATTTAAAAATAGACTAGACCAACACCTTAATCAAAAAAAATAAACACTAGTGGGCATAAGCAGGATACGGGCATTATCAGTTGCTTCGACTGCCTGCCTGTTAAAATAATAAAAATAATAATATTCCATGACATTCTACACATTACATGAATACCTTTCGTTTGAGACCCCATTCATCAAAAGCCGTCTAGTCGTTAGGTCTGTAGAGTGCAACAAAGGAAACACACATTTCACCAATAATTGAATTCGGTCCCACGTAATAGGGGGTGAGCCTATTGCCGTCTTCCAGGGACTATTTTTAACTCAAACCTTGTATCTTTGCCTGAGTCCGAGCTGTATATACTGTCTGTCTGTACAACTAAATAATGTAGATTATTTTCCAGGCTCTGTTAATTTTTACCAGTTAAATATAAAAAAGCCCTAATAAAAAGCTTACCTTTGTTACAATTTCCAGCATAACACCCAACATGTTTAGCGCGTACCTGGAACACCAAGGAATTTGTTTACGGGACCCGTACTGCAAGCCTTCGCTGGTGACATGCAGCTGCACCAACAAGTACCGCAGTATCGACGGCACTTGCAACAACGAGGAGCATCCGGAATGGGGCCGGAAGGGCGCCGCGTTCACCCGAATATCAGCTCCTAGATATGCTGATGGTAAGAGTGATGTTTTGCTGAAGAGATGAGGATAACGGACGTGGTATATAAGGGAACGCAGGTGGGGCTCAGCCTAACTACGAAGCGAACTTCAATATTTTTTAGTGGTTTGTCGACCTCGACAAACCACTGGCGATATTGAGGTTCTATATTGATAAACCAGGTTTTCGGACTTTAAAAATCAGAGTGGATGGTATAGGAGCACTGTCCAGGCCTTAGATTCTACTAAAGCAAAACTACTGTATTTCCTAAGCAGGTAGGACACGGCGGTATTTCCGCCCAATTGAGCAGTCCGACTGCGGGTATAATAACTTCGTGTTGTGTTCCCAGTGGTGAGTAGGGTAGCCAGAGCTCAATGTAGAATTTGTGCTGTCAGTGGGAAGACTAAAGGCTTGTCCTGCTTTGTCCTCTACACTGGCACAGAAACTCTGTACTTACAGGGTTGGCAGCGCGACTGTGACTCCTATGCTGTTACAAACGTCCATAGGCCATGGTAACCACTTTCCATCAGGTGGGCCCTGTGCTTGGCTGCCACCTAAGTTAAATATACCTAAGTAAGCAAATTCTCCAGTGAGCTCTGGCTACCCTACTCCTCCTCCTCTCCTAGCGGTCTAGGAACACAACACGAAGTTATTATAGCCGCGGTATTCTACAGGGCGGAGGTACTTCCCCAGTCGGACTGCTCAATTGAGCGGAAATACCACCGTGTCCGTCCTTGGTTTTGCTTTAGTAGAATCGAGGTCCGGGAGTGCGTCTTACTCTATGAGGACCAATTATACATGACTTTTACCAACAGGAAGAGTAACCCAATTTAATTATATTTGTGTGACCACGCGTCCGCGTCCCTTGCATAGGATTCTTACATCGGACCAGATTCATTTGTTGCTTACATTTTTAGGCGGCGCAATGCAGGCATTGTACTCGGGCCAAGTGAGCTACCCTTTTAAACATATCAATGCTTTCAAAGTCCTTTGTTTCTAGGTATATATGCGATGCCAATAGCCCGCAGCGGTCGTCCTCTCCCTAACGCGCGGGTCCTCTCAACAAGGCTGTTCGCAGACCAGCCAATCGGCAGCAGAGTGCTGACGAATCTGAATATGCAATGGGGGCAGTTTGTCACACATGACATGGTGTTTCAAGTTATGGAAGTTACTGGTAACATTTACTATATTTTTGTGAAAAGGAAACCAATTCCCAGACAAGGCGACCAAAGGTAGACTGTTCACCCTTCATGCAGTACTAGCTGACCCGCCCCAGCTTCTACTAACAATACGATAAAGCAGAACAAGCCTTTAGTCTTCCCACTGACAACACAAACTCTCTAGTGAGCTCTGACTACCCTATTCACCGCTGAGAATACCACCAGAAGTTATTATGGCCGCGGTATTCTGTAGAGTGGAAATACTTCCCCAGTCGAATTGCTTAATTACACACACACACACACACAAAATCACGCCTTTATCCCCGGAGGGTTAGGCAGAGGTGAATTAACACTCACATTTCACCAATAACTGTATTCAGTCCGACGTAATAGGTAGTGAGCCTATTGCCGTATATTGGACACTATAGTTGACTCGAGCCCCGCATCTGAGGCTGAGTCTGGGCTGTATATATCGGTCTGATGTTGAACAGCCCTATCCCTCAGTCGCCTTGTACGACACCGCATGGGAAGAGATGGGGTGACCCAAATTCTACTCTGCCGGGAACCACGCGGCATTACTTAATTACATTAGATTTTAATCATGTATTCTTTACTTACTTGATGTACAATAAAGTGGAAAATAAATAAATAACCTATTTCTTCATCCTCATCCAAAGACGAAGGCGGTATTCAATGCTGTGTGGGCGACGGGCGAGACGTATTACCTCCTGAATGGCAAAACGACAAGTGCATTCCTATAACGGTGCCCGATAACGACCCCTTCTACCAGCAACATGGCATCAGGTGCCTCAACTTCGTCAGAACAGTCACTACTCCAAGAGATGATTGCAGTCTAGGACATGCTGAGCAGGTTTGTGATTGAACTATCTCGAAAACAGTTTAACAGTTACACCTTCCAATCTTCCACTTTCTGCATTGTCTATTCCAGCTACCTGTTTTAAGGTGACCGTCTATTCGGGGCGGGAGCGGCAGCGGGAGTCGACGACGTCCACGTTTCCGAGGACGAGTTGGGGACTCTATAGTCCCCACACCCGAGAAGAGGGCCAGATCGTGAGAGATGGCCCTCGGTCGGCCGGGGTGCGAGGGATATGCCTGTCAACCTCACCTTCGGCAACCAAAGCGACCCACAGGCGGCGTGCGTTTTAGTCGGTTCGAGTCCGACATAACCTCCTCCACCGGCTCCGGTGGGGAGGTATCCGTGGGGATTTTGCGCACGTAAAAAAAAAAAAGGTGACCGTCTATCTGGGTCACGATTCTACTAAATTTGTGTCAAGTGATAACAATGCCACTGTTAAACTAGTGATACTGCATTTTAGACTTTACCAAAGCCCAAAATTGAATGAACAAATATACATTACATTTTTAAATCATTATCTTCAAGATGGCATTTAATTTTAGTTTATAACAACATGAAGGTAAAGTCTAAACTCAATAGTCATTTTTTTATTACGCTTGGGTGGCAGACAAACACACGGCCCACCTGATGGAAAGTAGTTACCGTGGCCTATGGACGTGTGTAAAACCAAGAGAGTCATACTCGCGCTGCCAACCCTGTAAGCATTGTGAGTTTCTGTGCGTAAAAGACAAAGCAGGACAAGCTTTTAGTCTTCCCACTGACAGCACAAAAACTCTACAGTGAGCTCCGGCTACCCCACTCACCGCCGGTATCACATTACAAGGTTATTATGGCTGCGTTATTCTGTAGGGTGGAGGTACTTCCCCACTCGGACTGCTCAATTGGACGGAAATACCGTCTTATCCTTTACCCAGCGGAATTTGGGCCCTGGCTGTCGGCGTCCTACCTTCCGTTAACCAGCTTGCGGATTAAACTCTGTCTCGTTGGTTTCAACTGCAATCGGTCATTCAGATGTGGCCAACCCATTGCCAAAATAGTATACTTGGTTATGCATTCTATATTCCGTCATAAATTTTGAATACTAAACTAAGAATATCAATAAGTTGTTAGGTAACATTATTAATAGTGTAAAACTCACCGGGATATTTACTATGTTTATTATTTTTGCTGAGTAACCGATATTTCTGCACTGTTACAAGCGCCATGATCACGAGGGCACGCCGTAGTAGCGGCGGTAAGACCCATCATGGGGGAGTGGCTAGAGAGGCCACACGGCAGCCTCTCGTACCGTCTGACGCAGATGATCACCGAGCACGGATGCTTCGGAAAGTATCTGCGTCGGATGCAGAAAGAGCCAACGTCCGAGTGCCATCACTGCGACGCGAGCGAGGACTCGGGGCCGCACACGCTCACCGAGTGTCCGGCGTGGGAGACGCCGAGGCGGGAGCTTGTGGCGGCCCTGGGAGTGAGGGTTCTCACGCTCTCCACCTTGCTCGCGGCGATGGTTCGCTGCGCGGATGCGTGGGCGGCCGGCGCCTCCTTATGCGAGCAAGTAATGCTCGTGAAGGAGGAGGCGGGGCGGGAGCGGCATCGGGAGCGACGAAGGATCGCAAGACAAGCTGCCCGCGTACGAAGGCAACTCGGGCGTCGGAGGTCGATGAACGACCTCCGCCCCCTATGAGCGCCGGCCTGGGGGTGACAGGTGGAGCCGCCTGTTACCCTGGCAGAAGCAGGCCGCGGCGGTGGCGCGCGTGGCGCGCCTCCCCGTTTCCGGGGACGAGTTGGGGACTCTGTAGTCCCCACACCCGAGAAGAGGGCCAGATCGTGAGAGATGGCCCTGGGTCGGCCGGGGTGCGAGGGATATGCCTGTCAACCTCACCTTCGGCAACCAAAGCGACCCACAGGCGGCGTGCGTTTTAGTCGGTTCGAGTCCGACATAACCTCCTCCACCGGCTCCAGTGGGGAGGTATTCGTGGGGATTTTGCGCACGTAAAAAAACAAAAAAAGCGCCATGATCACGAAAAAAGGTACTATTATTGTCTATTCTATGCCAAAACCGATTTAGAAGTTACGAGTACCGATAGGTTCGGTTTTCTGGGAGGGTAGTCGTGTTTTTTTACTCAGATTACATTTTTTTTTCAAAGATGAACACAGTAACCAGTTACCTGGATGGCTCAACGATCTACGGCTCAGACAAGAAACTGTCCTACAAACTTCGTACCATGTCAGGTGGACGTCTTCGACAAGAGGAACGCAAGGACTGCATCCGAGGGTTTCTGCCGAGCGTCCGCGACAAGTCTGCTGTATGTGACTTGAGGAATTCTTCTGAACCGTGTTATTTAGCTGGTAATGCATTTAACCTACCAATTTATCTAATAATGGCCGGTACAGGCTTTTCTCACTGGATAAATAGGAGGAGGGGGGAAGTGTTCATTCATGAAGATGAGTAGGAGAGAAGCAACAGGGATTGGTACTCGGATCTCTCTTCATCTTAGCGTTAATACCAGTTGCATCCGAAGTTTTCACCTTGGAGTTTGGATTTTTTTTTCAGCGGAGTATGATGCTCTGTCATTGATGATGATTTATTTAAACACGTACCCTCACGCGGTGCAGAACATCCGATCAAGAACCAAGCGGTTCGGTGACTCATTCCTCTGTCGCACCATTAAGGCCTGGAATTCATTACCAGGCTCACGTGTTTCCTTCTTCCTGCAGTCCCGGGTCCTTTAAGCGGGGCGTGAAAAAGTATTTTTTTTTTTTTTTTTTTTTATATAGGACACGTCAATTGGACTTCGCCTTGCCTGATGGTAAGCTGAAGGCAAAATCCCAGAAAAGAGGGTCACCATTACTTACACATACCGTGTGACAATGGTGACACTCAGCTTGACGGCCTTATCATATGCTTTTTCACGCCCCGCTTAAAGGACCCGGGACTGTAGGAAGAAGGAAACACGTGAGCTGGTAATGAATTCCAGGCCTTAATGGTGCGACAGAGGAAAGAGTCTCCGAACCGCTTGGTTCTTGATCGGATGTTTTGCACCGTGTGCGGATGACATCTAAGACCTGCACGCGTTGTCCTGTGTAGGAAAGGGGAGGGTGGGACTAATTGGAAGAGCTCATCAGAACACTCCCCATGGTACAGACGGTAAAATACAGCCATGGACGCAACATCTCTACGCAGCTGTAAAGGTTCTAGGGTGTTCGTGATCTCGGGATTCCCAATGATGCGGATCGCACGTCGCTGCAACCTGTCGAGAGCATCTAGTAAGTACTTTGCTGAACCATCCCAGAGATGCGAGCAGTACTCCACACAGGAGCGAATTTGTGTCTTGTATAGAAGACACCGCTGCTCCGGCGTGAAAAATCGTCTCACTCTGTTCAGGACTCCGAGTTTTCGTGAGGCTGTTTTGATGATGCTTTCGATGTAGTTTTTGTTATTTAGGTTGCAGCGAACATCCATACCTAGGATATTGAGATTGTCCTGCAGCGGCAGTGGCGTGCTCTGAAGAGTGGGGAGGGGAAGGAAAGAAGATACTTTTGCTGTAAACGCACATGCCTGCGTCTTCTTGGCATTGAACTCAACCAGGTTCTCAGAGCCCCATTGAGAAATGTGATTCAGGACCCCGTCAAGCTCAGTGACAAGAAGCTGCCTTTTCTCTGCGATATCTGACTGCTTGGCCGCTGGATGTCCATGATAACTCCCATGTAAAGTGCTATCGTCTGCATAACAATGAACATTGCCGGTAGACAGCATGTCGTTGATATGCAGAAGAAAGAGAGTGGGTGATAAGACGGACCCCTGGGGCACGCCAGCATTAACCTGCAGAAACTCTGAAGCTCGTCCGTCACAAAGGACGCGAATACGGCGCCCCTGCAGGAAGCTAGCAACCCAGTTGCACAGCCTAGAAGGCAGACCAAAGGCAGGTAGCCTAGAAAGAAGCGATTTGTGCCAGACTCTATCGAAAGCTTTGGCGATGTCAAGACTAATTGCCAGTGACTCGCCGTGCTTGTCCATAGCCTCACCCCAAAGATGGGTAACGTATGCTAGAAGATCACCCGTTGACCGTTTCGGTCTGAAGCCATATTGCCGGTCATTAATTAAGGAGTGATCCTCTAGGTGCCGCATGAGCTGTTTGTTAATTATGTGCTCAAACACTTTGCACAGCACTGAGGTGACGGCTATGGGTCGATAGTTGGCTGGCTCCGAGCGATCCCCCTTCTTGGGAATCGGCTGAACATTCGCCTCTTTCCAAGGCAAAGGCACTGTACCCGAACTGTAGGATAGCCGGTACAGGCGCGTAAGCATTGGAGACAACTCCGCTGCACATTTTTTCAAAACTACCGCTGGAATACCATCCGGACCACTGGCTTTCCGGACATCGAGTGATTGCAGCACTGCACGGACATCGCGTTGCCTGATATGGATATCAGGCATCGCGTGGTCACTGTCGGGTAGTGTTGGTGGCTGCGTACCACAATCATCGATTCGGGAGTTGGCCGCAAAGAGATTAGCCATTAGAGATGATGAGGCCGTCAAGCTGAGTGTCACCATTGTCACATGGTATGTGTAAGTAATGGTGACCCTCTTTTCTGAGACTTTGCCTTCAGCTTACCATCAGGCAAGGCGAAGTCTAATTGATGTGTTCTATATATAAAAAAAGTGTTTCTTTAAAGCACTTCCAACCATTGTAAAAACTGTCTTTAAATTAAACCAGGAATACTGTTATGCCCTTTGCCCTGGTTGCTCACCAAAATTTATGTGGTACAAGCTGACATCATCAGCACACCTGGCCCACGGTTTTATTAAAGCAAAACCACTGTCATACCAGATACTGTAAAAATACCATTAAATTTTAGACTTCGTTTCTATACGATTAAAATCCAAAATTAAAACGAGATCGAGAAACGAGGTTCATTACACTTTTCATTTACTCTGCAAGAAGTCTTTTAATTCTGGACTTTAATCGCATTGCTTTAAAGTCTTAAACTAATTGTATTTTTAACAGTATCCGGCTTTAGCAGAATCGAGGGCCTGATTGGCAGACGAAGCTCTAGTGTGGGTTTTTGTCCTACTCTTGGATGTAAAAGCCAATACCATTCAACCAATGCAATAGAATAAAGGATGTCCATTTATCACGTGATGTTTTTTAAGCAATTTTTAAGCCTTTCCCCCTCCCCTATGTTGACAAGTGGTGAGGACTCAGAATACCCCTCCAAAAAGTTATGTGTAATTTTTAAACAGCATATTCACTTTTATTCGCAAATAATTTGGAACAAATAAATTCACCTGATATCTCACTTTAACCCTACTTCCCTCCTGGTGATAGATTGTGATTTTTTTTCGAACCCCTCCCCCCTCTGTAGAGCCTCTTGTGATTAATGGACAGTCCCATAAGAGAGGTGGAATCCAACTGGGATTAACACTGTGATGATGATGTTTGATTCGTTTGCAGGAGACCTCCGAATCAACCAGACTCCAACGTTAGCCATGCTCCATACCCTACTACTGCGGGAACACAATCGCGTTGCAAACAAGCTGTCGAAATTGAACCCTTTGTGGTGCGATGAGAAGCTGTTCCAAGAGGCAAGGAAGATCGTTATAGCTGAGATACAGCATATTACTTATCAGGAGTGGCTGCCGACTAACTTTGGTAAGTGGTACCAAGCGAGCATCAGAGGAGGCCCAGATCGAGAGAGATGACCTTAGATCGACCGGGGTGCAAGGGATATGCCTGTCAACCTCACGTCCGGCAACCAACAGCGAGTTCGAGTGCGACACTACCTCTCCCACTGGCTCCTATGCGGTGGAGGAGGGGAAGTTTTCACACATAAAAATCCTTCAAGAGTAAACACATCACGCCGCAGTATCGGCTGCTTACGTGAGGGTGACACGCGTCTCCACATTAGAAAAGCTCCAAATCATTGGCACTGAGATTTATCCCTATAATGGTTTCAGAAACGAAAATAGCATTATATGCAGGTACAGCTCCTGGCAAATGCCTAGCTACTTAATGAGAAACTAAACCTATAACGTTTGTTCCCCAGGTGCAGACTACCTCCGCTATTATCGAATATCACCATCGAGTCTCTACAGCCGCGATTACAACCCGGAGGCCAACCCTGGAGTCATCAACAGCTTCGGAGCGGCCGCGTTCAGGTTCCTGCACTCCATCATCAGCGACAATATCGTCACCTGCCCCCAGAGCTACGACAAGGCTTATCTGTACAGGTATGTGGTTGTTTTATTAGGGTGCAGGATCGGGTGAAGATTAAGTTTGGGGTGAAGGAGACAAACACTCAAATGCACACGAGCTTTTGGTTTTAGAGAAAAGTACCTACTACGTACCAAGAGCTTTACAAAACTATTATATGAGACAGTACTTACCTAACTGATACCCGTTCACAAGAAAATTAAATTAAAGGTTATGGGGGAGACGTCAGTCTCAGGGGAATGAATAGTTTCACAAGATGTGAGTATATAATATATTTCAAAGATTGATTTACACTGATAATGTTTACGGGGTTACAATGCCTGAAAGTCAGTAACACTACGTCGAATACAGTAAGTATTGCTCCGGCGAGCTTAGGTAGGTAACAGCGAGACGTGTGCGTAAGCGCGGTAGCCGGCGGACTGCCCTTGCGGCCGTGTGTCGAACTAACTGCTTATGTGTCAGAGGGAGACGCATAGCGCGCGGGTAACCGTCCACGCGTGGCGCGAATAGAATGTCTAGGAACCTGGGTTGCTATAAGGTTTAAAAAGCCCCCCGATACAAAAATGGCAATAGATTTGAAGAAATGACGTTTCCTGCAGCGCCCCTGTAGAGTTGTCACCGTAACACCTATCTAAGAACATGCACCAAGCAAACCCGAACTATAACTGAAAACTGCATCAATATTGAATTAGTAGTTTTGGAGAAAAGTGGCAACATTGATTTATACAAACAATGTTTGCTGCTGCGCCACCTGGTGAGTTATCACCGTAAAACCTATCTAAGAACATGCACCAATAAAACTTGAACACATAGATCATGAAGTTTTGTCGAACTTCATGAAAATTGGACTAATGGTTTTGGAGAAAAATGGCAACATAGATTTGAAAGAAAGAAAGAAAGAAAAAGAAAAAAACATTTATTCACGAACACACAACGTACAGAGAGTCAGACAATATATATATATACACAACAAGAATTTTTGCACAAACATCCTCTCACCCCAAACATATACCATCTCCGTTCCGTAGTGGGTAGTTAGTAATGTGTATTGGAGTCTGGCCAGTAAAAGGTAGTTTAAAAAACGGTGGCCTGTTAGAAAAATCAACAGATTTAACACCGATTATAAATCGACAGAATGTTGATACCATGATTTATTTTTTAACTCCTGTCAAAATCATAACGCCTCAGGATATCTGTAAGTGGTCTAGTGGCTACCCAGGACTAAAAATATGTACGGACTTACTTTCCACTTCACTTTTCCAATATTTCAGATTAAGCGACTACTACTTCAACCCATGTCTCCTAGAATCGACTCCTGACTCTTTCGATGATGTCGTCCGCGGGATCCTCACTTCAAACGCAGGGGAATCTGATCCCTTCTGTACAGGGGAGGTCACCAACCTACTCTTCAAGTCCCGAAACAAGTGGGGCATGGACCTCATAGCTATGGACATTCAGAGGGGACGGGATCATGGGATTGGGTCCTATAATGATTTTAGGTATGAGTTATTACAATCATAATAATAGTGTTTTGAATAATTTTGGAATTTCGAGGAATGGTACCTACTATTTAATTAATATAATCAATGTAGGTAATGTATTGATGTATTGTATAATTTTTTTTTGTAACTGACAACATAATATAAGCGCTTTAGTGCAAACCAAAGTGCAAACTGTAATCTTACATTGCTAATGAATGAATGAATGAATTCGTTTTATTTACGAAAAAAATCTTAATTTTAGTATACTAAGCCAAAGTTTTGGTAAAGAATTAAGTGAAAAAAATATTTTGAATTATTTTTTCAGGGAAATATGCGGCTTACCAAGAGCTAGAACTTTTCAAGACTTAGCTAACGAAATGTCACAAGATGTAAGTATACTTAAGTCATTATTCTCTGACCCTACCACTGGTTACCTACTAGAAGTTACATAATAATGGTCTGGCATTGTTTTATTAGTTTATCCAGTGATGGATTTACGCTGCCATAGGTTAATAATATTTTGCCACCAGTGGCCTATTAAAATTTGCTGGGAGTAAGCTGTAAAAATTTTGCCGCCACTCAAATTTGAGTGGAAGTGGGCTGTTCAAATTTTGCCGCCAGTGACCTATTCTAATTTGGCCGGGTATAAGTTATTCAAATTTTGCCGCCAGTGACCTATTCTAATTTGGCCGGGAATAAGTTATTCAAATTTTGCCGCCAGTGACCTATTCTAATTTGGCCGGGAGTAAGCTATTCAAATTTTGCCGCCAGTGAGAAAAGGTATTGTCGATTTTTCAACATTTATTTCTCAAGTAATTTTTACCGTCCACGTTCCAGCGTATCAACGCTCTCCAACATCTCTACGAGTGCGTTGACGATGTAGATCTGTTCGTGGGAGGAGCTCTCGAGCGGGATGTCCACGGTTCGATCCTCGGCCACACTTTCCAGTGCATAGTGGCCGAGCAGTTCTACAGAACCAGGATCGGAGACAGGTTCTTCTATGATAATGGCGAGATGGTGCATTCGTTCACTACGGGTACGTATTTTTTTTATTTGTGAATTATATTTATAAGTTTATTCCTATATTATGGTGGTAGTCAGGGTAACTAGGCTTTGGGTTCGGTTCGTGGATTATTGCAATTTTTATTAAGAAATTTGCAGTTGCAAGGTTGCAGTTTAGACCTCGGAAGAACCGAAGTAGCTCTCAAAAACATTCCCCTAGGAGCTTTATTGGAGTTGAAATATACACAGATAGGTACAGGCGTGAATATTCTTTATTTATTTAGATTCTCTATTTAGAATAATTTAGATAATGTTATCGAGTCTCGCTGTCGCAGTGTTCAGCATTACATATTATTTTACATAAACACTTGGATTATGAAAACAAAAATCTTAACAACAGCACAACTATTTAATAGATATACATTAACCCCTACCTAATAGACCATAATATAAGCACGAGAAGCACCATCAAAATATGTCAAGCTATCTAGAAGATATACATACACACATGGCATTGTTTTAATTCAAAATATTCTTATTTTTCAGATCAACTAAAAGAAATAAAGAAAGCTTCAATGGCGCGTCTGATCTGTGACAACACTGATGGCGTCCATTTCGTGCAGAAGAAGGCTTTTGAGGTGGAGTCTGCCTACAATCCCAAGTTCAAGTGCAATGATTACAACAACATACCCTATGTGGACCTCACGGCGTGGAAGAAACCCACTGTATTTGAATAAAATGATAGAAAAATAACAGATGTGGTATTTGAATAGAAAGATATTATCGGAAGAAAAAATATTTTTAATTGGATTATATTATCGGGATATATTTACGCTGATCTTGGCCTCGATTCTGCTAAAGCAAAACCACTGTCATACCACAGACAGTGCTAAACAATCCTTTTATTTTTTTAAAAAATTTTTTGACGTTAAGGCAATGAATTTGAAGTAAAAAATTTAGAAGCTTTTTGCAGAGTGAATGAAAAAGTGTTATGAAACTCTTTTCATTTAACTTTGGACTTTAAGACCTTACCAATAAAGTCTAATATTTAATAGCATTTTTTGCAGTATCTGTGGTATGAAAGTGGTTTTGCTTTAGCAGAATCGATGGCCTTGACGTTTGATGGAAATCATGGTCACTGTAAAGCAATTGGGTGTTTGATAACTTACATAAACATAAACTCACGTCTATATCCCCGAAGGGGTAGGCAGAGGTGCTAGCACCCACATTTCGCCAGTTTATGTTTAGGTTCAGATGTAATAGGTATATAGAGCCTATTGCCATTAACCGCGCACCTACGAACCTGCGATAAATACACACATAACTTCGAAAAGCATCGAAAAGTCATTGGTGTATGCCATGGTAAAACCTGGAATTGAACCCAAGACCTCGTCTCAGCAGTCAATTACCCATACCACTAGACTACCGCGGTATATTATTATAAAATATGAAATATATTAAATATGAGTTTATATGTAAATCATAACTATACAAATGTATGTCACTCAATGATTTAATTTTAATATTTCATTTTTACAATATATAACATTGAGATTTTTTATCTGTACTTCACAAATGCAAAACGCAAAAAAATCTGTTAACAGATCGCGTGACGTAACTATAAAATTTTACTTAGCGGAACGGAAACTTTCGTTGATGCACTTTTTATGCTAACATAGTAAAAATGTGACCTTTTCTCATTAATACGGTTTTACGGGAAAAAGAGGAATTGTAACCGGTATTAAATGAATTTCGACATCTTTTAAGATACGATTTCCGAATTTTTTCAAATACCCAATTGTAATGTCGGGAACAGAAATCAGTGCAACTAAATTGCGATAATATCTGTTTAAAATTGTTTTATTTTGAATGTGTTATTTCCACAGTAGGTATTATTTAGCTGTAAAAGTACGGTCAGCAACAAAAAAATTATCTACTTATTTATTTAAATGTAAATAAAGTTGTTGTTTTTGATAAAATTGTTTTATTGTACGTGATTACCTTAACCTGGGAAGTGCTACTCTCTCTTGATAGCGACTTTTGCATTCAGTGTTACCAGCTTCAAGAAATTTAGAACCGTCTATATTTCTATAAAACTGGTTTCCTAATATAGTTCGGGACCTGGGCTCCGATTCTGTCATAGCAAAAATGTCATGCCACTGACACTGCCAAAAATTCCATATTATTTTAGACTTTATTCCTACAGAATTAAACTCTAAAATTCATTCCAAGTCAAAAGACGTGAAGCAACTCCAAACACAAGCAATTTAGATTAGCTTTAGTGATTAGAGGCTAATATTAGAAATTTCGGTTAGTACCGAATAAAAAGTAATATTTAAAGATATATACCTACGCAAATCTGAGCCTCGCCAGCTGTACATATCTTTTTTATTTTATTTTTTAATCGCTTAGGTGGCAGACAAGCACACGGCCTAGTAGCTACTATGTCTATGAATGTATGCAACACCAAGGGCGTTACACTCGTGCTGCTGACCCTGAAGAAACCTTCAGGGTCTTGAAGAACTCTATATTGTAGTCGCATGGGAAAACCTAAATAGAGAATAAGTGGGTAGGAATAGGTACAGGAATGATAAAAACATCAAATAATATATCTAATTCATTATAATATCTCAACTGTACAATTATTTCTCAATAGTTAACGTTATTCCATTGTACAAATAACTGTATGAATACCTAGAATAATTATTAATAATAATAAAAAATGGTATAACAACTCCTCTTATAATTACAATAATTTTTAATCGCCCCTTGTTAGAACAACATCTTAATTGGCCATCATTTGATCTAGAAAATTATCACATTTGATTACATATTATGGAAACCACAAAGACAATCTTTATAGTAGAGAATATAAGCAAAGGCAGGCTCAGAGGGCGCCACTAGCACATACAGTATACCTAGTAAAAATAGTAAAACCAATATTCCCGTGAACTGAAGGGGATCACTACTTTCCTTTCAATAATGTCATATCGTGCTAAATTGTCTTTGCTCTATACATTTGATAATCACAACCATTGTTCCTATTTTCACAATAAAACGTTGGTTTTCCTATAAACAAAATTTGAATTGTCACTTGTCATTTACATGACATTGCTCAAGGTACTTGTGGACTACATATTAAGGCATGTATATATGAAATGAATGAATTGGCAAAATTACAGTGATTTAAGGCCTATCAAAAATTGATTAATATTTACGCTAGTGATGCACTCTGGCGCCAGAACATTGTATTATTATCCCTCATTAATATAAAACGGGTTAGGTGGAAACTGGACCATAATATTCTCGACCATTGGTCGAGTTGCCCATTTTTCTAAAAAGGTAGTGGTCAGGTCGGCCACTCGACCATGCGATTCTCGGCTCATGGTCGAGTGTCCACCTTTTTAAAACAGTGAGTGGTCGACTCGATCAAACGTCTCATTTGAAAATGTTACGAATACACAAAATATTTGGTAGGTTACGTATGAAATTGTTTATTTATTGTATAATAAATTACATTATACATATTACTAAATCAATACTTATTCAATTAATATTCAAAAAACCAATGTACACAATGCATACAAGATTGCATTATAACTTTAAAGTCTGTTATCTGACACGATTATAAACGTTTGTATTTTATTTTACAGTGCAACAAGGCTGTTTTGACTACATATTTTAAACTAGATGGCGTTGTATATGTAACACAATATTATGTTATTATAATAAAAATAATATATATTTCTTGGCAATAATGTCTACTAGCTTCTATGAAAAAAAAATGTTAAATAAACTACTTATCATAAAGATGTGGGTATTTTCATAAAAATCTTTTTCTACCACCCACATAAATAAATGTTTAAGTAATTGTAGTAGTTTGTCGGCTAAATAAATTGTGTTTATTGTGAACAGGAAAAATAATATAATCAGGAATTAGTTACTATTATAGTTATTACCTAGTTACAAGAAGGTAAGAATAACCAATTTGTTTAAAAATTTTACAAGCTAATATTTCCTTTAAGAACAGTATTCGTTATTTTTTGGAATTTACTTTTACAGATATAGGTATGGATGATAGTCCAAGCACCAGTACCGGTCGAAGTAGTCCTATTTTATTTTTTTATTTTTTATATAGGACACGTCAATTGGACTTCGCCTAGCCTGATGGTAAGCTGAAGGCAAAGTCCCAGAAAAGAGGGTCACCATTACTTACACTTACCGTGTGACAATGGTGACACTCAGCTTGACGGCCTTATCATATGCTTTTTCACGCCTCGCTTAAAGGACCCGGGACTGTAGGAAGAAGGAAACACGTGAGCTGGTAATGAATTCCAGGCCTTAATGGTGCGACAGAGGAAAGAGTCTCCGAACCGCTTGGTTCTTGATCGGATGTTTTGCACCGTGTGCGGATGACATCTAAGACCTGCACGCGTTGTCCTGTGTAGGAAAGGAGAGGGTGGGACTAATTGGAAGAGCTCATCAGAACACTCCCCATGGTACAGACGGTAAAATACAGCCATGGACGCAACATCTCTACGCAGATGTAAAGGTTCTAGGGTGTTCGTGATCTCGGGATTCCCAATGATGCGGACCGCACGTCGCTGCAACCTGTCGAGAGCATCTAGTAAGTACTTTGCTGAACAATCCCAGAGATGCGAGCAGTACTCCACACAGGAGCGAATTTGTGTCTTGTATAGAAGACACCGCTGCTCCGGCGTGAAAAATCGTTTCACTCTGTTCAGGACTCCGAGTTTTCGTGAGGCTGTTTTGATGATGCTTTCGATGTAGTTTTTGTTATTCAGATTGCAGCGAACATCCATACCTAGGATATTGAGATTGTCCTGCAATGGCAGTGGCGTGCTCTGAAGAGTGGGGAGGGGAAGGAAAGAAGATACTTTTGCTGTAAACGCACATGCCTGCGTCTTCTTGGCATTGAACTCAACCAGGTTCTCAGAGCCCCATTGAGAAATGTGATTCAGGATCCCGTCAAGCTCAGTGACAAGAAGCTGCCTTTTCTCTGCGATATATGACTGTTTCGCCGTAGGATGTCCATGATAACTCCCATGTAAAGTACTATCATCTGCATAACAATGAACATTGCCGGTAGACAGCATGTCGTTGATATGCAGAAGAAAGAGAGTGGGTGATAAGACGGACCCCTGGGGCACGCCAGCATTAACCTGCAGAAACTCCGAAGCTCGTCCGTCACAAAGGACGCGAATACGGCACCCCTGCAGGAAGCTAGCAACCCAGTTGCACAGCCTAGAAGGCAGACCAAAGGCAGGTAGCTTGGAAAGAAGCGATTTGTGCCAGACTCTATCGAAAGCTTTGGCGATGTCAAGACTAATTGCCAGTGACTCGCCGTGCTTGTCCATAGCCTCACCCCAAAGATGGGCAACGTATGCTAGAAGATCACCCGTTGACCGTTTCGGTCTGAAGCCATATTGCCGGTCATTAATTAAGGAGTGGTCCTCTAGGTGCCGCATGAGCTGTTTGTTAATTATGTGCTCGAACACTTTGCACAGCACTGAGGTGACGGCTATGGGTCGATCTTACGATTATTACATCACAAAAAAATGGAGAAATTCTCCTTAAAGAAGGGTACCGTTATAATAAAAAGAGGGTAAACGCTAATGGGCATACAACTTGGTTATGTACTAGTAAAAAATATTGTCGTGCTATTTTGATTACAAATTCAAACGCCATTGTAATTAAACGAGAACCACACAACTGTGCTCCAAATGCTGTCAAAAATGATTTAAACTTGACTGTGACACTTAGACTGTGCACAAATGTGTCCAGAGAGCAATTAATGAGAGTACACCAATGCCCACTATATATGCAAATGCCTTAGAAGAGCTACAATCTACCGGTTTAGATTTGATTGTTAAGTTACCTGATTACAATATTATAAAAAAAAACACTATATAAACGTAGGAATACAGCTCTAGAAGCCAAAAAACACGTTTTTTTAAATTACAAGACGTAGAAGTACCGGGTATATTTGAAAAGTTCGTACTTGCGGACTACACACATAAAAAAACGAAAATATTGTTATTTTCTACCGAACAAGGTAGACAGATTTTGAAAAATGCCAAAGATATATTTCTTGATGGGACTTTTAAGGCTGCTGCTCCACCCTTCGTGCAATTACATACTTTACATGTCGATCTGGGCAGCACGGACGAAAAGACTAACATTTTTCCTGTAGTGTACGCATTATTGCCTGGTAAAAAAGTGCGTGGATGTATCTTCCACTTCAAACAGGCGGTGCAAAGAAAAGCAAAGAAACTGGGTTTAACGAAGCAATCGAATATGACGCGAGAACACGTGAAGCGTTGTATGGCGCTAGCATACTTACCAATTACGCATAGATCAGATGGCTGGCTTTATATTTTAAGTCAATGCTTAAAAATCAATGATAAAATTGCGGAGTTAAATATTTATTTTGAAAAGTCTTGGCTACAATCTTTCTTCAGTGATAAATGGTGTTTTGATGGTGTCCGGCACAAAACCAATAATGCAATTGAAAGCTGGAATGCCAGATTAAATAAAAAAATAAATATCAAACCTAATTTAGCTTTCCTACTCAAGACATTATTGAAAGATGCCACATATTATTATTCTTTTTGGGCTAATAATACTTATATTTCCAAGAGGTGTGAAGAAACCATATTGAGAGAGAAAAGAATCAATGATAATACAAAGGAATTAGTTGACCAAGAAATAAGTATTGGCCATTTCATCGAAAGACGTATTAATATACAAACGTTTATAATCGTGTCATATTTGTCGTACTTTAAAGTTATAATGAAATCTTCTTTCTTTGAAGTAGGTTAACTATAAATAATTGTTATATCATAATTGATTATAAAAAAAATGATTAATTAGTCAATCAGATCAATTAATAATATGTATATTGTAATTTATTTATTTTATTTGTTTTTTGAATATTAATTGATTAAGTATTGATTTAGTAATATGTATAATGTAATTTATTATACAATAAATAAACAATTTCATACGTAACCTACCAAATATTGTGTATTCAGAACATTTTCAAATGAGACGTTTGATCGAGTCGACCACTAACTATTTCAAAAAGGTGGACACTCGACCATGAGCCGAGAATCGCATGGTCGAGTGGCCGACCTGACCACTACCATTTTAGAAGAATGGGCAACTCGAAAAATGGTCGAGAATATTATGGTCCAGTTTCCACCTAACCCTATAAAACATAGAAGGCATACATTTGATTTCTACGATTAGCTGCCGCAGTCTTTTCGCTCAACACTCAACTCATATCATACAGCACTCGGCGCTTGGATTAGCACGTGGTCGAGAAGATGAGAGACATCGGCTAAGATCGAATATAAGCCGGCTTCGGTCTTCTAGAGCGTTCTCTCTATTGCACATTAGACTAACTGACTGTAAGTTTAACTGTCAGTCCTACTGTTAGTATAACTGTCAGTCCAACTGTTAGTATAACTGTCAGTCTAACTGTTAGTATAACTGTCAGTTTAACTGTTAGTATTACTGTCAGTCTAACATTCAATTTGTCAGTTTTATTGTCAGTCTGTCAATTCAAGCGCCGACTCCAGTAATAGAGTATACAATATTATTTTAATTAACTAGCGAATCTTAACAGGAGTACTCCTTGGAGCCTAACTCAAACAGGCATTTATTTATATTTTATTACCTATTTATACATTTGGCAGGATAATTATAACAACCTTAGGTAACAATACATGTATAAAAGCTGTAAAAAACACACGCAATCTTATCTAATGACAATTTTGTTCACAAACAAATTTAACAAGTTTCATAGGACTAAACTGTATCTCTATCCTTAGGTAGGATGAAGAGATGAAGTTCCATATCAGTATTTACTTTCAAACTAGTTAAGTGATCGTGTTATGGGTCATGGCTCTGAGAGAGAGAGAGGGATGGAGCTATACATCATTTATGGATCCATCCTTCTCCATCTGGATCGCGGCCCAAACCCACAGTAAATTTTTGCAAAAACAGAATCAGTACTAAGGGCGTCCTCTATGTGGCGGGTTTGTTTCGTACAAAAACATAGACTTAGTTCAGTCGAGACGCGAGACGCAGCCGCGTGCGGTTGTCCTTGATGAACGCGATGGACGACCTAATGACATCTTAATTATTGTCAATAGTTCCTAACTAAACCCCATTGTCGTTTTTTTAATTTATTCGTAAATATCCTAATGATTCCTACCATTTGAGCAAAATAAAAAAGTTCCTTATAATCAGACTAAATTGTTGATAAACAACAATAATTTAAGCAAAAAACACAGCGATCTTAAACAACTTCAATAACGACAATACTCATATTTTTGTCTGGCAATTATTTTTAAATTCTTGTTGTCGCATGAGATAACCTGTTAAAAGTTTCAATGTTTTTTTTTTAATTTGGAGGACCATCACCTTACCCTGTCGCAATGAAAAGCAGGGCACTCCAGGGATGAAGGGTTCCCCGCCTCCGAGAGAGCTAGTTTGAGGGTACAGGTAACTTTCATAGTATTGTATTCCTGTTTTTGAGATTTGTATTGACATACAGTTGCCAAAATATAGATAGGAGAGGTAGCTTCCGCGTGAGAGGTCTATACCGTTGCAAGTGTAGGTGACCGCTTATTATGTACTTATTTACTACCTTAGTAGTATCTTTCCGACTGTTTTAAGGAAGGTTTTATATAAATACCCTCGAAGTGTGGAATAGATCAGATTTTGTTTTTTTTTAATAGTCCCTCCTTATCCCATTTATTCCCCCGCTTACTACATACTCCTCTTAGCCCCATTTAATAATTCCTCTTCTCCTTCCCCATTCAACCCTTCCATTCCCTCTACTAAATAGTTAACAATTAGTAATAAAATATACTAAAAATACACATATATTGGGAACATTTTGAATAAACCTTGTACTTTTCCACAATACTATTCCATATTGTGGAAGAGTACAAATGATTATTCAATATGTGTAGCAAGTTCCACCAAGTGCCATCTATCAACAATATCAACAGTAAAAATAGTAAATAAGTATTTTAGGTTTTCAAAATTTCGGCCCCACTTCAAGACTGGATTCGGCCTTGGTGTCCGAACCTGCAATTTGATTGCAAGGCAACATGAAAATGCATCCACTGATAGGTAAACACACAAAAGTTGTTTGTACCAATGTCTATTGTAGACTTTAAAACGAAATTTAATTAAGATGGCAATAATAGTTTTAGACCACTCGATTTCTGTGGGGAATGGGATCAGGGTGTCTAATGCGAGTTTCTTTCATCGGTGACAAGTAAATGGTGATTTGTATGTCATTGAATTAGCGCCACCTGGTGGCAAGCCGGGTAAATTTGTTTACGCATACAAATCATCGTTTCGTTTACTTGTCACCAGTGAATGTGACAAGTAACTCGCACTAGGCATTCAGTACGTAAGTGAAACCTTAGTAAACAGCTAGGTTTTTTCATTCTATATCAGTAAATTTCTATCGCTCTGTTTATCCTTACCCCAAAAAGATGTTATTTTATTCTGGACCTTGTTCCAAGAGACTGAGGTATAGACAAATTGCGACATGCTGGCTCCAGGGTTCACGATCCTCTCGAAGAACGGTCTTTTATAAAGCCTTTGAGCTTCAAGCCTCTGGTCTTCGGTCACTCGTCTGTCATCCAAATGTGTGAGTGCTTGGAACTGGGATATTACGAAGAGCCTGAAAAATTTTGACGCTTAGATGAACAACACATGCAGGACTTTAGCCATATATTTGGTTCTTGCGAGTGACGTGACACGCCAGTTACGAGTAGTGCAAATGTATGAAGTGCAAGAGAATTTTGCATTTATCTCGTTGCGTTTATAGATATATAGTTCGAATTTGATCGTTTATATTTTGACTTACTTTGGGATTTAAAAGTAATTAAAAGTCATAGTTGCAGTTTAGTTAGGCAATATCTTATTTCGCAAGGCATATTTTATGATAAAAAACTAACATATTAAGCAGTATTGGGAAGAATCAGACAACCTTGTCAAACAGTCTATTCAAGACAGGTCAGGGACAGGACACTATTTTATTTCCGTCTAAATTGAGCCATAATAAACTCGTGTTGTGTTCTACCTAAGTAATATTAAAGATACTAAAATTTCAAAAATGTCTTACCTGTATTGAAGGTACTCGTAGAAGGTGCCTCCGGTAAAGTAGCTGGGTGCCGCCGGGTTACCCATCAGAGAGAGGTATTGCAGGTTCGGACAGGACTCCTTTAGTTTGCCAACCCATGGATAAAGAGAGGCGATTTTGCATCGGTTCAGCCTGATAAGATATAAATAAACGTAATAACAAACACATTCTTCATCATGTCTATATTTTCCATGATTTTTTTATACCACTTATGTGGCAGACAAGTACACGGCCCTCCTGAAGTGGTTACCGTGGCCTATGGACATGTGCAACACCAGGGGCGTCACATTCGCGCTGTCGACCCTGAAGAAACCTTCTAATGCCCCTTTTAAAGAACCCCATAGGAAAACCGCAGCAGGCAGTTAATTCCACAGCTTGAGTGTGTGGGAGTGCATACCGTCTCAGGTTGGAATGTGTGGGGGGATGAATTCCCTGCCTAAAAGCTGAAGAATTTGTAAGTTTATTGGCACCCAAATGTAATAAACATATATAAATACATTGCTTATGGCCATTAACCGGGCACTTATAAACCTGCGATAAATACACACATAACTTCGAAAAGCATCGAAAAGTCATTGGTGTGTGCCATGGTAATACCTGGGATCGAACCTGAGACCTCGTCTCAGTAGTCCATTGCCCATACCACTAGGCTACCGCAGTTTTTTTTGTATGTATGTATGTAAATAAATGTTATAAAGTAATGATTAAATTAGTACAGTCAACATGGTCTACTTCAAACACCACTGCCCAAGGTCCATTGATTTCAAAAAATCAAAGTTTAGTTTATTTATGTGATCCTGTTCACAACTTCGCTTACATGGGATACTGATCCCGTTCCAGCAAGACCGCAACAGACCTGTGCCTCGATTCCGTTAATTTTCTGTCAGGTCAAAGTCACTGTCATACCATAGACACTGAAAAAACTGACATGTAATTTTAGACTTTATTTTCATATATTTAAAGTCTAAAATTAAATGAATTCTTGTAGAGTGAAAAAAAAATGTAATGAACCTTTTTTTTCATATAATTTTGAAGGGTGTATCAATAAAGTCTAAAATTTTATGGCATTTTTTACAGAGTCTGTGGTATGACAGTGGTTTTTTTATATGACACAAACTTAGTAGAATCAGGGCCCTGATTGCGCTATACTGCTGAGTAGGATTTTTTTTTTTTTAGTATAGTAAGATATGTACTATAGAATTTACTTCCAGGTCTCTACATATAGTAGGATAGTCATTAGCGCGGCGAGGGTGCGAGGGATGTCTCAGATAATCTGACCTCCGGCAACCTGCGGCCCACACAGTCAGCGTGCATTTTAGTCGGTTCAAGTCCGACATAACCTTCCTCGGTACCTTCTACCACCGGTTTCGGCAGTAGGGGTATCCATGGTTATCCATATGCGCACAATGAATAAAAAAGGTTAGTCATTAGCGAGGAAATAATTAATTAGTCAGTGGGATGACCAAAGGCTTGTCCTGCTTTGTCCTCTACACTGACGGCACAAAATCTCTGTTCTTACAGGGTCGGCAGCACGGATGTGACTCCACTGGTGTTACACACGTTCATAGGTCATGGTAACCACTTTCCATCAGGTGGGCCATGTGCTTGCCTGCCACATAAGTTGTATAAAGAAAAAAAAATTAAAAGAATCTTACCATAATAGTTCTAATTTAGGCAGTGGTGGTAAATGACAGTCCTCGGTGAGTGGGTTGCCATCAGCTATTAGGGACGTAAGGCTCTTGAAGTACACTAGGACATCCAGGGTCCTATAAAAATAATATTATTTTATACTATCACGGTGTTAATTCATAATTGTATAACAGTTAGGTACTTTTCACAATTAAATCATGGAACTTACTACAAGAAGCTACAAAAAGAAATTTGGGTAATTTTGAGGGTTCCGTACCTCAATCGGAAATAAACGGAAGCCTTATAGGATCACTTCATTGTCCGTCTGTAAAGACCTTTTTCTCAGGTCAAGTTAGCTGTGCAAAAATTAAACTTCTAAATCAACGCAATAATTTTATATGGTACCCTTGGAGGACGCATTCTACTAACTATAGGTTTAAAAATAAATGAAATGACTTTGATGCAAATAGTGCAATTACTATGCTAAATTAAAATAGTACTATAATTAATTGGGTATTTGACTGACTAGTCAAATCAGTGACTTCTTAGTAAACGTCAAAACAGTTTGTTACAATGAAACTTGTTTGAATTAATTTATTGTGACATCATAATAATTAATAGTCAAATCATATACTATCATAGGTTGAGTGAATGATTAAAATAAATAAATAAATAATATAAAATAATAACAAAAGCATTTTTTACTGCTCTTTTACCATTTTTAACTTAATGAGCTCAGTTAAATAATTTATTTCAACTACAGTAAAATACCCAATTCTATGAAAATTATAACAAATAAAAAAGGTGAAAAGTAATAACAAATTGTACAAAATCTTTAATAATATAAAAATTTAATTTAAAGTTTTTTCAACTTACGTGATCTTGTTATGACTGAGATCTAAATATTTGATGTGGTCGGCAAATTTGTCCACTATTGTCTTCGGTATCTCGTACAGATTCTCATATGCTAAAGTTAATCTGGTGTCATCTTCTTTCTCTGCAGTTGTGTCTACGGACCTGTAAGTGATTCGCAAATTTACCTTTATACCATAACTGGATGAAATGACCCATAGAAGTTGCGGATTGATCATCTGTCCGGCTTCAGGTGTCCCCACAAATAATGGGATCTATGTATAATATATATATAATAATGTATTCTAGATTATTCTAAATTCTAGATTCCATAACAAAAGCTAGTTAAGCTATGCTTACCTTGGATCTAGAAAATGTGTGGAATGTTGTAGAATATTTATATACCATACCACTTCAAGTGTTCAAGAGCCTTTATACATCTATCAATATCATAATATTAGCATTGTTCCATAAATTAGCAAATGGAGATACATGATCTCTACCTACCCCTCTAGGAAATAGGCATGATTTTATGTATGTATGTACGTAGGTTCCTTAAAATGACTTTATAGAAAAGATCTCCAGTATACTTACGTTATAATATCTGGAGGTATTGGCGTTTCAGACATGTCAGTCATGGAGTCCACTAGCACATCGCGAGAAACGTCCACTGATATCACACCCTCGTCTGGTGCGTGTGCTGTAGATGTACTGGGGTAGCTAGAATGTTCAGAACAAACCAATGTTAAAGAATTTCTCAAACACGTATTAACTTTTTTAAATTAGAAGAAAACTAATTGAGAATTAATTTAAATAAACTTTCGTACAAAAAGCAACAGTATCTATTAATATATATGTATTAATTGAATTGAATTGCTAATTAATGGAACATAACAATAAAATTAAGGTCCTTCTTATCTTTTATCTATGCAACTATGTACGAGAAAGCAAAACATTGAAAGTAGCAAGTACGAAACTTTACAATTTACTCACAAAAAAACTGTTTTTGTAAATACTTACCTAGGACTTTATTTTTTCTTTGATATTGAAATGTTTTATTTAATTAGTATTAGTAGATAAGAGGGATATTTATATTTCAAATTGATATCGTAATACCTACACAACAAGTTTTTAAAGTTGAATGAAAAAGGAAATTGATATTGGTGTTGTCAGACTTGGCAGATGTCATTTAAATTATTACCATTTATTTTATTATTTTAATTAGTGGTAGGTCTTAGCTATTCGATTATTGATTGTTCTGCAGACCCTGCCTTGGTGTCTAAATGATTCATCATCGTAAGGTTTAGAAATAAACCATTGTGACTACAAGCTTGTAGTTTTGGTCGTTGATGCCTTTCATGTATTAAGCAACCGCTTATAAACAGAATTTATCTTTATACCACTGAGGTGCAAGATAAGCACACGACGGCCCATCATTGGGGTTACCACGGCCTATGGATGACATAAAAGCCGTCACACTTACGCTGCATGCCCTGTAAAAACTTAAAATGACTAATTATAGTGACTTGGGATTGGGAAAATTACAGGAAGATCAATCCAGAGCCTAAGTGTGTGCACAATATGTACAATTTCTTTCTTATCTAAGTTTGCGTACCATTTACGGTTGATACATGTTGTGAGGATGTATTCCCTATCTAACAGGAGCGGTGTGATGAAAAAATTTGGTCATCGTCGTGGGCATCATGTTGAAATATTCCTTTGAACACACATTAATTATATACCTTCTACTATTTACACAGTTAATTGATGGCACTTGGTGGAATTTGTTGTTACACATATTATATTTGAGGATGACGTAAGGCGAAGCCAGTCAGGTCTAATAACAAGTACAAAATACTGTGGAAAAGTACAAATGAGTTCTCAAAATTCTAGTTTACGTATCGCCTGTATCGGTGTTCGCTTTTTTTTAATTTTACCCCCACGACCCACAAGTAGTAGCGTAGCTATTACATGATCATAGGGCATTTAGGGCAAGAAGAATTATACCTTGGGGCAAACTATACAAAAAGATTGTTTAAATACATAATAGTCATGTTATTATTTTGATAAAGTTTTGTTTACCTATTACAAATGTTATAAACTAAGATAATCTTAATTACTTCTTCTTTATCCTAGCTATAATCCTATAAGCTTTCAACTCTGACACTGGGGTCCGCTTTTCTAGCCTCACTACGGATTTGGCTGAACTTATATATTTTCCATGAAGCGAATGCCATTAAATTACTGAATTAGAAATAATTTAAAATCACATGCCTTCGCGCCTAATGTAGTAGGTATCTATGTAAATTGATTATAGTCATTAAGGGTTATCTAGACGTCACATGATTTTGGACTAATTATATTGATGCTACTAATAAGTGATTATTCGATATTTGCAAAGTATGTCACTGTTGCCGAAAACGGCTGTGATTGCTAAGAGGCGGAGTATGTATAGTAATATTTCATATTAAAAGCAAAACAGTCTTAATTGAAAAGTATTATACCCTGTAGTTATACCTAATTATTGTCGCATTTAACTTCATCAGATCAAAAGATACTTTTCATAGTCACTTATATTCCGGCGTTAATCTACTACCTATTTAATAATAATTTTCGACATCAACATTGTATAAACTTACCTGTCTTTATAGGGCTCATTGATATCCATCTTAGTGTTAATAAATTTACTATTTCACATGTAAAAACACTTGGCACTAACTTTACAAACGTAACATAAATATTCAAGAAACCTATTTAATAATAATATTTTTTTGTATTTTCTAATAAAGTACGGACACGAGGTACATGTGTGTGGTTATCTATCAACTTGGACTTGGACAAAGCAATACCGAGGAAGAGATAAGCAAAATATTGTTTATTTGTGTAATGAAGTACTTTGATAACGTATTGAGGTGAATCGTTCATACGATAAATTTTGATTCTATTGACATTCACTTAAATATAATGATACAGTAAGCGATTTCAATATAATTAATTTTAATATTTAAGCCAATTGAATAACTCAATACCCTAAGAGCCAAACTGATATTAAATTAGCGTTTTAATGGTGACATTACATATTGGAACTACGTAGCAAATGAAATACCTACCTATCATTGGTGGTTAATGTGGTATTAGTTCCCGGCAGAGTAGAATTTGGACCACCTCATCTTTTCCCATGCGGTGTTGTACAAGGTGACTAAGAGATAGAGCTGCTTAACATTAGACAGATATATTTGCAGCCCAGACTCAGCATCAGATGCATGGCTCGAGTCAACAATAGTGCCCGAAATACGGTAATAGGCTCACCTACTATTACGTGGGACCAAATTCAATGATTGGTGAAATGTGGGTGCTAATTCACCTCTGCCTAACCCTCTGGGAATAAAGGCGTGATTAGGTATATGTATGTATGTTCCTGGGGTCATAAATTTTACCCTAAGCTTTAATAGCGTTTCATTGATAAAATTATTTTATGCAAGTTTTACAATTTCTTCAACGCCTGTATCGATTTTACAAAGTTTGAAATAATGTTGTTGTATGTAGTTGTAGTAGTTATTAAAAAGTGTTAGAAGTAACTTTTAAAAAACACATCTACTATATTATAATTATCACCTTTTTCAAAGTGTAAAAATCCCATCAGGCAATCCAGGGCCCGACATAACACCCTAGGGGAGGGCCGTTGGGGCTCCAGTAAGGTGCTATGTCGGAACTAAGCAACTAAAACTGCATTGCGCGCCGTCTTGGGTTAGGTTTCATGACTTATGGGTATGGCCCACCACCCATGACCACTTTTTTATACCACTTTGGTGACGAACAAGTACACGGTCCACCTGATGTAATTTGATCACGGTGGCCTATGGATGGAAAGAGGTAACTGGGGCCAATAGACGTGCATGTCTATTGACCCCAGTTACCTCTTTCCATCAAGTGGGCCAAATGCTTGTCTGCCACCTAAGTGGTATAAAAAACAATACATTATGGTATGAATACCAGGTGTAGTTCACGGTTCAATTAACAGCTTCATTCATGAGTCAGTCTATCGTAAGGCTGTTTGATTTGATACTATGTATAAAATCTAAAAAGCTTGTTCCTAAGATTCTATTCTAATCCTTCAATATTTTTAACTAAATTTGGTATTTATTTTAATTTAATAACTGGCAACTCTTTATCTTAGTTGTCAAAATTTGTTAACACGTCATTGATGACAACAAGTCAGTACAAAAACATTTCATTCATGTTACACCAGCAATGTTACATCGCAACTGCATAAACTTGGCATAAACAGCTGATAATAGCAGCTGGATCGCTGCTAGTGTGATTATACAAAATAGATAGTATTATTAACCAATAGACAGCCAAATTATCAGTCAAAGAAACCAATAAAATCATGAACGTAAGTTATTTAGTTCAGAAAACATTCAAATTTTACCATAAAACTTACAGAATTCAACCGAACTATCAAGGTGGCTTCAGACAGCTATACTATTGCGCTATATTGTGTAGCATGGTATAGCAAATTAGAACAAAATGCTAATTATATAGTATAGTTAAATCTGTACGCACATATGTAATGTTTTGTGCGCGATATTATTGTGATATTAACTATATAAACTTTATTTTTAGGAAAGTAACATTCCCATAGACATAAACATCGGGAAATTGCAAGACTGGTTAGTAAGCCGTCGTCATGTGAACAAGGAATGGCTGAAGAGCATCCAGCCGGTGCGAGAAAAGATCAACAATGCTTTACAAGACATGCCTGCACATGATGACATAGCCAACTTGCTAACAGGCAGCTATATCAACTATTTCCATTGCTTGAAGATAGTTGAGATACTGAAAGAGACTGAAGCAGACACTAAAAATTTGTTTGGAAGGTAGGTGCCTGTTGTTAATCTGTAAGACTGCCAATAGAATGAATTGTGTGGGAATAAGTATGAATGAACTAATGTGCGGGGTTCGAAATCCTGGTTATCCTGTTTCGTCACCCTAGGGCGACCATGAGTAATTGCACTTACTCGTCACACCCTCTATGGTGTGACTAACAAATGATAAAAACATAAGACTCGTGGTCACTCTGCTAGTGTCAAGAAATCATGACTATAATTTTATTATGAAGAGTAGAAACATTATTTATTTTTAAGAAAGAAAATTTGACAAATACAAATGACAACTTACATGCCATTAATTCCTACAAGAAGTTTCTTTGATAAATATTTGTCAAGGAGATTGACCTATAGAATATTTTATTTATACCGCACTCTATGATTCAGTCAAGTATGACCCTTTTCATAGTAGGGTAACCACGAGTAAAAGTCCTGGTCCCTGGGGGTGACAAAACAGGGTAACCACGAGTCTGAGACCAATATGTAATTAGAAGCTTTAGATAAACTGTGTTGTCAGTGCGATTTTGGTGCTGCCAAATGTAGTTTAACATGCATCCACAGACTAAAAATTTTTAAACATCAAAGCTACTCTGTAAAATTTTATGTACATTTTTATGAAACTAAGTACATAACATCGCCATCAAGATATCATACCCATAACTTTTGAACTTTAATTCTATGATATTATATTCTATGCTAGCACCTCTGCCTACCCCTTCGAGGATATAGGAGTGAGTTTATGTTATGTTATTAGTTAGGAGTGGTTCCACATTAACATTGTAATGGACAGGATTTAATTTAAATCTAGGACCTTCTGAGTGCTCTTTAAACCAATGCTTGTGTTTAAATACTAACGAAAAATTTAAAGACAAAAGTAAAATAAAAATATCCAAGCATGTATATTTCTATAGTTTTAAGTTTCAATTAAACTCATTGTAGCTATGGGTCAAAAAGGATGAAGGACTGGCAGGATATAACCAGAAACTATGAGAAAGAGAACCTATATTTAGCCGAAGCAGCTCAGATCTTAGTAAGAAACATCAATTATGAGATACCAGGCTTGAAGAAGCAGATTGCCAAGGAGGAGCAGTTACAAGCCGTTAGTATAATGCATTAATTTCTATCACTCTTCCTTATATTGTAATAATTACAATTCTAGTACATATCCCGGTTACCTCCGAGGCGACTGTTTCCATTCTGTTCTAAACTTCCTGCTTTTTCCATTCCATTTATTCATGAACACAAAACAAATAAATTATACGACAATTAACAATTGAAAAACAATGTGAGCCATGAAATTACATAAATGAATGTCTGTGCACATGTCTATTTGCTATCCGTCTTTAGTTTTCTTTTTTTCCATACTGTACTATTGCTATCAGTGTGTCAGGTAATAACCATACAGAATTATATTTATTAAGTATTATTTGTTGATCTGCATCTAATTTTTATATTTATATGCGCACAACAGGCACATTGGTAGGGAAATAATAAAAAAAATATTCCAAAGGGAACAATTTTTAAATTGAATTTTTTTTTATACCACTTAGTTGGCAGACAAGCACACGGCCCACCTGATGGGAAGCGGTTACCGTGGCCTATGGACGTATGCAACACCAGGGGTGTCACACTCGCGCTGCCGACCATGAAGAAACCTTCTGATGCCCCTCTTGAAGAACCCCATATTGTTGGCGCTTGAGAAAACCGCAGCAGGGAGGTCATTCCACAGCTTGAGTGTGCGTGGGATGAAGTTTCTTTCATACCGCACAGTGCGCACCGTCTCAGGTCGCAATGTGTGAGGATGAATTCCCTGCCTATGGCGAGAGGTGCGATGATAGAATGTAGCTACGGGCATCATGTTAAACAATTCATCTGAGCACAAACCATTGTATAGGCGGTAGAACACACACAGTGAGGCAAAATCCCTCCTAAGGCTAAGAGGTTCCACACTACCTGTGAGTATGGGATTGTCAACCAGCCTCAATGCCCGTCTTTGCACTGAGTCGAAGGGGTCAAGCTGGTATGCAGGTGCTCCAGCAAAAAGGTGACAGCAGTACTCCATGTGAGGCCGGACCTGTGCTTTATAAAGAAGGAGTTGCTGCCCCGCAGTGAAGTACTGCTTCGCCCTGTTGAGCACTCCGAGCTTTCTTGATGCCAACTTAACCTTGTCCCGCAAATGACTTCGGTATTGGACGTCGCTGGAGATATCGACACCAAGGATCCCAATATTCGAGGAGATGGTAAGCGGTGTGCCCAGGAATTGCGGCGCCACAATGAATGGGGTTTTCTTAGCGGTGAATACACATACTTGTGTCTTAGTGGGGTTGAATTGGAGGATGGACTAGGTTTAGTCGTCCCCAATCGGATACTCCAGAGAGAGTAGTCTCAATTATCAACCAATGTAAATAAGTGAAGTCAGAAGTAAATAAATATTAAGTGATTGTGGTTTCCATTGAGAGGTATCATATATCTGATATCAAGCACAAATATTATGAATTTGAAGGTATTTATAAATTTTAACCAATTATTTTCAGGAATCCGAAAAGAAGCACACAGATTTCCTGAAGAATGAAGCCTCAAGTAAGTCAGAGTTCATGACATTATGCAAGCAGCTTGGCATCCACGGCGATAGGATCAAGAAGGAACTGGTGGATCGACTGCAGGAACTACCTGAGCTGTATGAAAAGGTAATTCACCGAAATATTAACGTTGCCGCGTTGCGGAGCTTCGTTCCGCATCCATGGATGTCGGTTAACGCATCCATTCTCAAGGTCTAAGCTATCTGTGTGTACTTTCATTCCCTATTTTAATCCCTTTTTCGTAATAAAAGGTAGCTTATGTCCTTTCCCAAGTTCTAGTCTATCCCCTGTACCAAATTTCATCAGTATCAGTTTAGTGGTTTAGATGTGAAAGTGTAGAAAACAGACAGACAGAGTTACTTTTGTAGTTATAATATTATGGGCTTTAATTTTGCTTTAGTGTCTTCTTGTTCTGTCCCTCCCATACTTTCCTTTCTCCTTTTATCTTCTAAGACTACACTTTCCTCTCTTTAAATGACAAAGAGATAAATCTCTGTTAGTCCCAAAGGTTACATAGAAGCAGTTTTTATATTTAATTCAAATGTCTCTGAATGTTCTTTACAGATTGGAAAATCTCTGAAGCCACTATTACCAAGCATCAACCTATATTCTGCATTCTCCAAGTACATTTTAGGAGACAAATATTCGGAAGTGCTACCATTATTACAATATGTGGTCGAACATGGCAACACTACGGTTTACGAGTGGAGTTATGGAGAGCCACCGCTAAGTGTGGAGCCTGATCCTATACACATTGAGATGGATGATGAAGAGCAAGGTGCTGGAGATCAGGTGAGTGTGAGACCTCATAATCGAATTGTATATTTCTTGTGTCTGACGTATCTAAGTTGATATCTGTTCTGAAATATTCTGTCCCTGCAAAATAGAATTATGTGTACAGGTCTTAGTTATTTCCAATAAAAATGCTATTTCATTGAATCAATGGGTTAAAATATCTTTGTGTGGTATTTTTATGATTATTAAAGTCCAATGCAACTCAAGGTCTGTAATAGACGTCTAAGGTTCAAATTTTACCACTCTGCTTTGCGCATTTATAGCCAGCCTAACCATAGTACAATACATTCGGTACAATAAAGGTGAAGATGAAAAATCAGTGAATAAATTAATTTTTTTGCAGATCGATTTTGGTGAAGACAATGCCATAGACTTTGGTAAAATAGACGCGGCGGCAGCTGATATAGATTTCGGTGAAGGCGACGCGGGCGCAGAGATTGACTGGGGAAATATAGACGTTGGATCCAGTGATAATGTTGTAAGTAATTTTGAGTAGTATGTAAAGATAGAAGCAGATGGCGAGCCGTTGTCTCTACCTACCTCTGTGATATTGAATATTATAAATGCGAAAGTAACTCTGACGGTCTGTCTGTTACGCTTTCATGCCTAAACCACTGAACCAAAATTGATGAAATTTGGTACAGATATGGATTAAACCTTGAGAAAAGATATAGGCTATGTTTGGTCGCGATAACCGATATATACGAGGCAGAGCCGCTGGCAAAAGCTAGTTCTTATATAGTTAAAGCATATTAGGGTCTAAAATGGTAAAAATATTCCATTGGCATATTTTACGATGTTAGAAAAGCTTTCAAGTGTGTGAAGTGTCATAAATTTCTCTATAAACTTCGGCAATGTGAAAATAGAGACACAACGGCTGATCTAAAAGCCCCCTTACCTTATATTTCCTTAGTTATAGATTTTGATGTAACAGTTTACACGAACTATATATAAGGTAATATAAGTGTGTGCCACAGGGACATATACTCGGTCCTTAACTGTGAGACAGACTATAATTTTTTTTGAGTTTTTTAAGTGTTTAATATTTTTTCTAGGATCTGTCAGCGGATTTGGCTCACGTATCGCTTGAGGAGGCCGGCATAGTGGTGGAAGAGCAGGGGGTGTGCGGGGGAGTGGCGCGGGGCAAGGACGCCCTGACGCTTCTCGATAACCCGGCCACGAGGAACCAGATCATCGATCAACTAGTTGAGGTAAGTTGTTGATAGTTCTTTTTATATTTCTAAAGTATATTCGATTCAAGCGTTCGTATAAACAATTGATTATAATTTTACAGGATATCAATCAACCATTTATTACTCAGTAGGTAGTTGAGTGGTTAAGGAGTCGGCCTTACGATCGTGAGGTCCCGGGTTCGAATCCTGGCCATTACACTACCGGCGTGAACCCACTCCTAGCACAAGCAAATTAGCTTAGTTGGAGGGGTTAAAGGGAATATTAGATATCTATACTAATATTATAAAGCTGCAGAGTTGGTTTGTTTGTTTGAACGCGCTAATCTCTGGAACTACTGGTCCGATTTGAATGATTCTTTCAGTGTTGGGTAGTCCATTTATCGAGGAAGGTTTTAGGCTATACTTAAGGGAGCGGAGCATTGATAATAAATGTTAACAAATTCGGCAATTTTTCATACATATTTTGAAGACAAAAACATACGGGCTCAAAGGGATATGAAGCTTCAAAATATACCCCAGGCGAAGCTGGGGTGGGTCAGCTAGTAAATAATAAATTGCCCGCCACAATCCACTGCTGGACATTAAGACTCCTAATGTGCGCCATTTTAGATTTTTTTTTGCTTTCCGCATTCAGTATGTCCCAGTTTACAGGATTAAGCTTTAGTAGCTTTTAATAATAAACAATAAATTACAAAAATCTGACCCGAATTCGAACCTGAATAGAAATTGATTAAAAGATTAAATTACCCTTGGGGTCTAGTCAACATCACCTGCAAGACCTGTTGAATGACGGACGAGCATCTGGGCAGTCACTTCTTTATCTTAGCGTTAATTTCACCTCTGAGTCTGGGCTCCGCTTCACCAGTCTAACTGCGGACTTTGCTGAACTTCGATATTTTGTGTGAAGCGGCTGCCACTGACTTCCACAACCCTAGGCAATATCGAAGCATTGCAGCTAGACCAGCTGTTGGACCTTTTCGGGCTCCAACTACTAAGCTCCAGCATCTTGGCAGTCACTCCCGTGAAATAACCCAAACTAAGGAAGAGTCTACTCAGGCTCCACAGTTCAACTTTGGACGCAATATAGATAGATAACTCATTATTGTACACAAATATTAGTTTATCATACATACATACATACAAATATCGAAGTTCAGCCAAATCCGCAGTTAGACTAATAAAATGGACCCCAACCTTCGAGGTAAAAACCTCGGATACAACTAGGATTAATACGAAGACGTAATTTTTTTTTATGCCTCTTACGTGGCAGACAAGCACACGGCCCACGATGGAAAGTGGTTACCGTGGTCTATGGACGTGTGTAACACCACAGGAGCCATACTCGCGCTGCCGAACCTGTAAGCACAGACTTTCTGTGCCGTCAGTGTAGAAGACAAAGCAGGACAAGCCTTTAGTCTTCCCACTGACAGTACATATTCTCCAGTGAGCTCTGGCTACCCTACTCACCGCTGGGGACACAACACGAAGTTATTATGACCGCGGTATTATGTAGGGCGAAGGTGCTTCCCCAGTCGGATTGCTCAATTGGGCAGAAATACCGCCGTGACCTACCTCCTATAAAAAAGTACATACAGAAAACACATTAACAGGGTCACACTTGATAAAACTGTCTTATAAACTATGTTCCCCAGTTGGAATCGTTCCTGAAGATGCGTCTGTTCGAGACGACGTCCTCCGGCGACGGCCACAGCCTCAGCCTGCTGCAGCAGCTGCCCACGGAGAGCGCGGCGGCGCTGGCCGGCCTGCTGGCCGCCGTGCACGACGCCGCCGCACGCCTCACCGCGCCCGAGATCAACCACCTGCACAATGTTAAGCACTCGCCCCGGTAAGGATCAGCATCAGCATCACCCAGTTGGCATCCTTTCTCATTATGTCTGCACAAGGTGAGAGGAGTGAGGAGATGGTCATAACCGAGAGCGAGACTGCCAATCGCTTCAAACCTATACTATCTTTACCGGGACGCGTGGTGTCGTATACTGCTGACAATATATAAATCCGAATTGAGAACCTCCTCTCTAGACCTTAGTTAAAAATGACAATAATCATATATGTAGCGATATATTTACCATCTTGAGTACCTACCAACGTTTGATGACAAAATTTATATTTTGCTGACAATATATAAGCTTGACTGACAAAATATAATTTTTGCTGACAAAATATAAACTTGGCTAACAAACTATTGACTTTGTTGACAAAATATAAACTTTACTGACAAAATATAAACTTGGCTGCCAAATATATACTTGGCTTACAAAATATAGACTTTGCTGACAAAATATAAACTTTGCTGATAAAATATAATCTTCGCTGACAATATATAAACTTTGCTGACAAAAAATAATCTTTGCTGATAATATATAAACTTTGCTGACAAAATATAATTAAATATATATTTCCGTACATTACTGCATGTCCTTCCAGGTACGTAGACGTGCTAACCCTGCAGCTGAAGCAGAAGCTGGCCCTGTGCGCCAAGCTGTCCCGCCTGGCCAGCCGCGCGGCCGAGCAGCGCGCCGCGGCCAGCGTGCGCGCCGCCGACCTGCGGCCCGTGCTCGAGCGCATCGTCGGGCGCACCAAGGAGCTGCAGGCGCAGGTAACACTGCACCAGGGACTCGTGGTTATGGACTTTAAAGGCCAATTCCCATTGATAGAACCACGGCATTTCTTACCATACTCCATTTGATTACGTACTTAATTAAAAGTAAATAATCTTGTAGCGAATTTTTGTAAAGACACATATTGTTACGACAGACGTCGATATCTCGAAAACTAGTTGTACGATCTCGTACTAAAATACCTTAATTACTTAGGCAAGCAGGAATCAAACACAATCTTGAGTTGAGACATTTTATTTAAATCTTTCTAGCTATTTATACACTTCGGTGCAACGAAACCATACCGCGATTTAGGCGATCGTACAACGCCTTCTATCGAGCGTGCATACAACTTTACAAATAAGTAATTCGTCTCAGTATGGTTAGAATCAAGACATTGAACATTTCGCCCACCAAAAGGACTATTATCCTTTTCGAATCGCCCACCATGCGAAGACATAAACGAGTAGAAATCAGTGGACTGTATGAATATAACAAAATAGGTACAATAGTGAACGGGTTAACTATGGTTACACAAATACAACATAGTTCAACTTGACGCTCTTAACATTTCGGTAACATAACAAAATTACACCTTCAATAACAGTTTCCCTTAAATTGGTACAAAGCTCAAGCTTCAACCACACAAAAAATAAAAAAAATAACAAATTAACACAGACTAAGAACGACGTACATGGCAACTAAATGATAGGGTTAATACCCTCAGTAACTAGCCAAACAAAAATACACATGTATGATAATAGTTCGACAAAATTTTAACATAACAATTGACCTACTCAGTCACGGGAAGCAAACATAACTTTGAAGTGGGACGTTTAATAGTGGTACCCTTACAACGGATGGTAGCAACACGCGCCAAGCCGTCCATGCCTGGATGCAGTTGTGTGATTCTACCGTAAAGCCATTTAGAAGGAGGTAGGTTGTCCTCTGTAACCAAAACTACGTCATCTACCTTTAAATCTGGCGTCCGAGCAGCCCATTTATATCTCTGAAAGAAATGGGAAAGATACTCCCTTTGCCATCTACGCCAAAAGCCTTGTACCATTCTTTGTACTAATTGCCACCGGCGCAGTGTACTCAAAGTAGAACTCTCATAATTATAATCAGGTGGTGTAACTAGTGGATGTCCCACCAAAAAGTGACCGGGAGTTAAGGGTGTTGGGTCTTCTGGATCGCTGCTGTGCTGAGACAAAGGTCTTGAATTTAAACAAGCCTCTATTTGAGAAAGAATTGTAGTAATTTCTTCAAATGTGAGGGTGGAATCTCCTATGACGCGCTTCAGATGGTGCTTTACACTCTTTATTCCTGCCTCCCACAATCCACCAAAATTGGGAGCGTGGGGAGGGATAAAGTGCCATTCAGTCTGGGAGTTAGCAAGAGCTGTTCCAATTTCACTAAACATGGTACTTTCCTGTTTGAAAAGTACCTGCAGCTCTTTAGCAGCGCCGACAAAGTTAGTCGCATTGTCACTCCAGATATGTCGACAGTGACCACGCCTGGAGACGAAACGCTTAAACGCTGCTAAGAAACCCTCAGCCGTTAAATCTGATACGGCCTCGATATGTACAGCGCGCGTAGCCATGCATACAAATAGGCAGATGTACCCCTTGTAAGATCGCTGCCCACGTCCCTTAGATACACGCATGTTTATAGGACCTGCAAAATCAACACCTGAACTCATAAAGACTTTACCAGGTGTTACTCTACACGCTGGTAGCTCACCCATCATTTGATGTCTGGTTGAGGCTGCGTATCGTATGCAACGAATGCATTTGTGTATATGCTCCCGAATCATACCCTTAACTCGGTTTATCCAATACCTGCTGCGAATAAAATGAAGCACTAATTGTTGCCCTCCATGCAACGTTCTTTCGTGAGCATCTGCCACAATCAACCTTGCCAAAGCCGAGTCGTGAGGAATTATCACTGGATGCTTTGCGTTATCAGGTAATTGAGAGTGTCGAATTCTCTCATTCTTATCGAGAAAGGGATTCAACCTAAGTATTGAACTCTTGTTATTGAGAAGTTGTTTGCTTTTTATCATACTTATTTCATTATTAAATGAAAGTTGCTGAGCACTCAGTATGCAAATCAACAACGCCTTACGAAGCTCCTCAACTGACAAGTAGGATGTCACCTTCGTGCCATTCTTACGCCATTTTGACATCATCATAAACCTTCTGCAGTAAGCCACAACTCTCATTAGGTTTCGCAATGATGAGAACCGAGACCAAAATGATTCATCTAATTCAGAGTTCGGCCTAGCTAAATGAACTCTGAGTTGCTTCTTCTCCTCATTGGTGGAGATAGACGCAGGTCTTTGGTAATCTATTGAATCATACTTTAGCCAACAAGGACCCTGTCTCCAAAGTTCATTCTCTCGAAGCGCAGCCGGAGATGCACCTCGAGAGGCGATGTCTGCAGGGTTGTCGGTGGACTTGACATGCGCCCACTGAGTATTGTCAATGAAACCCAAGATTTCTGAAGTACGATTGGCGACAAACGTTTTCCATCGACTTGGGTGGTCACTCAACCAAGCCAACACAACTGACGAATCAGTCCAAGCGTGCAGATTAGATTTTGGAATATTCATCACCTCAGCCACCTCAGTTAGCAGTTTAGCAGTTAAAACAGCAGCACACAGCTCCAAACGGGGAATGGATATTTGCTTTATCGGCGCCACCTTAGTTTTTGCAGTTAAGAGATGCGAATGAACAGTGCCTTCGGAGTCTATTACTCGGCAATACACAACCGCTGCATAAGCCAGATTTGACGCATCACCAAACCCATGCAATTCAACCACAATGTTATCGTCCATTGTGTTAATCCATCTTGGAATATGAAATTTGTTGAGCTGATCTAGCTCCGCTTTATATGATAACCATTCCTGCAGTAGATTTGGTGGTAGCTCATCATCCCACCCAATACCCGCTATCCATAGGCTTTGAATGAGTATCTTGGCGGTGATGATACAGGGCGCTATCCAACCTAGTGGATCATAGAGACGTGCAATGTCAGAAATGACAGTTCGTTTGGTAACAGGAACAGTCGCAGATAACACCTTCACGGAATAATCAAATTCATCAGTATTTTGGTTCCAGGTAAGCCCTAAGACCTTAGTTGCTTTATCTAATATTATTTCTAAATCCTTACCCGATTCCCCTCTGAATTCCTGCAACAGCCCAATCCTATTACTTGTCCATTTCTGTAGTTTAAAACCACCCTTTTGTAACAATTCATTCATTTCACTATATATTTTTATAGCTTCTGTTTCAGATTGGCAGCCTGTCATCAGGTCATCTACATAGAAATCAGACAGTACTCTAGGGGCGGCCAGTGGGTAATACCTGCCTTCATCAATAGCGACCTGTTGCAACGTCTTGACTGCAAGGTAAGGTGCACTCGAAGTACCGAACGTGACCGTCAACAGCCGGAAGTCCTGAAACTCCTGAGTGGGATCATCTCTCCAGACAATCCTCTGAAAATCTTGATCTTGATCTGCTACTTTGATTTGGCGGTACATTTTTATAATATCTGCCGCAAGACATATACGGTGTCGGCGCCATCTTAACACTATGTGACGTAAGTCAGACTGAAGAGTGGGCCCCACCATTAAAATGTCGTTTAAGGAAACACCGTTTGTTCCCTTACACGATGCATCAAACACCACTCTTACCTTTGTAGTCAACTTATCTTGGCGAACCACTGCATGGTGCGGCAGGTACACAGCGTCCTCTCGGTCCCTTTGTGCCACGTCTGTAATTCTTTCCATGTGACCAAGCAATAAATATTCCTTAATTATATCTGAGTACTGCCGTTTCAATTCAACATCCTTTGATAGTTTCCTTTCTAAACCATGTGCTCGTTTTATTGCTATAGCTTTAGAATTGCCTTGTTTGCATGGTGGGTCTTCACATTTAAAGGGCAATCTCACCACATAGCGACCACTTTTGTCGCGCCGTGATGTTGCGTTATAAAAATCTTCACAGGATTGTTCTTCCGGGGTGAACATTTTCCTAGTGTTGGATGGCTCGGAATCGAGTTCCCACAGTTGCTTGAGAATATCATTGTCGCTCACCTTCGCATGCATAGAAACTATCAAGTTATGCTGTTTGTGTGAACTTGCTTCTTTGCTTACCTGTCCAGACACAATCCACCCTAGATGAGTGTCTTGTGCAACTGGTGAGCCTGTGGGACTCTTAATCAACCCTTCTTTTAAGATGTGAGCATAAATCTCAGCTCCTAACAAGATATCAATCCTGTTAGGGGAATTGAACTTAGGATCAGCGAGTTTAATTTTATGTATTTCGCGCCAATCCTGGATATCAAATTTTGTATTCGGCATCACAGAAGTCAGCGAACTCAAAACATGCGCGGTTACTTCAATGGTAAAGGATGGATCATGCAATGACTGTATTTCAACCTTAACCACATGTCTAGAGACAGTGTCATTGCGATCACCACCTATACCTGTAATTGTAGTTCTTGTACCTATTCTTTTCAAACGAAGTAACTGCGCTGCTGCCTCCGTTATAAAAGACGCCTGCGAACCTTGATCTAACAAGGTGCGAAGGATTTGAGATGACCCATATCTTGACTTAGCTCTGATCAGCGCTGTGGCTAGCAGGACTTGTTCCTGTGCATTAACAAAATGGGTTGCAATTGTATTAGTGGTCTCTTGCTTTTGCGGTTCTAGATTGTGCTCATGACCATGAGCATTGTTTTTAGGTTCTGCGAATGCAGTTGCAGTTGTGCTCGCGCTATGTGATTTGGAATGCAATAACGTGTGATGCTTACGGTTACAAATACGGCATTTGGTTGGCATTCGACATTCATTTGAATGATGGTTAACACCTAAACAATTAAAACATACTCCTAAAGACTGGACAATATTACGACGCTTATCAACATCTTCTTTAGAGAACCTTTTGCATTGGAACAACTTATGACTATCTGAACAATGAGGGCATGACAACTTGGCAACGCTATGCATAACCTTTGTAGATGTGTTGGTATTTACATTTTTTGACTTTAACTTAGGCTCTATGCTTTCTAGAGCGTGAAATCGCGTCTCCAAAAAGGTACAAAACTGATGAAAAGACGGTAACTCACCAGATGTTTGATTAACATGCAGTTCCCACTGCTTCCGAGTTTCCACGTCCAACTTCAAACTTATGATATAAATAATAATTACATCCCATGTGCTAACATCAATACCTAAATTAGCAAGCTCGTGTAAACAATCCGTTGTTACATCCCTAAGACTCTTCAAAGCACTTGATGACTCGACAGTCGCACTACGCTGGCTAAATAGGCGGTTTAAAATATTTGGTGGCGCTTGGGCCAACGTGCGCGAGTGGACTGTATTGCGGAGAAGCAGATAACTGTTCTATTGACACTTTACACACAAAACAAGACAGGTGGCCGGGCTGCCGCGGATTCGATCCAGGCAGTGAATGCAGCCCGAGAAATTAGGAGAGGATGCACTAACCTTCACGACTCACGTGTTTTTCATCGCAGCCGGTACACGGATCTTCTCTTCCTTGCTCAGGAGCTGCCGTCAGCGTCACTAGATCCCTTGAGGAACACACGAGAGGCACCATCCGATCGGTAAAGGTCTATTAGGCGGTTAAAATACAACAAATATTATTCATTTCTGAGAGACGCGCTCGCGATCCGTCCCTACGCTGGCTAGTTCAAAGCGGGAGTGAGTGTCTATATTTCACAAATGGCGGACGGAAGCCACATCTATGGTTAGTGCGGAAAGGGAGACGGGTATAAAAGGAGTGTGTTTCCGTGTCAAAAATACAGTTTCCACTTCGGCGCAACCATTCCCCCCGGCTTGAAGGGTTACCTTCGAAACGACAAATGCGAAACAAATCTAAAGTCTAATCTAAATCTAGGTTTGGGAAATAACAACTAAAATATAAACATAGATTGGAACTCGTGCCTACTGCTGGCTAGGCAGAGGGCAGAGGCGAACAACCGGGCGCAGATACGATCCGGTTGCAGTTTTAACCCGTACAACACGAGTTATCCCGCGGGCATCGGGAAAAATTTCCTCTACTACTCCTAGAGGCCAATGTAAAGGAGGCGCATTCTCAGTCATAAGGACTACCACCGTACCTACAGTAATTGGGTTGGATGGAGTATTCCATTTTTGACGTGACTGCAGCGTGTGCAAATAATCGGTTCTCCAACGATTCCAAAACGATTGGACCATCTTATCTAAAAGAGCGTGACGAGTTAGGAGGTGTATTCTATCGTCATCAACATCTATTGCGGGCAAATATTTTAAAGGAGTCATATTTAAGAAGTGAGCTGGCGTCAGCGCTAACGGCTCTGACGGATCGCTAGATAGAGTCCGACACAGCGGACGCGTGTTCATCACCGCCTCTACTTGCGCGAGTACGGTACTCAACTCCTCGAACGAGAGAATCTGTTCGCCTATGACGCGAAACAGATGCGACTTAAGGCTTTTAATATTCGCTTCCCAATTACCACCAAAATGACTAGCTGCAGGCGTGTTAAAGTACCATTCAATGCGATTTTCGGCTAAGATGTGAGCGAATTCACTTTGGTAGTACTTAGACCGTAAGAATGTGTGCAATTCCGAAATACTACGTCGGGCCCCTACATAGTTTGTACCGTTGTCCGAATACATGCGCTTAACCGGACCCCGACGCGACAAAAACGTTTAAAAGCGGACATAAAATTTGGCGTACTTAAATCACCGGTCAACTCTATATGAACCGCGCGAGTTGTCATACAAATGAACAAACAAACATAAGCTTTCGTGGAGCGAATGCCACGACCACGAGCAATGGTGACCTTGAAAGGCCCAGCAAAGTCTGTGCCGGTGTGTACGAAAGGTTTTGCGGATTGAACAACACGACAAGAGCGATGATCGGCCATTTCAGGCGCGATAAAACGCGGGCGGAGTTTAAAACAAGGTACACATCTGTGTACTCTAGCGCGAATCAAATTACGAGCGGAAATTATCCAGTATTTCTGTCTCAAAATAGACATTAACAAATCGGGACCAGCGTGACAATTCACCTTGTGATGATAATCTACTAACAAATCTAATACGTGGTCCTTACGCGGGAGAATTACTGGGTGCCTTTGTTCAAATCCTAAACCTGAATTTCTCAAACGACCACCTACTCGAATGAGTCCATCTTCCAAAAATGGTTTCAAGTGTCGGAAAGAACGACTACAAGGTTTGTTAAATTCTAAATTTTTAAATTCAGAAGCAAAATAACACTTCTGCAATTCGCGAAGTATGATCAATTCAGCCTTATCTAAATCAGCGGCGGTTATATGACCGCGTGTAGATAAAATTCTCAAAAATCGGCCTACATAAACAACACAACGCAACAGTCTCGACCAAGACGAGACGCGATTAGCCAACAACAAAACCAGGGACTCCTCACGCGGGACCGACACCACAAGCGAGTGCTTCTTTTCCTCGGGTGGTTCGGAAACCGTAGTGGGATTGAATTGACTAACTGGCCACTTATCTAACGCGGCATGAATCCAGGACGGTCCACTAAACCATAACGGGTGATCTAATATTTGCGAAGGAAGCAGTCCACGAGAGAGACAATCGGCTGGGTTGTCGGTGCCAGCAACGTGAAAGAGATTTTTTGGCGCTAATTCCGATTGAATTTTTGCCACTCTATTAGCGACGAAGGTGTCCCAACGATGGGGCGAAGAGTGGGCCCAACACAAAGCGACTGTTGAGTCCGAAAAAGCTAAAATTCTATTAATATTAATGCGACTACTACAAGCATTGGCGATAGAGGTGATCAATCTAACCAACAATAGTAAAGCGCATAGCTCGAGGCGTGCCAGAGAGACGACCTTACGGGGAGAGACCTTCGATTTCGCGCTTATAAGGCTAATTGAAACCTTACCTACATTCGAGACATGAAAATAGACTACTCCTCCATACGCCCTCTCACTAGCGTCCGCGAAGCCTACTACCGTAACAACACTATGTTGCGATATACCTACATGACGCGGAATTTGTACTTGGTCAAGCACAGAGAGTTCTTTTCTAAAGCGAGCCCACAACTTAGCAATGTTGTCGGGCGCGGTGTCGTCCCAATCACAATTCGAAAGCCAAAGCTCTTTTATAAGTAGTTTGGCGTACAGAACGACAGGAGCTACGAATCCCATTACGTCCCATATCCGTGCCACACACGACAGGATAATGCGTTTAGTACAAGTTTGCGGGGTCGAACTACCTTTCAAACTAAACGTATCAGATGCGGGCGACCAGCTTAAACCAAGCACCTTGTGCGTATCACTTTCATCGAACTCCTTAACCGAAGACAATCGGTGCGACGGTGGAATCGACTCTAACGCTGTTTGCGAGTTGCTCGTCCATTTCACGAGATCAAATTGACCCGCCTTCATGAGACTTATAACTTGAGCGGCCGTCTCGACAGCCTCGGCCTCGCTATCTACACTATACACGAAGTCGTCCATGTATAAGCCAGTCTCAATGGTGGCTCTCGCTTTAGGAAATGCATCGCCCTCGTCAGCGGCCAACTGCTTGACGGTGCGAAGTGCGTGAAAAGGGCTAGATTTAAGCCCGAAGCAAACACGATTAAACTCGTAAACCATTAAAGGTTCTTGCGGTGAAAATCTATACAAAAATCGTTGAAACCTACGATCGGGTTCGCGCACTTCAAGGCACAAAAACATTTGTCGAATATCTGCAGAGAGTGCCACAGCGAATAAACGAAAATTTACAATTATGTCAAATAAATTACCTTGAAGATTTTGACCACAATACAAAATGTCATTAAGCGACACGGAAGTGCTAGTCTTAGCACTGCCATCTAGAACTACGCGGAGTTTAGTAGTAAGCTTATCTTCTCTAATAACTCCGTGGTGCGGGATAACGTACGAAGGCTGGGTCTCGTCAGTGTCCGCAGGCGCAGGTGAGATGTAACCTTTATCTAAATATTCGTTGACAACCTCATCATAGGCTTGCTTTAACTTTGGAGACGCCTGCATCTTTCGTTCTAAACAAAGAAAGCGTCTTTCAGCGGATGCACGGGAGTCGCCGAGCGAAAAAATATCTCCCTTGAAAGGGAGCGCGACAACATAACGACCCTGCTCATCGCGAGTAGTCGTGCGACAATAAATCTCCTCAGCCATCTTGTCATCAGGGCTTAGGATTGGTGGGACATTGACCTCCTCAATCTCCCAAAACTTGCGGATGGTAGACTCCAGTGGCGGCTCGACGGTGCAACAGAACGAGGCAGTCGAGTGACTAAAACTATCCATAGAAGCGGGTGCAGAACCAATTATAACAAAACCCAGAACTGTTTCCAGGGCGTGCGGAGCGGGGTACGTCGGACCCCCTTGAACCTTACGTGATAACTGGAGGTGCGGGAGAATTGAAGCGCCGATCAATATATCGACGACTCCAGGAACAGCGTAAGTCTCATCAGCTAAAGGTAAGTCTTTAAATTTCGTTAATAAAGACGTGTCAACTGGGACGGTAGGCAACTGTTCAGTTATTTTATCCGTAACGAACGAATCCATGTCAAACCAAATTTTATTATTAAAACGAGATCCAAACCTCGTTTTAACTGTGCCATGAACAGCTGACCGTAAACCTCCAAAACCCGTCACCACTGAGTAGGTTGAACGCCTATCAACATTGAAACCAAGACGTTGACAACAATCTTGAGTAATAAAATTACTTTGCGAAGCGCCATCTAATAGCGCTCGAACAATGTGCGGTTTACCTAATGCATCAACAATAACCACGCGAGCGGTCGCAAGACAAACCGTAGTGAGGGCAGCACTAGCGGAGAACGAACACAAGGTGACGTCATTCGTAGCGGTCCCCGGGCAGGCCGGAGCGCGTGCGAGCTCGGGCTGCGGCTGCGGCGCAGGCTGCCGCGCGTCACCGCTCGACGAACCAACTGTGCTCACCTTGGATGCGGCATTACTATTTTCAAAATGAAGCAAAGTGTGGTGTCTCGCTTGACATTTGCGACAACCATTTCCACTATTACATAAACCCACGCGGTGTTTAGTACCGAGACAATTAAAACAAAGATTATTAGCGCGAACAAATTTATAACGATCACTAGGCGACAATTTTAGGAAACCAGGACACTTGTACAGTTGCGAGTGATGAGTACTACACAAAGAGCAAACAGGTGATTGTACACGTGCTGGTGCGGTATTAACATAAGTATGGGTTGACCTCAGTGACCTCGATGACGCATCTATTTTGCGCGCGGGACTAACAACTGTCTTCGCGCCTTCATGTTTCGATGAAGAGCGTTGTAATATTTTTATATGCTCGCGAACAAAACCTTCTAAGTCTTCGAACTTAGGAATTTTATTGCCGCGATGATCCGACTCAAACAAACGAATGGTTTCGGAATCTAATTTCCTTAAACCCATATACAAAAATACGAAGTCGCAGAGGTCATCAATCTTTAGGTTCTTTACAGCGCGAACAGCTGACGCGAAAGTGTCTAGAAATTTCTCTAAGTTTTGATCGTTACATGCCGTAATAGATTTCAAATCAAACATCTGATCCAAATAGGCGTTAGCTACCGATCTTTTATCCTCATACTTAGCTTTCAAAGTATTTAAAATTAAATTATAATTCCCGGCACTAAACGTAATTCCAGCGCAAACGGTTATAGCTTTACCAGTCAATTTTTCAACAAGATAATGCAATTTTTCGTGATCTGTCAACGAATCGTTCTTATCTATTGTATTCTCAAAACTATCTATAAATCGACACCAATTGCGAATGTTACCATCAAATTCGGGTATTTGAATTGGTGGCAACTTAGGTCGGTCGCGAGTGGGGTTGGGTCGGTCAGACGGCTTCTCCAAACTCCTCGCGACGCGCTTGATACGACAATACAAATCGTCAAACGACGACAAGGCTTGATAACTCACTGAGTAATCGGGATCCAAATTCAACTCTAAAACGTTGATGTCATGCACTAAGGTTTCGAAATCCGCGCGTAGACTATCTAAGTTTTCTATAGAACACAAGAACGAATCTCTGATGACCAAATCAGAGGTTTTAAGTGCACTATCATAAATCGATTGTACGCGAGAGTAAATCATTTCTTTTTTAGCGTATAAAAGTTTCAATTGAACCTTACCGGTCTTATCAACCTTTGGGGACATGTTTACAATTAAATCTCAAACTAAAGTGCGGTAAACAATAAATATGAAATGACTTAATCCTAGCGGTACAGAGCAGCGAGGCGGCGCGAGCGTTAACTATGTAGGTAGGTAGGTGCTTACAACTGTGAATGCACGCTTGAACAAACGCGCATAGCAACAAGGTCGTACCTACGCGATGGTCGCTGTCTAGATTCAACTATTATTTCCGAGATTAAGTATTGCGTAATATCTATTCAAATTAAAATACTTTCGTATGAATTGGGATGAGATGCGAGCGAGGTAGGCACAGCCACGTGTCTACCCACGCAGGTACTAGGCAAATACGACGCGAGCCGAGAACAACGTAATTGAAAAAAACAAAACAAAGCCAAATGCGTTAGGTATTACACTGTGCCTATGCACTAGGGTGTCTGAGTATACCTAAGATCTAAGCCTAAATGTCTGGATGCGGGGTTTTCTACTAAAATAACCAGGCACTTAGGTGCGATGCGAAAATTGCGAACTACTATTAAGTGTTGATATGATACCTAACCTATTTATGTATTAGGTAGGTACAATGCGAGCCAGCGGCGAACGGACAACAAATTCTAAGCCTAAGTGTCTGGATGCGGGGTTTTCTACTAAAATAACCAGGCACTTAGGTGCGGTGCGCTCATTCCCATTAGAATAATAACAAAATACGAACTACGGCTAAGAATCCGGCTCGATCCGGACCAAAAATGGTGGCGCTTGGGCCAACGTGCGCGAGTGGACTGTATTGCGGAGAAGCAGATAACTGTTCTATTGACACTTTACACACAAAACAAGACAGGTGGCCGGGCTGCCGCGGATTCGATCCAGGCAGTGAATGCAGCCCGAGAAATTAGGAGAGGATGCACTAACCTTCACGACTCACGTGTTTTTCATCGCAGCCGGTACACGGATCTTCTCTTCCTTGCTCAGGAGCTGCCGTCAGCGTCACTAGATCCCTTGAGGAACACACGAGAGGCACCATCCGATCGGTAAAGGTCTATTAGGCGGTTAAAATACAACAAATATTATTCATTTCTGAGAGACGCGCTCGCGATCCGTCCCTACGCTGGCTAGTTCAAAGCGGGAGTGAGTGTCTATATTTCACAAATGGCGGACGGAAGCCACATCTATGGTTAGTGCGGAAAGGGAGACGGGTATAAAAGGAGTGTGTTTCCGTGTCAAAAATACAGTTTCCACTTCGGCGCAACCAATATTATTGGACATAAACCTTTTATTATTATATCTAAGTTCTAACATTTGCCAACATTTCATATAATTGTGTTCTGCGATAGGAACATGTCTTATTAGCTGCTCTGCTTCACCGGACAATTGAGTTTTTAAATAATGCAGACGTTGAACGTCGTCTAACTTTGTATTCTTGTGAACTAGCGATACGAACAAATCTCTAAATGATGACCACTGCGCGTAATCACCACTAAAAATTGGCAAAACAATTCTGGGCAATTTCACTAAACTATCAGGTGCATCAGAGCTAGCTGCTTTTACAGATGGAACAAGAACAGACTTTAATTTGGACAAAGAATCCTTAAGTATAACCTTATAAGTAAGATAAGTCTCGTAGAGCGTTTCATATACATCTTCTTCTTTAAAATACTTAGCAAGCTCTTCACTTCCATTTTCAGCTATAATACTCTCATGCTTCAATGTAAAACTTTTGAACTGCGTTTCTAAAGTATTTAGCCGCGCCTCAATGTAATGTTGGGAAATTCTATCTCTTGGAGACTTCTTAAAATTCGATAATCCTTTTTCTACCTGTCTTTTGAGTTCTCCTAACACTCTAATATCTTTTTCCATTCTTATGTTTTTCTTGCAAGAAGTAATAAGTTCTAAGTGTAGGGACGACAAATTTTTGAAAGTGTCGAAAAATCTAAATTTTTTCTAAGTTTCGTGTAGATGGAATTTTTCTAAGTGTTTGGCTAAACGTATGTCGATTTGAAATTGGGCATAGGTTCCCCGTCTTGTCGTTTTTCTTAAGATTATTCTAAGTCCCAATTCTTCGCAATTTATTCTATGTCCAAATCTTTTCCAATTCTTCTAAGTCCATGCATTTACTTTAACTTTGAAACTTTAAACAATAACACAGATAAAGTACTCACAGTTTGTCCAGTTATCACAGGTTAACACATAACTCGCTCACGCTAGGGGCCGTTTGCTCTGTCTGGTATTTCGCCTTACGCCATCCAACTCATTGGCTAACAGCTCCGGGATCCTTCCTTCCGTCGCGGCAGTGTTGTCAGGTGTTCAAATCCGAAAGCTAGCGATCAGCAATCTTCATACCACTAGCGCCGCAGCGGCGAATAGTATCAATGACGTAGTCGAGTTAAACCTAAAATGCCTCCGGCTCTGGAGGACCATGTACGATCTCGTACTAAAATACCTTAATTACTTAGGCAAGCAGGAATCAAACACAATCTTGAGTTGAGACATTTTATTTAAATCTTTCTAGCTATTTATACACTTCGGTGCAACGAAACCATACCGCGATTTAGGCGATCGTACAACGCCATCTATCGAGCGTGCATACAACTTTACAAATAAGTAATTCGTCTCAGTATGGTTAGAATCAAGACATTGAACACTAGTAATCGAATTTTACGGAAATAAAAACGCATTGTTAGTGACGAGGTACTCTACCGATTGGTATAGAAAAATCTAGAATCGTCAACACAAAGTCACAACCTACCTACGTACTCTTTTACAAAAAGAATAGGTAAATATCGAGAATGAACTCGAAGGTCAGCGACGGCGGCAAACTTCAAAAGAGTAGGTAGGTAGTTATCGCTCGCGTATTTTCTAGATGATTCGACCCTCCTAATTGAGAGGTATAGATACACGCTCGCATAGCGACACCATTCATTCTGTGTTTGAGACCGATAGCGAATACAGCGAGCTTAAGCGACCGAAGAGGATTCTACCTGCGACCTGAGCAACGACTGTGGACTACTGTGAACTACTGAGCGACCGGAACTGTTGAAGAGTACTGTGTGTACTAGTGATTTCATTGTCTAGTTTGTGGTGAGCTAATAAATCTCTTCGTTGAGTAAACAGCATTTAATTGTACCCCGTGCACGTAACAATATTAAAAAAATAAACTAGGCTAACTAACTGGTTCGATTTCAGTTTTTAGTATTTAAAATGAGTTTATAAGCAGAAAAATATTAGTATTAAAGCTATCGGGATATTTACCATGTTGTATTGTTCTGAGTGTCCGATATTTCGGCGCTGTTGCAAGCACCATGATCACGGAAGAACTGGAGTAGTGGCGGTGAACAGTGAAAAGTTTTTTAGGAGTAAATATATCGATCTACCCTCTTTCGAGTTCTTTTGCTACGCGTATCTGCACTACCACTGGTTTCACTCTCACTACAATCTCGAACCCGATCTCGATCACGTTCACGACACACGATGCTTACTGTATCCACTCGCGATTTTGTTGTGGCTTGTCCCGGTTGTTTTTGCAAAAACGGACCAATGGATGCCAGACATTCGACAGTTGAAACCTATCCTCACGATTGAAATTTTTATACTTTTTTTTATCTCAATCGCTTCCCTAACGAATCTTGGTATTCCAATCTCATCGGAGATTATGAATTTGTGCCGTTTGGAGTCAAAACTTTGGAGTCATGGGGTCCGAGCGCTCGCAATCTCTTCCGTGAGATTGCGAAGCGTATGGTCGAAGCTTCTTGTTACCAGAAGGCTGGCCTTTCCTTAGGTCAGAGATTATTCTCTGCACTACTACAACGTGGCAATGCTGCCAGTCTTCTGGGAACGCTACCACAAGAGGCATGCGATGCGGTGGAATTCCACGACGTATTTTAATTATTCTTAACTATAAGTTGTATAGTAGTTTTTTTAGTTTTATTGTATCTAATTTATGAATATCTTACTATGTTTACTTAGCTACAACAAATAAAATCTATCTTGGTAAAAATTAATTAAATTATTCTCATTCTAAGTAATCTTGGTAAATAGTGGCGTTCTGTTATATACTCGTATTGTAAATAGTGAAAATATTAATAAACTGACATTTTAAAATAAAACATTAAAAAGACACATCAATATTGTGTACGTTTAGTTAAGTGCCTAACCAAATGGAATACAATGTAATTGTAAGAAGGCATATCACTAATGGGTTGTGGACTTGTGAAGTTTAAAGGATAGTCATAAACTCATAACATAAACTCACGCCTATATCCCCGAAGGGGTAAGCAGAGGTGCTAGCACCCACATTTCGACAGTTTAGGTCCCAATGTAATAGGTGGCGAGCCTATTACCATTAACCGGGCATTTATAAACCTGTGATAAATACACACATAACTTCGAAAAGCATCGAAAGGTCAATGGTGTGCGCCATAGTAAAACCTGGGATCGAACCAGAGACCTCGTCTCAGCAGTCCATTACCCATACCACTAGGCTACCGCGGTTTTTTAAAGGACAGTCGCTTTACGGAAAATATCGAAATTAAACATGTCGGCCAAATTTTCACTTCTGTTGGCACTCATGGAGTGCCACTGTTCTTTTTTCAGATCGAAGGTGACATTTCAAAGAAGTACAAAGGCAGGCCGGTGAACATTATAGGGGGTGTGAAGTTTTTGTAAAGAAGATGTTTATAAATTTGTATATAAATTTATTGTTAACTATAAAAATATGTAAATGGTACATTTTATACAACAGTATATGAAATGGTTTTATTGTGCCCTTTTCTTCTACACTGACGGCACAGAAACTCTGTGCTTACAGGGTCGGCAGCGCGAGTGTGACTCCTCTGGTGTTACACACGTCCATAGGCCACGGTGACCACTTTCTATCAAGTGGGCCGTGTGCTTGTCTGCCACCTTAGTATAAAAAAATTAATTAAACTTCATGCACACATGTACACAGGCGGACTTAATGCCACAGGTATTCTCTACCAGTCAACCTTATACTTGCTGCAGAGAATGTTCACGCTTATTACCATACGGGGTAAGCAGAGACAAGAGACATAACCATCTGCTTCTATCCTCAGATACCTAACGAGTTCCTCTACTATTGTCATTAAATTTTTCATGTAATTCGGTGTGGACTGCTTCAACATACATACTTATCCCTGAAAGGTTAGTCAGAGGTGAATTAACACCCACATTTCACCAATCATTGTATTCGGTCCCACGTAATAGGGGGTGAGCCTTTTGCCGTATTCCGGGCACTATTTTTGACTCGAGCCATGCATCTGAGGCTGAGTATGGGCTGTATATATCTGTCTGATGTTAAACATCCCTATCCCTTAGTCGCCTTGTACGACACCCCATGGGAAGAGATGGGGTGGCCCTAATTCTACTCCGCCGGAAACCACGTGGCAACGGTTTTGACGTTTAGTAAAAAGTAACTAATTTGACTTGTCAGTCAAATACCCAATTTAACTCGGACTCCGGGGATAAAGGAGTGATTATAGGTATCCTGATCCTATTATAGGTACATAATAGGATCACGGGTACTACTGACCTCCCCCTTTTCTAAAACTTCCCCGATTTGGTCCAAGTATGTGCGCCTAGGTTCACATCCCCTTCTGATGGCACCACCCACACTCGCCTCATACCTACACCTGTTTCGTTAGTCTTCTTTCATTCATTCTCTCAACATGACCAAACAATCTCAACATTCCTCTCAATTCTCATCACTACCTACATACTCTATCACTCCATATCGCTCTCTTATCATGCTATTTCTTATTCTATCTCTCAGAAAAATAAATAGACTTTATATGATATGACCATATAATATAATTCTACTTCTACCCTATTTTGGCAGTTAAAAAATAAAATATACAAACAATTTAATATTGACTTTATTATTCAAAAACTATTTATCATATAATTCTACTAAAATCGCAGATATCCTCCTGTCGGGGTCTACCCACCAGTCCAGAAGACATATTATTAATTAACCGTATACGAACCCGGGTAGTAATAATAATATGGGTAATAATAATAGGGGTAATAATAGTATGGGTAGGTGTAGTAACAGCCTGATGATGTCCCGCACCTGGCCGCATGGTGTCCCTTTCGCAGATTCCGTGAAAAGTGACGCCTCCTATATGCGTCACAGGTCAAGAATAATGCCATAACTAGTAATAACATTATAAAATAACGTTGAAATGGTATCTGCAACAAAATATATCAGGTCATTACATATGAAATAGCCGTTTGAAGAAATTGGAGTAAAACCCAATTTTCAGTAGGTACTAACATTTTTGCATTTTTTTAGGAATGGCAAATGCAAATTTTATGATTTTTTTTTTGTGTATGAATGAGACGACATTAAGCTAAAGAACACTTTTATTACATTTTTGAAAAGTTACAGCTGTAAAAAAGTAATACGAAATTTATCATCAAAATAGATAGCATTTAGGAAGGCATCATATGACAATGGTGACACTCAGCTTGATGGCCTCATCATAGATATGCTTTTTCACGCCCCGCTTAAAGGACCCGGGACTGTAGGAAGAAGGAAACACGTGAGCTGGTAATGAATTCCAGGCCTTAAAGGTGCGACAAAGGAAAGTGTCACCGACACGATTGGTTCTTGATCGGATATTCTGCACCGCGTGCGGTAGACATCTAAGCCCTGCACGTGTTGTCCTGTGTAGGAAAGGGGAGGAGTGTGGGACAAATTGGAAGACATCAGGCTTTTCTGGGAAGAATGTTTTAAATGTAATCAGGGAAGAAAGTTTTAAATCAGGGAAGAATGAATATTGAATGAGGTATTTAACTAACACAGATAAAGTAAGAAGGGATTGTAACTAACCCTAAAGCAAAGTAGTTTATAGCAATATAGGCCTCTTTCCTATGTTGCTTTAAAAAAAGAAATTATTATTATCAATCTAGTGAGATATGCCCTAGAGCGGCACCATTGTCATATACGCCTTTTTGGCCATACATTCGTCATTCTATTTTACAATGTGGCTCTGATAGAATTGCTTGAAAAACTTGACATTGACGTCGCGCCATTAATAATTTTATAGACATTTACTTGACATTGGCTAAATTGGGTATTTGACGGACTAGTCAAATTAGTTACTTTTTACTAAATGTCAAAACGGTAAGTTATAAGAGAATTTGTATGAAATAAATTATTGTAACTTAATAATATTTAAAGTCCAGTCATTTACTATTATAGGTTGGTGGATGATTAAAAATAAATAAACACAATAAAATAATAACCGACGCAACTTCTACCGCTCTTTTACCATTATTAATTTAATAAGCTCAGTTAAATAATTAATTGTAACTACAGGAAAATACTCAATTGCGACGTTTCACTGCAGAAGTTCCAGGTTTTACCATGGCACACACCAATGACTTTTCAATGCTTTTCGAAATTATGTGTGTATTTATCGCAGGTTTATAAGTGCCCGGTTAATGGCAATAGGCTCGCCACCTAACACATTGGGACCTAAACATAAACTGGCGAAATGTGGGTGCTAGTACCTCTGCCTACCCCTTCGGGAATATAGACGTGAGTTTATGTAATCATAAAGATTATTATTCATTTGTTAACTTGTAGAATCTTTAATCCGACTATCATCTCGTTAGTTAAATACATATATTTACACAATTGAACTAATAAATAACTTAATTTAATTGGTAAAAATATGTATATGTAAAATGTTATGTATATGTAAAATTAAATAACTCACATCTTTTTTAATACTTTTTACTAATTAAAAAATACTTACCCCCATGACGACTAGTGTACCTAATACAATATGTGAATGCATTATCGCACCGTCTATCCCCTGTTTTATATGCAATTAGCGTGATGCTGTACGAATTATAATTGATAATTTACTTACAACATTTTGATAATAAGAGTTCACGCACGGCAAATAAATTAATGTTCAATTTAGACCGTTTTACCTTTCTCGGTTCCGACTGATTATAATTAATTAATAAAAAAAACTAGGAGGTAGTGTAATATTTTGGCACTACCCAATGATACTACTGGTAGTGTCAAAGGTAATAATCTGTCCCATTGACACTACTGGTAGTGTCGTTAGGATCATTGGGTGGTATCACTGGGCCGTCACCATATTTATATTTTTGCATTAGATGTAGGTTATACGTGCATTTAAACTACATATAGACTATAACACTCCACAATTTATGTTTAATTTATTTAAATCGCAAAAGATAAAGAAGTTATATACAAAAGTAAAGAACAGCAGATTTTTGTCCATCTTTTGGACTTTTCAAAAGCGTTCGATAGTCTGCATTAATCTTGTTGGTTGAAATGGAAAGAATGGACATATACTATAAATATATACAATGTGTGACGTAGTTACATAATTGTTATTTAAATATTTTTGTATTGTTCTCATCAGAATCATTGTTGATATTTTAGTATTATTATAAATAAAATGCTTAATATTATTAATCGTTTCTTTTTCTTTTTAGAAGGACATGTTGGAGTAGAGTTATTACATAATATATAAGGTGTATACTAATGTACTCTGGGCATTATTAAACCTATAATCAAACCGTGAACATCTCTCTTTTATTTACCATTGCACCAACCTCACAGGAGTCTAACTCTCTATCCATTTAGGAATTACCTAATAAAATAGGACACAGAGAGTGAAAATAAGGAATGAGTTGAGCGATGAGGTATCCGTCATAACTGGCGTTCCACAAGGAAGTAGTTTAGGTCCCACACTGTTCCAACTTTTTGTAAATAATCTCTGTACTATACCTCTTGCAGCGTTTTACCTACGCAGATTATGGCGCACTTGTTGTGTGACTTGGCAGATAGTAAAGGACTTGGAAAGCTGACATGCAAATAATGATCTTGCTCTCTAAGAATTTACTTACAATGAACCTTAATAAAACTCTTTGACCCTTTCTCTCTACCAAAACCCAATACACGACTCCACCTTACTACGCCATAAAAGCACATACATGCTCCTTAGGTATAAATTGCGGTTGTAAGCTTGTAGATGTATGAAGTTTTATAAAACATAATTTAACATAACGAACTCACACCTATATCCCCAAAGAGGTAGGCAGAGGTGCTAGCACCTACATTTCGCCAGTTTAATTTTAGGTACCAATGTAATAGGTGGCGAGCCTATTGCCATTAACCGGGCACTTATAAACCTGCGATAAATACACACATAACTTCGGAATGCATCGAAAAGTCATTGGTGTGTGCCATGGTAAAACCTGGGATCGAACCCGAGACCTCGTTTTAGCAGTCTAGCACTAGGCTACAGCGATTTTGCACTTTTATAATCTAAAATAACATAACATAAACTCTCGCCTATATCCCCGAAGGGGTAGGCAGAGGTGCTAGCACCCACATTTCGCCAGTTTATGTTTAGGTTCCAATGTAATGGGTGGCGAGCCTATTGCCATTAACCGGGCACTTATAAACCTACGATAAATACACACATAACTTCGAAAAGCATCGAAAAGTCATTGGTGTGTGCCATTGTGAAACCTGGGATCGAACCCGAGACCTCGTCTCAGCAGTCCATTACCCATAACACTAGGCTACCGCGATTTTGCAGTTTTATAATGTATGTATATAAAAATCAATTGCTGTTCGTTATTCTCGCTGAAACTCGAGAACGGCTGAACGGATTTATCTTATCTTGGTCTTGAAATGTTCGTGGAGGTCTAGGAAAGGTTTAAAAGGTGAGAAAAATTCGAATATTTGCCGGGAACTGACATCGACGTGTGTGGAGCCGCGGGCAAAAGCTAGTGGTAAATAAAATTTATTTTACTTAAGAAATAATTCCGTCCTCTAATGAAAAAGCCGTTTTATTAATTTGAGGGTTTAGAGGACGACTCTGATAAAAGCGAAACACTACTAATTTTGATTGTAGGATTTAGGACACGACGGTCCAATTGAGCAGTCCGACTGGGAAAGTACCTCCCTCCGCTCTACAAATAATTTTTTACAGTGTGTTAGTTTAATACATAAATATAAAACAATTTAAAATATAAAAAGCTTATTCGAAGTGGTCTCCATTGGCTGCAACACAGTCCTTTAAACGTTGAGGCCAGTTATCAATAGAAGCACGCACTCTTTCCATGGGAAAATTCTTCACTGCCAATCGTATGGATTGTTTTAGGGACTCCAAATTATCATGGCGTTTAGAGCAAGCCATACTCTCTAAAACTGACCATAAATCATAATCCAGCGGATTAAGATCGGGACTAGACGACGGCCAGTCATCAGCTCTGATGAAGTCCGAAACGTTCACTTCCAACCAAGACTGCGTGGACCGAGCTTTATGACCCGGCGCTGAGTCTTGTTGGAAGGACCATACTTGGTTATTGAACATGGTGTTGTTAAGGGGTTTAACTACCTTCTCAAGAATGGTATCTTGATACACTTGTGTTTTGATACCTTTTTCACAAAAATATGGCTCAGTCACTCCTTCATAGCTAACACCCCACCAAACCATCACTGAAGTCGGATAATGCCCATGTTGCACTCTGTCGACTAATTGGGAAGCTTCCTTAGAGCTTTGAGCATAAATACGGTCATTTTGTTTGTTAAAATGTTGCTCGATTGTAAAGATTTTCTCATCCGTAAACAAAATTTTTCTGTGACCTCCCTTTGCATACCGCATCAGTAGTTGCTTCGATTTTACCACCCTATTCTTTTTAAAATTATCAGTTAAAAAATGACCAGTGTGTCTCTTATAGGCTGCAAGTCCTAAGTCATCTTTTAAAATGCGTGACATGGTTCTGGGTGCTATCTTCATCTCCCGAGATAAAATCTTTTGCTTTCGGACAGGATTTTTTCGAATTCTTTCCCTTACTGCTTTGACCACCTTTTTCGTACGAACACTACGTGGACGGCCAGATCTTTATCTGTCACAAACAGAAGAGGTCTCATTGTACCTATTAATAGCCCGGTACACAAACATTTGACTAATACCAAGCGTATGGAGAGTTTTAAAAATTACATTCGGCTCCATACCAACTTTGTGTAATGCAATCACAGCGATTCGGTTTTCTTTATCATCCCACTCCATTGTAATATAGCAAAATATTGTACAATGTATTGGCGCCAAAATTAGAAAACACAATGAACAATCGTATAAAAATGACAGATTCCAAATTCAAATGTAATATCTTTCTTATTTTAATTGTAACAGTATTTATGGCCAGACTAAGTATACAGGAAGATTTGGATAGCTTTAGTGGTCAGAGGATTCCCCCTGTACAGAAAATATCGCGGGTTCGTTACCCGCCTGAACTAATTCAATAAATTTCCTATTTTTTTTATACGTCTTAGGTGGTAGGCAAGCACACGGCCCACCTGATGGAAAGTGGTTACCATGACCTATGAACGTGTGTAACACCAATGGAGTCACATCCGTGCTGCCGACCCTGTAAGAACAGAGATTTTGTGCCGTCAGTGTAGAGGGCAAAGCAGGACAAGCCCTTGGTCATCCCACTGACAGCACAAAAACTCTCCAGTGAGCTCTGGCTACCCTACTCACCGCCGGGAACACAACACGAAGTTATTATAACCGTGGTATACTGTAGGGCGGAGGTACTTCCCCAGTCGGACTGCTCAATTGGGCGGAAATACCGCCGGGTCCTACCTCTTAATCGAAACAAAACAAAAGTTCAAAACGTTTATTAAGCACTATTAAAATAAGGACAATACCTTAAAATTTAACCATAAAAGTACATAAAAGGGTAGTAGTAATAAGTTGGATAGTAGTAATAGGGGTAATAATAATAGGGGTAATAGTACAAAACGGCGGAATTTTGATTCAAGGGCTCGAAGCAAATTTTTTCAACTTCGTCACTCCTTCGCTTCGGCGGTCCTGTGCACTTCACTTTCGAATGCGGATTGTCACGTCTTCTTGTAGAACACTCCCAAATGCATGTGATTAGAAGTAACGTTAAAATAAACCAGTGGGATAACATCTGTAACAAATAATACCGCGGTTATAATAACTTCGTGTTGTGTTCCCAGCGGTGAGTAGGGTGGCCAGAGCTCATTGGAGAATTTGTGCTGTCAGTGGGATGACTAAAGGCTTGTCCTGCTTTGTCCTCTACACTGCTGACGGCACAGAAACTCTGTGCTTACAGGGTCGGCAGCGCGAGTGTGGCTTCTCTGGTGTTACACACGTCCATAGGCCACGGTAACCACTTTTCATCAGGTGGGCCGTGCGCTTGTCTGCCACCTAAGTGGTATAAAAAAAAAATGTACTTTTTTGAACTATGTGCCCATAATTGTGTATAGTTTTTATTTATTTATTAAATTGTGGAACATAGGTTTTAAAGATATCTTAAAATAATAAACCTAAGCGCACTATGTTCTACAACTTACATGGCGTACAAATTAAAATTAAATGTCATTATGTAGTATTGGGACTTATGGTTAGTACATATTGCATTTTTGTATATATTGTATAGTTAGCATAGTTTTGTATAAATTTTATAAGTATTTTTACTATTAAAATTAAGTTATTTATTAGTCCAATTGTATAATATATATGTATTAAAGTTCACAGTTGTAGAACGTCTTAGAAAGTCATAGAACCATTGTTTTAAATTTAGAATCGTCTCAGTTCAATTGAAAACGAATTCCATAAACGAATAGTCCTAAAGATATTAATTACAAGATTAGGTCATACTGCTCATATTAATGAATAGATTGCTTATAATGCTCAAAACAATAAATTTTAATGTCATACTTATACAATAATAATAATAGGCCTGAATGTCAATTTAATGAATAAATAATGAATTAATATCAATAAAATCATTAAAATTTCTCGTTTAGATACTCATTGATCGAATAATATGCTTTTTCTAATAATAATGTGAACAATTTATTTTTAAAGTCTTGTTAAATGTCAACGGAACTTATAGATTTAGGCAGTTTGTTATAGATTGTACGTGCCATGCAGAAGACACTGCAAACGTGCGAAAAATGCCCACGGATACCTTCCGCCGGAGCCGGTGCTGGTGGGAGAAGTTATGTTGGACTCGAACCGACTAAAACGCAGGGCGCCTATGGATCGTTTTTGGTTGCTGAAGGTGAGGTTGACAAGAATATCCCTCGCTCCCCGTCCTAACCAGGACCATCTCTCTCGATCTGGTTGCGATTTGTCCTCTTGAGTTGCGGAACTCTAAAAAGATAACATGCTTGGAGAGGTGGCGACGCTATCAAAGAATAGATAATAGTACTAGGTATTTGACGGTATTTCCCAAACGCCGTGTTGAAACTTTTCTAGATGGATTTTCTGTGCCCAAACAGGGCTTCATGTTGAAACCCATATTATAACTTTGACTTTGACTTTGACTTTGACTTTGACTTTGACTTTGACTTTGACTTTGACTTTGACTTTGACTTTGACTTTGACTTTGACTTTGACTTTGACTTTGACTTTGACTTTGACTTTGACTTGACTTCGACTTCGACTTCGACTTCGACTTCGACTTCGACTTCGACTTCGACTTCGACTTCGACTTCGACTTCGACTTCGACTTCGACTTCGACTTCGACTTCGACTTCGACTTCGACTTCGACTTCGACTTCGACTTCGACTTCGACTTTGACTTTGACTTTGACTTTGACTTTGACTTTGACTTTGACTTTGACTTTGACTTTGACTGTGACTTTGACTTTGATTTTGGACCGGATTGAGGGCAGCCCAAAGTCGTTTTACTTAGAATACGTATTATACGTTAAAAATATAGCATGGGGGCTGAGCCGCAGGCAGCAGATAGAATCGAATAAAAAAACCATACATATATTTACGACATAAATATATTTCCAAACAATTTTTTTGCGGTTCATATCTCATTTGTACGGTAAATTTTTCCACCAGGGAGCTTTACTAGCCGTTGTGGTCGGCCGTGGCGATGATGATGATGTGGGCTCCATATAGAAATATATATATGGATAATTGTGGAAATAGTTGTCATGATAGTAAGCATCATAGTTAGAGAAGGGGTACTTGTGCGGCCAGTACACAACGCAATTCAAGTATATTTTTTTCCTGAAGTCTGCAGGTATTGGCATCGACTGACTGTTGGGTAGACACGGTGGTAGTTCACTTTCCTCGGCTATAACGCAGTTTAGTAATACAGTACAGTATGTTATTATCGTGTATGGTAGCCATGACATCTGAAATAAGATAACAATTCAATCCGGTTTAATTCGATTTGAGAATATTTAAGACCGCGGTAGCCTAGTCGTTTGGGTAATGGACTGCTGAGACGAGGTCTCGGGTTCGATCCCGTTTTACCATGACACACACCAATGACTTTTCGATGCTTTTCGAAGTTATGTGTGTATTTATCGCAGGTTTATAAGTGCCCGGTTAATGGCAATATCCTCGTCACCTATTATATTGCGACCTAAACATAAAGTGCGAAATGTGGGTGCTAGCACCTCTGCCTACCCCTTCGGGGAATATAGGCGTGAGTTTATGTTATGTTATGAGAATATGTTTAAAAATCTCATCTGCTTTTTACCATCGTAACAACCTATGGAAGTAAAAACTTTTATACTTTTGCGTTTTTATTATATTAATAACTGTTCCTCCCTCATGGATGTCAGTAAACGCGACTAAACATGGCCTATGTCCATACTTCATCACAATCGGTTAAGTGGTTTAAGCGTAAAAGCTTAACAGACGGACAAAGTTTTTTTTCGTACTTTTATAATAGAATAGGTCGTTACATATGAAGTTGCCTTTTTTTAAGAAATTGGAGGAAACCCAATTTTCAGTACTAACATTCAGATTTTTTTTTAGGAATGTCAAATCCAAATTTTATGATGTTTTTGTGTATCAATGAGACAACAACAAACACTTTTATTACATTTTAAAAAGGGACAGCTGTAAAAAAGTAATACGAAATTTATCATCAAAATGGCTAGCATTTAGGAAGTACTGTTTATGAAGATCGAATTTAATTTATCAAACGGCCGAGAAAAACAAAATTTAATACAGAGTTGCAAAATCTTGAAATCTACTTTTAAACAAAATAAATATAATGGAAATAGCTATTAAATTACAGGAATAACGAACGACCGAATTTCGGCAATTTTATAGGTAAAGACCTAATATATCAACACTGGCTGTTGCCCACAGCTCCGCCCGCGTGGATGTCGGTTATCACTTTGTATTGAGTCGACGCTATTGAGCATAAAAATTTTCTAAAATAAAAGTAGCCTACGTTACGCCTTATTACATCAGTTACCTGCCAATAAAAGTCCTGACAAAATCGGTCCTGCCATTACAGAGATTAGCCGGAACAAACAGACAGATAGACAAAGTAGACTGAATATTACGCAAGAAACTTTCTTCAAAACAGAGATAATTTAATAGAATAACAATTAGCTATAAATACATTGATCGATAACGAAATCATAATGTCATTTTTTTTTAAATGTAATAATCTGCATTATACGTTCCGCCCACCGTGGACAAAATGTTCATCATGCACAATGCACAAAAATGGTTAATTCAAAGTTCTCTCCAAAATAACTCAATGTAGATGGCTTCTTAGGGGATGCCTACGTCATAATAGCTTTATGCATGCAAAGTCTCAGCCCGATCGGTTTAAAATTGACAAAGTTTCATACAAACTTCCATGCTCTATTTTATCCCCTTGGGGGTAGAATTAATCAAAATCCTTTCTTAGCGGATGCCTACGTCATAACATCTACCTGCATGCCAAATTTCAGCCCGATCCGTCTAGTGGTTTGGGCCGTGCGTTGATAGATCACTATGTCAGTCAGTCAGTCACTTTTGAGTAATACATATTTAGATAAATTGCCATTAAGTCGTCAGTCTCGGTTGCCATACGAACATATATGTTAGTCTTTCCAGTAATTGGAGCCTAAAAAGTTGGACAACTGGTCTAACTACAACACTTCGATTCATATTCATATTAATTTATTACTTGCAAATATGGGTTACATAAGATGTTATTATAGGTTAAATAGTGTCACCATATTTCACCTTAATAGGCATGCAATTCTTATAATTCAACAAGTTTAATAATTATAATCATTAATTAATACAGATCAACACTATTTTTTAAACAAGAGTATGTCTAAGTCCGACATTTCCACATTAAGAATAATATTGACTACAGCATAATGATGTCATAACATAATATTTATACAGTCAATTTATTATAATGTCAGTTTAAATTTAGTTACTATATTCAATGTCAATCAATTTATTAAATACTACAATACTAATACATAATCAGGATAAACATGTCGATGTCGCCTGTGGGTTATGGACGTCAAACAGAAAAACGGCGACGTCACGGAAAATATCGAAATTCAGTTCTTAGTTGGACTGGAAAGTCAACATCAAATAGGTTAGGTATTTTTTTTTTATACAACATAGGTGGCAGACAAGCACACGGCTCACCTGATGGATAGTGGTTACCATGACCTAAGGACGTGTGTAAGACCAGTGGAGTCACATCCGTGCTACCGACCCTGTAAGAACAGAGATTTTGTGCCGTCAGTGTAGAGGACAAAGCAGGACAAGCCTTTGGTCATCCCACTGACAGCACAAAAACTGTCCAGTGAGCTCTGGCTACCCTACTCACCGCCGGGAACACAACACGAAGTTATTATAACCGCGGTATTCTGTAGGGCGGAGGTACTTCCCCAGTCGGACTGCTCAATTGGGCGGAAATACCGCCGTGTCCTACCCTAGGTAAAGGCTCAAAGGATGAAGATGGTATTCACGTTAAGTTCTCCAGCTAAACTAAATGGTTTGTGTAAAGGGGTTCCTATCTCTACACATATGATACCTCTTACACAAACCATTTAGCTGAGTTACTGTACACTAGTAATGATAGGAGTTACAATCTACGATCTTTCGATCACAAGTCCGGTACGACACACCTTCATATACCTGTAACATGATCGCGGTAATCATTATTGTGTAATTACGCGACTTACTGCGTTTTATGGCATAATTAACTGCATTTTGTAAGATTACTTACTGGGTTTTTGCACTTTCTCATCTTATTGTAAGTAGTTTTTAAGAAAAAACTGTTTAAGACGCAATGAACAATACTTTGCTGGTAGAAATCTTATGAAAAATTATCTTGGACTTAACTAATCACTGCTAAACAGAAAGATGTACCTCATACTAGTTGTACTTCAAGGTACATTGAAGTTAATTTTGAGGAAGGCCTTGATTCTGCTAAAGAACGGACACTGTCATACACGGACACTGCTAATAAATCCACTTAATTTTATACTTTCAAGAAATGTAGTTAAATTGAATGAAACTTTAAACGATTTAGTATGTTAACTATTCAGATCAATTAAGATCGGGACGCGCTATAAGGGAAAGAACGTGAGTTCGAATTTCGCCTGAACCGATTAAATTTTTATATATCTTAAGTAAAATGTAGTTAAAGTCCATAATTAAAAGGCTGTTTTTATACCACTTGGGTGGCAGACAAGCACACGGCCCACCTGATGGAAAGTGGTTACTGTGGCCTATGGACGTTTGTAACAGCATAGGAGTCGCAGTCGCGCTGCCAACCCTGTAAGTACAGAGTTTCTGTGCCGTCAGTAGAAGACAAAGCAGGACAAGCCTTTAGTTTTCCCACTGACAGCACAAATGCTCCAGTAAGCTCTGGCTACCCTACTCACAGCTGGGAACACAACAATGAAAAAGTATAATGAAACTCTATTCATTTGAGTATAGAAATAAAATCCAAAAAATGCCTTTATTTTTCAGTGTCTGCGGTGTGACTGTGGTTTTGGTTTAGTATAATCGAGGACCTGGAGGTGTGGCGGAGATGGGTGTAACTCACGACAACTGCTCATTCCGAAATTTAGTCGTAATACGTTAGAAGAGACACATCAGTCAGAGGATTACATCAACTTATCTATCAAATGTTCCACAGTTCAAGTGCCACTGTCGTTCGCATATCGGACTTCACAATATTTATAATTTAGTCGTAAAACGTTAGAAGAGACACATCAGTCAGAGGATTACCTCAACTTATCTATCAAATGTTCCACAGTTCAAGTGCCACTGTCGTTCGCATATCGGACTTCACAATATTTATAATTTAGTCGTAAAACGTTAGAAGAGACACATCAGTCAGAGGATTACCTCAACTTATCTATCAAATGTTCCACAGTTCAAGTGCCACTGTCGTTCGCATATCGGACTTCACAATATTTATAATTTAGTCGTAAAACGTTAGAAGAGACACATCAGTCAGAGGATTACCTCAACTTATCTATCAAATGTTCCATAGTTCAAGTGCCACAGTCGTTCGCATATCGGACTTCACAATATTTATAATTTAGTCGTAAAACGTTAGAAGAGACACATCAGTCAGAGGATTACCTCAACTTATCTATCAAATGTTCCACAGTTCAAGTGCCACTGTCGTTCGCATATCGGACTTCACAATATTTATAATTTAGTCGTAAAACGTTAGAAGAGACACATCAGTCAGAGGATTACCTCAACTTATCTATCAAATGTTCCACAGTTCAAGTGCCACTGTCGTTCGCATATCGGACTTCACAATCGTTCTAAAATATGCCGCATAGATAGTGTTTGAATCATCAATTTAATATGCAAAGGGCTTGGTACTACTACAGGGTCCTACTAACATACTTTAACCTTAAGTCAACCAAACTTCCAGGTAGTACCTACGCACCGGCCGGGGTGCGAGGTATATGTCTCAGACAATCTCACCTCCGGCAACCTGCAGCCCACACAGACGGTGTGCGTTTTAGTCGGTTCATAACGTCCCCCACAGGCGTCGATGGTACGGGTATCCGTGGGGAGTTTGCGCACATTGAAAAATAAAAAAGGTAGTACCTACGCAAGTTGATATACCTGCTAAACTACTGAAGAGGCTCTGGCCGGCCTTCCTCTCAGGAAATCCTCAAGGAGGTAGGACACGGCGGTATATCCGCCCGATTGAGCAGTCCGACTGGGGAAGTACCTCCGCCCTACAGAATACCGTGGTTATAATAACTTCGTGTTGTGTTCCCAGCGGTGAGTAGGGTAGCCAGAGCTCACTGGAGAATTTGTGCCGTCAGTGGGAAGACTAAAGGCTTGTCCTGATTTGTCTTCTACTGACGGCACAGAAACTCTGTACTTACAGGGTTGGCAGCGCGACTGTGACTCCTCTGGTGTTACAGACGTCCATAGGCCACGGTAACTACTTTCCATCAGGTGGGCCGTGTGCTTGTCTGCCAACTAAGTGGGATAAAAAAAAAAGATCGCTCCCGGAAAACCCCGCCTCCTTCTTCATTTTACCGTTAAACCCAGTCGCATCCGAAACTGTCACTTCGGAGTTTTTGGTCTGCTTTGCCCAAATAACTGCGGATTTGGCTGAACTTCGATATTTTCCGTACAGCGACAGCCATCTGACCTCCACAAACCGAAGGCAATATCGAACCATTGCATTTAAACCACTTGGACCACTTTTTAGGACTGCAACTAGCTGTAACGACTGCCTTAGATGTTTGTACCTTGTGTGTTGTGAACCCGCGCATCCGACGTAATCGGGTTCTCTACCGCCACACCACAGAGGCTGTCCAGGAAAAGCCGATATGGCAATCAAGAACAACGAGAAGATTTTGGGCTACAAAAAATGAACTTTGGAGGTAGCTGGATATTGCTGTGACGATGATGAGGATACAAGACAGCCTCTGTGGCGAAGCGGTAGTGAATGCCACCGCTATGCAGGAGGCGCGGGTTCGATCCGCGCTCAGTGCAAATATATATAAACATGAATATGAGTATTTGCATTGGTTTGGGTGTTTCTATGTAAAATATGGATGTATTTACAAAAAAAAAAAGTATGTTTATACGTATTCTAGATTCCATAACAAAAGCTAGTTAATCTATTCTTACCATTGGTCTAGATAGCGTTGGGTAGAATGTTGTATAATTTATTATATACAGTCCAGACTCAGCCTTAGATGCATGGCTCGAGTCAACAATATTGCCCGGAAGACGGCAATAGCCTCAGCCTCTATTACGTGGGACCGAATTCAATGACTGATGAAATATGGGTGTTAATTCACCTCTGCCTAACCCTTCAGGGATAAAGGCGTATGTATGTATGTTATTTGTTTATTTAAGATACTGAGGAACACAAAACATATGGCAGTACCTCCATAGAAAAAGAACGTCTTCTGTACTATTTTAATACTTGAGTTTGATAGTTATAGCGTGTGTAAACGGTGGATTTCAATTGTTGGTTAACATAAAAGGTAGAACTGACGTAACACTAAGCCAACTTAAATTTGTCGGTTAATACGGACACGTGTATACTTCAAGACATTATAATATCTTGCAGCTAAAATGTGCTCAAAGTGTGTTCACATTTCTTTAGTGTCTTTTGAAGATTGCTCGGAGTGCTATGATAGAGGACTCAAATTCACAAAGCATACATTTATTGCAAAACAATCGGCGTGCCACAGGATCAGTTTGTCTTGCTCCTTAGGCCCTAGATATGTGTCCTGAGGTAACGTTATTGACGTTTGTAATGATGACCCTCTTTCTTGAGACTTTGCCTTCAGCTCTCAATCAGGCGAGGTGATGTCATAATAAGGTGTAATTAAAAAAAAACTTACTTTGTAATTGTCTTGTCACTAATTGTAAATATAAGCGATCTTTTGTGGGTTGTTTTTTCGTTTCTGGCGTACATATCCACAGACCGAAACCATAAAATCGATTAAAACAATTAATAAAGATAAAATTTTCAATCAAGTTTCCATGATACAAACAAATTACCATGAACAATATGGCCAGCGATTTTCCGTTTAAATTGATGAAAAACTGTACTTAACAGTAAACTAGAGACAATCTTATTGAATAAGATACTTTGTACTTTTCTACTATATTTTATATTACACCTTTTCGCCTCACGGCATTCTCCATAAAAGTACAAAGTGCCTTATTCAATAAGATTGTCTCTGGTTTAATTGACCTGAGACGATTTTAGTAGGTTTTAGTAGAGAGCCGTGTGGTACCCGGCAGTGTAGAATTTGGGCCACCCCATCACTTCCCAAGCGGTGTCGTACAAGGCGACTAAGGGATAGGGTTGTTTAACACCAGTTAGATATAAACAGTCCAGACTCAGCTTTAGATGCATTGCTCGAGTCAACAATAGTGCCCGGAAGACGGCAATAGGCGCACTCCCTATTACGTGGGACTGAATTCAATTATTGGTGAAATGTGGGTGTTAATTCACCTCTGCCTAACCCTCCGGGGATAAAGGCGTGATTATATGTATGTATGTTTAGTAGAGTTCGACATAACCAGCCCCGACAGCTCCGGTGGTTGCTGTGAGGACCATTTCTGTATCCGTGTGGGCTTCCACACACTTAAAAGGGAGGTAGATTTATAGGAGGCTTCATTAAACGCCATAAATCAACAGAATTCACAGTCTACCTACTATCTGTTATTTGGTCCACATTGTAATTCTATATTTGGTCTCGTTTAGTGGCTAAGGTGAATTTGATCTTCAGCTGGGAAGTGAGGGATAAGGCAGAGGCTACTTTACCCTCGTCAACAGATAACCCGAGACGGTTTTAGTAGATTCAAGTCTGACTGGGGACTCAGTATCCGTGGGGATTTCCACACATAAAAAGAAGGTGAATTTAGTTGCATATTATTTACTAAGATACATTTGTATGTATGATAAATACTCTTTGAATATCCAGAATGCAAGTTTTTAACCTTACCTCACCTGGAGGGAAAATAATCTGAATACTATCTCTAGCGATATCAATTGCTATCTCTAGCAAAATATTCCTTTCTTTTTTGAAATAAACAAATCTGCATTCAAAGATTTTCAGATAGGTCTTGCCATACCGACTCAAAATCTGAAAAAATACAGCCTATATTTTTATCGGATCAACCGATAGGGTCAACAAAAGGATTAAATCTCTGTAACAAACATAGTTAATTAAATAAAAGGAAATCCTTGAAATCTAAGTATAGAAATTCAACGCGAAGCCCTATTCTCAATTTAATATTCCCATTTGAGATTTACTAACGAATATCTTCCTGGGCGTGAATAAATATTTACTTACCTACATAATAGTCTACTAAGAGATTCAGCATGCGGGTATCGAAAAACTGTGACGGACAAGTTAAACCTTTGGCAGGATTATATATATCTAGATCGAGCCGGCCAATTACTGCGATAACACGCTCGGCCCGATAGGAAGGTCTTACCGAGGGACATTTACGGACAGAAATGTTTCTATCGGTTTTAACAACCGCGGTAGCCTAGTGGTATGGGTAATGGACTGCTGAGACAAGGTCTCGGGTTTGATCCCAGGTTTTACCATGGCACACACAAATGACTTCGATGCTTTTCGAGAGATGTGTGAATTTATCGCAGGTTTATAAGTGCACGGTTAATGGCAATAGGCTCGCCACCTATTACATTAGGACCTAAACATGAACTGGCGAAATGTGGATGCTAGCACCTCTGCCTACCCCTTTATGTTATGTTATATTATGTTTTTATTGACGTGGAGACCATATACTGAGAAGAGTGTTGCTACTGAGAGCACCTTCGATAAGACACTAGACGGTCAATAAATCCGTTGATGAGTCAAGAATTGATTCCAGATGTAAATAAAAAGCGGGCTATGGAGCGAGCTATGCTTGGAGTTTCTCTGAAGGATAGAATTCGGAACGAGGTTATCCGATAGAGAACTAAAGTTACCGACGTAGGGCACAGAATAAGCAAGTTGAAGTGGCAGTGGGCTGGCCACGTTTGCCGAAGGACTGATGGCCGTTAGAGCAAACGAGTCCTAGAGTGGAGACCGCGAGAAGGTAAACGAAAGGTACGACGCCCCCTAGCCAGATGGGCGGACGATCTGAAAAAGGTGGCTGGGACAGACTGGATGCGGAAGGCGGAAGTATACCAGCTATACACTTTGTATATATAATCTCGCCTTTATCCCTGGAGGATTAGGCAGAGCTGATTTAACACCCACATTTCACCAGTAATTGTATTCGGTCTCACGTAATAGGGGGTGAGCCTATTGCCGTATTCCGGGCACTATTGTTGACTCGAGCCATGTATCTGAGGCTGAGTCTGGGCTGTATATATCTGCCTGCTGTTAAACAGCCCTATCCCTTGGTTGCTTTGTAGGACACCGCATGGGAAGAGATGGGGTGGCCCTAATTCTCCTCTGCCGGGAACCACTTTGTATATACTTACGTATAAAACCTTCGTTATGCAATTGTAATACTTGAGTGTTGATTACTATCATATAAGATAACCCAGCTCATTGTTGAGAATGCCACCTGCAGAACTATTGACATACGACCTTACTTTTCACTCTCGAAGTTTTTTCTCATGAAAATATTCTTAATCTAAATTATTGTGTGAAAAGAGGGCAGATAAGACCTATTTATAAATTGTAATCATAACGTTGTGAAAATAGTGTTATGTAATAACTTTATTTTAGTTTAAAAAGATGAAAGAAAGAAAGGAAGACACAAAAACCAGTTTAGTACGCTGCACGTACAGACGGAAACCCCTAAAACCCCACGCAACGGAAGGCCATTTCTGTTAATTTATGAAGATTTGATTCAATTGGCTGTCAATGTCAAATTAAATGTCAAAAATGATCACGATGTCGTACCATTATATGACCTTCTCCCAAAGCAGATCGCTCGACCTGTAAATTTGGCCTACCCTGGTTCCTCCTCCTTCATCAAGAACCTCTACAAATTTATCTCTATAAATGAAATTAAACTATAACCACCAATTAAATAGTGCAGAAGTGAAATATTCAATGAATACAAAATATAAGCAAAACCTCCTCTACTAAATGACTAATCTAACCCTGAGCTCTAATTTAGAATATATATATATATATATATATATATATATATATATTCACATATTATTATTATTATTTGTTATTGCTAACACTTGTGATGTCCCTTTTCAGTGACCTATAAGTGAATTTTAATGAACCCAAATTACTAAGAATACCATGAATAACTAGAGACCTCTATAAACGATTAAACCTACTCTCCACCTTGAGGTTGGTAGAATCATCGGTACCTAAATATATGTAAACCGATGCAAGGAGCCATTTCAATAAAATAAGACGAAGAAGTAGATCACGATGTCAATTTTCTTTCTTGAAAATTGTATCAAGAAAATACTGTTTTCGACAGACAAATCAGGTAAATTAATTACAACTTAGTTACTTATAAGAAGTGTAAGACTTGTCAATCAACACTTTCATCACAGTGAAAAGGTCGTAAGATAATAATGTAACTTGACAGTCTTGGGATTTCCCAATAAAGGTGGGCTTAATAATGAAGGTGAAAAGGTTGAAAATGGTGTAATAATAATAATAATATGGTATCTAAATGGTATTACCTTCAATTATATAATATTATCATTAAGTACATCGCATAAGTGATTGTGTAATATCATACTTACTCATATAATGCGTAGCAGGTATTCCATCTTGTGTGAACTTCATTGAACTTCTTTGACAAAGAGTTTATATCAGTTTATATACCTACTATTATCATTTTATTATATAATTATATGTTATGAGAATTTTGTTCTATTTGACAGATAATGGGTACATTTTATTTCTTCTAGGTCAAGGTTGTTATTGTGTGTGTTTGACTTAGCATTCTGCACTATTCGGGCCGTCGCTAGCTATTTAGCCCACGTGCTGTGCTGATTATGCCGTCTCCCAGTTTATGTACTGCCCAGGCTTCCGTGTGCGAAATCCCCATGGATAAATTTCCTCGTGAACTGATTCAGAAAAGAGATATTTATTAATAAATATACTATCCTTATGTGCCATATTTCCAATATGGCGGCGTGAGTGGCAAGTACTCATATCATTACCCCTGGGCGCCAAAGTTGAAATTTATATATAGCATAATCAACACCAATTTTTAAAACTCCTCACTTTCTTAACAAATTACCAAATTACTACTAATAGATCATATAATTTAGTGATTTATTTAACTTGTGGTCAGTTTAGATCACAATCCTAAACACTCCGACAAGAAATAGCAGGCTTTTTATCTTTACACAGCAACACAATCATCTGGCAAGCCTAAATTTGGACATCAAATTATTTTAGTTCGCAATTTCATTTTCGTATTGAAAGCATATGCGAAAATGACAAAAGTAAGATGTATCTTTGAATAGGCGGGCTGATTGGTAAAGCGAACGCTTGGACCTATTGATGTTTAATTATCCAGAAAAGGTAGGATTGAATATCGAGATGAATGTTTTGTGATCGCGTGTGTGTGGGTTTGGATTTCAATATGAATTCCGTTTTGATTAGTGTAGCTATTTGGGTTCTATTATCTTGATTAGAATTCTTATAATGGTGAATATGTAAATATCACTAGATAAGTTAAGGTTTTAGTATGCCTAAAGTTTACTATGCCTAATGTAAGACAGACAGATATTAATATCAAAATGAATAATGAATCTGTCCAAATAGTCAATACCACAGTTTTTCTTGGAATAACTCTAGATAGTAAACTGCAATGGGGTTCTCATATCACAGCCTTGGCAGGAAGACTTAGCTCAGCTGCCTATGCGGTTGGAAAGATAAGGTCACTGACTGATGAGGAAACTGCACGATTAGTTTATTTTAGCTACTTCCATAGCGTTATGTCATACGGTCTGTTGCTGTGGGGCTCGGCTGCCGATATTGAGACTATATTTGTACAAGAAAAACGAGCGATACGAGTGATCTATAGCTTCAGACCCCGTGACTCGCTGAAAGAAGTTTTCAAAGAAATTAATATTTTAACAGTTGCTTCTCAATATATTTATGATAATATCTTATATGTACGAAAAAACCTATATATTTTCGAAAAACTATCTGATGTACACCATTTTAATACGAGAAACAAAAATAAACTAGTTGTGCCAAAACTTAGGCTTCACAAGGTTGGTGATTCATTTGTAGGCAGCTGCATAAAAATATTTAATAAAATTCCTCAGGATTTGATTAATATGCCAATAAATAAATATAAAATAGAAGTGAAAAAACTTTATTGAGTAAAGGTTACTATAAAGTGGATGAGTATCTTAATGATGTTAATGCGTGGTCGACATAAGTCTCTTGCTTGCTCGCACAAAATAAATTGTAAACTAAGCAAATTTAAAAAAGAAAAATAATCTAGTTCTAATATAGTTCGCTGAGTTTCTTGCTGGTATCTTCTCAGTAGAACTAACCTACCGAACCAGCGAAAGAATCATTTTCCAATGATTTATTTTTAAATTATTTAATATTTTTATATTATTTCTTGACATATCCAATTGTAAAATGTTGACATTCATATGTGCTCTTTGTGTGCCTAAACTGAATAAATGAAATTGATTCTTGATTGATTCTTTGAGTTGTTCGATATTAGCCTCTCTGTTGTCTGTTGTTTCTTGTTAATACTTATGATTAATCGGACACATTTCGGAGAATGTGAGTAGGTCATTCTACCAATAAACAACCAGCGGGTCTAAAACGGCCACATCGAGCGATTCCACCAAAAACGATTAACTTTATTAATTGCCGATCGATTACTTTAAAATTCGTAAAATGGTCACTTATAATGAGCAAAATTACAATAATTACCAAGCAGCTTCTAATTTTACACAATAAAAGAGTATCTTGAAGATAAAACTTTATAAGTGATAAAATTACTAATACTTTACTGACAACTTGTAATGGCAACTTTGAATATGAACATTGTGATTTATTATTTTATTGAGTTTGTTTATTAAGTAAGGTATTTAATGATATTATTTGACATTAAATTACTATGTTATTTTTTATATTCTATAATTATTACGGTAATTTTGTGATACTATAGTTTTGATTATTTGTTTAATTTAAAAAAATTATACTATCCTATTATTGCTTGCCTAATTTGGTAGAACTTGTATTTATTTTACACCATTATTAAACCTTAGATTTATAATTAATATGTTACATGTTCAGCAATAAAATGATTTGAGTTGACACATCACCGTTATAAGTTAGATATATTACAGCTAAGAAGTGGAACTCATTGTTTGAATTTGTATGCTTTACCTTAGCGTTAGTCTATAATTTATAAAATAATAGTAGGTATCTGTACAATTGTTGGTGCGTCCATAAAGACAGCACCTGTTAACAGTAGCTTGTATACAATATCTACTAAAATTGCAAATGATGCAGCACAACATACTGTGACAATGCTGCGTGAGACCACATTGTGTTTCTAATACAATAGTTAGTTGTAATTTGGTATAGATATAAAGATAGCTGGTCACTCGTGCGTACCCTTCATCATAATGTTTAAACATATACCTCCAATTTTTGTGCAATTTAGGGAAAGTATGGCAGCATTTTTATCAAATGCTTTCGAATTTGTGCTATTGTGTTTACATACACGAGTTTGTGTATTACGCCATTTTTTCGCGTGGACGTACACAGAAATTGGAACGTTATATAATTTATATCATAGTTTTGCAGCTCTGTTAATTATTAGTTTGCACGTCTGCACAAGGTTACGTCATTTAGAACACTATATATTACGTTAAATTATCGTTTTCTTTTTATTTACAAATATTATTGAATTTACTTAGTACTAAATATAATAGGTTAAAAGACTATGTACAGTGGAATATAAAAAAGTGATTTGAATACCAAAAATCTTATGTTATTTTATGTGACGACCTCTGTGGCGCAGCGGTATAACAGGGGGCGCAGGTACGATTTCCGCTCAGTGCAAATATTTGTATGCATGATTATGTATATTTGCATTGGTCTGGGTGTTTCTATGTACAATATTCATTGCGGGGCAGCAACTCCTTCTTTATAAGGCACAGGTTCGGCCCCACATGGAATACTGCTGTCACCTTTTTGCTGGAGCGCCTGCATACCAGCTTGACTCCTTCGACTCGGTGCAAAGACGGGCGTTGAGACTGGCTGACAATCTTATACTCGCAGGTAGTGTGGAACCTCTTAGCCTTAGGAGGGACTTTGCCTCGCTATGTATGTTCTACCGCCTATACAATGGTTTGTGCTCTGATGAATTGTTTGACATGATGCCCCAGCTACATTCTATCATCGCACCTCTCACCATAGGCAGGGAATTCATCCTCACACATTGCGAACTGAGACGGTGCGCACCGTGCGGTATGAAAGAAACTTCATCCCACGCACACTCAAGCTGTGGAATGACCTTCCTGCTGTGGTTTTCCCAAGCACCTACAATATGGGGTTCTTCAAGAGGGGCATCAGAAGGTTTCTTCGTGGTCGGCAGCGCGAGTGTAACACCCCTGGTGTTGCATACGTCCATAGGCCACGGTAACCACTTCCCATCAGGTGGGCCGTGTGCTTGTCTACCACCTAAGTGGTATAAAAAAAATGTATGTATTTACAAAAAAAGTATCTAAGTATGTTTATACACAGTCTAGATAGACTAGATAGATAGATCCCATAACACTAGCTGGCTAGAAAGCGTGTATAATGTTGTAGAATATTTATTTATTTATATTAAGCTATCACAGTGTTCAAACTGCATCATCATCTTCATAAGTGAGCATCATATAGATATAAGCAATTTATATTTTGATATTGTTATTTAGGTAATTAAGTACTTGCCTACCTAATGTATAGAATTAGTATTATATAGACTCGACGACGAACGTAGTGTACGGACAAACCTTTCTGGTTTTTGTTACACTACTAAGGCATTAGACTCAATGTATATTTTTCTGGTTAAATAAATAAAAAAAAGAAAACATAGAGTGTCAAAACATCATGCCATTAGTTTTCCTTTTTTGAACCGACTTCAAAAAGGTTTTAAATTTGATTGGTATTTTTATTCGTTCTTATTAGAAATATTGTTATGATCACAATGATGGAGGTCAGCGCTACAGAGAAAGGAATCTTCTAATAATATGTACTATTAAGTTATGTAAGACAGTTTTCTATTAAGAGAACTGTCTTCTGCATCAATCCACATGATAATAATACAGGAATAAGGGAACTCCAGTGAAAGGAATGGTGGAGCGGGAGTGAATGCGACTGCTGTGTAAGAGTTTGTGGGTTCGACACTCAGTTCGGCCAAATTGTTATTAGATTTTTTGTGATTTATAAGTAGTAATATCAAGGTGTATGAATAAAAGCCAAGTTCTACTCATATTCGTTAATTTTAATTCAGAGTAAATGTAATTATAAATGCCAAATGCTATCTACTGGTATAAATTGGTTAAAAGGGGTGTATGCCAGTGTATGTATGTTAGAGGGCTAGCTTACCTCAGCTACAAGCCGATACATCTTGGCCCCGCTTCTGCTAATCCTATGTTACAATACAATTACTGTCATATCACTGACATTGCAAACAATGCCATAAAATTTTTGACTTGACTGTTAGTTTAAAATTAAATGACATCTTTTTTTTACGTGCGAAAAATACCCACGGATATCTCTCCCCGGAGCCGGTGGGAGAGGTTATGTCGGATTCGAACCGACTAAAACGCACGGTGCCTGTGAGTGTTGGTAGCTGAAGGTGAGGTTGACAGGCATATCTTTCGCACCCCGAATGACCCAGGGTCATCACTCTCGATCTGGCCCTCGTCCACAGAGTCCCCAACTCGTTCTCAGAAACGGGGAGACACGCAACATGCGGTGCCGTCACAACCTTTCTGCTAGGGTGACAGGCCTGCTTCTGTTAGGGAGACACCCGTCACCCACAGGCAGACCTCCCAGACCTTCGACGCTAGAGTTGCCTTCCTACGCGGGCAGCTTTGCTTGCGATCCTTCGTCGCAACCGCTGCCGCTCCCGCCCCGCTTCCCCCTTCACGAGCATTACTTGCTCGCAGAAGGAGGCGCCGGCCGCCCACGCATCCGCGCAGCGGACCATCGCCGCGAGCAAGGCGGCGAGCGTGAGAGCTTCCACTCCTAGGGCCGCAACCAGCTGCCGTCTCAGCGTCTCCCACGCTGGAAACTCGGTGAGCGTGTACAGCCATTGTGAAGGGGATGAGTGGGAGAGCTTTAAAGTGCAAGCTTAGGATGCAATCGGAATTGGAACTAGGAATATGATGAGTAGGTAAAATATGAAGAATATGTATTTGGGTAATTATTCAAAATAAAAGTTCACAAAAGACTTCTGCCACACCTCAATATAATATTTGGATCATACAGATATTCCACAATAAACACCATTGCATTGTAAGTTGTAAAAAAATTCAAAAAAATATTTTTGCTTCCTTCGTGGAGTATACAGCATGATTTTTATTATTTCTTAATAATATTTATAATTTATAACTATCGTGAATTTGTTATGAGAGGCTCATGGAAATATGGGAAAATCATTATTAAATATTACTCTACCTATTATTATTATTAAGCTATCGTGCTTTTTAAACAATATGAGGAAATTCGTAACCATAGGCGTTTTTTCTGAGGAAGCTTTGATAGGCCGAATTTAATCAATTGACTGACCGTCTTTTTTTAGTTACTAATATAAAACATTGTTCAACAATATTCATTTTATACCATACAACATAGGACAACACATGTAGAGCTTAGATGTCACCTTCACACTGTGCACAATATACGAGCAAGAACCAAGCGGTTTGCAGACTTTTCTTTGTCGCACCACCAAGACCTGGAATTCATTACCAGCTCACGTGTTTCCTTCTTCCTACAGTCCCGAGTCCTTTAAACGGGACGTGAAAAAGCATATTATGAGGCCGCCAAACTGAGTGCCACCATTGTAACATTACTTAGTGTCAGTAATGGTGACCCTCTTTCCTGAGACTTTGCTTTTAGCTTAGCATCAGGCGAGGTGAAGTCAAATTAAATTAAATATACTATCCTTATGTGCCATATTTCCAATATGGCGGCGTGAGTGGCAAGTACTCATATCATTACCCCTGGGCGCCAAAGTTGAAATTTATATATAGCATAATCAACACCAATTTTTAAAACTCCTCACTTTCTTAACAAATTACCAAATTACTACTAATAGATCATATAATTTAGTGATTTATTTAACTTGTGGTCAGTTTAGATCACAATCCTAAACACTCCGACAAGAAATAGCAGGCTTTTTATCTTTACACAGCAACACAATCATCTGGCAAGCCTAAATTTGGACATCAAATTATTTTAGTTCGCAATTTCATTTTCGTATTGAAAGCATATGCGAAAATGACAAAAGTAAGATGTATCTTTGAATAGGCGGGCTGATTGGTAAAGCGAACGCTTGGACCTATTGATGTTTAATTATCCAGAAAAGGTAGGATTGAATATCGAGATGAATGTTTTGTGATCGCGTGTGTGTGGGTTTGGATTTCAATATGAATTCCGTTTTGATTAGTGTAGCTATTTGGGTTCTATTATCTTGATTAGAATTCTTATAATGGTGAATATGTAAATATCACTAGATAAGTTAAGGTTTTAGTATGCCTAAAGTTTACTATGCCTAATGTAAGACAGACAGATATTAATATCAAAATGAATAATGAATCTGTCCAAATAGTCAATACCACAGTTTTTCTTGGAATAACTCTAGATAGTAAACTGCAATGGGGTTCTCATATCACAGCCTTGGCAGGAAGACTTAGCTCAGCTGCCTATGCGGTTGGAAAGATAAGGTCACTGACTGATGAGGAAACTGCACGATTAGTTTATTTTAGCTACTTCCATAGCGTTATGTCATACGGTCTGTTGCTGTGGGGCTCGGCTGCCGATATTGAGACTATATTTGTACAAGAAAAACGAGCGATACGAGTGATCTATAGCTTCAGACCCCGTGACTCGCTGAAAGAAGTTTTCAAAGAAATTAATATTTTAACAGTTGCTTCTCAATATATTTATGATAATATCTTATATGTACGAAAAAACCTATATATTTTCGAAAAACTATCTGATGTACACCATTTTAATACGAGAAACAAAAATAAACTAGTTGTGCCAAAACTTAGGCTTCACAAGGTTGGTGATTCATTTGTAGGCAGCTGCATAAAAATATTTAATAAAATTCCTCAGGATTTGATTAATATGCCAATAAATAAATATAAAATAGAAGTGAAAAAACTTTATTGAGTAAAGGTTACTATAAAGTGGATGAGTATCTTAATGATGTTAATGCGTGGTCGACATAAGTCTCTTGCTTGCTCGCACAAAATAAATTGTAAACTAAGCAAATTTAAAAAAGAAAAATAATCTAGTTCTAATATAGTTCGCTGAGTTTCTTGCTGGTATCTTCTCAGTAGAACTAACCTACCGAACCAGCGAAAGAATCATTTTCCAATGATTTATTTTTAAATTATTTAATATTTTTATATTATTTCTTGACATATCCAATTGTAAAATGTTGACATTCATATGTGCTCTTTGTGTGCCTAAACTGAATAAATGAAATTGATTCTTGATTGATTCTTTGAGTTGTTCGATATTAGCCTCTCTGTTGTCTGTTGTTTCTTGTTAATACTTATGATTAATCGGACACATTTCGGAGAATGTGAGTAGGTCATTCTACCAATAAACAACCAGCGGGTCTAAAACGGCCACATCGAGCGATTCCACCAAAAACGATTAACTTTATTAATTGCCGATCGATTACTTTAAAATTCGTAAAATGGTCACTTATAATGAGCAAAATTACAATAATTACCAAGCAGCTTCTAATTTTACACAATAAAAGAGTATCTTGAAGATAAAACTTTATAAGTGATAAAATTACTAATACTTTACTGACAACTTGTAATGGCAACTTTGAATATGAACATTGTGATTTATTATTTTATTGAGTTTGTTTATTAAGTAAGGTATTTAATGATATTATTTGACATTAAATTACTATGTTATTTTTTATATTCTATAATTATTACGGTAATTTTGTGATACTATAGTTTTGATTATTTGTTTAATTTAAAAAAATTATACTATCCTATTATTGCTTGCCTAATTTGGTAGAACTTGTATTTATTTTACACCATTATTAAACCTTAGATTTATAATTAATATGTTACATGTTCAGCAATAAAATGATTTGAGTTGACACATCACCGTTATAAGTTAGATATATTACAGCAAAGAAGTGGAACTCATTGTTTGAATTTGTATGCTTTACCTTAGCGTTAGTCTATAATTTATAAAATAATAGTAGGTATCTGTACAATTGTTGGTGCGTCCATAAAGACAGCACCTGTTAACAGTAGCTTGTATACAATATCTACTAAAATTGCAAATGATGCAGCACAACATACTGTGACAATGCTGCGTGAGACCACATTGTGTTTCTAATACAATAGTTAGTTGTAATTTGGTATAGATATAAAGATAGCTGGTCACTCGTGCGTACCCTTCATCATAATGTTTAAACATATACCTCCAATTTTTGTGCAATTTAGGGAAAGTATGGCAGCATTTTTATCAAATGCTTTCGAATTTGTGCTATTGTGTTTACATACACGAGTTTGTGTATTACGCCATTTTTTCGCGTGGACGTACACAGAAATTGGAACGTTATATAATTTATATCATAGTTTTGCAGCTCTGTTAATTATTAGTTTGCACGTCTGCACAAGGTTACGTCATTTAGAACACTATATATTACGTTAAATTATCGTTTTCTTTTTATTTACAAATATTATTGAATTTACTTAGTACTAAATATAATAGGTTAAAAGACTATGTACAGTGGAATATAAAAAAGTGATTTGAATACCAAAAATCTTATGTTATTTTATGTGACGACCTCTGTGGCGCAGCGGTATAACAGGGGGCGCAGGTACGATTTCCGCTCAGTGCAAATATTTGTATGCATGATTATGTATATTTGCATTGGTCTGGGTGTTTCTATGTACAATATTCATTGCGGGGCAGCAACTCCTTCTTTATAAGGCACAGGTTCGGCCCCACATGGAATACTGCTGTCACCTTTTTGCTGGAGCGCCTGCATACCAGCTTGACTCCTTCGACTCGGTGCAAAGACGGGCGTTGAGACTGGCTGACAATCTTATACTCGCAGGTAGTGTGGAACCTCTTAGCCTTAGGAGGGACTTTGCCTCGCTATGTATGTTCTACCGCCTATACAATGGTTTGTGCTCTGATGAATTGTTTGACATGATGCCCCAGCTACATTCTATCATCGCACCTCTCACCATAGGCAGGGAATTCATCCTCACACATTGCGAACTGAGACGGTGCGCACCGTGCGGTATGAAAGAAACTTCATCCCACGCACACTCAAGCTGTGGAATGACCTTCCTGCTGTGGTTTTCCCAAGCACCTACAATATGGGGTTCTTCAAGAGGGGCATCAGAAGGTTTCTTCGTGGTCGGCAGCGCGAGTGTAACACCCCTGGTGTTGCATACGTCCATAGGCCACGGTAACCACTTCCCATCAGGTGGGCCGTGTGCTTGTCTACCACCTAAGTGGTATAAAAAAAATGTATGTATTTACAAAAAAAGTATCTAAGTATGTTTATACACAGTCTAGATAGACTAGATAGATAGATCCCATAACACTAGCTGGCTAGAAAGCGTGTATAATGTTGTAGAATATTTATTTATTTATATTAAGCTATCACAGTGTTCAAACTGCATCATCATCTTCATAAGTGAGCATCATATAGATATAAGCAATTTATATTTTGATATTGTTATTTAGGTAATTAAGTACTTGCCTACCTAATGTATAGAATTAGTATTATATAGACTCGACGACGAACGTAGTGTACGGACAAACCTTTCTGGTTTTTGTTACACTACTAAGGCATTAGACTCAATGTATATTTTTCTGGTTAAATAAATAAAAAAAAGAAAACATAGAGTGTCAAAACATCATGCCATTAGTTTTCCTTTTTTGAACCGACTTCAAAAAGGTTTTAAATTTGATTGGTATTTTTATTCGTTCTTATTAGAAATATTGTTATGATCACAATGATGGAGGTCAGCGCTACAGAGAAAGGAATCTTCTAATAATATGTACTATTAAGTTATGTAAGACAGTTTTCTATTAAGAGAACTGTCTTCTGCATCAATCCACATGATAATAATACAGGAATAAGGGAACTCCAGTGAAAGGAATGGTGGAGCGGGAGTGAATGCGACTGCTGTGTAAGAGTTTGTGGGTTCGACACTCAGTTCGGCCAAATTGTTATTAGATTTTTTGTGATTTATAAGTAGTAATATCAAGGTGTATGAATAAAAGCCAAGTTCTACTCATATTCGTTAATTTTAATTCAGAGTAAATGTAATTATAAATGCCAAATGCTATCTACTGGTATAAATTGGTTAAAAGGGGTGTATGCCAGTGTATGTATGTTAGAGGGCTAGCTTACCTCAGCTACAAGCCGATACATCTTGGCCCCGCTTCTGCTAATCCTATGTTACAATACAATTACTGTCATATCACTGACATTGCAAACAATGCCATAAAATTTTTGACTTGACTGTTAGTTTAAAATTAAATGACATCTTTTTTTTACGTGCGAAAAATACCCACGGATATCTCTCCCCGGAGCCGGTGGGAGAGGTTATGTCGGATTCGAACCGACTAAAACGCACGGTGCCTGTGAGTGTTGGTAGCTGAAGGTGAGGTTGACAGGCATATCTTTCGCACCCCGAATGACCCAGGGTCATCACTCTCGATCTGGCCCTCGTCCACAGAGTCCCCAACTCGTTCTCAGAAACGGGGAGACACGCAACATGCGGTGCCGTCACAACCTTTCTGCTAGGGTGACAGGCCTGCTTCTGTTAGGGAGACACCCGTCACCCACAGGCAGACCTCCCAGACCTTCGACGCTAGAGTTGCCTTCCTACGCGGGCAGCTTTGCTTGCGATCCTTCGTCGCAACCGCTGCCGCTCCCGCCCCGCTTCCCCCTTCACGAGCATTACTTGCTCGCAGAAGGAGGCGCCGGCCGCCCACGCATCCGCGCAGCGGACCATCGCCGCGAGCAAGGCGGCGAGCGTGAGAGCTTCCACTCCTAGGGCCGCAACCAGCTGCCGTCTCAGCGTCTCCCACGCTGGAAACTCGGTGAGCGTGTACAGCCATTGTGAAGGGGATGAGTGGGAGAGCTTTAAAGTGCAAGCTTAGGATGCAATCGGAATTGGAACTAGGAATATGATGAGTAGGTAAAATATGAAGAATATGTATTTGGGTAATTATTCAAAATAAAAGTTCACAAAAGACTTCTGCCACACCTCAATATAATATTTGGATCATACAGATATTCCACAATAAACACCATTGCATTGTAAGTTGTAAAAAAATTCAAAAAAATATTTTTGCTTCCTTCGTGGAGTATACAGCATGATTTTTATTATTTCTTAATAATATTTATAATTTATAACTATCGTGAATTTGTTATGAGAGGCTCATGGAAATATGGGAAAATCATTATTAAATATTACTCTACCTATTATTATTATTAAGCTATCGTGCTTTTTAAACAATATGAGGAAATTCGTAACCATAGGCGTTTTTTCTGAGGAAGCTTTGATAGGCCGAATTTAATCAATTGACTGACCGTCTTTTTTTAGTTACTAATATAAAACATTGTTCAACAATATTCATTTTATACCATACAACATAGGACAACACATGTAGAGCTTAGATGTCACCTTCACACTGTGCACAATATACGAGCAAGAACCAAGCGGTTTGCAGACTTTTCTTTGTCGCACCACCAAGACCTGGAATTCATTACCAGCTCACGTGTTTCCTTCTTCCTACAGTCCCGAGTCCTTTAAACGGGACGTGAAAAAGCATATTATGAGGCCGCCAAACTGAGTGCCACCATTGTAACATTACTTAGTGTCAGTAATGGTGACCCTCTTTCCTGAGACTTTGCTTTTAGCTTAGCATCAGGCGAGGTGAAGTCAAATTGGAGTGAGTGAACAAATTTGTATGTATGCCAAACTTGATTTTACATGTAAAGAAATAAGTAATGACATTTCCTTATATCTCCTAAGAACCTGGTTGAAATTCAGCGCCAGGTCACCAGGTACCAGTCTGGCATATGCTGGACCAGGCCCTATTCAGTATATCTACAAAATATTCATGATTGCTAATGATTAGGGATAGCATTTAAGTTTACACTTTATGATTGTGTTTTTTATTTTTTTTATTATTCTGTTATTATGGGTATCTTGTAAGTATATGCTTGAATAAATATTCAATTTCAAATAGCCCATCACAGTCTAGTGTTGGACTAGGCCTCTCCCAATATCAGGAGGCTTTGGTCTACTATGTTCATGTTGGCCAGACGGTTTGCTACAGGATTTTATTTCAAGTTTTCTCTTTCGCGCAATGATATCATCTGCGTATTTATCTGTTACTCGCCTCTTACTACACCCTTCGGATAACATGGGATAATGATATTTGTATTCTTCTCCGTCACCACACATATAATTGCCTTCTTCCTTTATTCTTTTTTTGTCTATGGTTTAAAATTCCTCACACTGCCCTCCTATTAAAAACACACACTGTATAGTACTTCCGTTATCATCTAAGTATTCTTTTTTTTATATACAGGAAACGTCAATTAGACAGAAAAGTCTCGGAAAAGAGGGTCACCATTACTTACACATACCATGTGACAATGGTGACACTCAGTTTGACGGTTTAAGCTTCAAAGTTGTCTGGTCCATCTTACTCGTTTTTATGTTCCACAATTATATGCTTCATGACGTTTACGAGCAGTCGACTCAAATGTTGACGGCTGTACTATAGCGTAAATGAAATTTTATTTGCAATGTTGATATCATGATATTAGGTCTATGGTCTTCTATAAATGACATCGGCTGCTTATAGCGTCACGTTGTACGTTGCACCATAATGCTTTTTATATGATAGATTGGATACTAGCTGTAGCCCACGGCTTCACGCGCGTTGATATCAGTTATCGCGATCAAACGTTGCCTATAATCGTTTAAGTTCTAACATCAAGTAAGTAAGTAACTTATTGACGAATTTGAAAATTTGATGTCATTCGCCAGAAAATCGAAGGACACAAGGCATTGATCAATATAACTTAGTCATATCTATTAAAATATATAAATTAATATTTTATTTAAAAATAAAACAAAACAAAAGTTTTAGGCTATATATAATTACGTTACGATGATATATAACCTAAAAAAAGAAAAAACTGAATATACCTAAACAATCCTGCAGGTTCAGGCGTCAAAGAATTTCTCCCCATCGACGTCAACGGGGAGGGTGGCCAGAAGGCTGGCGGTAATGCCACGTTGAATGGCAGTACCAATCCCAAAGGACCAGAGGGCTGGTTTATTTCTTGCACAAACGCAAGGAATAAACCAGCCCTCTGGTCACGGGTAGCGTCAATTAAACGTTTAAAAACCTAAAACCTGTATAAATGAATTTTTCAATTCGAACCAGGAGTTACTGAGATTAGCGAGTTCAAACAAACAAACAAACAAACTCATCAGCATTATAATATTAGTATAGATAAATTACTAAAGCTATGTCACGTTGTAAGCAGCCAATGAAGTTTACTGGAGACCAAAATCTGAGGGTCCTATGCCTTACTTTTGCTGTTGTTCTTTGGTAAAATCTTAGAGACTACCTCAATTAAGATATGATGTAGATGCTAGACTTGTGTGTCTATAGTGCAGGGGCAGCGGAGCAGACTGCTATACATGAAGTTACTAGTTCAGTTCCCGTGTAAAATTTTATTGAATCTAGAAAAATCTTGTATGCAATTAAAAATTCCATATAATGAAAAAAAATCTTGCCGTAGTTAGGGATTCTTTGAGAGTGCATAGAGTATGAAGTGTCCGGTTGACGAATAAAAACTCACCCCCTTTATAATGGGAACAAAACCAATTGGTGATATGATGGCTGTTTTTATTACTTTACCTACACCTTTTGTGATAAACGTGAATAAATAAAAAAAAATCAAGAATTTTCTTCCATAACCAGGTATTTGACGTTACTTAAAAAAACGTTTATATCTTTGCTTGTGACTTTCCCTTATTTGGAAGTGTTGTCATCAATTACTTTCTAGTATTTAGTGTCATAATGAGACCAATAGTATAGGTTATAACTATGCTAACACTTGACGAAAATACCGACGTAGATCTTCCGTCGGGATACCACGCGCAAGAGCAGTCACCAGCGTAGTATATTATGTATTTATTGGCGTTATAACGCGGTAGTTCTGCGGCGTCATTTTCGTCGAGTGAAGCGAAGGCCTTAGTCTCCTAAAACTCCTACAGGAAAAGACGGAATGGCCATTGTGTTCTACTTTATCATAAACCACTCAATTATATCTAATTATTTACTAATATGGTACACGAAACTTATCTTAGAGTGTTCCCTACCAAGATCTTCAAAGCCCTTGTCCACTTTACCTGTTAACCATTTAAGGACCCTTAATCAGCAAATGTACTGACTCAATGTAGTCTCAACTCTGGCGCAAGCTATCCTATCTGTAGGTAGGTCAAATTGTGGAAGAGATAGCGAATCCTGGTCTCCAAAGTGCTTTGGATGCAAACAGGACTAACGCTGTGATGATGATGATGAATGACCCCTAATCCCATAGGTTATATCCTCATTTTAACGAAGGTGCAAAGCGTTCATCATCTGAACATGAGCAAGTTTTGCAGCAATCGTATTGGTGATGAGTGGCACAGCGCTCGGCCTTGAGGACATCGGTATCTTCTGATGCACATCGCGAATTTTCTGCAAAAGGTATAAAGAAATTATAAATTAAGTTTAAAACTAAAAGCCAACCACTGAAAAATCACGTTTTAAAAAGCAAAGTGGCATACGACCACGGCTATCATCAAGGATAGCCGTGGTCGTATGCCACTTTTGCCTAGAATGCATTTTTTTGTTAGATTAAGTAGTATACGACCACAGCTATCTTTGATATTAACTTGTTTAAAACTTTTTAGAACATGATTTTTCAGTTGTCGAGTTTTAGTTTTAAACTTAATGTTTTATTTATATTATTTTGGGGCAAGCAAAATCTATAATTTCTACATATTTGTAATGTGCTAATGAAGCCTTTTCTGATGATACCAAACACAGTATATTTATCTCAACTTTATTTTTTAACACAGTACCTAACAAAAGGAGGGTTATTATTTCGACAGGCTATGTATGTATGTAGACTCATCTGTTCCCTCATAGTATCATAAGAAGCATCTCAGTCGTCCGCTGGTTATAGGCTATATAACGTGAATCTAATGTGGCAACATCAAGCGTTCATGAAGTGTTAAAAAATAAATTTGAGATATACATGTCGTATTTGGTATCAACTGAAAGGGCTTAATTAGCACATTTCAAATATGTACAAATTATACCTATTGTTTGCCCCAAAATAATATAATAAATGTTTAAAACTTAAACCCGACTACTAATAGGTAATGTATTGTTTTGTTAGACTAAGTACTTAATAGACTACCAAGTTTATTTTAAAATATATATTTTATTATTTTCTTATACAACTTAGGCGGCAGACAAGCACACGGCCCACCTGATGGAAAGTGGTTACAGTGGCATATGAACGTGTGTAACACTAGTGGAGGTACATCTGTGCTGCCGACCCTGTAAGAACAGAGATTTTAAGTGCCTTCAGTGCAGAAGACAAAATCAGGACAGGCCTTTGGAGTTTTTGTGCTATCAGTGGGAAGACCACTGATAGCACAAAATCTCTCCAGTGAAATCTGGCTAGCCTATTCACCCACAACACTACATAATGAAAGTGATGCTGAAGTCCTAGTTAAATAACTTTGTAGCTAAATTTAATATAGCCTTCCTCACCTATCGCATTCACAGAGTCTGCCAGCACATCCGTTGATGAATTGGTACTGCGAGTTGAAGTTTTCGAGAGCGCACAGCGGCTGCCCACGGTAACACTTCCAGAGGTAGGGCTGAAGGTAAACTGTGTAGAATGGACAGTAGATGTTCTCGTAACACTCGTCGTGAAGCTGGCAACACCTGTACAGATAAGATGGATGGATTATGAGTGAGTAAGCCATTTTGATGAACTGCCTCACAGCCTATGTCCTGACAAATCATTAATGGAAATTTAACAGGAAGCAAGATGTTGTAGCACAAGTATTAGTGAAGGTAAACGCCGAGAATCAATTTTAGCCTATTGCAGTCTACAGCTGGACATAAGCCTCTATCACAGCACTCGATCTTCAGTCTTCAGTATCCCGTCTACCTCGTCTTTTCACATCAGTTTGCTCCAAGGTACCCCTTAACCAGATGCGCAAGAATGGTACCCTTTAGTGCGCGATTCTGATTTTTTATTCAACTTAGGAGACAAAAATGCACACAGCCCGCCTGATGAAAAGTGGTTACGGTGGCCCATAGGCGTGTGCTACGTCAGGGGAGTCACTCACACTCTTGCTGCCGACTTTGGAAGAACAGAGAGTTCCGTTGCCGTCAGTGCAGAAGACAAAGCATTGATTCGCATTTAACCGGTTTTTCATAATCAAATTAATGTTAATTATGATAATATCTAAATTGCTCATGACAGGTTTGCTGTGTAAACCTGTCATGAGCAATTTAGATAGGTTTAGAAGAAATTTGGGGGACTTCCGCTCGAAAAAACAAAAGTTGATTTAACTCTCAAAGATTTTTGTGGTGCTCATACACCCTAGTTGCATAGGTATTATATAGGATAAAGACTACTTACCTGTCAATACCGTCTGTAGCTCTACCAGCGCCCAAAAATCCACAATAGCACCCATAACCCTTATACGAGACTGGGTCACATCCAGTGGCGCAGTACAACATATTGGCTAAATGGAGTATGCCGCGTTTGCCGCGGTTTTCTTTCTTATTCATGTACGTTCGAGGGTCTATGTGTCTGGAATTAAAACATTATTATAATTTGTAAGTAGTTCTAAAATGATTATAGGCATATGTGTGGCATTTGTATAATAGGTATATAATGCCAGTAAAGCATTTCATTGCTATTAGAGGTTAATTTACATTCACAAAATATATTTGTTTGTAGGATAATCTACACAGCGCTATCTAGAGTAATCTAGACCCAAAGGTAGCATAGCTAAACTAGCCCGTGTATTATACTGTCCGGGTACTTAGAAAAATTAAAATATTTTTGTAAATACATATACAAACCTAAGTAGGTTTATGAGGGTTGAAGAAACAGGCCCCTCTTCCCCACTGGGCACTATGGGCACGTGCCCAGGGCCCCGCGATCGAATGGGGCCCCCTAGTTCCTGCCAGATTACCAAATGATAACCGATATTTAGGTATTACCGAAAAACATTAATTTTGAAAAATCTGATGATAATGACTTACTACAATACCTACGCTTATTATATTAGCTTTAGTTTGCCGCATGCGGATAGCTATACCTTGTACAACATAGCTTGAACTTTTTGACAGATGGGTCAGTGATGGGAAACAGAAAATATCTATTGGTGTAAAAAATGTGTTGGCTAAATATGTGGCTGTATGTATGTTTTAAACTATTCAAAATAAATAAATTCATTCGTCAATCAATTTTATTGCACTAGACATAAAAACATTGGGTAGGTACCATTGTTTTCAGTTTTTCTATTTAAATTTTACTTCGAAGCAATAAAAACCACTTAAGACTTTCGGAAAATGCTTAAGTCCTTAACAGGTACTCTTATGTTGTGTGTCTATTCTTATGATTATTATCAATTTTTAATATTATTAAAATAAGAAAATATTGTTCGTCGTTGCAAAGTTATATCGATTTCAGATTTGACATCCGTCAAAAAGAAAGATCAAACTAATAAATAAACAGGGTATAAGTACTTCACTCTCTCTCAAAAATGAGTTTTTCCGATATTAGTATATTTAGGTTAATTTAAATACCTATATGTAAGTATAAGAATACAATTAAAAGAAAAATTATTAAATTAAAAAAAGAAGAATTATTTGATGCGGTGTGGTTTATGTCTTTAAGAAACCTATTCGAACGTCATTCGTAATACCAAAGACAAAAAAGGGGAATTCCCGACTCCCGATCGTCGTTTGACTTGACGAACGGGAATTCCCTTCAAGTATTTGTCTGCGATGTTGTGGCGTTTGTTTTGTTTGTAGTTGTTAGTTTGTTACTGACTGTGCTTGAGCTCTGACAAAAAAATAGTATTGTTTGATTAAATCGTCGTTTGTCTGTTTTGTGTTAGCGAATATTTTCGTTATAAAATTAATTAAATACTGAATTATAATATAAAATGTCGAAACGGTCATATCCTAGTGGATCTGAAAAAAGGAAAAAAGCTCTACATCAGAAAGAAGTAATTGAAAAGTTACCAAAATTAACATCATATTTTACTACTACTACTGGAGAAACTTCTGTAAGTAGCAATCAACTCATAAATGTTCCACATGATGACTCAGCTCAATTACAAATTGCGGGAATTTCTAAACCTTCATGTTCCAATTTTGAAAAAGAGATTGAATCAGAAAGCGACTATTCCTACGACGAAAGTGCAACGACTTCAGTAACTTCACTAAAACCGACAACTCCAACTGTGTCAATTGAACAGCAGTTTTCCAACACAGAAGAATTAATATCGCACGATCCCGCCGATTATTTTCACGAAAAGTTTGTTGAAATAAATCGCGAAATTTTAATTCGTAAGGGACCAGTATATTTTCAAAATAAAGATTCTGACTTTTCCGAGGCATCCAGAACCTACAAAGATGGTAATAAATTAGTGACGAGATATTTCAACAAAGCATTATTTATTCGCAAATTAAAGAACAATGAAAGCGTCGAAAGAAAATGGTTGCTGTATTCGCCTTCCAAATGCTCTGTATTTTGTTTTTCATGCTGCTTATTTAACCCAACTGATGTTAATCTTTGCTCTCGGAATGGATGTAATGATTGGAAGCATATTAATCACATAATTTTAACACATGAAAATAGCCCAGCGCATAAGCAATCTATGATGACTTATCTGGCACGAAGTAAAGCGGTTGGTAGAGTAGATATAGAGTTATTATCTCAACATCAAAAGGAAGTGGATTACTGAAGAAACGTACTTAAACGGATTGTAGCTGTTGTAAAATTTTTGGCATCGAGAGGGCTTCCATTTCGCGGCGACAATGAAATCCTAGGATCTCCAAACAATGGAAATTCTTTGGGTTGTGTGGAATTATTGAGTGAATTTGATCCATTTCTTGCAGATCACTTAAAAAAATTTGGGAATCCTGGAAAGGGTAACATTTCTTATTTATCAGCAAATATCTGTGATGAGTTTATTGAAGTAATGGGAAAACAGGTTCTAAAAAAAATTATAAATGAAGTTAAATCAGCAAAATATTTTTCCATAAGCGTTGACAGTAGGTACGCCCGATCTGTCTCATATTGACCAGCTAACTTTCATCATTCGAAACGTAAAAGACTGTGTTCCTGTTGAAAGGTTTTTGAAATTTATACCTATTAAAGAGCATAAATCTAAGTATTTAGCGGAGACCATCTTAATTTTTTTAGAGATACATGATATTCCCATAAAAGATTGCAGAGGACAAAGCTACGACAATGCTTCAAATATGTCGGGAAAGTATAGTGGTCTACAAACAAGAATCAAGGAAAAATGTGAATTTGCCACCTTTATACCATGTGCAGGACATTCACTAAACTTGGTAGGTGTCCATGCTGCTGGGTGTGTACCGGAGGCATCACAGTTTTTTGAAATAGTTCAGAAAGTGTACAACTTTTTTTCGGGCTCTACCCACAGATGGAATATATTAACAGAACATTTAGGTTCAAAAAAAGTTGTTAAGAGTCTTTCACAAACCAGATGGTCAGCCCGAGCTGATGCAGTAAGTGCTTTGCATGGGGGTTATAAAAGAATATTAGAAGCTTTAATCACCATCGCAAACGATACTGAAAAGGCACGAGAAACAAGAGACGAAGCCCTTAGTCTGTCTAGAAAAATGGGAAATCTAGAATTTATTATACTGATGGAAATCTGGAGCACCATATTGGAAAGAATAGACAAAACAAGTAATTATCTTCAGAAAGAAACAATAACACTGGACGTTGCAACCAATTTGTTGACTTCACTTTATGATTTTATTACTAACCTCAGGGATAAATTTGATAACTTCGAATCATCTGCCAAAGAAAATAACCCAGAATCTGACTACAAAGATCTATCTCAAAGAACAAGACGTAGAAGCTCACGGCTGATTTTTTTTGATGGCTCTGCGCCATCAGTCCAATTGAATGGAAAAGAGCGATTCAACGTAGAAACCTTTCTCCCAATAATCGATACCTTGAGTGTTCATCTAAAACAGCGACAAAGTTCATATGAGACCGTCAGTCAACGTTTTAGTTTATTTTTTCACTTAAAAACTCTGAATTCCGAAGAGATACGACAAGGATGCAAAGAATTTTCTCAAATCTATCACGAAGATGTAAATGAAAAAGAGTTAGAAATAGAATGTCAACATTTAAAAGAATACTTAAAAAATGTTCAGAGTGAAAATGAAGCATCTAACAGTGTACAGGAAGTATATAATCTATTAAAGCAAAACAAAATTGAAGACACATTTCCTAACGTAGAAATTGCATTGAGAATATTTTTAAGTATGATGGTAACTAACTGCAGCGGAGAACGCTCCTTCTCCAAATTGAAACGAATAAAAAATGAATTAAGAAGTACAATGCTTCAAGAGAGATTAACTAGTTTGTCGCTGATGTCCATAGAATGTGATATTCTCAATACCATAGATTTTGAAGATGTGATTAACGATTTTGCTCATCTTAAATCTAGAAGGGTACCTTTGCAATCAACATAGAATTAATCTAAGGATTTTATGTTAAGCGAGTTACTTTTGTAGATTATTTTTTATATTTCCTATTTTTTTATAGTTAGTAACTAAATAAAAATAAATTTAGAACCTTGTTTGTCTTTCTTTATCTATTGTAACTAAATAGTGTTTTCTCAAGGTCCTAGGGGCCCCATGATCCTAATGTGCCCAGGGCCTCAAATAGTTTAAAGACGGCCCTGTGAAGAAACCATATTTGCAAGAGTTCATTGTTTAGAAATAATAATTTTAAAACCGTCATTATAAACCTTTGAGAATGCCGTAAAGTGAAACCAGTTAGGTTAAACAATAAAATAAAGGATGTGGAAAAGTACAAGTATCTTGTTCAATAGATGTAGTTTTTTTTTACGTGCGCAAAATCCCCATGGAAGGACCGGAGCCAGTGGAAGAGGTTATGTCGGACTCGAACTGACTGAAACGCTCGCCGCCTGTGGGTCGTTTTGGTTGCCGAAGGTGAGGTTGACAGGCATATCCCTCGCACACCGGCTGACCCAGGGCCATTTCTCATGATCTGGCCCTCTTCTCGGGTGTGGGACTACAGAGTCCCCAACTCGTCCCCGGAAACGGGTAGGCACGCGAGGCGCGCCACTGCCGCGGACTGCTTCTGCCAGGGTGACAGGCGGCTCCACCTGTCACCCCCAGGCCTGCGCTCATGGGGGGTGGAGGTCGACCTCCGACACCCGAGTTGCTTTCGTACGCGGGCAGCTTGGCTTGCGATCCTTCGTCGCTCCCGCTGCCGCTCTCGCCCCGCCTCCTCCTTAACGAGCATTACTTGCTCGCAGAAGGAGGCACGCATCCGCACAGCGGACGGTCGCCGCGAGCAAGGTGGAGAGCGTGAGAACCCTTCAATAGATATAGTAGGAGTTAGTGCCGCGTATAGACCTAAGCGGTGCCACAAGCATAATCTAATATAGCAAATCACAATAACTTACCTAACTCCCCTTAGGTAATCATCCATAGGCACAGAGAATCTGAAAGGATCCCTCCCGAATCCTACGAAGAAAGGCATCCCTGTGCCATCTATTTCGTTCCAACTGGTGTCGTTAGTACTCTTTCGGCTTTGGTAATTGTGGCTAATGGGGGGTTTAGCGTATGGCCTCTTTAGGTACTGCAATTGGGCATAATTGGTATTGTTATATATATTGTCATATGTGAGTTGGCTCGATCTTTCTGTAACAAAGAAAATAAATTAGAATAAGATTATTGAGAAAAAATTTACAGGTCAATAAATGACCTACTTTTTACTAGACTACGGCTAAGGAAATGGCGGGTTATGATTTTGAGAAGCTATGTATGTATGTATAAATTATACCTATTACATGTCCCAAAATACCTTAGTTAAAAAAAATAATTTTAAAACTAAACCCCGACTACTGAAAAATCACACTATAAAAAGTATTAAAAAAGAAAATATCAAGGATAGAAGTGGTTGTATGCCACTTAGTCTAACAAAACAATACATTCTAGGGAAAAGTGGCATACGACTACGGCTATCATTGGTATTTTCTTGTTTGATAGTTTTTAAAGCGCGATTTTACAGCAGTCGGGCTTTTAATGTTTTGGACACAGAAAAATTGAGAAAAAATGTACAGGTCAACAAATGACCTACTTTCATAGAGTGAAACCATACGCTACATAATTGGTAGAACTTCAAAGGTGTTCATAAAAACATGGATGTACGTTTACTAAATACAGGGTGATTGAAATCAAGTTCCCCTTGTTTTTCATAGTGACATAATGATGTAACATTCGATATTTAGTTCGTTATACGCTTTTCATTCATTTGCATTCAGAAACTGTCTTTATAACATCAACTACTAGGGTAGATGTTTTGACTCTTCTAATGAATTTTATTATACTTTTCGCTAAAGTTGATGATCGCTTTTATCAATCAACATATCGGTAAGTACTCATCCATGATGAAGACGAGGTGACAGGCAATTTCAGAGCTATATTAGTGCCCGGTGGAGTAAAACAGGGCCATGCCATCCCTTCTTATGGCTAGAAGATCAAGGACTAAGTTCATGATAAAGTTTCCGCTTGACGGCAATAGGCTAGACGCTCATTACGTGTGACCATAAATCATAGTTGGTAAAATGTGTTTTAACATAATCAATCAATTAGCCCATCGTAGCTCATTCCGGGACATAAGCCTCTCCCAATGTTGGGAGGTTTTGGTCTACTGTTTCCACGTTGGCCAGACGGGTAGGTACAGGGTTTTATTTCGATATTACCTTCTCTCGCAGTGATATCGTTAGCGTGTTGTTTCGGTAGTAACCTCTTACGACACCTTTGTACGAGATGGGGTGGTGATACTTGTGTTCTTTCTCTGTCATCACAGGGATAGTATATTAAAGTACCTCTGCCTAACCCATCGGGGATTTATAGGTGGGAATATTATGTATAAAAAAAATATATTTATATTATTTCTCTTTTCTATATTATTTCTTTAACATTTCTCTTACAAAGTTATTCAGTTACCGGAACAACCCAGGAAGCATGTAGTAATGCTTGTGTTGGGTCGTCCCGCTCCTCCTTAGGGCTACATAATTAAGGTGGTAAGGGTATTGCAGGTGATCACATGGTTAAACTATTTTAGGTAACTAAATTAAATTACAAATGGTGAAAAGAAAGATAAAATGGTACAAAGATAAAATGGTACTGGTATGACTGTGTGTGTGCGTGTGTGTATATGTATGTGTGTGTGAGTGTGTGTGTGTATGTGTGTGTGTGTATGTGTGTGTGTGTGTGTGTATGTAAGTAAACCTTCTTGGATGCTCTTATATTATTTTACGATATTTTACTAGTGGATAAAGATCAATGAGGAATTATATACCAATGAATCACACCGAAATGTTCAAAGCGGTTATCTTGTTTGGCGCGATCTTAACATGTTTGAATATATTTATATTATTTCGATTAGGTAGGTACGTGACTAAAAGTAAACATTCTTGTAGCGATTTTTTATAAAAACAATCAATCCACTGCTGGACATAGGCCTCTAGCAATGTGCGCCATTTTCTCCGATCCTCCGCCTTCCGCACCCAGTCAGATTTTTTATAAAAACAATAATAACCAAATAATAATGCTTACTAACTGACTAATTAGTGATTTCGGTTTTTAGTCTTTAGATTGAGCTTCTAAATAGTTAAAGATTAATGACGGCCTCTGTAACGTAGCGGTATAACGTTCGACTTCTACGCAGGGGGTTTTATTCCCGCTCAGTGCAAATATTTGTATGCATGAATATGTATATTTGCATTGGTTTGGGTGTTTCTAAGTATAATATGTATGTATTTACAAAAAATAAGTATCTAAGTATGTTTATTTGCATTCCATAACACAAGCTAGTTAAGCTATACTTGCCATGGGTCTAGATAGCGTTGTGTAGAATGTTGTAGAATATTTCTTTATTATTTAATAAACTGAATTTAAATTAAACACGATAACAAAATACGTCAATACCGTTTACGTTTAGTTAAGTATCTAACCGATGGAATATAGGATCATGTTAGAAGCAAGGTAGATCACATTTTTGTGATGTTTACATGTTTATGAACACAGTGGACGTCGTATGGTACATTGAACTTTTATATTTGGTTGGAAAGTACATTAATTCTGGAAAGTACGAGTACCTATATTACTCTTTCAACTTCAAACGACTTGTTTTTTGTATTACTTATTTTATGTGAGTAGAATAGAAGTTAGCTTTTTTTAACGCAGAATCAAATATTATAATCAGCAGGACGTTGCACCTGTTGATTCATGGTTCAAGGATGAGAGTCTGGTGCAAGTCAACAACCCAATCATATTATGTGGTCCCCGAGCTGAAGGAGGATGATGAACGTAGACAAGTATGAGTAATCATTATACTGAATGCCATTTCCATAAAATCTGTTCAAAATTCGGTCACAACCAATTGAACAAATGTACAAAAGATATCCTTGTAAAAATGTTGATTAAGATCAAACGAACATAGAGCTAAAACTAGAACAAGGGTAGTCTTTCTTAATATAATAGGTCGTTACATATGAATTTGCCGTTTTTTTTAAAGAAATCGGACGAAACCCAATTTTCAGTACGAGCATTTTAGCATTTTTTTAGGAATTACATTTTTTGTGTATGAATGAGACAACATTAAAGTAACAAACACTTTTATTTCATTTTTGAAAATTGACAACTGTAAAAAAGTAATACGAATTTTATCATCGAAATGGATAGCATTTACTAATTACTGTTTTTGAAGATCGAATTTAATTTATCAAGCGGCCAATAAAAACAAAATTTAATATAGAGTTGTAATATCTATCAAATAAAATATAAATAATGGAAATAGCTATTAAATTACAGGAATAACGAACTCATGAATCTGTACGAAAGTTTCGGCAATTTCACAGGTAAAGACCTAATGTTAGCGTAAACGAAACCTTGTTTTCTATGAAAGAACAACGTACGAATGTTCTATCGCTGTTTACACTAAAAGAATTTGACGGTCAGGGGATAGAATGATCATTTGCTCGTCTGATGTAAATCATCCTTTACATAATTGGATATTTGACTGACTAGTCAATTTAGTTACTTTTTACTAAACGTGAAAACGGTATAAAACGGGAAATAATTTATTGTGACGTCATAATATTTAATAGTCAAATAATTTTCTATTACAGGTTCGGTGGATGATTAAAATAAATAAAAACGATTAAATAAGAACAGGCGCAACTTCTATAGCTCTTTTACCATTCTTAATTTAATAAGCTCAGGTTAATAATTTATTTTAATTACAGGAAAATACCAAATTATCAATAAAGAACGTCGATATCTCGATCGTCTTTGACATTTGATAGATTGCGATAAATTTTAAACCAACTTTTATAAGGTGAATTGACCTTGTGTTTAATATTCTGCCTGAGCCTTTGAACTCGTCAGTGTTACATTGAAACATAGATAAGAACATATAACAGGATTTAGTTTCTATAGCTGAGGTTATTAGTCTCATATATCTATTAATTATGTTGATATTTTTTTTCCACTAAACAGGTATTCTAAACCTTTACCAATGTTTTTACGTTCCGGTGCTTAATAATTCTATTCTAGTTTTCTATTTATAGGACACGACGGAATTCCCATCCCAATTGAGCAGTCCGATTGGGGAAGTACCTTCACCCTACAGAATACCATTTATATATATATATATATATTGTCCTTGTGTTGTGCTCCCGGCGGTGAGTAGGGTAGCCAGAGCCTTTTTTAGTCAGTAGGAAGACTAAGGTTTGTCCTGATTCTTTCTTCTGCACTGACGGCACAGAAACTCTCTGTTCTTACAGGGTCAGTAGCACGGGTGTGACTACCCTGGTGTTGCACATGCTCATAGGTCACGGTAACCACTTTCAATCAGGTGGGCCGTTTACTTGTCTGCCATCTAAGCTATATAAAAATAATAATAATATAAACTATAAAAATTGTTACACACGGCACATTTCTACCATTAGACCAAATCATATGTCCAATGTCATCTTCGTATAATTAAACGCAAATTATGAAATCTAAAGATCAACTTTCAATATGCAATAACCGCAAACTTATCTATAATAAATTAAATTTCACATTATATTCTAAAGACTGCTTTCCACGGTGTGTGATTATGCTCTGCAGATTTCATTAAGCTCAACCATCGGATTAATAAGGGGTTCCTATTATACTTAACTAGTTGATACCCGCGGCTCAGTCTGCGTGAAATTTTGATCCCGTTCCCGCTACCCATGGGAAACAATTCCCGAGATAGTAAACGGTCATAAAAAAAATATTCTATATGTTTTCCGGACTATTAAAGTCTATCCCTGCACTAAATTTCAGCCAGATCTGTTCTGCCGTTAGATCGTTATTAAATAACAAATATACAAACCTCCAAATATCTTCACAAACTTTCACATGTATAATATTAATGAAAAGTAAGATAGGATAAAATTAAATCTTCTTAGAAATGTCCGTACCTGTTGTTATATTCATGGCCCAACCCAACCGCAGTATGACAACGAATCTCTGGCATAGATTGTCCAGAGAAGAAAGTAACGGTTGAGAGGTCTCGGAGCAGGAGTGAAGAAGACTCATAAACCGCACGGCCCGCGAACTGAGGCGGCTCGGGCATCGGAGGTCGTGAAATGTCCCTGGCCTGGGGGTGACGGGTGAAGCAAACCGCGGTGGCGGTGCGCGATGCGCGCCTCCCCGTACTGGGGACGAGATGGGGACTCCATGGTACCAAATCAGAAGAAGACCGTCTTAAAAGAGACGGTTCTGGGCCGGGTGGAGTGCGAGTGCTGTATCCTTAGGGATTTTGCACACAATAAAAAAAAGGTTGGAGGATCTGTCACTCACTCCCAATCAAATCCAATTAATTAGCCTCGCAGTCCACTGATGGAAATAGACCTCTCCCATTGTTAGGAGCGTTTGGCCTACTGTTTCTACGCTGGCCAGACGAGTTGGTACAGGGTTTTCGAGATTTCTTCTCTCCCAGTTATATTGTCTACGTATTTTTTCGTTACTACTTTCGTTAATACTTGTATTCTTTCTACGTCACCACACGAATGTCACTCCCATAAAAGCCAAACCAAAAGGAGAAGAAGGAGTAAGCAGACTCTGGGCACCGAACTGTAAAGTTAAGATAATGATGAACATACAAATTACAACTGCATATTACCAACTATATTTCCCAGGATATCAGCACTACAAATGTGCATTTTCATAGTCTGCTGACTATGTACCATTGTTCCTGATTGTACCTATCAGTTCATCTTTATTGTGTACCATCTATTGAATTAATAAACAATGATGGTACAATCAGGCCGTGAAGGCTTTTTTTCATTGTTAGGTACTGCTATTTATTGATATTTAGGTCGTTTAGATTCAGCATACAAATATGCTATTTACATAGGTAATTGAGATGCGTTTGCGCAAGCACAGGATGCGACAAGGACGTGGTAATAGGGATTGAGGCTATTAAATGTGTATGTGACTTAATAAGGAATAAGGATTTATAGATTAGGTAGTAGGTCAATAAAATTACCTTAAAAAATTCAAAGGTGGGCGTGGGTGTGATAGATTCAACCAAATACTCGCAATAGTTATGTTAATTTCCAAATAACGTATGAGATTCTATCAGATTTGATGAGTACATGACTACTCTGCTCTCTTTAATAACCTTTATCGATAAACGGGCTATTCAACACAAAAATATTTTTGCAATTCGAACCAGTAGTGAGATTAGCGGTTCAACCAACTACTAGTACTAGCTGTCCCGGCAAACGTCGTTTTGCCATATAATGTTAAGGGTGGACAACCCTTAACATTTAGGGGGATGAAAAATAGATGTTGGCCGATTCTCAGACCTACTCAATATGCTCACAAAATTTCATGAGAATCGGTCAAGCCGTTTCGGAGGAGTTCAAGTTCGAACACCGTGACACGAGAATTTTATATATAAGAAGAAGATTTTGGATTAGAATTATTCCAATTCTTGAAGCAACGCTATGCGTATGACTAAATAGCAGTTAATGGATAGATGATATTTCTGCATCTGTTTTAGATCAAAGAACATTAATGGAAATTACAAGCTCAAGTTCTTCAAGAGGGGCATTAGAAGGTTTCTTCAGGGTCGGCAGCGCGAGTGTAACGCCTCTGGTGTTGCACACGTCACCACGGTAACTATTTGCCAAAAGGTGGGCCGTGTGTTTGTCTGCCACCTAAGTGGTATAAAAATTTTTATCAATTAGAGTAAAAAATAAAGAATATAAAGAAACTAACCCTTCCTTTTACATTTTACGAAAAATATCAAACGTGATAATAACATAACATAACAGAACATAAACTCACGCCTATATCCCCGAAGGGGTAGGCAGAGGTGCTAGCATCCACATTTCGTCAGTTTATGTTTAGGTCCCAATGTAATAGGTGGTGAGCCTATTGCCATTAACCGGGCACTTATAAACCTGCGATAAATACACACATAACTTTGAAAAGCATCGAAAAGTCATTGGTGTGTGCCATGATAAAATCTGGGTTCGAACCCGAGACGTCGTCTCAGCAGTCCATTACCCATACCACTAGGCTACCACGGTGATAATATCGGTTGGAATAGCATAATCACAGCAGGCAGACATTGCAATCATCGTATGCAATATTGGGTACAATTTTACATTCAATCTTATGTTTCAGACTAGACCTCAAAAACCACTGTACAGTAATTGATCACCGAAAGTAATCAAGAAAATGTACCTAACTGACTACTATCTTACAATGAATAACTTAACTGGAATACTTTGAATAAATACGTTGGCTAACATGTTCAGAGCGTGGGTGACCGCTGCCTAAGAAATTAATGCAAATGTATGTACTTGTGAATGCTTCATATTAACATGGTATTACAAAAATGTTTGTCTGAGAATGTTTTAAAATTACGAATTTTGATAAATAAAAAATAATATTGGCAATATATAAATCACAATTTGGTATCGTAAGATTTTTTTAGTTTCAAAATGCTCTTTTTTTAAATATTAGTAACTGAACATATAAATCACTTTAGCTAAGCTAAATTGGGTGTTTTCCTGTAGTAAAATAAGATATACGTAAAATAATCAATGTGTCTACTCCTTCGGGGATTTATAGGCGTGAATACATATGTATATAATATATAATAGGAAAGGAGTCTTTCTTATCGCGTGAAATATACAGATATTCCTCGCCCCTGCCGGAACCAGAGAGGTTATTAAAGGAGTCTAATGCTCAATAAGCCTAATGAAACGAGTCGAACCTACGTCCTTGGCATCGCATGTAAACATAATATCAATCAACTTGCACGAGATCAACGAGGTCAAAATTGCATCAATAGAATAAACAAGATAATATTGTACGCAAAAATTTACTCTGTGCTAATTGCAATAGCAAACAAACTCGCGTGTCACACGCAGAGCCTGAAACACGATAGGATGCAGATATTGTTTTTTTATACTTATTTTAATTTAACATCTTCATTAATATTCTAAGAGTATTGGTCTGATGATTATAATCGTCTGATCATGTCAGAATTAGTATAATTTGGAATCAGCAACCGCTAAAATTACAATATACATTACATTATAGTATACAGTAATAGTAATACATTTCAATTATATATTATAATACATTAAAATAATACAGTAGAGGTACTCTATCCATAACATAAACTCACGCCTAAATTCCCGAAGGGGTGGGCAGAGGTGCTAGATCCCATAAAACGCCAGTTTATGTTTAGGTCCCAATGTAATAGGTGGCGAGCCTATTATCATTTACCGGGCACTTATAAACCTGCGATAAATACACACATAACTTCTAAAAGCATCGAAATGTCATTGGTGTGTGCCATGGTAAAACCTGGGATCGAACCCGAGACCTCATACCACTACCATACCACTAGGCTACCGCGGTTTTTTCTCTATCCTACTCTATCCAAGCTTTGAAATTGCTGTAAAATAATCATCAATCTCTGAACCTTTTCCCAACTCAGTTGGGGTCGGCTATTCAGCTGATGATGCAGCTGAACTTCGATATTTACTGTGAAGCGACTGTCATCTGACATCCACAAACAATTGGGTGGGAGAACAATAAAAAAATGAACTGAGCTTATTAAATTAAGAACGGTGAAAAAGCGGTAAGTGTTGCGTCTGTCCTTATTTTATCGTTTTTTTTATAAAAAAATCCTATATAGGGACACGTCAATTAGACTTCGTTTTGCCTGATGGTAAGCTGAGGGCATAGTCTCAGAAAAGAGGGTCACCATTACTTACACATACCATGTGTCAATGGTGACATTCAGCTTGACGGCCTCATCATATGCTTTTTCACGACCCGCTTAATGGACCGGGGACTGTTAATCATGCACTCAACCTATACTAGTAAATGATTTGACTATTAAATTAAGCATAATGACGTCACAATAAATTAATTTATACAAGTTTCTTTATAATTTACCCTTTTGAAATTTAGTAAAAAGTAACTAATTTGACTAGACAGTCAAATACCCAATCTTTTATTTTACGCCTTTGAAGAAATCGCCAGAAAACGCAGATATATCAGGTCGAAAATAAACTGAAAAACGGCGTTAGACTGATAATTATTAAGACTCCCAAACTGAATTTCGACCAATCCTAGAAGGATTTCGACAAGTTTTTATTTCGACAGCGTGAAACTCCGATATGACTCAATTTCGACAATATTTTAGATCGTGAGTAGGGTGAGTAGGGTAGCCAGAGCTCACTGGAGGGTTTTAGTGCTGTCAGTGGAAAGACCAAAAGCTTGTCCTGCTTTGTCTTTTCCACTGACAGCACAAACTCTCAATGCTTGCAAGGTTGGCAGCGCGAGTGTGACTCTCTTGGTTTTGCACGACCCGAGTGATTTATTAAAAAAAAAGATCGAAACTCCGACAAAGCGATACTTTTCGACATGACTTTAATAAGAAATGATGTGAGTGCCAAGACGTTTTTCAGAGATGAATGGTTGTCCAAAATAAGCCAAATTCGACATACCCTACTCTGAAATACTGTCTGTATCTAAAACACGATGTTACTGTGAAATTATTTCAGCAGCCGCTTACCGCTTGACACTGCGCTGAGTGTTGTGGGTTTGTAGGGTCATTGTGCTCTCGGGGATGGGTTCAGATGGCAGTTGTTAAAAGTTAAATAAAAAGGAGGAGTAGTAAGCAGACGCCGGACTCCAAACATATCGAGGTAAGCATATTGTTCCATAAGCTACTCTTTGTCAAAATTTTAATTCGTTGGTACTTGGTCAGGATTGATTTACAGGGCTTAAATTAATCCATGTTGATATTCTAAATACATAAATGCCAAGGCATGCAAAAACATAATGAATGTGACCTACATTTTCAGTGATATAATTCAGTTGAATTAAAGACTTAGCGTAGGTTGTTAGCTAATTTCCTTTTGTTTATATTACCTTATTAGAAGTGGCACTAAGATCCAATAACGATCGTATGTCTTTTCTTGTTTTAATTAAAAATAACGGCTATGTTTAAGACGATTACACATTCTACGGTACCTAGTTAAATAAGAATATACTTCATCTGTAGAACAAAATATATAGTAAGATTAGTTTGGCTTCAGGCGATGTTCAGTGACTCAGTGGTTAGAGCATTCTCCCTGTATGGGAAAAATCACGGGTTTTTTTTTATTCATTTATTCATTTATTACTTGCAAATATGTTATGTAGATTAAATAGTGTCACCATATTTCACCTTAATAGGCATGCAATTCTTATAATACAAGAAGTCTAATAATTATAATCATTAATTAATACAGATCAACATTATTTTTAAACAAGAGTATGTCTAAGTCATCACTTTAATACAGCAATTACCTTATTTATAATTCCGACATTTCCACATCAAGAATAATATTGACTACAGCATAATGATGTCATGTTTGAATCCTGCATGAAACCAAACAAATTTTTTCCTATCTTAATCGAGTATTATGATATTGAAATGGACACGTCTACGCATTCGATTGCTAAGCCATAGGTCACGAATCCCGCTAAGAGAAGCATTACAAATATTTATAATTTTTTTAGTCATACGCTTACAAAAACTTATATTACAAATTGTAATAGTGAGAAGCGATGGAACAGTTACTAATACCCACACTGTTCTTGGAGGAATGACTGGAAAGGCCATGATCTGACTGATGGGGTTGTCAAGTTAAACCTAAACTTTCTTTTTATTTTCATAAAACAATATAAAATGTATATAAAACGAGCACACAAGATTTTTTCTTGAAACATTGATTTTTTATATACTACTTTGGTGGCAGACAAGCACACGGCCCACCTGATGGAAAGTAGTTCACACTCGCGCTGCTAGCCCTGTAAGCACTAGTTTCTGTGCCGTCAGTGTAAATGACAAGACAAGCTTTTGGTCTTCCCACTGACAGCACAAAAACCCTCCAGTGAGCTCTGGCTACCATTGTCACCGCCGGGAACACAAGAAGACACACCGGGGACACGAGGTTATTATGGCCGCGGTATTCCGTAGGACTTCCCCAGTCGGACTGCTCAATTGGATATCGTCGTGTCCTAACTTTTACTAACTTGGCGTATGCACATTACCTGGTCACGGTTGTGTCCCTTGTAATTCAAATTAACTACCGAACTACCCAACTGTTTCATATACTAGCCTTCACTGTCACAATGTAGTAAGAGCATCCTGGTAAAGCATCCAGTTGACCTCCAAAACTGCAAACTATGCGGTCATTACAGCATCTCACGCACAAAGGTGCAGTCAGGTTTATGACATCGGCGTCGATGGGAAACTTTAAAAAAACTAGTCCAATGGCCTTATTACTCAATAGTGAAGTTCTTGCGGTTCAACCAGTGGACATTCGGCCCAAAACTGGATCAGCCCATTGTACATGAACTGGTTTCTTACTTATATAATCTTACTTTTGTGGTAGACAGATTCATTCATGTTGCATTACTTTTGCTTGAAATATATGATTGTTCGCCATTTAAGTTCACAGAGCGTAAGCACAGAGTATACAAAACAATGTTTTGTTTTGTTTTCCATCTACGAACACGTGTGAATTATGTGTGTACTACTGGTTGTTGTTATTGTACAGTGAGCGAGAAAAATTGGGGTAAACTAACAAAATTATAGCTTACACACTTATACAAATAAAAATATGTTATGTTTAACATCGACGGTTTGTGGAGACGGAGAAAGGAAACAAGTATAACCATCCCAACTCATTAATTTAATTCGACGGGTATCGTAAAAGGTGAATACCGCAAAAATACGCAGACGATATCACTGCGAGATAAGAAAACCTTGAAATACCCTGTAACAACCCGTCTGGCCAGCGTGGAAACCAAAGCCAAAGCCACCCAACATTGGGAGAGGCCTAGTCCAGCAGTGGACTTACGACACCCTTCAGATGAGATAGAGTGGTGATACTTATATTCTTACTCCGTTGTATATCGTAGTCGTATAAGTCAAATCAAAAAGACAAGAAGGAGTACGCACTCATCGGGCTTAAAGAAGAAAGGCAAAGACGTTAAGATGATGATGATGATAAAAAAAGAGAATACAAAGTACCTAGAGGCTAGGGTTGATAATACTTTTTGTAAGAGTCCGAAGTGTTTGGGGATAAAGCTTGACCGAAAGAGCTCATATCGAAACTAAGAGAGATCAACTTGATATAAAGTAGAGAAGTCTGCAGTGGCTCCTAGGTAGAAACTCCACACTGAGTATAGATAACAAGCTGCAATGCCATTCTAAAGTCGATCTGGACATATGGTATGGTAATATGGTATAGTATCTGGACATAGCTTTGAGGCACAGCAAGTGTCTCCAATTTAAATATACTCCAAAGGGCGCAAAACAGCATTCTAAAAGCCCTATCAAATGCACCATGGCTTATAAGAAACTCAGATTTACATGAAATACTAAGGGTGAACACCGTGCAGGCAGAAATAAAATTGATTGCTGCACGCTACAAAACAAGACTCGAGAAGCACCAAAACCCACTGACATTTGTATTAACCAGGCCTGTGTACAAGCGAAGACTCAAAAGGCTCGCAAAGGGGACCTATGAACCTAGACATAGCTTGTCTATCATATTGGAAGAGAGTTCTAGATGGAGAAATTACTCTACAACGCCTTACGTACATCACATCTGCTCATATTTTATCAACTGATCGCACATAAAAATAAAAAAAAATGCAATTCCTCTGTGCACTCCCGGGTTTGGTGGAAGATACTTAACTTTGAGTTAAGCTCGTTTTGTACATTACATCTCATCTTTTTATATAAATGTAATTTAAGTGTACAATAAAGTATGTAGTATAAATATAAAAAAAAAGACGTCAAATACAACAAGTCAAATACCCAATTTTGCCACGACGAGCGCCTTATGGTACAGACTACTACAAGATATTGAGGGTAGTCTGACTGTACACAGCAAAAAATTTCAGCTCTGTAAATAATTAACATTTAAAAATATTTTTAATTAATTTTCAATGCTAAATAGTGGCTAAAAGTACTCAATATCCTTTAGTGCACTGAACAACTTACCGTGTCTCCTATAAAGTCTACTGTCGCACAGATAACACAGTAACAATGGATCTTTACACCAGACTGTCAAATAGTATGGAGGAGCTGTCTTCAATGTTTACCTCACGCATGTTTCAATATGATGAAGACCTAAGGAGTGCAGCGGCTACCGATACAGCCCATAAAACGATTGCTGGCCTCTCACGGGACTTCACAGACTTCAAGGCTCTCATATGGAAAACCATGGGTATGTTGAGGACACAAATGGAGCTGCTATTATCTGGACTTGACCGGCATGAGATGGCTTCCCGAAGGAAGGTATTGTTGCTTCATGGGTTGGCTGAATCGTCGGGGGCCACTGGCATGAATCAGGTTATTGCTACCATAAAAGAAAAATTGCGGTTGCCTGACATCACAGCCAGAGATCTTGAGAACTGTCATCGCCTGGGTAACAATATTTCGAAGCCCCGTCCCCTTCTCATCAGGTTCCAGACATATTTGCTGCGCAGTGAGGTTTGGAATTCTAAGACTAGACTTAAGGGTACAGGATTGACACTGTCTGAATTCCTAACCAAACCCCGCCACGACGTCTTCATGGATGCCCGCAAGCACTTTGGGGTAAGGCAGTGTTGGACTTCTGACGGGAAAATAGTGGTACAACTTCCTAACAATGTACGGCGTAGAATTGAGTCATCCTCGGAACTACGTAAACTATGTATGGAATTCCCGTCCCCCCAATTGCCGCCGACCGAAACATCTAGGACTTCGCAGCCTGTCGTCCATACAGCATCTGGTGGAGCCGCCGTCAGTGACAGAAGACCCCGAAAACATATCAAGTAGCTATAATATCTATCCTATCTTGACTTTTATTCCACCGGACAATGTATATTTCACTTTATAACCTCTTTTTATTTTATTTTAGAAACTGCAATTTGAGGTCAGTTGTAATTTTGTTATGTTGTCTCTCTCTAACTTCGTAATTTAACATCTTCCAAATTTTAAGCAGTTAATGTCGGTTGGTTGTATACTTATTTTGTTTTATTTTCTTACAACCTTTCTTTCACAATTTCACAATAAACACATTCCAAGTAAATTCCTTAGGTCCTTATGACGTCAGTGACGGATTGGTGTCAGGTTGTATTGTGTCGTTTTATGATCCGTTTAGAAACAATTTCAGTTGTCAGTGCGTTTAGTTGTTACTTACAATATAATTCAAATGTATCTGCTTGGCTCGTTTGTGCATTGAGGATAACAAAATGAGAATTTATATTTTAGTATTTTTATATATATATACATATTTTAATTTTTTTTTTTTTTTTTTTTTTTAATTATTTAAATATAGTATTATAATATTTATGTCTGATTATGACGATAGTTACATTTCTTGCTCTTCATCTGAAGTGTCAGACGAGGACTACGCCAGTGCATGTAGCGATAATGAAAAGGACGCAGTTCGCCTACGCAAGGACTTGTTAACTATTTATAGTTCTTTAGACAAGTTCTTGAATGTAGTGCATATTAATGCTCAAAGCGTTCACGCTCACTACCCGGATCTACTTTTGGCTTTCGACTCCAACATCATACATGCTGTACTCATATCGGAAACCTTTCTTAAACCTACACTTCCTTCCACACAGTATACATTGCCAGGGTATACGTTAATCCGCAATGATAGGGTGGGCAAGGGGTACGGCGGTGTGGGGATCTACCTGCGCAGGGATATTTCGTTCAAAGTGATAGATCAGTCACCTAATGTCTACTCTGGTTTTACTGAACATGTTTTTATCGAAGTTGACTTTTTTCACGTTAAATGTCTTCTGGGGGTTTATTACAGTCCTTCCCTGAAAATTGACTATTTCTCTTCTTTCGAGTCTAAGTTAGAAAACCTATCTGCTTTATACCAGTACTCGATTATCTTAGGTGACTTCAACACGTGTCTACTAAAGGATGATGCACGCAGTCGGAGACTCCAGTCTCTGGTTTCTTCGGTAAACATGCACATTCTTCCATTAAATGCGACACATCGCACCCCCCACTGTACTCCTTCTCTTTTAGACCTCATTATTGTTTCGGACCGTGACAAAGTTGTTACTCATGGTCAACTTCCTGCTCCTTTCTCTTATCATGATCTCATTTATCTCTCCTATAAAATTCGCACGCCTAAACCTAAACCTAAATTCTTCCTTCTTCGAAGTTACAAAAATATCGACCTGGACATTTTGAGGGCCGATGTAAGAGGAGCTGACTTTTCTCTTGTATACAATTCTGGGGATATTGACACTAAAGTAGACAGCCTTAACAATATTCTTATGTGTCTTTATAATAAACATGCCCCACTGAAAAAGATTAGGGTGAAGCATTTACCCGCCCCTTGGCTCTCAGACGATATTAAGCGTGTTATGTCTCAACGGGACAAAGCCAAAAGACGTTACAATCGAAATCCATCTGATGATAATTGGTCTTCTTATAAAATTATTCGGAATCGCTGCGGTCGTCTGTGTAGAGATGCGAAAAAGCGCCACATCCACGACTCCATTAATAATTCTAACACATCTCAGGTATGGCAATTTCTAAGGTCTCTTGGTATCGGTAAGACTACCAGGGACAACACGCTGAATTGCGACCTCAATGCGTTAAATATACATTTCTCCACGCCACCAACTGTGATAGATGATGTGGATAAAGTATCTACTCTAAGTTATCTCTCCAGTCTTCCCCTGCCTGAATGTGCCTCTTTTATATTCAACCCGGTTGCGGAGAGCGATGTACGGAAGCAAATTGTAAGAATATCGACCAAAGCAATGGGTAATGATGGTATTCAGCTGCAAATGTTACTGCCTATTCTAAATGAACTCCTTCCAGCCATTACCCACATAGTAAATTTTTCGCTTGAGCATAGCTCTTTTCCTTTGGCCTGGAAGAAAGCACTAGTCATTCCTTTGCCCAAAACCTCTAATCCATCCTTATTATCCCAGTTTAGGCCTATTTCAATCCTTCCCATTCTTTCCAAAGTGCTTGAGAACACGGTGCGTATTCAATTATCTTGTTACCTTTCCTCTAATGGTCTACTGAGTCCATTACAATCTGGTTTTCTTTCTGGCCATAGTACAGTCACGGCACTTGTCAAAATATCCGATGATATAAGACTGGCCATGGAGAATAAACTCCTGACGGTATTGGTTCTACTGGACTTCAGTAGTGCCTTCAATTCTGTTGACTTCGACATCCTCTTGGGCATCCTTTCTTCATTAAATATATCGTCCTCCGTAATCGCTTGGTTTAACTCTTATCTTCGGGGTCGCTCGCAGCGGGTTCGCTCTGATGAGGCGTCCTCTGACTGGCGTAACCTTACTGCGGGTGTACCGCAAGGTGCTGTCCTCTCTCCTCTACTTTTCTCAATTTTTATTAATGCTATCACCAAAGTTATTTCTTCCAGTTATCATCTCTACGCAGACGATTTGCAGTTGTATCGTCATTTTAGGTCTGATGATGTGGGTGGGGCCATTACTGCCATCAATAATGACCTTAAAAACATTAGTGCTTGGGCAAAATCTTTCGGACTGCTTGTCAATCCTGCTAAATCTCAGGCAGTCATTATAGGTGGCAGACACATTTACAGTAATCTTGACCATGCCTCTCTAACTCCTGTTTTTTACAACAATACTCTGATACCATTTTCCACGGTCGCCAAAAACCTGGGGGTTCTGTTCGATTGCAATTTGTCATGGACCAGACATATCAACGAGGTAAGCCGGAGAGTTTTTGGTACTTTCCACTCCCTTAGGCGTCTTCAGAATTTCCTTCCTTTTAAAACCAGAGTCTGTCTCGCTCAATCTCTTCTCCTTCCTCTCCTAGACTATGCTGATGTCACCTTTCTGGATGCAACTGAAGAACTCTGGAACAAGATGGAGCGGCTGCAAAATTTATGTATTCGTTTTATTTTCGGCCTACGTAAGTACGACCACGTTTCGGAGTTCAGAAGGCAACTGAAATGGTTACCAATTCGGCGGCGTCGAGATGTTCACATTCTTTCCCTTCTCTTTTCTATTCTTCACAACCCTCATTCTCCTTCATATCTTCGTGAGCGTTTTGAGTTCCTTGTACCCAGGGGTAAGCCCTGTCGCACCTCGTCTTCTCTTTTACTTCGAACTCCCTCGCATAGTTCGACTTGCTACGACAATTCCTTCACAGTTTCTGCAGTACGACTGTGGAATTCTCTTCCTCACTCCATACGCGATAGTCCTTCTCTGCATATTTTTAAAAGACGTATAAGAGATTACTTTCTCTCTCAACAATAGCAGACATACATGATATGTATTTGTATGTATGTATGTATATTTATTTATGTATTTATGTATGTATGTAGGTATGTATGTATGTATATATGTATGTATGTACGTGAGTGTATGTGTATATATGTGTATGTGTATATTTGTGCCTATTGTCGGGGGTATACACATTTTATACCCTCTTATATTAATTTTACACTTGTGCACTAGACTTAGCCTCTCGTATTGCAATTCCTCTGTGCACTCCCGGGTTTGCTGGAAGAGAACTCAACTTTGAGTTAAGCTCGCCTTTGTACATTACATCTCATCTTGTTATATTAATGTAATATATGTGTGTACAATAAAGTATAAATAAATAAAATAAAAATAAAAAAACCTTTTAATAAATCAAATCAAATCAAATCAAATCAAATCAAATGCATTTATTGTTTGTCACAGGTAGTAGAAGATGTTATTATTTACAAAAATAAGTAGGTATCACTGTGGCATGTCTTATAAGACGTACAATATGAATATGAATTATAAAATTTTAGAATATAATTAATTGAAAAAATGATTATTTAAGCTACTCGTATTACATTATAATTGGCATTATACCAGTTTAAAAAAATTTATCAACAAATGAAATTATGAGTGAATGTCAACATTGTTTCTAGTCATTTACATAGTCGTCAAGCTAATATTAGAATAATAAATATGTCACAGATGTAGTTTTATCAAATTAAATAATATAATAAAAATAACAAAATAAAGCAACTATTTAATATAATATCAAGTCACAGTGCTTCGATCATCCACAAATTCAATAATTAAATCAAATCAGATCATTATTCATTCAAAATCATCATTCAAGTATTCTGTAACATTGTAATATGCTTTTTGCAGTAACACTTTTTTTAATACTGTTTTGAGTTGGTTGCAATTCAACTCCCTCCAATCTCTAGGCAATTTATTATATATTATAGGCGCCATACAAACGATGCTCTTGCGCATGAGTGCCGTCTTCGCTCTGTGCAAGCGAAGCCTGCTATTGTCCCGCCTGTTTCGCGTAACTGTTGCCTCTAAGGTCGGAAATAAATGAGGGTTACTTTTCACAAATATTGCAACCTCTAAAATATATATGCTTGGTTGTGTTAAAATGTTGTATTTCTGGAAGTACGTTTTGCAGCTATCTGTAGTTTTTAATTTGAACATTGACCTGATGCATCTCTTTTGAGCCTTAAACACAAGTTCTTTCTCTGTTGCGTTTCCCCAGAAAATAACTCCGTATCGTAACAGAGGTGCCGCTAAACCATGATAGGCTATTATTAGGGCATCTTCATTAATAATACTGGACAGCTTATGTAAAGCATAGGCAGAACTAGAAACTCTTTTAGAAAGCTGCTCTATGTGCGACCTCCAGTTAATCCTATTATCAATTGTTAGCCCAAGAAACTTTGTCGTACTAACATTTTCAATTAAATTATTTTGACATTCTATATCTATTCCATTTGATGTTACCCGTTGGTTAAAATGCATGATTTTAGTTTTCTTTAAGTTAATTTTTAAATTATTAATGTCCAACCATTGTATTATAGATGTCAATGCACTGTGTATGTCAATTTTATATTTAGTTATGTCGTTATTATCATTAGAAATTGTCAATGTACTATCATCGGCAAACAATGTCATATTATGTCGGGTAGATTTCGGTAAGTCATTAATATAAAGTGTAAAGAGCAATGGTCCAAGTACACTGCCCTGAGGAACGCCGTATACTATATTTCTCTGTTCTGACAGATGTATTTCCTCGCGTTTAGTCATTGTATTTATCCGAGCAACTTCCGTATATTGCTTTCTATTGATAAGATAAGATTTCATGATATCCAAAACATTACCCCTTACACCATACGCTTCAAGCTTTTTTAGAAGGATGTCATGTTTAACGTAGTCAAACGCTTGCGTCATATCACAGTAGATCGCGCATACAGGTGTTCTTTTATCAACGTTCAACATAACGTCATATAAAAATTCGTAAATTGCCAAATTTATAGTTTTCTTTTCACGAAATCCTTTTTGTTCATCGCACAGTATGTTATTTTTTTCCAGATAATTATATAATTCTTTATGTATATATTTTTCGAATATCTTGGAAGTAATTGGTATCAATGATATTGGTCTATAGTACTCCATTACTTCCCTATCCTCTTTCTTAAATAGTGGCTTAATTATGGATATTTTAAGGGCGTCTGGAAACACCCCATGATAAATACACAAATTAAAAATGTAGCTTAAGTGACCGCAAATTTCACTGGCTACAGCCTTTAAAACTTTAGTAGCAATACCATCATATCCAACACTATTGGTATTTTTTAGAGTCAAGATAATTCTAAGTATATCTTGGGGTAAACAAGGACCCATGAACATTGATTTTTTTCTATTTAATATTAATGAAGTCGTTTCTTGTGTATTGCCTGGTATAGAATTAGGCTGTATTTTATCAATAAAGTAATTATTGAATTCATTTGCAATATGTTTTGGATTTGTAATTACCGTATTATTAATTTTTATTTTATTAATGTAATTTTTTGGTGTATTAAATTTTAACCGATTAATTATTTGCCAAGTTGTTTTAGATTTATTATTGGAGGTTTTGATTTTGTAATTATTTTGTGAACGTTGCGTTAGTAATACAATTTTTTTAAATAACTTTGCATAGGTTTTGTATCGTGTTTTGTTAGTAATATCTGGTTTTAATCTTTGTAACCATAGAAGTTGTCGTTTTTTCTTACTACAGATTTTAACTCCTTTAGAAACCCACTTTGGTTTCTTTATCAAATTAACAATCACTTTACTCTTGGGAAAGTATAGATTATAAAAGAGCATAAACGTTTCTACAAATAAGTTATAGGCCATATTAGGGTCCTCAAGTTGATAAATTTCTGAAAAGCTTAAATTGCAAATGCAATCCTTAAATTTTCTAATATTTATTTGGTTATAGTTACGCTTAAGTGTACAATATTTTTCGATAGCACAAAGTTTACTCACAGGACATTTTAGTAGCTGTGCAGTATGGTCGGAAAGGCCAAAATCCAAGACTTCCGATTTACAAGACTTAACAAAATCATGCGCAAAATTATCAATACACGTTTGACTGGCAATTCTTGTAATTTGGTTTATTGCTAACTTCAGATTGGAGTTAAGTAGAATGCATTCAAACTCCCTTGATTGAATGTTAGACTTTAAAGTGTCTACATTAAAATCTCCGGCAATTATAATATTTTTGTATTTTTTTGCAGTTATATATTTTAATACAGAATTAAATTTTGTAAAAAACTCGACAAGATTTTTAGCGTTCGGTGTTCTATAAATACACAGAAATAAAATATTATGCTTCACAAGTTCCACCGCGCAACATTCAAATGTTGAGGACAGTGCCATTTTCGATATTTTTGGTAATTCTTTCCATTCATGTCCGTTTCTTACTAAAATACATGAACCGCCTCTTCTAACATTCTCCCTGCTATAGTGAGCAGCCATGCTGTAATTAGGCACGTATAGATGACGTTCATCTCCTTGCATCATAAAGTGTTCAGTAATACAGATAATATCTACATGTTTTCCTTCTTCTAATAATTCATTTAATTTTATCGTAAGAGCGTTCGATTTTCCAACTAGTCCGGCTATATTCTGATGCAATACATATATGTGGTTAGTCATGAAAAAGATCATGATTAGTATCTACTTTCTTGCACACGGAGCTTAATATATGGTATGATTTTATGTCAGAGATCTTCTCAAATAAGTCGTCAAATATGGTCTTCAGTCCAAAATTATTTATTACGCCATTACGTCTCATAAACATAGTGTAGTCGCAAACAAGATTCTTGTTACTGTCCAAAAGGTACGCGTGTTCATGTGTCATTATATCTAGATACAGAAGGTATATAACTAACAAAAGACATTCCTGAAGTAGGGTTCAAGTTTGACAGTGTACTTGATAAGACGTTTATATCTAAGTGGCAAGTGGTAGAATTTTTACGTGACGTAATTTGACGCGTTATGACTAGGGTAGTTTACATCGCTGCGGAAAGAAAGTGAGTCAAATTATTCTTTTTTTATATTTGGTCCGTCAATTGACTGGACCAGCTAGATGGTAAAAAGCTGTGGTGCAGTCCACAAGATGCGGACACCACTTACTTAAAAGTTAGTACACGCCAATTTGACTTCACATCGCCTGATGAAATGAACGTCTCAGGAAAGAGGGTCACCATTACAGACACTAAGTAGTGTTACAATGGTGGCACTCAGCTTAAGGGCCTCATCAAATGCTTTTTTATGTCACGCTTGAAGAACCCGGGACTGTAGGAAGAAGGAAACACGTGAGCTGGTAATGAATTCCAGATTTTGGTGATACGACAAAGAAAAGTTATATTTTTAAATTTATAAATATGTACTTTACGCAAGAGTAACTCAAGATATGTAGTATGATCAAAAAGTATAAAAGAGGGTGACTTAATACACCTAACCTGAATAATTGGAACGTGAATAGGCCAAATTAGAACACGTGACCTATCACAAAAGCTTACCATCTCTCGTTTTAGTCATCATTTCGATATGAAAAGGCAAAATCCTTCGCATAATCCTTATAATATAATCAACAAACATGGTCACCTTATTACAAAATATTGACCAACATCAGCCATACTATTTATACTGTAGATTGATGGCACTTGGTGGAATTTGTTGTTACACATATTGATAACTCACTTGTACTTTTCCACATTACTTTATTGCTTATTACACCTGACCGGTTTCGCCTTACGGCATCCTCAAAGGTTTATAATGACATTTAAGAGCATTCCTATTAGAAACATTGCGACACTCAAACATATTACACATGTGGGTAGTTGCTACTTTTATAACTTTTAGAATCGTTATATCTCAGAAACGGTGGCTCGTAAGAAAAAAAGTATTAGTACATTTTTTATAGATAATTTTATGATCTACAATTTTTGTCTGAGGTACTTTTATGATAAAACTTACCGTTTTGCTGAAAATCGCGAAAAACTCATTTTTTTGACCTTTGACCTTGAATTAAATTTTTTCCTTACAGGGGAATGATGGGGAACTTCTAGACATTGTTTGTAATTATGTTTTGAACAACTTCACAGAAATTCAGCTTGTTGGGACTTTATGTAACTTCGAATGTCTAAATTGACCGGACTAATTAGCATGTTCAACCAAATAAACAAACTCTTCAGCTTCAACAATATTAGTAAGATGTTTTTAATTTATCTGACTTAGGAGTTGATTTTATCTGATCCAAAACCTCACGATTTCGCAAATATATAAGCACAAGGTTATGTCACTAGACTAACTGGACCATCAAAGTAATTACATAGTCTGACAGTCAGTCAATTACACAGATAGATATTATGCAGCCAATATTTAGAAATGAGGACACCAAAATTTATTTCACTGATAAAACCACTTAGAAGTAGACACCAAAATTAAATCTTCAAGTAATAAGATTACGAGTTCAATCATGTTACTGGTAATATAACCGAGTATTTAGATCAAATGTAATTCGGCAGTTATGTAAGTGAAAGTGTGGTATGCTAACATTACCCGTAATTTGAACGTTGTCTTGATTACCTGACGGCGCTACTGGTTGACCGTCAATGAAAGTGGTTTGGTGCGTATCTATTTTGGTACGGTATTTTGAAAAAATATATTTAATAAATCTGAACATAAATTCCATAAGGTCGGATCTGTAGAATGTCAGGTTTTAAGACGAGCAAAAAGCAAGAAGAAAAATTTGGTGGTTATTTTTAAATTTATTCAAACAAAATTGAATAAATTTAAAAATAACCACCAAAATTTTCTTTTTACTTTTTGCTAATTCAAAGTACCTACATTATTTGAACCTTTTTGTTTTGTAAGGAATGATTTGTTATTATTTAGTTATGTACAATTAATTAACTGTTAAAACATATGTAAAATTAAATTTGTTAAACTTAATATATGTTGAATTAAATAATGAACATTTAATTATTTTTAATTCAGTTTTATTTAAACCTAACATTTTTCACTAACACTTCAATCAACTGCTGGATCACTACTGGACATAGGCCTTTTCCAATGTTAGGAGTCTTTGGCCTACTATTTTCACGCTGGGCAGACGGGATGGTTGCAGTTAATTGAATTAATTTTAAACTTATAGCAGGTGCAGTAAGGCTCTGTTTATATAAGGTGTCTCTGTAAAAAGGAGAAAAAAACTAAATAACCACGTGAAAGAGAGAGGTTCTTAGACAGATTTTGATCGATCGACATATAAAAATAAGTTATTAGGTGATATTGCATATTAAGTGCATGGCATACTATCGAGCTATCAGTAAGTCATCACTGACACCGTTATACTGCAGTTTTCTGATTGTAATGTTACGTTATGAAGTTTTTTTATTATGTAACCGAAAATATTATATGTATGTTTTCAAAAATTCATACATATCTGTCTTAGTTAAGTTGAATATCTTAATTAGGTTTGTTACGTGACTGCAAACAACATAGCATCGGTATTCATGTGATGTTACGATTTTCGGTTAGAATCTACAGTCTGTGTAATAGTTTTTTTTGCAGCGTCTACTCGGAACAGACCATGCCAGTTCCTAGTTCACAGTAGGTACGAGTAGACACTGAATTATTGGACAACATATATGATAATAAAGTAGACTTTAGGTGAGGATTTAATAGATTGTGTCCAATAATAACAATAATTTTAATTAGTAAAATAATGATATTATTAGTCCAGGAATAAATTATTACTGGACTTGATAGCTGACGCAGTGATCGGGTCATATAATTATTCTGAAGTTTTCAGCGCGTAGTCTAGCTAGTTATAAATATTTTATGTTCTCATGTAGGTAAACATAATTACAAACTATCTGTACTATCAATAACTAATATCTAGGTACTTCACTGTACGAAAGAAAGTTATGATAAATAACTTGCCGTTCAGTAATAACTTCTATGTCGTAGAAAATATATGATTATATCGGCAGTAAAAAATATTACTTGATTAGGCGACGAACCCACGGCCTGCTTAAATTTCTTTGCCCATAATAAAAGATCCAGATTAATCCCTGTGAACTAGGGTAAAACAGTTTTGGTAGAAGCGCTTCATTAGCATTACAGCGAGCGCTAGTCCCCGGTTGCTTCCAGACCATTTATTCTGTCCAAAGAGCGATAGCGGATTCCAGAGTCCTCTCTTCTATTCTCTAACTTCATTTAGCATATCCGGTAGGTATTATTACTGCTCGACTTTCCAACCCACTCTTTATATATTACACGCCCTTATGGTAAGCTGAATGCAAAGTCTCAGGAAAGAGGGCCACCATTGCACACTCAGCTTGACGGCCTCTTCAAATGCTTTTTCACGCGCTGCTTTAAGGACTCGAGACTGTAGGAAGAAGGAAACACGTATGCTGAAAACGAATTCTAAATCTTAATGGTATAGCAAACGAAAGAGTCTACCGAACTGCTTGGTTCTTGATTCGGATATTCGTTTGCAGGTGACATCTAAGCCCTGCACGTAATTATTTATAATTTATTATCCTGTGCAAGAAAGGAGAGGGTGGAACTAATTGGAAGAGCTCCTCAGATAGGTAGACGGTAAAATACTGCCCAGGACGCATCATTTCTACGCGACTACACATCTGCAAGGCTCCATCTGTATTTTGCAAGTGGCATTAAATAAAATAAAAAATAATCATAATTTATTATTCAAAAATAAATCATAGTTTCTTAGTCTACTAATCTACTTTGTTTATCAATAGAAGGCGCCGCAGATTCATAGATAAAAGTTGCCTTACTTAACTGTGATGTAACAAAACTAATGCAATTGTTATCTGGCTTTCAAGGTTAGATTTAGAAGTTAAGCCTTTCACCGACCTTCGGAACTACAAAATTCGTCTCCATATATTCATTTTACAGAGTATACTTTATTGAATGGATTCTTAATAAAATTAAGTAACTTTCGCAATGCTATGTTCTATTATAGCACAGAGGCACATAGGTCAAACTTATAGCATACAGGTAGGTGTGTAACTATGGTCATTTTAACCTAATCTAAACGTTAGGTAGTTCATTGAGAGGATCGTTGGACACCCTGGTAAATTATGGGTATGTAAAAGTTCCCGTGATCCATTAGGTGTTTCACGGGTACCCCGTACCTATCATATCTACCGTGATAGCATTGATTCCCGTTAAAGTTATTGATAGCATATTTGCAGACCAGTGATGTTAAAATACTGACAGAAACGTCAATAGTTTACTTCAGTATTTTAAAATCACTTTTATGCTTATATCTTGTATACCTATGTTTCACAATAAAGTTGAATTTGAGTGCTTGTTGATTAATTGATGATTTTCAATTTATTTGTTCATGAATACCACGGAACAGAAAAAATCCTGATATTCTTTGATACACGAACGTAAAGCTGATACGTTTAAATAATGTGCAATGTCATTTAGAAACTCAAACATAACTGTCAATTAATAATGAAATTGAAAGTATAATTTGGACCACTTCATTTGAGACTAAGGGACTGTTAACCATCAGACAGATAAATACAGCCCAGACTCAGCCTAAGATGTATGGCTTGAGTAAACAATAGTGCCCGGAAAACGGCAATAGGATCACCCCTTACTTTGTGGGACCGAATTCAATGATTGGTGAAAAAGGGATTAAGGCATGATTATATGTATGTATGTTTGTACGTATGTATGAGTTTTATCATTTTAGGTTTAATTTTATTCAGGTTTGAATTGGGATATTGTGCTTTTGATTTCACTTTAATTATTAAAACATATTAAGGTAGCAATCTAGTTCTTTATAATATTGTGTAATCATTATCAACCTCATGTGTATCCATGATGGATTAAGCAGAGGTGTATTGGTATGTTATTAGGAGAGGGTTACAAAAATCATAACCTCCTAGGCGTTTGTGGGCTACTGTGCTGCCTGTACTGTACTTAAACTAAGTAATACATAGATAACTTAGTTTAAGTTATTCCGTACCTATTTACCAGGAATTTTAAATAAATAAAACAAGTTATATTCACAAAAGTCACGTATTGCGTAATGACATGGGATATTAGTTGGGTTGACTAATAAAATAGTTATATAATTTAGTTATTAACTCTAGTTGATTGTATTATGAAAAAATCGTGTTGTGTTCCCAGCGGTGAGTAGGGTAGCCAGAGCTCACTGGAGAATTTGTGCTGTCAGTGGGAAGACTAAAGGCTTGTCCTGCTTTGTCTGCTACTGACGGCACAGAAACTCTGTACTTACAGGGTTGGCAGCGCGACTGTGACTCCTCTGGTGTTACAGACGTCCATAGGTCACGGTAACGACTTTCCATCAGGTGGGCCGTGTGCTTGTCTGCCAACTAAGTGGTATAAAAAAAAATCACTGCGAGAGAAGGAAAACTTTAAATAAATCCCTGTACAAACCCGTCTGGCTCGCGGCAGCGTGGAAACAGTAGGCCAGAGCCTCCCAACGTTGGGAGAGGTCTAGTCCAGCAGTGGACTGCGATGGGCTAGTTGTTGTTTTGTTGTGTGTATTATGAGATGTGATGTTTGTATTATTCAATTTTGGTTCTGATTCAGGTTTTTTTATATTTGTGATTTGTATTGTACCCTACTCATTGACTGTGTTTGTATTTTCGTTAATTTTTTTTTTAAAGTTTAATGTTTACTCTATCGCATTGGACTTTTCTGTAATGATTGTGTAAGATGTGTGTAATAAATAAATAAATAAATTTTAATAAAGTACAGTCAAAGACATAAGTTGATTAACACTAAAATATTTACAAACCTTTTTTAAACCGGAATACATATACCAATAAGTAATGTATGAGTAGTTTTATGATACCCAGATGACAAAGTTACTATATTTACTGTTTTGTTCATTGTTTTTAGGCATCACAATTATCAATAAACTGGATTTGTTGAGCTACTTTTGTCGTTCACTGTACATTAATAAAGTTATACCAGCTGTTATAAATAAAACTTTAACGCTACCTATTTCAACGAACACAAAAAGAAATGTTGACATTAGACCTTTTTAGAATAGCATTCCATAATTGACCTTGAGCGTCCGTCAAGTTGGACCTTTTTAAAACCAGATTAAAGTAATTACAACATTCTTTCTAAGTCGTTGGATCCGATTTCTAAGAACTGATCGTGCCTAAATACATCTTATTAATAATTAAGAAAATTGCTCGTTTGAAGGTACCTATTAGATTAATATCTACATTATGTTTAGGTGGACTTGTCTACGCTTCAATAACTCTGCAAGTTTTGCATCGATTCATCTCAAATGACATGATTTATATTGTTGACCTATGATTCGCTTCAAAGGTGGTTTTAACTGTCATATTATATATTTTTTTACGAATTTTTACCCGGGTGAAGTCAGTCCCAGTCACTAGTAAATTTTATGAAATAAAACAAATTTTCCGGTAGAGTAGAATTTGCCGTGTGGTTTTCGGCAGAGTAGAATTAGGGCCACCCCATCTCTTCCCATGTGGTGTCGTACAAGGCGACTAAGGGATAGGGCTGTTTAACATCAGACAGATATATACAGCCCAGACATGCATGGCTCGAGTCAACAATAGTGCCCGGAATACGGCAATAGGCTCACCCCCTATTACGTGGGACCGAATACAATTGTTGGTGAAATGAGGGTGTTAATTTACCTCTGCCTAACCCTCCAGGGATAAACGCGTAATTATATGTATGTATGTATTAAAACAAATAATATGAAAACTTTCCCTATAGACTTAGATCGAAAAAAGTGAACATCCAAGATGGGACTTCAACCCCAAGACGAAAGGAAAATTTAGAAAATCCAAGACGTGTACTTGTAAGTCAGAGCATTCCCACTGTAAAGGACTGGTAGCGGGTTCTTGTCCCGTCTCGTCTTGGATATCCACTTTTTCCGATCTAAATCACTAGTATAAATATCATTTTGTTAGTCAATCCCACCCACACAAGTTAACCTCAATCATTATTAAGCTCCTTTGTTCTAGTATTCGCATAATGTTTTTGTGAACACCCTGCACTTACATGTAATACGTTATACCACGATTATACAGCGTGTGAATGTTACATGACATTACGAATACAGGTCAATGTCACGTGTTTTAGATAATTAATGGTTTGTGCAGACGGTAATACCATTAGTTGCGTCGAAAAGTGTGCTGTAATTTATCTTATCGCTCGTAGAAAAGTAATGCGCTGATTTCAAGAGCAATTTTTTTTTTTTTGTATTAATAATGTTTATTTCTCACCAAAACGTTTACATAACAAATCTCAAATAAAATACAGTAGAACGTAATTAATAAATTAGTACAAGGATCAATCAGAATTATGGCGGGCTGGCACCTGAACTAGGAGAATCCTGTGTCTCAGGCTACCAACCCTCCACCCCTGGCCAGAATCTAATATAATTTATAAATGAAGATGTGTGAAAATACGTGTGGGTGTGGGTGTGGGTGTGTGTGTGTGTATGTGTATGTGTATGTATGTGCGTGTGTGTGTGTGTGTGTGTGTGCGTGTGTGCGTGTGTGTGTGTGTGTGTGTGTGTGTGTATGTGTGTGTGTGTGTGTTTTATGTATACATATGTTCGTGGATGTGTACGTATATGTTTTGTTTGTCTTTGGGTGTGCATTGAGTACCTATGTGTGAGTGTGTGTTGCGTCTGAGTGAGGGTTAGGCGTTTACGGCTGCATGTATACCGTATGTGTAAGTATGCGAATGTGCATCTGGATATGTAAGGATTCAAGTTCCTAGTGGTTTTTGCTTTATACTCGTAGAATTTTTTCTGTGCTAAGGTAATCATGGGCCATTAGATATTTTTTAAGTATAGATTTTAACCTAAACTTAGGCATTTTGTAGATTTGGTTCGAATCATTAACGAACCGATAAATGAAAGGGCCCATGTAATACAGTTGACGTCGAGCGAACATTGTGTTGAAGGAGGGAACAGGTGTTCGAATTCTTCTTTTACTCAGTGAGATCTTAGATGGATCGATAGATTTATGGTGACGTAGGACTGTACAGTAGATGTATAATTGGCGAACTGTGAGGAAACGCGATTCTTCATAAAGTTTTTGAGTGGGATATTTCCTGGTCTTATGGAACATGACTTTGATGACTGCGCGTTGGGCTCTTTCCAGCTCAAGCAGATGAGTTGGAGCAGCTCCACCCCAAATAGGGCAGCAGTAAGACAGAACGCATTGGCAAAGGGCATAGTATATGCTGGTTATGAGATTGCAGTCCGCAGCTTCGCGTAGGTTTTTAAAAATTGGAAGTAATTTACGTACTCTTTTGCTAAGTGACGATATATGCGGTTTCCAATTTAAATGGCAATCTATGATAATTCCCAGGTATTTATGGGTATCGGTCTGGGCAATGGGAATGCAGTCACAGTAGCCACTATTTTCGAGTTTGCATTGGGAAGTATGAGCTGTAATAGAAAAATTTGACATTGAACTTGTTGCTTCCGTTATTCTAAAACAAATATATTTTGTTTTAGTTACGTTAATAGTTAGTAAATGCTCATCAAGCCAAAGGCTAACTCGTTTGAGGCCCATTTCAGCAGACACTTGGACCTGTGGCCATGTTTTCCCACGGCAAATCAATACGGTATCATCTGCAAAAGCCAGTAATTCCGCGTTATCTATTTGAAGTTTACAGAGGCTATTAACGTAAGCTAAAAATAGCGTTGGACCGAGGGTACTACCCTGCGGAATTCCGTACGTAACCGGAAAGCTCGTGCTATAAGTGTTTTCTACTTTAACCACCTGACTTCTTCCATCCAAATAGTCTCGGAGCCACTCCAGAACCGTACCTCTTATGCCCATGTATTCCAGAGTGCGCAATAAAATTGGTATTGAAACGGTATCGAATGCCTTCTGGAGGTCCAAAAATATGGCAACACATTTTTCACCCTTGTCTACTGCCTTTGTAACGATATCCGAGAGCCTAGCTACCGCATCCTCAGTATTTCTACCCGAGCGGAAACCGTATTGGGTACTTGCTAGAATGTTTTTGCTTTCGAGGAATTTAATTAGACGAGTGTTAACTACTTTTTCCATTATTTTACTAATTGCACTCAGTAGCGATATGGGCCTGTAGTTAGCAATTGTCTCTGCGTCACCACTCTTAAACACAGGCACCACAGCTGCTTCTTTGAAAATTGCTGGGAAAATCCCAGTGGTAAGGCTAAGATTACACAGATGAGCAATCATGGTGCATAAAATCATCCGAGAGTTTTTTAGTACAATATTTTGAATGTTATCCATACCTGGAGCACTGCTATTCTTTAGGCTCATGATAATTTTATTAATTTCAATGTGATCTGTTGGGTCTAGAAACATAGAACTAACATTGCTTGACGAAGTATTTTTTTCTGCTAAGCGCAGTTCAGTAGTACCATTTCTTATTAAGATGTCTGTAGCTAGTTCTCTACCAATCGAGGTAAAGTATCGATTAACCATATTAAGTGATTCACAGGGTGAATCCGGCACTAGTTCAAGTAGATTAGATGCTCTGGAGTGATTTTTCTTAATATTACACAATTCTTTCACAGTATCCCAAGTCCCTTTATTATTTTTGAAATGTTTGTTAAATTTGTCCTTATAATAGTTATTTTTTAGATTTTTAGCTAATGAGTTACAAGTATTGCGATAGTTTAGGTACTGCGTTTTTATTTCGGCGTTGTCAGGATTCAGTTTTGAGATACTGTGAAGTTTATCCCTAGTCTTAAAACATTTGATAACACCTATTGTAATCCATGGTTTTAATGGTCGTTGACGATTAGCAAAAGAAGCTGTGTGTGAGTTTTGGGTTATAAGAGTCTGGAGCGTATTTATTAGTATTTCCGCGGCCAAGTTCGGGTCTGTAATTTTTAGAAAGGATGTCCAGTCTTTTGATTTTATAGCTTCAGTCAGAGCGGAATAATTTATTTTTGTTCTAGTTAGGTTTTTGTGAATGGTTGGTTTTGATGAGGGTGCACTATCATAGGTCAAGAACGTGGGATAATGGTCTGTGATATCTGTTTCAAGTACAAAACATTGATGGTCGCCCTCTAGCTTGCACATGAAGTGGTCTAAGCAGGTATGTCCATGCGTGGGGATGTCAACGCCTTGATGTAAGCCATGGGAACCAATGATTTCCAGATAATCTCTAACGTCGGTATTATTGGTATCTAAGGTGTCGATGTTTATGTCTCCGGTTAGTATGATATGCCGCGATTTGGTATTGGTTAACAACGTGTCCAAAGCATCAAGGAATATTTTAGGATTTTTGAAACAGTAAGGGCGATATATACCTATTACTGTCAAGTTGCCTATTTTGGCCGTCAAGCAATTGGCCTCATCTAAGTCAACTTCTTGTACAGATGCTTTAATATTCACGTTCAAATACATGATCACTCCATCATTCTGGTTAAAGCTATGCTTACTGAAGTACATAGAGAAACCATCAATTTGAGGGGGATTCGAGTTTTCATTACACCAACATTCTGTCAGGACGATGATATCTATATTAGTTTTTAACCTTGTGATATATATTAGAAAGCTGTCTAAATTTTTATTTATACTTCTTATGTTGAATTAAATTATGTTTAATCTATTTGAATTATCAAACTTGTGCGCTAAATGGTTGGGGTCTATAATTAAGTTACATGGAATTTTGCAACACCTGTCAAATTCGTCAAATAATTGTCTGTTGTCCATTATTAGTTTTAAAAAGTGTGAGTGTGTTATTTATGTTGTTTGAAATTGAGTGGAATAAACTTATTTTTCGGCTGAAATACCATACAACATTAAAATAAATTTCAATAATTATAAAAAATGTATAGGCAAAATATGAATTCCAATGATAAGGTGTTGGACAATTGGTGCAGCTACTAGTAGTTATTGAGTTGCGTTGAGGTCTTTTGATTGAGTGGTTAGGTTGTAATTTGTTTATTTTGGAATAAATGTTGCCTAATTGTGTGGTTGTAAATTTTGTAAGTATGTAAGTTGAAGTGAAGTTGGATTGTGTTTTGATTGAGTGATAATTGTGTATATGGGCGCTATGGGCGAATGTGTAGATATTAGATATATAAGTTGTGTATGTTGGTTTAGATAAATAAGAATGTGTTTGTTTGTGTTTTCTTAATAAGCATAGATGTATAGGATTGACACTTAAAATACTAGTGGCAGTGACAACACTGTTACTTATTATATAAAATGTATTTTTTTTGTTAGTAGGAAAAGCATGTTCAATGTATCTTGATTTAGTTTCCAGTAGGAGTATTAAAAACCCGAAGAAGATCTTCATGTGAGCGTATTGGTAGGGCTGGCTTACCTTCACGTTGCCTGACATAGACATTACCCTGTGTACACCAGCAGAAGGTGTAGTCCATTTCTTTGGACTTGGTTCTTGCCGCTCGAAAAAGCAGTCGATTTGCTTTTGTTAGGCGCTCGTTATAATATAATCTTTGCGGCGTACCAGAGATGTCAAGGTCTGTTGTTGTTATATTTTTTCTAGATTTTGCAGCCGTCAATATCTGATCTCGTTTGGTACGACGCAACAGACGCATCACTACTGGTCTTGAAAATCTGGTATTTTGTTCAGCGTTTAGAGCAGATTTGACGCGGGGTCCAACACGGGCAACCCAGTCGATGTCCGAGTCGTTTAGTTCTACACCAACCTTGCGGGCTGCTAACAGTGCAATGTGGTATAAATTTTCATTGGCTTGCTCGGGTACGCCAGCCAATTCCAGCTCATTGCGCAGGTGTAATTGGGCTTGCCCATTCAATTCCTGTTTCAGTTCAACTACTGTAGCTTCCAGCAGCTTTAAGTCTTTATCACGGTTTTCTAGACAGTTAATTCTATTGCTGTTCGAGTCTACTGCTGTCACCAGTTCGGTAAGTTTTGTCTGACAATTAACCAACGAGACCGTCGCGTCTTCAAGTTGCTTTTTAAGAGAAGAAATTTCCTGTGTTAGATGACGCACTTCCTCTATCAATTCTTTTACTTCAGAGTTTACAGAACCGTCAGTCTGCATGTCTGCCTTTTTCCTTGTGGTAACATTCGAATCCGTAGGGCGTATCGGCGTTAAACTATTGTCGCCTCCTTTTTTTAGCGCCGCACAGCAGTCCGGACATTTCCATACTTTTATCTTGTCGCTTGACAACGTAGGTATTTTTATACATTGTGAGCAGAAGCTTTTTGCACATGTATCCACAGCACATTTAATACAAGTGTCTTTTGTATTTTTCAGACATCCATAGCATTTCATCTTGGATTAAGCTATGTTCAGCAGTAAAGAAATACAATTAATTCCAGATGTTTAGTTTTGCAAACAATAAACAAAATCTCTTTGGTCAATATTAATTCCTCACAGAGGCAAATCTTAGGTAGAAAAGATAGCGCCGTCTACGGTTAACTAATCACCGATGGCTCGCTATCGAAGTACCGTCATGCGTCACTGAGCGGCACACACAGCAGCGCGCACGCAGTAAGCGCTCTTATGTTCACTGGTTAACCGTGCGTTTTGCGTGTATTGTTCACAAAAACGTAAGTCATTCACTCACCAGCTGATCAGGTAGATATTAAAGTTTTATTCCTTATAAGCCACTATTCATCACTTTTTGTTGATTTTAATATATGATTTACTTCACTACAGTGTTATTGGCAATATGTACTGTTTTATATCAATTAAAGGTAAGTTTTCAAAGGATATTTTATTTTTTTTTGTTGAGAGAAAGTATGTACGTGTATTAACTGTTTCACTGCCGATCAAAGATTGTATAATTAACTTACGTGCCGAATGTATGCCAACTCAAAAAGTTATGCCTTTGTTTTATTTGTATTGTAGTTAGGCTAATTAATATGTCGCTGTAATAAAATTTGACCAATTGCTTGAAAAATTATGCAGTTCTTATTCATCATCATCTTCCTGCACTTATTCTATATTTATTTGGGGTCGGCGCTACATATGCGCTTTTTCAATTCACCTCTGGTGGTGTGTGGCTGATTCACAACATTCACTCAGTTCTTAGTAATATCATATTTCACAGTCACAGTCCTCTCTTAGGCCTCATCCTCCTTTTCACTTGTAGGCGTCCACTTCTATAGTTAATGCCTTCCTTACGTCGACGAATGTTTGCAATACTATTGACTTAATTAATTGGGTTCTTTTTAGAAATATTAACTAAATATTTCTAAAATAAAATTAAACTCTTAATTTGTATAATGATGTATGAATGAATGAAATTGAATGAAATTTGTGTATGTTAAGAGTAGTAGTATTTTATAGTTTGAGTATTTATTTTGATGCTGTCATGCGCTACTGCATACATTTTTGAGATAAACCAAATAAAAATATGCTGGGTGTATTTTTTTAAATTGTGCAGTAAATGCAGGTTACAGATGTGTTACTTAACCGTTGTAGTTACAGCAAAATGTTCTTAGGAGAGCTTTCCTAACTTTTTTAGAAACATTTTGAGCTGCTTTCACAGATTTCGGCAAAATCGTACAGTCAACAAAGAAAAATACCAAGGGTCTAAAAATAATCTGATGCTGAATTGATCATATTACATGGCCTTACTGCCTCGTTTCATAAATACATCCTGTATATCAATGCCATAAATAGTTGTATTGTGTGCACAAATCCGTAGTTAGGTTCTAAAAGTAACGTTGTCATTACTTTTTGTACGATACTAGATAAATATTCATAATAATAGGTTTTACTTAAATGTGTTATATGGCAAACATATGTTATAAATACATATGGTTAAGGATGTCATGGCTACCTGTTTCAATTGATTTTTAATATTTCATATTTTCGATGCTTTTCGAAGGTACATATGTGTGTATTTATCACAGGTTTATGGCTATAGCCTCGCCACCTGTTACATTGGGACCTAAACATAAACTGGCGAAATGTGGGTGCTAGCACCTCTGCCTACCCATTCGGGAATATAGGCGTGAGTTTATATGTTTATATGTTTTACAAAATAATGTAATTACTAAGAATATAAAGTTAAGTGGCAAACTTGCCGTAACGATAGTGAATGATAAAACACACGTTTAATGTTATCCTCATGAATAAATGAGTTATCTGTTCTGTGACATGTGTGTGTTTTCGTTCTCTTTTTACTTTTTGCGTCCCCTTCGATCATTATAAAAAGTATTAAAACGTACACGAACACAAAAAAAATTCGTCCCGTTCCAAATTTGAAATTAAAAATTCATTCTTGGCTCAATCAGGAACCGTGACGAATTTTTGATTTTGTTTTATTTTATTTATTATTATGAGCAGCTTGTCTAGTGACATAGAAAAAGTCTAAGTCCCATTTCTCATATATATATCCCTAGAATTTAATGCAATGTCCATTTTGTAATTAACTACTTTTAAAAGCCATCTCAACAATTTCGATAGTAATTTCGTTATTGGTTTTTCAAAGCTTTTAAGATCAATTTGGTAGAGAACGATTTAGGTTTATCATAACGATAATTCTGTTACAGCTTCGAGTTAACTTACTTTTTTGCATACATAGATAATTAGATACATTCACACCTGTAAATCCCCGGAGGGGTAGGTAGTGTTAATGTATTAACATTCACATTTCACCAACTATGACTTTCGGTCACATTTGATGACGTCACGTTAGATCGTGCGCATGTGGAATCTCACCCCGATATCAACAGGCACATGCTGTAAGAACATTTCGAAGGATAGAATTAGTTCGACAGTTGAATTCGAGGTGAGATTTCAATTTGGGTATGCTCTAAATTTGGTGACGTTACGTTAGAATCTCACCTCGAATTCAACTGTCAAACTAATTCTATCGTTCGAAATGTTCTTACAGTATGTACTTGCAGTCCTATCCCTTAGTCGCCTTCTACGATAACGAGAAGAGATGGGGTGGCTCTATTCTACTCCACCGGGAAACAACACGGCTTCTTTCAGTCAACTGGTGGTCAGAGATTGATCTGTGACTGTGTACAATGTTATTGCCGTCATTGATACGTTCACTTGTTTGGGTATATAGACCATCCCAGTGGCCCAAGACAATATTGCTGGTAAATCGGTGCACCTGTTAACCATCGAACGAGGCTCTGACGCAGTCTTACCTCTCCTGTTTGGAAGGTCTCTATAGAGGCGGTATTAGCGGCTTTTGACAGAAATTGCGCACGGGAATAATCCCTCTCAGGTGCAGTATTCTAATATATTTTCCTTTTATACTTGTTTTCTGTTCAAAATTACCAATTCTGTCAATGTATTGTGATTGTGTGATGTGATTGGTCATAGCAGAGTATTAAGTGTTAACGTAGTTTAACGGCACTTCCTCATTATTTTATGTATATTCCGTGTACATACCTCTGGGCGTACACTGTACAGGGCCCTATTAACATGAGATATAAGATTAAATAGTTCAAAAGGTAAACCATAAAACACAATAAAACAAAAAATAAATTATTATTGTACTAATTATTGAAGTTATCCGTAGCTTATTGTACTTTGAATCTTTATTTTTGAGATTATACATTAATTTTGATAAAAAAAGATAAAATAAATCATCAAAAAATAAATAATTTTGAGGGCCTAACCTACCTCACCGGCCAGTTATTGCACCTGTTAAACAAAGGAAGAGGCTTTCTTCTTAAGTATAGGAGGTCAGGCAGTAGTCGCTGCCGACATGACATTCAAAAACAATAAGTAGATGGTAGATCACGACCATAGACCACGGTAACTACTTTCCATCAGGTGGGCTGTGTGCTTGTCAACCACCTAAGTGGTATAAAACAAAGAAAAAGTTATCGGGCTCCAAAACTCTACCTTTGGGAAATAGCTATGGTGATTGTGACAATTATTAGTCTGCCTTTCTTATTAAGGTAGATTATACTAGTGTGCTGAACTGTACAGCACTGCAATGCACAGTGTGCGACAGAAATGTCTCAAATGTCAGAAATGTTGAATCACTCAAGCAAACAATAACAAAAAAAAAATTGTGCGCGATCATTGTAGAAATGTTTGCGCACATCTGTATACTTTTGTGCGCGCACACGTACAGGCTCTCAGGCGTAGACGCGTACAAACTGATCATTCTGTTAAGTAAACATGTTCGTGCACAAGTGTACTTAGCTGTGCGCTTACGCACAACCTTACCTGGAGGGACGGAAGACAAATGCGTTACCAGCTTGGTACCTACTGCTGGTGTATTGCTAAAAATATTTGTAAGCAAATGTGTGGTTTTTTTTAAGATTTATTACCTATATAATAAACGACCACGGTATAGGTAACGGACTGCTGAGGTCTCGGATTCGATCCCAGGCTTTATCATGGCACATACCAATGACTTTTCGATGCTTTTCGAAGTTATGTGTGTATTTATCGCAGGTTTATAAGCGCCCGGTTAATGGCAATAGGCTAGCAACCTATTACATTGGGACCTAAACATAAACTGGCGAAATGTGCTTGCACCTCTGCCTATCCCTTCGGTGATATAGGCGTGAGTTAATGTGATGTTATGTTATTTTTAATTTTTTTTTCAACACGTAAACTAATATAATAAGATAATGTAATGTGCTGTACACTATTTCGTGGAATTTTACCTTCGGGTCCATCATAGTACTATTCTAATAAAAAAATAAGAAAAATAAGGAAGCCTTATTACTATTAGAATTTCCATTGTAAACATATCATTCTGTATGTTTGTTGTTTCCTCGTTTGACCTGAAGAGGAAGTGCATAGTATGGCATGTCAACAAGATCATATTACTGTCTTGCGCACACGCATGGTAATTGTCTTATTTAAGTTAGAATAAGTGCTTGCTACCTTAGGCAAACACCTACTGGCTGGTTACAACACTATTTATTTAGATATAGACGTTCTTTGTTTGAAATAGGTGGCTAAAGACTTAAATAAATAATATGAGGTCTAATGTAAATATTATCGATTTCTTAATTAACTTTAAATGATGATTCTGCAAGCTATCGATAGACTGACAGATTGACTCATAAACGCAGAGCCTAAACTGCTGCATATCTGCACTATATTGCAGTTTGAACCGCGTGGTTCCCGGCAGAGTAGAATTTTGACCACCCCATCTCTTCCCATGCGGTGTCGTACAAGGCGACTAAGGGAAAGCGGTTTAACACCAGGCAGATATATACAGCCCAGACTCAACCTCAGATTCATGACTCGAGTCAACAACAGGGCCCAGAATACGGCAATAGACTCACCCCCTATTACGTGCGACCGAATACAATTATTGGTGAAATGTGGGTGTTAATTCAACCTTTGCCTAACCCTCCGGGGATAAAGGCGTGATTATATGTATGTATGTACGCAATAGGTGCTGGTTCGATTCCCACTCAGTGAAAATATTCTATTTGCATTGGTCTGGGTGTTCCCGTGTCTCTTAGAGCAAGTTAAGCCCTTCGGTTCCTATGGGAATTTATATGGTAGTCGTTACCGGTAGTTGAAGCCTTCAAAAGTTCGACTGATCTAACTACAGAAAGTCGGTATCGCCAATCGGTTGTGCAGGTCAGGTGGCAGTCGCTTCACAGAAAATATCCAGCCGGCCGCATCATGGCCATTGGACCTCTACTAAGTTGGAAAAAGCTCAGAGAATGATAATACTCATTTTGTTTTAAATATCTTTAATGTACAAACACAAATAATTTTCGATTTTATATAGAGAAACAAACATATATTCATCCCAATTTTATAAATGCGAAAGTTATTTATTAGGAGGTAGGACACGACGGTATTTCCGCCCAATTGAGCAGTCCAACTGGGGAAGTTCCCAGCGGTGAGTAGGGTAGCCAGAGCTCACTGGAGAATTTGTGCTGTCAGTGGGATGACTAAAGGCTTGTTCTGCTTTGTCCTCTAAACCGACGGCACAGAAACTCTGTGCTTAAATATGTAGGGTCGGCAGCGCGAGTGTGTCTTCTCTGGTATTACACACGTCCATAGGCCACGGTAAGCACTTTCCATCAGGTGGGCCGTGCGCTTTTTTTTACCACTTAAGTGGCAGCTTAAGTGGTAAAAAAAAAGTAATTCTGTCTGTCTGTTACGTTTTCAAGCCTAAACAACTTATGCCAAACCACCGATTATAATTAAATTTGGTATAGTTGTAGATTAGACCTTGAGAAAGGACAAAGGCTATGTGTGTTCGCGATGAATGACATCCACGTGAGCAGAGCCGCGGGCAACAGCTAGTATTGCATATAGCATACTTTAAGATCGTAATTCTAACGAATAATAAAATTATATTACCAGCAGCACCAGAGTAAATAAGTCAATAGGTTAATTGATATCGCAGCGTCTGTTACGAACAATCGCTAGATTACATTATGTAATCGAGTAATCGATATAATGGTGTAATCGATTATCGTAGTCATCGTTCCGTTGCGTTCGCGCCGTACTCCGGAAAACATTACTATAACGTTAGCGTCTACAACTCTAGTCTTGACATTTTTTTTAATATAATAGTGTGGTTCTTACCTAATTTAGGTTGCGTTTCAAGGTGAATGAAAAAATCTGACATGGTATGCGATTACTTCTCGCTGTTGACTGACAGTTGTATACATGAGAAAACCGCCATTATTAGTTCATACATATATATGCTAACGCATATTTCCCTCAGGGGCGGGCAGAGATAACAAGATGCCATAATCTTCTATTATTAGGTAAATATTTCATGCTTAGTTCCTAGCATAATAATAATTATTACTAAGTATAATATTGAGGTCAAAAAATAGAAGGTTGGATACAGGATTTCTCCTGTATCCAACTCCTGATAACTCCTGACGCCAGGCAAAAACGGTCTGACTTGAACCGAGTAAAACTACACGCCGCACCGTCTTGGGTCTTGGATACATCCCCGTACAATATTACAATATTGATGAAGGTATATCCCTAGCACCTCATTCGAACCCTGGTTGCACCCTAAATGCTTTAAAATTTCATTAAATACTTTTATTATAAAATTTCAATCAAAATTTCATTGACTACTTATCGAGTTTACAGATAATAAACGTTATGGAGATCAATTAGATGCCAACTAGTCAATTTTATCATCAGAAATATATACTTGATTAAAACTATTAAAAGAGAATATAATAGCAAGAGATATTTTATCAAGAACCAAGAAGTCGCGTGGTTTCAGGCAAAGTAGAATTTGGGCCACCCTACCTCTTCCCATACGGTGTCGTACAAGGCGACTACGGAATAGAGCTGTTTAACATCAGATAGATATATACAGCCCAGACTCAGCCTCAGATGCATGGCTCGAGTTAATAATAGTACCCAGAATACGGCAATAGGCTCATCCCCTATTACGTGGGATCGAATACAATGACCGCGGTAGCCTAGTGGTATGGGTAATGGACTGTTGAGACCGAGGTCTCGGGTTCGATCCCAGGTTTACCATGGCACACACCAATGACTTTTCGATGCTTTTCGAAGTTATGTGTGTATTTATCGCAGGTTTATAAGTGCCCGGTTAATGGCAATAGGCTCGCCACCTATTACATTGGGACCTAAACATAAACTGGCGAAATGTGGGTGCTAGCACCTCTGCCTACCCCTTCGGGGAATATAGGCGTGAGTTTATGTTATGTTATGTTATGAATACAATGATTGGTGAAATGTGGATGTTAATGCACCTCTGGCTAAACGTCTCTCTCTCTTTGTTCTTTTAATACACTTTCTATTCAGTTTAGCCGATAACTACACCATATCTTTTGATTTTATAACATTACTGTCCATTCCAAGGTTGCCTGAAAGAAATCGCTTCAGCGATAAGGCCGCCCATTGTACATTGAACTGTATACATGCTACCTACTTGTCCTACTGTAAATCTGTTTGAGTACTAAAAAGAATTATCTATCTATCTATCTAAAGGCGTGATTGTATGTATGTACCTATGTATATTTTACAAAGTTCGTTAAATAAAACTTAGACAAATTTCGACCAAAAATTTACTCTACAAGCTTAACAAAGTCTGTTTAAAAATTCAATTAAAAGCTTGGCACATTCTAATCCTTTAAAGTTTAATATATTCACATAATTAATTATGTAAAAATACTGTGTTAAAGGAAATTGGTATCTATAGACTGGATTTTGCGAACATTACACATTGACCGTTGTTTTTGACAATCGAATATTTTATCGAATTCCCTATGCGATAAAGTACTCGATATTCAAACTACTCACTGCTACTGTACATCCCTTATAGTAGGTATAGTAATATCAGTTAGGATATCTGATATTCGTATATCTTAGGGATGGGTACGAGTAGGGAACGAGTATGTTACATAATGTGTACAGGATTAAAAGGACCTGTTTGGTGACCAGTGAGGCATTGCTAGTAAATCGATTCCCACTTATTGTAAGTGGTCTGCTTCATCGCTAATTTGATTCGATTCAAGTCATACAAATGCGTTTACTAAAAAGTTATTATTTTAATATTATATATTAATTTGTAGGTATGGATAAATGATATAACATGTACCTATTTAGTAATAGTTATTTATATAACTACTATTATTTAATTGAACCTATTGTGTGCAATTCTAAGTGTGTAATATGGAATAGGAACACATAAGGTGATGTTTGATGACCCACTTCATATGCTGTAATAATAGATTACTTAAGAATTAAGAATCTCAGGTAAGAATAATAGCAATCAAATTACACTTTGAATACTGGTTATTATCCAAACTATACAGAGTGAATCTTTCAAAACGGATTGGATGGCTAAATCCGAATAATAAAGGCTTCAAAACGAAAACGGTTCGATTCCCAACTATGATTATTGGTTTTTCAAAAATTTGAAGATGAGTGTTAAAATTTTAAAGCATCTAGAATGCTAACTGTTCAAATCGATTAACCTATAGAAAAAATTGAATCGCTTCAGGCAGGATTCGAACCCGCGATCTTTCCCTTATACAGGAAACGCTCTGGCCACTAAGCCACAGAACCTTTGCCTGAAATCATCCAAATTCTTCTACACATACATCTGTCTTACGGCGACGGTAAGAGCCATGTACCGATATTCGTACGAACTATGGATGTTGCAATCATTTTTAAACACCGATTTTTGATGACTCCGCACAAACTATTGAATGGTTTCCTTGAATGAATTTCCTGTAAGGGAAAGATCGCGGGTTCGAATTCCGCCTGAACCGATTCATTTTTTTCCATATCTTAATCGATCTAAAAATGAGGTTTTAAGTTTTATCAAAATCAGTCTCGTGACTCCTTTGAGAATTTTTCGCTATTCTTTTTAGTTTCAGATTTGGCCATCCAAGCCCTTTTCAAAAATTCAATCTGTATAATATATCTATACTTTGTATTATAAGGGTGAAGAGTTTCTTTGTTTTGGTAAATGCGCCAATCACAGGAACTACTGATTCGAACTGAAAATTTCTTTTTGTGTTGAACAGTCCGCTTATTAAGGACGGTTACACTACTAGCCACGGGAGCGGAGCAGTATTAATAAATCAACAAGCCAAACAGGTTCCGAAACATTATTTGTAAATTACAGAGATAGATTAGACTTTAGGAAAGGACAAAGTCACGAAAACCGAGATTTTATGCAAATTTGGCGCCATCATTATCATCAAAATTTTGCTGTTCGCATTTTGAAAATTGACAGCTACAAAAAGTTGATATCTACCAAGTATTGTTGTTTTCTTTCATACAGCCAGGTTAGAAGTATGACAATATTTATATTGTAATGTATGAAAGTATCGGTAATGTCAAGTGCGATACATCTCTTTGTTGAGACGTGTTGTTAGTATGTTTTGTATACTGTGTAATGCGCTTTTACATACAAGCAATACTTTAAGACCTAATTCACACACTGTGTCTTACAACAGAGTGCTATGCTGGGCTGTATTTAGTGTATTAATTGTAAAAATAACCAATTCTATCAACAATAATGATAATAAATACACTACAAATATGAAAATTATAGAATCTAGTAATAAGTAAGTAATACTTTAATAATGTAACAAACAAAACTAAAGTAGTGTCACAGCCAAAACAGTAATCACGTAATTTATTAATTCAATGGAAAAAAAGGTTACTTTAGTATAACGTTATTTGTGGTATATATAGATGCAACCCTGTCTCCGTTGTCGACTGTACATAATCATTGATAGTTTTGGCGCCAACACGAAGAAGGGCGCATCGCAGTATTAGTTTATTTTACGAAATTGGTGTAAATTCGAGAGTTATGTATAAAAATGGTGGGTTTTTAGACATAATGTCTTTGACAACGCACACAAGTGAAGGAAAGTGGCATATTACATTGAATTGTGACTTTTCATATTGGTTCCAAATCTCCCAAGGGAGCTTCTAGTAAAGATCTCACAACTGTATTAAGGAAGCAATCATCCTATTAATCGACATCGCTCTCATCAACAATCATTTTAAACTACTTAGATATTGATATAATACAAAATAAGACTTGACATAAAGGTCCTAGCTACCATGTCATAAAATCCAAAAAAAGAATTGCTAACCTAACCGATTAATTTGAATTTGAAGAGATCTGTGATATTCTTTGAATAACTGATTACTTTTTCACCGTTCATAAAACAAATACTAGTAGATAATGTCGTGGAGAAAAATACATTAACAAAATGTCATACAAACTTCAGTTGTTTGTATTTTCTCACCTGCTGCACAAATTACCGATGGCACAAAAAACACAAAAAAACCCGCATAGATTGTTTCCAAACTATTTAGTTTTCGACACGCACTGATAACACACGATACCAGGCTATTCACACTCGTATTCAAATGTAATTTCTTCATACAATCCATTTTGTCACAAATTTATATTTTACTCGGAAACTTATAACCAAAAATAGCACATCACTTTTGTAGTACCATTTAAAAAAAAATCAAATCAACTTGATATATTATATAAAAAAATAAACTTTTAAATATCCCAATGTGCAAATACAACGATTTATAATGTTTATCCAATTATTTATAAGTTACAAAAAACCTAATATTTGTCATTTAAAACTTTTATTTGATTTATATTTTACGTTTGTAAAACAGTTCGATAATTTGAATATCGCGCTCAAATTGCGCGGTAAGACGCGCGCGGAGCATGCGCGGCGTGCGTACAATGATCTGTATTTTTTTTCAAAGCACAGACCTCCCGCTATACAGCCTTTAAATGTTGAGAGTGAATAATTTAAATTACTGTCGTGATCAATTTTCTGCTCTACTTACACAGGTACGCACATTTTTGCGGAAGTAAGAATATCATGTATTTGTTTGGGAGATGAATCAAACAACAAATTTCCAGTTTTGTTTCTGAATAATATATACTTATGCTAAACACAACTTATAAATGAAAAATTGCAATGTGGAAGACCTATCATAATTACTTAATACATTTACATAATTACACAGGTAAGTAACTTAGGGGATTGAAGTTGTAAAATTGAGATCACACGCGGGGTAAAATAAATACTAGGGTTTTGGGTTAGGTGTTTCGTATCTTTTAACTAAAGGAGATCACTGAAATCTTAAATCAGGACAAACGAATTTCTTACATGTAGAAAGATATACCTACTGCTAGACCGGCTGTATGGAACAAAAATTTAGTATCAATTTAGGACCACTACTTTACCATCGAGTATGCGCAACTATAATATATATTTCATTAGCTAAATACGCAGTTGCCAAACTGCCAGAGGACTAAATGGTACTTTTTTTTTAGTTAGCGCACTTCTGTGTGGCCAACCAGCAGCAACGCTCCAGCCAGTAATTTGTATTTGCGTTCGATTTCTACCAATGATATGTATGTTCCAAATTCAAATTACTTTTCGGCCCGCTAAAAACGTCCTAAACTGAAAAGATATATTTTGCTTCCGTTTACAAAACAAAGTGACACTTTTCGAATAGAAGGGATGACAAAATATTTATCTGAGCTTATCAAATCAAGATTGTTTTTGTTATCGTTTAATTTTAATCTTCCGTCCAACCTATAATAGAAAAGTATTTGACAATTATTATTAAAAGTATGATGTCATACTTTTTGACTTTTTTGAAAAAGGAACTATTTTGACTAGAGTACTAGACAGTTAAATACCCAAATATTTTTGTTCCAGAAGTATTTATTTAGTAACATAAACGCCTTTGTTTACCGAGTGCTTAAAGCACTAACATAATAGTTATTGCGTCTATACCAATGACGTATTATATTAATAGATACGTCATACACCAAGAAGGCGGCTTTCAAAAATGGCGCAAGTTTAAAAAAAACATAGCTAATTACTAATAATACGTAAATATTATTAAATTATATGCATGACATTATTTATATCAAAATTCAGGACTTTCTTTTGCGTAGCGCACAGTCGCGTTTCTGATTGATGCGTTAAATGATGAATCTTTTTGTAGCCATTTTAAATTACTGACAACATATGTTATGTTTATAGTACATCATTGGTCTATACGGGAAGCTTCTTCAACTTTTGACATTTATTACTGTCTTTGTGTTTGACACTATTCTATACTAATATCAGATACTAACAAAAACCAATAGTCGTCACCAGGCGTGTTATAAGACGCATTCACAAAACTTGTTGCACCATCCTCTTATTCAGGCACTCTGGCGGTAGAGTATTTGACTGTTAAGATAGAGGTGGCAGGTTCAGCACAGATCAATGATTCAGTTCCAGCTTTGTATATATATTTGTGTACATGAATATAGGTGCATGTAAGTATATTAGCATTTAGTACCTATAGTTATAATGTAATATCGGTATTGGTCTGGACGTTTCTAAAATCGTTCTTCTTCCCTTCTACCCTCAAAGTTTTTCCCAGTAGGTACCTATGCTGCCAAATGGATTGCATTCTAGGAGGTACTCAGAATATTCTGTGGTATCCAAGTATATGGGCATGTAGCACGTCACGTCAGCAGGTGGGCATAGTAGGTGAAGCTATATCGCACTCATACCGCAGGTTTTTTTTTATATAGAACACGCCAACTTGACTTCACATCGCCTGATGGTAAGCTAAAGGCAAAGTCTCAGGAAAGAGTGTCACCATTACAGACACTAAGTGTTACAATGGTGGTACTCAGCTTGGCGGCCTCATCAGGTCTGTGTCATTCGAGAAACTGCATCTAAAACAGTTCTCCCTACTTAGTTCGACCAGAATTCGAAGTCTATTTAGAGACTTCTACCTGTTCTAAGGAAGCTTATGCTGAACTTTATGGGAGGTAGGTAAGGGCGGTATTTCCGCCCCATTGAACAGTCCGTCTAGGAAAGTACCTCCGTCCTACAGAATACCGCGGCCATAATAATTTCGTGTTGTGTTCCCAGCGGTGAGTAGGGTAGCCAGAGCTCACTGGAGAATTCGTGCTGTCAGTGGGAAGATTAAATGCTTGTCCTGCATTGTATTCTACACTGACGTCAAAGAAACTCTGTACTTATAGGGTCGTTAGCGCGAGTGTGGTTTCTCTGGTGTTACACATGTCCATAGGCCACGGTAACCACTTTACATCAGATGGGCCGTGTGCTTGTTTGCCACCTAAGCGGTAAAAAAAAGACAAAAGGGGTTGGTGGAAAAATGCAGAATAAACTAAACTTATTTATATTAGGTATATTTAGAAAGGTAGGTAGGTAGGTAGAAGTAATGGACTGCTGAGACGAGGTCTCGGGTTCGATTCCAGGTTTTACCATGGCACACATCAATGACTTTTCGATGCTTCTCGAAATTATGTGTGGGGACCTTGGATCGTTTCGATAATATGACGTAGTGCTTTACCAGTTAGGGTCCCCCGACATGACAACGCTTCAATCAAAATATGTATTACTAGGTATATCAAAGTTATAGGGCTAACTAACACAACTTGTTTTCGCCTTTTTGGGTGTTGCTTTTTTGTGACGAGGGTTTTTTAAGTTTAAAATTTAATTTTTATATTGACATAAATTGTATTGTATTCGGGGAAGTTTTAGAAAAGGGGCAGGTCAGGAGTACTCTAAACCGATGAGCATGCATGAAGAATGTAATGAGAGTGAATGAAGCGAGAGTAGTATGTCAGGATCGTAGCAAATGGAGATCCGTGATCTCTGCCTACCCCTATGGGAGACAGGCGTGATTTTATGTATGTATGTATGTGAATTATATTATTGTCCGAACTAAATATATTTACCAAAATCTGAAGCTGATTTGACTTAAATAGGTATTCGATCCGAGGTTAACCCTCAACTTTTTATTTTTGTTTCAGGAAGATAACCCTTTAAACGCTGAATAAAGTTACATACATAACACAACACATTGCATAACAATACTGTCAAAAATACCTCAGTTTGATACAACAATAATTTTACAGTTATTGGCGTCAATAAAATAGTCATAAAACAGTATTCAAATGTTATAAAATTCTTCATACAAGGACACAAAAACTTGCTCTGCAATATAAAATGTAGTATTAGTATTGACGTCTATTACTTATATTTACCGTCTCGATATAAATTTGTTTTTCAACTGATAAACACAGCACATAAGTCCGTTTCTTAGTTTTAATTACTTTATTCTGGTTTTAACGGCGATAACGAGAATTCAATATCGATTTTCAATTATTTCTGAACGAATATTTCAGCACTTACATAAATAAATTATGTAATACGAGTGGTCTACGGTTTTATATGAAGTTTGAAGATGAAATAGCTAAAGCATCATGTAATATTAAGGAATAATAGTTTAATATACGAATACCTACTACGTAAAAATTTATAATTATCATTGATTATCACTAAAAAGTAAGTAATTTTTCAGTTAATTATATTATCTATACCTACTCCATTTGGTTGGGTACTTACCTAAAGGTAAAGAATCTTGTAGTGACTTTTTAGGCTCCATTAATTGACTAACTAGTGGTTAAATTTCGGATTTTAGTCTTTGAAATGAGTTTCTAAACAGTTTTTTTTGTAAACTGAGTTTTTGAATGAAACATATTTACCCGAGACCTTTCTCGCAGGCGCAAGTCTCAAAGAGAAGTTATGCTCTATTAAAAGAAGAAGTTTAGAACAAGGTGTTATTTTTTTTTAATACCACTTAGATGGCAGACAAGCGCACAGCCCACCTGTTGGAAAGTGGTTACCGTGGCCCATCGACGTGTGTAACACCAGAGAAGCCACACTCGCGCTGGGGACCTGTAAAGCACAGAGTTTCTGTGCCGTCAGTGTAGAGGACAAAGCAGGACAAGCTTGTAGTCATCCCCCTGACAGCACAAATTTTCCAGTGAGCTTTGGCTACCCTACTCACCGCTGGGAACACAACACGATATTATTATAACCGCGGTATTCTGTAGGGCGGAGGTACTTTCCCAGTCGGACTGCTCAATTGATTATTGATATTGATTAAGATAGTTAGATGTTAGATATTTTTTTAAAAATTGATTTAACTTCAATTTATTCTACGACCTATTATTTCTCAAGTGTGTTATAATGAACGACTATTTGAGTGTGTTGGGTTACTTTGTTATTATTTTAAATGTTTAAGTAATATGAAGTGTCACACTAAAGTTTTTGGATATGAGATTTCTGTGTTTATTTATTTTTTATTTATAACGCAGAGACTAAAGACCTGTAAAGTTTATTAATCAGAACCACCTGATTAATAAACTTCACAGGTCACAAACAGACTTTACTATTTAGTGCGCTCGAGGGCACATGATTATCATTCAAGTGACCCTCAACATTATTATTTATTTATACTTTATGCGCGAAGTACATTGGCGGACTTAATGCCGTAGGCATTCTCTACCAGTCTACCATTGGGTGGTGCTAAGCTAGTACGTGGTAGGCGCATATTAATGAGGGATAGGTTAGTTTCAAAAACGTAAATCGATTTTGATTGTTTACGTATAGTTATAAGTACCTAACCGATTGGATTGTAAATTATTTATACGCCCATTCGCTGTAGTACCTTCCTGTATAGTCTTACCAGCAATATTCGTTCCATTAGACTTAGTTTAAGAACTCAGTAAAACTGATTTTTTTTTCTTTTTTCGAGTGCAAAATCTCCACGTAAAGAATTAAATAGACTTTTTTTTTTACGTGCGCAAAATCCCCACGGACACCTCCCCACCGGAGCCGGTGGAGGAGGTTATTTCGGACTCGAACCGACTAAAACGCACGCCACCTTTGGGTCGTTTTGGTTGCCGAAGGTGAGGTTGACAGGCATATCCCTCGAGAATTAAATAGACTAGTCAATGTAGGTTTGACCATAAGTTTACGATTGACATAAACGTTAAAACACATGTCATTCATAACATATATGTTAATATTCCAATGTATATATTCTATCATTCTATTTTACTTTCCCCAGAATAGAATTAGGGCCACCCCATCTCTTCCCATGCGGTGTCGTACAAGGCGACTAAGGGATAGGACTGTTTAACATCAGACAGATAAATACAGCCCAGACTTAGCCTCAGGTGCATGGCTCGAGTCAACAATAGTGCGTGGCCCGTGGGGGCGTATTACGTGGGACCGAATACAATTATTGGTGAAATGTGGGTGTTAATTCACCTCGGACCTCCAGGGATAAAGGCGTGATTATATGTGTGTTTCTATGTATTTTCTAATGATTGTGCTACTTACCTAGAGGGAGCAGATTGCTCCAAAGTCTCGGCTGTTAGTACAGATAAGACTGTTTAAGGATTTTTTGTCCCACTTGAAAAAGTCATATATATTTGGTGCATTAAAATTATGTATATTTTATAATAAAACTTTATTTTTTATATTTTTGTGTACAGTTAACATTAGAACGAGCTTGACTAGTAAAGCTAAATTGTTTTATCAATTTAAATAAAGTTTTTCTAACCCAATGACAATTAATTTTAAATGTTTAAGTTTAGCTATATCTTCACTTCTATGATTCAATTTGAGGCAAAGCATTAGTAAAATTTTAATTCTTTTAACTACTACATTGTTTTGCGGACATAAGTGTGGGTTATACCACCAAATTTTATAATGTCAACTTTCATTATGTATGATATAATGTTTAGCTGTTTTGTATCCCAATAAAAGAAAATAAAAAGAAAATAAAATAATATAAAAAACCCTGGCATTAAACCTCGAATCGAATCTTACTCACAGCATTCGTTCTCTTAACTCCTGTACAGTCACCAGCAATTATATATCATTTTAATGTATCCATGACAATGTCTATTCCATGTGTACATTTGTTTACATATTATAGAAATTATCACGGATAGTTAAAAATGATATTCGAATTATGATTTTGTTTCGATTATGTTAATGTGGAATAAACGTATACCTTGTTTTGACATCAATGTAATGGTTAGTTAATTTTGAACAAATTGCCGTTCACTTCTTTTTAGATCTTTACAAGTATACATATTTTAGAAAATGTGACAGTGTATCTATATTATTGCTCGTGACTGTACAACTAGAGTACGTTTAAATATTGTATTATTATCCGAACTAAAGGTATGTACCAAATATCAGAACGATCAATCAACAGGAAGAGAGGAAAACCAAGGCATTAGGAACATTTCGAGTACTTTGCTAGTCAAGGTTGATTTAATCCTGTACCTATATTGATATAACTAACAGAACCTATAGAAAACCACGGCTATAATAACCTCGTCAGTGGGACGTGCCGTCAGCAGGAAGACCAAAGGCATGTCCTGATTGTGTCTTCTGCACTGACGGCATAGAAACTTGAATTGTCTGATATATATTGTATATGTATTATATTTATGTATATTATATTTATTATTTGTATGTATTAGATCAATCAATATATAGTTATATTTGTGTGTATATTAAATATGATATACCTATGTAATTACTTATTATATTTATATTGTAAAAGTACGCTAAACAACTACCACTCATTCCAACAACTTTAATCACCATCCAAAGGTTGCCTGGCAGAAATCGCTTAAAGCGATAAGGCAGCACTTTGTACTGATCCCTTGTTATATAGACTGTAGTAATGTTATGTATTAATGGTGTACAATAAAGTATATATAATAATAATATAATAATAATAATAAACTCTCTGTTGTTATACGGTCGGCAGCACGGGTGTGTGACTCCCCTGGTGTTGCACACGTCCAAAGATCACGGTAACCACTTTGCATCGCGTGGGCCGTGTGCTTGTGCCATCTAGGTAAATGGGAAAAATAAAATTATTAGGAAAGTTGCAGAAAATTATGAGGCAGACAGTGACATTTTTATGGATACTCTTATATGCTTTCAGGAATGAAAATCGTCCATTTTTTAATAATACTCGTGATATTTCAATTTTTGGTGATAACCAACTCATCAAAATGCAATTGCTGCGACAGCGGTCGTCACAGTTCTGGCGAAAGCAATGAGTGCGTTTGCTGTTGTTGTATCCGCAAGGGTAAACACGGTAACGGGAAACACAATAACGGTAACGGTAAAAATAAAGGTGATGTTAATCAAGGTATACTTCAAGGGAAGAAAATTATTGCCTTTCCGATTTACATGGCGCCTCCTCCGCCCGTGCCGATGCCGGTGGCGGTGCCAATGCCAATGCCAATGCCTATGCCAATGCCTATGCCAGTGCCAATGCCTATGCCGCCTATGCCGATGCCTGTGGCAATGGGTTTGCATTTTCTTGGATAGATAATACTATGGCCACACTATCATACCGTTTACTGGGCTGTTACTGCAATAATTATGGCATTAAAATACTGTTTAAATTACTGCATGAAGTGAAGTGGCTACCTTAGAAATTACCTACACATGTTAATAAATTAAGCGGTAAAAAATATGATTTTTCAAGATGGAGGCATGCGGAATATCTTTATAAATTTTTTTTTTTTTAAAGAATATTGTTGACTGAAATAACCTACTAATATTTTCGTTAATTCCTTCAACCAAGCTAAATTGCATGTGTGGCATATCATGCTACTGTGGCCTTAGAATGAATGTGTGATTCTGAAGCTGAACGCAATCGATAACTGAAATACACTTGAATATGATAATTTTATTTACTTATCTGCCGCGTGGTTACCGGCAGAGTAGAAATTGGTCCACTTCATCTCTTCCCATGTGATGTCGTACAAGGCGACTAAGGGATAGGGCTGTTTTACGTCAGACGGATATATACAGACTCAGCCTCAAATGCATGTCTTGAGCCAATAATAGTGTCCTACATACGACAACTACAGATGTCGTCTGTAGTTGTCGTATGTAGGACACGGCACTGCCTATAGACCTATAGAATACCGCGGTTATAATAACTTCGTGTTGTGTTACCAGCGGTGAGTAGGGTAGCTAGAACTCACTGGAGAATTTGTGCTGTCAGTGGGATGACTAAAGGCTTGTCCTGCTTTGTCCTCTGTACTGATGGCACAGAGACTGCGCTTACAGGGTCGGCAGCGCGAGTGTGGCTTCTCTGGTGTTACACACGTCCATAGGCCACGGTAACCACTTTGTCTGCCACCTAAGTGGTATAAAAAAAAGAATGCAGGCTTCGGAATCATGCGTTTTGGGTGCTAATGTGGGCGACATGTGTTAAAATGATGTCGAGATGAGAACTTTGGCAAGGCAAAGTACTTTTTTGAAGTTGTTTTATATCTATCATATTAAGTGTAAATATTAAAATAATTAAGTTTAGTGTATGTTTTTATATTGTATAATAATAAAAATATTTATTAACTAGCTAACTTAATTCAAATTTGTTAGGTAATTTATACGTATGCAATAGATGAAAATTAAATATGTTTCGTAAAAAAATCTTTTTGTTAACTTTCCTTGTACATTTTTATACATGACACCTATCTTGGCCCTCGTATGGGCTGTCCATGTGTCGTTTACGGTTTTTAGATGGCCCTATCCTACCACGTCTTGGAGGAGGGGCGTGTGTCATACCGTTGTGCAAGTGTGCTTCTGCTGAAGTGACAAGCGACCATACTGTGCTTTAGGCATTTTGCATCGGTCGCAGCGCTGCGTTCGACGCTGAACGCTTAAAAAATTGCACAGCAGTCCTCTCAGGCTGCTATTGGAAAACCAGCCCATCACTTGTCTGCTCTCCACTGTGGATTCTGCTAAGGAGGCTTCAAAGGGGCACGACGAGAGCTTTCGTGCAACCTTATAGAGGACCACTCGGACTGGAGGAGGCCTTCTAAACACACGCCGCTGGCGGCCACGTCTCTAGGTTAAAGCGCTATGATTGCAAAAACAAATGCCCAAATATATGTATATACAAACAGGTACGGCCTATAAAATGTCTCTTTAAAAACTGTATTTTTATGAGCGCATAAAAATATTTATACGATTTACATGTGGAATACAATTACGAAATATACCTACCAGTTAGGTGGCAAGCAGACCAAGATATTATATTTATCTCAACATCGATATATTGCGGTAAACACTGCCCGTATTACGTAACAGGATAAGTGGAGTTTTAACGAATATCCTAAGGTTTTAGATGATTTCATATGCACGTGAGTCTCAATGAATATTTATAGTTTAGAGTGATGTTAATGAACGGTGTGATTTATCTGTCGCCAAAAAACAAGATTTGTCTGTGAAATAATAGATCTGCCTGATTATACTGTTGGTTGATGGCGCTTTGTGGAACTGGGAGCTTTGTGGAACTTTTAGACACTCATACTTTTCCACAGAATTTGGTTTTTTAACCTGTTGTGTTGTGTTTACAATGATGGTTTTAAACTACTATTTTCTAAATTCTACAATATTTAGGTATACATGAATATTTTATATGTATGTAAAACCCGGTATAAAAGTGTGTATAACAGTTTCAACTTTTTCAACTAAAATACTGTGGAAAAGAACAAGCGCCTCATTCTCAATATCCAAAATGTTGTGCAATTCTACGTGCATTATCATAAAAGTGACCTATCTATCTGTTTACGTACGCTGTGTCATGTTCTGCGATGCTGTATATTTGGTGACAGATCTACTATACCTGGTATCAGATCTACTATACCTGGTATCAGATCTACCACATTTGGCGGTAAATTTGCCTTTTTAAGCAACATTTTTTTTCTTTTTTTGGAGCTACGAGTATCTTGCAAGTAAAAAAAAAATATTGTGTCAAAAACATGGTTTACAGTAGGCTTCTAGTATATTACACTATATTTCAGTACGAAAAATGTTTCCTAAACCAGGCATTGTTTTGTTTGCACACTATATAGTCTTTGTGATTATTTATTATTGTATAATTTGTGGGTATGTGTGTATGTGTGTGTGTGTGAGTGTGAGTACAATATATAAACTTTGATGACAAAATATAAAATGTGGTGACAAAAAATAAATTTCCCAATTAAAACTCGTATTCCAGATGTACTTAACTACTCTCTTGACAACTCTAGTGTCAGTAAACTGCTACTACCGCGACAATGGCCCCGTTCTTGGAGCCTTTGACCCTCAATACGTACAGCTGTCAGAAGACTGAGAAGAAAAGAATAATAACTACTGTCTAAGGATTCCGAGCAGGAAGATTTGTAAAGAGAAATTAGAGAAGATGGACTGTTTTTACAACTCCTGCTATCCGTTGCCATGGTGGTACTTCTACTGTCAATGGGTAGTCACTTGGAGGCCTTCAACTGTCAAAACGACTAGTAGGACTGTGCCTGCATATTTCAAAAAGGAATTAGCAGAATTTTATAAGTTTAAGAAGGGTTTGACAAGACGTCCTAATATATAATGTTTTAAAAGCCGGTCAAGTGCGAATCGGACCTACACACGAGGGGTTCCGTATCATTAACTAACCTAATTTTTTATACTACTTACATGGCACATAATCACACGGCCCACTTGACGGAAAGTGGTTACCGTGGCTTATGGACGTGTGCAACACCAAGGAAGTCACAGTCACGCTGCCAACCCTGTAAGTACAGAGAATTTCTGAACCGTTAGTGCAGAAGACGAAGCAGGGTAAACTTTTGGTCTTCCCACTGACAGCACAAAAACTCTCCAGTGCGCTCTGGCTACCCTACTCACCGCTGGGCATACAACACGAGGTTATTATGGTATTTTATTAAAGTATTTTATTTTGGGTTTAACATTTGTTATTATAGCAATACAAATACGTACATCAATCTGTGAAAATTTCAACTACCCAGTTATCTCCTGAGGAGGGCCAGATCGAGAGAGTTGGCCCTGTGTCGGCCGGGGTGCGAGAGATATGCTTGTCCGACATATCCTTCGCACCCCTCACTCTTGCAAACCACACACACTCTTGAAAAACTCACCTTTGCAACCAAAAAGGACCCACAGGTGTCGTGCGTTTTAGACGGTTGTACTCCGACATAACCTCTCCCACCTGCTCCGGTGGTGTTGGTATCCTTGCGAACTTTTCATGCATAAAAAAAGGCTCCGGAGAGAAGGGGGGGGGGGGGGGGGGGAGTATCCGTGGGGATTTTTCGACCGAAAGAAAAAGATAGTATCAAAACAGAAAATAGACAATGGCTACAACGAATCCTTAATCTTTTACTGTAAAGCTTGCACTTCAAATAACTATTTTCCTATTTACAACTACAGACAAAAGGTGGCTTCCACAGAGGCCCAGTTTCTCATTGTTTATTATAATACAGCCATTATGGAGATGAGAAATAAACATTGATTAAGCTTCGTACAATGTCCGACATTAAAATAATATGAAGCAAGTCAGGCTTACGTAGTCTTCATAGAACAGTCTTTTTATTTATCTGTAGTGTATTTGTCTCGTCTTCGACGGAGTGTCACACGTTTTCATAGAACTTACCGTATATACTAAATTAAGAAATATGTGAGAGAATTTGGAGCACTCAAGGCATGACTCTATAGCTCAGTAGTCAGAGCGTTCCCCCTGTAAGGGACTGGTTGCGGGTTCGAGTCCCGTCTGAGACGTTTCACTTTTCCTATTTGAATAGTTATCATACTAAATGCTTTAAAATTTCATTCAATTTCTTTGGCAGCTTAGCAATAAATAATACATAATATAACTTGCCATTAACCGGGCACTTATAAACCTGCGATAAATATACACATAACTTCGAAAAGCATCGAAAAGTCATTGGTGTGTGCCATGGTAAAACCTGGGATCGTACCCGAGACCTCGTCTCAGCAGTCCATTACCCATACCACTAGGTTTTTTTCTTTTTCTTTTCTATTTTTATTTCATTCTTACTATTAAAGTCAAAATAATCATTTACCCAAATAAACTTTTTTTTACGAACGAAAGATCCCACAGACACCTGTGGGAGAGGTTATGTCGGACTAGTTTGGCTGTACAAAAATGAAATGTCGACTCCGAAATGTAAAATCCGATAGCAAACATAAGCCCATGAAAAGTGCCCATTTGACGGCAACAGGCTCGTCCACTTTTACATTGGACAAAATCATAGTCAGCGGAATGTGGGTGTTAATACGCTTCTGCCTACTCCTTTGGGGACTATAGGCGTGAGTATATGTACAATATACATTTCTGGTGTTGCCGCCGCGCCGCTAACTTATAAAAAAAACTTTTTTCCGAACTTATACAAAATTTTGCGGTGTAAAAATATGTAGGCGTTCCAGTAAAGAACTTTGTGTTTTGAGTTTGAGAGCGAAACTTTTTAGGGAATTTTAAAAACTTTTTATACTTTTTTACAGTAAGTACTTTTGTCTAATGAAAATTAAAACAGTATCAGAAAAGTTTCTGTGACATCTTGGACCACTTTGATCTGCATCACTGGTTTTTCACTGGACAATTTTTGTGCTGTCTGTGGAATGACCAAAGGCTTGTCTTACTTTGTCTTCTGCAGTGACGGCACAGAAACTCTCTGTTCTAACAGGGTCAGCAGCACTAGTGTGCCTCCTCTGGTGTTGCAAACGTTACTTCATAAACGTTAATTAATAATAATAATAAATACATAATGGTAATGATTATAGATTTAATGTATGAATGAACTACACTATGTTATTATAACACCTCTATACACCATGTTCTAGCAAATAAATGAATTTGAATTTGAATTTGAACGTCCAATGCTTGATTGTGAAAATGTGAGCTACCTATTTATGTACAGTCAGTTCCAAAAACGTTAAAATTAATTCACCTCAATTGTGTAACACCTGCTACAGATAATAAAATTAAAAGGTTGCACTCGATAAGGATGAAAAATGTTATGCTTTATCCCAGCGTTAATTCCAGTCACATCGCTTCACGTCCGCCGCTTGGTCTGGTCAGGCTTTTTTCCAGTTTAACTGCATGACCGGTAAAACGTAAAAATGTTCTTATCTATATCAATATTGTAAAGAGTTAAAAGGGAAACTCACTTTATCGTGTTTATAACAACACTATAAGTCTACTTTGAGCATGTTTTCTGATGTGTAAACATTTTTATGATTTTTGTGACGAGGTCTAAAACACACTACGCACATCTCTCGCAGCAATATCGCAGATTTACGAGATTTTTTGTTAAGCACGTCCTATTTCTATTGCATTTTAACAATTTTTTTTTGGCAAAGGAAACACTCAGTAGATTTTGTACATCCGTATAATGTTTAATGGAAATTCTACTAATGTAACAAACAAGGATATGAAATTGGTTACTAGGCGTTTTATTCAAATTATAAGTTACTTTTCATTAAACGTCAAAGCATTAAGTTAAATGTTATACTTCTATAAATATAGCATAGTGGTATGGGTAATGGACTGCTGAGACGAGGTGTCGGGTTCGATCCCAGGTTTTACCATGGCACACACCAATGAATTTTCGATGTTTTTCAAAGTTATGTGTGTATTTATCTCAGGTTTATAAGTGCCCGGTTAATGGCAATAGGCTCGCCAGTTATTACATTGGGTCCAAAACATAAACTGGCGAAATGTGGGTGCTTGCACTTTAGCCTACCCCTTCGGGGATATAGGCATGAGTTTATGTGAGTTTATGTTTATGTTTTAGTAATATTATAAAATTTGAAAGTTCGGGAAGATCCACTTATTGGAATGTTGGATTTAAAGAAATATTTCGGGCAGATGTTTAAATATTTGGATGTTTATTATTCAATTGTGTTATATCGTCTGATCTAATTTGGCTAAAATGTGGAACAAGGATAGATTTATCCCGGGAATAAGTTCCCATGCGTCGCGGAAACAAGATCAGAATGTCACTCAGTGAAGTCGCGGGCACAGTTAGTCTGCAAATATAAGTGTTATATAATATATACGATTGAAAAAGTTTTACAGCAAAATTTAACGACATGCTAAGTTTTTAATTATATGGTTATTTTATAACATACAGGTTATAGTTATAGGTAGGTAATAATGGGAAAATTATGAGTATTACCGTTATATTACAGCATTTTTAGCCCTGGGTCGCAGTTGTATCACTTTTAAGACTCTCAGTTATTCCATACAACGTGCAGTTCAATTATTTTCTTCATTAAGATGGCCAATTATATAGAAAATATAAAGGTAAATTCATTATTTATATACTTACTTTTTGATAAGATTTCCGGCAGAGTAGAATTTAGACCACCCCCGCCTTGTGCCGTACAAGGCAACTAAGGGATAGGGCAGTTTAACATCAGACAGATATATACAGCCAAGACTCCGCCTCAGATGCATGGCTCGAGTCAACAATAGTGCCCGGAAAACGGCAATATGCTCACCCCCTATTACGTGGGACTGAATACTACGATTGGTGAAATGTAGGTGTTAGTTTACTTCTGCCTAACCCTCCGTGGATAAAGGCGTGATTATATGTATGTATAACTGAAGTTAGAGACATCAATTATTACGAATTAAATGAATCGAGTCCTAGAGTGGAGACCGCGAGAAGGTAAACGAAAGGTAGGACGCCCCCTAGCCAGATGGACTGACGACCTGAAAAAGGTGGCTGGGACAGACTGGATGCGGAAGACGGAGGATCGGAGAAAATGGCGCACATTGGGAGAGGCCTATGTCCAGCAGTGGACTGCGGTGGGCTGATTGATTGATTGATTGAATTGAATCAATCAAATATTAAACTCATTGGTATCAATATGAGTGATAGAAGATGTAGTGATGAGAATTGAGAGAGGAATGTTGAGATGGTTTGGTCATGTTGAGAGAATGAATGAAAGAAGACTAACGAAACAGGTGTATGAGGCGAGTGTGGATGGTACCGTCGGAAGGGGAAGACCTAGGCGAACATACCTGGACCAAATCGGGGAAGTTTTAGAAAAGGGGCAGGTCAGGAGTGCTCTAAACCGACGAGCATGCATGAAGATTGTAATGAGAGTGAATGAAGCGAGAGTAGTATGTCAGGATCGTAGCAAGTGGAGATCCGTGATCTCTGCCTACCACTATGGGAAACAGGCGTGATTTTATGTATGTATTGATATCAATATTATGCAAAATTTATGTAGGTAATGTTTCTTTCTGTCATCATCCTAATACCGTTGTACCGACATTGCTAAATTTCGATATTTCCCATGAACACACATTGCGAACTGAGACGGTGCGCACTGTGCGGTATGAAAGAAACTTCATCCCACGCACACTCAAGCTGTGGAAAGACTACCCTGCTGCGGTTTTCCCAAGCACCTACAATTAGGGTTCTTCAAGAGGGTCATCAGAAAGTTTCTTCGTAGTCGACAGCGCGAGCATAACACCCCTGGTGTGACATTCGTCCATATGTGACAGTAACCGCTTCCCATCAGGTGGGCCGTGTGCTTGTCTGCCACCTAAGTGGTATAAAAAATAATAATGAAGCGATTGCCATCTGCCATCAAAACCTATTGGCGATATGTAAGTGCTGCATTTAGACCAGTTGTTGAACTTTTTAGGGCTCTAACTATTCGAAACGATTTCCATAGATGTTTGTATGATACCAGGATCGAGGAGCGTCAGAGGTCGATGAACGACCTCCGCCCCCCATGAGCGCAGGCCTGAGGGTGACAGGTGGAGCCGCCTGTCACCCAGTCAGAAGCAGGCCGCGGCTGTGACTGGCCTGGCGCGCCTCCCCGTTTCCGGGGACGAGTTGGGAACTCTGTAGTAGTCCCCATACCCGAGAAGAGAGCCAGATCATGAGGCATGGCCCTGGGTCGGCCGGGGTGCGAGAGATATGCCTGTCAACAAACGACCCACAGGCGGCGTGCGTTTTAGTCGGTTCGAGTCCGACATAACCTCTTCCACCGGCTCCGGTGGGGAGGTATCCGTGGGGATTTTGCGCATGTACAAAAAAAAAGGACCGACGGTGACGGCTTAACGTGCTTGTTAAGCCGGAAGAGCACGTTAAATAAACACGTAGCTTAAGCACGTGACTCGAGGACGTTAAGTAGGTAAAATAAAATATTGTATGTTTTTTTTCTGCAGTTTCTATATCTCCTGTTTCTAATAAGCTCAGTAATCTGCCGTCGCATTCACTCAAGGACAACGCAGCGGCAGTTATCGAGAAAGTCTATATACATTCCCCGGGAGGTACTCGAACATGGTCACAAGTTCCTGAATAAAATGAGGATCTTACATCCTGAATTTTGTAACAAAGTATCTTTAGAACCGGAAGCCAAATATAAAGTGGTCCCATGGTGGTACAATTTCTGCAAAGAAGCTAAACTGAAGGTAGATGCTGAAAATGGGCATGTCAGACATTATTTTCCGATGCATGCGAGCATTCTGAAGCAGATACATGCAATGAAGAAGAAGCACAGATATCAACAGCACTTATTGAAGTCTATTAATTAAAAGTCAAATAATAATTTCTTAAATTTGTTATTTCTCATGCAGAACCTTTAATTATCATTCTTTTAGTTTCTACACACATACATACGTACATATAATCACGCCTTTATCCCCGAAGGGTTAGGCAGAGGTGAATTAACACCCACATTTCACCATCATTGTATTCGGTCCCACGTAATAGGGGGTGAGCCTATTGCCGTTTTCCGGGCACTATTATTGCCTCGAGCCATGCATCTCTGGCTGTGTCTGGGCTGTATATGTCTGTCTGATGTTAAACAGTCTTATACCTTAGTCGCCTTGTCCGACACCGCCTGGGAAGAGATGGGGTGGTCCAAATTCTACTCTGCCGGAAACCACGCGGCTTTTATTTTCTATTGAATGTAATTTTAAATCATTTAGTAATGCTAACTATTCAATTTGATTTAGATAGGAAACAGTTAATGGGTACTGGCGGGATTCGAACCCGCGATTGTTCCCTTAAAGAAGAATGCTCTGACCACTGCGCTACCGAACCACGCCTCGGTGAAAAGTTGAACGATGAAATCAAGGGTGGCTGCGCACCGTGCAAACAAATATAATATGATATGCCGTCGAATCTACAGAAGAAGAAGCAGGCTATCAAATTATATTTATATAATTTTTTTGAATTTTTTATCGATTAAGATATAGAAAAAATTTAATCGGTTCAGGTGGGATTCAAACCCGCGATCTTTCCCTTACAGGGGGTCGCTCTGACCAATAAGCCGTAGAACCTTAGCCCGAAACCATCCAAATTCTTCTATTAATATATTCGTCTTACGGCGACCGTTACGAATCCCCGCCTGAATCGATTTAAATTTTCTATAACTTAATCGATATTAAATGCTTTAAAATTTCATTCAATTTTTTTTGGTTTTTTTTTATTCCACTTAGTTGGCAGACAAGCACATGGCCAACCTGATGGGAAGCGGTTACCGTGGCCTATGGACGTATGCAACACCAGGGGTGTCACACTCGCGCTGCCGACCATGAAGAAACCTTCTGATGCCCCTCTTGAAGAACCCCATATTGTAGACATTACATTACATTATATTATAGACAATATTAATATTGTAGGTATATATTTTATTAAATATTTTTTCAAAAAATATTAAATTAATACTAGATAGCGTGATAAACTAATACATACAAGAATATTCCTCCCCTCAAGTGGTAACGTCCCCAAAGAGCTGGCGGTATTGCTCCGTTGGATGGCAATTCCAATCCGTTGTGCGAAAAGAAGACAGCACTTTGGTCACGCGAAGCATCGACCAGTCGCCTTGCTATTTCTTTGTAAAGCGACCGTGCTCGGACCCCAAGAACCCTTTTCTCAGGAATGCGCGTTTCAATTTGAAATTCATACCAAATACGTACATACATACATATAATCACACATTTAGCCCTGACGGGTTAGGCAGAGGTGAATTAACACCCACATTTCACCAATCATTGAATTCAGTCCCACGTAATAGAGATTCCGGGCACTATTGTTGACTCAAACCATACATTTGAGGCTAAGTATGGGCAGTAGGTACATATAAGTATATATCTGTCTGATGTTATATAGCCCAATCCTTTAGTCGCCTTGTACGACACGGAAAGAGATGGAGCGGTCTAAATTCTACTCTGCCGGGAACCACGGGGCTACCAAATATTTGTTTATAAACAAGTCTGAGATGCTTTGAAGCCGCGGAAAAATCAAACTTCTAATTCAACATAACATAACATAAACTCACGACTATATCCCCGAACCGGGCACTTATATGCCTGCGATAAATACACACATAACTTCGAAAAGCATCGAAAAGTCATCGGTGTGTGCCATGGTAAAACCTGGGATCGAACCCGAGACCTCGTCTCAGCAGTCCATTACCGATACCACTAGGCTACCGCGGTCTCAATCAACGCAATCGAAATATATTGTAGAGTTCGTCCTTAAATCCAGTTTTATAGCGAACCTTTAGACCTCAACTCGCACTTGATTTACTCAAACAAGAAAAGTAATCATACATATAATCATGTCTTTATCCCTGGAGGGTTAGGCATAGGTGAATTAACACCCACATTTCACACATCATTGTATTCGATGAATCGGTCCCACGGGATAGAGGGTGAGGCTATTGCCGAATTCCGCGCCATGCATCTGAGGCTGAGTCTGGGCTTATATGAGTTATATCTGTCTGATGTTAAACAGCCCTATCCTTTAGTCACCTTGTACGACACCGCATTGCAGAAAAGTAATCAGATGTGGATTAATATTATTTTTTAAATTTATTTAAATTTTTTGCACAAATGCACAAAGATGAGGCATTTTCTACCAGTCAAACTGAGGGTGATGCAGAGGTATTTATATCAAAGGTAGGTGCACGAAGTGTTGTGGTGAGAGATTTTCCCAGTTTGGTACACAAACAATAATTTTATATGAAAAAAATTAATTTATTAAAAAAAAAATATATTTTCATTTATAAATATATACAAACATCATAAACTAGATACACATATAGACCAATATATATATATATATATATATATAAGGTCTTCACCTATGAAATTGTAATTTAATAGCTATTTCCTTTATTTATATATTTTTATTGAAAGTTGATTTCAAGATGTTACAACCCAGTATTAAATGTTGTTTTTGATTGACCGTTTGATAAATTAATTCGATTTTCAAACACAGTACTTCCTAAATGCTATCCATTTTGATGATAAATTTCGTATTACTTTTTTACAGCTGCCACTTTTCAAAAATGTAATAAAAGTAGGTATTTGTTAACTTAATGCTGTCTCATTCATACACAAAAATATAATAAAAATTGAATTTGTCATTCCTAAAAAAATGCAAAAATGTTAGTACTGAAAATTGGATTTACTACAATTTCTACAAAAAAACGGCAATTTCATTTGTAACGACCTATTATATTATTATACAAACTAGCTGACCCAGCAAACGTTATTTTGCCTTGAATATTATTTCTAGTAAACATTTTTTTAATTCAGCAAAAATAACTTATTTACTAAAAGTGTGTGGGGATTTACTAATAATCGAAAGATAAAAATTGCGATGGAAAAATAGGGGATGATCGTAGAGCGTTGAAAATTTAGGGTTGTATGTATTTTCTTATGATGTTTAGTAAAAAATAATGAAAACATAAAAAAATATCAAAAATAAAAAAGAAATTTATGGGTGGGATGAAAAATAAATGTTGTCCAATTCTCAGACCTGCCCAATATGCACACAAAATTTCATGAGAATCGGTCAAGCCGTTTCGGAGAAGTTTAACCACAAACACCGCGACACGAGAATTTTATATATTAGATATACCTACACGAATACATATCAAATACATACGGATGCGATCTAAAATGATTTGTTTGCTAACTAAGGATTGCTGTAGAGCTGGTGTACTTCTAGTCTTGAATATAAAGCGGTTTGTAGACATCCTGATTTCCTACTGTATTTTTAATCTCGTGAGAACCAATGCTATCAACTGCTATCAATGCGATTCTTCAACATGTACCTATCTAATAATAGTTGTACAAAAACAAGTCGATATCAAAGCTTAATGAATGTGTATCGAGTGGGCCCACTTTGTTGAAGTGAGATGTAATGAACTAGATAACGTGGGTTTATCATTTAACATCATGTGTTGATAACGAGTAATTGTTTGATATACGAGCATTCGATCGGTAGAGAACTGGAAGATCAATGAAGCAGTTCAATTGACCGATGTTAATTATCCGATCAGGAGGTCTTCCTTCCAGTTTCTCCCCGTCTCATTTGGGGTAGTTACGAAGGAAAATTTTCTTAATAATAGCAATAATAACAATCAAGGTTGTTATAGTCGCGGTATTCTGTAGGGTGGAGGTGCTTTCCCAGGCGGACTGCTCAATTGGGACGGGAGATACCGTCGTGTCCTACCTCCTAGCTAACTGCTAGGACTCCTGCTAACTAGTAACTACGGATTTGGTTAAATATTTTAGAATTCCGGAGGAGGTAGGACACGGCCGTATTTCCGCCCAATTGAGCAGTCCGACTGGGGAAGTACCTGCACCCTACAGAATACCGCGGTTATAATAACTTCGTGTTGTGTTCCAGCGGTGAGTAAGGTAGCCAGAGCTCACTGGAGAGTTTGTGCTGTCAGTGGGATGACTAAAGGCTTGTCCTGCTTTGTTATCTACACGGACGGCACAGAGAATCTGTGCTTGCAGGGTCGGCAGCGCGAGTGTGGCTTCTCTGGTGTTACACACGTCCATAGGCTACGGTAACCAGTTTTCATCAGGTAGGCCGTGCGCTTGCCTGCCACCTAAGTGATATAAAATTTCGATATTTTCCGCGAAGGCACTGCCATCTAACGTCCACAAACTAAAGGCGATATCTAACCGTTGCAGTTAGATCAGTTGGTGGACTTTTAAGGGTTCCATCTACCCGTAACGACAGCCATAGATGTTCGTATGGCAACCAGGTCCGACTGCTTAACGTACTCTCCGAGGCACGACCAGACCAATGCAAATAGCCATATTCATGTATACAAATATTTGCACTGAGCAGGAATCGATCTCGCACCTCCTACATAGCGGCCCCGATTTTTTTTTGCCTAAGTGGTAGACAAGCATACGGTCCACCTGATGGGTAGTGGTTATCGTGGTCTATGGACGTGTGCACTTACGCTGCCGACACTGGAGAAACTTTTTAATGTCCCTCTTGATTGTAGGCGCTTGGGAAAACCGCAGCACACAACAGAGGCTGACGAAATGAAACTTCTGCCATCTTATTATTTTATACCATTTAGGTGGCAGACAATCACACGGCCCACCTGATGGAAAGTGGTTATCGTGGCCTTTGGACGTGTACAACACTAGGGTGGTAACACTCGCGCCGCCGACCCTGTAAGAAAAAAGAAAATCTAATAAAACAAAAATTAAAATGCGTCGTGGAATTCCTCTGCATCGCATGCCTCTTGTGGTAGCGTTCCCAGAAGACTGGCAGCATGGCCACGTTGTATGGCAATGCTTATTCCCTGACGTAAGAAGAGGCCAGCCCTTTGGTCACGAGAAGTGTCGACCATACTCTTCGCAATCTCCCTGAAGAGATTGCAGGCGCTCGGACACCACGGGCCAAACGTTTCTACTCCAAACGGCACAAACTCATAATCACAAATGAGATTACAATACTTGCTTACAATTAATTTATTTAGTTAGAATTTGTATTATAAATATAGTGGCGTAGCGGGAGAGCGTTCGACTAAGTCAGAGGCCACGAATTCATGTAACACAAATAATGTAGAGAAACATACAAAACCGGTGGGCTTACATATACTCACGCCTATATTATCCTCTGGGGTAGGCAGAGAAAACAATCCACCAATCTCAATTCAGAGATACTTCATCTAATTCTTCTATATTATTTGAAAGTCTACACAAATAAAACAAAAATCAACCACTTTCTAGCTGCATACAGCCCATGACTAAGTGCCCGCTTGACGACAATAGGCTCACCCCCGATTACGTGCCGACCGAAAATCATAATTGGCGAATTGTGGGTTTTAATACATCTCTGTCTACCTCTTTGATGATGAATTTAATGTTTCTAGCAAAATGGAAAAAAAAAACAACAAATAAACATCGTTAACGTTCCATTTCCAAAACGCAAAACAAAAAAGTCAAACCATTCATAAACGCTTCTTAAACATGTCATTATTCTGACCATTCTGGTGCCTAACGCAGGTGATACCATCCATTGCCCCCATTGGCCTATCGCTGACAAATAGGTGGTCCTACAAAATAAACCAATATGTTTACAAAACACGAAGAAACTATTTCCGCTAGCCATTATCGTTTCGATTATGTTCGCGTGATCCTGTCTTGATGTGAATTCTATGAGAATAATGGATTATTTACAGATTGTAAGTGTTTTTTTTGTAATATTTTTGTACTAATATTAGTCTGATCGACGAAGCTGTTTGTAAAAGACAAGTGAGCATTTTATTGTTATTGATTACTTAACTGGCTATTGCCTTCTGTTTGATTTTAAACGAGATTTATATATATTTTTTTTAAATTTCATTTATCCTTACCTTGTGCTAACCGTAACAACTACGAACCAAAAAATAATCAAATAATCTTCCATCAGTTATGTATGGCTTTTTGGAATTATTACTGTTTGTCCGCGTTCCATGCAAAAACTGAATGGATTTTGATCATCATCATCATCATCCTCCAGCCCTTATCCCAAGATTATTTGGGGTCGGCGCAACATGTGTTCTTTTTCCATTCATCTCTAGTTGCAGTCATTTCACCATTCACTCCCTTCTTAACCATGTCACCTTTCACACAGTCCATCCACCTCATTTTAGGCCTCCCTCTCCCCTTGTAGCCATCCACTTCCATAGTTAGTACCTTCCTTACAACATTACTGTCATCCCTACGCATTACATGCCCGAACTAGGTCAAACGATTTCCTAGTAGATTTTCTATGATTGGTGCTACTCTCAAACTTCCTCTAATATATTCATTCCTAATCTTATCCATTCTTGTCACACCACATATCCATCTCAATATTCGCATCTCGGCTACATGCAACCGTCTTTCATCCGTCACCTTTACTGGCCAACTCTCCGATCCATAAAGGATGGCAGGCCGATTCATGCTCCTATAAATTTTGCCATTCAATCGAAGGGGCATTCGCGAGTCACATGTAGTTGCTGTTACCTGCCGCGATTTCATCCAACCAACGTTAATCCGGTGCTTTACGGCTCGATCTAACTCTCCATAGCTTTGCAGTAGTGAACCGAGGTACCTAAAATCGGAGCAGTTTGGTATAGGAGCACCATCAAGCGCTATGACTGTGGGACTAGAGAAACCGCTGAAATCGCAGAACATGTATTCTGTTTTGGTTCTGCTAATTTTCAGGCTAACATTCTCTAGCCTTTGTTGCCACTTTACCAATCTACTCTGGACATCGGTTCCATCCTCACCAACAAGGCAAAAAGCATACACCAGGGTGCCATATCCTGTATATCCGATGTCAGAACATCCATTACTAACAGGAAGAGGTACGGGCTTAAAGCTGACCCTTGGTGTAAGCTAACAGCCACACTAAACTCATCGGTGTTACCTGCGGCCGACCGGACATGCGTATAAGATTGCCGATACATAGCACGGATTAATTCTACATACCTCACTGGCACACCTTTCTCCTTCAGGGCCCACCACAAGACCTTATGTGGTACTTTATCGTACGCCTTTTCGAGGTCCACAATCACCATGTGCAGGTTTTTATGGGCACGTCTATATTTTTCAAATAGTTGGCGTAATGCGAATACGGCATCTGTGGTACCCCGCCCTGGCATAAAACTGAACTAGTTTTGGGTGATCTCATTCTCCTCTGGCAAGCGTTTCTCTATTACTTTCTCCCACAGTTTCATACTATGTGACATGAGCTTTATTCCTCGATAGCTATTGCAGCCCTGTACATCTCCTTTGTTTTTGAAAATGGGTACTAGTTCACTACTGCTCCATTCGCTAGGGATCACCGCTTCCTGCAACAACTTATTAAAGAATAAAGTCAGCCACAGACATCCATCTTCTCCTAATAACTTCCATATTTCCACTGGTATCTCATCTGGCCCTACAGCTTTGCCATTTTTCATACTTTTTACCGCTCTTCTTACTTCATCCAAACCGATCTCTTTTACCAAACCAATATTCCCAGACCTATCTTCTAGCACTCCATTCCATACATTTTCTTCATTCAATAGTTTCATTCAATAGTTGATGTGTTTTTTATTTCAAAGAGATTAGTCAGTCTTAAAATAAGTATGTTTGATCGCAAACGGTTAAGTGGAGCTGGATATATAACCAAAAGTCGCGATAGAATTCGGAGCTGTATGCATCAGCATATATATTGTGATTAACTAATGTTATCCAACACACTGTGATACACAGAATACCACGGTTATACCGGGGTATTCTGTAGGGCATAGATACTTCCCCAGTCGGACTGCTCAATTGGGCGGATATACTGCCGTGTCCTACCTCCAAATAGAACTTTTAATGGTTATCCTCTCATCAGAATATATTGGTCGCTAAATTAAAAGTCGAGATAAGCCAATTCAAGATGAGGAATAAAAGAGCTATCCTTGGGCTCCTAAGTACAATAATTGGTCGATGATGATCGATGAGCGTTGATGATAACATCATCCTTGTGTTAATCCCCGTTCACAACAGTTACGCCTTTATCCCCGGCGGGTTAGGTAGAGGTAAATTAACACCCAAAATTCACCAATAATTGTATTCAGTTCCACGTAATAGGGTGTAAGCCTATTGCTGTATTCCGGGCACTATTGTTGACTCGAGCCATGCATCTGAAGCTGAGTCAGGGCTTTATATAACCGTTTATATCCGACCGATGATGACCGATGTGGTGACGGAGAAAGAATACAAGTAGAGGCGACTAACGGAACAATACGTAGACGATATCACTGCGAGAGAAGGAAAACTTGAAATAAAACCCTGTACCAACCCGTCTGGCCAGTGTGGAAACAGTAAGCCAAATCCTGCCAACATTGGGAGAGGCCTAGTCCAGCAGTGGACTGCGATGGGCTAGTTGTTGTTGTTGTTGTTGTCACATCCGACTACATTACCTAGGAATCCGGGGTCCCCTTAAATGTGATGTGGCTAGGTATTTTCGGCTTTATTGGGAGTGACTGCCATCTCATTTCCTAGCCTCAGTTTTGGTTTGAGGTCAGTACCACTGGCAAAGTAGTTCCCTTGTACCCATATAGTTTTCTCCTTGGACTATTCACAGCCGCGACCGACTTTTAACGTGTCCTCCGGAACAGGGAAGCTGAGAACATAGTGAAAGTCATTTTCAAAATAATATCAAATTCGAGTTGAGAATTTGCATAGGGTTGCTACAATTACCAAGCGTCGCAGATAAGTTGAAACTAATCAAAACATAGATGTTTTGAAAACAAACTTCATTCATTGTTTTAAAAGTAGGTCAGGCTATTGTGTTAGGCAGTTTTTTACTACCTAACAGATGTAAAAAAAAGTAATATATTGGGTTCCTTAAATAGATGATAAAACGGAACTTTCTTGATAGTATCGCTGGGTTGTCTGTCTATCAGGTCTCAGTGTTTTCTTCTTCTCACATTCCCTTTTTAATGGGGACTAAAAAGGTACTGATATTGTCAAGATAGGGACCAGGATTGTAGGATCTTCAGGATCTGGAATGGTGGCTGTATCTTCTAGATTCTTCTGACAACCTCCGTGGCGTAGCGGTAGAGCATTCGACTGATATGCAAGGGGCGCGGGTTCGATTCCCGCTCAGTGCAAATATTTGTATGCATGGTTTAATATTTATTTTATTGGTCTGGGTGTTTATTTATAATATGTATGTATTTACAAAAAAAAGTATCTAAGTATGTTTATCCGCATTCTAAATCCCAGAACATAAGCTAGTCAAGCTATGCTTTGCCATGGGTCTAGAAAGCGTTATGTAGAATGTCGTGGAATTTTTATTTATTTATTCAATCATAGCTTTTTAGCAGCTAAATGTTGGACTGAGTAAAAATACTATTAAATAAGTACTACATAGATTGACTATTTAGTGATTTTTTTTCTTCAAGTCAAAATACATACTTGTAGAAGACCCAACACTGTGTAGGTGTAAGTATGTATTAATATAATACTATGAATGCTATGTTTGTGTAAATACATGTACTTACCTGTTCAGGTAGGTACGCTAATTATCTTTTTTATTTTCTTTTCTTTCTTTGTTTATCTTTTTTTTGTTTTTTTTTGTAATGTACACTTCACATCCCCCTTCATTATTATATGGCTTCTCTTCTGTACTCAAAGGTTTGCTGGGAGAGAACTCATTTTGAGTTAAGCTCGCCTTTGTATATCTTCTTTGATGTGTTTTGTTTATGATCTCTGTACTGTGTGTGCAATAAAGAATAAAAAAAAAATAAAAAAAATGATGATGATGATGAAAATAATATAAAAATCACTCTAAGTACTTAATATTTAAAATTAAATTTTAATTACTTAACGTTCACTAGTTAGTTTAAAATTATGACTGAAAAATTAAATTAAATTTTAAAGCATTTGGTTTGCTAACAATTCAAATCGATTAAGATACAGAAAAAATTGAATTGGTTCAGGCGGGATTCGAACCTGCGATCTTTCCCTTACAGGGGGAACGCTCTGACTCGTCTTCTTCATCTTCTTCTATACGTATATCCGTCTTACGGCGACGGTTCACTGCCATCTACCGACATTCGTACGAATTTCGGAACCAATGAATGATGTTGCCATCATTTTTAACCTCCGAGCGGGCGGTGTAATAAGTTTGACGTATGTGTGTGTGTGTGTGTCTGTCTGTGGCATCGTAGCTCCTGACCGGATGAACCGATTTGGATTTAGTTTTTTTTTTGAAAGGTATATTTGTCGGAAGTGTTCTTAGCTATGTTTGAAAAAATCGGTCCTAGATGGCCGCCGCTACAAAATGACGGAGTACATATTTTTTCTCAACTCCCTCAATATGGGTATAAAATAAAAAATAAAACAATATAGTAAAATACTATACAATATAACTTTCAAATACAAGATGGCTGCCACCAAGAAATAGCGAATTACAATTTTATTTCAAAACTTTCTCAATATGGGTATCAAATCAAAGAGTTTGACGAGTAGATCAATTTTAAGTTGTGTTAGTTAGACCTATACTTTGATATACCTAGTAATACATATTTTGATTTAAGCGTTGTCACTGTCGGGGGGCCTTGGATCGTTCCGATAGTATAACATAGTGCTCTACTAGTTAAAATCCCCCCGACATGACAAGGCTTGCATCAAAATGACAAACACACACAGTCACAGACAAATCAAACTTATAACACCCCGTCTTTTTTGCGTCGGGAGTTAAAAATGATGGTATTCAATGGTTCCGAAATTCGTGCGAATGTCGGTAGATGGCACTTATCCGTCGCCATAAGAAGGATATATGTTTAGAAGAAGAAGAAGAGTCAGAGCGTTTTTAGACTCCTTAGCCACTGATTTGCATCCGTGAATCATAATAGGTCCGGTTGAAAACCAGCGCTAGATAGCTGTCTAGCAAATGCTGAACCGAATCCTTTTCGGCTGACGCGTGAGGTACACATATATAATGAACACATATATAATGAATAAGCTATTGTTTTTTAAGTACCTAAACGTCGATGAATAAATTTTCTTTTCTTTCTTTTCTTTCTTTCCCCCTGTAAGGGTAAGATCGCGGATTCGAATACCGCTTGAACCGATTAAACTTTTCCTATGACTGATAAAGTTTACAATATATCAGAATCTTAAGAGTATCCTGTAAGCTGGAACTATAGAATAATAATATATACACAACAGCTGTTTAACGACGTAAGGGTTCCGGTAAAGGTATAAAAATACTCAACAAAAATATTGTGCGTTGTTTAGGATAGTGACCTTCGAACGGTATGTAATATTATGATAAACAATACAGAAAGAAACAAAATACTGGACTTCAAAAAATAACATCAATCGTATGGTTTGTTTCGCTACCTGAACGTAATAATCCTCATATAGATTTTTCAGTTGTGTTCAATAGTTTGCACATTGGAGTCCTTGGTCCGTTTGCTTAGACACCGCGTTCTCCCCATTTCGGGGGTAAGATAAGGACACCGTGGATCCTACACCCGAGAGGGCCATTTCGAAACCGGAGGTGGCCTTTCACTTCGAGATGGCCTTCTCGCGATGGCCCATCAGCCAAGGTGTGAGGATATGTTTTAGGCAATCTCACATCCCAGTATCTGAAGAACTAAGACATTACCACGCAAGAGCCTGATTCTTATTAGTGATCGGTAATAGTTTTATTTTTTTGCAGGTGATGTTGACGCTATGCATCACTCATGTCATCACAAAATCCAGGCGCAGAAACCACCGCACGTCTTCCTCAGAAGAAACGATAGAAAACCTTTTATATTTCAAGGACTGTCAGAAAAAACCGAAAGTAGAAGTCACCACCCCAAAAGAAGTACCCCTGCGACTTTTAGCACCTCCTCCTGCCCCAACCCCACCTCCTCAACCCCAATGTCCTTTCCCAAAAATGTGTTGCGCTCTAAGCTGTGGCGATGAATGCGGTGGACCCAAAGAACCCTCGTTTATGAACAGACAAATGGAACCAATACAAAGACAGCACTATCAACCCATCCAGCCAATGATGCAACCCCATCAGCCAGTCATACAACCACAGTTAAGGAAAAGAAAGAAGATGAAATTCACGCCGATGAAACAACAAACTCCAATCAATAGTCGAAGAGGTTTCGATTTCACAAAACAGAAGATCAAAAGTTTAATTAACCAGGATGACGACATTAGGAAGATTTTGAAAGATTTAGTGCGTGTGACGATGCAGAAGGTGAATCTAATGGAGCTACAGAATGATATGAGTGGTAGGAGAAGTGAAGACGTGCCTGTTGAGAGGCTGGTCAACAGCCCTCCACCGGAAACGACTCCTGAAAAGGCGTATGAAGATGATGATTACTTCGAGTAGTGAAATGCTACGTTTTGGTGCTTTATTTGTGGTGTAAATTAAAGTTATTTTCTTAGCAATTGTATAAATATTCATAGCCCGACTCGTTTGATCTGTATCCTAAAGATAAATTCAGATCAGGTGGAAAAATGAGCACGATAGACTATTTTTGTATAGAATACGTCAATGTGACTACACCTTGCTCTTTGCTAAGCTGCAGGCAAAATCTCAGGAAAGGGGGTCACCATGATAGAGACCAAAAATGTTACAATACAATGGTGGCTGTCAGCTTCATGGTTTGCACACCCCGCTTATAGGAACCGGGAAGAAGGAACAGCAAATAAATAGGACCCTTATGATATTTTTGAAGTAAACTTGTGAAAATGCCGAAACTCATTTGAAATATTCAATATTCTATTAAAGGAGTTTGTATCTGCCGGTATCCCCAGGTGTAAAAATGGCCGAAAGTAACTTTCGTTAACAATTATCATGCATTATCCTGTAGCCAAGTGTTATTATGTTCTGTAATGCGATGCAAATTACTGTGGAAATACAGGAGCTAGAGTAACTTTACGGTTTTATGTAATTTTGAATGTTCATTTTATCTGTATAACTTGTCTAAACCTGAATAATAGGTCCTACAATCGCTAACGCGCACAATCAAATTACTGCTTTTTCAAAAAAGTACCGGCAAAATATCAATAATACACAAAATGTTAGATATTCCTCAAAAAAAATTATGTATACTCCCTCAGAAACGATACACTTACGCCAACGAATATGTCGGAATTTAGTTTAGTTCTTCTTGCTATTTCTACGTTTGCCACGATGCAATAATTTGAGTTTAGGAAAGAGAAATTTGGAAGAGGTAGGACACGACGGTATTCCCGTCCGAATTGAGCAGTCCGGCTGGGGAAGTACCTCCACCCTACAGAATACCACGGCTATAACAACCTCGTGTTGTGTTCCCGGCGGTGAGTAGGGTAGCTAGAGCTTGTGTTCTGCACTGAAGGCACAGAAAATCTCTGTTCTTACAGGGTCGGCAGCACGGATGTAACTCCACTGGAGTTACACACGCTCCTAGGTCACGGTAACCACTTTCCATCAGGTGAGCCGTGTGTTTTTGAAACCTAAGTTGTAAAAAAAAAAATAAGTCGGCTAGAGCCATATCTGGTAAATAAATAAATAAAGTGGTTGCTCGATGGTACTTGTTGAGTTGTTGGTAATAAAATCGTTACAATCACTCATAACCACGAGTTTTTGATAAAGTTGATTCATGGTAAGCCTTCTATAATATTTGTAGTGACTCTGGATACAAAATTCCATTAGCGATGCAAGATTTAAGTCAAACTCACTGTTCGATGTTTTTATCCATAATTAAATTTACAATACACACTTTTTTTTCTTTTTTTTTTACGTGCGCAAAATCCCCACGGATACCTCCCTACCGGAGCCGGCGGGAGAGGTTATGTCGGACTCGAACCGACTAAAACGTACGCCGCCTGTGGGTCGTTTTGGTTGCCGAAGGTGAGGTTGACAGGCATATCCCTCGCACACCGGCCGACCCAGGGCCATCTCTCACGATCTGGCCCTCTTCTCGGGTGTGGGGACCACAGAGTCCCCAACTCGTCCCCGGAAACAGGGAGGCGCGCCACCGCCGCGGCCTGCTTCTGCCAGGGTGACAGGCGGCTCCACCTGTCACCCCCAGACCAGCGCTCATGGGGGGCGGAGGTCGTTCATCGACCTCCGAGGCCCGAGTTGCCTTCGTACGCGGGCAGCTTGGCTTGCGATCCTTCGTCGCTCCCGCTGCCGCTCCCGCCCCGCCTCCTCCTTCACGAGCATTACTTGCTCGCAGAAGGAGGCGCCGGCCGCCCACGCATCCGCGCAGCGGACCATTGCCGCAAGCAAGGTGGAGAGCGTGTAAACCCTCACTCCCAGGGCCGCCACAAGCTCCCGCCTCGGCGTCTCCCACGCCGGACACACGGTGAGCGTGTGCGGCCCCGAGTCCTCGCTCGCGTCGCAGTGATGGCACTCGGACGTTGGCTCTTTCTCCATCCGACGCAGATACTTTCCGAAGCACCCGTGCTCGGTGATCATCTGCGTCAGACGGTACGAGAGGCTGCCGTGTGGCCTCTCTAGCCACTCTCCCATGATGGGTCTCACCGCCGCTACTACGGCGCGCCCTGCGCCTGGTGGCCCAAGTCGTAGCTCATTACAATACACACTATATGATATAGTACTAAATAACATAAAAAGAACCGTTATAAATAACAGATGCAACTCAAACTCCGTACCAAAGTGGAAGACAGTTGTGCCAATCTAACAGCACAAAGAAAACTGAATATTAAATTGAGAACCATAGAAAAATTATACATACCCGATACTTTTTTGACAGAATGTATCTTGACGATGAATGAAGTTAACGAAATTATTGATTTTTTCACACAGATGAGTGGTGTATTTTTTATTTCACTAAGGTAGCAGCACACTGATCACTTTATGGAAAGTGGTTACCGTGACACTCTTGCTGCCGACCCTGTAAGAGCAGAGAGTTTCTGTGCCGTCAGAGGTTATTATGTGTTAACGACAAGGTTATTATGACCGTAGTATTCTGTAGGGCGGAGGTACTTTTTTTTATACCACTTAGGTGGCAGACAAGCACACGGCCCACCTGATGGAAAGTGGTTACCGTGGCCTATGGACGTTTGTAACACCAGAGGAGTCACAGTTGCGCTGCCAACCCTGTAAGTACAGAGTTTCTGTGCCGTCAGTGTAGAAGACAAAGCAGGACAAGCCTTTAGTCTCCCCACAGACAGCACCAATGCTCCAGTGAGCTCAGGCTACCCTACTCACCACTGGGAACACAACACGAAGTTATTATAGCTGCGGTATTCTGTAGGGCGGAGGTACTTACCCAGTCGGACTGCTCAATTGGGCGGAAATACCGCCATGTCCTACCTCCTCCTACTTTCCCAGTCGGACTGCCCAATAATGTTCCAACTGAATTAAAGTTCGATAATCGTATTGTGAAGAATCCTCAATATCAACTAGACATAGTAATAAAACATGTGTGCTCCATCACAACAATAGTATATGTCAATCTAGACTTTAATAACCAACTGACTATAATTATAATTGTTATTATATAACTGTTTTACTTCACCTTCTCTCTTATTTGTTTACTTACACATACATTATATTACCTTATTAATTGATTAAATCTTTTCAACAACAATCCTCTGCCCATAAACTATTTCTACTTTTTTAACAAGTAAGTAAACTCGCAATAGAAGTGAGGTTGATAATAAAAACCTCCTTTTATATCTTTCCAGTATGAAATCATTACATTATGTTCGTTTTTGGGGGAGACACAGCAGGATCTTTTGCGCCCAAGCTAACTTCACCTGTACCAGTTGGTTTACTGGTTGATTAACTGACGTTGCTTCAGCTTGCCTCTACTAGTAGTTGGCTGTCAGATGGCAGTCGCTCTCATAAAAACCAAGATAAACCAGACCATAAAAAAGTGAGAGAGTGGACAGACGAGTCCAGTCTCCACAGAGCAAGCTTTGGACGTAACTGCTATGGCTTCGGATGCTGATAAGAAAATCAAATCAAATCATTTATCCCTTAGTTAACATAGGTTACAGCTTAGTGCTTTGGTGACACTTCACTTGGCTATTTGTGTTTGCTATTGGGCGTTTGTTGATTTTGAAAAATATTGAATAACAATTGCAATATCACTTACGCATACATTCAAATTACTGCTCTGTCAAAAAAGTACCGGGAAAATATCAATAATACACAAAATGTTAGATAGCAAGAGTGCCTTGCAACATGTGGCTCGATGTGCCTCTGGCCTCAGAGGTGCATCGATAGCCTATGCTATACTAGAAATCATACTTACTTTTAACAAAAGTGGCAAGGATTTAAAACTGCAGTGGGTTCCAGGACATATTGGCCTAAGGGGGAATGAGGAAGCTGACCGTATTGTTAAACTGGCAGCAACAGATGGCAATTTGATAGACTATTCACCTGATTACTGGGAATTAGAACCTAAATATGAAAAACTATGCTATGATGAATGGGATAAGATTTTTGAGATTAAATCTGTGCATAAGGGCATATGGTATAAGACCATACAGAATAAGCTACCTCGTACACCCTGGTTCGATGATTCTAGATTACCTAGAAATTATGTAAAGATAGCACTAAGGATCAGATCTGGACATCTCTCATCGGCAAAGTTCGCATACCTAATGAAAAAAACAAATTCACCCAATTGTATTGTTTGCAATACAATTGAAGATATACAACATTTGCTGATGGAATGTGTTCGGAATAAAGACAAACGCGATTCACTGCTGACCGAACTAAATCTAAATAGACAGGATATAGGTCTCATTCAAACGATCTTAGCAAGACCTAAATCTGAAGAGGCTATGAAATTATGTCGTTTGGCTCTGGTGGTTCAGCAGTGAATTGATGCATCTTATGTGTTTACCCACTTTAATAAATTATTGTTGTCCTGTATAATATCGAAAGGTACGATGGGATTGGCATATCCTTTATGGAGAAAAATCCCTAATTAAAATTAAGATTTAAAAAAAAATAAAAATTTTTGTTAGATATTCCTCAAAAAAAATTATAGTCTTCGAAGTAACGAGAGTCGTAAGTGTATCGTTTCTGAAGGAGTATCCTCAGAAACGATACACTTACGCCAATGAATAGGCCGGAATTGAGTTGAGTTCTCCTCGCGATTTCTACGTGTACCACGATGCAATAATGCATGCAAATCTAGGCATACAATTTACTTCACAAAAAGTATTCACTTCAAAGAGGTGTCAAATGGAAATGGTCACATCTTGTCTACTATAAAAAGTACTCTACTGGCCGTAAAGAATAAAAAAAATTACTTGTCAGTTGTATGTATTTGGTTATTGGTCGTATTTGTCAGATAGGCAATAAGGCAAATGCTCTTACGTAGTATTGTATTCTCTTTGGCAAATGCTTTGTCAAAATTGTGGCGCATCGCCGTATTTTTTTATTTCCAAAAATTGGTGTGAATTCGAGATTTTATGTATAAAAATGGTGGATTTTTAGATATAATATCTTTGACAACGCACACAAGTATGAAGAGTGGCAAATTACAGTGAATTGTGACTTTTTGTGTTGGTTCCAAACCTCCCTAGGGAGCCTCTAGTAAAGTCCCCACAACTTTACTGAGGGCCGTACCTTGAAAAACTTGACTTTGGCGTCTCGCCATTACTGATTCTAAAGTCATTTATATATATATATATATATATACTTATATTAATACTACTGTAATTATTACTTGACATTGGCAATCAATAACTTGCCAAAAATGAGAAAAATAAAAACACTATCCACAAATGGTAATTGTTTGTAAAATAAACAAATACTAATACCTATGTGAAGTGCCACCATTAGATGTAATGTTACCTATGCTATGCCATATGGCGTACATGCAGTAGTGCATAGTGATAAAAGAAAAATAGAAATTTAAATCGCAAGTAATAATGTCAATGTTAATACGAAAGCTGTTTATTTTTAATATTAAACGCTTACGTATTGCTTACGGGCAAGTCTAACTTTAAATTTATATTCCCGAACTAAACGTTAGTTCGTGCAAACTTGTTGACATAAAAAACCGCACGAAGTGGGCCCATCTAGACATGTTCTAACCTAGCATTTAATTAGTGGCAGATTTACTGCTAATTTTGGCATTTCGGTTTAATACTATTTTAATTGTAGATAAAACCTTGAATTCTACTACTATTTTAAATGCAAAAGTTCGGATGAATATATGTGGGTCGTATTGATCTGCATAAAATTTGGTACAGAGATTACAGTTTGGTTCCTATGAGTGTTTGGACGATACATAACTTGTAAATGGATTACATTGTGAGAAGAACTGCTCAATTGGGCGGTATTTCTGCCCAATTGAGCAGTCCGACTGGGGAAGTACCTCCGCCCTACAGAATACCGCGGTTATAATAACTTCGTGTTGTGTTCTCGGCGGTGAGTAGGGTAGCCAGAGCTCACAGGAGAGTTTTTGTGCTGTCAGTGGTATGACCAAAGGCTTGTCCTCTACACCTCTACACTGACGGCACAAAATCTCTGTTCTTACAGGGTCTGCAGCACGGATGTGACTCCACTGGTGTTACACACGTTCATAAGTCATGGTAACCACTTTCCATAAGGTGGGCCGTGTGTTTGTCTGCCACCTAAGTTGTATAAAAAAAAAATGTTTTCACAAAATTTTTAGATGGGTGGTGACAGAAATATTATACCTTTCAAATCAATGAAGATAGAAAAAATTTAATTGGTTCAGGTGGGATTCGAACCCTTTTTTTATCGTACGAAAAATCCCCCCTGATACCACCAGAGCCAGTGGGAGAGGTTATGTCGGACTCGAACCGACTAAAACGCACACCGTCTGAGGGTCGTGAATTGTCCGAGGTGAGATTGCCGGAGGGATATCCCTCGCACCTTGGCCGATCCAGAGCCATCTCTTTCAAGCTGGCCCTCTTCGGGTGTGAGGACTACGGAGTCCTCATCCAATCCCCGGGTATGGGGAGGCGCACAACTCTCATTCATTGGTTCCGATAATTCGAAGAAACTTAGAATGTCGGTAGATGGCGCTCAACCGTCACCACAAGACGGATATATGTATAGAAGAATTTGGGGGGTTTCAGGCGACGTTTCGGTGGCTCAGTGGTCAGAGCGGACCCCCTGTAAGGGAAAGATCGCGGGTTTGAATCCCGTCTGAATCAATTCAATTTTTTAAATCTTTATCGATTTGAATAGTTAACATATAAATGCTTTAAAATTTCATTCAACATGCTCTTCTCCTGCGAAATTCTGATACGAAGGCTATTTTTCCGTCTCAGTAGTTGATTTTAGCAAATTCGTCCAATTATTCAATGCTACTAACAGGCCGGGCGACATCTATACTAATATTATAAAGCTGCAGATTTTGTTTGTTTGTTTGACCGCGCTAATCTCTGGAACTACTGGTCCGATTTGAATGATTCTTTCAGTGTTGGGTAGTCCATTTATCGAGGAAGGTTTTAGGCTATATATCATCACGCTACTACTAAAGAGAGCGGAGCATTGATAATAAATGTTAACAAATCCGGCAATTTTTCATACATATTTTGAAGACTAAAACATACGGGCTCAAAGGGATATGAAGCTTCAAAATATACCCTGGGCGAAGCTTTTTTTTTTTATAGGACACGCCAACTTGACCTCACCTCGCCTGATGGTAAGCTAAAGGCAAAGTCTCAGGAAAGAGGGTCACCATTACAGACACTAAGTGCTACAATGGTGGCACTCAGCTTGGCGGCCTCATCAGATGCTTTTTCACGCCCCGCTTAAAGGCCCCGGGACTGTAGGAAGAAGGAAACACGTGTGTTGGTAATGAATTCCAGGTCTTGGTGGTGCGGCAAAGAAAAAAGTCTCCGAACCGCTTGGTTCTTGCTCGTATATTCTGTACAGTGTGAGGGTGACATCTAAGGCCTGCACGTGTTGTCCTATGTAGGAAAGGAGATGGTAGGATTCGTTGGAAGAGCTCGTCAGAACACTCACCGTGGTAGAGACGGTAAAATACAGCCAAGGAAGCAATATCTCTACGCATCTGCAAAGGCTCGAGGGTGTTCGTGACCTCAGGGTTCCCAATAATTTGGACCGCGCGTCGCTGCAACCTATCGAGAGCATCTAGTAGGTATTTCGCGGAGCCATCCCAGAGATGCGAGCAGTATTCCACGCAGGAGCGAATTTGTGTCTTATAGAGAAGACACCGCTGCTCCGGCGTGAAAAAACGTCTCACTTTGTTTTGGAGCCCGAGTTTCCGCGAGGCTGTTTTGATGATGCTCTCGATGTAATTTCTGTTATTCAGTTTGCAGCGAATATCCATGCCTAGGATATTGAGATTGTCCTGCAGTGGCAGTGGCGTGCTCTGAAGAGTGGGAAGGGGAAGGAAAGAAGATACCTTTGCTGTGAACGCACAAGCCTGCGTCTTCTTGGCATTGAACTCGACCATGTTCTCAGAGCCCCATTGAGAAATGTGAGCTGGGGTGGGTCAGCTAGTTAAATAAATATAATTTAATGTAGCTCGGCCTGTTATTGGCATCTATCAAGAAGCAGAGTATAAGCTACAAATTATATGCATTATCAGCACTCTTCCTTATAGGAATACATCTCTCGACTTGAGCAAATTACTTGAACTAACATTTAAGTAGCGACTTTAACCAGTTGCAGGTGTAGTTTGTTCAATACAATTTTAATAAGGATATAAGTACACATAGTTGAGTGGGTGTTCAGGGTCATAACCTCTGAGGTGGCCAGAGTGTCCTCAGAGTGCGGTTAAAATATATCCGCACGCTAATATATGTATATAGGCTTAGGGGGCTACTCACATACTAAAAATCTCACACATTGGTGAGTGGACAACGGCCTGGATTCATAATGGTAATTTCACACACTTGCTGAGCCGGAGTATGTGAGAAAACTACACACGCATTTTTGATGTGGTTAATTCACACAGATTAATAAAAAAATATTGAAACAGATCCAAAGTATTGTTTAATTTGCTAATTGTTTTTTTCATTGATTCACAATGGTACCTTAATGATTCATACCAATTACAATTTATAATCAATCAATCTATAAACGAAGTCTTTTAAAAGTATTTTATCCTTTCAGTTTTTCTAAACAGTGTCCCAAAGAAATTTCGCCATCAACTAATTCTCGAATTGCGTTTTCAATAACTTTCTGTTGTCTTATCGCCTCATTTGTTCGCTTTGTGATATACTTATTCTTTTCCCATAATCCGAAATAATAATTTGCGTCTTCACTTAAAGTTTTTAAAAGTACTGCTATATTTGGTTTGGCTTAAATTTTTTTATTCAGACGTGAATTCAACGATTCCGTCACATTATTAGTCTTATAGGGAACATAACGTCTTTTTTGTCTAAACATTCTCCCAAAATATACAACCAACCATACAATTTTAATTCTTTTGGTATATGCAAGTGCGATGCATCGCTTTATGTGTCCTTTATTCACCTTTGATTTAGTCAAATTAAGCTTTTTAGCCTTTCTCCACACTGATTGAGAAAAATGAAATAAACAACCACGGTTTTCAGTTTCAGGAAAAACATACCGCAAAAAAGTGTCTGGCTGGAATTCTGGCACTTGACTTTTTATCAAATATAACAAAAATTCATAAGTGTTCTGCTTTTTTCCGGTATTAATGCATATAGGACGGGAATGACATTCATGTAGTGAGTAATAATTAAAACAGCAAGCACATAAGTGTACGCCTAATGTAATAGGCACATAAGTGTACGCCTAAAAAGTTCCAAAATTTTCTCTTCGCCAATTATGTTAATAAAAAAAAAAAAGAATTTTAATTTTTTCAAGCTCAGAAGGAAGGGAAATTCTTAGACGAGCAAAACACTTTTACTGTGATGGAACTTTTAAAAGCGCAGTCCCTGCTTTTAAGCAGCTTTACACAGTTCATGCTGATCTTGGAACTGATGAAACATGAATGTCATTCCCGTCCTATATGCATTATTACCGGACAAAAAGCAGAACACTTATGAACTTTTGTTACATTTGATAAAAAGTCAAGTTGTGGGCGGAGGTGTAGAAGTACGTGTAAATTAATACATCAACCCCCCTTTGTCCCCGAAGAGTTAGGCAGAGGTGAATTAACAACCACATTTCACCAATCGTTATATTCGCTCAATCGGTCCCACGTAATTGGGGGTGAGCCTATAGCCGTTTTCCGGGCACTATTGTTGACTCAAGTCATGTATCTGAGGTGGAGTCTGGGCTGTATATAATCTGTCTGATGTTTACCAGCATAAAATTAATTTGTAATGGGGATTGATTCAGTATATCAGGCACATGCTATAAGAACATTTCAAACGAATCTAACAAACGGTTTTTTTTACTTGCGCAAAATCCCCACCGGTGCCGGTGGAAGAGGTTATGTCGGATTCGAACCGACTAAAACGCACGCCGCCTGTGGGTCCTTTTGGTTGAAGGTGAGGTTGGGCGCGCCGCCGCCGCGGCCTGCTGCTGCCAGGGAGACAGGCGGCTCCACCAGTCACCCACCATCAAACGGACTTGATGCTTGGTGCTTGATGCTTAAAAATTGATGACGTCACGTTAGAGTATGCGCAATTGATATCTCACCACGAATTCTGCTGTCAAGTGCGTTCGATCATTCGAATCGTTCTTACAGCATGTGTCTGCTGTATAGAGTCCATGTTATATGAAGTTAACAATAAATCTTAGGTGAAGAATTTAGTCCAAATTTTAAACCTTTATTCCGTTATTAGTTGATTCCAGCAATACACAAACCAACTAAGCTTACTTCGATCAATATTTGCCTTAAAGTTAAACACTGTTATAAACTACATACCCAGGTGTAACCTTCACTAACAGTTAGTCACGTGTAAAGAAGCAAATCTACCCGAAATATAAGCGGAAACCCCGATATTACAATTTTTCTAACAAAAACATTCCCAAATGCGTATATTTTGCTTGAGGTCGTGTGGCGAAAACCGAAAATATTTGCATAATGTAATACCTAGTAAGTGTTTCTACCCTCAGATATGGCGCCGTTTGCATTTAAGCCTTCAAGCCTTTATTCCTATTTTCGTATGCCCTACCCATAGTTTGATATTGACCGGTTTTTAATCAATTTAAAGAAAGGAGCAGGTTTCTTTTCCTTTGATATATATGTTTCTTAATATTATATTTTGCAGTATATAGTCTTTTTTTTTTACGTGCGCAAAATCCCCACTGATACCTCCCCACCGGAGCCGGTGGAGGAGGTTATGTCGGACTCGAACCGACTAAAACGCACGCCGCCTGTGGGTCGCTTTGGTTGCCGAAGGTGATGTTGACAGGCATATCCCTCGCACCCCGGCCGACCCAGGGCCATCTCTCACGATCTGGCCCTCTTCTCGGGTGTGGGGACTACAGAGTCCCCAACTCGTCCCCGGAAACGGGGAGGCGCGCCAGGCGCGCCACCGCCACGGCCTGCTTCTGCCAGGGTGACAGGCGGCTCCACCTGTCACCCCCAGGCCGACAGTATATAGTCTTAGGTAAACTACAATTATGGGGTCTTTAAGAAGGGTATCCGAAGGTTTTTACAAGGTCAGCAGTACGAGTGTGACACTCCGGGTATTGGACGTTCATAGGCCACGGTAACCGCTTCTCATCAGGTCTTTTGCAGTACAACATCTAGTGGTGTGTCTTAGGTAAACTACAATTATGGGATCTTTAAGAAGGGCATCAGCAGGTTCTGCAGGGTTGGCAGAACGAGTGCCCAGGTATTGGACAAGTCCATAGGCCACGGTAACCGCTTCTCATCACAGTGTGCTTTTAATGCACATTAAGAGGTATAAAAAAAGAAAAAGACTCGTATGCAGAATGGCATGATGCTACACACACACACACACACACACACCAACACCCAAACACACACACATACACACACAAACAAAATAATTCTAATAAAAAAATAAGTTTAAAACTAAAATCCGCCTACTGAAAATTCACGCTCTAAAAATTCCGTCACGAATAAAACAATACATTATAGGGAAAGGTGGCAAACGACCACGGCTATTCTTGATATTTTCTTGTTTAATACTTTTTAGAGCGTGATTTTTCAGTAGTCGGGTTTTAGTTTTAATTTTTTTTTCAGATTTCATGCTACCGTTGATATTATCTTAAATAAAATACTGAAATCAGAGGCATCAAAAATTTTAAGGTGCTGAATCCTCATGGATAGCCACCCTTTGCCGGAGCCAGTGGGGTAGTTACGTCAGACTCGAACCGACTAAAACCACACGCTGTTTAGGGTCATAAGATACTCCCTTCGTGAGTGATAGAGGACTATCAATTATTAATTTACGTCTTGTTTTCTATTCAACATGTAAATGTAAACGCCTAACACAGTACCACATACCGTCTCGCTAACCGCTAATACTTGTGCAAATTACACGTATGTCGTGTCAGTGGCCAATATTTATAAGTACTGGTCATGTTAAATACTTGTATGTCTACACAGAAGGAAGGTTTAGTTGGGATAAATACCTACAAGTCCGTCTTTCAGACACTTGACATACATTATGACATAAAGACAGGCTTAATTTCCTCACAATATACATGTATTTACACGCCTGTAAATCTCCTTTTTTCGAGGAGGTAGTTCAAAACGGTATTTCTGTCTAATTGAGCAGTCTGACTGGGGAAGTACCTCCGAACTACAGAATTCCGCGGCCATAATAACATCGTGTTGTGTTCTTGGCGGTGAGTAGGGTTGCCAGAGCTAATTGGAGAATTTTGTGCTGTTAGCGGGCAGACAAAAAGCTTGTCCTGCTTTATCTTTTACAGTGACGGCACAGAAACTCTTGTTTACAGGGTTGGCAGCGCAAGTGTGACTCCCATGGCGTAGCACACGTCCAGGTGGGCCGTGTGCTTGTCTGCCAACCAAGCGGTATAAAAAGAAAATACCCTCCGGGGATAAAAGCGTGATTATATGTATGTATAGGAGTATTTACAAAGTATATAGCTCATACTATAGTCAACGAAAGGTAATATTAGAGTATAATTTTTGGGACTTTGCCTTCAGCTTACCATCAGGCAAGGCGAAGTCTAATTGACGTGTCCTGTATAAAAAAAAAATCTATGCAATACAAAAATGAGAAAACGAGAAGTTCAAATAAAAATAAATAATTGTTACCCTGAGAATATCGTGGTAATTGTACTAAATACCAGCGGATTGCGTGATATTATCCTAGTATGTTACTGTGTAATGTATACACAGAGGCAGTTTAGAAGAATAAATGAAAAATACGATATACATAGAGCTTAAGAATATTTTATAGTTAACGTTCACAGTGAAAACTTTTAATAGGAACGCCGGTGAAATAAATATCTTAGCTTAGTGGTTAAGGAGTCGGTCTTACGACCGAAAGGTCCCAGGTACGAGTTCTGGCCATTACCGACGTGAACCCACTGCTAACACAAGCAATTTTGCTTAGCTGGAGGGGTTAAAGGGATTTTTTATACCACCTAGGTGGCAGACAAGCACACGACCCGCCCACCAAAGGAGTTACACTGCGCTACCAGCCCTGTAAGCACAGAGAGTTTGTGTCGTCAGTGTAAAAGACATGTAAGGCAGGATAAGCATTTGGTCTTCCCACTGACAGCACATAATCTCTCCAGTGAGCTCTTACTCTTACCATTGGAAACACAACACGAGGTTTTCATGGCCGCGGCATTCTGTATTGCAGAGGTACTTCCCCAGTCGGACTACTCAATTGGACAGAAATGCTGTCGTGTCCTACGTCCTCGAATTTCGTTTGTAATAAATAAACATACATACATACTATAATCACGCCTTTATCCCCGGAGGGTTAGGCAGAGGTGAATTATCACCCACATTTCACCAATAGTTGTATTCGGTCCCACGTAATAGGGGGTGACCCTATTGCCGTATTTCGGACACTATTATTGACTCGAGCCATGCATCTGAAGCTGAGTCTGGGCCGTATATATCTGTCCGATGTTAAACAGTAATAAGTAAAAAGTTTAAGAAAAAACAAATTTTTAAACATATCTCGAACTAGTTTCAATGCGTTCCATTGGGAAACCGGTAGGAAACGGGTTATAGGGACCCCTCGTCACTGGTTTTTAGTTTAATGTTTGCTATCGGTTTCACCCGCGTAAGTCCTGAACCCGTGGGAATATGGGGGTAAATAGTAGCCTATGATACATGACTGTATACAAAACCCATAGACGCCACAACTGTACGTTTTGAGGAGGTGGTATTTCCGCCCAATTGAGCAGTCCGACTGGGGAAGCACCTCCGCCCTACAGAAAACCGCGGTTATAATAACTTCGTGTTGTTTTCCCGGCGGTGAGTAGGGTAGCCAGAGCTCACTGGAGAGTTTTTGTGCTGTCAGTGGGATGACCAAAGGCTTGTCCTGCTTTGTCCTCTACACTGACGGCACAAAATCTCTGTTCTTACAGGGTCGGCAGCACGGATGTGACTTCACTGGTGTTACACACGTTCATAGGTCATGGTAACCACTTTCCATCAGGTGGGCCGTATGCTTGTCTTCCACCTAAGTTGTATAAAAGAAATATTCAAAACGGTGTAAAAAAATTGTAGGTACTGTTTCGCAGTAGTTTGACATGTATATACATCAAATAACATGCACACATTGACAGTAAAGAACTAATACAAATTTAAATTATTTATTTCTCAAAATAGTGCAACGCAATTACATTTTTATGACGTCAAATTCTGCTTAAAACTAAGTTTACCACCGCTTCGTAGGCGCTAGTGGAGAGGAAACGGCGCAAAGAATTCCAATGCGGCATTTTAGAGACGTCAGCTTATAAATGAAGATACATAGGTACTAGAGATTTCTTAAGACTAAATATGGACGAATGTACATTTTTGTATCGTGTGTAATTAAAAATATATAATAAAAAAAAATATAGTAAAATAATTAACCTACGCTAACAATTAGGTAAAATATTTGTAGTCATTGACATTAAAATTACATGCCATATGAGAAATGTGAGAAATATGAGGAGGTAGGACACGGCGGTATTTCCGCACGATTGAGCAGTCCGACTGGGGTAGTACCTCCGCCCTACAGAATACCGCGGCTATAATAACTTCGTGTTGTGTTCCCAGCGGTGAGTAGGGTAGCCAGAGCTCACTGGAGAATTTTTGCTGTCAGTGGGAAGACTAAAGGCTTGTCCTGCTTTGTCTTCTACTGACGGCACAGAAACTCTGTACTTACAGGGTTGGCAGCGCGACTGTGACTGCTCTGGTGTTACAGACGTTCATAGGTCACGGTAACCACTTTCCATCAGGTGGGCCGTGTGCTTGTCTGCCAACTAAGTGGTATAAAAATTACGAATTTTTTATTTTTTTTTATAAAATTTGACAGACAATCACACCTGTTGGAAAGTGATTCCCGTGGCCTATGGACGAGTGCAAAACCAAGGGAGCCACACTCGCGCTGCCAACCCTGTAAATACAGAGAGTTTCTGTGGCGTCAGTGTAAAAGACAAAGCAGGACAAGCTTCTGGTCTTCCTATTGACAGCACAAAAACTCTTCATTGAGCTCTGGCTATCCTACTTACTGCCTGAAACACAACACGAAGTTATTACGGCCACGGTATTCTGTAGGGAGGTACTTCCCCAGTCGGAATGCAATGTGTCCTACCTCCTCCTTAAATGATACATTATAATACTAATATGGATTATTTTGAATTGTCGTGCATGCATTGTGTAATAAATTCATAAACGTTATTATTATTTATCACTTAATACACACTTAATATATTAATAAAATTAATATGAAAAAAAATACAATGCGTTGACGGTAGAAAAATTTACGTCAAAAAATTAGTTTAATTAAGTATCGATTTTGAATTCGAGATCGACTTTAGTGGCACAAAATTAAACTACTCAAAGGTAACTATGAAACTATGGAAAGATGTGCCACCTTACATAATATTAAGATAAGTAGCGAATATTTATTTATTTATATTACAATGATCTATATTATTATTCTAGAAACATATAGACTAATATTTACAAGAATATATAATTATTGTGTGATTCTCGCTTCAGATCGTTCCTGGTGCCAAGCCTGGTCATCACAATCCGTGGAAACGCAGCAAGTATGATGGGCACCTTTGCACCGGGAGCGATCAAGGGCGGGTTATTCGGTTAATATATTATATTATTAAATTTTTTTAGATAATAAATATAAAGTTAAATTTTTGATATTACCATCCTAGATTTGACATCCGTTCATTGTACGCACACGCACACACACTCTCGATTGACATTTTGCTGTCAATTAAGTTATTATAAACTTTTGGGTCTGTCTCACATAATCTAATTGCAACAAATATCAACAAAGGGTATGGAGTAATAAATCATAAACTTCACTGTTTCTAGGGTTCCGTACAATTTATAGTGGCCTAGATATCACATTATTACAGCATTAGCTGCGCACACATAAAATTGCCGAGCAAAATTCTTCTTGAAAAGAGATGACAAGAAACAATTGCGTAAAAGTAGGGCATTAAAGAAGTATTAGCTGTGTGGACAGCAAATGCTGCTGTGGTGGGTGGCTCCATTAGAAACCAGAGTATGTAATATTTTGGGTGGACATCGGGAATATCGAGTTGGTCTATGTACCGAGTTACTGCAAGTAGATAAAAGGAATCCTCTCAAAGAGTCTATGTCTAATTCAGTTGAGGACAAGTTTCGGGAAATACTACTTTGAAATTTTCCGTGAAGCAACTGCCATGTGACATATCTGATCTGAGGGAAAAAATATGACACCACGACAAAGATATCAAAGTTCTGAAGTTAGACTAGCTGTTGGACTTTTTACTCCAATTACCCGTAACGAATACCACAGATATGCGTAAAACAACTGGGATCAACTATTTACCGTGCTCGCCGAGCCACGGGTCTGAATGCGTTTACAATCGTCACGCCTCCTAAAACTATCCTGTCCCTGTAGGTAAGTAGCTAAGTAGGTTGCATAGAATGACGAATGTGTGGCATTGTCCTACGTGAGCGACAAACGCGACAACGCGACCCATTTCGACGTGGCGTGTAAATATCAAATGGACGTTGTTCTTTATTGTCTCCTACGTTCTTTTACGTGCAAAGAATCCCCATGGATACCCCCCGCTGGAGCCGGTGGGAGAGGTTACGTTTGACTCGAATCGACTAAAACGCACGGCATCTGCGGGTCGTTTTTGGTTGTCGAAGATGAGGTTGACAGGCATATCCCTCGCACTTCGACACAAGGCCATCTCTCTCGATCTGGCCTTCCTCGGGTGTAGGGATTGTATTCTACTTTATGCTGCATGAATACGTTACATGAAGTTTGGAAGAAAGTGTCATACATCGCGTCGAGATGTCGCGCTGACGCACTTGTCGCTCGCGTAGGACAACGGGTATGGGATGTGACGTTGATGACATACGTTGACGACTGTCCTAAACGTCAAATCCTATACATTCTACAATACGCAGTCTAGAGGGTCTAGGATTTTGCTAACTGCCATACCTACTACTGACACTGCATGAAATGCCATTTAATTGACCTTCAGATTAAATTTTGAGGTTTGCAGTATCTTTAAAATAATTTTTTATCTAGGACACGCCAACTTGACTTCACCTCGTCTGATGGTAAGCTAAAAGCAAAGTCCTTTAAGCAGGGCGTGAAAGAGCATCTGATGAGGCCGCCAAGTTGAGTGCCACCATTGTAACATTACTTACCTTTCTTTACCCTTACCCTCTTTCCAGAGACTTTGCCTTCAGCTTACCATCAGGCGAGGTGAAGTCAAGTTGCCATGTCCTAGATAAAAAAAGTTTCAGGCAAGAGGGTCACCATTACAGACACTAAGTAATGTTACAATGGTGGTACTCAGCTTGGCGGCCTCATCAGATGTTTTTCACGCCCTGCTGATTAAATAATCGCGTGAAAAAACTTAACGTGCACATTCTGTATATGACGTATATTATTTATCTAATCTAACGTTATACCATCTTAATATGGTATCTAATAGTTACATAATTCTCAAATTTACAGTTACAATTATTTGAGTTTATTCCACAGCTTCCGCTCGCTCGTCAACTCAGCTCGTACTTTTTTTTTTTTTTTTTTTTTTTACGTGCGCAAAATCCCCACGGTTACCTACCCACCGGACCCGGTGGAGGAGGTTATGTCGGACTCGAACCGACTAAAACGCACGCCGCCTGTGGGTCGTTTCGGTTGCCGAAGGTGAGGTTGACAGGCATATCCCTCGCACCCCGGCTGACCCAGGGCCATTTCTCACGATCGGTCCCTCTTCTCGGGTGTGGGGACCACAGAGTCCCCAACTCGTCCCCGGAAACGGGGAGGCGCGCCACGCGCGCCGCCGCCGCGGCCTGCTTCTGCAAGGGTGACAGGCGGCTTCACCTGTCACCCCCAGGCACTCCGCTCGTACTAGTTATTTCATAAGTTGCTGCCAAGATTAGTCAAACATCAGCATATATTTTAGAACTATACAGACTAATTTCGGACTTCTTCGTATTGGCTATGATTAACTATTACATAATTAATATTATTATTATAATTAAGACAGAATCTAATTAATTTTATTTCAATATCATTATGTTATTTTATTAAAAATGTTTCATGTTTTTTCTTATGTATGTGGACTACAGTTGTCAGAATAAATAAATGAATTATAATGCATCAGATAGTTAAATGAACTACATAAAATAATAATAACAATGTTTTTTATTATGACGTTTACGTTACTTAAATATATTACAGAATGAATTTTTCAACTGGATGTGGACAGCCAAATCCGAAAACATGAGCGAATAAATGCTCAAAGGAATTTTTAAAATCATTTTATTGGATTTCTGGTTAGAAATATTGGTATTTTTTTTAAAACCAATGAGGCAGTTTTAGTTTTAATCAAAATCGGGCACGAGACTCCTTTGAGCACTATCCGCTATACCTCATAGTTTCCAATTTTGCTATCCACACCCACTTGAAAAATTCACCCTGTTAATGATTTTAACATTATAATTACCTTGTGTTTCCAAAACATTCACCTCGGATTCCGGGGTCAGTTTTCATCTCCTACCTTTGATTTGGCTTAAATCTACGACTTTTATGAGCTGCCATCTGACCTGTTACACGTCCAGTGATCGCATCGAATAACACATACCTAATATTTGAAATAGAATTTGTCCAAACAGTTGGAAGAGAATATGGGTGTTAATTCGTAAACTTGACATATATGTGTTAATACACAGTTTATCGGATTATTACTCCTCTAACTGCCCTTTCAGAGATACTAATTACAAGAATTATTGTCACCCTTTAGAGAATGTGTTGGTTTACTTATAATAAGTTGCAATATTAGAACAAATTGATTAACATAATACCACGGCTATAATATCCTCGTGTTGTGTTTCCGGCGGTGAGTAGGGTAGCCAGAGCTCACTGGAGAGTTTTTGTGCTGTCAGTGGGAAGACCAAAGGCTTGTCCTGATTTTGTGTTCTGCACTGAGGGCACATAAAATCTCTGTTTTTACAGGGTCGGCAGCACGGATGTGACTCCACTGGTGTTACACACGTTCATAGGTCGCGGTAACCACTTTCCATCAGGTGAGCCGTGTGCTTGTCTGCTACCTAAGTTGTTAAAAAAAAACATTGATACAATTAACATAAATATAGATACTGTAAAACCTTTTCTTATACATCTTAAGTGGCAGACAATTACACAGCTCATCTAATGGAAAGTGGTTACTGTGACTTATGAACGTGTGTAGCACCAGGGGAGTCACACCCGTGCTGCCAACCCGGGACTGTAAGAAGAAGGAAAATGCGATGTTCATCGTGTTAAAATTTTAACTCAATCGTTGCAGTATTTTTTAGTTTTTTGAATTTGAATTAACATTTATACATACATAAAATCATGCCTGTTTCCCAAAGGGGTAGGCAGAGATCACGGATCTCATTTGCTACTATCCTGACATACTACTTCCGCTTCATTCACTCTCATTACTCTCATTTTATTATTATTCTTCATGCATGCTCATCGGTTTAGGGTACTTCTGACCTGCCCCTTTTCTAAAACTCCCCCGATTTGGTCCAGGTATGTGCGCCTAGGTCTTCCCCTGCCGACGGTACCATCCACACTCGCCACATACACCTATTTCGTTAGAATTTGAATATTTTTTTTTAGAATTTGAATTACACAAAAAATAAAGAAAATTCTAACGTCAATACGACGTCAGTACCTACATAACACAATTAACAATTGAATGTACAAACATGTGTGCATGTCTATACGTACATAGCACAACAACTCCGTGATTAAAAAGCTTGTCGAGTACCTCCTCGTCTAATAAAGAGGTAAAAACGACAATCAACTGATTGCATGTGTTAATAACTTTGCTTCAAGTTTGGATGTAAAAGAGAGGGCGTATGTTTGTATAGCGTTATCCCTTTCGCGCAGCAGCGAGCCTGAAATCTGTGTTGCGAGTGGCTAGCGTGCGAAGGGCGGGCTCGTAGAGCTAGGAAAAAATAGACACAACCATACTTTTTATAAAGTTTTTCAGGCACACGGCCCACCTAATGGAATTAGGCGTCACACACATTGGCCGACCAAGTAGGAACTGTCTAATGCCCTTCTTGAATATTGCATATAATACGGAAGTAATTAATCGTACGATTATTCATAACGAATAATTTTGATCAATTTTAAATTAATGAAATAACTATTTATCCGCTTGTCTCGACATGGAAATTTGTGACAGTGCACAAAGAAATAAAAGACTTGGATTATGTTAAATTAACGATCCGAAAAATATTGCTTTTTTAAATTCTTGTTGTTTTTATTTGTTTGCAGTAGATGTAATAAGTACCAAAGCGATTGTAATGAGTTTTTTTAATTCGACATGATTTAAAATCTGCCGTATGGCAGTATTTTAAATATCGTACATTACAGATATTTAAAAAACCTTGGGTTATGTTATGTTATTAAAAAAACTGGGTTCAATAGAACCCAGTTTTTTTTATTCTTGCCTGTTTGTCCGTAAGTTTGTTGTGATGGAAGTAAAAGTATTGAACGGATTTTGATGAGAAACATCTTAGTCAGACTAAAAATCTGCCGTATGGTTGATCGTAATTGGTTAACTAAAATCGGAAATATCTCCAACGGAGCAGAGCCACGGATATCAGCTAGTAACTACAATTTGAAAGCATATTATAATTTTACTATGCTTTCACATTCAATAAAAAGAAATATTAAATACATAACAGAACTACGTCATACATCCCACACAGTTCTCACACTAACATAACTAATACACGTGTCTATACAATTCATTGGTCTATGTTCAGCGTTTAAAAGCTCGCGCTTTGCCCACCCAAGCGCACTCCATAGCTGAACTTTAGGGGCACAGGCCATGCACTGATCGGCCTAGTCTAACTATTGTGTATAATATACGAGAGGAGAACACATAAAAGGTAAGTTCTTTTTTTAAATTAAAAGTCGTAACATTTTTTCAGAACGTGATTTAAAACTTTTTTTTTACTTTGAGAAATTTAAAAAGTTTTTTTATAGTTTGAATATTTTGTTAATATTAAATTACATGGTATTGTCGTATAGGAGGATTTTTGTATGTTTAGTAGTAAAAAAATTATAAAACTTTCATGACAATTTTGGACTTGATTAATAAGTATATAAAACACAATACTCATGGTGTTGGCATTTCAAATACAGTAGATATATATTATACTTTTTTTTTAAATTGCAATAAGGACTAAGAAAGGTTCCAATAGACACATTTCTAACTTTGGAAGATTTTTTATACAAATTAATTTAAATTCAAGTGAAATTCAAATGCCTCCTAACCACAACATTTAGATTAGAATTGTTTAATAAAGAGTACATCATAATTAATAAATAATTGATGCTTAAAACAAAAATGATAGCCCTCCTTTAATTTTATAGTCGGTTAAAAACAAATAAATTTAAAAACTATCTTATTCTCTAAATAAACCGTGTAATATAACTGATATTTATTTACAAGAGGAGGCAAGTTAGAGCTACGTAAATTGATATTTAAAGGATTTTACTTTTTGTTTAAAATTATATTTAAATGAATAATTGAAGTTAGCAAAAATTCAGAATTCACAACTCTTTTTTGCACACTTAAGCTTCCTTTTTTATTGTAATAAACGGTGATTAAATAAAATAATGCAATGACATATATTTTAACAGAAAAAAAGAACATCGATAAATTAAGTTCTCGAGGTTTACTTTGTATGTCGGGTATGACGGCTTTTCCAAAATCGACAGCCGTCGGAACACCGAACTATGAGAGGAAACTTGTACCTTGACCGTTATTCAGCAGTTCAACTGATTAATAGACTGCAAGAATTCTTTATTTCTTAAAATAATATACCATAACACTGTTATATTTTTTTGATGTCAATTCTACTTAACTTAACCTTACCACCGCTTCTCAACCCTCGATATGACTCAGGTTTAATAATATATATGCAACATGTCACAGACTACAATGTGAACGCAAATGTGTTTTACTTGTATAACATTTGTTGGTTATACAATACAGTGTGAACGAAAAAATATCTGAGGCAGTCTCAATACATGTATAAAGCAAGTAATTATATTTTGACAAGTCTCCCGCAAGTATACAATGTGTCTTGGAGAAATCAGTTGGTTGGCAGCGTGAGTGTGGCTCCTCTGGTGTTACAAACGTTCATAGGCCACGGTAACCACTTTCCATTAGGTGGGCCCCGTGTGCTTGTCTGCCACCTAAGTGGTATAAAAAAAAACGAAGGGCTAGGAATTAGTGATACACTGCGATACTGGGTCGTTTTTTTTTTTCTATTCTCTAATACATCATTAGAATCATCTGTCTTCTTATCGGTTTTTTGACGGTTCAATTGTATTGTGCTCGACACAACCAGCGGTGCAGTAACCTACTCAAAAACCCTGGAATTATATCGTCACCTTATCACACGACGCCTCTTGTAACAAATAGGTACAGTTTGTCTCCTTTATTCATAAAAATAGCTTGAAGTTGATGTTTTGTTTTTTTTCACACATGTTAAAATAAGATAGTAGATGCAAAATACAATATAGGCCTTTGAAATGTTAAATTTAGGGTTGCAACACCACAAATTTAGATTTAATTATAAAATTACTTTTGAATTTCTAAAAAAGAATATTGCATCCTCTGAAAACAGTTAGGCAAGACAAAGCTAAACCTTAAAAATTAAATTTACTTTTCAATGGACTAATAGGCGAGAATTTAAATCACGAAAAGTTATCAGAATAATTTATAGGAAAAGTTAGCATAAACGATAATAATTGCTGTAAAATTTCATTTTATGACCAAAAGAAAAAGGTTCCAATGTAGGTGTGTTTTCATTTAAAGTTTCAATAAAGAACTTTTACGCGTTTGAAGAAGCTGCTACTAAAACGAATCTTATATAAACTAACTATTGATAAAATTCACTAAAAGCATACCATACTGGTTTTTATCAACAGAATGATTGAAAAGCCGTGTGGTTCCCGGCAGAGTAGAATATGTGCCATCCTATCTTTTGCCATGCGGTGTCGTACAAGGTGACCAATGGATAATCTAGTTCTAATGTAGTTCGCTGAGTTTCTTGCTGGTATCTTCTCAGTAGAACTAATCTACCGAACCAGCGAAAGAATCATTTTCCAATGGTTTATTTTTACATTATTTAATATTTTTATATTATTTCTTGACATACATAATTGTAAAATTTTGACGTTCATGTGTGCTCTTTATGTGCCTAAACTGAATAAATGAAATTGATTCTTTGATTCTTTGATAGGGCAGTTTAACATCAGAAAGATATATTGTCCAGATTCAGTCTTAGATCCATGGCTCAAGTCAGTAATTCAGCAAGCTTCTTTAGCGTAGTGGTTAAGGAGTCAACCTCGAGAGGTCCTAGGTCCGAATCCTGGCCTTTACACTACTGACATGAAACTCACTCATAGTACAAGCAATTTAGCTTAGTAGGAGGGGTTAGAGGGAATATTAGTAATTGTGGTTGCTAATATTATAAATAAATAAAAAATAGGCACATCCTCTATTACGTTGTACCGAAAACAATGATTTTTCTACAACTTATGTGGCAGATAGGCACACGGCCCACCTGATGGAAAGTAGTTACCGTGACCTATGCACGTGTGCAACACCAGAGGAGTCAAACTCGTGCTACCGACCTTTTAAGAACAGAGAGTCTCTGTGCCGTCGGTGCAGAAGATACTGAAGGGACAGTGTCTTCTGCACTAAGATTTGTCATTCTATTCTACAATACGCTGGACAACGAATTGGCACTTATCTAACAGAGTAACTTTATTTAGGAATAAATCCGCGTGGTTCCTGGCATAGTAGAATTTGGACCACCCCATCTCTTTCCATTCGGTTTCGTACAAGGGCTGTTTAACATCAGTCAGATATATACAACCCAGACTCAGACAACTCAGACCATACAACATCAGACAGCCTCAGATGCATGGCTTGAGTCAACAATAGTGCCCGGAGGACGCCAATAGGCTCACCCCCTATTACGTGGGAGCAAATTTAATGATTGGTGAAATGTGGGTGTTAATTCACCTCTGCCTAACTTTTTGGGAATAAAGGCCGGATTATTTGTAGTATTTTAAAGGCAACCAAATCAACGATAATAATATCTTGCTCACGATCATTGATGAATTGAAAACCTGTATTATTATTATTGAAACAGTGATTCAATTTATTATTAATCTTTCAATGTTAACAAAGTTGGTAATAAATATTGTTAAGAACTTTAACTTCTAGTAATTTGTAAGTTCAACAAAAATAATATTATTTCAGCTATGTAAGTTTTATTTTTGCTAACTTTTCCTTCAAGGTATCGGTGATTTTCATATTGAATGTAAATTTCAAGTTGATATCTGTCTTTGCAGTGAAATTATTTATCTACGAACTAGTCTAATTTGATTAATTTAATAGTGAGCTCTATCTTAAAAGTGATTCTAGTCTGATACTAAAAAATCTCCTACTTTTATTGTAATTAAAAGTAATCTTAATTAACATACATATATATGTAAACTCACGCCTATATCCCCGAAAGGGTAGGCAGAGGTGCTAGCACCCACATTTCGCCAGTTTATGTTTAGTTAATAGGTGGCGAACCTATTGCCATTTACCGGGCACTTATGAACCTGTGATAAATACACACATAACTTCTTATCTTATCTTATATATCTTAATTAACACAGACCCAGAGGTGCATAGAGGCGCTTCCGGTATCATAAAATGCCGAACACTTTACCAGTTGACATCGATGGGGAGGAATGCTTGAAACTGTTGAATTCTCTTTTATATTCTTGCAAATATAAGTTTTATTTTTTATTTTTTTTTATTTGGTTCACAAAACTAAATACAACCAGTAATAAATATATGTTATAGTACAATTTACAAAAGTCATAGCGCGATTGTATTCTACTTGATGCGAACACAGCATGCAAAGTAAGGTTATGTTATGTTCAGAACATGAGAGACATTACATTCTGTAATATTTCGCTGTATAAATGCTACTTTAATACCAAAAGTCACTAACAGAGTTATACATCAAAAAAAAAAACAAAATATGTAAATCATAAAGTAATACAAAAAATCACAATTCACAGTTAAATACTGAAGCTATTTTCTTTCTCAAAGAGGCCAAAGAATCGCAACGAATAAATATATCGATATCATTACGAATGTTATTCATTGAAGCGCTCATGCGATATATCTTTCTATGTTATTTTAATACTCAATTAGATATTAAAATTAATGATACAACAGAGGACATTGTAGCGAACAGATTAGGCACTACTTAGTATTTAAATACCTGTAGGAGGTAGGACACGACGGTATTTCCGTTCCAATTGTGCAGTCCGACTGGGGAAGTACCTCCACCCAACAAAATAACACGGCTATTATAACCTCGTGTTGTGTTCCCGGTGGCGAGTAGGGTAGCCAGAGCTCACTGGAGAGATTTTGTGCTGTCAGTGGGAAGACCAAATGCTTGTCCTGATTTTATGTTCAGCACTGACGGCACAGAAACTCTCTGTTCTTACAAGGTCGGTAGCACGGGTGTGACTCCCTTGATGTTACACACGTTCATAGGTCACGGTAACCACTTTCCACCAGGTGGGAACACAACTTGTCTGCCAAATAAAGTGGAATAAAAAAAATTATAAGAATAAAATATAATTGATGTTACCCCTGTTAGTAAAACTAAAAAAGCATCTTATTACATCCAGTTAGAAAAATAGAAAGAAATATAGTTAATACATCGGTGGTTACCAGTGTATACCTCCTTAATATTACCAACGTGTGACGTCACTTTATACAATTTTAGTTTCAAATTGTTCACGTACTTCTGCAGTCCACTGTACCTAATAGTTACTAACCTTTAAAATTAATGCTACACAGAAATACCTGCCATTGTTTTACTTAAAATTCTCGCGGTAACATAATAATTCTTTCTCTTAATCGACTTTTATGATGACAAACTCACTTTCTGCGTGGACTGCAGAAGCATTATGGTTTTCACAATATTTTATTTCCAACAAAACTGTGTTATATCTTACGACCACCATTTAGATAATATCCTTAATGTCGGCAGTTTCCGTAAATATCACACATTGAAATTGAATAAAACTATTTGTGATGGATCTTTATCACGATTTATATGACCATTATATATATATTGAGGCCTTTTTGGTTGTTTTTAGCAACCATGGTCACTAAGAGATAGTATATTACTCTGTGGCGCAGCGGTAGAATGTTCGATTCCCACTCAGTGCAAATATTAGTATGCACGAAGATGTATATTTGCATTGGTCTGGGTGTTTCTATGTATAATATGTACGTCTTTACAAAAAAAAAAATAGTATCTATAATATAAACTATGTTTGCCATGGGTCTAGACAGTGATGTGTAGAATGTTGTAGAATATTTATAATAATAATTATTATTCGATAATTAGAATATAATCCGTTTATTTCTCTTTGCACAGGGCGGATATCAAAGTCGCGATTTCAGCCTTAGTATTCAAACGTTTTACCGCTGCGCCACAGAGGCCATAGATGTGATATTCTTTCAATAACTCCATTCCTCAATCAAACCTCCTTATAGTATCTACTTCTCCTTTAAACTTTCCTCAGGCCGGCAATTCAACTCTTATGGAATCAGATCAAAATCAAAATCAAAATAGTTTATTTGCTAGAATATGGTACAAGAGATATTACAAAATTACGTTTCCTCACATTCTGCCACATACGGTGGTGGCGCGATTCTCACGCCACGTGAGCTAGTGGACTGTATTCTGCGGGGGATGAAGCTAAATATTTCAGATGACACTTTACACAACAAACAAGATAGGTGATCGGGTTGCCGCGGAGGTGGTTTAGGCAGTGAATGCAACCCAAGAAATTAGGAGAGGATGCACTAACCTTTATGACGCCACGTGCTGTCGGAGCCGGTGCACCGGTCTTCTCTTCCTGGCTCAGGAGCTGCTGCCCACCTCACTAAATCACTTGAGGGACACGAGAGGCACAATCCGATCGGTAAAGGTCTACGAAAGCGGTTAAAATCCAACAAATATTATTAATTTCTGAGAGTCGCGCGCGCCGCCGCCATTGATGATTCTAGTTCAATGCGGAAGTGAAGATGCGGCCATTTCAACAATTGGGCGGGGCGAAAACTATTGCTATCTCACTTTAAAGGTAGTGCGGGAGGGAGATGGGTATAGGAAGCGTGTGTTCAGTGTCAATCAATTGAGAGATGATTTGAATTATTTGATATACTACTACTATTGAGCGGGAAAATACAAATTTTACTATCAGCGCAACCATACGGCGTGCAAATTTTCAGGTTATAATTTATAATACTTATATGGTAAATTAATTACATTAAAAGATATTGTCAAATGTTATTGTATAGTCCAAGTAATCTTTAATACTGTAATACATTTTGTTTAATAACATGTCAAATAATTGTTTCTTAAATAATGTCATACGTAAGTTAGTCAAACTTGATGGAAGATTATTATATATTCTGATACACATGCAGTAAACATTCCTTCTAAATAGTTCTATATTAATTATAGGTAAATGTAACATGTTCTTATGTCTCGTCCGACTATTCGCATAGTGACCAAGTTTGTCGAATAGATCCCAACACAAGTGTCATTAAAGTAAATTTTAATTTAGATAGAAGTGATTAATTACTTGCAGGCTTAATCTCTCTCATTCGAGGACTACGTTGCTTAGGATGGGATTATGAATAGGTTTTGTTACTTATATGAATACAAATTAGGTATTTTTTTGAAACTAATTATATTAATATTAAAAAGCCGCGTGGTTTTCGGTGCCGCGTGGTTTTCGGTGCCGCGTTGTTTCCAGCAGAGTAGAATTTGGACCGCCCCATTTCTTTCCACGCGGTGTACAAGGCGACTGAGAGATAGGACTATTTAACATCAGACAGATATATATATTGCCCAAACTCAGCCTCGGACGCATGGCTCGAGTCAACAATAGTGTGCGGAAAACGGCAATAGGCTCACCTCCTATTTCGTGGGATAAAATACAATGATTGGTGAAATATGGGTGTTCATTCACCTCTGCCTAACCCTCTGGGGATAAAGGCGTGATTATATGTATGTATGTATGTAATATAATTATTTTTAATCATTAAATAAAACAAAATTTAAAATGCGTCGTGGAATTCCTCTGCATCGCACGCCTCTTGTGGTAGCGTTCCCAGAAGACTAGCAGCATTGTCACGTTGTATGGCAATGCTTATTCTAGAAAAGGGTGGCCTTCTGATAACGAGAAGAGTCGACCATACGGCTCGTAATCTCCCTGAAGAGATTGCGGGTGCTTGGACCCCACGGCCCAAAAGTTAGGTATTTGTGATTTCTTTATTAGATTAATAAAACCACCATAAGCATTTAATGTTATTTTATATTCTGTAGTAGTGGTAAGCAATACTAACCAGGACAGTCTAAGGATAAAATAAATTCTTTACACACTGGTGTCTCTTCGTACCTCAGAGAGCATATCCCGGTTTTTATTTTTTAAATTTAGGTTGTCAAATTGACTGCAATCCGCCTGATAATGGGGAGCAGTCCAAAAAATAGTGTCCACGAAAAATAGTGTCTAAAGTACAGACGCTACCCTTAAAATGGTAGTCTTTACCTTTTCATATAACAATACATAGATACATATAAGCACGCCTTTATCCCCGAAGGGTTAGGCAGCGGTGAGTTAACACCCACATTTCACCAATCATTGTTTTCGGCCCCACGTAATAGGGGGTACTATTGTTGACTCGAGGCTTGTATCTAAGCCTGAGGCAGAGCTGTATATATCTGTCTGATGTTAAACAGCCCTATCCCTTAGTCGCCTTGTACGACAACTCATGGGAGGAGACGGGGTAGTCCAAATTCTACTCTGCCGGGAACCACGCGGCATACAATCATCTATGGCAGTTATTATGGGGAGTTGAAATCCTGAAGAAAAGTTACGTTACGATTTTCTTGTTTGTACCAACCATTATTCTTTCCCTCGGCGAATATTATCAAACTTTTTAAGTTATTATACATTAAATTCTACCTAATACAAATAGAAAAAGAAATTACTGCTTTATTATTAAGAAATGTTACGTACTTAGCTATTATTTCTAGTGAAGCTCGGTTTCCTAAGCTTCTTTTCAATTTATTTTTATCATCTACATAATATTTGAACAGGTGCAACACGTTGGCACACTTGTAGTTCCTGGTAGAATTTGGGCCACCCCATTTAAATAGTATCAGAACAATCAGTCAAAAGGACTGAGGGTAGACCAAGGCATTGAAACCATTTTGAGTACTTTGTTTTTCAAGTCGCGTGGTTCACGGCCCCATCACTTTCCGTGCGGTGTCGTACAAGGGATAAGGCTATTTAACATCAGACAGATATATACAGCCCAGACTCAGGCACAGATACAAAGCTCGAGTCAACAATAGTGCCAGTAAGACGGCTGGTGGCGCTTGGCCCCAACGTGCGCGAGTGGACTGTATTGCGGAGAAGCAGATAACTGTTCTATTGACACTTTACACACAAAACAAGACAGGTGGCCGGGCTGCCGCGGATTCAATCCAGGCAGTGAATGCAGCCCGAGAAATTAGGAGAGGATGCACTAACCTTCACGACCCACGTGTTTTTCATCGCAGCCGGTACACGGATCTTCTCTTCCTTGCTCAGGAGCTGCCGTCAGCGTCACTAGATCCCTTGAGGAACACACGAGAGGCACCATCCGATCGGTAAAGGTCTATGAGGCGGTTAAAATACAACAAATATTATTCATTTCTGAGAGACGCGCTCGCGATCCGTCCCTACGCTGGCTAGTTCAAAGCGGGAGTGACCGTCCACATCTCACACAATGGCGGACGGAAGCTACAGCTAGCCCTACTCTATGGTTAGTGCGGAGGGGGAGACGGATCTAAAAGGAGTGTGTTTCCATGTCAAAAAATACAGTTTCCACATCGGCGCAACCATTCCCCCCGGCTTGAAGGGTTACCTTCGAAACGAAAAATGTGGAACAAAACTAATGTCTAATCTAAATCTAGGTTTGCGAAATAACAACTAAAATATAAACATAGATTGGAACTCGTGCCTACTGCTGGCTAGGCAGAGGGCAGAGGCGAACAACCGGGCGCAGATACGATCCGGTTGCAGTTTTAACCCGTACAACACGAGTTATCCCGCGGGCATCGGGAAAAATTTCCTCTACTACTCCTAGAGGCCAATGTAAAGGAGGCGCATTCTCAGTCATAAGGACTACCACCGTACCTACAGTAATTGGGTTGGATGGAGTATTCCATTTTTGACGTGACTGCAGCGTGTGCAAATAATCGATTCTCCAACGATTCCAAAACGATTGGACCATCTTATCTAAAAGAGCGTGACGAGTTAGGAGGTGTATTCTATCGTCATCAACATCTATTGCGGGCAAATATTTTAAAGGAGTCATATTTAAGAAGTGAGCTGGCGTCAGCGCTAACGGCTCTGACGGATCGCTAGATAGAGTCCGACACAGCGGACGCGTGTTCATCACCGCCTCTACTTGCGCGAGTACGGTACTCAACTCCTCGAACGAGAGAATCTGTTCGCCTATGACGCGAAACAGATGCGACTTAAGGCTTTTAATATTCGCTTCCCAATTACCACCAAAATGACTAGCTGCAGGCGTGTTAAAGTACCATTCAATGCGATTTTCGGCTAAGATGTGAGCGAATTCACTTTGGTAGTACTTAGACCGTAAGAATGTGTGCAATTCCGAAATACTACGTCGGGCCCCTACATAGTTTGTACCGTTGTCCGAATACATGCGCTTAACCGGACCCCGACGCGACAAAAAACGTTTAAAAGCGGACATAAAATTTGGCGTACTTAAATCACCGGTCAACTCTATATGAACCGCGCGAGTTGTCATACAAATGAACAAACAAACATAAGCTTTCGTGGAGCGAATGCCACGACCACGAGCAATGGTGACCTTGAAAGGCCCAGCAAAGTCTGTGCCGGTGTGTACGAAAGGTTTTGCGGATTGAACAACACGACAAGAGCGATGATCGGCCATTTCAGGCGCGATAAAACGCGGGCGGAGTTTAAAACAAGGTACACATCTGTGTACTCTAGCGCGAATCAAATTACGAGCGGAAATTATCCAGTATTTCTGTCTCAAAATAGACATTAACAAATCGGGACCAGCGTGACAATTCACCTTGTGATGATAATCTACTAACAAATCTAATACGTGGTCCTTACGCGGGAGAATTACTGGGTGCCTTTGTTCAAATCCTAAACCTGAATTTCTCAAACGACCACCTACTCGAATGAGTCCATCTTCCAAAAATGGTTTCAAGTGTCGGAAAGAACGACTACAAGGTTTGTTAAATTCTAAATTTTTAAATTCAGAAGCAAAATAACACTTCTGCAATTCGCGAAGTATGATCAATTCAGCCTTATCTAAATCAGCGGCGGTTATATGACCGCGTGTAGATAAAATTCTCAAAAATCGGCCTACATAAACAACACAACGCAACAGTCTCGACCAAGACGAGACGCGATTAGCCAACAACAAAACCAGGGACTCTTCACGCGGGACCGACACCACAAGCGAGTGCTTCTTTTCCTCGGGTGGTTCGGAAACCGTAGTGGGATTGAATTGACTAACTGGCCACTTATCTAACGCGGCATGAATCCAGGACGGTCCACTAAACCATAACGGGTGATCTAATATTTGCGAAGGAAGCAGTCCACGAGAGAGACAATCGGCTGGGTTGTCGGTGCCAGCAACGTGAAAGAGATTTTTTGGCGCTAATTCCGATTGAATTTTTGCCACTCTATTAGCGACGAAGGTGTCCCAACGATGGGGCGAAGAGTGGGCCCAACACAAAGCGACTGTTGAGTCCGAAAAAGCTAAAATTCTATTAATATTAATGCGACTACTACAAGCATTGGCGATAGAGGTGATCAATCTAACCAACAATAGTAAAGCGCATAGCTCGAGGCGTGCCAGAGAGACGACCTTACGGGGAGAGACCTTCGATTTCGCGCTTATAAGGCTAATTGAAACCTTACCTACATTCGAGACATGAAAATAGACTACTCCTCCATACGCCCTCTCACTAGCGTCCGCGAAGCCTACTACCGTAACAACACTATGTTGCGATATACCTACATGACGCGGAATTTGTACTTGGTCAAGCACAGAGAGTTCCTTTCTAAAGCGAACCCACAACTTAGCAATGTTGTCGGGCGCGGTGTCGTCCCAATCACAATTCGAAAGCCAAAGCTCTTTTATAAGTAGTTTGGCGTACAGAACGACAGGAGCTACGAATCCCATTACGTCCCATATCCGTGCCACACACGACAGGATAATGCGTTTAGTACAAGTTTGCGGGGTCGAACTACTTTTCAAACTAAACGTATCAGATGCGGGCGACCAGCTTAAACCAAGCACCTTGTGCGTATCACTTTCATCGAACTCCTTAACCGAAGACAATCGGTGCGACGGTGGAATCGACTCTAACGCTGTTTGCGAGTTGCTCGTCCATTTCACGAGATCAAATTGACCCGCCTTCATGAGACTTATAACTTGAGCGGCCGTCTCGACAGCCTCGGCCTCGCTATCTACACTATACACGAAGTCGTCCATGTATAAGCCAGTCTCAATGGTGGCTCTCGCTTTAGGAAATGCATCGCCTTCGTCAGCGGCCAACTGCTTGACGGTGCGAAGTGCGTGAAAAGGGCTAGATTTAAGCCCGAAGCAAACACGATTAAACTCGTAAACCATTAAAGGTTCTTGCGGTGAAAATCTATACAAAAATCGTTGAAACCTACGATCGGGTTTGCGCACTTCAAGGCACAAAAACATTTGTCGAATATCTGCAGAGAGTGCAACAGCGAATAAGCGAAAATTTACAATTATGTCAAATAAATTACCTTGAAGATTTTGACCACAATACAAAATGTCATTAAGCGACACGGAAGTGCTAGTCTTAGCACTGCCATCTAAAACTACGCGGAGTTTAGTAGTAAGCTTATCTTCTCTAATAACTCCGTGGTGCGGGATAACGTACGAAGGCTGGGTCTCGTCAGTGTCCGCAGGCGCAGGTGAGATGTAACCTTTATCTAAATATTCGTTAACAACCTCATCATAGGCTTGCTTTAACTTTGGAGACGCCTGCATCTTTCGTTCTAAACAAAGAAAGCGTCTTTCAGCGGATGCACGGGAGTCCCCGAGCGAAAAAATATCTCCCTTGAAAGGGAGCGCGACCACATAACGACCCTGCTCATCACGAGTAGTCGTGCGACAATAAATCTCCTCAGCCATCTTGTCATCGGGGCTTAGGATTGGTGGGACATTGACCTCTTCAATCTCCCAAAACTTGCGGATGGTAGACTCCAGTGGCGGCTCGACGGTGCAACAGAACGAGGCAGTCGAGTGACTAAAACTATCTATAGAAGCGGGTGCGGAACCAATTATAACAAAACCCAGAACTGTTTCCAGGGCGTGCGGAGCGGGGTACGTCGGTCCCCCTTTGACCTTACGTGATAACTGGAGGTGCGGGAGAATCGAAGCGCCGATCAATATATCGACGACTCCAGGAACAGCGTAAGTCTCATCAGCTAAAGGCAAGTCTTTAAATTTCGTTAATAAAGACGTGTCAACTGGGACGGTAGGCAACTGTTCAGTTATTTTATCCGTAACGAACGAATCCATGTCAAACCAAATTTTATTATTAAAACGAGATCCAAACCTCGTTTTAACTGTGCCATGAACAGCTGACCGTAAACCTCCAAAACCCGTCACCACTGAGTAGGTTGAACGCCTATCAACATTGAAACCAAGACGTTGACAACAATCTTGAGTAATAAAATTACTTTGCGAAGCGCCATCTAATAGCGCTCGAACAATGTGCGGTTTACCTAATGCATCAACAATAACCACGCGAGCGGTCGCAAGACAAACCGTAGTGAGGGCAGCACTAGCGGAGAACGAACACAAGGTGACGTCATTCGTAGCGGTCCCCGGGCAGGCCGGAGCGCGTGCGAGCTCGGGCTGCGGCTGCGGCGCAGGCTGCCGCGCGTCACCGCTCGACGAACCAACCGTGCTCACCTTGGATGCGGCATTACTATTTTCAAAATGAAGCAAAGTGTGGTGTCTCGCTTGACATTTGCGACAACCATTTCCACTATTACATAAACCCACGCGGTGTTTAGTACCGAGACAATTAAAACAAAGATTATTAGCGCGAACAAATTTATAACGATCACTAGGCGACAATTTTAGGAAACCAGGACACTTGTACAGTTGCGAGTGATGAGTACTACACAAAGAGCAAACAGGTGATTGTACACGTGCTGGTGCGGTATTAACATAAGTATGGGTTGACCTCAGTGACCTCGATGACGCATCTATTTTGCGCGCGGGACTAACAACTGTCTTCGCGCCTTCATGTTTCGATGAAGAGCGTTGTAATATTTTTATATGCTCGCGAACAAAACCTTCTAAGTCTTCGAACTTAGGAATTTTATTGCCGCGATGATCCGACTCAAACAAACGAATGGTTTCGGAATCTAATTTCCTTAAACCCATATACAAAAATACGAAGTCGCAGAGGTCATCAATCTTTAGGTTCTTTACAGCGCGAACAGCTGACGCGAAAGTGTCTAGAAATTTCTCTAAGTTTTGATCGTTACATGCCGTAATAGATTTCAAATCAAACATCTGATCCAAATAGGCGTTAGCTACCGATCTTTTATCCTCATACTTAGCTTTCAAAGTATTTAAAATTAAATTATAATTCCCGGCACTAAACGTAATTCCAGCGCAAACGGTTATAGCTTTACCAGTCAATTTTTCAACAAGATAATGCAATTTTTCGTGATCTGTCAACGAATCGTTCTTATCTATTGTATTCTCAAAACTATCTATAAATCGACACCAATTGCGAATGTTACCATCAAATTCGGGTATTTGAATTGGTGGCAACTTAGGTCGGTCGCGAGTGGGGTTGGGTCGGTCAGACGGCTTCTCCAAACTCCTCGCGACGCGCTTGATACGACAATACAAATCGTCAAACGACGACAAGGCTTGATAACTCACTGAGTAATCGGGATCCAAATTCAACTCTAAAACGTTGATGTCATGCACTAAGGTTTCGAAATCCGCGCGTAGACTATCTAAGTTTTCTATAGAACACAAGAACGAATCTCTGATGACCAAATCAGAGGTTTTAAGTGCACTATCATAAATCGATTGTACGCGAGAGTAAATCATTTCTTTTTTAGCGTATAAAAGTTTCAATTGAACCTTACCGGTCTTATCAACCTTTGGGGACATGTTTACAATTAAATCTCAAACTAAAGTGCGGTAAACAATAAATATGAAATGACTTAATCCTAGCGGTACAGAGCAGCGAGGCGGCGCGAGCGTTAACTATGTAGGTAGGTAGGTGCTTACAACTGTGAATGCACGCTTGAACAAACGCGCATAGCAACAAGGTCGTACCTACGCGATGGTCGCTGTCTAGATTCAACTATTATTTCCGAGATTAAGTATTGCGTAATATCTATTCAAATTAAAATACTTTCGTATGAATTGGGATGAGATGCGAGCGAGGTAGGCACAGCCACGTGTCTACCCACGCAGGTACTAGGCAAATACGACGTGAGCCGAGAACAACGTAATTGAAAAAAACAAAACAAAGCCAAATGCGTTAGGTATTACACTGTGCCTATGCACTAGGGTGTCTGAGTATACCTAAGATCTAAGCCTAAATGTCTGGATGCGGGGTTTTCTACTAAAATAACCAGGCACTTAGGTGCGATGCGAAAATTGCGAACTACGATTAAGTGTTGATATGATACCTAACCTATTTATGTATTAGGTAGGTACAATGCGAGCCAGCGGCGAACGGACAACAAATTCTAAGCCTAAGTGTCTGGATGCGGGGTTTTCTACTAAAATAACCAGGCACTTAGGTGCGGTGCGCTCATTCCCATTAGAATAATAACAAAATACGAACTACGGCTAAGAATCCGGCTCGATCCGGACCAAAAATGGTGGCGCTTGGCCCCAACGTGCGCGAGTGGACTGTATTGCGGAGAAGCAGATAACTGTTCTATTGACACTTTACACACAAAACAAGACAGGTGGCCGGGCTGCCGCGGATTCAATCCAGGCAGTGAATGCAGCCCGAGAAATTAGGAGAGGATGCACTAACCTTCACGACCCACGTGTTTTTCATCGCAGCCGGTACACGGATCTTCTCTTCCTTGCTCAGGAGCTGCCGTCAGCGTCACTAGATCCCTTGAGGAACACACGAGAGGCACCATCCGATCGGTAAAGGTCTATGAGGCGGTTAAAATACAACAAATATTATTCATTTCTGAGAGACGCGCTCGCGATCCGTCCCTACGCTGGCTAGTTCAAAGCGGGAGTGACCGTCCACATCTCACACAATGGCGGACGGAAGCTACAGCTAGCCCTACTCTATGGTTAGTGCGGAGGGGGAGACGGATCTAAAAGGAGTGTGTTTCCATGTCAAAAAATACAGTTTCCACATCGGCGCAACCAACGGCAATAGACTCACCCCCTATTACGTGGGGCCGGAAACTATGATGGTGAAATGTGGGTGTTAAGTCACCTCTGCCTGACCCTTTGGGGATAAGGGCGTGATTATATGTATGTAATACAAGTTTTAAAAATCACTTTTGACGGCATATATGGTATACTGGGAGTAGTGGCATATGTGGAACAGAAGAGAGTAAAAGCCCGCATCTTGGGGCGCGCTTCTTAAAATTTCAAGTATGGCTTATAAGGCCTTAGGAGGGACTTTGCCTTTTGTTCCCTATACAATAGTTTGTGCTCAGATGAATTGTTTGACATGATGTCCACAGCTACATTCTATCATCGCACCATTCGCCATAGGAAAGTAATTCCTAATCCTCACACATTAAGACCTGAGACGGTGCGCACTGTGCGGTAGGAAAAAAAAATTTCATCCCCCGCACACTCAAGCTATGGAATGAACTCCCTGCTGCGATTTTCCCAAGTGCCTACATTATGAGGTTCTTCAAGAAGGGCATTATTACAAAGTTTCTTCAGGGTCACCCCGGGTATTGCACACGTCCATAGGCCACAATAATCACTTCCCATTAGGTGGGCCGTATGCTTGTTTGACACCTAAGTGGTATAAAAAACATGAAAAAAAAATTAATGCCGATGAATTAAGAACGATCCTCCTTTTTGCAGTAGGTTAAAAATAGAAAACAAATAATTGTAAACCTACTAAACCCTAGCATTCGAGAAAGGACGGTATGGGACCAAGTTTAATGAGATGGAAAATATCATCTTGTTCGAGTTAGTTTGTACTGAGCTGTCTCTGATAATATAGTCAAGGAGCTGGTTACTTGCTGCGACACGCAGCTGTACATGTATTATAAATTCTTGAGAAATTTTCTTTTGACTCACTTTTTTACATTAGAATTTAAAGTTTTTTGCTGTATTCTATGGCAGTCTTGGTTACGTATCAATTCGAATAAGTTATCTGTTATATCATGAATATGTGACAGCTGTATAATGTATTAATATATATAAAATTACTGGTACTGTATACAAAATGGCTATGATGGAGCGACATAGTCATGTTGTAGCTAAGCTCCGTAAATAAATATTAAAAAAATAATCGAATAAGTTAATTTCGCATAAAGTCGACTCATATTAGGACGATTCATATCATCATCATCATCATATAATGTATGATATACATAACAGGTATTTCATATTATAAGTTATTCATATAATAAGTAAATGAACCATTAGTCGAGTCGTCCATTATGCGAAATGAATCCATTGAATCATCCTTAGATGTGTCGACTTTATGCGAAATTAACTTATGCGAATTGATACGTAACCGGTAGTCTTAGGTATGGGTTTTTTATGAGGATAAAGAGATTAAGAATGTCTGTGTATTGGTTATGGGGATTAACAAAAATTGTATTGATTAGAGTCTACGTTAGTTGTCTTGTAGATAATATTACTATTTTTATACATATGCGTAAAATCAGGATAATTGTCCAAATTTTTGTTGCTTTTTTTGAGTGCGGAAAAAACATCTGTAGTTTAATGGTGATTTATTATATAAGCCACGTGGTTCCCGGCAAAGCTGTGTAGTTCCCGGCAGAGTAGAATTTGGACCACCCCATCTCTTTCGATGCGGTGTCATACAAGACGACTAAGGTATAGGGCTGTTTTACATCAGACATATATATACAGCCCAGACTCAGCCTCAAATACATTGCATGAGTCAACAATAGTGCCCGGAAGCCATCTCCTATTACGTGGGACCGAATTCGATGATTATATGTATGTATGCTTGTTATTATATAAATCACTGACTGTACACACAGCAAAGACAACCCCACAAGTTATGTAGATGTAAGACCAATAACAAACTACCACATAACAGTTTAATCATTCTATAGATAGTAGGTAAGTTAATTACGATGCTGCCGATCGATAATACCACAACATCCATTCCGTTTATCGAATTTATCGCTATAAGTGAATGCAATGAGTATAATACATTTAAAGCTGTGATTACTTTGTTAATATAACAAATATTCACCTATATAAAAAGAGCCTACAAGAAATGCTCATACAAAAGGGTTATTACTCAGTAGTGGAATTTCTCAATGACAAGTCTCTAAAAAAATAAAAAGTAGTTTTCCTGTTTCTTGTTCTTTGACATTTTAATTTAGAATTTGACTTTTGTCGACAATTGATTATGTTAATACTGGTGACTTCTTTTGGATTAATTAAATATCTTATGTATCTATATTTTTGACGATGAATTTCAGATACTAAAAAGAATACTAAAGACGATAAATTATTATATTTTATTTGAATTGTGTAAACAAAAGAGGAATAAAATAATGTAATATTTGCATACCATTACTGGTGATAATACATTGTACTTAATTTATTTCTTAGCGACCAACTTATTACGACTGTATTATGCAATATGATTTTATGTATGAAATATCATTATTCTCATACTTCTCTGAGCCTTTTCCCAAATTTTTTGGGGTCGGCTGTCTAGTCTAGCTTCGATATTTTGCATGAAGCGACTGTCATCTGACCCCCACAGTCAATTGCCGATGTCGAAGTTCTTGTGAGACGTTTTTTATAAGTTTTGATATGAAAATATACTGAAATCTATCACTGTCATCAGTGTAATGGTAGTTTAGTTATTATTTTGAGCAGACTACGGCGAAGCCAAAGAAGGGTTATAATTATAACAGGCTATGTATGTGTGTACGTAAGAATATATGTATGTACGATAAGATAATATAAGATAAGATTCATTTATATGTGAGAATATTGTATAAAAGTTGTTACAAGGTTGGATGTAGGTACATAATATTCTGCTGTCTCCAGCGTACAAATATTGAAAGGTAGTAATACGATTTTAAATATTGCCAGCATACAATTAATAATAATTCCTCGTTTAAATGATATAGTCATAATAGAAGTTATATAATTACAAAATGTCACATCATGGGTTATATAAGTCAAGGTTTACAGAATAAGTCAATTTTAGACTCAAAACGTTCGCTTAGGAAGTTTTTCGTGGAATAATAACATTTAGTCAGAAGGAATTGGAATAATTTATATTTAAATGTCTTAAGCTTTAGAGTCTTAAACTGAGCGGGTAGTTTATTATAAATTCTAATTGCCATACAGTATACATTATTAGAAAATATTTGAAAATTTTCTTTAGGCATATGTAATTTGTGACCTCTTCTACTAATTGGTCTGGTTACCATATCATTATGGAGATCAAACAGACCAATGTGACCGTGGACCAATGCACACATTTTAAATATGTATTATGCAGGTTCGCTTAAACAGCGGGACTTAGGCTTAAACAGGTTCATTTGTTCCCTCATAGCTCCTCAATCCCTTATTAGAACTGCACAAATGAGTTATCGTTAGAAACATATTAGTCGTCCGCTGGTTATAGATTTCTATTAGGTGTTAAGGACTAATGTGGCGCCCGCTAGCGGTCATAAGGTGCGGTGTTAAAAAATAAATTTGAGATAAGTATATCGTGTTTGGTATCAACTGAAAGCGCTTAATTAACCTATTACTTGCCCCAAAATATTATAAATAAAAAATTAATTTTAAAACTAAAATCTGACTACTGATAAAAAGTATTAAACAAGAAAATATCAAGGATAGCCGTGGTCGTATGTCACTTTTACCTAGAATGTATTGTTTTGAAAGCGGCTTTCTAATATATATTTTTTTCTATATATATGTTCTATAACTATATGCAAATTTCTACGTTATGAGGACTTAAAGAAAATAAGTTATTTTAGTTAAGTTGAAACTGAAATCATTAACGTTGTTTTTAGTAAAACATTACTACACCGTAACATAGGTCTCATATTACTAACTAAGAAGTTAAATTACTGGTGTTAGGCATCACACTAGTAATTTGGCTTACCTACTACTCATTCAAGTCGGCAGTGTACCGGATGGGATATGAACCCGTAATCACCACTTTTTTATGATTGATTGAGAGCTACTAACAGTGCAAACACCTGTATCACTTATCGTATACATTTTTTTTTATACAACTTAGGTGGCAGACAATCACACGGCCCACCTGATGGAAAGTGGTTACCGTGACCTATGAACGTGTGTTACACAAATGGAGTCACATATATTAATGTTTTTTAAACTCATATTTTAGGTCTTATGATGTCTGATCATTCTTGAGATATTAAAAATCGTTTTGGCTTTGGAGGAGCACGATTTCCCCACAAGCTTCTATGGCAGTCTTTACTGGTAGTTAGAACCTTATAAAGTCCGACAACTACTCTCACTACAGAAGATACAATACCTAGCTTAATAATAAGAAGCCTACAATACGGGGTTCTTCAAGAGGGGCATCAGAAGGTTTCTTCATGGTCGGCAGCGCGAGTGTGACACCCCTGGTGTTGCATACGTCCATAGGTCACGGTAACCGCTTCCCATCAGGTGGGCCGTGTGCTTGTCTGCCAACTAAGTGGTATAAAAAAAAAGAAGAGGATGCAAACATATAGATACAGGTCAGATAAGAGAAGCTTTATAAAAACATAAACTCACGTCTATATCACCAAAGGGTTAGGCAGAGGTGCTAGCACTCACATTTTGCCAGTTTATGTTATAGGTGTAATAGGTGGCGAGCCTATTACCATTAACCGGGCACTTATCAACCTGCGATAAATACACACATAACTTCGAAAAGCATCGAAAAGTCATCAGAATCCGAGACCTCGTCTCAGCAGTTCATTACCCATATCACTAGGCTACCGCGGTTAAAGGAGTAGCTTTATGAAAAATATCAAAATTCAACCACGTTGCAATTAAACTAGAAACAGCGGACCCCACACTCAGAGGCGAAGGCCTCGGATAAAACCGGGACTTATACAAGGGTGATGAAGATGCTGTAGACCCTTATCTGTATACAGGATGGAAGTGGTTACCGTGACCTATGAACGTGTGCAACACCAGAGGAACCACACCCCTGCTACCAATCCTGTAAGAACGACACTGTAAGAGTGCAGAAGAATTCATCAGGACAAGCCTTTAGTCTTCCCACTGACAGCACAAAACCTGTCCAGTGGGCTCTGGCTACCCTACTCACCACCGGGAACACAAGACGAGGTTATTATAGCCATGGTATTCTGTAATGTACTCTAGAAGTATCTAGAGTACATTACATTATTTAGAGTACTAAGTAATGGTCTTAGCGAATTATATCCTTATTTTTAAAAATAAACAAAACTGCATTGACAGATTTTCGAAAACTTGCTTACTCGGTAATCGAACCGACTAAAATTCGAAAATATAACATAACCTGTATTTTTATGACATCGAGATCGATAGTGTCAATTATAAGGATTGAATCTCTCTAACATACATACATATAATCACGCCTTTATTCCTGGAGGGTAAGGCAGAGGTGAATTAACACTCACATTTCACCAATAATTGTATTCGGTCGCACGTAATAGGGGGTGAGCCTATTGCCGTATTCCGGGCACTATTGTTGACGAATCATGCATCTAAGGCTGAGTCTGGGCTGTATATATCTGTCTGATGTTAAACAGGCCTATCCCTTAGTCGCCTTGTATGACACCGCATGGGAAGCGATGGGGTGGCCCTAATTCTACTATGCCGGAAACCACGCGGTAACTGTCTCTAACAAACATAGTAAATTAGTTAATTTCCTTCCATGTAATATCAAAATCTTATATATCTTATCTTCTATCTTATCTTATATTTATATATATTGTATATTGTAATAAGTAGGTGTCAATGTTTTATATCTCAATGCTTATATTCAGCTTAACGATTGAACTTAACTTATTTTGATCAGCAGGTTTTTATTTGCAATTTCCTTTATATATTTCACCAATTTGAGTTTCTCAGATTGATTACGACCCGAACATTTGGAACAGGAAATGTTAGAATAAATAGCGGTTTTCTTCAAAAAACTTTTCGATATTTTTATGCAATCTATTAGTATAGGCGTTCATTGGTTGAATTAGTATATAGCACAACATCTGTGACCCCTTTTTTTGCTTTGGTAGGAAAATAATGGACTTTCCGTATCCCACGGGTTTGGGAAAACCACGCGGGTATGTGGGGTTCTCACCTCACAAAGGCTCGTATTCTAGAATGAACCAAATTAATGAATGAACATATAATATATTAATATAATCACGCCTTTATTCCCGGAGGCTAACCCTCCGTGAATTAACACCCACATTTCACCAATCATTAAATTCGATTCCATGTGAACCTATTGTCGTCTTCCGGGCACTATTGATGACTCAAGACATTCATCTGAGGCTGATGCTGGGCTGTATCTGCCTGATGTTAAACAGCCGTTAGTCGCCTTGTACGACACCGCATGGGAAGAAATGGAGTGGTCCAAATTCTACTCTGCCGGGAACCACGCGGCATGAAGTAAAATTTATTCATGTAAATACATCTTATGTACGTCAAACTATAAAACAGTTGGTATACGTAATGAAGGTAGGTAGAATGAAGCTCCCTCTTGATATAATTTTTCACAATTTAAAATTAAGTATTAATTCTTACTAGCGAACCAGGTTCACCCATTTTTATAGGAGGTAGGACTGCTGGTGTTGCTGCCCGATTGAGCAGTCCGACTGGGGAAGTACCTCTATCCTGTAGGGTATTCTGTAGAATACCGCGGCTATAATAACTTCGTGTTGTGTTCCCAGCGGTGAGTAGTAGTAATTTGTGCTGTCAGTGGGAAGACTAAAGGCTTGTCCTGCTTTGTCTTCTACTGACGGCACAGAAACTCTGTACTTACAGGGTTGGCAGCGCGACTGTGATTCCTCTGATGTTACAGACGTCCATAGGCCACGGTAACTACTTTCCATCAGGTGGGCCGTGTGCTTGTCTGACAACTAAGTGGTATAAAAAAAACCCATGGCATATTTGGCCCGTAGCCCGTAATTTTTCAGTTTTTCCACCACTTGCCATCATGTGTTACACGTGAAATTGTCGTTTTATTGAAGAAATAGGAGGAAACTCAACTCAGTATTAAATTTTTGCATTAATTTAGGAATGACAAATACAAATTTTGAGATTCTTTTTTGTGTATGTATGAGACAACATTAAGCTAACAAACATTTTTATTACATTTTTGAAAAGTGACACCTGTAAAAAAGTAATACGAAATAAAAACAAAATTTAATACAGAGTTGTAAAATTTAGAAATCAACTTTCAAACAAAATATAAAATAATGGAAATAGCTATTAAATTACAGGAAGAATGACCTCATGAATCTGTAAGAAAATTTCGGCAATTTCATAGGTAAAGACCAAATATTAATAATACCTGAGCTGGCAAACGTTGTTTTGCCATGCATATTATTTCTAGTAAACATTTTTTTATTTCAATAAAAATAACTATCTACTTTAAGTGTGCGGGGATTTACTTATATCGAAAGCGTTGTAGGCGATGAAAATATGCTTAATTTAGGTTGATAAATTAATAAAAATCACGATGCAAAAATAGGGGTTGATCGTAGAGGGTTAAAAATTCAGGCTTGTATGCATCAAAAATTAAAAAATATATAAAACATAACAAAATACCCTTAACATTTAGGGTATGAAAAATAGATGTCCGATTCTTAGCTCTACCCAATGTGTACACAAAATTTCATGATGGTTAAGCCGTTTCGGAGAAGTTTAACTACAAATACGAGAAATTTATATATTTATATATATCAGATACTACAATGAGTTGTCTACAAAATTACAAATTCAACATGATAAATGATATCAAATTTTACGATATTGTGAAGACGCACCTGATGTAATAGATAGTCATTTCGTGTTCGTTATGGAAAAATAAGTAGATTTCATGAAAATGTATGTTATGATGAAGTGGGAGACAATACCTTTAAGTGGCGTTCGTAGTCATATGGAGAATATTTTTTTTCGACGTCATAAAAATGATTCGAAATGAATTGCTTAGGTAAACATTACTTTGGTTATTGTTAGGTACTTGTTACACGGTTTATTTACTCTCATTAACATAAACATACGCCTATATCCCCGAAGGGGTAGGCAGGGGTGCTAGCACCCACATTTCGCCAGTTTATGTTTAGGTCCCAATGTAATAGGTGGCGAGCCTATTGCCATTAACCGGGCATTAAAATGGTTTATTTGTATGCATGAATATATTTATTTGCATTGGTCTGGGTGTTTCTATGTATACCTAATATTATTATGTATATATTTATAAAAAAAGTATCTAAGTATGTTTATCCGCATTCTAGATCTCATAACACTAGCTAGTTTAGCAATGCTTACTATGGGTCTAGATAGTGTTGTGTAGAATATCGTGGAATATTAATTATTTGTTTATGATTACGTAAAATTACAAGTCACAAACAATTCAATGATGAGGCTCTATGATTTTCAGTCAAGATTAGACTTAAAATCATTGGAATAAAAACCAACACTAATATGCGAAAATATTATATTAAATGAGGACGGTTCTAAAAGACTGTTGAACAAGTTAGACTACATTACAATTAAATAATAGGAACGGAAATCAATTTGATTACGGCAGCCACTGGCGATGTTGCAAAAAAAGAACCATGTCTGAATTATGAAGAATTTGCATCTGAAAATACCTGAACTGACGTTATTAATATGTAAAACGAGGTAGATTACCACGAATGCGGTTCATTTCTTGAGGAAAATAGTTCCCTGTGATATTGATCCATGATACCTAAGTACCTATATCTGAAAATCTATGAGTTTTGTATGAAAGGCTGGGAAAATTTTATAGAAATTCGTGAAAAATGGAATAATTATAAACTGTTGTTATCTAAGGAATAATACTAATTCTTCTTCTTCGTGTCAATGGCAACAATAAAAATAAAAATAGAATCTCAAAATTTGGCGACATTGACCGCACCTTTCGTCGCTTCATTCAGGTCAGCAATTGTGCAGGTGTAGGGACACAGTGGGTACGACAGGAAGTGGTCTACCACCCCCCGAGTCTAGGTAAGCCCATTTTACGTGGTTGGCTCTACAGCAGCCAACCTGAGTCCTCAACCTATTTAGGGTCTTCCAGGTGGACCATTTAAGATCATGCCCGGGTGGTAGGCTTCCGCCCAATTAGAAAGAAAGAAAGAAAAACATTTATTATAATAACAACTTCTATATAATAACTTCGTGTTGTGTTCCCAGCGGTGCATTGTCTTCTAAACTGACGGCACAGAGACTCTACTTACAGGGTTGGCAGCGCGACTGTGACTCCTCTGGTGTTACAAACGTCCATAGGCCACGTTAACCACTTTCTATTAGGTGGGTCGTGTGCTTGTCTACCAACTAAGTGGTATAAAAAAATGTTGTCCAAAGGAGGTGTATTAATTAATTACTTATAATATTGATGAGTAAATATCACTATATTCTTAAAGTGACTAAAATCCGTTGAGTTATTATAATGAAATGAAGAAAGCTTTTTTTTTTTTTTTTTATTTACGTGCGCAAAATCCCCACGGATACCTCCCCACCGGAGCCGGTGGAGGAGGTTCTGTCGGACTCGAACCGACTAAAACGCACGCCGCCTGTGGGTCGTTTTGGTTGCCGAAGGTGAGGTTGACAGGCATATCCCTCGCACCCCGGCCGACCCAGGGCCATCTCTCGCGATCTGGCCCTCGTCTCGGGTGTGGGGACTACAGAGTCCCCAACTCGACCCCGGAAACGGGGAGGCGCGCCAGGCGCGCCACTGAAGAAAGAAGTTTGTTTGAACGCGCTAATCTCAGGAGCCACTAATTTGAATTGAAAAAATTCTTTTTGTAATTCAATAGTCCGTTTATCGACGAAGATTTTAGCTATATATCATCACGCTACAACCTAAAAAGCGGAGCAGTGATCACATAACATAACATAACACAAACTCACGCCTATATCCCCGAAGGGGGTAGGCAGAGATGCTAGCACCCACGTTTCGCCAGTTTATGTTTAAGTCCCAATGTAATAGGTGGCGAGCCTATTCCCATTAACCGGGCACTTATAAACCTGTGATAAATACACACATAACTACGAAAAGCATCGAAAAGTCATTGGTGTGTGCAATCATCATCATCAGTGATCAGAAATGTCAACAAATCTGGTAGATTGCCATACATTATTTGAAGACTAAAAAATTACGGGCTTAAAGGGATGATATGAGGTTTCAAATATGCCACGGGCGAAGTTACATTCTCGTACTTAACAAAATTTCGAAAACCGAATATTGACATTGTGACCATTTTTGACATTTGGTAGATTAAAATTAGATCGAAATTGAATTACGAACAGATTTTTATTACGACGCTACGATTGGTTCTCAGCTTCATATTTTCGTATACGAGTATTAAATCCTTGTACAATACTATAATTCATTTTGCAAGTTGACTCGAGGAGTTTAAGCAAAGTAACTCCGAATGCAACTGTGTTTGTCTTATCTATGGCTTGTTCGGTGGAGTAAGTTGAACATGTTGATTTTACTACTTAAGTGTTATCACAGGATTCGTAATAGCACAATTCAATTTTAAATGCGATTCTTCTACTTTAATTTAGCCATTAGACTGCTCATTGTACTTTACTCAGCCTCAGATGCATGGCTCGAGTCAACAGTAGTGCCCGGAATATGGCTATTGCCGTAGTATTTACAGCCCAGGTTCAGCCTCAGATGCATGGTTCGAGTCAACAATAGTGCCCAAAATACGCCAATAGTCTCGCCCTATTAAGTGGGACCGAATACAATTATTGGTGTAATGTGGGTGTTAATTCACCTCAGCCTTATCCTCCAGAGATAAAGGCGTGATTATAATATGTATTTTTTTTTATTTATTTCATAAAAATTATACATGTTTACACAGTTTGTCATTGGAATTGTTACAGTAAGCTTAGACAGAATTGTGTCTGGTTTAAGCATATGCTACTGAAATAGGCTTTTGACCTGTATCTCAGTTAACAGCGCCTAAGTGTATAATAATAATAATAATAATTTATTTCATTAATTCCAAAGTATATGTTACATAGTTTCATAATCTATTGCTATCTTTTATACTTAATGCATACTTTATACATAAACTTTACAACATTTGTCAAATCAATCTTACACTGTATATATTGTACTTTATACTGTATACATGCTGCTTGCTTGTCAAATCAAATGGTCGTTGCTCTTTATTGTGTCCTACGTTGTCGTGTGAACACGGCATGTAAGATATTACAAATCGCGACGCGTTGCCGCGTTGTCGCGCTTGTCGCTCACGTAGGACAACGGGTATCGTCCAATCACAAATATACAGTAAGTAGATTTTGTCAAAAGGAAAATCTGTCTGAACTAGTATGTCTGTCCTCAAAGAAATAAAGGCTAAGTATAAATTCTGTAATATAAGGAAAATTCATTGATGCAAATATATTTATTACATGAATATTTATTCATTTATTCTGTGTTTCTAGTGATACCGACTAGTTATTACTAGTTATTTATTGAAGATAAACGTTTATTTGTCTATGAAACAATTTGATAAAACATTTGTATTGTAACAATAATACAAATAGATATTTGTGTTGATGTAATGAAATGTTTTTGCTCGGTCAGTGAATAAATAAACACATTTGGAAAGTTTACTATAAACAATACATTAAACGGTCCGTAAATGAAAATACCTAAGCAATACAATACTGGTCTCATGGTATACTTTTTTGACATCCATATATATTCATTAAATAATTAAAGTTACCGACATAGGTCACAGAATAAGCAAGTTGAAGTGGCAGTGGGCTGGCCACGTTTGTCGAAGGACCGATGGCCGTTGGAGCAAACGAGTCCTAGGGTAGAGAACGCGAGAAGGTAAACGAAAGGTATGACGCCCCCTAGCTAGATGGACGGACGACCTGAAAAAGGTGGCTGGGACAGACTGGATGCGGAAAGCGGAGGATCGGAGAAAATGGCGCACATTGGGAGAGGCCTATGTCCAGCAGTGGACTGCAGTGGGCTAATTGATTGATTGATATATTCATTCCTGTAAAGCCTTAATATTGTAGGTAGAGATATATTAACATCCACATTTCATTAATGGAGAATATTCTTATCCATTAGTCGCCTTTTACGACACCCATGGGAAGATATGGGGTATCCTTATTCTACTTTTAGTGGGTACCGACACAGATTTTTATTAAAGTATGTCTCTACAATCAAAATTAGATACATAAGCTACTGGTAAGCGCACCATCTAGCTAACAAGACCTTCTTTTTTTTAATGTGCGAAATATCCCCACGGATACAGGTAATCGCCAGAGTCGGTGGAAGAGGTTATGTCGGACTTGAACTGACTAAAATTCATAGGATGCCGGAGCTGAAGTTGTTGGAGACATATCCCTCGCACCCCAGCGCTAACCAGCCCCTCTAGACAAGTGGCAATACTTTTGTAGAATAGAATGATCAATACGTATTGACATACGTTGACGCCTGTCATAAACGTCAAAATACGTGCCAATTCTTTAATATTATACCTGTTGTATTGCAACGCGACGCAATGCGTGACATATTCTGCCATATTTCATATGACGTATTCACGTGACACAAAGTAGGACACAATAAAGAACAACGACCATTTTACGCGTCACATCGCAACGCATCGTTGTCGCATTTGTCACTAACGTAGGACAATGCCTTATACTACAAAACGACAACCAACGAATTACTACTTATATAGGGAGGCAGCTCGGTTTGTAAACACAAAAGTTGTCCACAGTAACCACTTTCCATTAGGTGGGCATAAAAAAAATAATTTAAAAAATGACCATGTAGCCAAGGCTAGCCGTGCTGGGAGGCAACACTAGTTGATCCTCATGGTTTCACACGCTGTATTTCGTGCCATGCCATGGCTGCCGAAAAACACCCATAACGTGTAAACATGGAGAAAAGTGTAAACATACAAAGTAACAGGTAATAAATCGCGATGTAATCCGATAAAAGTGTGCAATGGTAATATTCGTGCAAACTTCTGCAAGTAATACGATGTTTACGGATTTTTATAATCCTCAAAGGGTGAGAATAATTTATTTCATGCTGTGTTTAGTATGTCAGGATGTTTTGGAGTTAGAGTGTTGTGTACATGCTAACGTAGACATCATTGGGGATGACGGGTGGAGCCGCCCGTCTCCCTAGCAGAAGTAGGCCGCGGCGCGCATTTCGCAGCATCCGGGGACGAGTTGGGACTCCTTGGTCCATACACCCGAGGAGGGTCAGATCGAGAGAGACGGGTCGGCCGGGGTGCAAGGGATATGCCAGTCAACCTCACCACCGGCAACCAACAACGATTCACAGATGAAATGCGTTGTAGTCGGTTCGAGTCCGACATAATCTCTCCTACCAGCTCCGGCGAGAGGGGTATCCGTCCATTTACTTCGGTGTAGTCTGACACAAAGGAGGCTCTCATTTTGGAGACCGGGCCTGTTTTCCAGTTTCTAGTACTCCAATTTAACCATTATAGTCATGATCATTCTTCTATAGACAAGTTATTATAGGGTATGTTGTTGAATATATTTGATAAAAATTTGTCATTTAGTTATCGGTGAAGGTTGATATTCCACGGTTCTTAGCCTATAAAGTCTTTGTTAAGACTCCAAAGGAAATTTTTTGCCTATAATATCGTAACACTTCTGTTCAATCATATTTCAGTAAATAGTAAATCGGATTTAGTGCCATTGCCAGTCGTTCACGGTCAATTATCTTCAACATATCAAGGAGATCAAAACTCGACAATTCTTTCAAAAGAAAGTCTGCAAAACGCGATCAATATGTAGTATTAAAACTGGTTATTGATTGCTGGGGTGTTTTAGGGCCCCACTAAGAGCATTGGGTCCAATCCAATTTTACCTACAACTGCATCTGATGATTGAAGACTAAATTCAACTGTTCAGAGCCCGATACTCTTGATCTAAACGAGTGCAATACAATCCTAGAAAACGCACATATTAAAAACGGGCTCATTAATTTGCTCAAAAATCAGTGTTACCAATTGCCACGATCTGAATTCCTCACAAACCTGACAAAAAATCTCGAATTTGGAGGTTCAAAATTTTAATATTCTCCACACTTTCCTTACAAATTATCATTTAAAAAAATATATAAAATTAAATATGTTTATTAAAAAATCTTTGCAAACATGCCTTTTCGCGCGTAGCTTGAATGTGTAATTTTGTAATTTTCTTTACTAAATATGCATTAAAAAAATTGCAGATTATAGGAACTAAATTGTAAGTTATTAATTATTTTTAAGTTCCGTACCTTAAAAGAAAAAGAACAGACACTTTATCAATTCGTTGTTCTATCGTCAAAACCTTTTTCTTATGAGTCCGTGGAGGTATATCAATTTTGCAACTATTTACAGCTGAAAAAAGTGCAACTCACTGCAGAATTTGTGCTGTCAGTGGGATAACTAAAGGCTTGTCCTGCTTTGTACTCTACACTGACGGCACAAAAACTCTGTGCTTATAGAGTCGGCAGTGCGAGTGTGGCTTCTCTGGTGTTACACACGTCCATAGGCCACGGTAATCACTATCCATCAGGTGGGCCGTGCGTTTGTCTGCCACCTAAGTGGTATAAAAAAACTTCTATGTCACTGCCATAAAAATATATACCTAGATGGGCTATTTGTGCACTCACCAAGTAGCACGAAATACAAGACCTAAGAAAGAAGACTAAAGCACGAAGTACTCCTCGTTGAGAACGAATTAGTTTAAGACATTGATGACATTACTCTTATTACTTCCAGAGGGAAGTTTCCCACCAAACTCACTTAAGTTATGTCGGATATGTTGCGTTTAACTTTAATCAAATATAATTTATTAACAGTTTTAAGTTACAATACTTACCACTTATTATTTCTGAATTCTGGTCTAGAGTAAAATCTAAATTCCTCGCAATTTCTTTCCCCACATAAAAGTAATCCTCAATCGGGTTGAAAATCCTCGCAGTTTGGGAAATCCCCAACACATTGGTAACGCAGTTAAAAATATAGTGTGCAACGGTTATAAAATATCATCATCATTCTTGCGTTAGTCCCGGTCGCATCCAACGCCTTTATCTTGGAGTCCGGGTTCCGCTTAGATATGACTTGATTTGGCTTTTAACGTGCCTTCTAAATCACGGAAGCGCTCAGATGAATTACCACAAAGCGGTTACCCATTCAAATGTTAACTTGAGTGAGCTAAACCCACTGTTCATTTACTAAACAGTGAGCGCACTTGGCGACTAGCGCTTCTTGTCAAACAAGATATGTTAAGTAATCACTCTTCATCAGATTTTCTCCTACGTTTCTAAAGTTGTGCAATATTCTGAGGCCTGTAATCTTATGTAACACAATTGATCAATAACTTAGCGGTTATAATTCCATTTATGGCTGTTAGGGAAGTCACTCACTGGCGGCCGGCCCCCTGACGTGTTTCGGCACAAGTTTGTAATATAATTTATTTAGCCAGTGTTGTTGGGCCTTGATTTGTACTTAATGTGCGTAATTATTGAGGGTATCTTTCTTGTTACAATATTTATACTTTTCATTGAGAAATATTCAGCAGAAGTACCTATAAAGTAAGGTTTTACTATTTCTATCTTTAGATAGATAATTTATTTCACAAACAAAAGAAAGCTTTTACAAAATAAGTTTATAGTGATACAATTTAAGCACAGTGTATTTAATCATATTCACATATCTATCTATGCATTTTAAGGGCAGGTATCTTAACCGTTCTAGTTACAAAAAGAAGTAGTAGGACCCCACTGTATTACCGTCTAATTGAGCAGTCCGACTGGGGAAGTACCTCAGCCCTATAGAATACCGCGGCTATAATAACCTTGAGCTGTATTTCCGGCGGTGAGTAGGATAACCAGAACTTACTGGAGAGTTTTTGTGCTATCAGCGGGAAGACCAAAAGCTTGTCCTGTTTTGTCTTCTACACTAACGGCACAGAAATTCTCTATTCTAACAGGGTCTACGTCCATAGGCTACGGTAACCATTTTCCATCAGGTGGACCGTGTGCTTGTCTGCCACCTAAGTGGTATAAAAAAATGGGAAATGAGAATGCAATGTTCCCGTGCGATGCCAGAGTGGGTTGCCATTTGCTAGCTTATTATATTATAATAGGATAAAGTTGAAATTACCGCGAATACAGTGATGTGGCGTCCAATAGCAAACGCGATCCTTCGGGGCATGTTATAGGCAAAGTTGAGATTGGTATAATCTACTTAGCACGCGTTTAAAAATATACCTAAATATCAAGCCAACAATACTTTGAGCCTGTTCTAGCCACCTATGCGAAACTATTTCCAGGATAAAAGTAGTCTTTATGTTATTCCAGACTATACTTTTTTTGTACGTGCTCAAAATCAATCAAACCGGTGGTGGAAGTTATGTCGGACTCGAACCGACTAAAACGCACGCCGCCTGTGGTTCGCTTTGTTTGCCGAAGGAGAGGTTGACAGGCATATCCCTCGCACCCCGGCCGACCCAGGGCCATCTCTCACGATCTGGCCCTCTTCTCGGGTGTGGGGACTACAGGGTGCCAGGCGGCTCCACCTGTCACCCCCAGGCCGGCGCTAATGGGGGGCGGAGGTCGTTCATCGACCTCTGATGCCCGAGTTGCCTTCGTACGCGGGCAGCTTGTCTTGCGATCCTTCGTCGCTCCCGCTGCCGCTCCCGCCCCGCCTCCTCCTTCACGAGAAACTATAATCTACCCTAGATCTGTTTAGCCGTTAGACTGTGATTGAAGAACAAACATTGAAACTTTTTCACAAACTTTTCTATTTATATTTATTTTTAGCAATAATCAAAGAGTTTTGTGTCTAAATTTCACATCTGCAAAAGAGGCTCTTTTTGTTTATTATTATTAATAAAAGATTATTCATGACTGACTAGTCAATTAGTTTTTTTTTCCTACTATGGCGATCCCAACGATTCCGCCAACAACTCGGTTTTATATATTGATTACTGATTGAAATAACGTGTGAAAGTACAAGTGTCAATAAACAAAATAAAATACAAAATTTATTTTCCACACAAACAGTTGATTTACAAAGAGGCCAAAAGGTTTATGGAGTGTTGAAATACCTGAAGTCAAATTAGTTACTTTTTACTAAAGGTCAAAACGGTGAGATAAAAAGAAACTTGTATGAAATACATTTTTGTGCCGTCAGAATATTTAATAGTCAAAACATTTACAACTATATGTTGGGTGGATGATTAAAATAAATTAAAACGATAACATTTTTAGACGCAAATTTTAACGCCCTTTTACCATTCTTAATTTAATAAGCTCAGTTAAATAATTTATTTCAACTACAGGAAAATACCTCACAACAGTTAAACTACAGATTGTATAAAAAAATCTAAGCTCTATTCGCAAATTGGCAAGCACTAATCAGAAAGCAGCGCTCCGGATAGCGACCCTAACAAAGATTAGCCTGTATCGAAAGTGAAACGAACCTGCGAAGCTTACAAACGTACACTCTTTACTCTATTTTTATAGATTATAACATCTGAATTGGTGGCCTATATTTAACATACACACATAGCAACTTTGATTATATAGAAACTCCATAGAAAATAAAAAAAATCTAACATTCAAATGAATGCAGCCGTTAATTATAAACGGTTCGAATCAGACACACGACCGCAAACCTGATTCCCGCCAACACTCACAAGACCAAAATATCAAGACCTCTTGTACGTTTCATATATTTACGTTTCATTATTACAAAGTGAAAGCGTCTGTACTAGGTTAGGTATGTACTTATCTAAAGGTATATATTCTAGATGTGTCTTTTTATATAAACACAATATATTAAACAAATAAACTATTGCTGAAACTTGTGATTCGATTTAAGTTTTTATTATTTATTCTGTGGTTGCGTTCTATTTTTAAACTAAGTTTTAAACAAAAAGAGATGAACAAACTGAGTCTTTGAATTACATACATAAACATAAACTCACGCCTATATCCCCGAAGGGGTAGGCAGAGGTGCTAAGCACCCACATTTCGCCAGTTTATGTTTAGGTCCCAATGTAATAGGTGGCGAGCCTATTGCCATTAACCGGGCACTTATAAACCTGCGATAAATACACACATAACTTCGAAAAGCATCTAAAAGTCATTGGTGTGTGTCATGGTAAAACCTGGGATCGAACCCGAGACCTCGTCTCAGCAGTCCATTACCCATACCACTAGGCTACCGCGGTTAATTAAAAGGTATTAAAAGATATACCAAGAATGTTTGCCTTTAGTAAGTACTAACTAAACGGAGTATAAGGAGATCAGTGAATACTGGTCAAGATAGGAGTGTTCCTGGATGTCCGGTTATGCGTAACTTAGTTGCTTTCCCGGCGGGAACGTTCTGATTACATTTCTGTGGGAATCTGTGGTCGGCGTTCAGGTTCAGGTAGATATTCGAAATTTGAAATTGTGTGTTGTGTAGTCTGTAGCTAAATAATATAAGGTTGTATTGCAAAGCTTCATAATTTACACAAGGATAATAATTCTTGAATTAAAACTTAGAAAAACCAATTACAAATTATGGTACATTGCAGTAAATCCAGGGTTCAGTAAACTTATACTAAATATACCAACGTTAAGGTAATACAGCAGTTGAATAACCAATTACTTACGTTATTGACTTGATACGCTGTTTATTTGCGTATGCGGTATAATTGAGAAACAACAATGTTCACCTTCTATTTCTATCAAAGCATTATTCTAACATTACCGCGTTGTTTCATAATCAAACATCTAAAAAAATGAACAATAAATATCGTACCAATTATTTTCTTTGACGAAAATTAGAAAATATGTTGATTATTTGTCGAAACCCCACGCTTCAAAGCTTGAAATAAAAAAGTATGTACAAAGATTTCCCGCGTAGGTGCGTTTTAAATAAAGAACGTAAACATTTTGAATGGTTGTGCTTGTGCCTAATGGACAATGGTCCAATGGTTATCGTTTTGCTTTTTTTTTAATTCGTCTGCGTAGGTGGCACAGATGTTCAATAATGGTTTTACAATTCAGTTCAAAATGTAAGATGGGTTTCTTAAATTTGTATTTTTTTTGTTTCAGAAACAACAATGGCTCAAATGTATTTAGCTGTCACCATCTTCGCACTTCTGGCTGTTTCACAAGGAGTCAGCGGGAAACGTAAGTGCTAACAAACGTTTATTTCTTTATAAATTGACTATACTTTGTCACTTCTAGGTGTGTACTATTTAAGAGAAATACATTACTTCTATAATAGTATTTAATAAGTGTATATAATACATATTTCGTACGCTTTTAATATTATTTATGTTCCTTACATTCTAAATTAAGTACAAAAAACTTTTATTAACATAAAGGATATCATAAACAATTTTTAGTAACTTTACGTAATACCTTTCAAATGAACATATGAGTAGGTTCGAGCTCTTTAATTATTAGTAGGTACCTAAACTTATCTGAAAAAACCCATAATTTTTTTTATTAGTTAAATCTAACATATCAGGGTATCTTTATCCAAAAATGATTTACAAATTCACCGGTCCATATATTTTATACATTCGTACTATATGAACGATTGGTCCCTTCCAGCCCAGTGCAAATTACTTGCTTAATCAAAAAGGTTTTAGCTCCACCCTTTGTATGCTTTCGTAAGGGACGGTTCGATTCACTACTTACATGGCCGTTTTTTGAATGGGTTAATCAGTTCTGGTTTTGTTTTATGAAGTATTATTATTTAAAACAATATTTGTTGATAGGTATTATGATCATTTTATGTACTTTGCAACTCAAAGTTGATCTGATGCTGACTGAACGCTTTTAGAAAATTAGTTATATTAGGCAACGGAAAAAATATTAATTTAATGAATTAATTTTTTTTGTGATTTTATGATCTGGTAAGAACTTTAAGTCGTCTTTTTATAGTTTCTTTCTTTCGTCTCAATATTAAAAAAAAGGAAATATTTAGATTCGAAATATGATTCGAAATTTAAAATTTAAGAATAAATTATTTCAAATCAAATTACGTCATATTTCACAAGTGGTCATGAAATATTAGTCGTAACTATAGGATAAAATAAACAAGTCTCTTTACCCGTACATACCTACCGATCGCCATAAGTTAGCTCTATTGTTTAACTTGACTCAACTTAGTACAAAGTTACCTAACTTAGAGCCTAAGATCCTGAACAAATGTGAAAACTCGAGAAGAAAGTAAATTTGCCTTTACACGTATGGCAACCCAAACTTCTATTTTATGGTCATATTTGTGTTGATTTAGGTGCGAAGTAATATTGACGTTCCTTTTTTAAATATAAACACATTTTTTTTTCATATCCTACGTTCATTTTTTTTAGATAGCTGTTACACTTGTAACGGTTTTCGATTGAATTTATGTTATGTTATATAATTTATGATATATAACATGTACACCATATATGTTCTATATCATCGAATTTAAGGGTGAAGATTATTGATTCCGGTTTAGGTATTTACATATCAAATATTGTGTTTAAGATTGGGAAAAAGCAAAATGCTCAAACGGGACTTGAATCCGCGGCCAGTCCATTACAAGGGGAATTCTCTGACCACTGAGCTACTGAACTATGTGTGGACCATTCCGAAATTGTCCTATACAAACATCTTGGTGCGGCGACAGTGGGTGCTATCTACCGATAGTCGTTCGAACTAACGGAAATTGAGAATTTTTTTATACCACTTGGTTGACAGACAAGCACACGGCCCACCTGATGGATAGTGGTTACCATGGCCTACAGACGTGTGCAACACCAAGGGAGTCGCATTCGCGGTGCCAACCCTGTAAACATAGAATTTCTGTGCCGTCAGTGTAAAAGACAAAGTAGGAAGTTGAATGATGTTACAATCATTTTTAAACATTGATTTTTGATTACTCCGCTCAATCCTTAGTCGATTTGAATAGGTAGCAAACTAATTGCTTCAAAATTAGCTTTTAATCATAGGAAATTAATAAATTATTCTTCACAATAACATTGACAGGCAAAATTTGTAATAGATCATGTGTGGAAGTTTGGTTTTGAAAGTGTCAATTGGAAGATGACTGCCTGAAATAGCAAGGCATGCAATGACTGCATGTTAAAATTACAGTATCAGTGGTGAAGGGTCCCTATAACTCGATTCCTGACGGCTTTCCAAGTACATAGATCGAAGTAAGTTTTCATTTTGATCTAATTTTGAAAATATTTACCTTTCGCCACTGCGATAGATACAATAAGCAATCAGTTAAAGACTTCTATGTAAACTGTTTGACTTACTATATGGAGATAAATATTAAGACGGAGCATAGGATAGGACAATGTATGCCCTATCCTATGTTCCTTCATAATTTCATACATTACACACAAACACACAGTTTAAATATTGCAACCCACCTTTTTGACTTCACCGCGGTTGCGCGCAAAAATAAATCATTGTTCCTAATTTAAAAAGTTTAACTTAAAAGAATATTACGTTTATGTTCTTCCTTAAATCACAATAAAGAATATAAATGACGTAAAATCAACAAAGGAAATAAACTCGAGACAACACACTCGGGTACATTATGAGTAAGTAGTAAAAAATATGATAGTCATACGTCATCGGCGCAATCTAAAGTTGAGCGGGTTCCATCATAAATGAGTGAAGTTTCTTACTTGTCTATGGTACCCCTGAGGACGTGCCACCGACTTCACAGACTTAATAACTTTATGAAGAATTATTTGGAAAAAGTTTTTATATTTCAATAAAGATGTCTATGGTATTAGTGTTGCAATTTAAAAGTAAGTTGCTGTAATTGGTTGTAACATATGGTTTGAAAAACTTCACGCAGTCATCCTTTTAAAAAGTTTTACGTCAATGATATTAAATTATGTTAATTACATTATTATTATCAACGAATATTATTAATTTATTGTTCAAATTTGCGCGTATCACACTGTTGCGTCTCTGATTGATGCCTAAAATGATGACGAACGTCATCAATTTTTAATAGCCATTTTAGAGTACGGACAACATAGCTCTAGTTTATAATACATCATTGCTTACATCTTCATAAACATTAAAAATATTAATAGTATAACTTTGCTAAATTAAAAAAAAACACTTAATGCTATATTAATATTACTAGCATTTTTTTAAAATGATTGCATCAGACAGATATATATATAGCCCAGACTCAGGCTCAGATGCATGGCTTGAGTCAATAATAGACGGCAATAGGCTCACCCCTTATTATGTGGGACCGTATTTAATGATTGGTGAAAAGTGGGTGTTAATTCACTTCTGTCTAACCCTCTAGGTACAAAGGCGAGATTATATGTATGTATGCATACTTACCTCTGGAAGTGAAACTATTACTTTTGAATTTGTCCTCTAAATATCATTATTACAGTAATTTTTATTTTATATAAAATATGAAAGATGTTTTCGTGAACAAAGACAACATGATGTCGTTCCATTTTATTGTTGATTTGATTTGATTGAGAATTTATTTATTTCAAATAAGTACAACATATTTTTATCATGTATTATTGTAGCACGCGCTTGTCTGTATTTTTCATTACTTAGAAATATATTTATTACGAGCCTTTTTGTATATCATGAGAGAACTGTTCGTGCCTGGTAGATTTGAATAGCGCAACTCCATCTCTTTTCGATAGTAAACATACAGCTTATGACATAGAACCCGCTTGACGACAATAGGCTCGCCCTCTATTACGTGAGACCGAAAGTCATAGTTGGTAAAATGTGGGTATTAATACAACTCTGTCTATCACTTGGGATATTTACAGGCGTGAATTCCACAAGGCCGCTACGCAGGAAGCTCGGTTTCGTTCCCTACTATGTGCAAATATTTGTATGAATGAATGCATTGGTTTGGTCGTGCCTCTTAAAACACGTAAAACCGACGGTCCCGGTTGCCATGTCAACAATTAAATAAATAAATAAATATTCCACGACATTCTACACAACACTATCTAGACCTATGATAAGCATAGCTTAACTAGCTTGTGTTATGGGATCTAGAATGCGGATAAACATAATTAGATACTTTTTTTTGTAAATACATACATATTATACACACATCAACAAAGTCAAGGGAACAAGGACATTTCTAGTTTTTATTTAAATACCCTTTCTTGTAATAGTGAGTGTTTTATATCAATAGAAGGGTATTTTTATACCGTTTTTAATTTTAATTTTAATAAAAACATTTTCATACCAAATTTTTTTTTTTTTAAGAAAGAATTGAATAGTGCCAATATTGAGTATTACAACCTTCTATGATTAGGCACAAAAATAACGAGGTAGTAAGAAATACAGTAATTAACCGTACTTTAAACGTTTTTAATAATCTGTAGGACCTCCTAAAGCATTAGCAACAGCTCGACAACGGCGTGGCATACTTAGTATGAGATTGTCAATCATCGTCTGTGGAATATGGCTCCATACACTGCGAAGGTGTAAAAAAAGTTGTTCTTCAGTGTTCAGATTTTCCAAAGAATCACTGAAAGCTCTTCTCCCAAGCAAATCCCAGGCATGCTCTATGGGATTGAGGTCGACAGACTGAGCAGGCCATTCCAACGTCGTCATATTGTGCTCGCTTAACGCATTGACCACTACCCTCGCGGTGTGTGACCGTGCATTATCTTGCATGAACATAAAATCTTGACCGAACTGCTGTCGATGAGGGATTACCATGGGGTGTATAACCTCCTGAATGTATTGGGTTGCATTCAAATTGCCCCGTATCCAAACGAGGTCGGTCCTTCCACCAAGGCGAATTCCAGCCCATACCATGATTGTTCCACCTTGGTAAGGATAAACTTCTTGCGGATTCTGGAGACGACTCCGACGTCCAGGAACTCGCCATATACGCACTCTTCTCGAATCAGGATGAAAACCGAAGCAAGATTCGTCGGAAAACAGAACCCGTGCCCATGGATGGTCGGTCCACTGTAAATGTGCGTTAGCCCACAATAAGCGACGACCTCGATTTCCACGTCGAAGAGCTGGAACCCTAAGCGGTCTGCGAGCATGAAGATTGGCTTCGTGTAGTCTTGTTCTGACAGTTTGATCGCTAATAACCACTTGATGCTGAGACTGGAGGCCTGCGACCAACTGACGAGCAGTAATCGTGGGTTGCCGCCTTGCGGAATTTTGCAAGAAACGATCTTGTCGCGGGGTAGTAACCCTATTTCGTCCCCTGTGACGTCCGGCAACATCCCCTGTAGACCTGTAGCGTGCCCATAATCTGCAAATTACGCTTGGTTGGGTGTTGACAGCATCCGCTACGTCGCGTTGAGTTCGTCCAGCTTGCAGCATACCAACAGCCCTTAACATCTCTTCGCGACTTAAATGACGACGTGACATGATGACTACAGTCACAAAAATGCACAAACCATACGTAAAAGACGTATTATTGATAATAAACGTTATTTACAATAAAAAAAAATAATTTTTATTTTGCCTCAGAGAAACTGCACAATCAAACACTTTTAAAAGTTTTCCCTCCATATTCGAAAATCATTACTTATTTAAATTTATTTTTAAATTTCGAACAACTCTGTAATCTACTTTATTCTATTTTTATTTATTTGCTGCCAGTTATTTGCAAAACAAGATTTACACGAAAAAAAATAATTGGGGTCATCTTGTTCCCTAGACTTTGTTGAGGTGTTTACATAGAAACACCCAGACCAATGCAAATATACATATTCATGCATACAAATATTGGCACTGAGCGGGAATCCAACCCACGCCGCCTGCATAGCAGTCGAATGCTCTACCGCTATGCCACGGAGGTCGTCAACAATTATGCAGTTGTTACGGGTAGTTAGATCCTTATAAAATCCAACAGCTGGTCTAGTTGCAATGCGTCATCACCTTTAGGTTAGAAGGCTGAAGGTTAGAAGGCAGTCGCTTGACGGAAAATATCGAAGTTTAACCAAATCCGCAGTTAGTCTGCTAAAGCGGACCCCAGTACCCGAGGTGAAAGCTTCGGATGAGACTGGTGTTAATACTAAGATGAAGACAAAAAAGAATTTCATTAATACACTAAGAATAACATAAGTGCGATATAGACAATCACTCGTACACATTAATGTTTACGGGAATTAACGGGATCATGGTATTTTTTTTTAATATATAAAACACGTCAATTAGACTTCGCCTTGCCTGATGGTGAGCTGAAGGCCTTTGCCTTCAGCTTATCATCAGGCAAGGCGAAGTCTAATTGACGTTATATTAGCACAACTCACACACACTCACAGTGTGTCACACACATTGTGTGTGTGTTGTGAGAATCCAGGACTTGATTGTTGGAAGAATACCGTTCCATGTCTTGTTCATGAGACTGCTGGGCATATGAACGCTGGTTCTTCACTTGCTGATAGACCCTGTCTTGATACTGCTGGTACTGTTTATTATTTAATAAACTTAGTTGTTAGTAGAAAGTTTATTATTGTAGGTAATGGTGACCCTCTTTTCTGAGACTTTTCTCAGAAAAGAGGGTCACCATTACCTACACATACCGTGTGACAATGGTGACACTCAGCTTGACGGTCTCATCATATGCTTTTTCACGCCCCGCTTAAAGTACTCGGGACTGTAGGAAGAGGGAAACACGTGAGCTGGTAATGAATTCCAGGCCTTAACGGTGCGACAGAGGAAAAAGTCACCGAACCGCTTGGTTCTTGATCGGATGTTCTGCACCGTGTGCGGGTGACATCTAAGACCTGCACGTGTTGTCCTGTGTAGGAAAGGGGAGGGTGGTACTAATTGGAAGAGCTCATCAGAACACTCATCATGGTATAGGTACATACCTTTGATTTGCCTGACTTTTCGACCAGGTTACACCGGCCATGGTGACAGGCTGAGTCACTCATGGCCGGTGTAACCTGTGTATATATGTTTTTTTTTCTTAAAAAGAATATTGAACCGAATTTACTAATATTCCCTCTAACCCCTCCAGCTAAGCTAAATTGCTTGTGTTAGGAGTGGGTTCACGTCGGTAGTGTCATGGCTAGGATTCGAACCCGAGACCTTTCGTTCTTAAGGCCGACTCCTTAACCACTGAGCTTCCGACGCTTGATGTACCTATACCATGATCGCGTTAATTCCCATATAAATTATTGTGTACCATGGAACGCTGAAGTTGAATAGTTCATCACTAATACAGTATATATATCCTCCAGAATTTGTACTCGTGACTTCGTAAGTGGGAATCTATATATGGATGGTACTGTCTATAAATTTATAATACACTAGCTGACCCACCCCAGCTTCGCCCAGGGTATATTTTGAAGCTTCATATCCCTTTGAGCCCGTATCTTTTAGTCTTCAAAATATGTATGAAAAATTGCCGGATTCGTTAACATTTATTTTCAATGCTCCGCTCCCTTAAGTAGTAGCGTGATGATATATAGCTTAAAACCTTCCTCGATAAATGGACTACCCAACATTGAAAGAATAATTCAATCGGACTAGTAGTTCCAGAGATTAGCGCGTTCAAACAAACAAACAAACAAACTCTGCAGCTTTATAATATTAGTATAGATAATCCATATCTCGTACACACCGTGTATAACTTTGGCTTCTAGATAAACATTCGCGGTACTCATTCAGTAACTAGAAACCATTATAGTAAACGGCGAAACTTTATTAATACAATCAAGTAGATACTTATGTAATCTGTATATTGTTCAACACATATTGTTCCACAACTCGTAAGTAAGCATCGAGTTTGAGTGCGTGACCAATCTTCATCTTTCACACTGTACCATCGATGTTTCGTATTGTTCCTTATTTAAAAAGTTTCGAGAGAGGATGAGGTTTTACTTCAATATATTATAGTTCTACATCTGATTCGATGTTGCCTAATGAATAAATAAATAGATAAAAATAATATTAAAAAAAAACAATTATACTTCTATGAAAAAATTGAGTGAATAATAAAATATATTATTTTATTGCTATAAAGCGGGCGTGTTAATTAGGACAACATAGTAAATATAGGCAAAGAGTGTCAATCTCTAATAACCTAAGCTTGCTTAACTGTCTGTTAAAAAGTTTTTTTTTTGTATTCGTATGTTGCAAGGACAAAGTTTATATGAGAGAATTTTTGTGAATAGTTTTACGGCTGAGGTGTTATAATTACACCAGGGATAAGCCAGTGCGCTTTTAATTGTTTTTAATTTTAAATTCAAAACAGTGTCTAATCAAAGAGTTTACAATGAATCGAGTATCAAAATTAAACATCAGTAGCACAGATAATTTAATTTCTTAATTTAAAATACATAAATTTTGGGGACGCTTCAATGCTGAAAATGAAGCAGGGGATAAATATTTGCAGAAATAAATAAAATATTCAATTGTTCAAAGGGAATCAAACTTCGAAATAACCGCAAAGTTGAGTCAGTTTGCAAGGGTCGCTACAGACGAAGCACTGATGATACCTTTAAATTTAACAAAAAGTTTTTTTATAATATTGTTTTCTAACTTTTTAAGTGCCCTTATTGGTCTTTTGCAAAGATAAAAAATATTTCGTCATCTAGTTTTGGGTTGGTAGTCTAGTAAAATTATTTTACAGTAGAATCAATTAGTTTTAATTTTTTTTTTGCGCTAAGCCTTAATTATGTAGCTGTATCATAAACACTTAATACACACATGGTAAATAAATAATACAATGAAATAAAATATTTATTTTATGGTTAAAATTAAATTACAAGTCATTCGAAAGTAGTAGGTAGGTTTAAATTCGAATTAACATTAGTATAACTAAAAATAAATAATTTGTAAAATAATTTATAATATAGATACGTGTTGTACTCGTAACACCGTATATAAAATACGTACGTATATTAGATATGAAAAATAATAAAGTATTCAAGTACCTTCATGTGAAATTTTAAATCATTTAGTGTGCTAACTATTCAAAGCGATTAAGATACCGCAAGAAGGATATATATAGGCTGTTTTGGATGGGTGCAGGTGAGGTTCGGCGGCTCAATAGTCAGAGAATTCCTCCTGTAAGGGAAAAATTGCAGGTTTGAATCCCGCCGGAACCGTTTCAAAATATTGAAGTACATACCATTTTACAAGTTTTGTTTGGGTCTAGACGGTGCTATATAATAATAATATTATGTGGGCTTGACAAATGCACAGGGTGGAAGATTTCGACCTCATCTGGAGGGAAAGTACTCTAGATACTGGGAATAGCAAATTTCACTCATAGGAAACTTCCCTTATTTTTGTAAAGAAACAAAACTGTATTCAAAGATTTTTGAAAACTAGCTTGACACGACGGGTAATCAAACCGACTACAATCCGAAAATTAACATCCCTGTATATGGCATCAATCCTGTGGATAAAATTTTCCATCCTATACATACATATAGGTATATATGTTAAGACCACTCATTTTTATATAGCGTAATCTAGACCCAACGAAATCTTCCATCATGTGCATGGTCTAATAGGACATTGTATTGTTGTTTGATTTTTGATTATTGTATTGTTATTTTAATATTTTATTGATTAATTTTAACATGACATAAGTAACGGTTGACATTTTACATTGTAATTGATTTGCATGTATTTAGTATTATCGAAATTTTTGACATTATTATTGATTGCCATGTATTTATACTGTTATAATTTCTAGACGAATTATGTTTGTTAAAAAAAAATGAATTGAAAATTGAATTGAATTATTACAACATCCTGATAGTTCACAAGTTATCAACACGCACAGACTTTAGTGTTGATCACAATCTGTTACAAATTGTACAAACACTTAAGTATTCTGTAGCTAAACAACAAATTTATATCCATCTCGACTTGTTACATCGCATTAAATTCTAGTTTAGGTTAGCCTAGTTTCTTGTTACACTAAGTAGAAATCAAAGTTATCTGTAGAAATTATAACTGCTATTCCACTTAATTCAATAAATAAACTTATAATTTATATTTCGAAATACACCTACTAAAAAAACAAATACTTATAGAAGTTTAAAAAATAGTGCTCCATCAATGTACCAGTATTATTATTATCAGTATTATTTTCTTTTTTTAAATTATTGTACACAAGTAAATAATACATCAACAGGCAATCATAAATACATCTTGGCGTACAAAAGCAAGCTTAACTCAATATTGAGTTTTCTCCCAGCAAACCTTTTATATATATTTTACTACAAATATATATAAATGACATTTCTTCCCATGCGGTGTCGTACAAGGCGACTAAGGGATAGGGCTGTTTAACATCAGATAGATATATACAACCCAGACTCAGCCTCAGATGCATGGCTCGAATCAACAATAGTGCCCGGAAAACGGCAATAGGCTCACCCCCTATAACGTGGAACCGAGTACAATTATAATTCAATTCAATTCAATTTATTTATTTCTAAACAAACATAAATTGTATTGAAATGTCAATTTTAACTAATAAATACATTCAATCAATGAAAATACACTATAACGTCAAAATGAAATAAAATAAAATAAAATTCACCTCTGCTTCTGCTTAACCCTCCTTGATTGTATGTATGTATTATTATTGAAATCTTATATTGGGGGTTGACAAAGTCAGAGAACGCATGACGCATGGGCTACATTCTATCATCGTACCACTCGTCATAGACAGGGAATTCATTCTCACACTAAGAAAGGAACTTCCTCCCACGCACGCTCAAGCTGTGAAATGAACTCCCTGCTGGGGTTTGCCCAAGCGACTACACTATGGGGTCCTTCAAGAAGGGCATTAGAAGTTTATTTCAGGGTCGGCAGCGCGAGTGTACTCCTAAGGTGTTGTATACGTCCATAGGCTACGGTAATCACTACCCATCAGGTGGCCATCCATGTCTCGATTAGAACAAAAGTTGTTCGCGACTCTCCTCCATCTTGGACTGAGGGATGTTTGCACGGTCCGTGTACACGTGACCGGTACTGTTGTCCGTAATCAATGAATGGAGTCATCCGACAGCATGTCATTGATATGCAGCAGAAAGAGGGTAGGGGACAACACTGAACCTTGTGTGACACCAGTGTTTAGCTTTGCAAGAAGACCTGTGTGCCAGACCCGATCAAAGGCCTTCGCTATATCGCATACAAATATAAACACTGAGCAAGAATGAAACCTTTTTACTTAGCTATGTGCGCAAAATCACCACGGATACCCCAAAAAAAGGTGTGGGGAGTTATATCGGACGTGAACCGACTAAAACGCACGCTGACTATGGGTCGATGTTGGTATTCCGGAGGTGAGGTTGGCAGCACCCCGATTAATTATTTAATACTTGCAAATTTAATACTGCTGGCCTGTTCCCCAATAATAATAATAATATAAATAATAATAATTTTAGCGAGTAATTACACAAACTTATAGAAATACCAAATCTTATACTTATTACACATTATTGTTCAGCCATATTATATATTATACACTAAGGAGCATAAATAACTGAGTAACAGATATGATAGGTGTAGCAAACTTAAAATCAACTTTTGTTAAAGCTTAAGAAGCAATGCACGTGTACTCTCGGGAGGGCTGACACGTGCAGTTTGATTTTACACACTGTGTATCTCTCTATTCATTTAGTGGAGTTTGTTTACGCTTTTATCAATTAGTGTTTTAGGAATACCGCTCGAAGTTCGTAAGCTGTGGCTCAGTATTACTAACTATAAGCCTAAGCGGGCGGTTTAATTGAAATAAATGTATTTGTGTAAGGATTGGAACAATAAAATAAAATAAAAAAAGCAGTAAATCGACTTGTTTAAGCACAGAAACTCAGTCAGAGGTCATGGTTGCCACAACAAAAGGTATTTAGTTTTAGAGCGCCTATGGTCACCTTTCTATTCCATCATCAGAACAGCTCCATCATACCATATTAATACATTGCCATACAAATAGATAGTATTAGCAAAATTTCAACAAAATTGGTTGACGATATCTGCTTCAAATTAGAGTTTTTTTTTTATACCACTTAGTTGGCAGACAAGCACACGGCCCACCTGATGGGAAGCGGTTACCGTGGCCCATGGACGTATGCAACACCAGGGGTGTTACACTCGCGCTGCCGACCATGAAGAAACCTTCTGATGCCCCTCTTGAAGTACCCCATATTGTAGGCGCTTGGGAAAACCGCAGCAGGGAGGTCATTCCACAGCTTGAGTGTGCGTGGGATGAAGTTTCTTTCATACCGCACAGAGCGCACCGTCTCAGGTCGCAATGTGTGGGGATAAATTCCCTGCCTATGGCGAGAGGTGCGATGATAGAGAATGATTGGTTTAGTGGTGTCATTGACGTATTGACGTATTGAGGTAGGTACATAAATTATGATCGTGTTAATTCTCGTTTACGTTAGTATTAGTAATGTATAATAGACGAAACATAAAAATGGAATAAAAATATTAGTCAGATTGTCTTAAAAAAACTATAAAATACTGCAGCTTGGTGTTGGGTGGTACTAGACAGGTACCGCGTAACACACAACCAGCAATTAAATCTCTGATCCCATCGTTAGTGCCATGACCTCAGAATGCTTCGTTACAAGCATCGGGTTCGTTAGGCTAATCCAATCAATTTTAGTTATGTTCTGACTTGATGCTTCCGTAGTCCATCAGGTTACTCTGGACATGTATGTTTTGCTAACTTCAGGCATGTCAGTCAGCATTAGACCGATCTTGACTAGCAAATTACTCAAAATGATCCTAATACCAAAATTGCAATTTTATGATTGCTATGACAAAGCTCAAATAGTTGTAAGATCTGGAAGAGGGGTCAAAACATTTTAGCAATCAATTCTTCATAATTGTGTAAGATAGCAGAAGTGTCATATGGCAATTTTTATCATTATTTTCTAGAATAGGACCAGAATTAAGGTACTTTCCTGTAGTCAAATAAATTATTTACTGTGCTTATTAAATTAAGAATGGTAAAAGAGCGTTAAAAGTTGCATCGGTTCTTAGTTTACCGTTTTTATTTATTTTAATTACCCACCCAAATAATAATAGTTAATGATTTGACTATTATTGGTTGTGTAATTAATTCCGCCGCGTGGTTCCGGCAGAATAGAATTTGGGCCATCCCATCTCTTCCCATGCGGTGTCGTACAATGCGACTAAGGGATAGGGCTGTTTAACATCAGACAGATATATACAGGCCAGACTTAGCCTCAACGTGGCTCGAGTCAACCATTGTGCCCGGAATACGGCAATAGGCTCACCCCCTATTACGTGGGACCGAATTCAATGATTTGTGAAATGTGGGTGTTAATTCACCTCTGCCTAACCCTCCGGGGATAAAGGCGTGATGTATGTATGTAAATTAAATTGGATTGGGTAAATTAAGGAAACTGGTATAAAATAAATTATTATGACGTCATAACGTCACCATAATTTATTTTATACAAGTATCCTTATAGTTTACCGTTTTGATGTTTAGTAAAAAGTAAATAATAAGCTAGTCTTATCATTAATATACCCAATTCTATGCCGCGTCTCTCCCTATAGCTAGTTAAACATATTAGTACTAAATATGAAATTGAAAACTTCGACTTTGATCTATTAAAACTCTTAAGTTTTTTCTAAATCAAGCCAGTCTATATTAGCCTATTCATTTATGATTATACAGTGTGGCCAGTATAAATTTTGGCACTCAGTACGAGAACAAGGCTTTTGAGGATATTGCTAAGTATCACCACTTAATTAAAATTGACCTTGTATTCGCTAGAGAAAGGTAACAAGGTTATTGAGTACATTGTTTGTTAATAATCCTGTTCAAGTAGCGTACTTTTTTCGGTAAAATACTTATTTTATCAGTACGTAATTGATTGAGAACAATTAGATTCGAAATGATACCTAATCGATATCAAAATTTGACTGATTAATAAAAAAAACCAAACTAAATATTCATATGACATAACATAAATTCACGCCTATATCCCCGAAGGGGTAGGCAAAGGTGCTTGCACCCATATTTCGCCAGTTTATGTTTAGGTCCCAATGTAATAGGTGGCGAGCCTATTGCCATTAACCGGGCACTTATAAACCTGCGATAAATACACACATAACTTCGAAAAGCATCGAAATGTCATTGGTGTGTGCCATTAAACCTGCACCTCCATGCGTTGAGGAGGCATTGCTAAGGCATGAGTATAATTAAGAATAAACTACTTGTTTTCTTTTAGGGTGAAGGCACTTAGTCCATGTGTTCTTTTAAACAACTTAGCTGGCAGACAAGCACACGGCCCACCTGATGGAAAGTGATTACCGTAACCTATTATCGTGTGTAACACCTGTGGAGTTACACCCGTGCTGCCGACCTTGTACGAACCAAGATTTTCTGTGCCATCAGTGCAGAACACAAATCAGGACAAAGCTTTGGTCTTTTACAACAGTACAAAACCTCTCCAGTGAGCTCTGGCTACCCTACTCACCGTCGGGAACACAACACGAGGTTATTATAGCCGTGGTATTCTGTAGGGTGCAGGTACTTCCCCAGTGGAACTGCTCAATAGGGACGGAAATACCGTCGTGTCCTACCTCCTATAACGTTGTACTACTTGTACCTATAATTTGTACGTGGGAAATACTTTTGTTACACATACATGATTGGGAAAATCGAAGCCGGTACTTTATGCTCAGCAGTCGCCATCGTCAATGCGTTATAGATGACAATTTATATACTAATCGTTATCATCTCACCCCATCTTTCCACCACCCTACCACCCTAACTTTTCTCGTGGGTGTCTTAGAAGTCAACTAAGGAGTAAGACTGTTCTTCATTCGACAGTAAACATACAGCCCATGACTAAGTGCCAGCTTGACGACAATAGGCTCGCCACCTATCACGTGGGACCAAAAATCATAGTTGTTGAAATGTGGGTGTAAGTACACCTCTGCCAACCCCTTCGTGGATGTATCGTATAATTACATTAAACGTTTGAAAGAAAAAATAATATATAAAGCAAAACTATTTTAAATTTCTCTACAATTCGTTCGTTTGTTCATTTTACTGACTTTTACAAATACAGTATCAAGTTTAATATACCACTGTTTTAATTTAGAACAGTAGTATGAATAAAGTTTGAATCTAATTAGGTTTTACAACAAGATGACGAGATAGAAAGTAGTATTACGTGGACGAGCTGTTTTATTTGTTGCATTTTTGTTTTTTCCACTTTTACAGCGATCGTGAACTTGAGAAACAAAGACGCTGTTTAGGTATTTCAGTAGAACCTTAGACTGCGAAAATCTAGTTGGAATACAAACCCACACAAGAACTTTTTGAGCAATAGAGTGGTTAACGCGTGGAATAGGCTACCTGAAAATATTGTAACAGCAGAAACCAATTCAAAAATAGACTGGACAATCACATAAATCAACAAAAACATTGAGTAGTGAAAACAGTGTAGGTGCCTCTGTACGTGGTTGGAACTCTGGAAGTAGCTGGTTTGACTCTTGTTGAACACAAATATAAATTTATCTTCTGCTTTGAGTCCCGGTCGTATCCGTGGCTTTCAATTAGAGGTTTAATTTCTTCCTTCGCATACCATTGCTAATAGATAATAATATGCATTTTAGTCCTGCTAATATTTTAATGAATGTGAGATCTTTATTATTCAATCACGCTCTAACGTCTGAACGAAATTTGGAACAGGGATAGATAATACGTAGGCTACTTTTTATCCCGGAATTAGGTGACCATGGGGTGCAGAAACGCGTTCAAAATTTCATGTAGGTGGAGCCACTAGCAACAGCTGGTTGGTTATAGCTTTCTACATAAACAGAACATAACATAAACTCACGCCTATATCCCCGAAGGGATAGGCAGAGGTGCTACCACATTTCGCCAGTTTATGTTTAGGTCCCAATATAATAGGTGGCGAGCCTATTGCCATTAACCGGGCACTTATATACCTGCGATAAATACACATATACTTCGAAAAACATCAAAAAGTCATTGGTATGTGCCATGGTAAAACCTAGGATCGAACCCGAGACCTCGTCTCAGCAGTCCATTACCCATACCACTAGGCTACCGCAGTTAATATGTAAACAGCGGGTATAGTTTTCTGGCATAATTTTAAATGTTATCAATGTTACCTTTTCAGGCCTAATCTAACCTAATAACAACATTTCTTGGAAGTATCAGAGATGTTTCGGCGTGTTCATACCTTTTAACTCCATATTTAGGTTAGGCTGGTTCATTTTTTTTACTTAAATTACCTTAAAATCGCTTTTATTTACTCAACTTTTATTTATTGCTATTTAATTTAATAATTGTATGTATTTTCTAATTATTAAACAAATCAAGAAATAATTTATAAATATTAAATACAATTACTAAATCTAAATTATTGAAATTGATAATACTTTTATCGAATCAAATTGCAATTCAGTTTTCACTGTGATGTATTACAAATAGAAAACAGAGAAGAAACATTCTTAATATTAGCTTTTTAAAATCAAGCTTCTTGAAATCGCGGGAATCAATTCTCAGAAATGAGACCGAGATTAACAATATTTTTTTTCCTTAAAAAATTACACACTAAGTGATGATAAACTCTAAGAGGTTTAATTTAACAGATAGAAAAATATCTAGTAGTAGCGTAGAGTAGGCTTTCATGCCGTGAAAATCACACTGTGTAAAGTAGATAAAAAAAAAAAAAAAAAAGAAAACACATCTCTGAATGAAAAGTTGCCTATATGATATTTTAATCTATTCAGTTCAACCTTTAGAGCGTAGTTGAATAACAAACATGCAAGTATTTTCACAATTTTTTAAATTTATTAGTAGAACTAGCTGTTGCCCGCGGCTCCGCTCGCGTGAATGTCGGTTATCGTTTAGTGTTGAGTCAACGCTATTGAGCATAAAACATTTCTAAAATAAAAGTAGTCTACGTTACTCCTTATTACATCAGCTACCTGCCAATAAAAATCCCGTCAAAATCGGTCCAGTCATTTCAGAGATTAGCCAGAACAAATAGACAGACAAACAAAAATTAAAGAAAAAATGATATTATGGTGTATGCACCGTATTATATTCATATGCATGTAGTAAAAACCAGTTATGGTGGTTTTAAATTTCGCAACATTTTATGATAAGGCAAACCTGTAGCATACAGAAATTCGTATATGTTAAACTCAAAAGTTACTAATCTTATACAGCCTGCATCTCAAAATCCTTTCTGAGGGGATGCCTACGTCATAGTAGTTTTATGCATGCAAAGTCTCAGCCCGATCGGTTTAAAATTGACAAAGTTTCATACAAACGTTCATCCCCTATTTTAACCCCTTGGTAGAATTAATTAAAATCCTTTCTTAGCGGATGCCTACGTCATAACATCTACCTGCATGCCAAATCTCGGGTCCTTTAAGCGGGGCGTGAAAAAGCATATGATGAGACCGTCAAGCTGAGTGTCACCATTGTCACACGGTATGTGTAGGTAATGGTGACCCTCTTTTCTGAGACTTTGCCTTCAGCTTACCATCAGACAAGGCGGAGTCTAATTGACGTGTTCTATATATTAAAAAAAAAACCGTCCAGTGGTTTGGGCTGTGCGTTAATAGATCACTATGTCTGTAGTCAGTCAGTCAGTCAGTCACCTTAGAATTTTATATATTTAGATTCAGCACTCACCTAAAAACGCGGTCGGAAGAAAGAAATAGCATTTATTTAAGAATGCTTTTTCTTTCTTTTTCTTTTTCTTTTAAACGTGTGTGAGAGAGAATTCCAGTTCTTAATCGTACGATAAAATGAGAAAGTACCAAACGGTTCGGTTTGAAACGAAGCTAGTTTGGCGACCTTTTAATAAATGTAAAATCTACCAAAAAAGTAAACGAATGCTTTGCATACGGTCTAGTATGCAAACAGGTATCGTGTATCTTTAGTTCAGCGGGCAAGCGTGAATATAGTGGTTCAAATGCAGTATTTACGTAGCCTTTTATATTGATTGGCTGTATTTGAGAAAATGTATTGTACTTATATCTTCGGCTGTGTGTACTTATGACTTGAAATACTTTACCAGCACACATGTTGCCATTTACTTGCAATATCGGATAATGGAATAACGTTATATTTAATAAATAACTTATTTAACGGATTTCTTCTTATACATACATACATCATCATCATCATGTCAGCCACACATAGTCCACTGCTGAACATAGGCCTCTCCCATAGACTTCCAGAATTACCTATCTAAAGCAGCCCGCACCCAGCGCTTCCCGGCGAGCTTGATGAGGTCGTCCTTCCACCTGGCCGTTGGGCGTCCTACGCTACGTCTGCCCTTACATACATACATACATATAATCACGCCTTTATCCCCGGAGGATTAGGCAGAGGTGAATTAACACTCACATTTCACCAATAATTAAATTCGGTCCCACGTAATAGGGGGTGAGCCTATTGACGTCTTCTGGGCACTATTGTTGACTTAAGCCATTCGTCTGAGGCTGATTCTGGGGTGTGTCTGTGCTTATAGGGTCGGCAGCGCGAGTGTGGCATCTCTGGTGTTACACACGACCATTGGCCACGGTAACCACTTTATATATGTGGTATAAAAAATAAAAATAAATCTGTCTGATGTTAAACAGCCCTATCCCTTAGTCGCCTTGTACGACACCGCATGGGAAGAGATGGGGTGGTCCAAATTCTACTCTGCCAGGAACCACGCGGCTTCTTCTGATATTTTGTGATTTTTTATATTTTAAGTCTATTATTTCATACCGATGTTACGTTAGTATGCTGTGACACCTTAAATATTGCGAATTAAATACAATTTTATGGTTGTTAGAAGTTATGATGTAACAACTACTAGTTGAAATATGACCACTTTTTAACTAAATATTTATGTATTTAAAAAAAAGTATTTAAGTAATCCGCAGTCTAAATCCCATAATACAAGATAGTTTAATATGCTTTGTATGGGACATTTTTTTTTTACGTGCACAAAATCCCCACGAATACCTACCGATACCGGAGCCGGTGGAGGAGGTTATGTCGGACTCGAACCGACTAAAACGCACGCCGCCTGTGGGTAGCTTTGGTTGCCGAAGGTGAGGTTGACAGGCATATCTCTCGCACCCCGGCCGCTTTGTATGGGACTAGATAGTGTTGTGTAGAATGTTGTAGAATATTTATTTATTTATAACTAATTCTTTTTCATTATGTAGCCTAGTGGTATGGGTGGGGGACTGCTGAGACGAGGTCTCGGGTTCGATCCCAGGCTTTACCATGGCACACACCAATGACTTTTCGATGCTTTTCGAAGTTATATATGTATTTATCGCAGGTTTATAAGTGCCCGGTTAATGGCAATAGGCTCGCCACTCGTATTACATTGGGACCTAAACATAAACTGGAGAAATGTGGGTGCTAGCACCTCTGCCTACCCTTTCGGTGATATAGGCGTGAGTTTATGTTATGCTATATGTCTTTTCGTTTCATTTATTTATATACTTCTGAACAATGTTTACATTATGTTGAAATGTGTTATACATATATATTATAATAGGCTCGCCACCTATTACATTAGAACCTAAACATAAACTGGCCAAATGTGGGTGCTAGCACCTCTGCCTACCCCTTCGGGGATATAGGCGTGAGTTTATGTTATGTTGAGGTGAGTAGACAATTATTAATTCAAATTCTATACATTCATGCTAATCTATTAATATTTAATCCCACATTTCGACTATCTTTCAGTAACCATGATCACGGGATGTTTATTCAATAGTAAATAAATAAATAAAGTAGCTTTTGCTCGGTAATTTCAATTGTTATTACCCAGACATGATCAACATTTTCTAGCAAAATTTCTTGTCATCGCAATCGTCGCAATTTTTAAACCTTAACTTTGTTGTAATAAATATCGATAACACCAATTAATCAGCAAAAATGAAATTATTACGTGACCTAATTCCGCGTACGACAACAAAACAGACTTGGACACAATGCTCACAATTGTTACAGCATAACGTCACAGTTCTATTTAACTTCGGCATTGTATTCAATAGCCCTTTGAGTCTATTGCGCGAATTGATACGACTTGATGACATCATTTCTTGTGTTGTAGGTTATGTGTGTTTTTAGTAATTGATATGAGGGAGTAAACAATTTTAAACTTTATCGATATTGTCTGAAGTTAACGCAAATATAATTATATATTGAAATATCAATCAATCAATCAACTAGTCCATTGCAATCCACTGCTGGACATAGGCCTCTCACAATGTTAGGAGGCTTTGGCCTACCGTTTTCACACTGGCCAGAATTTTATTTCAAGTTTTCCTTCTCTCGCAGTGATATCGTCTGCGTATTTTTCCGTTAGTCGCCTCTTACAACACCTGCCGGATGAGATACCGCCAATAAAACCTTTGAGAAAGTACAAAATGTCTTATTCAATATCTTTCATTAACATTTTTAATAGATTTAGATAACGTTATTGGTTTAAGTGATAGATTTACTTATATGATTATATTAAAAATACTGAACAGATCAAATTTTTTGTTAGAAAGGACTTACCTAGTCAGATTATAAATTCTATGTTTGTTTAATAGTAATTGGTTGAGTGGAACAGAAAAAATAACTAAAAGTCGTCAGAGCCGCGGGCATAGACTAAAAGAATCGTTAGCTTCGTGGTTAAGGGAGTAGATACAATCGAGAGGTCCTGAGTTCGAGTCATGTAATTGCCCACTCCTAACACAAGTAATTTAGTTTAGCTAGAGGGGTTAGAGGGAGTATTAGCAATTTCAATTCTAATGTTAATGTTAATATGGTCACGGCGGAGTCAAGCCGTGACCACGGGTGCTGAAACGTCGGCAGAAATAGTAAGTTTCATGATTTAATCGCCAAAAGTCCCGAACCATTGTAAAATTATTCTATTCTAATATTCTTTAAAAAGAAAGTGTTCTGTTAAAAATCTATTAAGATAAAAAAAAAAAATGTCCAGGAGGGATTCGAACCCGCGGCCCTTCCCTTACAGGGTGAAAGCTTTGACCACTAAGCCACCTGGCGGTCCAGTCGGGATTCGAACCCGCGATCTTTCCCCTAAAGGAGAAACGCCCTGAACACTAAGCTACCGAACCTTCATCTGAAACTATTCAAATTCTTCTATACATATATCCGTCTTAACGCGTGGACCTCTTCAATTTTTTCTATCTTAATCGATTTTGAATAGTTAGCATACTAAATGCTTAAAATTTCATTTAATTTTTGTTTTATTTTATATTTTTAGTTTTTTTGATAAATATATAAAAAAGAATGTTTAATTGTTCTTCAAAAAAAAAGTAATAAAACAATAAATAGTACATAGAGACATCAAAAGTCTACAAATTCATTACATATTGGAATGTTGGACTTTGATTGAAGTTTCAATCGCAATATATATGTCTGCTTATATATAAACCCAGCTGGAGTAATCAAACTACATTACATCGAAGGGACTTATGAGTGTCTCCGAGAATGTAATATCGTAGTATCACATTGAGGAAATAAAGTATAGACACGGGCTGAAGAGCCTTTTGTAATAGGGTATAGTTATTATAACAATTTTCTCATTAATAAATATATTGTGGTTGTACTCATTTAATAGCAGTGAAACATACGACAGTCTACTCAAGTACATTTAAATCTGTTTAAGACCTTTCAAATAAAAAAATAATAATGCTCAATGCCTGAGCATTTTCTCACCAGGAGGTCTCAATTTACCGTAAAGCTGCAGTCAAGCTACGCAGCTACGCGGCTACGTGCTACGAATTAGCTACGCACGAACTACGAATTCTGAATTATTTGCGATAAAGCTTTTATTACTTAACACTTATCTTAAAATACTTCTTATGAGTATATCTCGGGATATATATCTTGGACTCACGATACAAACAAGGCCCTGGTACACGCAGATTGTTTTGCAATAATGCTTGCAGACTAGTGGTATGGGTAATGGACTGCTGAGACGAGGTCTCGAGTTCGATCCCAGGTTTTATGATGGCACACACCAATGACTTTTCGATGCTTTTCGAAGTTTTGTGTGTATTTATCGCAGGTTTAAAGGTGCCCGGTTAATGGCAATAGGCGCGCCACTTACATTCACTACACCTCTTTTTTTATACCACTTAGGTGGCAAACAAGCTGTGGCACGGCCCACCTGATGGAAAGTGGTTACCGTGGCCCATGAACGTGTGTAATACTAGAGAAGTCACACTCGCGCTGCCGACCCTGTAAGCACAGAGTTTCTGTGCCGTCAGTGTAGAGGACAAAGCAAGACAAGCCTTTAGTCATCCCACTGACAGCATAAATTCTCCAGTGAGCTCTGGCTACCCTACTTACCGCTGGGAACACAACACGAAGTTATTATAACCGCGGTATTGTAGTATAAACTGGCGAAATGTGGGTGCTAACACCTCTGCCTACCCCTTTGGGGATATAGGCGTGAGTTTATGTTATGTTTATGATATGTTATATATATACCTTGAAGTATAAAATATTATTATATTAAAACTAACAAACAGAACTCCTAATTTTTGAAGTCGGTTAATGCATCATACTACATCTGTTTGCTTTTATACCCTCACAAGGGTCAAGAAAAGGTATAGTGCCTAGAGTACTAAAGTTAAAGTTTATTGTACTACTCAGGAATAGCCAACGTGTGAGTACTTATGTCCGTTTATTCCCAAATGGGTAGACAGAAGTGTATTATCATCTATATTTAACCAACTATGACTTTTGATCATACGTTATAGGGGCGAGTCAACTGCCGTTAATCAGGTACTTATTAAACCTTAACATCCCACAAGTGTCTCGTGGACACAAACATGAGTTTATGTTGTCATAAAAACGGGCACAAATCCCGCCTCGGTTCAAAGTTTTTCCTGTCTTAATCGGTTTGAATAGTTGGCATACTAAATGTTTAGAAAGTCTGTGTAAGTGTGTATCTGTCTATGGCATCATAGCTCCTGAACGTATAAACCGAATTGGATTTAGTTTTTTTTGTTTGAAAGGTAATTAAGTGTTTATAGTGTTCTTAGCTATGATTGAATAAAATCGGTCCAAGATGGCCGCTGCTTTTTTTCATAACTCCCTCAATATAGGTATCAAATGAGTGGGCTTGACTAGTAAATCCATTTCAAAAGTGTAAAATAAAAATCAAATTAAATATTTAAGAAACTCTCGTCACAAAAAACTACCTCTGAAAAGTTTATAATAAATTGTCTTGATTAGCTCTTTAACGTTAATATACTCGTACCTAGAAATATTTTAATTTAAGCACTATCATGTCGGAGGGACCTTAGATTTTTCCGATAATATGACGAAGTGCTTCACCAGTTACTTTAATTTTTGAAGATAAAAATTCTTGGGAAATGACACAAGCTATAGTTAGTCACGATAACCAATATCCTCTCAGCTGGAGCCATGGGCCACTTTTATTTTGTGCGCTAAATCCCCACGGATACCTCACAACTGGAGCCGGTGGGGGAGGTTATATCGGACTTGAACCGACTAAAATGCTCGCCGTCTATGTGGGCCGCAGACTACCCAAGGTGAGATTATCTGAGACATATACCTCGCACCCCGACTGGCCCATTTGGAGCCATAGACCACTATTCGTTTTATATTTATTTTTATACCGACAGTAACAATCTTAGTTTTCCAAGACTTACGTAAATTGTGTGCGCTTTCCTTTCGTAATTATTCTTTGAATTGATTGGAACAGCTCAGATAGGAAGTTATTATTAAATTACGAATAACTTTGATAAATCCATTGTAAAATACTAATTGTTTAAAACAAACTTCATTTCATCAAACAAGCCAGAATTTTGTTTTATTTTTGCAAATAAGGACTTCATTCTCTTGATGGTGAGCGGTTGCCATTATCAAGTGTGGTTCCTAAGAGCAAAGGGTCTGCTTAATTTTTTTGATCTTTTTACTTTTGAATCATACATATATATGTGACGTGAGCAACTGCCGTCTGACCTTGACTTGCGTCAGAGCCTCATTCGTTAATCTGCAGGTGAGATTGGCTGAGACCTGAAGGTCTTGTTGGCTCCACACCTACGCTCAAATAAAAGCCAAGATAATACAAAACAAGAGCAATAGTATAAGAGCTGGTCAAGGAGTCTTACGATCGAGAAGTGTTGGAAATTTTCTTTTTTTTTACGTGCGCAAAATCCCCACGGATACCTGTCCACCGGAGCCAGTGGGAGAGGTTATGCCGGACTCGAACCGACTAAAACGCACGCCGCCTGTAGGTCGTTTTGGTTGCCGAAGGTGAGGTTGACAGGCATATCCCTCGCACCTCGACTGACTCAGGGCCATCTCTCACAATCTGGCCCTCTTCTCGGGTGTGGGGACTACAACGTCCCCACTCGACCCCGGAAACGGGGAGACGCGCCAGGCGCGCCACCGCCGCGGCCTGCTGCTGCCAGGGTGAGAGGCGGCTCCACCTGTCACCCCCAGGCCGGCCGGGTTCGAATCCTGGCCGTTACACTACAAGTACCAATTTAACTTAACTGGTGGCGTTAGAGGGAATATTAGTGACTTCGGTTACTAATAGATTACTTATAAAAGTGCAACTTTTTGTGGATACTATCGGTACAAATTCTGTGATGAAAAGTACTGAAAGCTTTTGAAGTGACTTTTTTTTAAATATTACAATTTAGAACTTGAATATACATCACTAAGTCAGTCTCGTGAGACTGGCAACATTAGTAACACATTGAAAATAGCTATGGTTGGAGTAATTACTAAATTGTAGTTTTTCATTACGGTCTTAGCTGAAAAGCTTTTCCTCTGAGTAGTATTATCCCTGTAATTATACCCTTACACTATGTTAACCTTCAATTAGTAATATTTCATGTATCCTTGTCATATCGTGTGTTTATTTAGTAATAATCATCATTCTCACTTTAGTGCCGGTTTAGGGTCCGCTAAAATATGATGTAGGTATGTTTCTTCAGCTATATTAGGAGTGACTGCCATTTGACCTCCGAGGACTGTCCGAAATAACATACATACATATATAATCACGCCTTTATTCCCAGAGGGTTAGGCACACGTGAATTAACACCCATATTTCACCAATCATTGAATTTGGTCCCACGTAATAGGGGTCGTCTCCTGAGCACTATTGTTGACTCCAGCCATGTACCTGAGGCTGAGTCTGGGTTGTATATATCTGTCTGATGTGAAACAGCCCTATCCCTTAGTCGCCTTGTACGAAACCGCATGGGAAGAGAGATGGGATGGACCAAATCTACTCTGCCGGGAACCACGCGGCTAGTACTTAGAGTTGGACGTTACTTACTGCTGTCTAAAATAAAACTTATTTTAATAACAGTGATTCCTATTGTCAACAGGCGGCTGTTCTGCGTTCGGACATTCGTGTTTTGGTGGTCACGGCAAGAGATCCGGTGATACTTCTATGGAGGTAAGTCATGGTTTTTTATGATTTTTTTTAATAACTGGTACTGAAGATCCACATTAAAGCTTAATAGCTACAAGCTTAATTGGCGACAAATGAACTTGATATGAAAAATTCTCGTATCGAGCATAGCTTACTTGCATTAGTATAAATTGATAGGTAGGTTTTTATTTTTTAATCTCTACAGGTTCCTTTATTGCTTTTTGATGAGTTGTAATATAAGAGACGAGGCTCTGATGCAGGTTTTCCTCTCTGGGTTAGATAGAGGTTAGAGGTCACTTACTGCTGTAAATATATACTATATATAATATATAATAAATACTTATTAAACTAAATTATTGAGGACTAGCAGCCCGTCCCGGCTTCGCACGGGGTAGACACCCCACTCCTGTATTTCAGTGCCCCCTCCACTGACTGCAGACTTTTCAGACTGCATCGCAAACAACGGCCACGGCGCTATGGCGGTTTTGTTTACTGTTTGAATTTTTTAATTCGTAATATCTTTTGAATGGAAAGTCCAATTTAAATAATTTAAAACTATTTTATAGGTAGTTAAATGGTCTTGACCATAAAATAATTTATTTGGATAAGGATTAATATAAACACATAGATAGCATGGTTTGAATTTGGTTAGTATTTTCATTCATGTTTAAAATGAAAAAAGTTGTTGTAGTGACATAACTACAATAGTTGGACATATGCTACCGCGGAGTTTTTTGTAGACATTATGATGTTCTTCAATATTGTTGTACATTATTTTGTTCTATCGCTAATAGTTTCGGCAGCGCATTCGACGAAAGACATTTTAAGACTCATTTTTCTACACCTTCGGTTACATTGTTCAAATTTTACCAAGGATCCCTAATTTTTTTCAAAATGAAATGTAGCCTATGTCAAATTGGAAGAATGTAGCATTCTATTGGTGAAAGAATTTTTTAAATCGGCCCAGTACTTTTTGAGCCCATTCCTTACAAACATACAAAAATAGGTACAAATCTTTCCTCTTTATAATATTAGTGTAGATGTAGATAAGAGGGTAGACCCCTTCAAAGTAGATGCAACCGGAATTAGTGCTATATACCTATATATTTTGTAAAAAAATCAAAATGAAAGTTTTTTGAAACTTTCAGTATATTTATCTATGCTAATAATTATAAAGCTGAAGGGTTTGTTTGTTTGTTTAAACGTCTCATGAACTACTTGATATATTTTTTGTATTGCATAGTCTGTTTATCGACAATGGTTTTAGGGTTTACATCATCACGCTACTACTTAAGGAAGGGGAGCAGTTATCATAAATGTCAAAGAATTCGGCAGATTTCAATACATTATTTGAAAACTGTTTGTTGTACACCAATAGGTTTACAGTAGAACTAGCAGCTGGCATGTATACAGTTTAATATACAATGGATTAAAATAGAATAATTAAAATAAATTATTTGAGATTGACATGTTCATTTACATGAGAAATAACATGCTGAACAACCGATATTTCGACGCTTTTATCCCGAAATATCGGTTGCTCAACAAAAATAATTCATACATATAATTTTACATATAATTACGCCTTTTTCCACGGAGGGTTAAACCAATCATTAAATTCAGTCCAACGTAACAGGGGGTGAGCCTATTGCCGTCTTCCGGGCACGGTTATTAACTCGAGCCATGCGTCTGAAGCTAGTTAGCTAGAGTCTAGGCTGTATATGTCTGTCTGATGTTAAGCAGCCCTATCCCTTAGTCGCCTTGTACAACACCGTATGGGAAGAGATGGGGTGGTCCAAATTCTACTCAGCCGGGAACCACGCGGCAAAAATAATAAACATGATAAATATCCCAGCGAGTTTTACACTATTAAAGTTAAAATAAAATAAAATTGGGATTAAAGGGCTGATATTTTGAGGTTTTTAAATATGTGACGGACGAAAGCGGGGCGGTTCAGCTAATATATTATAATAGAGGAAATTTTCAAAAAAATACTTAAACTGACGATAAAGTTTGATTTAGGAAAGTAATTAAAATTTTGTGTCGGTCGTTAAATAATTTTACAAGTATTTAAAGTGGTTTACAACATAGTTTCGAACTATAATTACGATCTTGATACATTGAAATAGCCGCACTAAAGACTAATGGTTGTTATACACTAAGGCGGTATTAAATAAAGCGAGCATGTTTATAATTGTTACGTATTAAGATGATAACATTTCAGAATAATATTTACAAAGGTGAAAATATTAGAAATACATACATACATATAATAACGCTTTTATCCCCGGAGGGTTAGGCAGAGGTGAATTAACAACCACATTTCACCAATAATTGAACTCGGTCCCACGTAATAGGGGGTGAGCCTATTGCCGTCTTCCGGGCTCTATTGTTGACTAAAGCCATGCATTTGAGGCTGAGTCTAGGCTGTACATATCTGTCTGATGTTAAACAGCCCTATCCCTTAGTCGCCTTGTACAACACCGCATAGGAAGAGATGGGGTGGTCCAAATTCTACTCTGCCGGGAACCACGCGGCTGGAAATACAACATGGTAAATATCCATCTTATGAGGCCGCCAAGCGGAGTGCCACCATTCTAACAATACTTAGTGTCTGTAATGGTGACCCTCTTTCCTGAGACTTTGCATTTAGCTTACCATCAGGCGAGGCGAAGTCAAGATGGCGTGTCATGGATTAAAAAAAAAAATATAAATACTCTTTGTTGCACACCAAACATAGGATACATACGATAGATACATATATGTTAGATAGTTGTACAATGGGCGATCTTATCGCGGTCTGCGATCTCTTCCAGACAACCAGTGTATGGACTATACTGCCAGTAGTCAGGGTAGTTTGCGGTGTACACTAAATCATAATTAGTTAATTTTTGTATCTAGTATAGCATTTAGAGAACAGAAGTGAAGAAGAGATTATATTCTTGATCCCACGCACACTTAAGATGTGGAATGACCTCCCTGTTGCGGTTTTCCCAAGCACCTACAATATGGGGTTCTTCAAGAGGGGCATCAGAAGGTTTCTTCATGGTCGGCAGCGCGAGTGTAACACCCCTGGTATTGCATACGTCCATAGGCCACGGTAATCACTTTCCATCAGGTGGGCCGTGTGCTTGTCTGCCACCTAAGTGGTAGAAAAAAAATATTTCATATAATAAATACCTACCTATATATATACAGATACATGAATACATACATAAAATCCTAATTACTTTGATACTAATGTGAGTGATCATGTTAGTTTAAATACCTATAAAGGTGTAAAACTTTGTGCAGATGCTTGAGTGTTTGGATATTTATTATAGATAGACATTGTACTTTACACAATATTTTATAATTAAACCGGTAAGGTGAAAAATAAAATACAGTGGAAAAATACAAAGTGTCTTACTCAATAAATTTATTATTCAATTATCCTTAAACGGTTCAACGAATCTGGTTAGAACTTACTGTACAAGCTACTTTATAGTATCAGTATTTTAACGTAAGCAGAACCGCGTTCTTAGATAGTAAACATATTCAACATACCCTTATTATATAGGACCTAAATTGCCGTTTTTTTGAAGAAATTAGAGGAAAGGCAATTTTAAGTACTAACATTTGTGCATTTTTTTTAGGAATGGCAAATCCAAATTTTATGATTTTGTTGTGTATGAAAAAGACAACATTAAGCTAACAAACAATTTTATTACATTTTTGAAAAGTGACAGCTGTATAAAAGAAATATGAAATTTATCATCAAAATGGATAGCAATTAGAAAGTATGTTACTGTTTTTGAAGATCGAATTAAATTTATCAAGTGGCATATATAAACAATTGTAAAATACAGAGTTGTAAAATCTTGAAATCAACTTTCAAACAAAATACGTATATCTTTTATTTTTGTAACATTACTGTCCATCCCAAGGTTGCCTGTAAGAAATAGCTTTAGCGATAAGGCCGCCCATTGTACATTGAACTGTATACATGCTACCTACTTGTCCTACTGTAAATCTGTTAATATATAATAAAGAATTATCTATCTATATATCTATATATAATGGGAATAGCTATTCAATTACAGGAATAACGTACTCATGAATGTGTAAGAAAATTTTGGTAATTTCATTGGTAAAGACGTAATATATATGCGATATAGGTGTTAATATATTATATCTGGTAGGTAAACAAATCAGTACATAATGTAAATATTGAACACATTATACTTTTATTCTCCACAATCTTAAATAATCACATGAAAAGTATGTAATTATTACGAGCAGTGTTACGGTCAAACATAAAAAAGCACATTACAAATTTCACCATTACAGTCCGCTAATGCACTCAATTACGAGCACATCAACATAACAGCCACATTCCGGTGCAGTGTATACAGACCCTAAAACTCTCATATTTCCTAATTAACTAGTGAAGGAGTTTTTAGAAGTTGGTAAAGTTGTGAGGTATGTCCGTCTAGGGGATCCTTACTATAGCATTAGTAATTATTTTGTTCGTTAGAACTATTGTTTTGTTTCAATTAAAGTTGTAGGGTCAAAGTGAAACATTTTGGGCAAGTTTTTGAACTAGCTTGCATAACATGGCGTCGTTGAAAATAAGTTGAAAGGTTAATGAATGGAGTTTTAAGTGCGCCTCTGTAGTGTGGCGCTAGGTAGGAGGCGCATGTTCGATACCCGCTCAGTGCAAATATTTGTTTGCATGAATATGAGTGTTTGGGTCTGGTCGTGTTTCGAAAAGCACGTTAAGCCGCCGGTCCCAGTTGCCATACAAACATCTATGGCAGTCGTTACGGGTATTTGGAGCCCTCGGAATAACAATAACTGGTCTAAATGTAACTGCGATATCGTCTTCGGCTTGTGGTGGTCAGTTAGCAGTCGCTTCACGGTATCGAACTTAAACCAAAACTGCAGTTAGATTGGTAAAGCGGTTAGGATGAAGAAGAAGAATAATAATAATAATAATAATATCTTTATTACCATTAACAAATTTTGCATTACAGTTACAGTGTACACATAATAAATATCTTAAAGTGCAAATGTAAAAATTGTTTTAAGTGATTTATTAGTTGAATCTCTGCCATCCAAGCTAAGATTTAACTTGTGTTATGGATGACAGGACGCTCCTCTTAATAGCACAAGTTAATTACAAATTACGCACGTTAATTTTGACTTTTTGAGTGAAGAAAAGAAAAGAAAATAAATTCACACCATGATTAATTGGATCAATTTTTTTATCATTATACGCATAGTGTAGAATGGATGGAATTTTAAGTGGATTTGTAGAAATTTTGGTTACAGGCGAGGTAAACTTTCCAACTGTAGTCAAGTCATGGTTTTGATAGGATCTATAAATTTAATTATCACCATTTTAATTGAGTCGCGTGGTTCCCGGAAGTGTCGAATTTGGGCTAACCCATCTGTTCCGGTGCGATGTCGTATAAGGCTATTAAGAGATACGGTGATTTAACATCGAAGACATATACACATACAGTCCAGAATCAGCCTCAGATGTATGGCTCGAGTCAACAATAGTACCCGGAATACGGCATTAGGCTCACCCCTTATTACGTGGGACCGAATACAATGATTGGTAAAATATGGGTGTCAATTCACGTCTGCCTAACTCTCCGGGGATAAAGACGTTATATGTATGTATTTATCGCGACAATGATGACTGTTTTCTGCCAACAGCTGTCAAGCCAGGATCTGGTTGCTCGCCGCCAGCTAGGCCAAGAGGAGACGCCACCTCACCCGGTATACCCTCATTCTGGCTACAGCGGCATCCTTCCACCTGGCGACGATATCATTCCAGTTCGAGATGGAGGTGAGTCACTTTTTCAGAATATTTTTTTTGGCAGAAATGCATATGGTGTATCTGATAAAAATGGTTACCGTGGCCGCGTGGTAGCATGCATGCTGTAGAACTTCCTGCCTCTTCTTAATATTGGTAATTTCATACTAACGGTAGGAGAAGAGTATTTGCTGCGTACGATTGCTTGTATTCCACTAGGTACTATTGTTTTCATTTTCTTATAATATTTGTGAAAAACTTTAATTGGCCGTAACATCGAACACATAACTTGTATGTACAACCTACTAGCTGTAAGTTTTCCCAAAATGTAAAATCAAATAAATTTACAGTGTGAGCGTGCGCGGAATGAAGGTCCTTCCATACCGCACACGACCAACAGGCGTCGTGCGTTTTGGTCGGTCCAAGTCCGACATAACCTCTTTTTTTCCCAGCGGCTCCGGTAGAGGGAGGAGGGGGTCCCCATGGGGATTTTTGGGATATAAAAAGTGTGCAACGCGCATGGACCGGGTTTAATTTTTTGAGTTGATCTCTAATTCTTTTTCCTAGCTTAGCTGGTCTAGTAGTATATTTAGTTGTCATCGTTTATTATTAAAAGTTAGACATATACAGATTTCATTGTTTAAATTTTATAACAAAATTAATAGGTATATGTTGCAATACCAGACTAAAAGAATAACAGACGGAACGCACAGAACTCGCTTGTGAATTGCGTAAAGTAATACTAATAAAACATTGTCCTACGTGAGCGACAAGTGCGACAACGCGTTACGTAAATATCAAATGGTCGTTGTTCTTTATTGTGTTCTACGTTGTCTCGCTTTAATACGTGATGTGAAGTATGGAAGAATATGTCACGCATCGCGTCGCGTTGGCGTGCTGTCGCGGTTATCGCTTACATAGGACAACGAGTAAAGTAGAACTATTTTGCTCACATTCGTGCCTGCACAGTGTGCATACATACTTTACGCGTCCTCACATCCAAGTTCTATGCATACGGAATGCTTGCGGGATGTTATTCTTTTAGTATCTCTATCACACAAAAGCCACTATTTGACAGATTGTTCTACATGGGTTCCTGAACGGATGTGAAATATAAATCATAATGAGCCAAGTTTACAACAGGCAGCTCCCAGATGTAGTCAAGGAGTTGGTAGTTTTTTATTGTTAATTTGCAATTGTGACATTTGAGTCTGTTATTTGAAAAGCAATTATATAACACAAATCTTAATGATGCTGTTAAATTGAAGACAATTCCTTTTTCGACTTGTGTGGCCAACACGCAGCTTGGCTCGAAGAATCCCGTTCCTCCCCTAAAATGAGGAGTTTTTTTTCTCTCATCAATCCTCTGGCATGAGGGAGAGAGGTCTTTTGAAGATATTGTAGGTTTGTTTTTATCGAACTTATCGGTAGAATGTGGAATGAAATTTGGTGTGGAACGAAGAATATGTATTATCCATTTTTTTCATAATGCTGAATGAAAAAGGCCTTAATATCCTATTTAATTTCTATTCTCTTAGTCTCTTATTCTCTTAGTCTGTAAAGTTTAATTTTGAAATTCCATGATCATAAAAATCAAATTTGAATAATTAAAATTAACGTAAAATTCTAAAAGATATGATAAAATTATTAGCAAAGGAAATTTCTCTCATACTAATTATATAGCCATCATTAATAAAATTATTACTTTGGTATTGTAAATTTGTCCGAAAGTTATTCTCAAAGACTGTCATAAATTTTACCTACATTGCGTTTGTATGGTATTTCAATAGAAAGGGCAGTGGAACATGAAAAGTTAAATTTTGTCTCAAGAGTACCTTTGATGCTTTTTGTAAATTAAAGGACTAATTAAATGTAGACTTAAATTATCAAAGTAGGTACGATTTCGTCTAAGTATAAAAGAATTTATGTAATTGACATCAGACACTGTTTCAAAGGAAGATATTTTAAGAAACTAATATATTTTTAGAATTCTTATCTGTTTCCCCTGATGAACGTATCTACTGATTTTGATGTGGTTTCTTTCGATTCGAGGAGTAAAACCGGAGATATTCACCACAAAAGCCACGACAGGCAGAGCTGCGGCCATCGGCTACTATTATATTTTACATAAACTCACACCTATATCCCCGAAGGGGTAGGCAGAGGTGCTAGCACTGACAGTACAAATTCTGCAGTGAGCTCTGGCTACCCTACTCACTGCTGGGAACACAACACGAAGTTATTATAGCCGCGGTATTCTGTAGGGTACTTCCCCAGTCAGACTGCTCAATTGGGCGGAAATATTTCTTGGATGAATTTCTTATTCATTTCACATAAATAAAATGTATTATTTAATATTTTGCTAACTATTAGTAGCATCTGCGGCTCAGCTAGAGTTTGTAGCCTGTTAAGTTAATTGTGCACAGAAAATTTGCCACCAGCTCCTTTCCTATAACAGAAACTAACTTGGTGTAAGAAGTAAGTTTTAATATCTAATATTAAGTTGCTAACGAGCTGGTAACTTACAGTAACTTTAAATAATGTTACTATTAATAAAAACTTAATATACTACTGGTTTCTTTTTTTCAAGTTTTGTACTAACTTCAATTATTGTATACTTTTCTTGGTTTTGTGATGTGCAGAATGTATTATATATAGATTTGAAGCAATTATTCAAAAAAATTAAATATATACCTATATGTCCGCGTGGTTTCCGGCAGAGTAGAATTTGGGCCACCCCCTCTCTTCCCATGTGGTGTCGTACAAGGCGACTAAGTTCAACACCAGACAGATATATACAGTCCAAGCTCAGCCTTAGATGCATGCCTCGAGTCGACAATGGTGCCCGGAAGACGACAATAGGCTCACCCCCTAATACATGGGACCGAATTCAATGATTGGTGAAATGTGGGTGTTAATTCACCTCTGCCTAACCCTCCGGGGATAAAGGCGTGATTGTATGTATGTATGTATTTTAAGATGGACATTATAAGGGTCTTACATGGTTGGCAGCACGAGTATGACACCTCTGTTGTTGCACACGTCCAGATGTAACGGTAACCACTTTTAATTTAATTAGGTGGATCGTATGCTTATCTCGCCTTATGATATGATGATAATGATGATACGTGTGATAGTACCGTTTTTTATCTTCAGACACACACTAAACGTTATAAGTATAGGCAGTAATCCTATAGGATTTCAATTAACTAATATTGTTATGAACACTGGTGACCAAAATGGGTTTTAACTTGTGTTATGGGCACCTGGTTCCCGTATAATATAGTTAAAATTTTATTTTTTGATGAGGGTATCAGTATAAGTTTTGTGAGCATGTTTGCGTGTACATATAAAGTGTAAATTAACGACTCATGTCAGTTGAATACACATTGATTTTTGGAGAGGTTAAGACGCAGTACAATATAATATCTTATGTTTAAAAAACTGTCCTACCCAGTATGATAATTGGTGCGCTTTGGCTAACCAAATATAAAAAAAATCTTTTCTAGTCCTAAAAACATTATTACAGTAACTAACCAAAAAACTGACACTAGATATATAAAAGTAACTGACACCCCACAGGCGTATTTTCATTGATAGTTAGCACCCGCATACGGGGTGCGAAAGATTTTGAAATGCATGCCACATGGCCCGCATGCGGGGAACTGTTTACTTTCGTCGCAGTCCCTGAATTTCATTTCATTTATTTATTTCATAAACAATTTGTAATTGTATTGACAATTACAAAATTAAAATAAAAACAGATTGCATAAAAAAAGAAATAATGTCAAAAGTTGTGCATATAGAGAACCATGTTCCCAAAATTGCAAATATTATTTACAAAACATAATACCAATTACAAATATTTATATAAAAGAAAATGTCATTGCATGCATCCTCTAAATATGTTATTTTACAAATTCGTCAAGTACGACTTCGAACTCCTTCTTATATATGTACAGCGCTTCTTATTTCTAGGAGAAGACTGTTAAATAGTTTGATAGTACTATAAGACACGCTATCTTTAACTCCATCAAGAGTGGGTGCAATCATTAAAGGCATATGTTTCTTTCTTGTACTTTCACGTTCCCGTCTGCCTTTGCTTTGATACCGAATGCTTTGTATCGACTGAGTTATCGACCGACTAATTTCATTGGTCGCTACCCCGAATGCGGTAAGTCCCCGCACGCGTTGAATCGACTGAGTTATCGATCGATGAATTACATTGGTCGTTATCCCTCTTGCGGGTAGTCCCGGAATTCGGTTAAACCAACGATTTGTCGACTATCGAAAATGCACCTTATTTTTTTTTACGTGCGCAAAATCCCCACGGATACCCCCCCACCGGAGCCAGAGGAAGAGGTTATATCGGACTCGAACCGACCAAAACGCATGACGCTTGCAGGTCGTTTTTTAGGTTGCCGAAGGTGATGTTAAAAGCCATATCCCTCGCACCTCGGCCGACCCAGGGCATCTCTCTCGATCTGGCCCTCTCCTCGGGTGTGGGGACCACAGAGCCCCCAACTCATCCCCGGGGCTGGGGAGGGACCGCCGCGGCCTGCTTCAGCCAGGGTGACAGGCGGCTCCGCCCGTCACCCCCTGGCCTGCGCTCATGGAGGGCGGAGGTCATTAATCGAAAATACACCTTACCTATGCTTCTAATATTATAAATGTAAAAGTTTATGTTGGATGTTTTTTATTCATGGGTCTGGCTGAAATTTGGTACAAGGATAGGTTTACAGTCTGGAATAACACAATGCTATCATATCTCGGGAATATATTCCCGTGAGTCCCGGGAACGGACGCGGGCAACAGCTCTCTATAAATTGGTTTCTGATAACTAATGAAGTATTCACAAACTGCATTGTCAACAGGCGCTTACGACCGAGAGGAGCCCTCCACCAGGGACGCAATGAAGATGAAACTTAGGAACCTCTTCCAACACTGGGTGAGAATTATTTAATAGCCATTATAGTCACTCTTGAAGCTTAGAGTTTGAATGGCCGAATGGTTCACTAACAAATTTTCTTGTTTGGATACATTTTGTAGAAGTTCAGAGTAACCAACACGTTTTATAAATGTTTTATGATATTATACTTCAATTCTATAGTATTATATAAATTGTAAAGTAGCTGTGTCTGTATTGGAGAAATTAAGGCAAAAATACTTATGTTCTATTAACGATACTGAACACAATACAGATTTGGTTTTGTTTGAAAGGTCTTGGTTAGTTTAATCGCGATCTGTTAAGAAAAAAGTTATAAATCAAAACATAACTGTCCAAAACCCACCATAACCATCATCCACGCGGACATAGGCTCCTAGTGTTAATTTTAGTTGAATCCGAAGCTTTCACCTCGGTGTCTGGCACCCGCTTTACCAGTCTAACTGCAGGTTTGGCTGAACATATTTTCTGTGAAGAGACTGCCATATGACCTCTACAACCCAATGACTATAACGAAGAATAGCAACTAGACCAATTGTTGGACTTTTTAGGGTTTTAACTACCCGTTATTACCGCCATACATATTTGTATGGCAACCGGGACGCGTACATTGTACCTAATGTACATATCAATTCTATTTTTCATATCTTATATATAAAATTCTAGTGTCACGGTGTTTCGCAAGACAAGCTGCCCGCGTACGAAGGCAACTCGGGCGTCGGAGGTCGATGAACGACCTCCGCCCCCCATGAGCGCCGGCCTGGGGGTGACAGGTGAAGCCGCCTGTCACCCTGGCAGAAGCAGGCCGCGGCGGTGGCGCGCGCGGCGCGCCTTCCCGTTTCCGGGGACGAGTTGGGGACTCTGTAGTCCCCACACCCGAGAAGAGGGCCAGATCGTGAGAGATGGCCCTGGGTCGGCCGGGGTGCGAGGGATATGCCTGTCAACCTCACCTTCGGCAACCAAAACAACCCACAGGCGGCGTGCGTTTTAGTCGGTTCGAGTCCGACATAACCTCCTCCACCGGCTCCGGTGGGGAGGTATCCGTGGGGATTTTGCGCACGTAAAAAAAAAAAAAAAGTGTCACGGTGTTCGAACTTGAACTCCTCCGACACGGCTTGACCGATTCTCATGAAATTTTGTGAGCATATTGAGTAGGTCTGAGAATCGGCCAACATCTATTTTTCATCCCCCTAAATATTAAGGGTAGTCCACCCTTAACATTATATGGCAAAACAATGTTTGCCGGGTCAGCTAGTAAAAATATAAAAAAGTGAGCAATCAAATTCAGTAAAAGCCTATAAAAATCAGCTTGTTTGCTCGTGAATCTATCGAGTACACTACCGCCACTCCACAGATATAGACACAATTTTATGTTGCGACTATATTGGTAATGGACTGCTGAGACGAGGTCTCGGGTTCGATCCCAGGTTTTACCATGGCACACACCAATGACTTTTCGATACTTTTCGAAGTTATATGTGTATTTATCGCAGGTTTATAAGTGCCCGGTTAATGGCAATAGGCTCGTCACCTATGGGACCTAAACATAAACTGGCAAAATGTGGGCGCTAGCACCTCTGCCTACCCCTTCGGGGATATAGGCGTGAGTTTGTGTAAAAATAGAAAAAAGTGAGCAATCAAATTTAGTACAAGCCCATAAAATTCTGCTTGTTTGCTCGTAAAGTTGTCGAGTGCACTAACGCCACTGCACAGATGTTGACACAATTTTATGTTGCGACTGAAATTATTATAATTTAATTTTCTAGATGGACAACTACCGGCGATCACAGCCACAGCAGAACCCCGATGATGGTTACTACATTGAAAATCTGTAATTTATCTAAATATAAAATATTTGACACATTAACACTAATTACCAAATCTAAGTAATTAAGTAAGCTCGATTTTCAAATTCTTAGTAAATAATTTACAGTGAAAATATTAATATTATAAATTAAATGTGACTAGATATATAATACTTGCATTTAATTTAGTTTATAATGTTTTCTTTCAAAACTGTGTAATACTTTATCAAATTATATTTTTATAGGTATTTAAACTATCATTATGGTCACGCACATCAGTGTCAAAATAATCGGGATATTTCCTTCGTGATCATGGTGCTTGCAACAGCGCCAAATTATCAGAAACTCGAAATAATGCAACATCGTCAATATCCCGATTGTTTTGATACTTATATTTTTTATTTTATGAAATATTCACATATACTGTTTAAATTACAATTAAAAATTAAAATTTGGCAAATATCATTTATTTTGGTTGTATAATTTAATATTAAAATACAAAATGAAAATCAAGCTTATTTTAAAATATTAAATTTAAAATCTTGTTACCTTTTACAATAGGTACATTATATGGAATATCTTGTCAATTATACATTTTCACAGATTGTTACAAACACTATCAAAATAAACTAATTACTTATATTTTAAAGGCTGGCACTATACTGTTATTTGAATTGTTTAAATTCTATTAATATATATTATTTTAAATGTATAAAATCATTCTATATACTTTTATAAAATATCTTTTGCAGTTTCCTTTGTTGGTTCCTTGCTCTTTAAAAATCTTCATCATTATAATTATTATTATATAACTATGGTTAACATAAGTTTACCATCAAGTCAACGGATAATGAATAACTTAAATATATTGTAGAAAGTGACTGTCTCTGTTAAGTAAGAAAGTTTTGTGTATTTATTAAATGGTTAGAAACATACATAGTTTGGTGGCAATGCAGTTTTATTTGTTTATTTTAAATACCTTTCCATACCGATCCATTAAAGCGCTGTGCAGATGAGGGACAGTGGCGGGGAAAAAATCTACAAGGAGGTTATACAATTGTTAACCTTTGATAAATCGTAAGGCGAAACTAGTACGGTGCATAAGTAATAAAAAAATCTGTGCCAAAAGTACAAGTGTATTTTTATATATGTTAAAATAAATTCCATTAAGTGACATCAATCAACGCACAATGGCTCATACACAGGTACATTCTTTTATATATAGGACACGTCAAAATTCTCAGGAAAGAGGGTCACCATTACGTACATATACCATGTTACAATGGTGACACTCAGCTTGACGGCCTCATCATATGCTTTTTCATGACCCGCCTAAAGGACCCGGGCCTGTTGGAAGACGACAACACGTGCTTGGTTCTTGGTCGGATATTCTACACCGTACGCGGGTGACATCTAAGCTCTGTACGTATTGTCCTGTGTAGTAAAGGGGAGGGTGGGACTAATTAGAAGAGCTCATCAGAACATGTACCATGGTACAGGCGGTAAAATACTGCTTCTTCTTCGTATCAATGGCAATAATAAAAAAAAATAGAAGTTAAATGCGCCCAGCCTAAAATTCGGCGACATTGACCGCACCTTCCGTCGCCTCATTCAAAATTCTGCTAAAGACGCAACATCTCTTCGCAGCTGCAAAGGATCTAGGGTCTGTAAATATATAGCTACCTACAACTCAACAAAAATGCTAATATAAACTTATTCTGATTCAATAAATTTTAGCCTATTGTAATCTACTCCTATGTATCTACTGGCGCACATTGGGAGAGGCCTATGTCCAGCAGTGGACTGCGGTGGGCTGATTGATTGATTGAATCTCCTCCCATTCCCGCCTCACCTCCAGGACCGTGACTAGTCACACAAGTTTTGTTATAAACATCGACTTCAGTGATATTTGCAAAATTGACTTACGAATCATCAAAAGTGGTTAGTATTGTTTAGTAACCTTCATTTGTGTCACGCATTTGGGTATAGGTATAATATAATAACTACCTTCACCAAAAAAAAACTATATTTTTTTTTAATTCTTCATTATCTGAAATTTAACAGCACCTAGTTTTACAAGGAAAGCAAGTCCGACTGGGGAAGTACCTCCGCCCTACATAATACCGTGGCCATAATAATCTCGTATTGCGTTCCCGGTTGTGAGTAGGGCAGCCAGAGCTCACTAGAGAGGTTTTGTGCTGTTAGTGGGCAGACCAAAAGCTTGTCCTGCTTTGTTTTTTACACTGACGGCACAGAAACTCTGAATACTTACAAGGTTGGGAGCGCGAGTGTGACTCTCTTGGTTTTGCACACGTCCATAGGCCACAGTATCCACTTTCCATTAGGTGGGCCGTGTGCTTGTCTGCCACCTAAGTGGTATAAAAAAAAAGTCACACAAGAACCCAATATTCTACATTCAGAACTCAAATTAAATTATAGGCGTATCGTCAAAGGACCTATGAGGACTTGCTACCTAAATTAATACATTTTTTTTTTATATAGGACACGTCAATTAGACTTCGTCTTGCCTGATGGTAAGCTGAAGGCAAAGTCTCAGAAAAGAGGGTCACCATTACTTACACATTTTGGGATAGTTCAGCAAAGTACTTGCTAGATGCTCTCGACAGGTTGCAGCGAAGTACGGTTCCCATCATTGGGAATCCCGAGCTCACGAACACCCAACACACGAACTACGCATCTGCAAAGGTTGTAACCTTTGCAGATGCGTAGAGATGTTGCGTCCATGACACTATTTTATCGTCTTTACAATGGTGAATGTTCTGATGAGCTCTTCTAATTATTCCCGCCCTCCCTTTTCCTACACAACACAACACATGCAGGTCTTAGATGACACTCGCACACAGTGCAGAATATCCGATCAAGAACCAAACGGTTTAGTGACTCTTTCATTTGACGACCTCCGTGGCGTAGCAGTAGAGCATTCGACTGCTATGGAGGGGGCGCGGGTTCAATTCCCGCTCAGTGCAAATATTTGTATGTATGAATAGGTATATTTGCATCTAAGTATGTTTATCCGCATTCTAGATCTCATAATACAAGCTAGTTAATCTATGCTAACCATGGGTCTAGATAGCGTTGTGTAGAATGTCGTGGAATATTTATTATTATCATTATTTATTTTCCTTTGTCGCACTATTAAGGCCTGGAATTCATTACCAGCTCATGTGTTTACTTCTTCCTACAGTCCCGGTTCATTCAAGCGGGGCGTGAAAAAGCAAATGATGAGGCCGTCAAGCTGAGTGTTACCATTGTCACATGTAGGCAGTGGTGATCCCCTTTTCTGATACTTTGCCTTCAGCTTTCCATTTCAGACGTGTGCTATAAAAAAATATATATTTATATAAAAAAAATATAATTTAAATTTAAATATTTATTATTAAAAAAAGAAAATAAAAATATAAAAAACTAAGCTAACTATATAAAATATACAATAATGAAATAGGTAAAGATATAAAAACTGCCTTCACCAAAAGAAAACTGAAAATTTTAAAAGTAAATATTTCTTCATTATCTGAAATTTAAAGCACCCGTTTTTTTTTTTTTTTTATATAGGACACGTCAATTGGACTTCGCCTTGCCTGATGGTAAGCTGAAGGCAAAATCCCAGAAAAGAGGGTCACCATTACTTACACATACCGTGTGACAATGGTGACACTCAGCTTGACGGCCTTATCATATGCTTTTTCACGCCCCGCTTAAAGGACCCGGGACTGTAGGAAGAAGGAAACACGTGAGCTGGTAATGAATTCCAGGCCTTAATGGTGCGACAGAGGAAAGAGTCTCCGAACCGCTTGGTTCTTGATCGGATGTTTTGCACCGTGTGCGGATGACATCTAAGACCTGCACGCGTTGTCCTGTGTAGGAAAGGGGAGGGTGGGACTAATTGGAAGAGCTCATCAGAACACTCCCCATGGTACAGACGGTAAAATACAGCCATGGACGCAACATCTCTACGCAGCTGTAAAGGTTCTAGGGTGTTCGTGATCTCGGGATTCCCAATGATGCGGACCGCACGTCGCTGCAACCTGTCGAGAGCATCTAGTAAGTACTTTGCTGAACCATCCCAGAGATGCGAGCAGTACTCCACACAGGAGCGAATTTGTGTCTTGTATAGAAGACACCGCTGCTCCGGCGTGAAAAATCGTCTCACTCTGTTCAGGACTCCGAGTTTTCGTGAGGCTGTTTTGATGATACTTTCGATGTAGTTTTTGTTATTCAGGTTGCAGCGAACATCCATACCTAGGATATTGAGATTGTCCTGCAGCGGCAGTGGTGTGCTCTGAAGAGTGGGGAGGGGAAGGAAAGAAGATACTTTTGCTGTAAACGCACATGCCTGCGTCTTCTTGGCATTGAACTCAACCAGGTCCTCAGAGCCCCATTGAGAAATGTGATTCAGGACCCCGTCAAGCTCAGTGACAAGAAGCTGCCTTTTCTCTGCGATATCTGACTGCTTGGCCGCTGGATTTCCATGATAACTCCCATGTAAAGGTCTATCGTCTGCATAACAATGAACATTGCCGGTAGACAGCATGTCGTTGATATGCAGAAGAAAGAGAGTGGGTGATGAGACGGACCCCTGGGGCACGCCAGCATTAACCTGCAGAAACTCCGAAGCTCGTCCGTCACAAAGGACGCGATTACGGCGCCCCTGCAGGAAGCTCGCAACCCAGTTGCACAGCCTAGAAGGCAGACCAAAGGCAGGTAGCTTAGAAAGAAGCGATTTGTGCCAGACTCTATCGAAAGCTTTGGCGATGTCAAGACTAATTGCCAGTGACTCGCCGTGCTTGTCCATAGCCTCACCCCAAAGATGGGTAACGTATGCTAGAAGATCACCCGTTGACCGTTTCGGTCTGAAGCCATATTGCCGGTCATTAATTAAGGAGTGATCCTCTAGGTGCCGCATGAGCTGTTTGTTAATTATGTGCTCGAACACTTTGCACAGCACTGAGGTGACGGCTATGGGTTGATAGTTGGCTGGCTCCGAGCGATCCCCCTTCTTGGGAATCGGCTGAACATTCGCCTCTTTCCAAGGCAAAGGCACTGTACCCGAACTGTAGGATAGCCGGTACAGGCGCGTAAGCATTGGAGACAACTCCGCTGCACATTTTTTCAAAACTACCGCTGGTATACCATCCGGACCACTGGCTTTCCGGACATCGAGTGATTGCAGCACTGCACGGACATCGCGTTGCCTGATATGGATATCAGGCATCGCGTGGTCACTGTCGGGTAGGGTTGGTGGCTGCGTACCACAATCATCGATTCGGGAGTTGGCCGCAAAGAGATTAGCCAGCAGATTTGCCTTCTCTTGCGGCTCATGGGCCAGGGATCCATCAGGGTTACGCAGCGGAGGCAGCGAAGGCTGACAGAAGTTGGCTTGCACGGCTTTAGCCAGTCGCCAGTAGCCACGGCTTCCCGTAGGATGCATCACTAGCTCTTGACCAAGCCGCGCTATGCGCAGGGCATCCGCTCTGACATAGGCCCTTCTACAGACCTTTGTGGCTCTGTTGTACGCCGCCTTGAAGTGGCCCAGATTGGGATGGCGCGTGGCGCGCGCCCTTACCCAAGCGCGGTACGCAGACTGTTTTTGTTCAACAGCTTCCGCGCACTCGCGCCCGAACCAAGGGCGCACCCCGCGGTCACCGGTGACATCGGTGTATGAGATATAGTATTCCATACCCAGACCGATCTCACCGGCGACAGCAGTAGCACAATCCGATGGGTTCATACCTTCAAAGCAGCGCTCAACCCACGGGATGGACGCAAAATAGTCACGAAGTCCATCCCAGTCCGCTGACGAGTAGTGCCAGAGACGCCGCTTCCCCCGCATGGGTCGTGGGGGCGCTATAATAGGCACCGTGGAACAGACCAGGCAGTGGTCAGAGTTGCCTAAAGCGGCTCGCACCGATACACTGTACCGATCCGGATCACTCGTCAGCAGAAGGTCTAGCAGAGAAGGTGCTTGGCCTGACCTTCTTGGTATCCTAGTGACCTCGTGCACCAATTGGGTCAGGCCGTGCGCCAGAGCAAATGCGTGGGCGGCTCTTCCCGCATGGTCTGTTTTGGAGGAGCCCAACCAGATCTCGTGGTGGGCGTTAAAATCCCCCAAAAATACCATTTCGGCATTCGGAAATCGCTCCTGCGCATCATCTGCCGCCTGACTCAGATATTCAAAGAGTCGAGTTGTCTCAGCATCTCCTGTATGGGAACGGTAGAGGCACACATAGATCTGACTCGTAGGGCCATGGTCTACGTGTACCCGTGTAGTTTTACAAGAAAAGCAAGTCACACAAGTACCCAGTAATCTACATTCAGAACTCAAGTTAAAACTATTAAAGGCGTATCGTCAAAGGGCCCTTGAATTCTAACTACCTAAAATAATACAAAAATATACCCTCGACCTTTTCTCTGTTCAACTTTACACCGCCGTGACGGCCCATCAGCTTATAGTTAAGAGTTCATACATTTGCGTACAGACCTGAATTGTATGTGGAAATTATTTTCTCATTAAAAGTTGCTTAATTTGTTTGTGGGACAAACAAACAAACAGGTGGGGTTCTACTTGATTTCAAAATAAATTTAAGTCGCTATTCACACATGCTATGTTGATTAATTTATTTTTAAATTAGTGATTTTTTTTATTAAAGTTAGACACGCACACGGCCAGTGATGAAATGTGGTTACCGTGATTTATGAACGTGTGCCACCACACCAGAAGAGGCACACCCGAGCTGCCAAGCACTAATGGTGACCCTCTTTTCTGAGACTTTGCCTTCAGCTTACCATCAGGCAAGGCGAAGTCTAATTGACGTGTTCTATATATATATAAAAGAACAGAGAGTTTCTGTACCGTCAGTGCAGAAGACACAATCAGGACAAGCTTTTGGTCTTCCCACTGACAGTATAGAAACTCCCTAGTGAGTTCTGACTACCCAACTAAGTTAGAAAAAATTGAAACGGTTCAGGCGGGATTCGAACGCGCGATCTTTCACCGTTGATGTAAGACGGATATATGTATAGAAGAATTTGAATGGTTTCAGGCGAAGGTTCGGTGGCTTAGTGGTCAGATCGTTCCCCCTATAAGGGAAAGATTGCGGGTTCGGATCCCACCAGGACCGTTTAAATTTTTTCTATCTTAATCGATTTTGAATAGTTTGCATAAAATAAAAATGCTTAAAATTTCATTCAAAACGCATCTACAGTTAATAATACATCATTTATTTCATGTCATTATGTGAGTACGTTAATTTTAATGATAATACTGTGTTTATGGTAAATGGTCTATGGATCCCGACTAAATTACAATTTTGCATAGTATTAGATATTAGTGAAAGAGACATTCTCATCAATAAATTTCCCCTCATGGAAGACCTCACTGGAGCCAACGATGAAGTCGATATGTCGGACTTGAACCGTTTAAAACTGCACGGGTATGCCGAATAGAAGATGGAAAAAAAGCAGTACTAGGGAAGATAACATAGTTCAATAAACTTCAAACATGAAAAAAACTATGACTAATATTTTTAAAAAAAAAATCTATTTTTACCCGACTACGGCGAAACAAAAGTAGGGTTATGATTTTGAGAGGCTATGTATATAGGTTCATCTGTTCCCTCATAGCTCCTCAACCACTTATTAGAAGTGGACAAATGAGGTATTGTTAGAAGCATCTTAAACGTCCGCTGGTTACAAGCTATATAACGTGTCACTGAATCTAATGTGGCGCCCTCTAGCGGTCATAAAGTACAACGTAAAAAAATAAATTTGAGATAGATATCTCGTGTTTGGTATTTATTTATTTATTTATTTGGGACAAAAAACAGTTACATGATAAAGTCTTAAACAAATAATCTTAAAAACTAATCAACTGAAAGGGCTTAGCTAGCACATTTCAAATATGTATAAATTATGCCTATTGCTTGCTCCAAAATATTACAAATAAAAAAATATGTTTAAAACTAAAACCCGACTACTGAAAAAGTATTAAACAAGAAAATATCACTTAGTCCAACAAAACAATACAAACTAGGGAAAAGTGGCATACGAACACGGTTTTTCTTGATATTTGCTTGTTTAATAATTTTTTACAAATACAAAAGAAATAATATGCTATTTATAATATGCTATCTGAAATATACTCACAATTTTCGTAGACAATATATTTGATACTTTAGACTAAGCGTTACTATTGTGAGCAATGAAAGCCGCCATATATTTGAACTCTTTTGTTGTTAATACCATCTATTATAACATTAGAAGCAATGTGATTACGTATCTTATAGCGTAATCGTTGTTAATTCATCTAAACAGATGTAATGTACAAGAAAATTTGGAGAAAAATATCTTTGTTTAGTATGATGTAAAAGTTTTGGTTGATAGATTATATTAGCTGATTTTTTTTGTTATTTTTACGTGCGCAACATCCCCACGGATACCTCCCCACCGGAGCCGGTGGAGAAGGTTATGTCGGTCTCGAACCGACTAAAACGCACGCCGCCTGTGGGTCGTTTTGGTTGCCGAAGGTGAGGTTGACAGGCATATCCCTCGCACCCCGGCCGACACAGGACCTTCTCTAACGATCTGGCCCTCTTCTCGGGTGTGGGGACTACAGAGTCCCCAACTCGTCCCCGGAAACGGGGAAGCGCGCCAGTCGCGCCACGGCCGCGGCCTGCTTCTGCCAGGGTGACAGGTGGCTCCACCTGTCACCCCCAGGTCAGCGCAATATTAGCTGATATTAGGCCTCTGTGGCGTCGCGGTAGAACGTTAGAGTACTACGCAAGAGGCGCGGGTTCGATTCCTTCTCAGTGCAAGTATTTGTATACATTAATATGTATATTTGCATTAGTCTGGGTGTTTCTATGTATGATATGTATGTATTTACAGAAAAAAAGTATCTAAGTATGTTTATCCGCATTCTAGATTCCATAACACAAGCTAGTTAAGCTCGGGTCTAGATAGCGTTGTGTAGAATGTCGTGGAATATTTACTATTATTATTATTTATTTTCCTTTGGAATGTTATTATTACTATTATTATTATTATCGGGGAACAGGCCAGCAGTTGAAACAACAGCCTGCATCTCATTGTTCACTACACTGTTTTCATTATTCAATGATTTTGTTGATTTATGTGTTTGTCCAGTCTATTTTTGAATTGGTTAATGTTTTCTGCTGTCACAATATTTTCAGGTAGCCTATTCCATGTGTTAAATACGTTTGAAGTGTGCATTTGACAGGATTTATCGCAGGTTTATAAGTGCCCGGTTAATGGCAATAGGCTCGCCACCTATTACATTGGGACCTAAACATAAACTGGCGAAATGTGGGTGCTAGCACCTCTGTCTACCCCTTCGGGGATATAGGCGTGAGTTTATGTTTAGATGAAATCGTATATTTCAGTAGTCATTACTTAAACTGACATATAATATTTTTAACCCCAGACCAAAAAACGACAGGTGTTATAAGTTTGACGTGTCTATCTGTGTGTGTGTGTGTGTGTGTGTGTGTGTGTGTGTGTGTCTGTCTGTGGCATCGTAACTGAACGGATGAAACGATTTGGATTTAGTTTTTTTTGTGTGAAAGGTATATTAGTCGGGAGTGTTCTTAGCTATGTATGAATTTGTTTTTTACAAAATGACGGAGTACATATTTTTTCTCAACGCCCTCTATATGTGTAATGTATGAAAGGACTTGACTAGTAGAATACACTGCACTATGATAAATTTCTATTCCAAGATGGCCGCCACTACAAAATGGCGAATTATATTTGATTTCATTACTCTCTCAGTGTGGGTATCAAGTCAAAGAGCTTGATTTGTCGGAGGGACCTTCAGTTAGGGTCCCCCGAAATAACAACGCTTGAATCAATATATTACAAGGTTTAACAAAGTTACTATATACTATATATTAAAGGTGCTAATTTTCAAATTTTTACAGTTGTTTTTTGTGATGGGGGTTATTTGTATTTTTAATTATTTGGTAGATATATAATAGGTAGGTACTAGTTGATGCCTTTAGCTGTGGTAATACTCAACCAATTGCAATCAACATACAGCAGTTTTAATTCTAATCAAGACCGTTCTAATAGTAAACACTCAATCAATCATATCGCAGTTCACTCCTAGAAATAGGCCTCTTCCAATGTTGGGAGGCTTCGGCCTACTGTTTCACTGGTCAGAGGGATTTACTTCGAGCATTCTTTCTCTCGCAGTGATATCATCTACGTATTTTTCCGTATCTCACTTCTTACAACACCCTTCGTATGAGATGGGGTTGTGATACTTGTATTTTTTCTCCGTCACCACTTGGAACTAGACGGAATACAATGTTTCTGATAATAAAACTGAATTAATATAATATTCTTTTTTTTTTCTTTTATATAGGACACGTCAAATGGACTTCGCCTTGCCTGTTGGTAAGCTGAAGGCAAAGTCCCAGAAAAGAGGGTCACCATTACTTACACATACCGTGTGACACTCAGCTTGACGGCCTCATCATATGCTTTTTCACGCCCCGCTTAAAGGACCCGGGACTGTAGGAAGAAGGAAACACGTGAGCTGGTAATGAATTCCAGGATTCTATGGAAAAATATCAATCAACTAGCCCATCGCAGTCCACTGCTGGACTAGGCCTATCCCAATGATGGGAGGCTTTGGCCTACTGTTTCCACGCTGGCCAGACGGGTTGGTACAGGGTTTTATTTCGAGTTTTCCTTCTCTCGCAGTGATATGGTTTGCGTATGTTTCCATTAGTCGCCTCTTACGACATCCTTCGGATGAGAAGGGGTGGTGATACTAGTATTCTTTCTCCGTCACCACACATATTAACTATTTCAAACGTTATTGTGGGTGCGTTTAACTATGGAAATTTCTTCGTCTGATGTGTGATGCCATCTAAGTACCCATGGAAAACGTTTCAGGTGAACCACTCCTAAGTGATTCACTTTCTACGAGTAAGTCTCTATACTTGTCGTGACGATGGCGCTTCTATTTTCAAATTCTTCGTTCCCATTGTGCTGCTACCTGGATTGCGTTCATGGAGGAGCTCATAAGTTACTCCGGTGAACAAGTAGATGGGCATGCAGCACACGTCAGTAGTTGGGTCATGGTCTATGGAGCAACTCCACACTCACACTGCAGATCCGCGTTATCTGAAAAACTCCATCTGGACCGATTCTCCTTGCTTCAACCGACCTCTGTTCGAAGTCTGATTAGGGACTTCCACCTGATCCAAAAAAGGTCATACCTGGAGAGCAGAATCTCTGACAGCGGGACGAAGTAGCCTTTATATTGATAACTTTTAAGCATTTCTACCAATTGCCGCCTCTACTCAGGCTTGGTGGTCCAATATGAATCAACCTTTTTCCTAAATTATTTATTTAAAAGGCTGAAATTAAACACCAATAATATTTATACCTAACTACAATCGTATCGGAGTCGTTACTATCGACTGTAAAGCGTCTTTTAAGCCCATTCACATAATTTAGATGTCAAAAACAATAGCATTTGGAGGTATTCCTCAACGACAACAACCATATAGTGGTCCATTTTATCAGATATAAGGATGAATGGAATTAGTATCTGTTATAGATAAACACAGATGTGCTTAACCATTTGTGATGGTAACTATTGTGTCAGTTCAATTAAATACTGCTTCATTTGCTATATATAGTAGTAGTGTAAATATCTAAATTTAGTTTGGTGAAGTAAATTTAGATTTACTCATATTAATTCAGCGGCTGGGTAATCATATTTGAATACGTATTGATATATTTTGGGTTGCTTACATACATTCATTAGGTATTGTATAACTATTAATATCTTTAAGGCCCAAGTCGATTACGTTTATAATAGTCTACCTGCTGAATAACGGTTGAAACTATGGCTCAGGTTTTCTGATCATCACGGTGAAATAAGTTTAAAACTAAAACCCGAATACCGAAAAGTATTAAACAAGAAAATATCAAGGATAGCCGCGGTCGTATGCTAGTTTTCCCTTTTTTTTACGTGCGCAAAATCCCCACGGATGCCGGACCGGAGCCGCTGGAAGAGGTTATGTCAGGCGCGCCAGGCGCGCAACCACCGCGGCCTGCTTCTGCCAGGGTGACAGGCAGCTCCACCAGTCACCCCCAGGCCTGCGCTCATGGGGGGCGGAGGTTGTTCATCGACCTCCAACACTCGAATTGCCTTCAGCAAGGCAAGGTCTCGAATTTATGCAAAGGCACCTCAAGGCCCAGCCGCCGGATCCGTTCCACGACTTGAGCAACCGCGGTCGTGGCCCTCAGGGTCGCTTCGCGGTATGTAGCCCCGCTCGCCGTCACTAGAGTGTCGTCCGCATAGCACGTGACGGCGGCGCCGCCCGCGAGCTCACCGCGAATCACCCAGTCGTATCCGATGTTCCACAGGAGCGGCCTAGAACCGATCCCTGCGGAACACCGCACGACATCTCACGCTGACCGACGCCAGTCGTACTTGGGTAGATGACGGCTCTCTCCGTCAGGTACGACCCGACTATGCGGCGGAGGTAGAGAGGCACACCGTGATACACGAGTGCCTCCCTGATGCAACTCCAGGGCAAGGTGTTGAGCCAACGTCACCTCACCCCGGGCGACTGCCTCCTCCACCAAAGTCCTCGCGCGCATGATGGCATCCACGGTGGACCGCCACCGGCGGAAGCCGTATTGGGCATCCGCCAGGTCCGGCCCCCTACCAGAGAGGTGCTCGACGAGGCGCTTCGCAGCTACTTTTCCCTAGAATGTATTATTTTATTAGACCATATAAGTACTACCACAGATATCCTTGATATTTTCTTGTTTAACACTTTTTAGATCGTGATTTTTCAGTAGTCAGGTTTTAGTTTGAAACTTAATTTTTTATTTATATTATTTTGGGGCACGCAATAGGTACAATTTATACATATTTGTAATGTGCTAACTAAGCCCTTTCAGCAGCTATACACGACATATTTATCTTAATATTATTTTAAACACAGTACTTTATTTATCTGTGTGGACTATATTTATCTGTGTGATGTTAAACAGTCCTATTCTTTAATCGCCTTGTACGACACCGCATGGGAAGGGATGGGGTAGTCCAAATTCTACACTGCCGAGAACCACGCGGATTAGGCAGAGGTGAATTAATACCCATAATTCACCAATCATTAGAATTAAATATAATTTAAATATTCCACAACCTTCCACACAACGCTATCTAGACCCATGGTAAGCATAGCATTTTTTTGTAAATACATACATATTATATATAACGCGGTAGCCTAGTGGTATGGGTAATGATGAATGATCATTTAAAATTAATGTAAAAAATAAAAATACTAAAAGGATATTAGAGCGATTATTGAATGTAGAGCGCAACCTTTTTAAACTATCGCAGTGTGAATTCTTAATTATACAATGGTTCGGGAATTTTCGGGATTAAATCATGGAATATTTCTGCCGACGCGACGTTTCGGATGCGTTGCAGGGCCCGTGATCACGACTTGACTAAAGTTGTATAATTATGAACCTAGTACTTGTAGAATAAAATAATAACCGCGGTAGTTTTTTTTTTTTTTTCGTGCGCAAAATCCCCACGGATACCTCCCCACCGGAGCCGGTGGAGGAGGTTATGTCGGACACGAACCGACTAAAACGCACGCCGCCTGTGGGTCGTTTTGGTTGCCGAAGGTGAGGTTGACAGTCATATCCCTCGCACCGCGGCCGACCCAGGGCCATCTCTCACGATCTGGCCCTCTTCTCGGGTGTGGGGACTACAGAGTCCCCAACTCGTCCCCGGAAACGGGGAGGCGCGCCACGCGCGCCACCGCCGCAGTGGTATGGGTAATGGACGGCTGAATCGAGGTATCTGCTTCGATCCCAGGTTTTACCATGGCACACACCAATGACTTTTCGAAGTTATGTGTGTATTTATCGCAGGTTTATAAGTGCCCGGTTAATGGTAATAGGCTCGCCAACTATTACATTAGAACCTAAACATAAACTGTCGAAATTTGGGTGCTAGCACCTCTGCCTACCCCTTTGGGGATGTAGGCGTGAGTTTATGTTATGTTATGTTATTATATATAGAAACACCCAGACCAATGCAAATATGCATATTCATACAAATATTTGCACTGAGCGGGAATCGAACCCACGTCCCCTGCGTAGCAGTCAAACATTCTATCGCTACCCCACAGAATTCGGCCATTGATATAATGTACCTATACATTTACTAGTAACTAATAGTGTCTACTAAGTTTCAATCTCTGAGTCTTTTTCCAAATCGGTTGGGTTATAGTTAGTCGGTTCGATTGCGACATAAACATTGACCGGGGATTTCCGCACTGTAAAAAAAGACATAAAGAAGTTTTCACTTCAAAAAGAATAGTGAACAAAAAAGATAGCCTCCACGTCATACCGTCAGGTCACATTTCATCTACATTACGTAGTTACTGGCGAAGCAGGATGATTATCCGGTGTTTACGGCGCAATACGACGGCCATGTCTGAATGAGGAAATGAGCTCGCTAACGACACTGCAACTACATTTCAGTTCCGTGCTAATGAAAACCTGCTTCCATAAAAATTTTAAATAGATTTTAGCTTTCTTTTTGTAGATTAATTGAAAAACATTTGCTATCACATTTTGAGATATTGACGTCCACATTTTGACAATTTTTGTTGGTTTTAACTAATAAGGGGGAAACCTATTGCTGTCGTCTGCGCACTTGGCAGTTCTAGATTATAATCGGTATGTTTAGGCATACAGATCAAGGCAAATTTTACCAGAAAAAATTAAGATATTCAGCTGTATTGGAAAGAATCGGATGACCTTGTCAAATAGCCTATTAGAACTAAATAAAGCTGATACTATCAATCAATCAATCAATCAGCCCACCGCAGTCCACTGCTGGATATAGGCCTCTCCCAATGTGCGTCATTTCTTCCGATCCTCCGCCTTCCGCATCCAGTCTGTCCCAGCCACCTTATTCAGATCGTCCGTCCATGCTGGGAGTCCTACCATTCGTTTACCTGCTGTACTGTAAAACGTACTTGCGTAAAACAAGTTATCAAGAAGTACGTGATTTTCCGATATGACTACTAATGACAAATTGGCTATCATTAAATTATATAAAAGTCATTGATATTCAGCAGAGTGTGCGATTAGTATCATTTCAATAGAGTTCCATTTGATTCGTTAGCTCAGATCGCTAGCAAGCCGACGTACATGAAAAATTCAATCTATTAAAGTACCTGTCTAAGACTTATTTGTACTAGATGTGCTTACATTCTTAGCTTTTTAATGCTACTGGAATAACGAAGTTAACAAGCTTAGTAGGTGGGGGGGTGTACGATACAAGAACTTCGGCCAACTTTGCTGACCAGCTCTCCCTGCGAGACCTCTGTCGATCTTCAAATATCTATCCGTGTCGAGTCAAAGTCAAAGTCGAAAATCATTTATTTTGCATTGACCATTAAATTGACACTTATAAAACGTCAATGCTAAAAGAAATATGAAAGACTAGTTTTGAAAATGCACCAACGCTGCCCCGAGCTGAGAAGACTCCGGCAAAAAAATTAAGCGGGCATTTCTTTTTTTTTGGTCTATTTACAAGCATATACTTAGTCTACTTATTTTAAATGCAAAAATTTACTTGAGTAGCATAGTTGAGCGAACAATTCATTTCCAAGCTTGTTTATCATCATTGGATTTTATAACAGCCTTTCTGGCACAATTTACTTTTAACTACATTTTTTAATTTTAACTACATTTTTTTGAGGAGGTAGGACAAGGCCTGTATTTCCGCCCAATTGAGCAGTCCGACTGGGGAAGTTCCTCCGCTCTACAGAATACCGCGGTTATAATAACTTCTTGTTGTGTTCCCGGCGGTGAGTAGGGTAGCCAGAACTCACTGGACAGTTTTTGTGCTGTCAGTGGGATGACCAAAGGCTTGTCCTGCTTTGTCCTCTACACTGACGGCACAAAATCTCTGTTCTTACGGGGTCGGCGGCACGGATGTGACTCCACTGGTGTTACACACGTTCATGGCTCATGGTAACCACTTTCTGTCAGGTGGGCCGTGTGCTTGTCAGCCACCTAAGTTGTATAAAAAAAAAAATACCCATAGGTAAATCCCTAAGCACGTGGTGCTGTTGTCTTTTAGTGTGAATTCAATTCTGCGGACAGCAAATGATATATTTTGATGACCAAATATAAAGTTTGATGACAATATATATATATTCAAATCGATTTTGATAGGAAAAACCATAACAGCTCAAGCGGGTCTCGAACCCCTGTCTTAATGGATTTCAATAGTTAGCATATTAAATACTTAGATATACATACATACATATATTATAATCACTCCTTTGTGATACGCGTCACACGCGTTAATTCACATATACATGCATAGGTGAATTAACACCCACATTTCACCTATTATTGTATTCGGTCCCACGTGATAGGAGGTGAGCCTATTGCTGTTTTCCGGGCACTATTTTTGACTCAAGTCATGCATTTGAGGCAGAGTCTGGTTGTTTTGGATATTTCATTAAAAAAGTATATCCAAAAAAGCTGGAAAATATATTGTCCAAATTAATAATTAGACTTACTTGCTTTTTTTACACTGTTATAATAATGTAAGTGTGAGAACGAGTATACTACACATAGATAAAATATAACCATTGCCATTTCACTCTACTTTTTAGATCCGTGTTTCACATCCTATCAGCTGAAACATGCTGCAACATGTGCAGTATTTACCGTCTTCTCAATTAATATGTCACCGCATATCAACATATCGACAGCATAAAGTAGTTTTAATCAATATGTATATCGTTGTACTAGTACAACGATACATATATCGTAGTATCATAGTGCATCGATTTGATAGGGTTGTGAAAACGGATTTTAGTTGCGTATCAACAGAAATTCATACAGCCAGTGATAGTAAAATAATCACTGCCACGAATTAATGTCTGGAACAATAGGGTTTATTAGTTACAACTTATTAGAATCGAACTTGTGACCACATGCGTCACAGTGGAATTCTCTACCGCTACATGCGAACTACGGTAGATCATTTGACTGCGAGGTATTTTCTTCAACCGTGATAACAATATAGCTTTGTAATTAAGTCACAGAGGTAGGACACGGCGGTATTTCTGACCAATTGAGCAGTCTGACTGTGGAAGTACCTCCGCCCTACTGAATACCAATATAAAAAAAGTCAACCAATATAAAATTTGTGCAAAAAGATATAAAATGTAGATATACATATAAGAAGTTTTTAATTAGCTACCTTTTTTATATTTATCTGTCTTTATATTCACTAATTAAACTTATTATAATATATACAATAATAAAAAACAAAATAAAACAAAAGTTAAAATACGTCGTGGTATTCCTCTGCATCGCATGCCCCTTGTGGTAGCGTTCCCAGAAGACTAGCAGCATTGTCACGTTGTATGGCAATGCTTTTCTCTGACCTAAGAAAAGGCCAGCCTTCTCGTCAGGATCAAGATCAAGATTCAAGAAGGATCGACCATACGCTTCGCAATCTACCTGAAGAGATTGCGGGCGCTAGCCTAAACATTTCGACTCAAAACGGCATTCATAATCACCAATAAAATTGGAGAATTTGCGCCGCTTAAGAGCATCTGCAGAAGCTGCAGCAGCACAGCCAGCCAGCCGTATACATGACACGGCTGGCTGGCTAAGTAGTAGTAAGTAACACACTTATTACTCGCAATATAGAGTTAGGACACGGCGGTATTTCCGCCCAATTGAGCAGTCCGACTGTGGAAGTACCTCCGCCCTACAGAATACCGCGGTTATAATAACTTTGTGTTGTGTTCCCAGCGGTGAGTAGGGTAGCCAGAGTTTACTGGAGAATTTGTGCTGTCAGTGGGAAGACTAAAGGTTTGTGTTGCTTTGTCTTCTACACTGACGGCACAGAAATTCTGTACTTACAGTGTCGGCAGCGCGACTGTGACTCCTCTGGTGTTACAAACGTCCATAGGCCACGATAACCACTTTCCATCAGGTGGTACGTGTCCTTGTCTGTTACCTTAGTGGTATAAAAAAAATAAAAACATGTCTGCAGTACCACGAACGAGCCTCTTTCCACGGAGCGTAGTCTGTGAAATCGCATACTCGTCTATAAAATCACGGATCGTGGAAAGTGATCCTGAGAGAGAGAAAATAAAAATATACAACTGTAATATAAGTACATATTTTATGTATGTGTATAGGTCTATGATGGTTTTATATGAATGTATGTGTAATCCTTTTTGTCAGGGGTATACCTTCTGTATAACCTACTCACATTATTAAATCTTGACATTAATGTACACAAGACTGTGCCTCTCATTGGATTGCAATTTCTATGTGCTCTCCCTGGTTTGCAGGAAGAGAACTCAACATTGAGTTAAGCTCGCCTTTGTACATAATATTTCATTTATTTGTATAATATGCTTTGTAAGTGTACAATATAGAATAAATATAACAGTAGGTATATAAAATGAAAATAAAAATAAAATCTTCATTTAAGCTCGAAAGCCTAGGGTCAACAAAAGACGGTGAGTTGTTTACTGGCAATTAATATGGACACCAGGATCTTTTCTTTTTTTATTTAGATTGCAAAGTAAGCAAAGAATTCCACCTGGTTTTATTAATTTGCACTTTTAGTTCCGAGTTTTAAATCTTTTTATTTGTAAACCCTTAATTGCTTTTTACGTTGTCCGTCTCGTTTTGGTAGACATTTATTTTATTTTTTCTCAAGGTATAGTCAGCGTCAAAAGTAGATTGTATCAGTTTCATTTAATAATTTTTATATGAATAGATACAAATAATGACGAATTACTATATAGTTTATTAAAACTTAAAAAATATTTTAATATATCCTCAAATACACCAGGGATATTGAACGTAATTTTCCAAAACATAATTACAGAAATCGATCAAAAATTAGTTTTAAATCTGCAAAGTGGCGTCTACTTTTAAGTTGATTGTATAGTCATTATTAGATCAATATTGACTAGAAAAGTACTGGTTCCTAGACAAATACATCTCAATTGATTTTAAAACGATCTTTGTGTTCCAAGCCAGCCATAACTGCTAACTGGTAAACCTGATGAATGGTTGATGAGGCTCTGGCACAGGCTTTTTTTCGAGGACAGAGGAAGGGTTAGACTATAGTATTATAAATAAATAAATATTCTGCAACATTTTACACATCGCTATCTAGCCCTATGGCAAACATACTTTAACTAGCTTGTGTTATGGTATCTAGAATGCGGATAAACATACTTAGATACTCTTTTTTGTAAATGCATATATATTATACATAGAAACTCCCAGACCAATGCAAATATACATATTCACGCATACAAATATTTGCACTGAGCGCGGGAATCAAACCCGTGCCCCTTGTGTAGCAGTCGAAAGTTCTACTGCTAGAAAAGTACTGGTTCCTAGACAAACCCATCTCAATTGATTTGGGTAATATAGCATGGTTGACAGGTAATATTCACGTAATATGCTTGATAACGAGGTTTTCGATTAAGATATTGAAAAAAAATAATCGGTTCACGCGGGATTTGAATCCGCGATCTATCCCTTACAGGGGTAATGCTCTGACCACTAAGCCACAGAACCTTCCACCGAAACCATTAAAACTCTTCTATACATATATCCGTTTTACGGCGAACGATTTGAATGACTAGCATACTAAATGCTTTATACATACATTCATATAATCACGCAGTTATCCCCCGAGAGTTAGGCAGAGGAGAATTGAAAATGAAAAAAATGAAAATGCAAAATATTTTATTATCAATAAGAGTTACAGTTTTTAGCAAAGTGTCCGTTGGTCCCACAATAGGCAAGCCTGTCCTGTGGGTACCTCTTAATTTAAAAAAAATTAGCTCCTACGTTTCACCAATCATTGAATTCGGTGCCACGTAATAGGGGGCGAGCCTGTTGCCGTCTTCCGGGCACTATTGTTGACTCAAGCCATGCATCTGAGACTGAGGTGGGGTGTATTTTTTTTTATACCACTTAGGTGGCAGAGAAGCACACGGCCCACCTGATGGGAAGTGGTTACCGTGGCCTATGGACGTATGCAACACCAGGGGTGTTACACTCGCGCTGCTGACCACGAAGAAACTTTATGTTGCCCCTCTTGAAGAACCCCATATTGAAGGTGCTTGGGAAAACCGCAGCAGGGAGATCATTCCACAGCTTGAGTGTGCGTGGGATGAAGTTTCTTTCATACCGCACCGTCTCAGTTCGCAATGTGTGAGGATGAATTCTCTGCCTATGGCGAGAGGTGCGATGATAGAATGTAGCTGTGGGCATCATATCAAATAATTCATCTGAGCACAAACCATTGTATAGGTGGTGTATATATCTGGCTGATGTTAAACAGCCCTAACCCTTAGTCGCCTTTTTTTTTTTTACGTGCGCAAAATCCCCACGGATACCTCCCCACCGGAGCCGGTGGAGGAGGTTATGTCGGACTCGAACCGACTAAAACGCACGTCGCCTGTGGGTCGTTTTGGTTGCCGAATGTGAGGTTGACAGGCATATCCCTCGCACCCTTAGTCGCCTTGTACGACACCGCATGGGAAGAAATGGGTTGGTCCTAATTCCACTCTGCACGTATTGCTTTAAAATTTCATTAAGATGCGACGTATTTCGTTGCCATTGTAAAACAACTAGTGATATATAGTCCATTATTGACAATTAGTTGTAAAACTAAAATGGCGTGCTAAAATTAAATAGTAAAAATCGCGTATGAAGTCCGAGTTGTGACGAAGAAAGAACACAAGTATCACCACCCCATCTTATCCGACGGGTGTCGTAAGAGGTGACTAACGAAAAAATACGCAGACGATATCACTGAGAGAGAAGGAAAACTCGAAATAAAACCCTTTACCAACCCGTCTGGCCAGCGTGGAAACAGTAGCCTCCAGACATTGGGAGAGACCTATGTCCGGCAGTAGAATTGAATCGCGATAAAATCTGTTGAAGAGTTTTTTATTTCAATCACTAAAAATCTTCAACAAAATGTTATTATACTTAATTGATTGCTACTATATGCCTTCTTTTCAGTTTCACAAAATAGATCTACTTAAAGATACAATGCGAAAAATTCTATCTGGGCCGTCCTGTATAAAAGTTCTATAAGCGTGCATCAGACGTTGTCCTTTGTCCACTGCCCGTGAGAAATCACCGCTCTGAATGTACGCTTAACAGAAATAGTGTCTTGAAAGCAAGACAAATCGTCTTTTATTCAATTATAACAATAATGTCACATTTTATACCACTTAGGTGGCTGACAAGCATACTGCTCATTTGATGGGTAGCACTCACTCACTTACGTGTGCTGATGCCGTCACACTTGGGCACCTTTCTTGAAGAACCCCTGTATATTGAATGAAATTTTAAAGCATTTACAATGCCAACTTTTTTTTTATATAGAACACGTCAATTAGACTTCGCCTTGCCTGATGGTAAGCTGAAGGCAAAGTCTCAGAAACGAGGATCACCATTACTTACACATACCGTGTGACAATGGTGACGCTCAGCTTGACGGCCTCATCATATGCTTTATTAAGATAGGAAAAAACTTGAATCACTTCAGGCGAGTTTGGAACCTGCGATCTTTTCCTTACATGGGGAATACTCTGACCACAGAGCTATCGAACCATGCCTGAAATCATTCAAATCCTCCTTTATATATCCGTCTTACGGCGACGGTCTATCTTAATCAACTTGAACCCCATATTGTAGTCCCTAGGTTTTTTTAAATAGAACTAAGAATCGTGTATGACGGCCCTGAAACGATCTATACGTTCCAAGCCAACCATAACTGCTAACTGGCAAACCTTCTGAAGAATGGATGGCGAGGCTCTGGCAGGGTCATTTTTCCGGGGACGGAGGAAGGGTCAGACTGTAGTCACTTCTGTAAGAGTCAAGATAAACCGAATCAAGAGAAAGCACGGCAGTGTGCTCTGGGCTCCAAAAAACAAGCGATGGATGTGCAATCAAAGACTAACGCTGATAAAATGATGACTAAAACATTTGATGACTTTTTGAAACAAAAAATCATACACACAGTATGTACCTTATATTTACAAGAATACATATAATCACTCCTTTATCTCCGGAGGGTTAGGCAGAGGTGAATTAACACCTACAGTGCACCAATCATTGAATTCGGTATCACGTAATGGGATGCGCTTATTGCCGTCTTCGTGGCACTATTAGTCTGAGCTGTATATATCTGTCTGATGTTATACAGCCATATGCCTTAGTTGCCTTATAAGACGACGCATGAGAAGAGATGGAGTGGTCCACCTAATATTTTTGTGCTAATATTGGCTCAACAGTACGGAAGAGGGTCAAAAGGTTCAAGTTTGACATTTGAGTTGATCTTTTCCGGCATAATGTTCGTTTTCCCATTTTGATATTAATACAGTTCATACAATATTCCCACGAAAATCTATTATCTTAAATAAATATCATCAATGTCAGGATAGTTCTGCGGCTGAACAGATCGGGATGAAATTTGGTACAAGGATAGATTATATTCTAGAATAACATGCAGGCTATTCTCTCTCTCTAAACTTAAGAGCTGTGCACTTGTTGGTGGAGTAATCACAACTTTTCTTTCTCCTCCGCCAATCTTTTGACCTCCTGATAAGACGTGACTTGTATCTTTTCTTTTATCTGTGCCATAAACGTTCCCCTTGGTCTACCTCTTCTTCTCATTCCTTCCACCTTCCCTTCTATGATATTTTAAAAAATAATACATGTCTTATCAGTTTTCCAGTATCTACCTTCTTTCCTGTACTTTGTTTAGTACCAACTCTTTCGTTGTTCATTCTTTCTGTCCAGGTTATTCCCTCGCTCCTACTCCAGCACCACATTTCGAACGCCTCCATCCTGTCTTTGTCCCCTGTGTCCACCATATCATCCACGTCTCACATCCATAGTCTATATCACTAAAATAAGTTGCGGAAACATATTCTAAGGTTAATTTTTCAAATTTAGGCTTCTTCTGTAAATATATGCATTATCTACTTATAAAATTTATACAAAACTATGCTAACTATACAAAATTTCTGTAAATTGTATTTTGTATTTGTACATATGAAAGTGCCATATTTGTGAAAAATAATCTATCACTGTTCAATAAAAAAGTCAACTTTAATAAAAAGGGAGGTTACACACATGCCACTTGAGATGTCGGTACCTTGGTTAAAATATTTAGACTTAGTTATGTTTATATGGCTCCAATAATTTTTAACGCATTACCAGCGTCAATTTTTGATCTACCTCATAAAAAAAAATTTGCATTACATAAATGGTTGGTGGACGAGACATTTTATACAGTGGAAGATTTTTTAAAGAAATATGCATGTTATTCGTCCCACTGCAGAAATGCGTTGTAGGTGCTGCGCTATTATTGTAACTGCAATATTTTTAGTTGCTAAGTAGATTAGCTTTGTATACCTAATAATCTGTGCTAATGGCGAAATGTGCTTGATTACTGTATTTTTTATTTCCATCTTTTGTTGTACCACATTACAAGCAAATAAATAAATTAATGAATCAATTGATCTTAATATAAGGTCTTAATATGAGGTCGTACTGCTACATAGCCTAGAATTCCATAGGAAACAGCTATAGTCATCTAACACTATCTAAAGTTTACGCAAATCTTTGATATAAAACTATTTGATGAATTATATCGCAATAGAATCCTTTAAAAAGTAGTTTCATTTCAATGAGCTAATTATCTGATTAAAGTTCTTTTCATTGCATACTTCAACAGCTTCTAGCAATATAAGCATCGGTAACTTAGTGGTTAAGGAGTTGGTATTACGATCGAGAGCACGTGTTCGAATCCTGGCTATTACACTACCGACGTGAACCCACTCCTAGCACAAGCAATTTAGCTTAGATGAAGAGGTTAGAGGGAATATTAGTAATTTCGGTTCCAATATTCTTTTTAAAAACAAAAAATAAAAATATAAGAGAGTAAATCAAGATAGCATCTCTCAAAATCAAGACTCCTGAGTGAAGCATGTTTTTAACGATTATGAAGAATTTTAGTAGATCATATAGACTCAGTGCGTACAGCTAATTACCTGCTTCATTGGTAGATCGTAACGTGTGGGCTATGTGTGGCCCAATGTAAGAGCGGAAGCGCAAACGTTTGACAAATCTTTTTTCAATACAACAACCTTGGATCGTAGAACTTACTATAACTTCAAATTTCAATTGAGACATTGACCTTGTTTTTTTATACAACTTAGTGTTAGACAAGCACACAGTCTACCTGATTGAAAGTGGTTACCTAGACCTACGAACGTGTGTAATACCAGGGGGGTGCTGGCGACCCTGTAAGGACAGAGAGTTTCTATGCCGTCAGTGCAGAATACACCCACTGACAGCACAAAAACTCTCCAGTGAGTGGTTGTTATAATCGTGGTATTCTGTAGATTACGCCAGTCGGACTGCTCAATTAGGACAGAAATACCGTCACGAAGGATACGACGGTATTTCCTGTGTTCCTGTGTTTTATCTCGAATACTCGCCTAGCGCTTACAACTTGCTCCACAAATTCCTCGAATGGTAACAATTACCGTTACCCCTCGGTTATCCCAGTGGAGATACAGCAGTACAATGCTTTTAGTGCAAACTTACATTTGAGGGTCTAAAATTAACCATAGCCTGCGTTAAGTATCGTCAGCAATTGCTTGCACTCATCGTGTTAAAAGTTGTAATATAAAAGATATAAGTAGCACATTTTATTAATTAATGTACTTATGTCTGTAAATCCTAGATGGGTAGACAGAAGCGTATTTTTTATACCTAGATTTTTACAATATTACATTCCATGTGATATAAAAAGATCAGTTTTGGAGACCTCGAATTATAAAATTAAAATATTTCTTATCATTTGAGTGCCAGGAGGTGTTTGTTTTGCTTTTTATACCACTTAGGTGGCAGACAACCACACGACCCACCTGATGGAAAGTGGTTACCATGTCCTATGGACGTGTGCAAAACCAAGGGAGCCACACTCGCTGCCAACCATGTAAGCACAGAGAGTTTCTAGATCTTCGAAGTAAAAGCCATCACCTGCAAGCCAGTACACCTGTTGATTAATGTACGATATTGGTGCAGTTTTTTTTCCAGGGTTTGAAGGTCAGGCGGCTTTTGGAACCATAAAAGCTATATAGGCCAATTCAAAATGAGGAAGGGTAAGCAAACCCTAGGTGCTACAACAACAACGCTAAGGTGACGCGTTTATTGAGACTAAATAAATAAACACAAGGAAAATAAAACCTAATCGGGGATACAGGCGTGATTATATTGTGTATGTATGTATGTAAGAAAAACCGCGGTAGCCTAATGGTATGGTCAATGGACTGCTGAGACGAGCCCTCGGGTTTGATCCCAGGTTTTACCATGGCACACATCAATGACTTTTCGATGCTTTTCGAAGTTATGTGTGTATTTATCGCAGGTTTATAAGTGCCAGGTTAATGGCAATAGGCTCGCCACCTATTACATTGGGACCTAAACATAAACTGGCGAAATGTGGGTACTAGCACCTCTGCCTATCCCTTCGGGGATATAGGAGTGAATTTGTTTTATGTGATGTATGTATGTAAAATAAAAATGCAAAATCCAAGATGAATCTGCCTTATATTATACAGCTTCATTTTATATAATAACACCAACAATTATGAACAATTTTATTGTGTCTCTACTAAACATCACAAACAAGAGGGTAATACAATATTTCAGATATTGTAAAAGCAAAATTTTATTCGTAAACACATTTTTTCAAATAATATAATATAAAATAATATATCATAATATAACGTATCATTTTAGATAAAAATATATAGCAGGTAGTGTAATTAACATATAATAATGTTATTTTACTATTAAAGTAAAACTAGTTTGTGTTTTGTCACAAACGAAATTTGAAGAAAAGTTAATTACGGATAACAATACTAGAAATTATTATATCGCTAATAACAATAGATATTAGTAGGTATGATGTAAAAGAATGCGAAAATGCATTTCTAAAATGAAGATACATTATAATCATAAGTATAGTAGTCATTATTACACAAAATACAAATAACGTCATATTTATAAAGACCTACATATCAGTTATTTTATATAACGTTATATTTAAAAAGACTAGACCGGTTATTTTAAAACAATATAGTTTTGTATTAAATATAAGCTACAATAGTAAATATTAAATAATAAAACACAAAAAATATTACGGCATTATTGTTACATTACTTGAAATAATATATATTTCGGAATTGTTAATTGTACAATATACTATACCATTTACTGTTTCTTGTACTGAATCTATTTGGCTTTTTTATTCCGATCTTTAATTTTTTTATTTTATTATTTGGTTCCAAGGTGGTATGGTACCAAAGACAAGGTGTTAAACTGCACCTCATTAACCTTCTGGGGTTAAAGTATATTTTTTGCAGACTCTTGCAATAAGGGTGATATAAATATGAAACGATAAAACTGACTCGTTTTAAACATTTGATCTAACATCACCTTAGGACTACATATATATTACAATATAGATATAATGCTGTTGTAGTTATGTCATATGTGAGAAGTGACATTAATTTAAAAAAGAATAAATATATTGATTGACATTGTGTAAGCTCGATCAGAAATTATCGGCATTTTGATATTAATGATTATTATTGTTTGTATATTATTAAACAGGTTTTATAACTTTAAATTATTATGTTATTATAAATTCAAATTACACGAAGGCTAGAAAAAGTAACACTTAGTTAATAGAATTTTGAATAAATTTAAGTTTTATAATTATGTACTGAAAACGTCTTTTTAAATTAATATATCACTGTTTTTATTACTTTTCTTTTGGTATTACATATTTTTAAAGTGTATGTAATATTGTAGTATGTATGTAACATATATTTATATATTTTATTTATCAAAGGAAATGTATAATATATTATATAAGAAATATGCAGACAAAATAAATATCCTATAACAATATGAATGGCACATTTCACCTTAATCTATATATTCTATACAATTATTTGCCAATTGCAACCCAGCCTTACAATTGACATTTTTAAATACAATAATTTATTAAAATTAGAGTATTAAATTATAAAGTAATAAAATAAAACAGAAATAGTAAATAAAATAAATAAATATGAAAATATGTTTTGAAATTAATAATGTCAGTCAATATTTGGATTAAGTATAGTATTTTCTTGTATTTAATTCTCTTCAGGCGATTCTCTCTGAAAAATAAAAAAATTATAAATATGTATAATTAACTCTGATTAATAATAATTGAAATTGAAGCGTCATCAGTAATTTGGTGGTAATAAGGTTAGATAATTTAGTAGTAGTTGACCACTTTCATTCGAGAGGTCTATGGTTCGTTATACAAGTATTTTAACTTAGCATTAGGGCACAGGTTAGAGAGAACACTATTTACCACTTCTAATCGAGAGGTCTAGCATTAGGGCACAGTTTAGAGAGAACACTATTTAGCACTTGTAATCGATAGGTCTATCATTTGGGCATAGTTTAGAGAGAACACTATTTACCACTTCTAATCGAGAGGTCTAGCATTAGGGCATAGTTTAGAGAGAACACTATTTAGCACTTGTAATAGAGAGGTCTATCATTTGGGCACAGTTTAGAGAGAACACTATTTAGCACTTGTAATCGAGAGGTCTATCATTTGGGCACAGTTTAGAGAGAACACTATTTACCACTTGTAATCGAGAGGTCTATCATTTGGGCACAGGTTAGAGAGAACACTATTTACCACTTTCAATCGAGAGGTCTAGCATTGGGCACAGTTTAGAGAGAACACTATTTACCACTTGTAATCGAGAGGTCTAGCATTAGGGCACAGGTTAGAGAGAACACTATTTACCACTTACAATCGAGAGGTCTAGAATTAGGGCACAGGTTAGAGGGAACACTATTTACCACTTGTAATCGAGAGGTGTATCATTTTGGCACAGGTTACAGAGAATACTAGTTTAGTGACTTATCTTAAAAAATACCTATGGACTTAAAATCGGCTAAATCTTTTGTTTTGTCTTATGTTAGATAAGATACGAATTTTTATTTATTTTTATATTATGTGAAATAAAGTTTGATTTGATTTGATTTTCAAAAAAAAACAAATATACCACAGAGTCATACGTAAAGTATTTATATAAAAGTATCCGAACCGGAAACGGTGTGCACTGTGTGAAAGGAACTGCATCCCACGCACGCTCAAGCTGTAGAATGAACTCCCTGCTGTGGTTTGCCCAAGCGACTACAATATGGGGTTCTTCTAGAAGAAGGTTTGTTCAGGGTTGGCAGCGCGAGTGTAACGCCCCTGGTGTTGCATACGTTCACAGGCCACAGTAACTACTTCCCTTCAGATGAGCCGTGCGCTTGTCGGCCACATAAGTGGTATAAAAAATATCTAAGGAATCTTCATTTAAATTATAATCATTATCTTAGCGTTATTCCAGGTGGTTTCCCCTCCAGATCAGGGTCTGCTTAGTCTTGGTATCCCTTAGATATGGTTTTCTCGTTCCGTTATCCGTCGTATCCGTTCGTTAGATATGGTTTCCGTCATTTCCTCCCGGCTCAAAATTGGCCAAAATACAGGTAATTCAATACTTGCCAGAAAAGAAACTGTCAGCTGCTTATAACATGGTGGAAAATGTCAGGTGGTAATTTTTTATTCATTCAATACTTTGGCCTGACTGTTATTTAGCCAATTTTCAGCCAGGAGGAAATTACTGATTATTTTTCATTTCTTTAAATGTTTGAGCGTTCACCGCTAATTACCCCACCAACAAAGTGGCAGCTGACCATAATTCACCTTCCTTAACCATTGTACGAAGTATGATCTGGGAGGCCATTGGTCATGCGAACCTGTCGCTGGCATGAGAATCAATTCTGTATACATCCATGAAATATATTGCAAGTTAATAAAAAGTTTGCATGAAAGCACCCGGTCAAATGATTCCAATGAATTGAGAGCCTTCCTCCTTTATTCATTAGGTTAAAAAGCTTTTTGACGGCAACACACCCGCTCAGATTAGTTGGGCGCGGACGAGTTGGGGACTCTGTAGTCCCCACACCCGAGAAGAGGGCCAGATCGTGAGAGATGGCCCTGGATCGGCCGGGTGCGAGGGATATGCCTGTCAACCTCACCTTCGGCAACCAAAGCGACCTACAGGCGGCGTGCGTTTTAGTCGGTTCGAGTCCGACATAACCTCCTGCACCGGCTCCGGTGGGGAGGTATCCGTGGGGATTTTACGCACGTAAAAAAAAAAAAAAAAGAGAGCGCAAACTACGTAAGTTTGCACTCTCTGACCTTGCTGCTGACTTCCCTTGTACCCCTCATAGTTCTCCCGCGGTAATAATGAGTGAACCGACTGCAAGAAATGTTAAGATTGTGGTGCAGGTGAGGTTGGCTTGGCCCCTCAAGTCTTGGTGGGCCCCGTATTATAAACATTTCACAAATGAAGTCTTACCATGATTTGCCAAAGTTTCATCTTAGACAACAGGTCTTCATCTAACATTGGCTTGGCCTCCATATTTCCGCTTTGCGGCAATTCTATGGGGCCGTCGTCATTGTCCATACTGAAAACAAAACATTTATTTCTGTTAGTTTCCAAATAAATAAGGTTTTATAACGTACGTAAGTAAATAAGTTAGTAGTCAGTAAGAAAATGTTTTCTTTTTCTCTTTATGTACCATGTGGTGATGGAGGAACAATACAACTGTCACCCCTTCTCATCTCCTCACCTCTCTCTAATGGAAAAATTCACAGACGATATCACTGCGAGAGAAGGAAACCTCGAAATAACCCTATACCAACCCGCCTGGCCAGCGTGGAAACAGTAGGCCAAAGCCTCCCAACATTGGGAGAGACCTGTATCCGGCAGTAGACTGCGATAAGCTAATTGATTGACTGACCGTAAGTAAATGAAAGATTTGAAGTCTTTTTGCAAAAACTGTTCTCTAGAGTAAGCCGGCCATGTCCAAGAACATACTGCAATAGGTTGAACTTATTAATTGATATGCTGCTTTATCGATTCAAGTCAAAGTAGTAGGGTACAGACAGCATCAGAACGATCTTAACTACAAAGTCTCAAAACGATCTTACTACCAAGGTGTTAAGAGCAAGTCAAACGTTTTATTGATTTAAATTGCAATCCTAACTAAAGAAATCTACCAAATATCAGAATAATCGGTCTACAGGAAGGAGAGAAAACAAAGGCATTAAGATCATTTTGAGTACATTGTTCGTCAATATCGATCCGATGCTGACTGTGCCTATTAAAAAAAATAAAAAATTAAGCACGTTAACAGATCAAAATATAAACTATTTTGAAAAAAGAAAAAATACTGTGAAGAGAATAATTAATGTATAGCTTCTTTTTCATTTTTAATTTTAAATCATAGTTTCTTCTTAGATGGCCGTTATGATACGACTAGTTTTGTTCGTTGTTCTTTTTTGGTGCGCTTAATATTGGACAACGAACTGTTAGACAAATAACTAAAGAAAAATATGGCGAGACTGGTACAGAAGAAAATAAACTTCACACACCAATAAAGAGAAAACGAGCAAAACCAGTCGTGTCAAAACAGTCGTCATAGCGTGCCATAACAATAGCTAAAATTAACTACTACTGACGTCATCTTCCCAAACGTAATCTAAACTTACACAAGTTTGTTGTTCGTAGACGAGTCATCTGGCATGCTCAACTGGTAGATGGCGTTAATGTCTTCGTGCTTCGTAGTCAGTTGTTTCATACGGTTCTGAAATTGTGAAGTGAGGAATATAGATGGCGCTGTTACTGGTTACAAGTCAACATAAGGAATTTTAGTTTCAAGAACGGCTGTAATCATTTCAAGAATAGTAACCGGAATTTGTTTCGAAATATAGTTTCAAAGTTGGGTTGTAGTTTTTTTTCATGTCTCATTCGTTTACTTGACTGAATCCATTTTTAAGACAAATAGGTTGTTGCCCACGGCATCATACGCGTTGAATTCTTAAACTAAGTAAGAATTTGAATTCGGAACTAATTTTACTAAGTAAGTAGACGAGAAAAATATGAAAGGTGGATTCTTGACTCCGAAATGAAGGCAATTATCGGAACACAACGCTGTAGTCATGACAGTGAACATACACGCCTGTAAATACGGGGCAGGTGGAGGTGTATTAACATTTTTTTTATACCACTTAGGTGGCAGACAAGCACACGGCCCACCTGATAGAAAGTGGTTACCGTTGCCTATGGACGTGTGCAACACCAACAGAGTCACACACGTGATGCCGACCTTGTAAGAACAAAGTTTCTGTGCTGTCAGTGTAAAAGGCAAAATAGGACAAACCTTTGGTCTTCCCACTGACAGCACAAAAACTCTCCAGTGAGCTCTGGCTACACTACCCACCGCCGGGAACACAATACGAGGTTATAGTCGCGGTATTCTTTAGGGCGGAGGTACTAGCCCAGTCATTATCACATGAGTCTGAGAAAAAACAAACAAAAAAAATACTTGCTTACCAGTTCAGCATTAGCCGCCATGCGTCGCAGAAGTCTGTTTAGATACCAGTCAGGTGCTGACCCAGACGGTTTGCCTGATCGTTTACCGTGAGCTGGAAATTAAGGAAACCTCTTTTAGAAATATTACACGAATATATTATTCATTAACCTATACATATATTCATCAGAATAAACAGAGATTTCACCCCAATGGAAGTCAAATAAAGGGTAATAATGGTTCTATTAAAGAAGAATTACAGTAGCATCTAGTTACAAATAAACACACACATTTTATAACGTTACTTTTCACAATTTTGCTACTAAAAGGATGACAAGGGTTGAAAATTTGTATTGGAAATTCATTACTTTTGAAGGAAGATTATAAAATTTGATAAATTTTCGTGTATTAGAGTAGGTGCTAGGTTAGTTTCGTATTATCCTGGCACCTACTGAATTAAAAGAAAACTTATAATTTTAATACAAATTAGACGCTGTAATTAGATTGTTGTATTTTTTTAACGACATTTTCCCACGCGAAAATGTCGGAATATACCGCATGTGTTTGTGTACAGTGTAATATCCACTATGTTAAAAAATTACTGATATACTACAATATAGATACACTTACCGATAATAATATATTTATGACATTTCTGATATATTATCGATAAGTGGTGACAGAAGCCGTATGTTTGTCAATATTATGGAAAGTTAGTAAGGGGGTTTGCACACTGCCCCGCACCATGCCGCATCGTACGTTAGTGCGTGTTAACACTGTGTTTGTTGACTTTAAGTTTATCTTTTTTATCTCCCTTTGTATTGAAAATATTCGTTCACACACAGTTACTTATGTAGTAAGTTCTACTGTAATCCATTGGTGTACAATAAAGAATTATCTATTTATATATCTATCTAAGAATACGTAAGCGTACATTTGATCTTATTCCAATCTTCCTGTTGATTGATTAATAATAATAATAATTTATTCATAAATCACAATTGCAGCTTCACAGAGTAAATAATGTTGCACATTTGTAAACATAGGGTTGTTCTTCTACAATAGGTTGGTTGAGTTAGACTATAAGTAGCCTGTGTTAAGGAGATACAGGGTTCCCCCTAATATTGTAAGAGTTATAATAGATATATTTATCAATTCAGGATTACAACACCATTTTAGAAAAAATCATACAACATTCAAAGAAAATAAAATAATATTAAAATAAAAGCATCGTACATAATTACCTGTGTGTATGCAAGGGTGTGTATGTGAGTGTCTGTGTACGTGAAGTTGTGTATGTGTTTGTAAGGGTGTGTGCATATATGTGTGAATGTGTGTGTGTTTAGGTTTGATTTAGGTGTGAATATATTTTTCAGTCTGGTCATAGGTTAGATTTGAGAGAAAAATTCGTAAAGTCTCTTTCGCATCAAAGTGTGAAAGTCCGTAGATTGGGCATTTTTAATTAATTTCATTGTAGAGGTATGGTGCAAGATATTGATTGTTCTGATGTTTGATTACAGTCAGCATCAGATTAATGTTGGCATCAGACTAATAAGCTCTTCACTATCTTAGTGGTTAAGGAGTTAGCCACAGGTCTACCGGCTTGAACCCACTCCTAGCACAAGCAGTTTAGCTTCATTGGAGAGGTTAGAGGGAATTAGTAATTTCGATTCTAATATACTTTTTTTACAAAAATTAAAAATACTAGCAAAGTGATTACACCTTTATAGTTCGGACGATAACAAAACAATTTGACTTGGCTCTGGCTCTTAAGTATTTAAGCTTATAATATATAAATTATAAAGCTTAAGCTTGGTATTAAGATCATTTTGCAGAAGGTAGGACACGACGGTATTCCCGTCGCAATTGAGCAGTCCGACTGGGGAAGTACCTCCACCCTACAGAATACTACGGCTATAATAACCTCGTGTTGTATTCCCGGCGGTAAGTTGATTAGGTTTAGGGTGTCCTGATTGAGTTTTCTGCACTGACGGTACAGAAACTCTCTGTTCTTAAACGGTCTGCAGCACAGATGTTACTCTACTGTGTGTGGTGTTGCAAACGTTCATAGGTCATAGTAACCACTTTCCAACAGGTGGGCTATGTGCTTGTCTGCAACCTAAGTTGTATAAATAAGTGAGACTTAGAGTACTTAAAACAAAATGTCAACTAGAATATATTTTGTTAAATCTTACAAATTTAATATAAATTTCGAACTTTAGTATAACAAATCGACGTCATTCTATAAAGATACCGACTCATAATAGCATCTTGTAATATTTGTTGTTAAGATACCAACTCATAATGGCATTTCATAATATCTGTTGTTAAAACTCTAATACCAGTCACCTGGCGATGTTTTAATCCGCCCTAACGACACCGATCAGTGTCCCTGGTATGCCTGCGCAATTAAGGGTAGATTTTGGATATATTATATGTTTAAACGACGAAGCAGGGATGAATTTTAATCTTCCATACTGATATTATAAAGCTGAAGAGTCTGTTTGTTTGTTATGTCTATACTGGTTTGAATTGATTTTTTTTTTTGTGTTGAACAGCTCGTTTATCGGGGAAGGTATAGTAATAATATGTATTAATTTAACCGCAGTAGCCTAGTGGTATGGGTAATAGACTGCTGGGATGAGGTCTCGGGTTCGATCCCAGGTTTTACCTGACTTTAAATGCTTTTCGAAGTTATGTATGTATTTATCGCAGGTTTATAAGTGCCCGGTTAATGGCAATAAGTTAATCGCCACCTATTACATTGGGACCAAAACATAAACTGGCGAAATGTGGATGCTAGCACCTCTGCCTACCCCTTCGGGGATATAGGCGTGAGTTTATGTTATGTTATGTTAGTAATATATATTCTACAACATTCTACATAACGCTATGGTAAGCATAGCTTAACTAGCTTGAGTTATGGAATCTAAAATGCTGATAAACATACTTAGATACTTTTTTAAATGTAATGTATGTGTAAATACATACATATCATACATATACCATCACGCTACTACTAAAGGGGCCAGAGCAGTGATCATAAATATATACGAATCTGGCAAATTTCCATGCATTATTTGAAGACTAAAGAAATACAGGCTCAAAGAGGTAGTACAGAGTTTTAAAATATGCCACAGGTAAAACCGGGCCGTGTCGGCTACTGTGTAATATAAATATATCTTAAAATTATAAGTTGCAGAGGTTGAATACTAAGTAGATAGTGTTTTAGAATTTGTGCGGAAATTATTGTAATTAGCGCGGTCAGTGTACGCGTTATGAGGGTACAAAGGTTTTAATGATTTAGACTTAAACTTAGGAATATTTAAGAGCTAAAACATATTTTAGGGTTCAAAATATACGAAGGATTTTGATAAAGAAACACATGGTGGATTATATTATCATAAATTGTTGATATTCAATGATAAATAATGAAATTAATCAATGTAAAATTTGTACGCCAGAACCGGCAGAATATGAGATCTGAACATTATGTACCTAAACACCATTTTGTACCATATTCAACGAATAAAGACTTTGGACTTCAAAATTAATCGACAATAGTGATAAACATTTCTGTTTATAGATATACCTTAGCTGTGGTCTCATATATACTATGAGATTCTATTCTCATAGAATAAGTACTCTTTTTTATCGCGAGAAAAATCCCCACGAACACTCCCTCCGTCGGATCCGGTGGGGGAGGTTATGTCGGACTTGAACCGACCTAAACGCACGCTGTTTGAGGGGCGTAAATTGCCGGAGGTGAAGTTGCCGGAGGCACTTCCCGCGCGGCCGATCCGGTACCTTCTCTTTCGAACCTCTTCGGGCACGAAGAGGGTTTCTTCGGGTATGGGAACCACGGAGTCCTCATCTAGTCCCCGGGTACGGGAAGGTGCGCACATACACCGACAACGCTTGAATCAAAACATTACTAGGTATATCAAAGTGGAAGGGCTAACTAATACAATTTATTTTAAACTTTTTGGAGGTTTTTTTTACGTGCGTAAAATCCCCACGGATACCCCCTCACCGGAGCCGGTGGAAGAGGTTATGTCGGACTCGAACCGACTAAAACGCACGCCACCTGTGTGTCGTTCTTTGTTGCCGAAGGTGAAGTTGACAGGCATATCCCTCGCACCCCGGCCGACCCAGGGCCATCTGGCCCTCACCTCGGGTGTGGGGACAACAGAGTCCCCAACACGTCCCCGAGAACGGGGAGGCGCGCGAGGCGCGCCACCGCCTCTGCGGCCTGCTTCTGCTAGAGTGACAGGCGGCTACACTTTCGTACGCGGGCAGCTTGGCTTGCGATCCTTCTTCAGAATCAGAATCAGAATCATTTATTTCGCTAAACATGGGTACAAAATATGGTGTTAGTAGGTAATTGTGATGTTCAGGCCATGTTTTACCATTTTGGTGTGCAAAAAGTATTAGTCGACGGTTACTTATATTAAAAAAAGATAAAACTTATTCATATTATCATGCGAGACCAATCTGTTAATAAACTTTTATTTCGAACATATTCATAATTATTTAATCACCATCTAAACTTAGTCAATGTAATAAAATCGTGTCATAATACGAAAAGTAAATTACCGTTAGTCAATATAGAAAATAGAATCAAATGTCAAAATTTAGTTAATTGTTTAGATGTCAATTATAACAATAAATAAATTACCTATGCCAAGACAAGAATCATGCAATATTATTTTATTTTGTATGTTATTAAGAGTTTACTTTTGTATCATCAATATACTCATTACTCGTGTAGTACACTTTATCTATTAAAAATTCTCGAAGCCTATTTTTAAAAATAATGTTGGATTCTGCGGTTTTAACAGAATCTGGTAATTTATTGTAAATCTTCGCACTCATTCCAAAGATGCTTTTGCGAAATTGCGTTGTTCTACATTTTTCAATACAAAGAGTGTTTTTATGCCCTTCTTCGCTCCCGCTGCCGTTCCCGCCCCGCCTCCTCCTCCACGAGCATTACAATTTTTTGGAGGTTGTTTTTTTGTAGAATAGAATGTTCAAATGTGCGTTTTTTTTTGTAGTAAGATTATTAGCATAGTTTTTAGCCGAAATTACTAGTATTCCCCTCTAACACATCCAACTAAGCTAAATTACTTGTATTGGGAGTGGGTTTACGTCGGTAGTGTAATGACCAGGATTCGAACTTGGAACCTCTGGATCGTAGGGCCGACTCCGTAACCATAAAGCTACCAAAGTATTTCGACGTTTATGACTGACGTCATGGTATGTCAACCCCACACATTGATAATTCTATTCTCTACCATTCTACACTTATCTAGAATGGTAAGACATAACATAACACTGCTTTATCTAAACCCAAACTAAGCATAACGTCTAAGATTTATGTCAATAAATACCTACATATTTTGTTTTGATACATTCAGACGAACGTAAATTAACATTTTTTATATAGGACACGCCAATTTGACTTCACCTCGCCTGATGATAAGCTAAAAGCAAGTCGCAGGAAAGAGAGTCACCATTACAGACCCGTACCGTGTTAAAATAGTGGCATTCACCTTGACAGCCTCACCATATGCTTTTTCGTGCCTCGCTAAAAGGACCTGGGACTGTAGAATATTATTATATACATAATGTAGGACATATTTAAAAATTTAAATATTTCTACTGAGCGGGAACTGAACCCGCGATCTTCGAAGTAGCAGTCATACACTCTATCACCAATCGACATAGAATTTGAATTATTTTTCTGCAATAATCTCACAAAAATTCCCTCTGTTTAACTCTATCGTACAGATACAATTTAAGGAAGCGTTATAATCGTAGTAGGATTAATATCCTACTACGATTATAACGCTTCCTTAAACTTTAATAACTTTAATACAAAAAACTTTAATAAGTTGGAACAATCGACAGGATATTGTGAGGCTGTAAGGATGTCGTCACGTCCGGCGGTACTGTTCGAAGTATGTTTAGAATATGGAAACTTCGAAGGTAGAAGTTTAGTTGTCGGTTCATAATGTAATTTATTAAATGATCTATGTCTGAAATATTGTACTAGTTGATTTAGATATACAAATACAATTGGTTTAGGCGGGATTCGTACCGGCGATCTTTTCCTTACAGGGGACGGATATATGTATACAAGAATTTTGATGGTTTCTGGCGAAGGTTCTTTGGTTTAGTGGTCAGAGCATTCCCGATGTATAGGAAATATCGCGGGTTCGAACCCACACACACAGGTTCACAGTAGGCAGGCGATCAATCGCAATGCTCCGTTCTTTCGTTATGTTTACAATACGATCACAACAGTTTTTTGTGCTAGGGGCACTCGTTTCTAGTTCAGACTAAGTCATTTGTCCCAGAGATTCGTTAAGCCATTTTAAATAGCCTTTTTCTTAGGTTTAAGCAAACAGCGCAGATAAATTTTTTTTAAACAATTAGTGAAATTAGTATAGTGTATATATACAGTGAATGGTCAGCCTGGCAGGGGTCGACGTAGACATAGATAATTATTTCAATCAGCTCGAAGACATTTTGAATAAAGGACATATCAAGACTACCCGAAGCCGGCGAAAATGTATGAAAACAATTATGAAAGTAGAATAAGCGAAAGATGTATGGCAGGATCGTGGTAAGTGGAAAACTGTAGTCTCTGCCTACCCCAGTGAGAAAAAGGCGTGACTGTATGTATGTTAGTACGTAAATTATTCTAATCACTGGTAAAAGTGAATGTTCAGGCGAGATTATAACAACCAGTTCCTTACAGGGGGAATGCTATGATCACTGAGCTACTGAGCCTCGCCTTAAGCATTAGAACCATGACCGTTGACCTAAGATGGTTATATAAGAGAATTTAGTTTTCGTAATATCAGCACTCATTCGTTCTAAAAACAAATTTGGGTCTATCTACAGTTGCTGATTGACAAAAGCGAATCGATTACCATCCAGAGGCACGTTACAACAACGACACCAAGCTTTTAAAGAGAAAAAGAAAACAGTAAAAATTGGTAAATGTGGTTCCTAAAGCTGAGTGAGAGTTGTCAAACTAGAAATTTGCTCCGCGGGCCAAAGATTGCTATAGACTTACTTGAATGGGTAGCCACTCAAGTGCCGACCTTTTCAAGAAAACTACCCGCCATTTTGTTTCAAATATACTTCATATGAATGAAAAACATGACTTATAGCGCTCATGTATTTTCATCGTGATAGAAATGGATTGATTTAATAAATACATGGACATAAGGTTATCAGACTATATTCGTTTGAGCTTGAAAGTGATTGAGTAACAATTATTACGTTTACAAACATAGATAGCAACTTAGAGATGTTATTATTACATACATACATAAAATCACGCCTTTATCCCCGGAGGGTTAGGTAGAGCTGAATTAACATCCACATTTCACCAATAACTGTATTCGGTCCCACGGAAAAAGTGGTGGGCCTATTGCTGTATATCGGACACTATAGTTGACTTGAGCTCCGCATCTAAGGTTGAGTCTGGGCTGTATATATCTGTCTGATGTTAAGCAGCCCTATCCCTTAGTCGCCTTGTGCGACACCGCATGGGAAGAGATGGGGTGGCCCAAATTCTACTCTGCCGGGAACCACCATGTTAAATATATGTCATAATTGTGAAAATTCTAATTAATTAAAATTGAATGCTGTACCAAATCAACACCCGGTTGTAAAAACTAAACTAATATGACAAAGCTGATAAGTCAGTAAGTTCGGTTGAAATATTGATTTTTTACAATTCTATCAAAATCCATGGGAAGCAAAGCAGCTATACTAACTTGTAGTATAAGTACAAACCTTAGTGGTTTATTATTACTACTAAACTGTTATTAATGTCCGCATTTTGTAATTTGTTAAATAAATTAAAAAAAAATGTTATGGCATCTAGAATGCGGATAAACATACTAGATATATATTATACATAGAAACATCCAGACCAATGCAAATATACATATTTATACATACAAATATTTACAATACAATTATGTATATTACGGGATTCGAACATTCTACTGTTACGCCACAGAGACCGTGTTGAATAGTCCATTTATAGAGGAAGGTTACAGGCTATATTATCACGCTACTATTCAATGGACCAGAGCAATGATCATAAATATCAATAAATCCAGCGAATTCCCATACGAAAATTAATAAATTGTAAACATAACATGGCTTAAATATTATTTTATAACCGCGGTATGTAGCCTAGTTGTATGGGTAATGGACTGCTGAGATGAGGTCTCGGGTTCGATCTCAGGTTTTACCATGGCACACACCAATGACTTTTCGATGTTTTTCGAAGTTATGTGTGTATTTATCACAGGTTTATAAGTGCTCGGTTAATGGCAATAGGCCAGCCACCGCCACATTGGGACCTAAACATAAACTGGTGAAATGTGGGTGCTAGCACCTCTGCCTTCGGGGATATAGGCGTGAGTTTATGTTATGTTATGTTATGTTACATGGCTTAAAGGGCTCATACGGGGTTTTGAAGTATGCAACGGTCAAAGCCGGGGAGGCCAGCTAGTAAATGGATGAATAGAAAGCAAAAAAATACAATAACCGCACCTTCTAATGCAAAATAATTCAATAGCCTACATCTAGATAAGACTCAATAATCGCATAAGAATATTATGATGGGGACAAAAGGCCAATATCATAACGCTGTAAGCTGTTGGATTAAAACTGAAATAATAATAGCGATAACGGTTGCCGCCAATGGGATTTTTGTTATAGAGGAGTATTGGCCGCATATGTTATTGTTTGGCGGATCATAATTGCAGTGTGCGATATGAATTTATTTTTTTTATGTTCGCAAAATCCCCACGGATACCTCCCCACCGGAGCCGGTGAATGGGGTTAGGTCTGACTCGAACCGACCAAGACGCACGCCGCCTGTGGGTCGTTTGGTTGCCGAAGGTGACGTTGACAGATTTTTTTTTTATGTTCGCAAAATCCCCACGGATACTTCCCCACCGGAGCCCGTGGAAGGGGTTATGTCTGATTCGAACCGACCAAAACGCACGCCGCCTGTGGGTCGTTTGGTTGCCGAAGGTGAGGTTGACAGGCATATCCCTCGCACCCCGGCCGACCCAGGGCTATCTCTCACGATCTGGCCCTCTCCTCGGGTGTGTGGGGACTACAGAGTCGAAAACTCGTCCTCGGAAACGGGAAGGTGCGCCAGGTGCGCTGCCGCTGCGGCCTGCTTCTGCCAGGGTCACAGGCGGCTCCACCAGTCACCCCCAGGCCTGAGCTCATAGGGGGCGGAAGTCGTTCATCGACCTCCGACGCCCGAGTTGCCTTCTTACGCGGGCAGCTTGGAGTGTGCGATATGGTTTGTACGTAGAATTCTGTAGTGGATATAAAGCCAGTTAGATAAGTAAAGCTGACCTCAGATTCCCATGCGCCTACAATATAGGGTTATTCAAAAGAGGCATTAGGAGGTTTCTTCAGGGACGGCAGCGCGAGTGTGACGCCCCTGGTGTTGAACACGTCCATAGGCCACGGTAACCACTTTCCATCAGGTGGGCCGTGTGCTTTTCTGCCACCTAAGTGGTATAAAAAAAAAGATTCCGAGGTGATAAGCTTCGGATGCGACTGGGTTTAACGCTAGGATGAAGAAGAATCGATACAAAACCCAAAGTTTTGGTATATCTTTTTTTATACCAATTAGGTGGAAGATAAGCACACGGCCCACCTGATGGAAAGTGGTTACCGTGGCCTATGGACGTGTGCAAAACCAAGAAAGTAACAATAGAGAGTTTCTGTGCCGTCAGTGTAGAAGACAAAGCAGGACAATCTTTGGTCTACACACTGACGGCACAAAAATTCCGCAGTGTGTTCTGGCTACCCTACTCACCGCTGGGTACACAACACGAGGTTATAATGGGCGCGATATTCTGTAGGGCGGAGGTACTTCCCCAGTCGGACTGCTCAATTAGGACGGGAATACCATCGTGTCCTATCTACACAAACACCAACGTGATCTTATTTTCTACTAATATTATTAAAAAGTTTGTGCCCATCTTTGTCTATTTGAAATGTTAAAGCGATTTGGATGAAAATGGCCACATAAATAGACCATTTCCTGTATTAACATATAGGATTCTTTTCATCTCTAGAGCAGGTTCTTTTAGAAAACGGGAATACTACACAAAGTTGCTTATGTTAAACATCTACAGTAACATATTTACATAACATTGTGGCACATTGCTGCAGGACATTTCTTGAGTATTGATTTTATATTCTGTAGTATATAGTTATTTCCTTTTCTCTGATAAAATTACAATATGAAATCGTTTATAAACCAACTAAAAATAGATAGTTTAAAGTGTCTTATGATTGCGATATCTCAATTTTTTCACAAGTAAGTATATTCAAGATAAAATTGATAGATTGCAAAATTCTAACGGAGTAGCTTTTTTTAAGATTTTAAGAGAAATTTTTCATAAACTAAGTTAGACATATAAAAAAAGGGACCAGATCCGAATGTGATAAAACTTACTAATCTTATACAAATATTTTTTTAGAAAATTAACAAGAACTATCTTTTCGGTCATTTATTTTGTCATTTATAAGTATGAAAAGTTTTTATCTTATCATGCAATCGCTTTGAGGAAAGCTCACGGAAAAGAGACATCAAGATTACATTTCTTTGAAAAACAAAATCTTTTTAAATATGAAAATAAAGTAAGGATATAGTTTTATCTGATTGTAACCAACCTTTACATAAATATAAAAAAAGATCTATGTTAAGTTAAAGAGATCGTTGCTTCAGCTACGTCACAGTTTTAACGAAAGAAAAGATATTCATTTTTTTATACAACTTAGGTGGCAGATAAGCACATGGCCCATGATGGTTACAGTGGCCTATGATCGTGTGCAACATGAGGGTAGTAACACTCAATTTATAGATATAGGTGAAAACATAAGACATAACTCAAGAAATAGCGAAGCCACTAATCGACGCTTCCCGTGACCATAGGGCTGGCTTTTACCCCGGTAAAAGAATCGGCATCGCCATTCAACGTGGTAACGCCGCCAGCCTTTTGGGTACGGTACCAGTAGAGATCGATGGGGAGGAATTTTTCAATGCCTAAAGTTGCAGTCTCCGTCTTTTTCTTTATATTGCATAGTAAGCTTAGTTTTGTATATATTTTATGAATAATTGCATATATTTTCTTTGCATATTATAATAGCATAATAAAAGAGTGTAAAATAAGACATTTACTCTTTTAGAGCGTTGGTGAGAGCAACTGTTGCGCCTATCTTTTGTTTGATTGTAGTGTGGCGATTTTTTTTGAAATTCTAATTTTTGTGTGTGTGTACTTCTCTCCATACTTTGCTGGTAGGACCAGATTTTTTTAATCCTGATGGTGTACTTCCAGGTCTGACAGTTGTAGGTTAGCGTAGGTAATAGACAGGTACCCATGACCCTACTTTTGATTTAATTTTTTTTAATTTATTTATCACCTTAAAAACATCATATATACATAATTATTTACAGTGCATTTAGAAACCACTGAGGTTTGTAATAAATGCAACGAGTTATTTTTCAATAGGTAATACAGGTTACAAAAAATAATCACTAGAAATCACAAAGTAAAATATAAGAAATAAATGTAGGTAGCTTAATATTATAACGTAGGTGTACCGGCGCAGAATGGCGACACGTACCTACTCACGGCTAAGCAAACATCCTTATTGAAATGGTATATGTTTACAAAAATCCAAAAAAGAATCGCTTCAATACATTTTTAATATTTTTTTATTTAATTTTTCCTTTACAATATTTGAGGGTAGTTTATTAATTAAGCGCGGTACAATGTATTGCGTTGTTCTCTCACCGAATACGTTAGCAGCGCGTGCGGTTTGTAACCGGTTCTGTGAGACTGCTCTTGTGCATACATGATGTTCCACTTTATCACCCAAATAATATTTAAAGAAGTTTTCTTTTATCAAACTATATTTTATTTTTAAATGAATGGGTAATACTTTACATTGTTTAAAAAGACCCAGATCATCGTTGCTATATTCTAACTTAATTTGCTTCGATATTATTGTCTTTAATATTTTCAGTTGCAGATTATATATTTTATTTATGTGTGTTTTATAGGTCCATCCATAGCTGGTGAGTCCATACAAAATATGAGACTCGGCTAGAGAGTTATAAAGTAGTATTTTCACATGATAGGGGATACGACGATTTAAGATTTTAATATTTGCCAGGAAGCTTCTCAGCTTATCACATACTTTATCGATATGGAGTTTCCAGTTCAATTTATCATCAATGATGAGGCCCAGATATGTATGAGAGGTAACACGTTCAATGGTTGGACAGCAACAGCCGTCACTATTAAAATTATGTAGGCATGAGTGATCGTGAGCTATTATCTGATTGTTGGCTGTTGAGGACTTTAAGTATGGTGACTTGATATGTAACAGTTTGGTTTTGTTTGCGTTAAGGACAAGCCCTGCATCATGACACCATTTACAGAGGGTATAAAAATCTGCCTGCAGGTACTCGTACGCTTTATCTAGGTTCTTATTACTAACTAGTAAACACGTATCATCAGCAAATTGGTAACAGGTGCTTTGTTCGATACAATCACTCATATCATTGACGTATGTCAAGAAATGAAGAGGTCCCACCACTGATCCTTGTGCCGTGCCCTTGGACACAGTCACCGTATCACTGAAAGCATCATTGACCTTAACAGTATATGTGCGGTCAGAGAGGTAACTTTTAAACCATTTTAGTAAAGGCCCGCGTATTCCACAAGAGTCAAGTTTATGAAGAAGCACCTCGTGATTAAGAGTATCAAAAGCACGGGAGAAGTCAATGAAGAGTGCTAGGGTATGCTTCCTTTGATTCATGGACTCGTTAACATGGTCAGTAAATTGTGATAGGACGTCACTAGAGCCCTTTTCCTGTTGAAACCCAAATTGATTTTTATAAATGATTTCCATATCGTTATAAAAATTATTCACTTGACCACAGACATACTTTTCAACTATTTTGTCGATAGTGGAGAGTAGCGTGATAGGGCGATAGTTGCCATATTCATTGCGAGGACCTTTCTTAAAGATCGGTCTAACGCAGCCAGTTTTTAATTAGTCAGGATAATCACCCTTTTTAACGCTGCAGTTAATGAGATTAGCTATGGACTGAGAGATACCACTGCTTACTGTTTTTATGTCTGAAGCTGAGATAGTGTCTATACCTGGAGCTTTCTTGAAATTTAGTTTTTTTATTATTTCACTTAGGTTTTTTTTTGTAGCCTTTTGAAATCGAATACTGGAGTTTACCGGATTTGAAAACGTATGCTTACCTAGTAATTGGGTCTTACATTGTGGGATAATTATTTTAACCGCCTGATCAAATTCTTTGGCGAATCCATTTGCCAGATCTTTGGTGGACAGACCTTGCGATTCGAAGGCTCTAATAATGGCTTCATCGACGGATAAGGATGTGCGACCTTGCATGTGATTTATTATTTGGTAGGTTTTTTTAATATTATTGAAATTATCGCTAATAGCATTTACATAATACGAGTTTCTACAATTTTCCAGTATTTTATGTGTTTTATTGCGTAATTTATTGTATTCAAGTCGCAATTCAAGATTATTGGAGTTTTTTCTCCAAGTACGAAATAGACGGTCACGTTTTTTACACAGTTTATTTATATTACCATTGATCCAGGGAGCCCTATATAAACCCTGGCTTACTTTATATTTCTTTGTCATACTAGCTTGGTTATGAGCACCGGTTAAGGAATCCCTAATGAAAGTATAAATTTGTTTTGGACAGTTCATGTCACCAGTCCGCGCCCATACAACTTTGTTTAGTTGATCATTTAACACTTTATAATTCACATGTGTTTTGGAAACCTCCTGTGTGCGTCGGGTATGTAAGCATTGACTTACGCATGAAAACATAATGACCTTATGTTCGGCTAGTACTACATCGAGCGCTGCCGAGTACGGATCTAATGTAGGGAATCGCGCAAATAAGTGGCATTTTACGTTTTAATATTTCCTTTCGGCTCCAAAAAACTTGCCATATCGTAGTTATTATACAATCCACATCTATATCCTTATTTTCTTTTTGGATGGAAATACAGGAATTTTGCAAAAAATATAGTTTTCGGTTTAAATTAAAGTGAGAGTCCAAATCAAAAATTTCCAATATAACCGATTCTCCCATCTGGGATTTGACGTAGGAATTTGGCAGTAGTCAACGCATGTCAAATATGTTAAATCTCATATATTAGTCATTCTATTGTACAATACAATGAAAGGCCAACGAATTGTGAGGTTTTGACCAGCTCCCCTTAGACAAGTGGCAATTCGATGACCAGCGCATTGTACAATGGAATGACTAATGGGATTTGACGTTTATGACATGCGTTGAAGACTGTCAAATACGTCAAATACCATACATTTGTCAATCTATTCTTCAACAAATTGTCAGTTCCATAAACCTTTTGGCCTCTTTCTAAATCAACTGTTTGTATGGAGAAATTTTGTTTATTGACACTTGTACTTTCACACGTTATTTCGATCAGTATATAAAAACTGAGTTGTGAATCGTTGGGATCGCCATAGAAGAAAAAAAATAAAATAATTGTCAGTTGTCTAGAGGGGCAGTAGTTACTTCGTTAAACTTTATCAGTATCTAAAATTAAAACAATTAATTTTAGTAGGTGAGTATTGAACTGTTATTCTTAAGTATTGTATTGTCTAACGATATTGTGAGAATAATAAATTAAAAATGTGCTTACCTCCCCAACAGGAATGTCCATAGCTTAGACACGACCCTGAAACATAAAAATTTAAAGTGAGTAAATTGTTTTTAAATATACTCCTGGCCCGCGATTCCACTAAACGAAACTAGTGTCATTTCACACTTACTCTGCATAAAACGGTATTACATTTTGGACTTTATTTCTGTACCCTTAAGGTCCAAAATTAAAAACTCATACACTCGCCAAAAGTTTTATAATTTTGGACTTTAATATCATTGCTTTAAAGTTTAAAATTAACAGGCTTTTTTAGCAGTATGCGTGGTATGACAGTGGTTTGGCCTTAGCAAAATCGAAGTCCTGATGATGAAACATGAAGACTCAACTTTATCTTTGATAGGCTACTGGGTGTACAGGGTCCCAAAGATGAACTATACATACATACATATAATCACGCCTTTATCCCTGGAGGGTTAGGCAGAGGTGAATTAATAACACCCACATTTCACCAATAATTATATTCGGTCCCACGTTATTACGTGAGCCTATTGCCGTATTCCGGGCACTATTGTTGACTCAAGCCATGCATCTGAGACTGAATCTGGGCTGTATATATCTGTCTGATGTTAAACAGCCCTATCCCTTAGTCGCTTTGTACGACACCGCATGGGAAGAGATGGGGTGGCCCTAATTCTACTCTTCCGGAAACCACGCGGCAACCATGAACTATGTATTAATGTAATAATAAAACGTTATTGATCCTCCCGACACAATCAATCTACTGTATGCCTATGTACCTGGTAAACAGCGAACAAGGTTCTCGACCACTATTTCACCATAAATAGCTAGCAGTAATTGTCTAAGATAGTACAGCGATATACACTTTCGTAATAATTTAAGTGAATAAAATTATAAATAATAAAGTTAGTCACTATTTTTTAATAACGTGTAGAAATCCACTCGGATATCCCCCCCTCCTCCCTCCCTAAAGGGGAACTGAGTAAAGTGGCCCATACCTAGGGGTGAATCAGCCGTCCGGCCGCGGTGTCCCCTGCTGGCAGTAAGTAAGAAGGTACGCCCCCCGTTGTGGTTATGAAAAACCGCGCGGCCATCTCCGGCCATCGGTTACCAGGGATAAGGTAGCCTTTGGCATATCCTTTACGCTCCCCTACTGACCCAGGGCTATAGAAGGCCCCCTCGGCATGACAGTCACTTCACGGAAATCTGGCCGACTCCTTAAAGACGACCCCAACAAAATTAGGGAAAGAATCGGAGGAGATTATTAATGATTCATATGTCGTGAAGCAGTTTTCTGAGGTGAACTTTCTTTTCATTACCGATCAAAACTGTCTACTCCACTTCCCTTAGATAAAATCCTTATGTTTGCAGGTATTTTTTATTTGTCTGTCTATTTATTCTTACAAAACAGCAGAGATATGAACACGGTGGATAACGATGCACTCCCTCCTTTACGCACTGTAATGCCCATAATATTTTTGCTGTAGGGTTGTCACTCTTATTATTTTTCACACACACAGTTCGTTGTATTTTTTGTATGACATGTATGGCTCTATAAAGAGACCCGGGATCAAGAAAAGCTAGTATACCTGCTTCTTTTTGTCGTGTCAATGGCAGCAATTTAAAATATCTAGATAGGTCCAGCCCAAAAAAAGTGACATAGACCTGCTGATTATGGATGAGAATCAGGTCATGTCTCTGTCATAGTTGGGATTATAGATGATAATCTCTCTCAAAAGTCCCATTCATTGATCAGCAGGTGTACACACTAGCAAGTGTAGGTGACCTGCCCTCTCCCTTTTTTACGTGCGAAAAATCCCCACGGATACCTTACCGCTGGAGCCGATGGGAGAGGTTATATCGGACATATAACAAAACATAAACTCACGCAAGGCATGATTATATATATCTATGTATGTAAGAACGATACTAGCCAATAACATCTTTCCATTCCACAATTTGCTAGTTGCCATACGAACATCTATGGCAGTTGTTACAGGTAGTTGGGGCCTTATAATGTCCATCAACTGGTCTGACTGCAATGCTTCGATATCGCCTTTGGAATGTGGGGGTCAAATAGCAGTCGCTTCACAGAAAATATCGAATTTCAACCAAATCTGCAGGTAGACTGGTAAAGCGGACCCCAGACTTCGAGGTGAAAACTTCAGATGCGAATGGAATTAGCGCTATGATGAAGAAACCGACACTCTTTTTTTTTTTTTACGTGCGCAAAATACCCACGGATACCTCCCCACCGGAGCCGGTGGAGGAGGTTATGTCGGACTCGAACCGACTAAAACGCACGCCGCCTGTGGGTCGCTTTTGTTGCCGAAGGTGAGGTTGACAGGCATATCCCTCGCACCCCGGCCGATCCAGGGCATTCTCTGACGATCTGGCCCTCTTCTCGGGTGTGGAGACTATAGAGTCCCCAACTCGTCCCCGGAAACGGGGAGGCGCGCCAGGCGCACCACCGCCGCGGCCTGCTTCTGCCAGGGTGACAGGCGGCTCCACCTGTCTCCCCCAGGCCGGCGCTCATGGGGGGCGGAGGTCGTTCATCGACCTCCGACGCCCGAGTTGCCTTCGTACGCGGGCAGCTTGGCTTGCGATCCTTCGACGCTCCCGCTGCCGTTCCCGCCCCGCCAGAAACCGACACTACTAATATATATAACTCCTCCAGCTAAGCCAAATTGCTTGTGTTTATGAGTCAGTTCACGTCGGTAGTGTAATATCCAGGCTTCGAACCCGGGACCTTTAAATCGTAAGTTCGACTCCTTTACCACTAAGCCACCGACGCTTATCGAATTCATCTCACGTATAATTCACCCAATGCAGCGCGTGCCAACCCTAACTGCCTGCGAAGTGCACCTCGGTGGTGTCTTCACAAACCTCTTGAGATGCATTAGCAGTGAGTGTCAGACTAATGTGATCATATACTCAGCTGCCCGATAAAGTGATACGTGACCTTAACAAATAACTTTGTATTGTGGTGACTGAGTTCAGGTGAGGATAGACTAGTAGAAAATGGACTGTATTAGTCGTTTAACGTCTGTTATAGGTAAGATATAATATCTGGATAGCATTGATATAGGGACTAAGCGTTAGGGCAGTTTAACATCAGACATATATATACAGCCCAGACTCTGCCTCAGATGCATGGCTTGAGTCAACAATAGTGCTCGAAGGACGGCAGTAGGCTCACCCCCTTTTACGTGGGACCAAATTCAATGATTTGTGAAATGTGGGTGTTAATTTACCTCTGCCTAACACTCCGGGGATAATGGCATCATTATATGTACAATTGAGCATTACGACTAGGGAAATACCTCTCTCCGCCAGAATACTGAGGCCATAATAGCTTCGTGTTATGTTTCCGGCGGCGAATAGGGTAGTTAGAGCTCACTGGAGAGTTTTTGTGCTGTTGGTGCGAAGACCAAAGCTTATCCTGCTATGTTTTTACACTGACGAACATAAAGTCTCTGTGCTTACAGAGTTGGCAGCGCGAGTGTGAGTCCCTTGCTGTCGCATACATCCACGGCCACGGTAACCACTTTACATCAGGTGGGATGTGTGCTTGTCTACCATCCAAGTGGTAAAAAAAGAACGGTAAGCATCGCTAGCTTTGTGATTAATCCTTAATCACGGCGTACGGTCGAGAGGTCTCGGATTCGAATCCAATTCGATACACTACCGATGTCAACTTACTTTGACCGTTAAGGTGGAAAGGTTGAAGGGAATACTAAAAATTCCGTTTTTTATACCACTTAGATGGCGGACAAGTACACGATGCACCTGATGGGAAGTGATTACCTTGGTCTATGATGAGTGCAACACCAGATGCGTAAAACTCGCGCTGCCGACCGTGAAGAAACCTTATAATGCCCCTTTTGAAGAACCCCATATTATGTGCGCTTTGGATAACCGCAAAGTTTATTCCACAGCTTGAGGGTGCGGAGGATGAAGTTTCTTAAAAAAGCATATTAGTATTTGACCAGACTCTAATGCAGGTTCCCATCTAGGGCTGGGGAGTCAGGTGCAGTCACTATCGTAAAAGTTTAGATAAACCGAATAATGAAAATGAAGAATGTGTGAGCGGAGACTGAAGGTGTAGGCGTAGATTGGCATTCGGATGATGATAATGAGTACGGGTGTTACAACGCATCTAAACGTTGACGTAAATAGAAGGTTCCATGATTTAAACGTGAAAAGTCCGGAACCTTTGTATAATTATGACTATGTTGTACAAACTTTAGTATTTATATATTAATTTAAATAGCTGAAGATATTAATAATGAACTTAAAGTGTGCACAATTCCCACGGGTGTCACCTCGTTGAGCAAAACAGTGTTGACAAGTTGGTACAATTTAGGAACTAAACCGTCTTGTCACGCTAGTTAACTTAAATGCTGCTATTATTTATAGTGAGACGTGAGGTCTTGGAGCTCAGACACGTATTTCAACTATCCGGGGAGATCCATTTGCTAAACAAGTCTTTATGTTTTAATTTTGACATTTTGTAAGTTCCATTCAGGTAAATGATGGGTTTGAGGAGCTTTGATTTTGAATGTAGGTACCTATTTAACTATGTTTAGTTTACAATAATGTTCACGGAAATTATTTCCCGTTAATTTCCGTAAAAATTATTATCATGGTACGCGAATGTTTTGAAGTTAGTAAGTTTTAGTTTGTTGGTTATTAACAACAGTGAAAATAGAAATACATAATATACATACATACATATAATCACGCCGGAGGGTTAGGCAGAGGTGAATTAACACACACATTTCACTAAACATTGAATTAGGTCCCACTTAATAAGGGTGCCGTTTTCCGGGCTCTATTGCTGACTCCAGCCATGCATCTGAGGCTGAGTCTGGGTTGTATATATCTGTCTGATATTAAACAGCCTTATCCCTAAGTCGCCTTATACGATACCGCATGGGAAGAGATTGGGCGGTCCAAATTCTCTGCCGGGAACACAAAGATCAAGATCAGCCATACTTTTTTTCCATCATTATAGGAGTGGATTGATCGAGGAGTCGCCCCTTCATTCAATATTGGATTTAAGCACAGAATAGATGATGATACTGTCCATTATTATCATCACCATAACACAAGCAAAGACATAAGTTAAACAATGCTTAGTTTGGGTCTAAACTCTAGACGGCGGGTCTTGTGACGGCCTGATGGTGGGAGTTCTCTCACTCAGAACGTTGCTCATAGTGGTAGTGCAGAGCGCGGCTGCCATCGCCACCTTTTGCGAGGAAGTATTTGAGGAGGTATTTCCGCCCAATTGAGCAGTCCGACTGGGGAAGTACCTCCGCCCTACAGAATACCGCGGCTATACTAACTTCGTGTTGTGTTCCCAGCGGTGAGTAGGGTAGCCAGAGCTCACTGGAGAATTTGTGCTGTCAGTGGGAAGACTAAAGGCTTATCCTGCTTTGTCTTCTACACTGACGGCACAGAAACTCTGTACTTACAGGGTTGGCAGCGCGACTGTGACTCCTCTGGTGTTACAAACGTCCATAGGTCACGGTAACCACTTTCCATCAGGTGGGCCGTGTGTTTGTCTGCCAACTAAGTGGGATATAAAAAAAAATACACACCAAATGCAAAGTATACCAAAATACGGCTTTTTTTGCAGTGACAGTCTTCTAAACTTTCAGCCCCAAAAGGAACCCACTGTGTTATATTTGAAGTTGGTCCGATAATCCTGCCCAACTAACCTACTTCATATCATTCGTTCAGTACTCATTTGACTCATTCATTCGGACCACCCCTTCTCTTCCCATGCCGTGTCGTGCAAGGTGGTAAGGGATAGGGTTGTTTAACATTAGACAGATATATACGGCCCAGACTCAGCCTCAGATGCATGGCTTGAGTCAACAATAGTGCCCGGTAGACGGCAATAGTCTCACCCCCTATTACGTGGAACCGAACTCATTGATTGGTGAAATGTGGGAGTTAATTCACCTCTGCCTAACCTTCCGGGGATAAAGGCGTCATTATATGTAATGTAATGTAAACTAATTCTCATTTAATTAGTTCAGTACTCATTTGACTCATTCATCCAACAACCCACATATGCTTTTTAAATTTATATATCTCAATAGGGGTTTAAACCGTTGGCATATCAATCGGGAGAGCTCCAATCTGTTTGTTGCTCACAATAGGACATAAATCCCTCCTGTGGCTGTGTAAAGATTTCCCTATGGACCTATATAAGAATTTCCCTCCGATTGCGTATCTTATTTGAAATGTTCAATGGTTTTATGAAATTATGGTTCGGTTTGAGATCAAATTTGAACATACAGAAATTCGATAAAGGTGGATATTATAGTATACCGGTAAGTTCGATTTTATAAAACATTCTCACTGTCGTACATTGTACTGACACTTTTGTGTGTTTATAGAGTAGTAAAACCTACTATTATTGATTGGTTTCAACTACTCAAAAAAAATATCGAGCTGTATACTTGAGCTGAAGGACAGAGAATGCTAGAGTTAAAAAGAAGTATAATATACACATTATTACATACACTTCGATTTTTTCTGCAAACCATTTTAGCTGGACTTTTACTCATCTTTCTCGGGTTTTGGTCTAGCATATCAGCCAGATCAAAAATCTAATTCAGTCAGCATCAGATCGATCTTTTTTTTTATACCACTTAGGTGGCAGACAAGCACACGGCCCACCCGATGGAAAGTGGTTACCGTGACCTATGGACGTGCGTAACACCATAGGAGTCACACTCGCGCTGCTGACACTGTAAGCACAGAGTTTCTGTGCCGTCAGTGTAGAAGACAAAGCAGGACAAGCCTTTAGTCTTTCCACTGACAGCACAAATTCTCCAGTGAGCTCATCGCTGGGAACACAACACGAAGTTATTATAACCGCGGTATTCTGTAGGGCGGAGGTACTTCCCCAGTCGGACTGCTCGATTGGGACCTATATGGACACCCTTAATACCTTGGTTCCCCCCCCCCCCCCCCTCCTGTTAACTGATTGTTCTGATATTTGGCACATACCTTTAGTTCGAACAATAGTGCAAATTAAATCAATAAAATAGTTTGATTTGCTCTTAAAGCGATCCCCGGTCTCAGATGACTAAGAAAAGTGCTTTAAAATTTACTATTATTTAATAAATTAGATATACTATTTTTATACCTATATATAACCGCACTAGCTTAGTGGTATGGGTAATGGACTGCTAAAACGAGGTCTCGGGTTCGATCCCAGGTTTCACCATAGCACACACCAAATCGCAGGTTTCTAAGTGCCTGGTTAATGGCAATAGGCTCGCCACCTATTACATTGGGACCTAAACATAAACTGGCGAAATGTGGGTGCTAGCACCTCTGTCTACCCCTTCGGGGATATAGGCGTGAGTTTATGTTATGTTACTATTTTTAATCATTTCTAACTATTCAAACCGATCAAGATATAATTTTTTTTAATAAGTCCAGAACAACCTTCACTACAAAATCTCGAATGATCTTTAAAGTCAAGGTATTAACTGTGCTTAACTTTTACCCGACTGCTAAGAAGGGTTATTATAAGGTTTATTTTTGGTTTAGTACACCAGAGCCTCGTCCGTTTATCAACAGGTAAACCGTCCTGCAGACAAGTTTCGCTTGGACCCCGGATATCTTGATGCCACATACAACGTACAGACATAACTTATTTTATTATTTCATAATAACTATAGATATAAATTATAGATTAACATGAAAGATATTAATAATTTCTATAAAATGATTGATATTCCGTGTAAAGTGTCTAGATCTGGATTCTATAGTAGGTACCTAAACAATGCTAAAGTGAAAAAGAAAAAGTATTTTCTGATTACTTGTTTTCATAGAAATCTCATAAAATGTTACTATTATTATACATTGAAGCTCATTTTGCAACAAAATCAGCCTTGGGAACGTGCTTCGGGAAATTAATTCACTAAGTGTTTATTAACATTCTAAGAAAAATATTTATTTCGTAGAAAGCGCAATGGAAATTAACGCAGACATCAGTATGCAAATACCATGCATGCCATACATGGGATCCGTGCACATGTTTGACCGGGCGTGTTCTCGTATAAAACCATGTAAAGGCTTACAATTTGCATGAGGACGTTTAATATACTATTCGAAAGTACACAGAGTAGAGAATAGCAGCAGAGGTAGCTTACTTTTTCATTCCCGTTTATTGACGGGTATGGTTACTAAGTATTGCATCTTCATAATATTCTTAGTAGTCTTTTAAATTAAAAGCATTGGTTAGAATCCGAAATAACATGAGGTTTATAGGTTTACGTAATATGTAGGCTAGTATAGATAGCCGTATATACAGTAGCCCAAAGCCTCCCGACATTACCTCTCTCCGCCAGAATACTGAGGCCATAATAGCTTCGTGTTATGTTTCCGGCGGCGAATAGGGTAGTTAGAGCTCACTGGAGAGTTTTTGTGCTGTTGGTGCGAAGACCAAAGCTTATCCTGCTATGTTTTTACACTGACGAACATAAAGTCTCTGTGCTTACAGAGTTGGCAGCGCGAGTGTGAGTCCCTTGCTGTCGCATACATCCACGGCCACGGTAACCACTTTACATCAGGTGGGATGTGTGCTTGTCTACCATCCAAGTGGTAAAAAAAGAACGGTAAGCATCGCTAGCTTTGTGATTAATCCTTAATCACGGCGTACGGTCGAGAGGTCTCGGATTCGAATCCAATTCGATACACTACCGATGTCAACTTACTTTGACCGTTAAGGTGGAAAGGTTGAAGGGAATACTAAAAATTCCGTTTTTTATACCACTTAGATGGCGGACAAGTACACGATGCACCTGATGGGAAGTGATTACCTTGGTCTATGATGAGTGCAACACCAGATGCGTAAAACTCGCGCTGCCGACCGTGAAGAAACCTTATAATGCCCCTTTTGAAGAACCCCATATTATGTGCGCTTTGGATAACCGCAAAGTTTATTCCACAGCTTGAGGGTGCGGAGGATGAAGTTTCTTAAAAAAGCATATTAGTATTTGACCAGACTCTAATGCAGGTTCCCATCTAGGGCTGGGGAGTCAGGTGCAGTCACTATCGTAAAAGTTTAGATAAACCGAATAATGAAAATGAAGAATGTGTGAGCGGAGACTGAAGGTGTAGGCGTAGATTGGCATTCGGATGATGATAATGAGTACGGGTGTTACAACGCATCTAAACGTTGACGTAAATAGAAGGTTCCATGATTTAAACGTGAAAAGTCCGGAACCTTTGTATAATTATGACTATGTTGTACAAACTTTAGTATTTATATATTAATTTAAATAGCTGAAGATATTAATAATGAACTTAAAGTGTGCACAATTCCCACGGGTGTCACCTCGTTGAGCAAAACAGTGTTGACAAGTTGGTACAATTTAGGAACTAAACCGTCTTGTCACGCTAGTTAACTTAAATGCTGCTATTATTTATAGTGAGACGTGAGGTCTTGGAGCTCAGACACGTATTTCAACTATCCGGGGAGATCCATTTGCTAAACAAGTCTTTATGTTTTAATTTTGACATTTTGTAAGTTCCATTCAGGTAAATGATGGGTTTGAGGAGCTTTGATTTTGAATGTAGGTACCTATTTAACTATGTTTAGTTTACAATAATGTTCACGGAAATTATTTCCCGTTAATTTCCGTAAAAATTATTATCATGGTACGCGAATGTTTTGAAGTTAGTAAGTTTTAGTTTGTTGGTTATTAACAACAGTGAAAATAGAAATACATAATATACATACATACATATAATCACGCCGGAGGGTTAGGCAGAGGTGAATTAACACACACATTTCACTAAACATTGAATTAGGTCCCACTTAATAAGGGTGCCGTTTTCCGGGCTCTATTGCTGACTCCAGCCATGCATCTGAGGCTGAGTCTGGGTTGTATATATCTGTCTGATATTAAACAGCCTTATCCCTAAGTCGCCTTATACGATACCGCATGGGAAGAGATTGGGCGGTCCAAATTCTCTGCCGGGAACACAAAGATCAAGATCAGCCATACTTTTTTTCCATCATTATAGGAGTGGATTGATCGAGGAGTCGCCCCTTCATTCAATATTGGATTTAAGCACAGAATAGATGATGATACTGTCCATTATTATCATCACCATAACACAAGCAAAGACATAAGTTAAACAATGCTTAGTTTGGGTCTAAACTCTAGACGGCGGGTCTTGTGACGGCCTGATGGTGGGAGTTCTCTCACTCAGAACGTTGCTCATAGTGGTAGTGCAGAGCGCGGCTGCCATCGCCACCTTTTGCGAGGAAGTATTTGAGGAGGTATTTCCGCCCAATTGAGCAGTCCGACTGGGGAAGTACCTCCGCCCTACAGAATACCGCGGCTATACTAACTTCGTGTTGTGTTCCCAGCGGTGAGTAGGGTAGCCAGAGCTCACTGGAGAATTTGTGCTGTCAGTGGGAAGACTAAAGGCTTATCCTGCTTTGTCTTCTACACTGACGGCACAGAAACTCTGTACTTACAGGGTTGGCAGCGCGACTGTGACTCCTCTGGTGTTACAAACGTCCATAGGTCACGGTAACCACTTTCCATCAGGTGGGCCGTGTGTTTGTCTGCCAACTAAGTGGGATATAAAAAAAAATACACACCAAATGCAAAGTATACCAAAATACGGCTTTTTTTGCAGTGACAGTCTTCTAAACTTTCAGCCCCAAAAGGAACCCACTGTGTTATATTTGAAGTTGGTCCGATAATCCTGCCCAACTAACCTACTTCATATCATTCGTTCAGTACTCATTTGACTCATTCATTCGGACCACCCCTTCTCTTCCCATGCCGTGTCGTGCAAGGTGGTAAGGGATAGGGTTGTTTAACATTAGACAGATATATACGGCCCAGACTCAGCCTCAGATGCATGGCTTGAGTCAACAATAGTGCCCGGTAGACGGCAATAGTCTCACCCCCTATTACGTGGAACCGAACTCATTGATTGGTGAAATGTGGGAGTTAATTCACCTCTGCCTAACCTTCCGGGGATAAAGGCGTCATTATATGTAATGTAATGTAAACTAATTCTCATTTAATTAGTTCAGTACTCATTTGACTCATTCATCCAACAACCCACATATGCTTTTTAAATTTATATATCTCAATAGGGGTTTAAACCGTTGGCATATCAATCGGGAGAGCTCCAATCTGTTTGTTGCTCACAATAGGACATAAATCCCTCCTGTGGCTGTGTAAAGATTTCCCTATGGACCTATATAAGAATTTCCCTCCGATTGCGTATCTTATTTGAAATGTTCAATGGTTTTATGAAATTATGGTTCGGTTTGAGATCAAATTTGAACATACAGAAATTCGATAAAGGTGGATATTATAGTATACCGGTAAGTTCGATTTTATAAAACATTCTCACTGTCGTACATTGTACTGACACTTTTGTGTGTTTATAGAGTAGTAAAACCTACTATTATTGATTGGTTTCAACTACTCAAAAAAAATATCGAGCTGTATACTTGAGCTGAAGGACAGAGAATGCTAGAGTTAAAAAGAAGTATAATATACACATTATTACATACACTTCGATTTTTTCTGCAAACCATTTTAGCTGGACTTTTACTCATCTTTCTCGGGTTTTGGTCTAGCATATCAGCCAGATCAAAAATCTAATTCAGTCAGCATCAGATCGATCTTTTTTTTTATACCACTTAGGTGGCAGACAAGCACACGGCCCACCCGATGGAAAGTGGTTACCGTGACCTATGGACGTGCGTAACACCATAGGAGTCACACTCGCGCTGCTGACACTGTAAGCACAGAGTTTCTGTGCCGTCAGTGTAGAAGACAAAGCAGGACAAGCCTTTAGTCTTTCCACTGACAGCACAAATTCTCCAGTGAGCTCATCGCTGGGAACACAACACGAAGTTATTATAACCGCGGTATTCTGTAGGGCGGAGGTACTTCCCCAGTCGGACTGCTCGATTGGGACCTATATGGACACCCTTAATACCTTGGTTCCCCCCCCCCCCCTCCTGTTAACTGATTGTTCTGATATTTGGCACATACCTTTAGTTCGAACAATAGTGCAAATTAAATCAATAAAATAGTTTGATTTGCTCTTAAAGCGATCCCCGGTCTCAGATGACTAAGAAAAGTGCTTTAAAATTTACTATTATTTAATAAATTAGATATACTATTTTTATACCTATATATAACCGCACTAGCTTAGTGGTATGGGTAATGGACTGCTAAAACGAGGTCTCGGGTTCGATCCCAGGTTTCACCATAGCACACACCAATGACTTTTCGATGCTTTTCGAAGTTATGTGTGTAGTTATCGCAGGTTTCTAAGTGCCTGGTTAATGGCAATAGGCTCGCCACCTATTACATTGGGACCTAAACATAAACTGGCGAAATGTGGGTGCTAGCACCTCTGTCTACCCCTTCGGGGATATAGGCGTGAGTTTATGTTATGTTACTATTTTTAATCATTTCTAACTATTCAAACCGATCAAGATATAATTTTTTTTAATAAGTCCAGAACAACCTTCACTACAAAATCTCGAATGATCTTTAAAGTCAAGGTATTAACTGTGCTTAACTTTTACCCGACTGCTAAGAAGGGTTATTATAAGGTTTATTTTTGGTTTAGTACACCAGAGCCTCGTCCGTTTATCAACAGGTAAACCGTCCTGCAGACAAGTTTCGCTTGGACCCCGGATATCTTGATGCCACATACAACGTACAGACATAACTTATTTTATTATTTCATAATAACTATAGATATAAATTATAGATTAACATGAAAGATATTAATAATTTCTATAAAATGATTGATATTCCGTGTAAAGTGTCTAGATCTGGATTCTATAGTAGGTACCTAAACAATGCTAAAGTGAAAAAGAAAAAGTATTTTCTGATTACTTGTTTTCATAGAAATCTCATAAAATGTTACTATTATTATACATTGAAGCTCATTTTGCAACAAAATCAGCCTTGGGAACGTGCTTCGGGAAATTAATTCACTAAGTGTTTATTAACATTCTAAGAAAAATATTTATTTCGTAGAAAGCGCAATGGAAATTAACGCAGACATCAGTATGCAAATACCATGCATGCCATACATGGGATCCGTGCACATGTTTGACCGGGCGTGTTCTCGTATAAAACCATGTAAAGGCTTACAATTTGCATGAGGACGTTTAATATACTATTCGAAAGTACACAGAGTAGAGAATAGCAGCAGAGGTAGCTTACTTTTTCATTCCCGTTTATTGACGGGTATGGTTACTAAGTATTGCATCTTCATAATATTCTTAGTAGTCTTTTAAATTAAAAGCATTGGTTAGAATCCGAAATAACATGAGGTTTATAGGTTTACGTAATATGTAGGCTAGTATAGATAGCCGTATATACAGTAGCCCAAAGCCTCCCGACATTGGGAAAGGCCTTTGTCCATCAGTGAAATGCGATAGGTTTATTGATTGATTGATTGAGATACCCGTATATTACTTAAACAGCAATATAGTTGTACTATAATTTACTTATTAAATTATTTTCTTATTAAATACTCATTAGAAAAATTGCAAAATCAATCATGTAACTAATATACTTATATATTGTAATTTTATTACTAAAATCATTTTTAAATATTACCTGGTTCATATTCATGCATTCACAATACTTAATCTAGTTACAAGTTCAGTATTAAATTATTGAAATAGGGTTATAAAAAGTTAATAAACAATCAAATTGATTTGGTAAAAATAAAAAAATTTGAAACATTCCAATTTCAAAAAAATAAGTGCATTAAAAATTTAGTAATTCATTCGGATCATTCCAGTACTAATGTTTCTGAACATTTTATTGCGTGATAAAACTGACAGTGTATAGGGAATTACTTTAAAGTTCATATTTGCCTATTCTACTGTAGGTTGCAGTTTGTACAGCCAAAGCACATGCTCCTATCTAACATACCTCCTCGCTGACTTCGCCACCCGTTGACCTTCTCTACAATGTGGGATGATTTGCTACCTCTACTGTTAATTCTCTGCTCTGTGGATAAAATATATGACATTAGTTTTTAAGATGTGTCTTTTTTGCTCTTAATATTGTCACCGACTCATTTTTATGTTGCTAGTTAAAAAAGACAAATTATTATCTTTTAAAAAGTGCCATTGCGTTTGTAAGTCGTAAATAAATTTAAAATTAAATATCTTATTAGCTTCAAATCTAGATTTAAATTATTAATACTGTACGTAACCGCTTAAATACATCTGTTAAGTAAGACCCGTATTCTAAAGTGATAATTATATTTAATTTTTAATCATCAACATATTTTATTATGACGCTAGTAATACCTACATACATACACACATACATATAATCACGCCTTTATCTCTGGAAGATTAGGCAGAGATGAAATAACCTCCACATTTCATCATTATTGTATTCGGCCTCATGTAATAGGGGGTGAGCCTGTTGCTATATTCCGGGCACTATTGTTAACTCGAGCCATGCATCTGAGGCTAAGTCTGGGCTGTTTATATCTGTCTGGTTTTAAACAGTCCTTAGTCGCCTTGTACGACACCGCATGGAAAGAAAGGGGTGGCCCAAATTCTACTCTGCCGGAAACCACGCGTAAAATACGATAGACATGTTATATCGAGACAAGATACCGATATTATGGTTCAATTGCTGTTCAGTGGTAAATATCGACCGAATTCGTCAATAATTGATTATATTTTTTTTATACCACTTAGGTGGCAGAAAAGCACACAGCCCACCTGATGGAAAGTGGTTACTGTGGCCTATGGACGTTTATAACACCAGAGGAGTCACAGTCGCGCTGCCAACCATGTAAGTACAAAGTTTCTGTGCCGTTAGTGTAGAAGACAAAACAGGACTAGCCTTTAGTCTTCCCACTGACATCACAAATTCTCCAGTGAGCTCTGGCTATCCTACTCACCGCTGGGAACACAACACGAAATTATTATGGCCGTGGTATTCTGTAGGGTGGAGGTACTTCCCCAGCTCCCAGTCCCCAGTCAGTCCCCAGTTGTATTATTCGTGGACATCAGATTCGTCCATCTAGTGTGATTTTTTACGCCCAGATTTTATATATCAGATACTTATACAAATTTTGATAAAATACATCTTGAAACATCATTAATAGATACACAAAGATATTTTGCTCACACAATAAAACTATCATCCATTCAAAACATAATTAAAATACTAACCCAAATTAACACAAGGGCTAATTTGTTCAATCCTTTAATGTTTGCTCTTCATTTCATCAATTTGAACTAACACTATTATTTCATATCAACATTGAATAATCTCCTTTCAACAGGATCATTGTTTAAAGGCAATAACGGCACATGTTACACTTGTTAGTGTCAAAAGCGACGGGCTATTTCCGAACGCAACAGCGGCAATGCAACTTCTAGCATAAATCCACACTGTTGATTAGTTTTGTTTATGTGAAACTAGTAAACATTTTATTGCTGTTAAAACTATATCTTGCTCTGAAAAGTCTCGGAAGAATATAAAACTTGATAAGTATTTATATGTTAATTGACCGTAGTTGTTTGTGCTTTTCTGTATGTTTCTATCTATAACATAACATAATAACATAATCTCACGCCTATATTGGGGTAGGCAGAGGTGCTAGCACCCACATTTCACCAATTTACATTTAGGTCCCAATGTAATAGGTGGCGCCTATTGCCATTAATCGTTCACTTATAAACCTGCGATAAATACACACATAACTTCGAAAAGCATCGAAAAGTCATTGGTGTGTGCCATGGTAAGACCTGGGATCGAACCAGATACCTCGACTCAGCCGTCCATTACCCATACCACTAGGCAACCGCGGTTATTATTTTATTCTACAAGTACTAGGCACAAAGAGCTGTGCTTAAGGTAATGACTTCCAAGTCCTTTACGCATCCCACAGACAAACTGTATAAAGAATATCAAATTCTTACTGTGAGACAGCTCTTTGTCCTCAATACCATCGTTAGGAAACATAGGTCTATATGTTACAACCCCTAAAATGAGAGAAAGCGTCGATCATATATGATATGCCCAACGCAGAAATTTAGAGCTACACAAGCTGAAAGGCATTTTAATGTTCTGGGTGGTCACCTCTATAATGCAGCAAATAAAGATTGCAACATTTATCCATTACACAGGTCACACTGTAGAAGGGTGGTCACAGAATGGCTTTTGAACAAGTCCTATTTAGAAACTGAAGACATTTTAAAACTGTCAGTACTACACACATTTTCATTTATGATATGTTTACTTAATTGAAATTGTGATAGGTTTCAGGAACCCTGGTACCCTAAACACAAGTTTAATCTTAATTTGGGTACCAGACTTCATCATACTATGCTGTTAAACTATCATCAAATCGTATTGTAATGTGTTCACTAGTTTGTAACTATGGATTAAATGAATTTTGAATTTGAATAATTATACAACTTTAGTCAAGTCGTGATCACGGGCGCTGCAACGCATCCGAAACGTCGCGTCGGCAGAAATATTTCATGATTTAATCCCGAAAATTCCCGAACCATTGTATAATTAAGAATTCACACTGCGATAGTTTAAAAAGGTTGCGCTCTGCATTCAATAATCGCTCTAATATCCATTTAGTATTTTTATTTTTTACATTAATTTTAAATGAAACCTCTCAATTTATTAATTACTCTGTGATGTCGTGCGGACCTACCCCAACGTGCCCACATGATATACCTGGTTATTATAATTGATATAAATATGTTACTAATGTGACTATACTTCTAGTTCTGTACGGGACTTATTCGGTGTTCCCGTTGCCCGGTAAATGAGCTTTGTTGGGAATTTGTTCTGTTTTTCAAACATCAAGATAACTGTTGAATTATTCCCGGTTGCACCTTTTTTATGTGCAAAATATTCCCACGGATACCTCCACCACCGGAGCCGGAGGGAGAGGTTGTGTCGGACTCGAACCAACTACGAGTCAAACGTACTGTGCCTGTGAGTCGTTTTTGGTTACTGAAGGTGAGGAGTGAGGAGGAGGCATGTTATTATCCCTTGCATCCCGGTTGCACCTGGGAGCTAGGCTGGTTACTCTTTCTCCTCCTTTTTAATTGGCATAGCTTTTTGATAGATGTCTGACTTCCTAAGTCTAAGCGGAAAACTTGCGCCAGAACCTGATTCTTCGATCGGTCGAAGTGTCTGGTGATGTTGGTTGCATCCCCCGAAAATTATTTACTAATTAAATTATTAAAAATTAAAATCAAAAGAAATTGCCGGGAACTTTAAACTTCCTGAAAATCGTCACAGCAGAACAGGATAAGGCCATTTTAGTAGGTAGTGTCCTGTTTTGAATCAAAATTGATGGTCACCTTATGCTACGTGGAAGTTGATGACCTTTCTCCATGATTGTTAACTAGGTGTAATTAAGTCGTTCTGGTAAATATTCATGGCTGTAATACTGATGTTTGTCCCCTACCCTCCTCCTCCTCAAAACTTCTGAGTTCCGAGAGTCAAGACAACTTCACTGGAGTTGAGATGACCCGACATCTGCTGATTGATGGAAGATCTAATGCAAGTTTCTCTTTCGGGGAGGTCAGTCGGCAGTCGCTTCTTTAAAAGCTGTATGTATCAAATAAAAAGGAGGAGAACTTGGCCCCTAGGTGCCGTATACAACTAGGACAACGGAAACGTACAACTTTTACTATAATGAGGACAGGAGTTTATTAGTTTTTTTATTTTTTTATATACCACTTAAGTGGCAGACAAGCGCACGGCCCATCTGATAGAAAGTGGTTACCGTGGCCTATGGACGTGTGTAACACCAGAGGAGCCACACTCGCGCTGCCGACCCTGTAAGCACAGAGTTTCTGTGCCGTCAGTGTAGAGGACAAAGCAGGACAAGCCATTAGTCATCCCACTGACAGTACAAATTCTCCAGTGAGCTCTGGCTACCCTACTCACCGCGAAGTTATTATAACCGCGGTATTCTGTAGGGCGGAGGTACTTCCCCAGTCGGACTGCTCAACTGGGCGGAAATACCGCCGTGTTCGATTTTCAGATTTACATTTTTTTTCACAACTCCCTCAATATGGGTATCAAATCAAAGAGAATCTAAGTGTAGTAGATCAATTTAAAAAGTGTAAAATATTTTCTTTTTAAATTTTTTACACTTTTACATTAACTGAATATTCCACCGAATATCAAGTTTGCTTACATAAAACATAAACATAACATAAACTCACGCCTATACGCCCGAAGGGGTAGGCAGAGGTGCTAGCACCCACATAGCCGCGGTAGTCTAGTGGTACGGGTAATGGACTGCTGAGACGAGGTCTCGGGTTCGATCCCAGGTTTTACCATGGCACACACCAATGACTTTTCTATGCTTTTCGAAGTTCTGTGTGTATTTATCGCAGGTTTATAAGTGCCCGGTTAATGGCAATAGGCTCGCTACCTATTACATTGAGACCTAAACATAAACTGGCGAAATGTGGGTGCTAGCACCTCTGCTTACACGATTCACACAAAATATATTTTTCATTATTTTTTTTTACAATTCAATGAGTGTTATCATTTGTCTTTGTTTTTATTGTTTTAAGTGAGCTTTATGGATATATTAATCCGCAAACTGTTAAGAACTGTCACTTCAGAATGACCTGGGACTTCTTCTTGTTTTTTGTATTTTGGCAATTCCAACTATTCCGTCAACGACTCAGTAGATGCTTATAAAATTATTAATGGCGGGATGCCAATGATAAGTTTTTCAAGAAATCCTACCTATCCTACGTTAGCCACGCCAGTAAAATTGTTTTCGTGTTTTTTTTTACACCACTTAGTTGGCATACAAGCACACGGCCCACCTGATGGAAAGTGGTTACCGTGACCTATGGACGTCTGTAACACCAGAGGAGTCACAGTCGCGCTGCCAACCTTGTAAGTACAGAGTTTCCGTGCTGTCAGTAGAAGACAAAGCAGGACAAGCCTTTAGTCTTCCCACTGACAGCACAAATTCTCCAGTGAGCTCTGGCTACCCTACTCACCGCTGGGAACACAACACGAAGTTATTATAACCGCGGTATTCTGTAGGGCGGAGGTACTACCCCAGTCGGACTGCTCAATCGGGCGGAAATACCGCCATGTCCTACCTCCTTAAAAAAGTGTGTCCATCCCTACGAGATTCAGGTTGTCGATCAGGACGTGTGGTTGGATTTTAGGGGGCTACCTGGCCTTAATTCCGCTAATTTTATATCAGATCAATACCACTGTCATGCCACAAACACTGCAAAAAATAACTTTTTGATTTTAAACTTTACTATCATATTTTTAAAGACTAAAATCAAGCTTCTTGCAGATTGAATGAACAATGTAATCAACTTTTTTTATACCACTAAGGTGGCAGACAAGCACACGGCCCACGTAATGGATAGTCGTTACTGTGGCCTATGGACGTGTGCAGCAACACCAGGCAAGCGTATATGAATAAAATTTCAAATTTAATGGCATCTTTTGTATTTCTTATGTCAATGTTGTAGAATTGGGACCCTGACTTGTACTACTTAACATTTGCAATGTGGTCACCTGGTTACTGGATAGTCTCGAGCCCCGCAGACACTAGTCCCAAGTCCCATTAAACTTATGAAGCGAACCAAGGTCATCAATTAAACAAGTACAAATTACGGCCAATAAATTTAATACATGTCCAATTTCTACGGGCGGTCGTAATGCCAATGTTTGACAAACATATAAAATCTGTCTTTTAATGGTGTCGTAAATATTGCAAGTAATACAGTTATATGAGATTGATTGTACACAGTGAGGTATTTACGACTGCAGTGTGACCGATATAGGACAAGTTATAAGTTGGTAAATAAAATATGGAATCCTCATAGCATGGTGCATAAAATGCTATAACTTCGGCATAATATTGTGGTGCTTTTTTACCATATTTCAACTTTTAACTTAGGTTAATTATTTCATTATAAGGTTTTTATATACTTTTAATTATCTTGACACGAGACAAAAATATACATTCGTCCACATTTAGTCTTAATTCACCTCTGCCTAACCCTCCAGGAATAAAGACGTGATTATATGTAGGTATGTTTGTGAAATAAACTGAACATTCTCTTCTTTTCATCGTTCACCACGTGCTGGAGGCATAGCCTAAGGCCGGATGATATATTTACGAAACGAGTCACAAAACCTACAGATTTTTTGTTCAAATCTAATCTTCAAAGTGTCAACACTAAGTGTAACTTTTAGAAAGTGTCAAAAATCGAAAATAGTTAGGTCTACTTTTGTTATTCTGTAATCCAGTTTGTGAAATATTTATTTTGTGCGTACGTGACAGGAATGTTTCGTTGTTGTGATGCTTACTAAGCTTAATTTGATTTTAGCTCGTGGAATGTGGGTGTAAAATAATAAAGCTGTCTACCCCTAAGGGGATGGAGAGGTTAACACCCACATTTCACCTATAACAAACAAATACAATCGTAGTAACACATAACAAACATTCATGATTTTTTTATAACAGACGCGCCAATTTGACTTCGCCTCGCCTGATGGTAAGCTAAAGGCAAAGTTTCAGGAAAGAGGGTCACTATTATACACACACACACGTAGCATGTTGCAATGCTGGCACTCATCTTGGCGGTCTCATCAGATACTTTTTCAAATCCCGCTTAAAGGATCCGAGACTGTAGGAAGATGGAAACACTTGAGCTGGTAAAGAATTCCAGGATGCATTCTCGAGAGGAAAGGCTACACCAAAACATTATCTGTTCTGCGCTAAGGTCTTGTACGTCTCAACAGGTATGTTGACTCGTAAGTGAGGTTGATTTGTACCTCAATTGTCTTGATCCCATATCACTTTTTTCTCCATTTACACTCACATTTCAATAAGAATTGTATTCGGTCCCACGTAATAGGGGGTGAGCCTATTGCCGTATTTCGGGCACTATTGTTGACTCGAGCCATGGATCTGAGGCTGAGTCTGGACTGCATATGTCTATCTAATGTTAATGTACACACACTCCATTCTGACTGTTTATATTTTTACTTGTTTTTTTTTAATGTGCCGATAGTGTCTTTTTTTTTTTTTTTTTTTTTTTTATGTGTGGTGTAAGTGTGTGTGTGTGTGTATAATAAATGGATCTTTCTTTTCTTTTTTTCTTTCTTTTCTATCCCTTAGTCGCCTTGTACGACACCGCACGTGAAGAGATGGGGTGGCCCAGATTCTACTCTGCCGGAAACCACGCGGCTCCATTCATTCTCCATTCACATTCAGTTCTCCATTTAAAATAACAAAATAACACTTTCATAACTAATAACGGCGATAAACACACAGGTCATAATCATCATCATTCCACGATACCACATTAGACGCCTCAAATCCTTTTTGTTACGTACCACAATGGAGTAACGCAAATTGGTCGGATATTTTCACTCGCATTTACTTACTTTATTCACTCTGTAGTAAGCCATTTTTTATACGAAATAGGTGTATATGATTTTCACGGATAAACCGGGATTATATAAGCATATTATGATTATCGCATTATGTTCTTTTTGTTTCAGAATGTTGGTTTTATTTTGTGAATTTTTTATATCACAATTAGCTGTGACTGTTATGACATAGGATAGATTTTTACGAATATATATTCAAAAAGCGCCCTTTACCGTTGTATCATCATCCTTACGTTAGTTCCGGTCGCATCCAAAGCCTTCATCAAAAAGTGCGGGGTCCGCTTTTCCCGATATTTTCCGTGAAGCGAATGCCATCTGACCTTTATAGGGGAGATCGAAGTTTTTTTTTTATACAACTAAGGTGGCAGACAAGCACACGGCCCACCTGATGGAAAGTGGTTACCGTGAACTATGAACGCGTGTAACACCAGTTGAGTCACATCCGGCAAGGCGCAGTCTAATGACGTGTCCTATATATAAAAAAAAAAAAAAAATCCGTGCTGCCGACCCTGTAGGAACAGAGATTTTATGTGCCCTCAGTGCAGAACACAAAATCAGGACAAGCCTTTGGTCTTCCTACTGACAGCACAAAAATTCTCGTTTTTTTTTTTTTTTTTTTTACGTGCGCAAAATCCCCACGGATACCTCCCCACCGGAGCCGGTGGAGGAGGTTATGTCGGACTCGAACCGACTAAAACGCACGCCGCCTGTGGGTCGTTTTGGTTGCCGAAGGTGAGGTTGACAGGCATATCCCTCGCACCCCGGCCGACCCAGGGCCATCTCTCACGATCTGGCCCTCTTCTCGGGTTGTGGGGACTACAGTCCCCAACTCGACCCCGGAAACGGGGAGGCGCGCCAGGCGCGCCACCGCCGCGGCCTGCTTCTGCCAGGGTGACAGGCGGCTCCACCTGTCACCCCCAGGCCGGCGCTCATGGGGGGCGGAGGTCGTTCATCGACCTCCGACGCCCGAGTTGCCTTCGTACGCGGGCAGCTTGGCTTGCGATCCTTCGTCGCTCCCGCTGCCGCTCCCGCCCCGCCTCCTCCTTCACGAGCATTACTTATTATACATATACATTACATTACTATTTATTAGCTTATTTTTATGAGAAGTACACAGTTTTCACCACGAATTGGATAACAAAGAGGAAACACCATTGTACCTTATTAATATGGATTCTTACCAAGTAGCCTATCTGTGTGATGCCGTACTAATGGACAATATGGAGACTATATCACTGCGAGAGAAGGAAAACTTCAAATAAAACCCTGTACTAACCCATCTCACTAGCGTGGAAACAGTAGGGCAAAGTCTCCTAACATTGGGAGAGGCCTGACTGATCATATAATTATTACAACAAATAAAATAAATTATTAAGCTTAGTACTATTAAAAAAAAGTAAAATATATTTACTTATTTTTACGTGCGCAAAATCCCCACGGATGGGCCTATCCTAGGCCTAGCGGTTAGAGAGAAGAAGAGGTTATGTCGGACTCGAACCTACCAAAACGCCCGTCGGTCGTTTTTGATTGCCGAAGGTGAGGTTAACAGGGATATCCCTCGCACCCCGGCCGATTCAGGGCCATCTATCTCGATCTGGCCCTCTCCTCGAGTGTGGGGACCACAGAGTCCCCACTGGCACTCATCCCCGGAAATGGGGAGGCGCGCGAGGCGCGCCGCCGCCACGGCCTAGTTCTGCCACGGTGACAGGCAGCTCCACCCGTCACCCCAGCTATATTTTACTTTACAATAGAACGTTATGGTACAAACGTGTAATGTTGTGGCGCCATTGAGACCCGAGCCGTTAGGTGAGAGAGCCGAAGGTGAGAGAGCTTAAGAGAGCCAAGGACGGTAATCATCAATACACACGAGTATCGGGCGGTGAACAATATAAATCATTTTCTTCATAACCTCTCGTTTTCACCACGAAACAAGTTGTAAACTTGATTTACAACTTGTTTGTAGAAGTTCAAACAAAAGTTATAGAAGACTAATGAAAACACGATACTTGTTTTATACATGTATCTCAGATACTTTTTCGTTCACATAGTAGGTATCTGCAGCTAAACAAGTTGTAAATAGGTATAAAACACAATTGCGTTCACACTTAACATATTGCAACTTGTCAAATACATGTTTTATACTTAGGTGAAAACGAGGGATAACTAATACTTGTAGACAATTTTATTAATAATGAACTATAATTTTATTTCAACAGTGAAAACGAGTTGAAATTCGTAATGGCAGGAGAAAATCACATCTATCTAGCAATGGTAAACGGCCATAGACTAAAAGAATTATGTTATTTTCGGCACATAGAAAATACGGAATTTAAAGTTTTTATAGAGAAAACATAAGTTTCAGAGTTTATATAGAAAGTATATCATTTTTGTACTTCTACTGTACTCGGTTGCCTGTAAGAACTTGATATCTCTTTTGGTAATGTAATATGTTATTGGTGTACAATAAATACGTAACATAACATAAACTCACGCCTATATCCTCGAAGGGGTAGGCTGAGGTGCTAGCACCCACATGTCGCCAGTTTATGTTTAGGTCCCAATGTAATATGTGGCAAGCCTGTTGCCATTAACCGGGCACTTATAAACCTGCGATAAATACACACATAACTTCGAAAAGCATCGTAAAGTCATTGGTGTGTGCCATGGTAAACCTAGGATCGAACACGAGACCTCGTCTCAGCAATCCATTACTCAAACCACTAGGCTACCGCCGTTACGTAAATACGTTCATTATTATTATTACATTATTGACATTTATGAGTACGCCGTCCTTACAGTAATCAAAACTGTAAGGACAGCAACTTACAAGAGTTAACTTATGAGTAAAAAGAACAGAAGTTTTATAATTTATTCATTTTGAAATCTAATAATATATGTTAGTGGAAAAAATGGCTGAAATTCTACGGAGAGTAGAATCTCCTTTTCTCTTTCAAAATCTCGTTGTCGATACAGTGATTGTTTTCATGAAACGTATGCAATGGTACCTGTGGATGTATATGTGTCGGTTTACCTTCGAGTTCTGAGGGTGAGAGGCCAGATGGCAGTCCCTCTCATGAAAATCAACAAATCAATAAAAATAATAAGCGGACTGGACTCCAATGTGCATACTTTGAACGTAACTGGGAATTTTGTGTTCTGCACTGACGGCACAGAAAATCTCTGTTCTTACACGCCTGTGACTCCCCTGGTATTACATACGTTCATAGGTCACGGTAACCACTTTCCATCAGGTGAGCCGTGAGCTTGTCTGCCACCTAAGTTGTATAAAAGAAAAATCACTCGAAGAATGATAGTTAAAGTTGTCATTCCCAGTGGAAAAGTTAAGGGTTATTTAAACTATCATCCGTGTATCAGTTCCTCCGTGATCATGGTGCTTGCAACAGCGCCGAAATATCGGCAACTCAAAACAATGAAACATGGTAAATATCCCGTTTATTTTGATACTGAAGTTAAGGGTTAATGTCTAAGTGAATATTTTTACCTGTAGCACACTCAACGAGGCATATGATGAGCAGTAGAGCGAAGATCTTGGTGAAGGTGTTCCCCGGTCGGGTTATTCTGCTGCTGTTGCGGTCCATTTCGTGTTTTCTGGTAGCAGCTGTAACAAGGCAAAAAATGTACATTGAAAAAATTTATTTTCTAATACAATTTTCGAGATGGATATATTTTTTTTATTTTCTTTCTTTGAAAATTCTCGAGTTGAGTAAAGCAGGCACCTTGGATCATTCGTCGTGACAACGTTTAAATCACCACAATACTAAGTATAACAAAGTTAAAGGTCTAACCAACACTATTTATTTTCTACTTTTTGGAAAATCATTCTAGTGACTGGGATTTTCATCCATTATAGACAAAGAAAATTACCTACCTAAAGATAATAATTAGACTGGAAAAAGCGGAGCCCTTCTCCGATGTGAAAGCTTCGTATGCGACCAGGAATAATGCTAAGGTGAAGAAGGGAGAGTCAGGGAAAGTAACAGTAAAATAAACTATAACATAACATAACATAAACTCACGCCTATTTCCCCGAAGGGGTAGGCAGAGGTGCTAGCACCCATATTTCGCCAGCTTATGTTTAGGTCCCAATGTAATAGGTGGCGAGCCTATTGCCATTAACCGGACACTTATAAACCTGCGATAAATATGTGAAAGAAAGGTATTTTTTACAATTTAATGACACATGACGAACTCATTTATGAACCACCTTCACTGGGTTCCACCTCTGATTAAGACCAGGTCAAAGACCTGGAAATTAAACTCCCAAAAGTAAATTTTTAAGACTCTCGTCTCTAAATCCTGGTAGGCAAAAGTGTATTACATCCACAAATTAGTCAGTTGTATTTGTTGGACCGCATACTAAATGGCATGGCTCTTACTGCCCGGTAATGTATTTTTAAGTGTTGCCACTGAGAATTCATTATTATGCAGACAATCTTAGGCAATACTTTGCTCTTATTCAATTTGGACCTATAAAACAATAAAATGTTTAATTTAAATTCTAAGTATGTATGTATGTATTGTAGAATTTGCCTGTTAAAATACATTATATAAAACATTATTAGATAAATAAATAATATAGGCGTGAGGGGTATATATATATGTATGTCAATAATATAAAAAGGACACCCGTTACTTTCCTCTTGTTGTTTTATTAATTTAGCCAAAAGCACGGTATGACGTCATAAGATACGATAAGATCCCAAACATATTTATTATTATTATTATATTCTTTATTGTACGCCAATTACAGTTACAATTTATACAGAGGTTAGTAAAAGAAACTCAAGTTAGTTAACTGAACTTAGTTATAATAAAGAAACTGATATAATAATTCAAAGAAAGTTTGTTTAAAAGTATGTGTGTTTAAAAGAATTTCAAATATTCAGTACATATCGATTTTCTCATGGTTTTAATTTATAGGAATTGGTTTGACTTGACAATCAACTGACCTATTAAACGCAGTGCCCAGAAGTGGCCTTGGGAATAAGTACTCCGATAATTTTATAGTAAACAGAGTAAATTCGATTAATTGCCTTTTGTCATATCAAATAACATTCTCTGAACATCAAATCGAAATCAGATTGAACATCAAAATAATTTTAGTATGCATGATAAGTCACATATCACCGCTATTATTATCGCATATCATCACTACTCTGTGTATATAAATAGCATTTTTAATAGGTTACAAGTTTATTGTAACAAAACAAACATAAAATGCGTCACCTGTTTATCTTTTTGGGTTATAAGGTGAAAGTCACAGAAGCAACTGGGAATAACGCTGATGTTGATGATTGTTGACAGTTGTGGACGTCATATAGCAGTCGTTTCAAGGAAAATGTCAAAGCTATACTGAAAGCCGACCTTGATTACGTTGGGAAAAGGCTTAGTAGAGACGTATAATATTGAAAACTTTGATTTACCATAGATGTTTGCTTAACGTGCCCTCCGAGGCCTGCAGAGGTCTCAACGTTTTAAGAATGGTCACCATCCTCACACCACCCTGTGTTACGGTTCCTTAACTAATATAAAATGAAAGCTTTGAATACTCATACGAGCTCGTCGATCTAGTACAAATAAATAAGTGCTACCCGCTTAGTTTCTTGCTGGAGTTTTCTCTGTCACGTTTCAAACTGGTGGTGCATATGCAAAACATTGATTTACTTTTTTATCTTTGAGATTTTGTAAATTCCATTTTCAAATTCCATTCAGAATAAAAATATATTTTAAACTATAACGGAGCCATCCACCATTTTGATTTAAACAATCTTTTAAAATGCCATATTATCAAAATTGTCTACTTGTTACAGAATTTTTCAACTCGCAAAATTAGTTTTTAATGGTGGAAAAGTTTGGAATCGCTGAATAAAGTCAACGCAAACTCCATTATATTGCTCCTTCCTAGCTAACGTCATCCCACAACAAAAACTTTTATTTAAAAGGTGTTTATTTTCCTGTATTCATGGAAAGTGAATGCAGTTATACAAAACGAAACGAAAGTTTAACTAGAAATAAAGAAATAAAGAGTTAATCGAAAGGCAAGAAAGAAAATATTCTCACAGAAATTACTATTAGTAATACAATCTGTACAACAGTACAAACAAAGGCACGCTATAAGATGAAAAAATTAATTGTAGTTCCTCGCCCTCATTCCAAATTTAAAAGCATTTACGTACGCACCCTTACGAGTTCCTAGTTTGGACCCTATCCCAAAAATACCCTTAAGATTAATTTTTAGATCCCTTTATAAATGAGGTCCAAACTCTGAGATTTCCTTATCATTTCCGTTTCGTCAACGCGATTCGATTTTTTGATAATAATAATAAAAATTAATTGTTATTTATTCAAGGATTCCAAGCAGACTTTTAATATTATTGAAGGGTGGGAAGGGGTAGGTATCTAGAACAAATTTGTTTGAAGAAGCAAACCAGACCAAAACTAATAATTACATGGTGGACCGCAAACTGGACGAGTTTGCGAGTTATACGGTTGCAGCAGTAATGTTGGCAGTGCATGAAGAAATTTAATTTAACTTCTATTTGAACTAGAACTTAGAAACCAGCTTCAAGTTAACCTTAACAAGGTACAAGATATTCTATTAGTGTTTAGTGTACACACGAACAAAGAGATAATAAGTATGCATCCTTAGCCACACTCACACATGTAAAGATGTATACTTATTTCCTCGGTTGTATGTAGGAGACGTACGATGGTCTGGCATTAGGGCTTCCTGGGATTGAGGGGTCAAACGGCTCTCACTTCCCTAAGAGCGAAGATGCAGTATCACATTATATTATGGATAGAAGGAATAAGAAAATGAACTGTGGGCTCTAGAGTCTGGGCTTTAAATGCAAACAGTCTTGGCGCTCGAAAACTGTAAAAATATATTACGAGTCACTCATTTGGATATAACGAAACTTCCTCAAAAGGCCATTCATCCAAATAGTCATAAACTACAACTGTTGCCATAAATTAAGTTTATGGTGAGCTTATCGTAATTAACTTTGAAAACTTATAACTCTCACGGTTGGAGTTAGTTTGAGTGATAAATCTACGTAATAATCCTTTTAATCTGAAAGCATCTGGACAGAAATACACAAGAGCGTAATCGGAACAAAAAGTGCAGCGTAATGCATAGGAAATAGCGATTTATTACAAGCATTACTTTCTTTTGATAATGCAGACATAACGAGAACTGTTATACACGTTTCACACATTATTATATATATTATATGAGACACATAGCTTGATTTGTACAGTAAACATCAGATCGATCATGCCGAACAAAGTACTCAAAATAATCTTAACGCCTTGATATTCCCCCCTTCCTTCTAACTGATTGTTCTGTACACACCTTTATTTTGGACGATCATACAATTTGTTTTTATAAACTCACGCCTATATCCTCGAAGGGGTAGACAGAGGTGCTAGCACCCACATTTCGCCAATTTATGTTTAGGTTCCAATGTAATAGGTGGCGAGCCTATTGCCATTAACCGGGCACTTAAAAACCTGCGATAAATACACACATAACTTCGAAAAGCATTGAAAGGTCATTGGTGTGTGCTATGGTAAAACCTGGGATCGAACCTGGCACCTCGTCTGTCTATTACCTATACCACTAGGCTATCGCGGTCATACAATTTAAATCAATAAAACAGTTTGATATTCTCTTAATACCATAGTTTTAAGATCATTTTGAGACCTTGTGGTCAAGATTGCTCTGATGCACTGACTGTAATTTTAACGAACCATTTTTATATAATTTATTTTACAGTGAACGTTTAACGACGTATTTAAAATTTATACTGTAATAATACATACATAGGTACATACATACAATGTATTCACGCCTTTATCCCCAGAGGGTTAGGCAGAGGTGAATTAACAACCACATTTCACCAATCATTGAATTCGGTCCCACGTAATAGCGGGTGAGTCAATTGCCGTCTTTCGGGCATTGTTGTTGACTCAAGCCATGCGTCTGAGGTTGAGTCTGGGTTGTATATATATGTCTGATGTTAAACAGCCCTATCCCTAAGTCGCCTTGTACGACACCGCTTGGGAAGAGATGGGGTGGTTCAAATTCTGCTCTGCCGGGAACCACGCGGCAATACTGTAATAATGATTTAATGAAATTTGTAACCCATTTCCAATGTGTGAGTAATGGTGACCCTCTTTTCTGAGACTTTGCCTTCAGCTTACCATCAGGCAAGGCGAAGTCTAACTGACGTGTTCTATATATAAAAAAAAATGTTGTCACAAGCCACCTGTCACCCTTGCATGTCGCTTGTGATGACCCCCTAACAGAAGCTGGCGGACGGGACGGCGACCAGGGTACGAGGGATTTGTCCTAGGTAATCTTACACCCGGCATCTAAAGATCCAAGATGGTGTACGGTTTTAGTAAGTTCGAGTTTAACATAACCTTACCTGGTATCCGAGAGGAATTCTACACGAAAAAAGAAGTTTGTGTCATCACGGCGTTTTCAAAAATACCATAAAAATACGTCTCGATTAAGATTGGCAAACGTGAAATGCTTAGACGAGACTTGAAACGACCAGTCCTTAATGGGGGGAATGCGCTGACCACTAAGTTACCGACCCACGCCTTGAGCATTTCATTAACATATCTTTAATTAAAAATACCAACTTGATATTCTCGTGCATTGGTTGCAAAACCTAGTCCGCTTATGACTTGTCCTGCTCTTAAACAGAAGCAGCGTTTATCTTAACAATGCATTTGCATGTCTTCAACCGCTCGGACAGCTATACTTACTGCAACGAGTTTTATTTTTTTATTTTTAATATGCACGTAGGAAGTCCCAGACCTACTTTATATGGAAGTTCTGCTCCTGACATTTATTCCGAAGTAGCTATTGAAATTCAAATCGTGGACATTTATAACGGTAAGATCATGGTGAAGTAAATCATATTCTGTCCTCCGTGGGTAAGATGAATTCTTATGATAGATTTGAATGTCAACAAGTTGAATATAAATATTCTAGAGCATACATAGGGTTATTAAGTTTGAAATCGTCAATTGGTCGTGGAGGACATGTGACAAATTCATGGAAAATATCAAAGTACAGTCGCAATACAGTTAGACTGGAAAGCCAACTCCGATTGAGTAAGGAAAACGGTCAGGAAATGAAACACAGAGCTATCTAGATCCAAACCAAACATCTAGAATAAGTTTTAAAATGAGAATAAAAAATAAATAGTTAAAAATAATTTAATAGGAGGTAGAATACGTTCACGTGGAAAATTATCTTAGGGAAAGGATCAACGATATTTATATTTTTACTGTAGCTTCCCAATATATATTCGAAAACGTACTGTAAGTCAGGAAAAATATAACCAATTTTACAATAGTAAATGACATTACAGACATAAATCTGGGCTATAAAAATAAACACCTTCCATGCTATCGGCTTAGCATATTTAGTGATTCTTTTAAAGGGCAAGGAATACGCTTTTATAATAACATAACATAACATAAACTTACGCCTGAATCCCCGAAAGGGTAGGCAGAGGTGCTGGCACCCACATTTCGCCAGTTTATGTTTAGGTCCCAATGTGGTGAGCCTATTGCCATTAACCGGGCACTTATAAACCTGCGATACATACACACATAACTTCGAAAAGCATCGAAAAGTCATTGGCGTGTGCCATGGTAAAACCTGAGATCGAACCCGAGACCTCGTCTCAGCAGTCCATTACCCATACCACTAGGCTACCGCGATATAATTTTATAATAAATTGCCTGAATCGGTGTTTGGTATACCTGACAATAAATGTAAAACCTTTGTTAAGACCACCTTATGTAAAAAAGTATACTATAGGACAAGCAGACAAAAATATCTGGCTTGAGCATGGCGCAGGCTCCTCCTCAAATGATAGAACTACAGCATAATACGTGGGGCGCACTATAAGTTTCCGGAATGAATATGAAAAAATACTATTAAAGGTACAAAATTAATTTATTGTTTTTCAAAATAATCTCCCTTGGCGTCTATGCACTTTTTCATTCGATCAAACCAGTTTTGAAAACTTTTGTGCCACTCCTCTGTGGTGACCTCTGAAACGTGTTTTTCATACTCCTCGACGCCTCTTCTGGTGATGAAAATCGTTGGCCGCGTAATTGGTTCTTAATTTTTGGGAACAAATAAAAGTCACAAGGTGCCAGGTCGGGACTGTATGCAGGATGACTCATGAGTTCTACATTTTTCGCCTTCAAAAAGTCGTTTGTCTGTCTGGTCGTGTGAGAACTAGCATTGTCGTGGTGCAGGATGATACGGCGTTTACGGTTATTTTTACGGAGTTCGTCAATAACTTCCGGCAAACAAATGGTCGTGTACCAGTCACTATTCACAGTACGACGACTTTCTAAAGCAACAGTAGCCACGTGTCCAGTTTTATTAAAAAAAGAAGCAATCATCCGCTTAGATGCACTTTTCACGCGCGCCACTTTGGTTGGTTTCGGCTCATCTTGAAAGACCCATACGCTCGATTGCTGCTTTGTTTTGGGATCGTAGCAATAAATCCATGTTTCGTCACCTGTTACTATGTCCCATACCAAATTTGACGCACCTTCGTTGAATCTGGTAAGCATGGCACTGCACCAAGTGACGCGGTCCGTTTTTTGATGCTCGGTCAAGTTATGTGGGATCCACCGCGAGCACAGCTTTCTCACACCCAAATGTTTGTGTAGGATTGATTGTATTTGACTCATGCCTATTTCTAAGGATGCGCGAATTTCATGGTAGGTCACATGCCTGTCTGTTTCAATCATACGGCGCACAGCATCGATGTTTTTGTTGGTCACAGCGGTGGACGGCCGACCATCGCGAGATTCGTCACTGAGATTGATACGACCACGCTTGAATTCTGCAAACCAGCTATAAACAGTCGTCTTGCATGAAACTTTATCGCCAAAAGCTGTTTCAAGCCGAGCGACGCTCTGTTGAGCCGTCAAATTACACTTAAAATTGTAGAAAATCATACTACGAAAATTTTCCCGAGTTAAATCCATGTTGATGCAGACACACAATTTTTTAAATGGCGCCACAAGGTAAAAACAAAAGACAGTCAGATGAAACAAACTGTATTCTACAGCCAAAGAGTTCTATTTTCAAATGTTGTAATAAATTTTTAAATATTGTTTATGTAAGTGGCCAGTTCCGGAAACTTTTAGTGTAACCTATGTATTGTATTCGTAGTAGGCACGCGACCTTTTTTACCATATTTTAATATTGTTCAATTATTTTAACGTTATCTTAGGTTACATTTTTACTGTAAGGTTTTTATGCACCTTTAATTAACACAAGGCAAAAATTTAATATTATTTCTGTATAAAACACACAAATGGATACAAAATTAAAGTTACCGATCCAAAAAAAAGGCAAAAATATACATTAGTCCATACTTAGTCTCAAGAAATCAAATTCATATTCATATTCATTTATTACTTGCAAATATGGGTTACTTATGATGTTATTATAGGTTAAATAGTGTCACCATATTTCACCTTAATAGGTATGCAATTCTTATAATTCAACAAGTTTAATAATTATAATCATTAATTAATACAGATCAACATTATTTTTTAAACAAGAGTATGTCTAAGTCATCACTTTAATACAGCAATTACCTTATTTATAATTCCGACATTTCCACATTAAGAATAATATTGACTACAGCATAATGATGTCATAACATATTATTTATTCAGTCAATTTATTATAATGTCAGTTTAAATTTAGTAACTATATTCAATGTCAATCAATTTATTAAATACTACAATACTAATACATAATCAGGATAAACTAACATACAAATGGCAACAAATATCAAAGGCAATGAGAGTACAAAAATTACAAAACGTCTTTCAGATATTCATCTACAGTGTAGTATGCTTTTGTAAGGAGTAACTGTATAACATTATTTTTAAATTCGTGTGTATTGTCCATTTCTAGTGTACATTTTGGCAACTTATTGTACAAGCGAGGAGCCATACAAAAAACACTCTTATCATACAGCGCTGTTTTATGTTGGGGTATACATATTTTATGACGATTGCGGACACTATTATATGTGGTAAAGCGGCTCATATTGTTTTTTACAAAACTTACAGTTTCATATATATACAGACACGGTAAAGTTAGTATCTTTAATTTTATAAAGTGTGGTTTGCAGGTATCTGTCTGTTGTAATCTACATACGGCTCGTAGACATCTTTTCTGTGCCTTAAATGCCCTTTCTTTGTCGGTTGAATTTCCCCAGAATATAATTCCATACCGTAATATTGATGTCACGTGGGCATGATATGCTGTAATTAACGCATTTTGATTTACTATTTTTGACATCTATATGATGTCAAAAATAGAGCGCATATGAGAAACTATTTAATTTAGGACATATCATATCGATGTGCACCTTCCAATCTAGATTCGAATCTATGTGCAGTCCTAAAAATTTCGTATTGCCTATGTCTACATTACTTTTATTTAAATGTTTTATATTCATGTCACTTAATTTGTTTACGTTATTTCCGATTGTCATTATGTTAGTTTTGTCAAGGTTAATTAAGAGATTATTTGATGTCAACCATTCGATTATTTTGTCCATAGTATAATTTATGTTATCTTCCACATTAGCCGCTATTTCTTGACCAGAACAGATCACAGTACTGTCGTCCGCAAAAAGGATCATTGGGTAACCTATTGACCGCGGGAAATCATTTATATATAATATGAAAAGTAATGGACCAAGAACACTTCCCTGTGGTACACCTTCTGTTACATTTCTAATGTCAGATGAGTATATTATTTCCATTTTATGTTTAGGACATATTCTACTTATTTGTGTTATTTGTTTTCTGTCTTGGAGATATGATTTTATTAGATTTAGAACATTTCCTCGTATTCCATAGGTATATAGCTTATCTATAAGTATAGAATGGTCTACATAATCGAATGCCCGCGTTAGGTCCATAAACATAGCGTATACTGGTAGTTTACTCTCTAGGTTCCCCATGACCTCTAAGAGGAAATTATAAATCGCTACATTTATACTTAAATTTTTCCTAAATCCTATCTGTTCATCGGTTAATACTTTGTTTTTCTCAAGATACTCATTATATTTAAGCTCACGTCTCGAAAATGCCGCAGTGGAGTATGTTGCGCCGTTTCTTCTTCGCTAGCACCTAGGAAGCGGTGGTATACTTAGATTTACCCCCGCCTTACCTGCCCACCTGAACTGATTCAACTTTTTTTTCCTATTTTAATCAATTTGAACTTACTTTTAAGCAGAATTTAAGCAGAAAAATGATGTAATTACGTTGTACTATTTTGCGAAACAAAGAATTTTTTTATCAATGGGAGAAATAACAGAGATATCGTCAATGTATTTCTTAAACTAACATATCAAAAACAAATCTCTATCAATCGATATATAGTTCCTGAAATCTAGTCTCAAATATAATAAAACCAAACCGACAGGGTATATCAAATATCTATAATTATGAGCAATAAAAGCAAATGTCAGTTTGTGTCAGCTTATTGCCGACGTCTATCATTATGGGAAGGTATCATTGACATAGGGAAGGTACCCATTTTTCCGTTTCTACACGTGTAAACAAGAAAGTTATGTATGGGTCAAAATTTGTCAGGTTGATTGTAATTAAAAGTTAATGGTATATTAACCTTTAATTAAAGTTGGTTGACTGATTTCAAATCATTAATCTATTTATATAAAAAGGAAATATTTTTTTCTTTCTACATCAGACAGATATATACAGCCCAGACTTAGCATTAGATGTATGGCTTGAGTCAACAATACCCTTTTACGTGGGATCGAATTCAATGATTGGTGAAATGTGGGTGTTAATTTATCACTGCCTAACCCTCCGGGGATAAAGGCGTAATTTTTTTTTTTTTTTTTTTATATAGGACACGCCAACTTGACCTCACCTCGCCTGATGGTAAGCTAAAGGCAAAGTCTCAGGAAAGAGGGTCACCATTACAGACACTAAGTGCTACAATGGTGGCACTCAGCTTGGCGGCCTCATCAGATGCTTTTTCACGCCCCGCTTAAAGGCCCCGGGACTGTAGGAAGAAGGAAACACGTGTGCTGGTAATGAATTCCAGGTCTTGGTGGTGCGGCAAAGAAAAGAGTCTCCGAACCGCTTGGTTCTTGCTCGTATATTCTGCACAGTGTGAGGGTGACATCTAAGGCCTGCACGTGTTGTCCTATGTAGGAAAGGAGATGGTGGGATTAGTTGGAAGAGCTCGTCAGAACACTCACCGTGGTAGAGACGGTAAAATACAGCCAAGGAAGCAATATCTCTACGCATCTGCAAAGGCTCGAGGGTGTTCGTGACCTCAGGGTTCCCAATAATTCGGACCGCGCGTCGCTGCAACCTGTCGAGAGCATCTAGTAGGTATTTCGCGGAGCCATCCCAGAGATGCGAGCAGTATTCCACGCAGGAGCGAATTTGTGTCTTATAGAGAAGACACCGCTGCTCCGGCGTGAAAAAACGTCTCACTTTGTTAGATTTATATGTATATGTATGTAATACCACAACGGAATCAATCATACAAACTCAGAAACTTATAACACCGAAAAAGCTAGTAGGCTTCTTATAGATACGCTAAAAATTGATTCGAACCTCCACTTCTAATGAGATATAAACGGGTCCACGCCTACGAAGTTTTAATATACGTTGTCTGCGATTCTTTATGATTCCTAGTGGAGTAAAAATGGGGTGAAATCATCTCTTCTCATGGGTGTCATAAAAGTGACTAAGGGACAAGGCTGTTTTCCATCCGTGTGGTTAAGGAGAAAGAATATCATCACCCCATCTCATCCGAAGCGTGTGGTAAGAGGTGACTAACTGACAAATATGCAGACGATATCACTGCTAGAGAAGGAGAACTCGAAATAAATCCCTGTACCATCCAGTCTGGCCATCATGGAAACAGTAGACCAAAGCCTCTCAACATCGGGAGAGGTCTATGTCCAGCAGCAGACTGCGATATGCTAATTGATTGATTGATGGTTCTTCATCCAATAGTAAATATACAGTACTTGAAAAATTGCCCGCTTTTAGACTCGTCCTCTATTACTTGAGACCAAAAATCATAGTTGGCGAAAGGTAGAGTCAATATACTTCTGCTTACCCTTTCCGGGATTTATATGCGTTATTATTTGATTGTGTGTGTGTGAGTCTACAATTTACCAGCGTCAGTACCTCGAAGAGAATTGCTTATATTGGAAATATGATCTTTTTCAGGTTGTCTATATGTTAAATTTTAAGGACTCGACTCTTCAGTTTATGCATAAAGGAATCCCATATGGGTGGAGCCACGGGCAATGACTAGTATTTACTCGTAATAATGATTAAACTGGTGCATTCGGAAATAAATGATCGCGACTGTTTGAACGATCCAGAATAATTATTATTTTCATATAGGAAACACGAAAGCATTTGTAATGTAGATTAATGACAGGCGATACTCGGAGTTGCCAGCCGTTAATATTTAGTTAACATTTATAAATATGTATTACTGATTGACAGCCGATTAAGTGCTGTAGTATGGAATATAAACAAATAATTAATTATGGAGTGAACTACACACGTCCTTGTAATGGATGAATTATTAAATGAGAAGATTATTTTGGTGTTCATTGAATATGATGTTATTGAGTATTGTAAGTATGAGTAATGAATATCCTATTGATATTACACGCATTCTTGCTTCATTTTGTACCCTAACTTGGATCCTATCACAAAAACACCCGTATGACCTCAATGTAGACCTTTTTCAATTTTTCATGCCACTTACCCCTCGTTTACACCACGAAACAAGTTGTAAAACAAGTAAGTTATAGACTCGTTGAAGACTAAAAAATATAATACTTGTTTTATACATGTATTTCAGATACTTTTTCGTTCACATAGGATGTAAAGCCAACAAGTTGCAAACAAGTATAGAACACATTAGCGTTCACAGTGTGCCTGTGCCATAATGCAACTAGTCAAATATATGTTTTATACTTATGTGTAAACGAGGGGGCTGTGTGCTTCTCTCCCGTCTACTGCAGAAAAGCACACAGCCCTGATGGACAGTGGCTATCGTCTCTAATGGAAGGGACGTCTTGTCAGACCTATTTTACTAGCTCACGTAACGCGCGTAGTATTTTGATCCAGTTCCTGGAGGAACTCCAGGGATAAAATATAGCCTATATTATGATAGGTATAAGTAAATGCCTATAGAGACTACTCTTTGAACTCTGAACTCCGAGAGGATAACTTACGTCACAGAAATATCGTAACAAGGGTTAATGTTATAAAGGTTTTATTCATTGAAAAGTACTAAATAACCTTTGAGACGTGGCGGTAGTGCGTTTGACTGCTACGAAGGGGGTTCGATTACCGCTCAGTGCAAATCAGAGTTGAATTTGGGCCACTTCGTCTTTTCCCATGCGGTGTCCTACAAGGCGACTAAGGGAAAGGGCTGTTTAACATCATATACAGCCCAGACTCAGCCTCAGATGCATGGCTTAAGTCAACAATAGTACTCGGAATACGACAATAGGCTCACCCCCTATTACGTGGGGTTGATTGGTGAAATGTGAAATGGTGAAATATCTATGGCAGTCATTATACTTATAGAGGAAGTGGGGGAAACGGCCCACACAGAAGGGCTGATCCCCTGTCCGGTCAACGGCGTCCCTTCTGGCAGCAGTAGGAACAGTAGCAAGTCTAATAGCTTAGACCATGTTAAAAAACAATATGGCCGACCTAAACGATCTTGACCACAATATAAGATAGTTAGTAATTCAAATGGAATGGGGATAGTTTATCGGATTTTAAACTAAATTATAGCAACAAATAGTTTTGAAAGCTTTGAAATGAGGATAAAACCTTTGGGAACAACTAGTTATAAATATTAGACAGACAAATAGTGTTTCTATATTAAGATAAAGGGACATTAACTATTCAGTATGGGAATGTCGCTAACCCGGTGTACATATTATTATTGGCCAAATAATATTGATCGAATCGAAATTACTAATAATCCCTCTAACCCCTCCAACTGAGTTAAATTACTTACATCTGTTAGGAGAGGAGGGAAGTATGTTCAGGTTTTAGTGGGAAACTTCTAGCAAATCACTTTGTAATATTTTTTATTATACCACTTAGGTGGCAGATCTGCACACGGCCCACCTCATGAAAAGTGGTTACCGTGGCCTATGGACGTGTGTAATACCAGAGGAGTCACACTCGCGCTGTCGACCCTGTAAGCACAGAGTTTCTGTGCCGTTAGAAAGAAGACAAAGCAGGGCAAGCCTTTAGTCTTCCCACAGACCGCACAAACTCTCCAGTGCGCTCTGCCTACCTTACTCACCGCTGGGAACATAACACTAAATTATTATGGCTGCGGTATTCTGTAGGGTGGAGGTACTACCCCAGTTGAACTGCTCAAATGGACAGAAATACCGCCGTGTCCTACCTCCTTGAAACATAATTACATTACGAGTATTTTGAATTTGGAATAGTAAGGTTTTATATTTGACATGTATTTAACATAGTTTATTGCTAAGTTTCGTTAAAATGAGTAATTTTGCATAATTCTATGGGCCTTTTTCCCAAATCAGTTGGGGTGGACTTTTCAGTCAAACTGCGACGTGCCTGAACTTCGTTATTACCCGTTAAGCGACTGCTATCTGACCTCCAAATTTAATTAGCGTTATCGAAGTACCCTAGTTAGAATAGTCGGAATGTTGAGGGCTCCAACTACTCGTAATAAGTGTCATAAGTTATTCGTAAGCAACCGGGACCAATGGCTTAACGCAGAGGGAGAACCGACGCAGTATTGGAGCATTAATTGTATTATGTAGCAAGGCTGCTTTCTGCGTTGTAGCCTCTATCATTATTAATTAACTATTGGCTATCCCAATAAATAACGAACATGCAGTAATTTGCTTATATTATTATATCCTTAACACGCAGTCCACATAAATTAAACGATAGTCTTCAGCCATTCCTCTTGGCGAGATTTATAGCTGTAGACGAATACAGGAAGGAAGTCAACATTTCCCCTATGGTTATTTAAACAATAACATGGAGTCTCCTAATACAGGCATTACTTGCTTAAAAGGAGGCTTCAATCACAAAATTGTAACACCCCATGTATAATGCAAATAAACTATTTTATTTTATTTATTTATTATTAACATTAGTAATTTTCCTTTTTCAGACCATACATCCACCTTAACATTTCATAACCTCTGCTATAACAAACAATTCAAAAAGCGTGCAGTAAATAAGTATATTTAATTTTTTTAACGGATACTATACCTAATACACCTAATGTATTTAAAAGTATGTGTATGAATTTCTCATGTCTGATAGTGTGTATGTATAATGTATGTATTATTATTGTGAACATAGATAATGGTGGCGCGTGGGCCAACGTGTGCGAGTGGACTGTATTGCGGGGAAGCAGATAACTGTTCTATTGACACTTTACACACAAAACAAGACAGGTGGCCGGGCTGCCGCGGATTCGATCCAGGCAGTGAATGCAGCCCGAGAAATTAGGAGAGGATGCACTAACCTTCACGACCCACGTGTTTTTCATCGCAGCCGGTACACGGATCTTCTCTTCCTTGCTCAGGAGCTGCCGTCAGCGTCACTAGATCCCTTGAGGAACACACGAGAGGCACCATCCGATCGGTAAAGGTCTATGAGGCGGTTAAAATACAACAAATATTATTCATTTCTGAGAGACGCGCGCGCGAGATCGCCTTTACGCTGGCTAGTTCAAAGCGAGACTGGCCGACCACATCTCACACAATGGCGGACGGAAGCTACAGCTAGCCCTACTCTATGGTTAGTGCGGAGGGGAAGACGGATCTAAAAGGAGTGTGTTTCCATGTCAAAAAATACAGTTTCCACATCGGCGCAACCATTCCCCCCGGCTTGAAGGGTTACCTTCGAAACGAAAAGTGTGGAACAAAACTAATGTCTAATCTAAATCTAGGTTTGCGAAATAACAACTAAAATATAAACATAGATTGGAACTCGTGCCTACTGCTGGCTAGGCAGAGGGCAGAGGCGAACAACCGGGCGCAGATACGATCCGGTTGCAGTTTTAACCCGTACAACACGAGTTATCCCGCGGGCATCGGGAAAAATTTCCTCTACTACTCCTAGAGGCCAATGTAAAGGAGGCGCATTCTCAGTCATAAGGACTACCACCGTACCTACAGTAATTGGGTTGGATGGAGTATTCCATTTTTGACGTGACTGCAGCGTGTGCAAATAATCGGTTCTCCAACGATTCCAAAACGATTGGACCATCTTATCTAAAAGAGCGTGACGAGTTAGGAGGTGCATTCTATCGTCATCAACATCTATTGCGGGCAAATATTTTAAAGGAGTCATATTTAAGAAGTGAGCTGGCGTCAGCGCTAACGGCTCTGACGGATCGCTAGATAGAGTCCGACACAGCGGACGCGTGTTCATCACCGCCTCTACTTGCGCGAGTACGGTACTCAACTCCTCGAACGAGAGAATCTGTTCGCCTATGACGCGAAACAGATGCGACTTAAGGCTTTTAATATTCGCTTCCCAATTACCACCAAAATGACTAGCTGCAGGCGTGTTAAAGTACCATTCAATGCGATTTTCGGCTAAGATGTGAGCGAATTCACTTTGGTAGTACTTAGACCGTAAGAATGTGTGCAATTCCGAAATACTACGTCGGGCCCCTACATAGTTTGTACCGTTGTCCGAATACATGCGCTTAACCGGACCCCGACGCGACAAAAAACGTTTAAAAGCGGACATAAAATTTGGCGTACTTAAATCACCGGTCAACTCTATATGAACCGCGCGAGTTGTCATACAAATGAACAAACAAACATAAGCTTTCGTGGAGCGAATGCCACGACCACGAGCAATGGTGACCTTGAAAGGCCCAGCAAAGTCTGTGCCGGTGTGTACGAAAGGTTTTGCGGATTGAACAACACGACAAGAGCGATGATCGGCCATTTCAGGCGCGATAAAACGCGGGCGGAGTTTAAAACAAGGTACACATCTGTGTACTCTAGCGCGAATCAAATTACGAGCGGAAATTATCCAGTATTTCTGTCTCAAAATAGACATTAACAAATCGGGACCAGCGTGACAATTCACCTTGTGATGATAATCTACTAACAAATCTAATACGTGGTCCTTACGCGGGAGAATTACTGGGTGCCTTTGTTCAAATCCTAAACCTGAATTTCTCAAACGACCACCTACTCGAATGAGTCCATCTTCCAAAAATGGTTTCAAGTGTCGGAAAGAACGACTACAAGGTTTGTTAAATTCTAAATTTTTAAATTCAGAAGCAAAATAACACTTCTGCAATTCGCGAAGTATGATCAATTCAGCCTTATCTAAATCAGCGGCGGTTATATGACCGCGTGTAGATAAAATTCTCAAAAATCGGCCTACATAAACAACACAACGCAACAGTCTCGACCAAGACGAGACGCGATTAGCCAACAACAAAACCAGGGACTCTTCACGCGGGACCGACACCACAAGCGAGTGCTTCTTTTCCTCGGGTGGTTCGGAAACCGTAGTGGGATTGAATTGACTAACTGGCCACTTATCTAACGCGGCATGAATCCAGGACGGTCCACTAAACCATAACGGGTGATCTAATATTTGCGAAGGAAGCAGTCCACGAGAGAGACAATCGGCTGGGTTGTCGGTGCCAGCAACGTGAAAGAGATTTTTTGGCGCTAATTCCGATTGAATTTTTGCCACTCTATTAGCGACGAAGGTGTCCCAACGATGGGGCGAAGAGTGGGCCCAACACAAAGCGACTGTTGAGTCCGAAAAAGCTAAAATTCTATTAATATTAATGCGACTACTACAAGCATTGGCGATAGAGGTGATCAATCTAACCAACAATAGTAAAGCGCATAGCTCGAGGCGTGCCAGAGAGACGACCTTACGGGGAGAGACCTTCGATTTCGCGCTTATAAGGCTAATTGAAACCTTACCTACATTCGAGACATGAAAATAGACTACTCCTCCATACGCCCTCTCACTAGCGTCCGCGAAGCCTACTACCGTAACAACACTAGGTTGCGATATACCTACATGACGCGGAATTTGTACTTGGTCAAGCACAGAGAGTTCTTTTCTAAAGCGAGCCCACAACTTAGCAATGTTGTCGGGCGCGGTGTCGTCCCAATCACAATTCGAAAGCCAAAGCTCTTTTATAAGTAGTTTGGCGTACAGAACGACAGGAGCTACGAATCCCATTACGTCCCATATCCGTGCCACACACGACAGGATAATGCGTTTAGTACAAGTTTGCGGGGTCGAACTACTTTTCAAACTAAACGTATCAGATGCGGGCGACCAGCTTAAACCAAGCACCTTGTGCGTATCACTTTCATCGAACTCCTTAACCGAAGACAATCGGTGCGACGGTGGAATCGACTCTAACGCTGTTTGCGAGTTGCTCGTCCATTTCACGAGATCAAATTGACCCGCCTTCATGAGACTTATAACCTGAGCGGCCGTCTCGACAGCCTCGGCCTCGCTATCTACACTATACACGAAGTCGTCCATGTATAAGCCAGTCTCAATGGTGGCTCTCGCTTTAGGAAATGCATCGCCCTCGTCAGCGGCCAACTGCTTGACGGTGCGAAGTGCGTGAAAAGGGCTAGATTTAAGCCCGAAGCAAACACGATTAAACTCGTAAACCATTAAAGGTTCTTGCGGTGAAAATCTATACAAAAATCGTTGAAACCTACGATCGGGTTCGCGCACTTCAAGGCACAAAAACATTTGTCGAATATCTGCAGAGAGTGCCACAGCGAATAAACGAAAATTTACAATTATGTCAAATAAATTACCTTGAAGATTTTGACCACAATACAAAATGTCATTAAGCGACACGGAAGTGCTAGTCTTAGCACTGCCATCTAAAACTACGCGGAGTTTAGTAGTAAGCTTATCTTCTCTAATAACTCCGTGGTGCGGGATAACGTACGAAGGCTGGGTCTCGTCAGTGTCCGCAGGCGCAGGTGAGATGTAACCTTTATCTAAATATTCGTTAACAACCTCATCATAGGCTTGCTTTAACTTTGGAGACGCCTGCATCTTTCGTTCTAAACAAAGAAAGCGTCTTTCAGCGGATGCACGGGAGTCCCCGAGCGAAAAAATATCTCCCTTGAAAGGGAGCGCGACCACATAACGACCCTGCTCATCACGAGTAGTCGTGCGACAATAAATCTCCTCAGCCATCTTGTCATCGGGGCTTAGGATTGGTGGGACATTGACCTCTTCAATCTCCCAAAACTTGCGGATGGTAGACTCCAGTGGCGGCTCGACGGTGCAACAGAACGAGGCAGTCGAGTGACTAAAACTATCTATAGAAGCGGGTGCGGAACCAATTATAACAAAACCCAGAACTGTTTCCAGGGCGTGCGGAGCGGGGTACGTCGGTCCCCCTTTGACCTTACGTGATAACTGGAGGTGCGGGAGAATCGAAGCGCCGATCAATATATCGACGACTCCAGGAACAGCGTAAGTCTCATCAGCTAAAGGCAAGTCTTTAAATTTCGTTAATAAAGACGTGTCAACTGGGACGGTAGGCAACTGTTCAGTTATTTTATCTGTAACGAGCGAATCCATGTCAAACCAAATTTTATTATTAAAACGAGATCCAAACCTCGTTTTAACTGTGCCATGAACAGCTGACCGTAAACCTCCAAAACCCGTCACCACTGAGTAGGTTGAACGCCTATCAACATTGAAACCAAGACGTTGACAACAATCTTGAGTAATAAAATTACTTTGCGAAGCGCCATCTAATAGCGCTCGAACAATGTGCGGTTTACCTAATGCATCAACAATAACCACGCGAGCGGTCGCAAGACAAACCGTAGTGAGGGCAGCACTAGCGGAGAACGAACACAAGGTGACGTCATTCGTAGCGGTCCCCGGGCAGGCCGGAGCGCGTGCGAGCTCGGGCTGCGGCTGCGGCGCAGGCTGCCGCGCGTCACCGCTCGACGAACCAACTGTGCTCACCTTGGATGCGGCATTACTATTTTCAAAATGAAGCAAAGTGTGGTGTCTCGCTTGACATTTGCGACAACCATTTCCACTATTACATAAACCCACGCGGTGTTTAGTACCGAGACAATTAAAACAAAGATTATTAGCGCGAACAAATTTATAACGATCACTAGGCGACAATTTTAGGAAACCAGGACACTTGTACAGTTGCGAGTGATGAGTACTACACAAAGAGCAAACAGGTGATTGTACACGTGCTGGTGCGGTATTAACATAAGTATGGGTTGACCTCAGTGACTTCGATGACGCATCTATTTTGCGTTCAGAAGTAACAACCTTCTTCGCGCCTTCATGTTTCGATGAAGAGCGTTGCAATACCTTTATATGCTCGCGAACAAAACTTTCTAAGTCTTCGAACTTAGGAATTTTACTGCCGCGATGATCCGACTCAAACAAACGAATGGTTTCGGAATCTAATTTCTTTAAACCCATATACAAAAATACGAAGTCGCAGAGGTCATCGATCTTCAAGTTCTTTACGGCGCGAACAGCTGACGCGAAAGTATCTAGAAATTTCTCTAAGTTTTGATCGTTACATGCCGTAATAGATTTCAAATCAGACATCTGATCTAAATAGGCGTTAGCTACCGATCTTTTATCCTCATACTTAGCTTTCAAAGTATTTAAAATTAAATTATAATTCCCGGCACTAAACGTAATTCCAGCGCAAGCGGTTATAGCTTTACCAGTCAATTTTTCAACGAGATAATGCAATTTTTCGTGATCTGTCAACGAATCGTTCTTATCTATTGTATTCTCAAAACTATCTATAAATCGACACCAATTGCGAATGTTACCATCAAACTCGGGTATTTGAATTGGTGGCAACTTAGGTCGGTCGCGAGTGGGGTTGGGTCGGTCAGACGGCTTCTCCAAACTCCTCGCGACGCGCTTGATACGACAATACAAATCGTCAAACGACGACAAGGCTTGATAACTCACTGAGTAATCGGGATCCAAATTCAACTCTAAAACGTTGATGTCATGCACTAAGGTTTCGAAATCCGCGCGTAGACTATCTAAGTTTTCTATAGAACACAAGAACGAATCTCTGATGACCAAATCAGAGGTTTTGAGTGCACTATCATAAATCGATTGTACGCGAGAGTAAATCATTTCTTTTTTAGCGTATAAAAGTTTCAATTGAACCTTACCGGTCTTATCAACCTTTGGGGACATGTTTACAATTAAATATGAAATGACTTAATCCTAGCGGTACAGAGCAGCGAGGCGGCGCGAGCGTTAACTATGTAGGTAGGTAGGTGCTTACAACTGTGAATGCACGCTTGAACAAACGCGCATAGCAACAAGGTCGCACCTGCGCGATGGTCGCTGTCTAGATTCAACTATTATTTCCGAGATTAAGTATTGCGTAATATCTATTCAAATTAAAATACTTTCGTATGAATTGGGATGAGATGCGAGCGAGGTAGGCACAGCCACGTGTCTACCCACGCAGGTACTAGGCAAATACGACGTGAGCCGAGAACAACGTAATTGAAAAAAACAAAACAAAGCCAAATGCGTTAGGTATTACACTGTGCCTATGCACTAGGGTGTCTGAGTATACCTAAGATCTAAGCCTAAATGTCTGGATGCGGGGTTTTCTACTAAAATAACCAGGCACTTAGGTGCGATGCGAAAATTGTGAACTACGATTAAGTGTTGATATGATACCTAACCTATTCATGTATTAGGTAGGTACAATGCGAGCCAGCGGCGAACGGACAACAAATTCTAAGCCTAAGTGTCTGGATGCGGGGTTTTCTACTAAAATAACCAGGCACTTAGGTGCGGTGCGCTCATTCCCATTAGAATAATAACAAAATACGAACTACGGCTAAGAATCCGGCTCGAAGGACCAAAAATGGTGGCGCGTGGGCCAACGTGTGCGAGTAGACTGTATTGCGGGGAAGCAGATAACTGTTCTATTGACACTTTACACACAAAACAAGACAGGTGGCCGGGCTGCCGCGGATTCGATCCAGGCAGTGAATGCAGCCCGAGAAATTAGGAGAGGATGCACTAACCTTCACGACCCACGTGTTTTTCATCGCAGCCGGTACACGGATCTTCTCTTCCTTGCTCAGGAGCTGCCGTCAGCGTCACTAGATCCCTTGAGGAACACACGAGAGGCACCATCCGATCGGTAAAGGTCTATGAGGCGGTTAAAATACAACAAATATTATTCATTTCTGAGAGACGCGCGCGCGAGATCGCCTTTACGCTGGCTAGTTCAAAGCGAGACTGGCCGACCACATCTCACACAATGGCGGACGGAAGCTACAGCTAGCCCTACTCTATGGTTAGTGCGGAGGGGAAGACGGATCTAAAAGGAGTGTGTTTCCATGTCAAAAAATACAGTTTCCACATCGGCGCAACCAGATAATATGACAGTAAATGGGTTATTATTTTGTCTGCACCTACCTCAATGTATCTCTGCATCACCCTAAGGTTGACTGTTAGATAATGCCTTTGGCACTAAGTCCGCCTTTGTACAAAATTACTGTGCATAAAGATGAATAAATAAAAATAAAAAATAAAAATATTGGCTTCGTTTCAGAAAGCGTCAGTAGCTTGGTAGTTAAGGAGGCGGTCTTACGATAAAAAGCCTCGGGTGCGAATACTGACCCTTACACTACCGACTTAAACTCACTCCTAACACAAGCTATTTAGCTTAGCTGGAGGGATTAGAGGCAATATTAGTAATTTCGGTTCTAAAATTCTTAAAAAAAAAGAAAAAAGATATATGGCTTGAGTTCCCGGATGACGGCAATAGGCTCATCCCTATTAATTGATGAAATGTGGGCGTTAATTCACCTCTCCCTAACCCTCTAGGGATAAGGACGTAATTATATATATATATATATATATGTATTTCTCCTAGTGCTTTTTACCGCGTGGGATTTTGCGTGGGATAAAAAGTAAGTGTGTTATTTCTGATTCCATTTTATCCCTGTATGAAATTTCACTTGGTCCATTCAAACATCCTCACCAAGTTTCAAATTTATAACTCAGAAGAATGCACACGAGTTTCATTTAAAAACAACTTTATATCGGAACCAAGATAGAAATACAAGATAGTAATTTTCTAGAACAATCTATTGCTCTTATATTATAAGTGTAGAACAATACAGTGAGAAATGTTTTGTTGCCTTCAATTCAGGTAAACGTTGTTACAAAACTTAACCGTTATTACTTCAGCATTAAAGTCTTTGTTATTTATGAAAATAAGACATAATCCTTCCTCCTACATTTTCCAACAATAGCTTCAATTGGTTTTCAATGATACAATACAATAATAATTGAACAGACAATAGATTCTCGATTCGTCAAGAGTTTTGTATCTGTACTTCGATATTGTGAAAGGGTTTTTAAAGAAACTTGTTTTGTTAGTAACAAGTAAGGTTATAAACGAACAGACATCCCACCAATTGACCCAATTCAGTAAAGTTCAATTCTAAACGTGCGATTGTAAAACTTATGAAATATTGTGAAATTGAAATCTCTAAGCCTTTTAGAAAATGATTCAATAAGGTATTTGTTAATGACGATGATTGACGACGATCGGCCTGCAATCTATCTAAATATATAAGTGATCTATCAACTCACAGCCCAAACAGTGGTTTCAGTGGGTCCAGTGGGACGGATCGGGCTGAAATTTGGCATGCAGGTAGATGTTATGACGTAGGCATCCGCTAAGAAAGGATTTTAATTAATTCTACCCCCAAGGGGTTAAAATAGGGGATGAAAGTTTGTATGAAACTTTGTTAATTTTAAACCGATCGGGCTGAGACTTTGCATGCATAAAACTACTATGACGTAGGCATCCCCTCAGAAAGGATTTTGAGATGCAGGCTATATAAGATTAATAACTTTTGAGTTTAAAATATACGAATTTCTGTATGCTAGCGCCATTTACAGGTTTGCCTTATCAATTTTGCGAAATTTAAAATCAACATAACTGTTTTTTACTACATGCATATGAATATAATACGGTGCATACACCAAAATAACATTTTTTACAATTTTTGTATGTCTGTCTGTTTGTTCCGGCTAATCTCTGAAATGACTGGACCGATTTTGACGGGACTTTTATTGGCAGGTAGCTGATAAGGAGTAACGTAGACTACTTTTATTTTAGAAATGTTTTATGCTCAATAGTGTTGACTCAACACTAAGCGATAACCGACATCCACGCGGGCGGAGCCGCGGGCAACAGCTAGTACGTCATACGTGTGCAAGCATTCGACAGTTTTTTTTTTATATAGGACACGCCAACTTGACCTCACCTCGCCTGATGGTAAGCTAAAGGCAAAGTCTCAGGAAAGAGGGTCACCATAACAGACACTAATTGCTACAATGGTGGCACTCAGTTTGGCAGCCTCATCAGATGCTTTTTCACGCCCCGCTTAAAGGCCCCGGGACTGTAGGAAGAAGGAAACACGTGTGCTGGTAATGAATTCCAGGTCTTGGTGGTGCGGCAAAGAAAAGAGTCTCCGAACCGCTTGGTTCTTGCTCGTATATTCTGCACAGTGTGAGGGTGACATCTAAGGCCTGCACGTGTTGTCCTATGTAGGAAAGGAGATGGTGGGATTAGTTGGAAGAGCTCGTCAGAACACTCACCGTGGTACGCATCTGCAAAGGCTCGAGGGTGTTCGTGACTTATTTCAAATATACTGAGTAAATTTCGTAAAGATTTTTTGCACCAAATCATGCAAAAATATTATACGATTTGCATAGTATGCCATGGTAAATAATTGAAAACGTAATGAAAAGTTAATTCTGCTAGTTGAAAGTACCAGCAGAAACTAGAATTATTAGCGTTCGGTAGCTTAGTGGTTAAGGATTCGGACTTAAAATCGAGAGGTTCCGGGTTCGAATCCTGGCTATGAAAGTAGTCGGTAGCGACGTGAACCCACTTCTAATACAAGCAATTTAGCTTAGCTGGAGGGGTTAGAGGGAACATGAGTAATTTCAGTTCTAATCTTCTTACTAAAAAAATAACTTGCTTAAAAGGCGACTGGGACAGGCTGGATGCGGAAGGCTTGCGGATCGAGAGCACTAATGCACATTAAGAGAGGTATATGTCCAACAGTGGATTGCAAAAGGTCAATTGATTGAATGAATTAATTTTCCGGTAAAATAGCCTAATAAATATTCCGGTATAATAGGACTTCTAAAATAACAACAATAATGACATACATATAATTCACGCCTTTATCCCCGGAGGGTTGGGCAGAGGAGAATTAACCCCCACATTTCATCAATCATTGAATTCGGTCCCACGTAATAGGGGGTGAGCATATTGCCGTCTTTCGGGCACTATTGGTGACTCGAGTCGTGCATCTGAGTCTGGGCGCTGTATATATCTGTCTGATGTTAAACATCCATATCCCTTATTCGGCTTGTATGGCACCACATGAGAAGAGATTGTTATGTATCTGTGCCGACGTATGCAATCTCGCCGGGACTTCAACCACGACACGAGGCCTGAACTAACCGTCTCAAGAAATTGCATAGGCAATCCCGCATGTTACGCTATACTGAGTGAACCAAATTGTGAAGACAGCAAGTACGAGTTGCCGAATCGACACCACGTGCAGCGATTGACCCCGTGTCTCCGCCTCGTGCCGCACCGTCAGCAGAACAGTGGCATGATCGTAAATCGATTGCATCAATATGCGAACCGATTTGTAACCTTTATTACAAAAACGATTCACTTCTGTTCTTGCATCGAACGTGGTCACTAGACTTAATTAGAGTTAGTAGTTAGAATGTGGTTCGCATCATCGAACTCATTCGCTTAGGCTAGTATGGTGTAATGTAGTTCCAACATCGACTGCATTCATCTTTAAACTAGTTAGATTAAATTAAATGAGTATAATAAATCTCGTTTTAAGTGATTCTAGTTTCCTTCTTGTACCCTCTGGCTGCGGAAAACGTAATTAGTTGTTGTGACTCAAATTCTACTCTATCGGGAACCACGCGAATAATAAAACGATCTATCTACAAGTTAAGTAACATCTGCGAGGTGGTATCTATGAATTAAATATTTACAAATGTCATAACCCCGTTTTACTGCGATAAAATCATAAAACTCAGCTGGGATAATATTGGCTGGGAACATACGTACAATGTGAAGCCTCTTTGGAAATGAAAGGATTTGCAGAATCTTACAGTAAAAATAAATACAATAAGTAGATATCTTACGCCTTGGCATTTAAAAGTTAATGCGTCCAGACCAATGCAAATATACATATTTATGCATACTAATATTTACAATGCAATTATGTATATTACGGGATTCGAACATTCTACCGCTACGCCACAGAAACCGTATTGAATAGTCCATTTATAGAGGAACGTTACAGGCTATATTATCACGCTACTATTCAATGGTCAGAGCAATGATCATAAATATCAATAAATCCAGCGAATTCCCATACGCAAATTAATAAATAGTAAGCATATAAGGCTTAAATATTATTATATAACCGCGGTAGCCTAGTGGTATGGGTAATGGACTGCTGTGACGAGGTCTCGGGTTGATCCCAGGTTTTACCATGGCACACACCAATGACTTTTCGATGCTTTTCGAAGTCATGCGTGTATTTGTCGCAGGTTTATGAGTGCCCGGTTAATGGCAATAAGCTCGCTACCTATTAATTACATTGGGACCTAAACATAAACTGGCGAAATGTGGGTGCTACCAGCTCTGCCTACCCCTTCGGGGATATAGGCGTGAGTTTATGTTATGTTGTATAATTAAAATAAATCTTATACAGGAAACTACCCAAATTGAGGATCGCATATACTTCTCATAGCGTTCACTAGAACTAAATTCCATGAGGAGAATAAGAATGAATTACTGCAGTTTTAAAAGTGCACTCGGAATTTGCCGTAGCCGTATCTTTCTCAAGAACTGGTGTGGTTTTTAATAGACACGTAACATGTTACAATGGTGACACTCAGCTTGGCGGACTCATCAGATGCTTTTCAACGTCCCGCTTAAAGGACCTGGGACTATAGAAAGAAGGAAACAGCGAGCTGGTAAAGAATTCCAGGTCTTAATGGTGCGGCAAAGAAAAGAATCTCTGAACTGCTTCGTTTTTGATCGGATACTCTGCACCGTATGTGAGTAACATCTAAGCCCTGCACATGTAATCCTGTGTAGGAATAACTCAAAACTCAAACCAACGAAATTACGTACATGAATTTTGGCCAGACATTCATACTAATATTACAGTATTACTAGTATTACAGTACTAATATTACAATATATGTGAAAATATCTCTGTCTGTCCGTTACGCTTTCAAACCTAAAACCGATTTGATGACATTTGGCATGGAATAGAGTTTGAGAAAGAATTCTAATAGTAGTATTTGTCATTTTGATATTTTATAAATGCCAGCCGACGCCGCTCACGTGGGTGTACATGTAAACATAATTACAGTTAATTTTCTTCTCATTAGTTCACTAGTATTTCAGCAAAGTGGGCAAAGTAATTTAGATAACTACAGGGTTAGTCCGGCAATCATTATAATGTAATAATTATTTGAAAATCTGTTTCCCAAAATATCTAGATTGCTTAGGTTACTAATATGTATACAGATACAAAAAGGTAAGTTGAAAATTAACACGTTTCGCAAATTATGTTTTCCGATCTGACGCAATAAGGAGCGAGCCTATTGACGTCAACCCAATACTTTGCCGTTGGTTTTATGTTTAATTTCGGTTAGTAAAGTGCTAGATAATTACTTGACCATTTTTTTATTTTACGCAAAAGTTTCTAGTGTATAATTATGATCCCATGAGGTCAGTCATTATCTCTTCGTATATAGCGCAATACTAGCACTTTGTACAATTAGCTTTTTTAAATTATACCATCAGTTTGTTGTTAAAAATATATATATATCGTAGAGTTTACGAACAGAATAATAACAATCGTAATATGACTATCTACTTCTTCTTCATTCAAGCAGTATGCCTGTATATACACAATGTAATAACGCACGATAGATTAAGAACCCATGTAAAATACTGTACAACGATTAAAAAAAAAGCTGTATTCCTAGTTGGTCTTCACACAAGAAATTTCAATCAATTCTTATTGAATGGCTTCTGTTTGTAATGTAAAAAGTGAAGTGTCAAAGTGACATTAAGTGCGAGTGCCTAGTATGAATTTGCTTATAACAAGATAAATTCTACTTGCGTGGGATTTTTTTAATATATTTTTTTTTATTAATGGCTCATGAAACTGGACGTTACATTTGGCATATTCATTACACAATCAATCCATCAGATAGCGATGTAAAGTCCTTCTAGACGTGAACACTACATGCGTTTTTCAAACATACAAAGAAAAGTAGATACAAAGCAGAGACAAATGTCACAAAACAGGAATGATTGTCATGATCCTATTCACGATCACCCAGTCAAGCTGCCTTGACAGGATGATCGGGTGCGGCATCGAGTACCTAACATGTGAGCTTCAGTTGCTGTAGATCTGGTTATAAAAGAATTTCTTTATAGTAACTGACACTGTGTCGATATTTTATTGGAACACAAAACAGTTATACATTATATCATACAAAATGACTGATTTTGATAACTGATGATGATATTTGACACTATACAGTTTGGTAAATGTATAACCCACACTTATGTCCGCAAAATAATATAGTAGTTAAAAGAATTATATATGTAGTAGGTAGTATATATGTAGTAATAATGTAGTAGGTAAAAGAGATATAAAAGAGCTAAAAGAGGAGGCCCGGGTATCGTAGAAGGTGGCTTCCGCATAGGGCTGTTCTCCATCCAATGGAAAACACACAGTCCATAACAAAATGCGCACTTGACGGCAATAGGTTCACCACCAGTTTGCGTGGGACCTAAAATCGTAGTTGGCCAAAAATGGAAAAAATACACCTCTGCCTACACCTTTGGAGAGTTACACGTATTACACGTATTATTCACACATGTATGTGTAATAAATATATATGTAGTGGGGATTTGCAAACCACACTAACGCAGAGTGCCCATGGTGTACCGACACTAACAGGGGCAAACAACATAATATTGCGACCAACATACCCTGACCTCTGCACGCTATAGGATATAATGGTCACTGGAGATCATGTTACACTTGACGTAGAGTTCTAGGGTGACACGATTTAAGTTTAACTGCCATCGATATGAAGAGTTAATCAATAGACGGCCTCTGTGGCGTAGCGGTATAACGTTTGACTGTTACGCAAGAGCCACGGGTTCGATTCCCGCTCGGTGCAAATATTTGTATGCATGAATATGTATATTTGCATTGGTCTGGGTATTTTTATGTATGCTCATACTCATACTCAATACATTTATTGCGTTCCATAATGTATATATATATGTATGTATGTATTTACAAAAAGAAATGTATCTAAGTATGTTAATCTGCATTCTAGATTCCATAACACAAGCTAGTTAAGCTATGTTTACCATGGGTCTAGATAGCGTTGTGAAAAAATAAGAAAAAGTTAGTATTTGTTATAGGGATTTCATTTATACGGACCTGATAAGTGTTCTGCTCATCGAAAGTTTACTTTTCGTTTGTATGTCCATGATTTATTTCATAGACAAAAAATATTAGAAGGAAATCCTGAAATGTTATTGTAGAACTAGTTCAATTGTGAAATAGATCATTTAGGACCGATATACATTAGCGTACAAAAATCCCGGTAGAGTAGAATTTGGACCACTCCATCTCTTCCCATGCGGTGTCGCACAAGGCAACTAAGGGATAGGGCTGTTCAACATCAGACAGATATATATATCACAGATTCAGCCTCAGATGCATGGCTCGAGTCAACAAGTGCCCAGAAAAAGGCAATACGCTCACCCCCTATTATGTGGGACCGAATTCAATATTTGGTGAAATATGGGTGTTAATTCACCTCTGCATTACTCTCCGGGGATAAAGGCGTGATTATAAGTATGTATGTACAAATAAAGATTATATAAGACAATTACAATTGATCTGATTATGAAAAGCTCAGATTTAGATTAGGATAACAGAAGACAGAAGTCAGTAGCTTAGTGCTTGAAGTCAGTAGCTTTGTCTTTACCTTACGCAGTAAGTCATATTGACATATCCTACATAAGAGGTAGGACGCGACGGTATTCCCATCCCAATTGAGATGACCAACTGGGGAAGTATCTTCACCCTTCAGAATACAACGGCTATAATAACCTCGTGTTGTATTCCTGGCTGTGAGTAGGTAAGACTAAATTGTGTCTTCTGCACTGACGGCACAGAAACTCTACGTTCCTACAGGGGTGGTAGTACGGGTGTGACTCCAATGGTGTAGGACACGTTCATAGGTCACGGTAACCACTTCCTATCAGGCGGGCCGTGTGCTTATCTGCCATAAGTAAGTAGTATAAAAAAGAGAGGAGTCAAACTTGCGACGAAAACATCCGAATTCAAATACTAGCCATTACACTGGCGAGGTAAATTCACTCCAAATAGTTATTCCAATTCAACATTACTGATGAGTTTAGATTAAATGTGAGTAAAGTTTTTTTAAAGTTTTTTTTTAATTATGAAAGATAATTGAATTGATCCTCTATCTATATTATTATTAATACTATGATTATATTCAGTAAAGGAGCAAAGGCAAACTGGTCTATAAATAGGTATTCGGTGTGAAGTACACAGTAATCAAGTTAACGAAACCGACGAACTGTTTGAATAGCTTTGTAAACTGCTACCGGTCTGACGGGAATTTACCTAACTTTATAGTATAACAATTCACAAAGAAGACTTCGGTAATCTATAAACTGAGCCGCATGGTTCCCGGCAGAGTAGAATTTTGCCATCCCATCTCTTTCCATGCGGTGTCGTACAAGGCGACTAAGAGATAGGGCTGTTTAACATCAGACAGATATGTACATCTCAGACTCGGGGAAAGTTTTTTTTTTATTTATTTATAGAACACGTCAATTAGACCTCGCCTTGCCTGATGGTAAGCTCAAGGCAAAGTCCCAGAAAAGAGGGTCACCATAACTTACACATACCGTATGACAATGGTGACACTCAGCTTGACAGCCTCATCATATGCTTTTCACGCCCCGCTTAAAGGACCCGAACCTGTAGGAAGACGGAAGGAGAGATACAAGGATATATATCAACAATACATATATATCCTTGTATTATGTATTTAATATCAACAATAGTAAACTGAATACGGCAATAGGCTCATCCCCTATTACGTGGAGCGAAAACAATGATTGGTGTAATGTGGGTGTTAATTCACCTCTGCCTTACCTTTCGAGGATAAAGGCGTGTTTATAAGTATGTGTATATGTATTAAGGAGGTTAACATAACCATCGAAATCATGCTAAGAAAAGGAAAAATTAAGAATAATGTTTTTTATACCACTTAGATGGTGATGAGAAGGAGTTACCGTGACTTATGGACGTATATAACACCAGAGGCGTTACACTCGCGCTGCCGACCTTGAACAAACCTTCTAATGCCCCTCTTGAAGAACCCCATATTGTAGGCGCTTCGGAAAACCGCAGCAGGGAGTTTGAGTGTCACACAGTGAGACAGTTTGAGTGTCCGTGGGATAAAGATTTTTTCATACCGCACAGTGCGCACTGTAGGTCGCAATATGTGAGGATAAATTCCCTATTTAAGGCGAGCGGTGTGAAAATATTTATTTCAATTTGGTATGAAATTGAAATTAATATCATGGATTTGTAAAATACCAGAATGCATTTATTTGTGTTTGTACACGCATTGTGAAATAAGAAAATATACGAGTACAACAGTTTGATAAATATGATACATACACATATATATAATCACGCCTTTATCCCCGGAAGGTTAGGCAGAGGTGAATTATCACCCACATTTCATCAATATTTGTATTCAGTCCCACGTAATAGGGGGTGAGCCTAATGCCGTATTTCGGGCACCATTGTTGAGTCGAGCCATGCATCTAAGGCTGAGTCTGGGCTGTATATATCTGTTCGATGTTAAACAGCCCTATCCCTTAGTCGCCTTGTACGACACCACATGGGAAGAGATGAGGTGGTCCAAATTCTACTCTGCCGGGAACCACGCGGCATGATGCGGTATGATGTGATTATATAAACGTGTTACAAGACCTTTTTTATATCTGATACCATGGATTAAAGGTATGCATACATCCATAGGCCATGGTCATACCTTTCCATCATGAAAATGGGCTATGGATGGGCCATGCGCTTTTCTTGCACCTAAGTTGCGTTAAAAAAAATGTTGTTGACATTCGACAACACCAAAAAAATTCACTGTTGCTCTCGGTGTTGGATGGTCAGATGGCAGTTGCTCGCGTAAAAGCCTTATAAGCCAAACGAGGAAGAGAATAAGTAAGCGAACCCTGGGCTTGAGCCTCAGATGCAACCGGAAATAACGCTAAGATGATGATCATTGCAATTACGTTATGGAAAAAAATAGTTACGCTTGCATTAAACCCCAAAGGGGTAGATAGAAGTGGATTACGAGTATATCAGCTAAATATATGTATGTGAGTTACGACGCCCCTGTAGCGTAGCGGTAGAACGTTTGATTGCTATGATTGCTATGCAGGGGGCGCGGGTTCGATTCCCGCTCATTGCAAATATAAGTGTGCATGAATATGCTTTTTTATGCCACTTAGGTGGCAGACAAGCACACGGCCCACCTGATGGGAAGTGGTTACTGTGGCCTATGGACGTATGCAACACCAGGGTGTTACACTCGCGCTGCCGACCATGAAGAGACCTTCTGATGCCCCTATTGAAGAACCCCTATTATAGGTGTTTGGGAAAACCGCATATGTATATTTTCATTGGTCTGGGTGTTTCAATGTATAATATGTATGTGTATACTAAAAAGTTTGTAAGTATGTTTATCCGCCTTATAGATTCCTTAACACAAGCTTGTTAAGATATGCTTACCATGAGTTAGAAGCGTTGCCTGTAAAAAATTGCCGCAGAGCGATAAGGCCGCCATCTGTACGTGCCACGGAACTTGTATCACATATTCTAGTGTAATATTATAATATAGTGTATAATATCCACCGCTACGAATTCCGAATGCTTCTACAAATTACAGGCAAAACAGTTACATAGTGAGGGCTACTCGTAACTTTAACAGGCTATGTAAGCAGCACGATATTGACCCATTCTCGACTAGTGTGCCCGCGGCAAGAAGGTGCTTGAGTTTAGCATTTTTCAAACCCAGAAATTGATGTAGTATGTTGCTGGTGTTGACTATGTAGGTCTATTGTGTAGTTTTATATGTTTTTCTTCTATTAGGTTTGTGCAATACGTGTTTTTGTTCACAATGTTTTACCTACGCAGCGACTATAAGTGAAAACTTGTTTTCTATGACCTAATCCAACGTTATTTATGTTTTTATGCTGTAAGTTTTCCATGTACTAAATAAATAAATAAATAAATATGTAATTGGTGTACAATAAAGACGTTACTATTATTGTGTAGAATGTTGTAGAATAATTATTTATTTCTTTATGTATGTATGTAATTGGTGGTAAGGTTATTGCTATTTACCGAGCACATTACTAGACTACAAGCAGCTTATAAAATTTCTCACGAGGTCCAATGATAGTTCATCCGATGGGACTAGATATATAAGAAATTTCTTGTAGAATTATTACATATATATCATACACCTAGTTAAAAACTCGCACAACTCGAAATAATTCCAAAATGAGTTTTTAATATTATCGAAATTTGCGTTCAAAACAGTGTATTTTTTTATTTTATTTAATTGTATTTAGTAAAACAACAGTCGTGTACAGTAATTTGTGTTTGTCTTTTGTTGTTGTTTGCAATCAGTCTGCTTATATACAATATGGATAACTGTAATTATTTACTGGTTTTTAGATATACATACATATAATCACGACTTTATCCCTGGAGGGTTAGGCAGAGGTGAATTTACACCCACATTTTACCAATAATTGTATTCGGTCCCATGTAATACGGGGTGATCCTATTGCCGTATTCCGGGCACTATTGTTGACTCGCGCCCTGCATCTGAGGCCGAGTCTGGGCTTTATTAATATTTATACCAATAAATAATTGCTAAATGATGACCTATTACAGTTATCCACATTGTGTATAAGCAGACTGATTGCAAAAAACAACAAAAGATAAACACAACTCACACCATAATTTAAAAATGATGGCAATGGGAGCAAGAATTAAAAAAATATCAGGATGTGTGGTTCAGATAAGACACATGTAGAAATATATCCATTAATAAAGTAAAGTACAAATGTAAGTATTTTTGTCATGAATACCAACATAACTAAAAAACTGAAATTGTAAAATGTTACTGTAATTTAAAGGAAGACAATTATCACAATAGATATGTACGTAAAATTATATACAAGAACAGATAAAAAGTTTTTAATATAACATAACATAAACTCGCGCCTATATCCCCGAAGGGTTAGGCAGAGGTGCTAGCACCCACATTTGCTGAAAAGGGATTTTTTTAGAGTTGAGCTAGTTTTTGTTTAAGTGCGCGAAACGGTTGCCGAATCGGATTTTACAGTTATTGTAAAGTATATCACACAGATGCTGTTTGATTCATCTATTTAAGATTTAAAGGCCTACTAATACTGCTTTATACAAACATATATTCAAGCTTCTAAATTTCTCAAGGGGTAGGCAGAGGCAGGCAGAGAAGAAATAACATACATTTCGCTCGTTATTATTTTCGGACCCAAGTAATAGGGGCCGAGCCAATTGCTGTCAAGCGAATACTTCGTCATGGTTTGTATGTTTACTATCGGATGGAGAACACGCCTTCTGAGGCACCCATGGGAAGATATGGGGTGGTACTATTCTGCTGTACTGGAAATATGGTATTCAGGAACTTACTGCTTCACATGTTATAATAATAATTTCAATATAATTTTTCTTTTCGGGGGTTGAGGGAATATTAGTAATTGCGATTGCTAATATTTAAAAAAAAATGAGACCTTCTTTATATTTGATCCCAATTTAAATAGAATAGAATAGAAATCTTTAATTTGCATGAAACACAGAGTGAAAGATGTTACGAAAAACGGTGTGCCTTGCCAATCTATCATGCATGCAAACTTTGTATTGAAATTACACAGTTCTTCACAAGATCAAGAAAGTTTACAAAATTATTATTATTATCCAATATTATATAAACGTCAATTCAAAAATGGAATTTAAAAATCAAAGTTATTATTATTAAGTGCCAATCCACGTTTCATCCATAGTTAAATATTTTGAGTCTAAGAATCACTCTCGCTTATTTCTATAATTTAGTTTATTTGGTTTTTACGGGAACAATTATGAAAATTAAATTTAAGCTCGTTTATGTCACCTCAGGTCCAAGGAGGTAAGTAAATATTATAAAAAAAATTCAAGCACTTTTGAATCTTTCTAAGACCAGGGTAAAATATATTATTAGTAGATAGATAATTCTATCTCTATTCTCTATTGTACATATTTACGTACGTATTAATAAATAATAAATTTACAGTAGTACGTTAGGATAGGATTTTTTTCAACACTTATCCATTATTTTATTATGATTAAACACAAAAATTATGTTTATCTAGAAGTGATTACACTTATGAAATAATGTTTTAGTGCGTATATAATTTACTTACATATTTACAGCGTAACTATTTACGTATTTGTACATAGCACTATAAATATTTTTTAAATTGGTTAATAAGCCCTAAATTCAATTTTTTTTGGGGCAATCTATTTCGCGCACTAATTTTGAATCACACTTATGATTTCGTAGAGATTTGGAATTATTTAAAAAAACACTGTCTCATATTTTTTGTTTAAAATAATTCAAAATGATACTGTAAGCGACTCTATGTTTGAACATAATAATTTAAAAACATAATTAATTTTAATATTATTCGTGAATTTATGAAGTGGTTTAATAAAAAATTATTTAAACAAACAAATATTGTTATTGGCACTGTTAATGTACTTTTATGAAATTTAGTTAAATTTCACTTCAATCAAATAAAAAAAAATAGTGGTACATTTTTTTTATAAAACTGTTAATTTAAAACCGTATAATACAAAAACCGTTAAAATACACGAGTACCAAAAAAAATAATACAAAAGTCGTACTCACGTTTCAGTCCGTATGTCTCCAACCACGTCTAACAGGTGTCTACTCATGGAATCATGGCGCGCTCCTTTATATACCCAGCGGCGAACGACCGTGCGAAGATTAAAAAGTATTATGTGTTTATAACGGCCTGTGACGTCACATACTACAATATTATTAGTACTCCTTATTGGTTTTGTACGGCTAAATGGAAAAAGAGGCGGGAGAGATAAAGTGACATTTAATCATCATAAAGATGATATTTTTTAATATAGGTAGGTGATATCACTTTGTTTGATTCGATTATGGGCAAAGGAACTCGCATTCGGCCTTAAGATTAGCCTGAAAATAGTTGGTCGTCGAAAATAATAGTAGATAATCGCAAATATTAAAATTTTGGGATATATTTATTGTAAATAATATTTATTTACCAATTTGTCTTTTATAACGTGTTTGCGGAAGCGATTGCTGTGTAACCTCCCTGTGAGACAAGCCTACACTGGGGATATTAATTTGCAGGGGTATTTTCTTTTTGTAAGGTTAGATTGAATTAATATTAAAGACCATTGCGCCTCATACACTTAAGTTATTATAGTGTGTTTTTCCTTAACTAGTCTTATTTCGGCAGCAAGAGTGTAACGCCCCTTTTTTTTTTTTTTACGTGCGCAAAATCCCCACGGATACCTCCCCACCAGAGCCGGTGGAGGTGGTTATGTCGGACTCGAACCGACTAAAACGCACGCCACCTGTGGGTCTGGCCCGCGGCCTGCTTCTGCCAGGGTAACAGGCGGCTCCACCTGTCACCCCCAGGCCGGCACTTTACCCCTGCCGTTGCATACGTCTATAAGCCACGGTACCCACTTCCAGCCCGGCTGTGCGCTTGTCTGCCACCTAAGTAGTATAAAAAAAATCAAAATAATGCGCTTCATGGTGCTAACTGCCTGGAATTATGGTGTACGGACGTACCTCTTACATTAAAATGCCCACTTTCACGTACACAAGACTTTGCATCTAGTATTGCAATTCCTCTGTGCACGGGTTTGCTGGATGAAAACTCAGTTTTGAATTAAGCTCGCCTTTGTACATTTTTTTATTTTTTAACATTTGCTTGTGTTAGGAGCGTGTCACGTCAGTACTGTAATGGCCAGGTTTTGAACCTGGAACCTCTCGTTCATAAGGCCTTAACCATTAAGCTACCGACACTTGCCGATATTATATCTATTATTCTGTATAAATATAATTTTGTGTGTGTACAATTAACTATAACTATTTCATAGTAGGCCCACTGTTGTCCTGATTGTACTTACAGTATTGTAGAGTCCGGAAAAGTAGGTAAATGCTGCAATAGGAGGTTGAGATCACAACCGCAGGCAAGGACTTCATTTGTGAGACAGGTGATTGTCATTGCTGCTGTGGTTAACATAGTGCTTCTGTGAAAAAAAATCAAGAAAATTAAATATAGTTTAATTTCTTTCTTTCGATTGCAAGGCCAATAAAATTTATTGTACCCAATATGATTTTAGCTTACCAAGACGAGACCAGATAGTTCAATTGCAAGTCCCTTAAACATTATTGTACAAAGATTTTATACATTTCTAAAAAAGAAAAAAATAAAACTAAAAGAACTATTATATAAATTAACGCTAATTATTAAAATGCGTCGTGAAATTCCTCCGCATCGCATGCTTTTTGTAATAACGTTCCCAGAAAACTAACAGAATTGCCACGTTGTATGGCAATGCATATTTTCTAGTCTAAAAAGAAGCCAGCCTTCTGGTTACAACAATACACTTCACAATCTCCTGGAGATTACGAGTGCGGTAACCCATGACCCCAACGTTACTCCAACAGTGTTCATTTAATTGAGTTCTATACTGTTATACCATTTATGAATATAATAGTTTCAATGAATAAATATCTGTGAAAAAATTTAGAGGAGGTAGGACACGGCGGTATTTTCGCCCAATTGAGCAGTCCGACAGGTGAAGTACCTCCGCCCTACAGCATACCGCGGTTATAATAACTTCATGTTATGTTCCCGGCGGTGAGTAGGGTAGCCAGAGCTCACTGGAGAGTTTTTGTGCTGTCAGTGACCAAAGGCTTGTCCTGCTTTGTCCTCTACACTGACGGCACAAAATCTCTGTTCTTACAGGGTCGGCAGCAGCACGGATGTGACTCCACTGGTGTCACACACGTTCATAGGTCATGGTAACCACTTTCTATCAGGTGGGCCGTGTGCTTGTCTGCCACCTAAGTTGTATAAAAATCTGTTACTCAACCACAAGTTCACGACAGAACAGCTGCATTGATTAAAACGTAAATTGATGCAAAGATAGTTTATTACCATAATATATCCTGAGTTTTACTATGGGTCGTGATATTTACCTTAGCATGGTGGCGTATATAAATATTTTTGACTACGCTATTTTTGTCCATAAAATCCCGAAATGTTCATCTATGATTCCCGGGTGAGGCAATTTTCAATCCCATTCTATCAATCAATCAATTATTTTACTGCGGAGCGCATTCTCAGGATTGACTATATGATACCCCAGAAAATAGTTTATCTGGTACCGATTTTCATATCTATTTATTTAATTGACAAGATTTTTTTTGAATGTTTTAATCAAAACCTATTTTTTGTTTTCTACTTCTTCAAAACAATATAGATTCAATAAATTGTGCCACATTCATTGAAGATATAATAGGGAGGTTGTCCAAAATTGGAACAATCAATCATAATTAAAGACAGATTGTTCCGAATGGAGCCAAAGATGAAACTCGAATAGGGCGGGATGACGTAGACCGTGCGTAGGCCTACGGATACCCGTAGCCAATGCCGTAGCTCTACGTAGCGCGTAGGCCGGTTATGAATAGGCGGTAGGTATACTTGTCAAGATTTCTAGATAAGATATTTTTTTTACAGTTAATATTTTTCATTCGTCTTTAACAAAATAAATGTATTTTAATTTTATATTTTTTTGTATTTCACGGCAGTAAATTGCCGTGGGCTATATACAGTGGTATGTTGATATTAATTAAGTTACTTCTAACCATCTTGCACTTCCAAGCCGTGCCGTTTTTCGATAAGCCTCTCGAGGATGAGATGACAGTCGCTCTCATAAAAGTCAACCAACCCAAATCATCGAAGAACACACTCCGGTTCAAAATGCAAAAGTATAAGCAGACATTCCAGATGTTACTGATTCTTAAATAGTGGTCATCAGTTTGTCAATTTATTGAAATTACTTTTTAACAACTTTTTCCTAACGGAAGGTGGTTACCATGGCCTCAACAACAGGGGCGTTACACTTGTGCTGCTGACCCTATTACTCAATAAATGAGCAATTTTAAAATGGTCGACATGAATCTATAAGTCAAAGCCAGGAATCATATATTCTGCATAGACCATTCATTAGACAAATCGTTCGTGAAAACTAACATTCACGCATTCGAAACCGCGGGTATCAGCTAGTATGGTATAAATGTGGTAATTTTTATATCTACAAATCCGGTAACAATTTGTTTAAAAAATATAAAAATATATTTGATACCACTGATGACGTATATGGTTTATTAAAACATAAACAGAACAGTTTTTATATTAATTTTGGTATTGCTCTATTGTATTTCTGTTTAATATATTAAATTTAATAAGCTTTTGAGACGTAGCTTCAAATGCTGAATAAGAAATATTATACTTATTGTTATAAGGAAAGAAATGGATATCCATTGATTCAGGTAACAATTTTTTAATTATTGATTTATTTACGAACGAAACGTAGTGTACAATCAGCATCCGAACGATTTTGACTACAAAAGTTAATATGATCGTAATACCAAGGTTTTAAGAGTAAATTAAACTGTTTTATTGATTTAAATTAGTCCAAACTAAAGGTACACAAATATCAGAATCTTCGGTCAACAGGAATGTATGACACGACAGTATTCCCGTCCTAATTGAGCAGCCCGACTGAAAAAAAACCTCCACCCTACAAAATACCACGTCTATAATAACCTCGTGTTGTGCCCCGGTGGTGAGTAGGGTAGCCAAAGCTCAATGGAGAGTTCTTGTGCTGTCAGTGAGAAGATAAGACTTGTCCTGATTGTTTCTTCTGCACTGACGGCACAGAAACTCTCTGTTCTTACAGTGTCGGTAGCACGGGTGTAACTCCCCTGGTGTCGCACAAGTTCATAGATCACCCTAAGTTGTGTAAAAGAAAAGGTGGGAATACCAAGTCATTAAGATGATTTTGAGTACTTTGTTCGTCAACATGGATCTGCTGCGAACTGTACGAACATATCTTTCTGGTTATATATATATAAAGTTTGTTGACCGAGTTGATCTTGCAACTGGTTTGGACCGGTTACTCAGGAGTTGTAAACATTTTTCACACTGAAGTGAAATCGGCTGCAGCGCCACGCGCCCTCGTCGACCGTTCTCTTTGTTACACAACCTATATTACAATATATTAGAAACTACTCAATGCTATGACTAAGTTTAGATAAAGGTTTATTTATAACTAAATGTATAGGTTGCTTGGAAGAAATCGCTTTCAGTGATAAGGCTGTCTTTTTTAAATAAACTGTATATGCATGTTACCTACTTGTCTCAGCTGTAAATGTATTGGTGTGCAATAAAGTGTTATCCATCTGTCTGTCTAAATAAAGTAAATAAGTAATTCATTTATTTCAGATTTGTTTAATGAATAGCGTTTTTATTTACATTTATTAATTAGTTAATAGGAGAATTTTTAAACATGATATAAAACATCTGAAATATTGAGTGTTAGATAGACCATACTCCATGCTCTGTAGACTATGGAGTATGGTTATATTGTCTCTGTAAGTCCCTATAATGTATAAATTGTAATTGTTATATTACGACGAAGTAGAAGAAGTGCTGTAATAGATTATCTAGAAAACGGGAATCAGAAGTACAAGGGGAATACTGTGACCACTAAGCCACAGAATCTCGCCTGAAATCATCAGAGGTTCGGTGGCTTAGTGGTCAAAGCATTTCCCATGTAAGTTAAAGGTTTGAATCCCACCTGAACTGATTCATTTTTTTTCCATCTTAACTGATTTGAATAGTTAGGAAAATAATGCTTCATTTAAAATTTCATTCAAGTTACCTATTGTTCCCTAATGATTATTCCTAATCATAATGAAATCTAGACTCAAATATTTTCGTATTTACTCAACATATTTATGAAAATAAAAAGGACATAAAAGTCCTTACGAGCAACTCTTGACAAATCAGATCTCTTTGATCTGTCAATCTCAAGAAAATGAAAACAAAATAGATATTCCTAGTATCCAGTTTACCGCAAATATCGGCATAAATACCGCTGAATGACAGTCGTCAAAGGAGTTACCTCCGTATGCACTTCCTTTTTCTTCCTAATTGATTAGTTCCGTCTTGTGCCCAAGGCGTGCTGCATAACTTTTTGGGTCCCGCAGAAAGTCAATCCATTTATTATTAAGCTATAACTGGACATTTAATAATGTTGAACGCCCTGCTATGGTTTTTCGAAGCATTAGAAGATTCCTACAGGATCGGCAGCATAAGTATGACGTCTTTGGTTTTACATATGTCCATAAGCCACAGTAATCTCTCTCCATCAGGTGGGCAGTGTGCTTGTCTGCTACCTAAGTGGTTTAAACAAATTGAATACTTTATGAATGAATGGTTGAATGAATATAACTTTATTGTACACTGATAATCTACACAAAATAAATATCGACAATGTTCATAATCAATCGCGGACTGCGATATCTTCCAGACAACACTTTATATATTACACAAGCTTTTGCCCATGGTAGAATGAAATCAGTATTCCACGTGGGCAGACGTGGAATACTGATTTCATTCTCATTACCTTTGGTATTAAAAGTAACAAACATAATTGCTTTATTCCAGCCTGTAACCTATTCTTGCATCAAATTGCAGCCGTTTGAGTTACATTCTTATCGCGGGATTAGGTTCCCATTGGCAGTGGGAATCGGATCAAAATTTCACCCGGGTGGAGGTGTGGGTATCAACTGGTAGTTTAATAAATAAATAATGTTTGAAAAAATCTATTTATATCTCCTTAAGTGGACAATATAACGTGGAAGAATACAAGTTCTTATTTTGAAAATGTACTTATTTGTATGACAGTAACTGTAGCTACTTTATATGTACTGTGTTCTAGATGCAGAACTCACATGTTTCAAGTAAACGCTCTTGTCTCTTTTTATATGTCATAAGTTTTATTTACTTGCCTGTAAAAAATATTTTTCTTTCAGCCGCTTATTAGTAGTATTTCAGACTTATTATTCGCTGCAGATTGGGTGGTACTGGATTCATCATCCCTTTAATAAAAGTGTTCTTTGACAAAATAATTTTTACTTTAGTATGAAAGTCGGAGGAAGAGCTGTGTGTACTTAATCAAGGTCGCAGGTTCGATTCGAAAAAAAAAATTTAGCTAAGCCACATGTTAAGTGCGAACTCAGTCGCCAAATACAACCAATCAAACCCAATGTAAGTGAATATCTTTGTTTGTTTGTCTATTGATTCAAGAACAATTTACATTATATTTGAAATCATACACAGTCAATACAATTACAATCAATACAAAATATAGATTACATCAAAAATTAAAGAATCAAAAAAAAAATTTTTCTTTTAGATAAAAAAACGATTGATAAAAAGAAAATATACAGAATCAATTATCACATGTCAACATAAATAAAATAATAAAAAATAAAATTTAAATCATGTCAAGAGAATATAAAAAATTAAATAAAAAAATGTTCGTATCATGCGCACATTAAATAATGTTACTCTCGGGTGTCCAATCAATACCAACCTAAAACCAAAACAAAAAGAGCAAGTTAAACAGTCGGTTCTGGTTGTCATACCAAGATCTTGGCAGTCGTAACATGTAGTTGGATCTCTAAAAAGTCCAACAACTCGTCTAGCTGCAATGATTCGATATCGCCTTTAGGATGTGGAGGTCAGATGGTAGTCGTGAAAAGAAAGAAAGAAAGGACGAAAGAAAGAAAGAAAGAAAGAAAGAAAGAAAGAAAGAAAGAAAGAAAGAAAGAAAGAAAGAAAGAAAGAAAGAAAGAAAGAAAGAAAGAAACATTTTTTTATTGCTAAGTGGTCACACATACAGGAAATCACACAATACATAATATCGAAGTTTAGTTAAATCCACAGAGAGAATGGTAAAGCGGACCCCAGACTCCGAAGTGAAACCTTCGGATGCGACTGGAGTTAACACTAAGAGGAAGGAGAAGAACTGACATCCACATGGTCGGAGTGGCGGGCCTCAGCTACTATAAAATAAAAATAAAACTGTCGACGCTTACAAACCACAGATTAAACCCGTACATAACAAGTGTTAATCGTCAACCCTACACTGCGAGCGTGTGTCTGTAAACAAGCAATCATCTCTCGGGTCGAATACACCCGGAGGAGGAGTGGAGGTAATTTTGCGAACTGCTGCAGTTGCTTGATGACACACAAAGAAGGTAATTAAAATTAATATAGTCACACACCCTCTATCAACTTAAATATTATTTCTCCAATGCTTTTTCGTTCGACATAACTTTTTAAGCATACCCTTAAAAAGTTATAACCGACTTTAAAAAAGAAGGAGGTTCTCAATCCGATGGGTGTGTTTTTTTGTTTTGTATGAATTTTTTGAAATCGAAGCAAGTTATGAGCGGACTCTCATAGGGTATACCTTCAAGGTGGTCCCATATCCAAGAAATCTGGATCTGATGCTGCAATTCTGGAGGAATCTGAAGAAATTCTCAAAATGTATATTTGTTACGCAATATCAAAGCCAAATGAACAGACTTCTATTTTTCTTTCGAAGTGGTTCAAGAAATCCGGATCTGATGCGGAGAAATGTGGAGAAACCGTCAATACTACAAATACAAGAAAACGCCTGCTTAATTTGTATTAGCAATCTGCAGGATCAATGTGTTTTTTTTTCAAATATTTGGCTAGGTGCATTTGATTAGAATACCGGTAGGTATAGTGAAAATACAACCTAATACTGATACTTTACAGCACTAACGTATTTTTATCGTGAAATATTTATTTTAGAATAAAATAAGGTACGACAAGTTCTCAATTGTTAATTGTATTAATAATATCACACCAGGAGTTGCATCTTCTAGTTTTTTTTTTTTTTCTTTTACGTGCGCAAAATCCCCACGGATACCTCCCCACCGGAGCCGGTGGAGGAGGTTATGTCGGACTCGAACCGACTAAAACGCACGCCGCCTGTGGGTCGTTTTGGTTGCCGAAGGTGAGGTTGACAGGCATATCCCTCGCACCCCGGCCGACCCAGGGCCATCTCTCACGATCTGGCCCTCTTCTCGGGTGTGGGGACCACAGAGTCCCCAACTCGTCCCCGGAAACGGGGAGGCGCGCCAACCGCGCCGCCGTCGCGGCCTGCTTCTGCCAGGGTGACAGGCGGCTTCACCTGTCACCCCCAGGCCGGCGCTCATGGGGGGCGGAGGTCGTTCGTCGACCTCCGACGCCCGAGTTGCCTTCGTACGCGGGCAGCTTGTCTTGCGATTCTTCGTCGCTCCCGCTGCCGCTCCCGCCCCGCCTCCTCCTTCACGAGCATTACTTGCTCGCAGAAGGAGGCGCTGGCCGCCCACGCATCCGCGCAGTGAACCATCGCCGCGAGCAAGGTGGAGAGCGTGAGAACCCTCACTCCCAGGGCCGCCACAAGCTCCCGCCTCGGCGTCTCCCACGCCGGACACTCGGTGAGCGTGTGCGGACCTGAGTCCTCGCTCGCGTCGCAGTGATGGCACTCGGACGTTGGCTCTTTCTGCATCCGACGCAGATACTTTCCGAAGCATCCGTGCTCGGTGATCATCTGCGTCAGACGGTACGAGAGGCTGCCGTGTGGCCTCTCTAGCCACTCCCCCATGATGGGTCTTACCGCCGTTACTACGGCGTGCCCTGCGCTTGGTTGCCCAAGTCGTCTCTCCCATTCCGCCACCATTTCCCTGTGGAGCCGGGATCTCACGGCCCGAATTTCTTCGGGCTCGGGATCGTGACCCCGCTCCCGCGCCGCCCTTCGGAACCGGTATAGCGCCGAAAGGCATCTCGCTTCCAGGATCCATGGTGGATCATATCATCATGTGGAGAATATAAAAAATTAAATAAAAAAATGTTCGTATCATGCGCACATTAAATAATGTTACTCTCGGGTGTCCAATCAATACCAACCTAAAACCAAAACAAAAAGAGCAAGTTAAACAGTCGGTTCTGGTTGTCATACCAAGATCTTGGCAGTCGTAACATGTAGTTGGATCTCTAAAAAGTCCAACAACTCGTCTAGCTGCAATGATTCGATATCGCCTTTAGGATGTGGAGGTCAGATGGTAGTCGTGAAAAGAAAGAAAGAAAGGACGAAAGAAAGAAAGAAAGAAAGAAAGAAAGAAAGAAAGAAAGAAAGAAAGAAAGAAAGAAAGAAAGAAAGAAAGAAAGAAAGAAAGAAACATTTTTTTATTGCTAAGTGGTCACACATACAGGAAATCACACAATACATAATATCGAAGTTTAGTTAAATCCACAGAGAGAATGGTAAAGCGGACCCCAGACTCCGAAGTGAAACCTTCGGATGCGACTGGAGTTAACACTAAGAGGAAGGAGAAGAACTGACATCCACATGGTCGGAGTGGCGGGCCTCAGCTACTATAAAATAAAAATAAAACTGTCGACGCTTACAAACCACAGATTAAACCCGTACATAACAAGTGTTAATCGTCAACCCTACACTGCGAGCGTGTGTCTGTAAACAAGCAATCATCTCTCGGGTCGAATACACCCGGAGGAGGAGTGGAGGTAATTTTGCGAACTGCTGCAGTTGCTTGATGACACACAAAGAAGGTAATTAAAATTAATATAGTCACACACCCTCTATCAACTTAAATATTATTTCTCCAATGCTTTTTCGTTCGACATAACTTTTTAAGCATACCCTTAAAAAGTTATAACCGACTTTAAAAAAGAAGGAGGTTCTCAATCCGATGGGTGTGTTTTTTTGTTTTGTATGAATTTTTTGAAATCGAAGCAAGTTATGAGCGGACTCTCATAGGGTATACCTTCAAGGTGGTCCCATATCCAAGAAATCTGGATCTGATGCTGCAATTCTGGAGGAATCTGAAGAAATTCTCAAAATGTATATTTGTTACGGAATATCAAAGCCAAATGAACAGACTTCTATTTTTCTTTCGAAGTGGTTCAAGAAATCCGGATCTGATGCGGAGAAATGTGGAGAAACCGTCAATACTACAAATACAAGAAAACGCCTGCTTAATTTGTATTAGCAATCTGCAGGATCAATGTGTTTTTTTTTCAAATATTTGGCTAGGTGCATTTGATTAGAATACCGGTAGGTATAGTGAAAATACAACCTAATACTGATACTTTACAGCACTAACGTATTTTTATCGTGAAATATTTATTTTAGAATAAAATAAGGTACGACAAGTTCTCAATTGTTAATTGTATTAATAATATCACACCAGGAGTTGCATCTTCTAGTTTTTTTTTTTTTTTCTTTTACGTGCGCAAAATCCCCACGGATACCTCCCCACCGGAGCCGGTGGAGGAGGTTATGTCGGACTCGAACCGACTAAAACGCACGCCGCCTGTGGGTCGTTTTGGTTGCCGAAGGTGAGGTTGACAGGCATATCCCTCGCACCCCGGCCGACCCAGGGCCATCTCTCACGATCTGGCCCTCTTCTCGGGTGTGGGGACCACAGAGTCCCCAACTCGTCCCCGGAAACGGGGAGGCGCGCCAACCGCGCCGCCGTCGCGGCCTGCTTCTGCCAGGGTGACAGGCGGCTTCACCTGTCACCCCCAGGCCGGCGCTCATGGGGGGCGGAGGTCGTTCGTCGACCTCCGACGCCCGAGTTGCCTTCGTACGCGGGCAGCTTGTCTTGCGATTCTTCGTCGCTCCCGCTGCCGCTCCCGCCCCGCCTCCTCCTTCACGAGCATTACTTGCTCGCAGAAGGAGGCGCTGGCCGCCCACGCATCCGCGCAGTGAACCATCGCCGCGAGCAAGGTGGAGAGCGTGAGAACCCTCACTCCCAGGGCCGCCACAAGCTCCCGCCTCGGCGTCTCCCACGCCGGACACTCGGTGAGCGTGTGCGGATCTGAGTCCTCGCTCGCGTCGCAGTGATGGCACTCGGACGTTGGCTCTTTCTGCATCCGACGCAGATACTTTCCGAAGCATCCGTGCTCGGTGATCATCTGCGTCAGACGGTACGAGAGGCTGCCGTGTGGCCTCTCTAGCCACTCCCCCATGATGGGTCTTACCGCCGTTACTACGGCGTGCCCTGCGCTTGGTTGCCCAAGTCGTCTCTCCCATTCCGCCACCATTTCCCTGTGGAGCCGGGATCTCACGGCCCGAATTTCTTCGGGCTCGGGATCGTGACCCCGCTCCCGCGCCGCCCTTCGGAACCGGTATAGCGCCGAAAGGCATCTCGCTTCCAGGATCCATGGTGGCGATCCGACGAGGAGACTCGCCGCGTTGAATGATATCGTGCGGTAGCCCCTTATGATGCGGCACGCCAACTTCCGCTGCGGACGCTGCAGCAGGAGCATGTGCCGATCACTCAGGGTGTCCGCCCACACGGGACACCCGTACAGGGCCATGGACCGCACGACACCCGCGTAGAGTCTCCTGCAGGAGTCCTCCGGGCCCCTCAGGTTGGGCAGTAGCCGCGCCAGAGCGTTGGCTGTGCCCGCCAATTTGGGGCCCAGACTTCGGAAGTGCTTCCCGAAGTCCCACCGGCCGTCGAGCACGAGCCCCAGATATTTCATCTGGGGCTTGATGCTGATGAGAGTGCCTCCCACTGTCAGACTGGAACCAGGTGGTGGCGTGCGCCGAGGTCCATGAAAGAACATGGCCTCGGATTTATGCAAAGCCATCTCAAGGCCCAGCCGCCGGATCCGTTCCACGACTTGAGCAACCGCGGTCGTGGCCCTCAGGATCGCTTCGCGGTGTGTAGCCCCGCTCGCCGTCACTAGCGTGTCGTCCGCATAGCACGTGACGGCGGCGCCGTCCGCAAGCTCACCGCGAAGCACCCAGTCGTATCCAATGTTCCACAGTAGCGGCCCGAGAACCGATCCCTGTGGAACACCGCACGACATCTCACGCCGACCGACGCCGGTCGCACTTGGGTAGATGACGGCTCTCTCCATCAGGTACGCCCCGACTATGCGGCGGAGGTAGAGAGGCACACCGTGGTACACGAGTGCCTCCCTGATGCAACTCCAGGGCAAGGTGTTGAACGCGTTGGAGATGTCCAAGGACACCGCCAACGTCACCTCGCCCCGGGCAACTGCCTCCTCCGCCAAAGTCCTCACGCGCATGATGGCATCCACGGTGGACCGCCACCGGCGGAAGCCATATTGGGCATCCGCCAGGTCCGGCCCCTTACCAGAGAGGTGCTCGACGAGGCGCTTCGCAATAACTCTTTCAAAGAGCTTGCCCACCTCGTCGAGCAACACAATGGGCCGGTAGCCGGACGGTTCGTCCGCCGGGCGACCCTCCTTTCGGATGAGGACCAGTTTCCCCGTCTTCCACATCTTCGGAAACTGGCCCCGCTCCAAGCATGCGCTGAGGAACCCTCTAAGTCGGGGTTCGAGACCGTCTTCTCCCAGAGCTAGGACCCACGCGCGGCCTGGAATGCCGTCGGGTCCCGGGGCGGTGCTCTTCTTGGCTCTAAGCCTTCGCACCGCCAGCTCCAGTTCTACCCAAGTGACCTCGGGGACTTCGTCGTCAACTACCACACTGGGCGCCACAGGCGACCGAGGTGGCGGAGTCATCTGCGGCGGAACGTGTTCCGCTCGCGCCGGGAACAGGGACTCGACCACTCCACCGAGCAGAGCTGGCTGGAGAACCCGGGTCAACGGCGGGGCCCGGGGGCGCAGCTTTCCTCTTACCATAAGGTAAGGCCGCCCCCATGGGTCCCGCTCCAGCGTCTCCATGAGCTCCTTGTAAGCCGCGGCTTTCGCCCGCTTAATCTCCGCTCGGAGGGCATCTCTGGCCTCCCTGTATCCCACATGAAGCTCCGTCACTCGGGGCTCCGTATATGCGGTTCGGCTACGCCTCCTACGGAGTCTGGTCCACCGGCGGTGCGCGATCACGCAGGCTTGCCGTAGCCTCGCGTTCTCCGCAGACCACCAGTAGACCCGACGCCTCGGACTATAGGGTGGTGCCCTAGGCATACCCGCATCGCAGACACGAGTCATGGCCTCCCGGAACCACACCGCCTCATCGTCGATATCGACAGGCCTGTCCGGCGCAATGGCCCAGGCCTGTACGATGGCGGCCTCCAGGAGGACCTCCCGATTCAGTCTCCCAAGCACCCAGCGTGGCTCGCGTGGGGCCGGTATGACCGGCACATCACCCGCGGGGGGGGGGGGGGAGACATCAAACCGAACGTATCGGTGATCCGCCAGTGTCTCCACCCCCACAACAACACGCCAGTCCCGCACACGGTGCGACAGCGAAGCGCCTGCGAACGATAGGTCGATAATCGAACTGCGCTCCGCGGCCACGAACGTGGCTTCGGCCCCGCGATTCTGGAGAACTAGACCGTGATTAGCGGCCCAGCTCTCCAGAGCCCTACCTCGTGGGTTCGTGTGCCGGGACCCCCAGGTCACTGACCAGGCGTTGAAGTCCCCGAGCACAAGAACCGGATGAGGATGACAGGCGTTAACGACGTCGGTCAGTCGTTCCAGCGACTGCCGGTACTCCCCTATGCGTCGGTGTAGGCTCGGCGTGAAATAGACGGCCACGACCGCAATCTCCCCCACACGCGCCGCTACGATGCCATGCTAGCATCTTCTAGTTTGAAATGCAAATTGGAAATCGAGTCAAAATATGCACACATAGATTCAAATAGGTAGTTAAAATTTATTGAGCTGAAGATATACGAACAGTTTATTTTTTTATATATTGCATGATAAGCTGAAAACAAAGTCTCAGGAAATAAGGTCACCCGAGCTCTTCCGATTAGTCCGCCCCTCCCCTTTCCTACACAGGACAACACACACAGGGCTGATGATGTCACCCGCACACGGTGCAGAATACCCAATCAAGCACCAAGCGGTTCGGAGACTCTTTCCTTTGTCGCACCATTTAGGGCTGGAATTCATTACCATCTCACGTGTTTGCTTCTTCCTACAGTCCCGGGTCCTTAAAGCAGGGCGTGAAAAAGCATATAATGAGGTCGTCAAGCTAAGTGTCATGGTATTATTGGAACATGGTATATGTAAGTAAATAGTAAATCAAAATGCGTTAATTACAGCATATCATGCCCACGTGACATCAATATTACGGTATTGAATTATATTCTGGGGAAATTCAACCGACAAAGAAAGGGCATGTAAGGCACAGAAAAGATGTCTACGAGCCGTATGTAGATTACAACAGACAGATACCTGCAAACCACACTTTATAAAATTAAAGATACTAACTTTACCGTGTCTGTATATATATGAAACTGTAAGTTTTGTAAAAAACAATATGAGCCGCTTTACTACATATAATAGTGTCCGCAATCGCCATAAAAAATGTATACCCCAACATAAAACAGCGCTGTATGATAAGAGTGTTTTTGTATGGCTCCTCGCTTGTACAATAAGTTGCCAAAATGTACACTAGAAATTGACAATACACACGAATTTAAAAATAATGTTTTACAGTTACTCCTTACAAAAGCATACTACACTGTAGATGAATCTCTGAAAGACGTTTTGTAATTTTTGTAGTCTCATTGCCTTTGATATTTGTTGCCATTTGTATGTTAGTTTATCCTGATTATGTATTAGTATTGTAGTATTTAATAAATTGATTGACATTGATTATAGTTACTGAATTTAAACCGACATTATAATAAATTAACTGTATAAATATTATGTTATGACATCATTATGCTGTAGTCAATATTATTCTTAATGTGGAAATGTCGGAATTATAAATAAGGTAATTGCTGTATTAAAGTGATGACTTAGACATACTCTTGTTTAAAAAATAATGTTGATCTGTATTAATTAATGATTATAATTATTAAACTTGTTGAATTATAAGAATTGCATGCCTATTAAGGTGAAATATGGTGACACTATTTAATCTATATAACATCTTATGTAACCCATATTTGCAAGTAATAAATGAATATGAATAAGTAATGGTGACCCTCTATTCTGAGCTTTCCTTCAGCTTGCCATCAGGCGAGGCAAAGTCTAATTGACGTTTCCTATATACAATAAATAAAATTTCTGTGCGCCCTACATGTCACAACATATGCAAACCATAAGAAAACATCATACGCGTAATTAATATAGAAGTTTCGAAAGTCACAGAATCAATACACAAACAAACAAACAAACAATTTGACGTTACGTTTTAGTTTCAGAGCTTTCCTATTCATGAGCAAAGAGGTACTCCATTTGCACACACCCTGACGGTACATTAATTAATTTGATAACTGAATATGACGTACTACTGTTGACAATTACTTTGCATGTGTAAATTGAGCATATTGCCAAGATTTTCAGATACATATTAATCCCTGACGGTAGCATGGCAGTACAACATTCGATTGTTAAAAGATCGCTGGTTTGAATCATGCTCTGTGTAAATATTTATGTAGATTTTTTATGGCTTACTTTATCCTTTTTTTTATACCGATTTTTTTTATATGCGTGGCAGGAAAGCACCTGATGGAAAGTGGTTACCGTGGTATATGAACGTGTGTAAAACCAAGGGAGACACACTCGCGCCGCCAACCCTGTAAGCACAGAGAGTTTTTTTTCATACCACTTAGATGGCGAACAAGCACACGGGCCCACCTGATGGAAAGTAGTTACCGTGGCCTATGGACGTTTGTGACACCAGAGGTGTCACAGTCGCGCTGCCAACCCTGTAAGTACAAAGTTTCTATGCTGTCGGTGTAGAAGACAAAACAGGACAAGCCTTTAGTCTTCCCACTGACAGCACAAATTCTCCAATGAGCTCTGACTACCCTACTCACCGCTGGGAACACAACACGAAGTTATTATAGCCGTGGTATTTTGTAGGGCGGAGGTACTTCCCCAGTCGGACTGCTCAATTGGTCGGAAATACCGCCGTGTCCTACTTTCTGTGCCGTCAGTCTAAAAGACAAAGCATGACAAGCTTTTGGTCTTCCAACTGACAGCACAAAAACTCTCTAGTGAGCACTGGCTACCCTACTCACCACCGGGAATACAACACAAGGTTCTTATGGCCGCGGTATTATACAAGAGTAACTGACACCTGATCTCTTCAATACCGACAAAAAGGCGTTCCGCGTTCAATTCAATAATGCTTTGGGACTGCCTGGGTTTTGAAGCGCATCTGGCATGTTTATAGAGGCATACACAACTGACTTTTAAGCCAATATAGGAAGGCTCATCGCTTCCATGCTCGCGAGACTCCGGCATAGCTAGCCTCCCGAGCGTATTTTTTAAAGATAGGTCTCACCCTTGCTGGGTCATTGGGTAACAATTAATTTAAAGTACTAACACTAGCATATAAGTTTTCTTTGTAACTAACGGTATGACGTCTGCAATAAATTATTTAAACATTGAAATTGAAAAAAAAAAATAAAAAAAAATGTGTTTCCCGGCAGAGTAGAATTTCGGCCACCCCATCTCTTCCCATGCGGTGTCGTACAAGGCGACTAAGGGATAGGGCTATTTAACATTAGACAGATATATACAGCCCTGACTCAGCCTCAGATGCATGGCTCGATTCCACAATAGTGCCCGGAAGACTGCAATAGGCTCACCCCCTATTACGTGGGACCGAATACAATTAATGGTGAAATGTGGGTGTTAATTCACCTCTACCTAACCCTCCGGGGATAAAGGCGTGATTGTATGTATGTATGTATGAAAGTTTCATTCATTAATTACCTGGCCCTCGATTCTACTAAAGCAAATCCACTGTCATATCACAGACATTGCAAAATATGGCATTACAATTTAGATTTTATTTCTACACGCTTAAAGTCCCAAATTAAATGAGAACAGTTTCATTATACTTTTTCATTCACTCTGCAAAAAGCCTTTTAATTGTAAACTTTAACAGTATTGCATTGGTCGTGAGTAGGGTAGCCAGAGCTCACTGGAGAGTTTTTGTGCTGTCAGTGGGAAGACCAAAGGCTTGTCCTGATTTGGTGATCTGCACTGAGGGCACATCAAATCTCTGTTCTTACAGGGTCGGCAGCACGGATGTGACTCCACTGGTGTTATACACGTTCATAGGTCACGGTAACCACTTTCCATCAGGTGGGCCGCGTGCTTGTCTGCCACCTGAGTTGTATAAAAAAAAATTGCTTTAAAGTCTATTAATAAAATGAATTTTTTGAGCGGCGTCCATGATATGATAGTGGTTTGGATTTGGTAGAATCTAGGACTTGGTGTGCTAGTTTGTATGCTATGTCGATTTCGGATTGAAAGACTTTAATGGGGTCATATATACTCCTTAAACATCGTAAGCCTTCAAAATACATATTTCAGAATATCTAGGCAGTAAGCGAAGGGTTAACGGTTTAAGTGGACAATACCGCCCACCATATATGGAATAAACCCTTTTACTGTCTGTAATAATATGGAATATGGTCACATAACTCGGTATTACTAAACCAAAATGACGCAAACCATATTCAAATAATATTCGTTAATAACTTCATGATGGTATTGATCAAGAAGAACTTCGTGCAAAAAATTGAGGTTAGATCTCAGTTTGGGTTCAATATTTTTTGTCCAAATATTTGTACGTATGAATATGTACGAGTATATGTAATATTTGATTAATTTTAGCTGATTGAATGAAATTTTAAGCATTTATAATAGTTTAGTAAAATTGATTACGATGCGGTTTTCCCAAGCGCCTACAATATGGGGTTCTTCAAGAGGGGCATGAGAATATTCCTTCATGGTCGACAGCGCGAGTGTAACACCTCTGGTTTTACATACGTCCATAGGCCACGGTAATCTCTTCCCATCAGGAGGGCCGTGTGCTTGTCTAGTACGTAAGTGGTAAAAAAATAAAAAAAACGATCGAAAAAATTTAAACGGTATAAAATAATTTGGATTTCATGCGAAGGTTCGGTGGCTCAATGGTCAGAGCATTCCCCCTGTAAGGGAAAGATCGCGGGTTCGGATCCCACCTGGACCGTTTAAATTTTTTCTATCTTAATTAATTTTAGCTGAGCTTATTTTCACGCTATAAATTGTCGTAATATATAGTCGTTATTATAATAATTTTATAAAAAGGATAGATTTCTATTTTTGTATGTAACGAGTAAACTCAAAAACTACTTTATTTACTCATTGTAATTGTAACGCATTTTAGAACCTATATATACTTTGAGTTTAGATAGGACTGTATAAAATGTTCAAAAATACATTATTATAGGTTGAATAAAACCTTGAAAAACAAAAAAAACTGAACTGAATTGTGGTAGCGTTACGTAGTTCTAAAGAGTAAAAGCACTTCGACAGACAGGCGTCTTTTAATAATATGATTGATGGTCCAATTAATCTCATCGTTCAATTAGTGTATTTTATCATCAAAATATTATGTAAACAATACAACAGAACCGAAAACGAAGTCAAAGTAATCAATGACGAGGATTTGCAAGTGAAATTTTAAGATAGTTATCTTCAGTGAGCAGCTCCACCTGTCCTGCCTGGTCGATTTTCAGATATTTTGGCCATATCGCTGGGTCTACTAAATCAATTGCAATCATACGTAAGATTTTAATTCTGACCAAGACTTGAAACTAAAAGAACCGCATCAGAATTCACAAAAACAAACAGACGACAATTCCAAAAAATATATTTTTGTATATTATATCGGTATTGTTAACATAACATAGCCTAAGTATCTTTTTTAATTATCTCCAATAAACAGACAAAACCACAGTATAATTATGTAATAGAAATAGTTATATCGATGAAAATTCAAGCTGCTGATAATCTTTAGTAAGTTGGAAGAGTTATTAGCTTTTGAAAATTGCCTGAGGGAAGAAGTAACTTATGCAAAATCCTGACAAATATGTTTATATGAGTAGTACAATGTTTTACGAAGTAGGAGTGTAGTGAATTAGTGTAAAGTGTGTAAATATGTAAAGTGTGTAAAGTTTGCAAAGTGTGTATAGTTTTAAAGTAAATAAATGAACAAACATAGTGCAATGCGAATACTATATACATGCTTCGACAACAGACTACATTATGAATTTAGGCATCTACTTCTTAATAAATTTAAATCACAATAAATATTTATACTTGCATATCCCCGAATGGCTGGGCAGAAATGTATTAACACCCATATTTCGCTTACTAAGGTTTTCGGTACCACACAACAGAGTAACATGTAAGACTTTGTCATCTATGTTTACTGTCGAATGGAGAAGGAACAACCCTTTTCCTTTACAACACCCACAAAAAGAGATTGGATGCCCTAGGGCGTAAGTTTAACGAAAAGAGAAGATTATGAAAATTTTAAGGATTTTCATATGATAAAGAACATAAATAAATATTCCTGCATAATGGAATGCCAGTAGAAGAAAGACCTTCGAAACATTTTATTGCGAAGAATACAAAATTAATTTATGGATATACCATTGCGCTCGAATCTCTTTTGAACATTAGGTTGAGGTAATTTAATGATCGTCTTGTTAACTCAAAGTTATACATTTTTTTATCAGCGCATTATGCTCAGAGTGTTAGAGAAACATTTTCGAAAAACGAAAAATATATTTTTAAATTGCAAATATTTTTCATCGTGAATTTTGATACTTTTTACCTTATGAATCTGAAGGATTTTTTTACATACATACATACAGGCATATAACCACGCCTTTTTCCTCGGTGGGTTAGGCAGAGGTGAATTAACACCCACATTTCACCAATCACTAAATTCAGTCCCACGTAATAGGGGGTGAGCCTATTACCGCCATCCGGGCACTATTGTTGACTCGAGCCTTAGATGTAAGATGTCTGATGTTAAATAGCCCTATCCCTTAGTCGCCTTGCACGACACCGCATAGGAAGAGAGAACTACACGGATTTTTTTCACGAAATTAAATGTTACGAATAAATTATTAAAACAATGCTATTTATGACTTTTACAACTTTTAACATTACTCTAATTCTCATTGTAATGAAAAGTCTGTAATCTGTATCCGCTCATGGGGGGCGGAGGTCGTTCATCGACCTCCGACGCTCGAGTTGCCTTCGTACGCGGGCAGCTTGGCTTGCGATCCTTCGTCGCTCTCGCTGCCGCTCCCGCCCCGCCTCCTCCTTCACGAGCATTACTTGCTCGCAGAAGGAGGCGCCGGTCGCCCACGCATCCGCGCACTGGACCATCGCCGCGAGCAAGGTGGAGAGCGTGAGAACCCTCACTTCCAGGGCCGCGACAACCTCCCGCCTCGGCGTCTCTCACGCCGGACACTCGGTGAGCGTGTGCGGCCCCGAGTCCTCGCTCACGTCGCAGTGATGGCACTCGGACGTTGGCTCTTTCTAAATCCGACGCAAATACTTTCCGAAGCACCCGTGCTCGGTGAGCTTCTGGGTCAGACGGTATGAGAGGCTGCCGTGTGGCCTCTCTAGCCACTCCCCCATGATGGGTCTTACCGCCGCTACTACGCCCAAGTCGTAGCTCCCATTCCGCCACCATTTCCCTGTGGAGCCGGGGGGTGACGAGGGTTGAAGAAAGTGAGTTGAAAATGGAAATATCTGTTAATGAATCCTCATCGATTTAGAAATTTTAATTTCATAATTTTTAGTAAGTTTTGAAATCATAAGTTGTAATAACGCCGAGTTCAACCGTTACCGAGTCGCTTATTCGTCTTTGGTCATAGATTTCGTGCATTTTTCTCAGATAATGTTTGTGTTCATAATCCTGTCATGACGTTATGAGTACTACAGCAAGCTAGGACTAGTCATAAACAAACAGACCTACTATCAGATTAGACACTCGAGTGTAATGGTTAGTCAATTTATTGTGTATACATACTGTTTTATGACATGCGGTCCAACCCGCGATGAGCACGAAAGTGTTGCCACTCACCAAAATATAATTTCCTGTTTATCTTTTTTTATTTTTTTTTATTATGCAGAAAAGACTTTCAAAATTAAAGACATGCATTTTTATAAATATACTAGTAGACCTTAGAGACTACGCATAGGAAATTTTTATAACAGAACTTAGAATAATAACGATTACAGTGCAACAAACCCAGTTCATACATACATACGTACACGCCTATTTCCCTCTGGGGTAGGCAGAGACAGCAGCCCGCAATTTGACTCTATCCTTACATACTTCACAAGCTTGCTTTATTGTCATAAATCTCTCATGCAATCTTCCCGGTTTCTAGTACTTCTGGCCTGTCCTTTTGCAAAGTTTTATTAATTTGGCCAATGTGTGTTCTGCGAGAGTGGCCCTGGTTGGTCTACAACCAGGTTCAATTGTGAATATAAATTTTAACTAGCTTCTATATTAATTTTCCAATTCCTAATATTAAAATAAACTACCTTTCATAAACATTTTCTTCTCCCAGCTACCTGGTTAAATTTTGAAAAACTATTAACTCTCTTTGTTTACAGGGTTGGCAGCGCCAGTGTGTCTCCTTTGCACACGTCCATAGGCCACGGTAACTACTTTCCATCAAGTGGCCCGTGTGCTAGTCCACCGACTAAATGGGATAAAAAAACCTTTCCCAGAATATGTATAAAATTACGAGCGTACTTTGAAAATGATAAAGAAGACGGGGATTTCTGGGCCAAATTGTAATGAGATGAGATATGACTTAAAAAAAGCGGTATATATTGCCGGATCGCCATAGAAGAAAAAAAAATATTTTCCCCAGCTTACAGAAAGTAAATTAATTCTAATATATTTAGGGACATATCAGATAAAGCAGTCACGTTCATACTACGGTGAGCATCTAAGAGGTAATGAAGGCTTCATTATAGAAGTGTGTAGGGTGGTCAGCAGCAGCCTGCTTCGATAGTTGTCGGCTTCTAATTCTACCTCACTTACTATTTAGTAAGTGAGGTAGAATTAGAAGCCGACGAACGAATTGTTATTACTCTAGGTTCTGTTACCTCACTTACTATTTAGTAAGTGAGGTAGAATTAGAAGCCGACAACTATCGAAGCAGGCTGCTGCTGACCACCCTACACAGATTTTGAACATCAGAGAGCAGAGTTATAAGAGAAATCTCTTATAACTCTGCTCTCTGATGTTCAAAATCTGCAGATTCAGGGATGATTTAATAATATATAAGCTCTCAATTGAGGCCACTCTCAACTTTTTACATTTAGGCCCAACAATATATGAAAGCGAATCCATCTCCTTTTCGTACAAACATCCAGCCCTTATTTTACCCCATTGGGGGTGAAATTTTTTCAATTTTGTTTAGTGTATACTTAATTTAAAATATGTCTACAGCCGAAGTGTATAGTGTTACTTGTCTCACGAACGAACGGAATCACAACTATTTGTCCTAATTTACCATGAAACAAGAGAAATTAATATCCTGGCAACACTGTAGGGTATTGATGACAATTTACGACTGTTTGTGTAAGTAAAGGGCATTGTAAAATATTTGGGTGCTCAAAGGGCAAAGACTGTGACGTAATTAATGAAAAAAGAACAGTAATTCTTAAAAGATAATTTATAACAAAACCTCTGGTTTTTTTTATAAATTTTAATATAAAAAGACCTCTGGTTTTTTTTATGAATCTTAGCCTTATATATCTTCTCAGAACTAACGTACCAAACTATCAGAAGAATCATTTTCCAATGTTAATAGTCTAAAACTCGTTATTTTTATATTTTTTCTTGACATAATATGTAGTAAAATTTAGACGTTTATATGTACTCTTTATGTCCCTAAACTGAATAAATGAAATTGATTCTTTGACCATCTTGACCACATTCGAGGCTTTTTTTAAGGCTCTTTTTTATCTGGTGCCTTAAAAAAGAGAGAATAAGTTGGTGAGGGTCAATGTGGTCGATTGTGGAGCATCTCCCCTAGAAGTCGCTTCACGAAAAATATCGAAGTTCAACCAACCCACAGTTAAGCTGGAAAAAAAAGAGACTCGTGTTCCTGTGGAACTCGAGGTGAAAGCGTCAGATATTCTTAGTAACTGTATTCCAGTAAATCACAAAAATGATTTAAAATGTAAGTTTTAGTGTAATAATGCTGTGGTGACTATGAGGTTGATTTAACAAGTGCGCACAACGACAGCTGGAATATAAATCAAAAAGTGACATCTACTTTAAAATTATATAACAAATATAAAAAAAATAATTAAAATATAGATATATATATATATATTACTTTGAAATTGCAGGTTTATAAGTGCTCGGTTAATGGCAATAGGCTCGCCACCTATTACATTGGGACCTAAACATAAACTGGCGAAATGTGGGTGCTAGCACTTCTGTCTACCCTTTCGGGGATATAGGCGTGAGTTTATGTTACTTTAAAATTAAATCAATTATTAAAAATAAAAGACTTGACTGATGCTGAAAAGATCGAAACAAGTTTGATAACAGGCGGTACCCATTAATATTAATTCGGTGAATGATTTTTAAACGGGCACCGTCTGCTGTCAAACTTGGTTGATCTTTTCAGAATCAGGAGGGTTTTATTTAGATAACATACAATTGTTGCCAAAAGTTTACCATGTAGCTATTTTGACATTTATTCTTATTTACCGTCGAACATATGGGCGATGAAAGGCTTAATAGATATACATAAAAGATGTACGTCCAAGATGCGTGTGAAAAATATAACTCTTCTTGATACTAAAATAATAACCCGTAACACTAAGGCCGGGATCACATTGTTCTGCTTATTTTTTGCAGTATACGTCTTAATGAATAAATAGTGGCATTAAATTATATTTAGAATCATTTACATGTCGTATGTACTGCAAAAAATCGTATATCGCTAATGCGTTTAAACGAATACTCAACGAACTTTGTCAAGCAAATCGAATGAACTTTAACGTATTCAGCTTGTTTAAACGGCACGATGTTAATACATTTTTAATCGAATACCAACAAAAAATAAAAGTACAGCCAAGCATGGATTCATCACTGACGTCTAATAACTTTTTTTATACCACTTGCAAAACCAAGAGAGTCGCACTCGCGCTGCCAGCCCTGCAAGCATTGAGAGTTTCTGTGCCGTCAGTGTAAAAGACAAAGCAGGACAAAGTGCTGTCAGTGGAAAGTCTTTTGGACTTTCCACTGACAGCACAAAAACCCTCTAGTGAGCTCTGGCTACCCTACTCACCGCCGGGAACTGTGACAACTATATGAAAACTGCGGCTATTCGCTTTTTACTTGAATGAAAATCTACCGTATGAATACCCGGGTGATTGTACGTTAAAATAACGTATGTAAAGAAAACGTACAGGACAATGTCATGTGAACCCGGCCTCACAGACTTCACAGGCTCAGTTTTCTCACGTTGCAACTAGATGGCGCTTATCGATTTATATTCAAGCTATCGTTGTCCTCACAAACTATATAAATTGTCTCATAGCTAGTAACTCATCACTTTGTCATTTTAGTGATTACACTGATTACTTAATTTTTGTAAGTTACTGTAAAAAGTAACTGAGAATAATTATCATAGTGCTAGCCTAATATGCCACATATTGGGAAACTCTGTATAATTGAACACCATCTTTTAAGCAATAAATCTCGTATATATTACACGGGCAGTGCAAATATCCCTCAGTCCGAAGTGGAGAAGAGTCACGAACAACTTGTGTCTGAAATTGAGACTACTCTTTCTAAAGTATCCCATTGGGGACGACTAAGCCTAGTCCAATTCAACCCCACTAAGACACAAGTGTGTGTCTTAGTGGGATTAAAAAATACCTTTTATTGTAGTGCCACAATTCCTGGGCACACCGCTTACGATCTTCTCGAGTATCGGGATCCCTGGTGTCGATATCTCCAGCGACGTCCAGTACCGGAGTCATTTGGAGGATAAGGTTAAGTTGGGCATCAAGGATATTTGGAGTACCCTGTTGGCGAAGCATTACTGCACTGCGGGGCAGCAACTCCTTCTTTATAAAGCACAGGCCCGGCCCTACATGGAGTACTGCTGTTACCTTTTTGCTGGAGCGCCTGCATACCAGCTTGACCCCTTCGACTCAGAGCGTTGAGGCTGGTTGACAATCCCATACTCGCAGGTAGTGTGGAACCTATTAGCCTTAGGAGGGACTTTGCCTAGCTGCGGGTGTTCTACCGCCTATGCAATGGTTTGTGCTCAGATGAATTGTTTGACATGATGCCCACCATTACACCTCTCACCATAGGCAGTGAATACATCCTCGAGACGATGTGCACTGTGCGGTATGAAAGAAACTTCACACCCGCACACTCAAGCTGTGGAATGGCCTCCCTGCTGCGGTTTTCCCAAGCACCTACAATATGGGGTTCTTCAAGAGGAGCAGAACACCCTTGGTGTTGCATACGTCCATAGGCCACAGTAACCACTTCCCATCAGGTGGGCCGTGTGCCTGTCTGCCATCTAAGTGGTTTAAAAAGAAAATTCAATAGCCAGGTGACAAAGTAAAATTTGGGCCACGCCATCTCTTCCCATGCGGTATCGACTAAGGGATAGGGATGTTTAACATCAGACATATATATACAGCCTAGACTCAGTCTCAAATGCATGGCTTGAGTCAACAATTAGTGTCCGGCTCACCCCCTATTACGTGGGACCGAATACAATTATTGGTGAAATGTCTGCCTAACCCTCAGGGGATGAAAGCGTGATTTTATATTCAAATAATATACGAGAATCTTTCGGATTTGTTAACATTTGGGATGTAGTTGTGGGATAATATATTAACCTATAACCTATAGGATAACTACTCAACATAAAAAAAAAAATTTTACTCTCATACTGGAATGTAAAAACTCAGTTTTAGATAGATCCTTAGAAAAGTACACTTTGCTAGTCTAGATCAATCTGATGCTGACTGTACAGTATCATCAAGCAAGCTCGTAAGATCATAGTGGGGCCCTCTATACGCTATACATATAAAATAGACTTGTCTAAAACTTTGGACTTTTTCGTTAATTAAAACTAGATGGCGTTTTACTAAAATAGTAGTAGCTCGTAGCTTCTTCGTAGTACGAACTGCGTAGCACTCGTAGATGTTCGTAGCAGTATTTATTCAACAGGTGGAGCTAATTTTTGACAGTGGCATATTGTGTAAACTAAAGAAATAGGTACACAGGACTAAATGAAGATGGCGGTAGTGTATAGTGAAATAAAGTAGACTTGCTTCCTAGGAACTAAATATGTTTAGATGGCGTAACTGTTCAAAATAATACATACATACATACATAAAATCACGCCTGTTTTAAAATAATAATATAAAATAATCGTGTTATATAGGCCATGGGGCGATATGACTGCCGATTGACTGATTTTAAGAACCTCGAACAACATCTAAAGATGCTCTCGTTAGGCAGCTGGGTCAAAGTCTTGATGCAGAAGGTGAGGAAATTCTTCTCTCAGGAGCCCAAACCACCGATAGCTTCGTCCCTGTACCCGATGCCGATGGAGCATTATTTTTTATTTAAAATCAACAATTCCGTGAACTGAAGGAAGCCACTACTTTTCCTCTAATAATGGCCACCTATTGTGCTAAATTGTCTTTGATTTGCAATAAAGCAGTATAGATTCGACAGTGACAACCGTAGTTGCTATTTTCACCATTTTACGGATACGTTACTTTTACAATAATAATCATTTAGTAAGACCGGCGTCTTCTATAAATATATAGTAATGGCGAAGAATAATATGTTATGCCGACAGATTCATGCACTTTAGCAATCTACATTTTGTTCCAAATTCGAAACTCTAATCCTCCGGGCACTGATTTGAGTTACGTTTAATATTTCAGTCATGAAATCGGGTACGCGCAAAAGGAGCCAATTCGGGGCCAATTCGGAGTGCTATCGACGGAATTATTAACAAGTGAACATGACTGATATTTGGAGCCTCTACCCTAAACCTGTAGTGTTAAGGTTATTACATTATTATTGTAAGATTATTGCTTTCTTTACGTTTTTGTAAACGGAAACTGGGTCGAATGTAGCCAATTGAAACAAAGAATTGTCGTTGGCTTTATGCAAAGATTGTAGAAAGTAGCCATGAAGAGAAGAAGTGGGTATTAAATTCAAATTCAACTTATTTATTTCCCAAAATAGTTCAACGTAATTACATCTTTTTGACGTCATATTCTGCTTAAAAGTTTCACCGCTTTCTTGGCGCTAGTGGAAAAGAAATAGCGCAACGAATTCCACTGCGGCATTTTCAGAGACATCAGCTTATAAGTGATTGGTTAAGACTAAATATGGACGAATGTTTATTTCTTGTCTCGTGTCAAGATCGTCTAAAGATCGTCTAAAGAAAGGTATTTCGTTGGTGGTCGTGGTATAAAAATAACTACCCAGTCATATTTGATCAGTGAAGCAAAAGTTGTAGAATGGTACCATCTGTAAAATTCTATACGAAGATAAGGCTCTAGTCCAATACGCATAGATGATCTTGAATTTTATTTATTTAAGTAATTGGACATAGCATTTTTAGTATTGTCATATTGTCTGCTGTGCTTGTGAAATTTAATCCTTAGCGGGATGAAAGAGACTAGTATCCCATAACTGACTCCTAGTGTGGAATCTAGGACTACAACCTAAGTATGTATTTCATTGATTTCAGAGACAATAAACATTATTATTAATTACCATATATACGCAGATTTTATAGTTATTTCGCATCGTAAGATTATGGGCACACTTTCTGTAGCAAAATGGTCTAGAAGTATTAAATTGGTGTAAAGAAAAACACTCACACATTTCAATTAAATTTTTAAGTATTTAGTATGCTAACTCCAATCGATTAAGTTTCGAACCCGCGATCTCTCCCTTACAGGGGAACTGCTCGGACTACTGAGCCCCTGAACCTAGCCTGAATCCATACAAATTTTATATATATTTATATAAAATTATATAGATATATATATATAGACGGATATATATCCGTCTTATGGCAACGGTGGGAGCCATCTACCGATACTTGTGCGAACTATCGGAACCTACAACCTCATACATTATTTCGTTGATCATCATAGAAATACCTTACCTACTTCTTATCCACCGTAAGCTACTTCTACATACCTATCAAAGTTTGCATAACAAAGCGCCACACGTAATTGGCGCCCAAACAGGGACTTTTGTTGTTGCCATAACTCTTTCAGGTTCCCAAGTATTACTTTTCTTTTATTGCCAAATAACAATGTATTTTTAAGGGCTCGAAGATTAGATTAGCGACAAGGGACCAGTTTTAATGGCGTTGTTTCTAGATTGAGTGTAAAGGTATTTGTTATGTAAATGTGGTGAACGATAACGTTGAAAACAGTTCCTTTTTTGTGAACTTCTCTAAAACTGTTTCAATCTTCTAAATTACTACTTATTGAAGCTTAAGTGCTTCTTTATTTGTCCTTGAATTGTATTTAGTCATTTATTGAGATTTAAAATGTCACTTTAATCATTATTCATTGAGCCTTTGCCCAATTTTTGCTAAGCAACTGCCACTTGACCCCAATAACCAACTGTAGATATAGAGGGTAGTTACTACCAGATAATTTAGTCGATACTTTACATAAAATATATCCTCGAAAACAACAACACATCAACTGTGATGCAGAGGAACCTATTCTCACGACCACTATACTTCTCATCATCCATTTTATTTTATATTTTCTAGTCTTTTTCTGTCTTGTCTAAAATAGCACATAGAGTATTTTTTTCCCTGAATTAAGTTCCTAAGCATCGCGAGAACGGTTGCTATGACACAAAAATTTTTTATCTGTCAATTTTTTTTTTTCTTATTTATATTTAAGTCCGGTTTTAAACAGTTCTGTCGGTTGTATTAGCCCCAATAAAGGGTGAATGGAACGGAACATCTCGGGCACTTCACTGAGATGTCTTGGAGCAGTTCCAAGTAGATTACGAATCGAAGAAACGCTCTTCGATAATGTCAGCCTACAAATTGAGGCTGAGCCTTACCTGGGACTAATTCTACCAGCAACATGGGAGTTGTATTCTCTGTGGTCTATAAATTTTCGTCCGAGATATTGGAGGCACTTACACGCGTGAACAATGGCTTGTCAGTTTACCAAAGTTTTGATATACGGATATTGAAGGAGATAGTTAATTTTAATAATTTTATAAATTCTTTTTTTTTATTTTTCATTGCAGTACAACGCTATTACTTCTTTTTGGCGTCAAATTCTGCTTAAAACTAAAATTTGTGCTGATTTTGCTTTTGTTCGTATCTATATCGATTTGTCAGTTCTGGTCTAGAGGGCGCATTTTCTGCGAGGGATATGCCTGTCAACCTCGACATAACCTCCTCCTCCGGCTCCGGTGGGGAGGTATCCGTGGGGATTTCGCGCACGTAAAAAAAAAAAGAAAAAAAAAAGAGGGCGCATTTTCTAATTGATTTCCACGAAACTTAGCACACAAGTAATAATAATAATAATATATTCTATAACATTCTACACAACGCTATCTATTTTTTTTTATACCACTTAGGTGGCAGACAAGCACACGGCCCACCAGATGGAAAGTGGTTACCGTGGCCTATGGACGTGTGTAACACCAGAGAAGCCACACTCGCGCTGCCCACCTTGTAAGCACAGAGTTTCTGTGCCTTTTTTATAAATAAAATTAAGGACACCTAATTTGATTTAGGGTACCAGAAAAATGGTGCTCGCAAGCCTTACTGTTTACAGAACTACTAGTAAAGTAGTCATATCATATATTATCAATCAATTAGCCCACCACCGTCCACTGCAGGATATAGGCATCTCCCAATGTGCGCCATTTTATCCGATCCACTGTCAAAATAAAGTAATAGGTCCTCTCATTAAAATATTCTAAAATTAATAGAAAAGTAGAATAATAGGCAATAAATTAAAGAAGTTCAAGACTGTTTGGAATGTCAGGATATATAATCAAATACTACAATGTGATACTACTATCTGTTGAAGGAATCTTTGCTCAATAATAGTATGTTCCAAGTTGAGAAAAAATCCATGAAATCAACTTAAAAATAAATTAGCTCCTTCATTGTTTGTCTAGTAAGCAAATCAATATAGACAGCTAAATGGCGCAAATGCTAACAATTACTGACTTCGTCTGGCAAGCTGCCAGGACGTAGACGGAGCACCATGCCAAATCTGGTACAATCATGTTATTACAAGGAACGATAAAGGTAAATGCCTTTTTTTAGCTGACGATGTAATGTCAGTTTTGGACATATTTCAAGAACTTGGACGAGTGTGTTTATCAGCAAATACTTTTATTACAAGGATCTCTTCTAAGTTTCCATTAATCAGTTGCTCCTTCTATTTTCTTGACCATTAAGATGTTCTAAATAATCTATAGCCTACAGGGCCTACTCTCAAACGTTTTCTGAATGGCAAAATCTAGATTCCATCTTATATTATTATATAATTGTACATTGGAAATGTTTGTTTGCAACGACGAAACGACGAAAAAAATACTGAGCGGATACGATGTTATTGTAGGAGGTAGGACACTACGGTATTTCCGTCTATTTGAGTAGTCCGACTAGGGAAGTACCTCCACCCTACATAATGCCGCGGCCATAATAACCTCGTGTTGTGTTCCCGGCGGTGAGTAGGGTAGCCAAAGCTCACTGCAGGGTTTTTGTGCTATCAGTGTTTTTTTTTTTATATCACTTAGTTGACAGACAAGCACACGGCCCACCTGATGGGAAGCGGTTACCGTGGCCTATGGACGTATGCAACACCAGGGGTGTCACACTCGCGCTGCCGACCATGAAGAAACCTTCTGATGCCCCTCTTGAAGAACCCCATATTGTAGGCGCTTGGGAAAACCGCAGCAGGGAGGTCATTCCACCGCTTGAGTGTGCGTGGGATGAAGTTTCTTTCAGACCAAAAGCTTGTCCTGCTTTATCTTTTACACTGACTGCACAGAAACTCTCAATGCTTGCAGGATTGGCAGCGCGAGTGTGACTCTCTTGGTTTTGCACGCGTCCATAGGTCACGGTGACTACTTTCCAACAGGTGAGCCGTGGTAGACACCACCTAAGTGATATAAAAAAAATGCTGCAGTTTTTTTGTTAGATAGTTCTTGGTCGTACTTAATAACTTAAAATTGTTTGTTTGCAACTGGTTAGGTGGAACCTGAGATAAGATGTCCACACGGGCGAAGCTGCGTACGGAAGGCTAGTTATAAAATATAAACCTTATAACGCACCTGTAGAGGCGGCCAAAGTAGTGATAGCCATTCTGACAGCATATACAAATAGTGGTCACTACTTTATTGGACTTTACCTTCGGTGACCATCAGACCAACTGTCTCTTTCACTGACTAAACATAGTCTCCTTCACTTTCTAAACATAAAAATCTTAGTGCACATATACGTACATTTGCACAAAATTGAAATCAATTTCTGCTGTAATGACCTTTGTACCTAGCAATAGTATTTCTAGTCCATAACACATGCCATATATTTTGTTTATGTGCCTATTTTAAGTACAAAGTTAGGTCTTAAGAAGTCTTTGTTAGACGCACTCTGTGCTCATGTAAATTGTATTACGTGGCTCAAAGGAAACACTTTCTGCCTACATTTTTGGAGCAAAATTTGGATTACGTAATCAGCTTTTGTGGACGCTTTTTGGTCAAAAAGAAAAGTCCTTGGAACACAAAGTCTTAGGAAAAAGTGAATAAATAGTAAATAGTATCAGTATCAAAATAAACGGGATATTTACCATGTTTCATTATTTTGAGTTTCCGATATTGCGGCGCTGTTGCAAGCACCATGATCACGGAGGAACTGGAGTAGTGGCGGTGAACAAAGAAAAAGTTTTTTCTTCTAGGAGTAATTATATCGATCTACCCTCTTTCGAGTTCTTTTACTACGCGTATCTGCACTACTATTGGTTTCACTCTCACTACAAACTCGAACCCGATCTCGATCACGTTCACGACATACGATGCTCACTGTATCCACTCGCGATTTTGTTTTAGCTTGTTCCCGGTTGTTTTTGCAAAGACGGACCGTTAACTTTTTCTTTGTTCACCGCCACTACTCCAGTTCCTCCGTGATCATGGTGCTTGCAACACCGCCGAAATATCGGAAACTCAAAATAATGAAACATGGTAAATATCCCGTTTATTCTGATACTGATGTCAGTGACCATGATAGTTTAAGTAAGTAGTATGTTCACAACGGTAGTGTAATAACCAGGTCTTCGATTTTTTTAAAGCAAAACCAACGTCATAGCAACACGACACTGCAAAAAATGTCATTATATTTTAGATTTTATTTCTAAAGGCTCAAGGTCCAAAATGAAATGAAAAGAGTTTCATTACACTTTTTCATTCACTGTACAAAAGCCCTTTTAATTTTGGACTTTAACGCGCTTTGCTTTAAAGTTTTAAATTGAATGGATTTTTTTAGCAATGTCCGTGGTATAATAGTTGTTTTGCATTAGCAGAATCAAGGCCAAGGTTTGTAACCCTGAACCTCATCGTCATTATACTCATAGCGATTTTCCAGTTTTTTTCTCTTTATTTACCATAACGTGAGGGCTTGATCACGCAGTGACCATGTCACCCCTGATTTTCCAGTTGCGTTCAAAGGTTGCCTCTTTGGAGCCAGACTACTTATTGTTTTGGATTGGTATGTTCACTTTTCTGGAAGAGACTGCGCCGAACGTCACAATTCTGAGAGGAAAGCTGTCACCACAAGCCTCGTCAAATAATGAGGTTGGTTTGGACCTGTACACTCAAGGAAGGGTAACCCTGAAACTATTATTATATAATAATCTTATTATATAGTATTAGTTAGTATTATATATTATATTGTAGTAGTATATTGTAGTAGTGGTATTATATTGTGTATTGTAGGTAGTTTATTGTATTTATATAATTATTAAGTATTTTAAGTATACATATATTTATTATATGCACTTATGTAAGTATGTATAAATTATTACATTTTTTTTTGTTATTAACCCATTAGAGGTCAAATGAAAAGTACTCATGTTTTATTTAAATTTTCTTTATTTTTACATTAAAATAAGATCAAAAAAGCACAAAATGTAAGAAAAAGAAAGAAAAAAGTATTTTTCACAGAATTTCAGGGGTGTACTCAACTGAGTACACTGACCGCCTACGTATGAAAATTTTCAAAACAGGCTTTTTCTATGCATAGAGTTTTTAGGCACTTAAATTGCCAACGCACTCTTGAATGACAAACAACACATCGTAGTTATTTTTCAATTTTGGTGGGGTAGTGTCCAACTCCATCTTGAGGCAGCCCTTCAACTAGTGATGCAGTCGGACGCGATGTTCTCAGTTTACCTTGGCGTAAATAATATCTTGCGATATAACGGCGGAACATGAGCTGATCCATCGGATTATTATTACTCAATACATGTAAACGCCACGAATTAGCAATGGTCATATCTAACATATAGGTAAAAAGCACCCACCACCACTTTTTGCCATGAACAGCTATTCTATATAATGAGACAGACTGGTCCAGTTCATCCACTCCTCCCATATTTTTATTGTAAGTTTGGAATAAACGTGGTATCGCTACATCTATTTTCTCTTTCTTTATTGGGCACCACCGTTTGACAGTCCCTAGTGGCTCAATAGTATCATAGTTGGTGGCCATGGTACAAACACTGTTATCTTTCCACCTTACCAATAAAAGTTCACCCTTCTTGTCAAACCTGTAGTCAGAGATAGCTCGCTCTTTCTTCTTCATTTCCTTTGTGCTAATCAGTGGACATTTTTTAGTCCTATTTTCTCGTACTGTTCCCGTAGCCCGATAGCCTAGTCTTTTCAATTCCAGTAAAAGATCATAGCTCGTAAAAAAGTTGTCAAAAAAGACTTGATGATTAGTTTGAGTGCAATTCAGTTTCTCCAATAAAGTTTTGACTACGCGGGAGCCCAAAGGATCGGGAGACGGTGACTGGGATTTACCACAGTAAAAATCGAATGAGTAACAGTATCCTGTCGAGCTAGCCGCAACCCAATTTTTGTATCCAAAACGAACTGGTTTACCACGTATGAATTGTTTGGCGGGATGATGGCCGTAGTATTTCACCATAGATTCGTCGACAGAGATACTTTCATGAAACACTCCCCACTGTAAATATTTTTGCATAAGTTTGTCTGCCAATGGTCTTATCTTGAACATTTTATCGTTCGACGTTGCTGCTAAGTCATTATCCACAAGATGACGGTTTCTTTTCATATCTCGAAATCTATGCCTCGATATGGCTTTGCTGACCAATTCTACGCCTATATCTCCATCTAGAGACCAGTACATTGGTTCTCGAGGTAGCTTATGGTACCCAGATAGTACCTAAAAACTTTTTGAAATCAGATGAATTCAATTGAAAGTCATGTCGATTTTATTGATTAGCGTATAGTATGCTATTAGATATAATCATGTCAACAATATCATCATCAAACAGTTTTTTGAATATTTGTACCGGGTTGAGGCCCTTTAGTTCATCGCAAACAGCACTTTTCCTGTCACTGGCTTCGAAAGTACTCTGAGAAATTGAAGAGTAATTAGGAATACATTTCCGCCAGGTTGGGGTCGAATCCGGAGTAGATAGATGTAGTCGTCTTCTTTTTGCCGCCAAAGGTTCGTCGTCACTCTCCTCGTACTCACTATCTTCATCATTCCTACCTTCTCGACTCACAAATACCTCAACAGTACCACAGTACATCTTGCGGTAATGAACATGTCGCCATATCTTCATCAGCACCTTCCTCTTCATCAGTCAATGCACTTGGATCAGGAGGTATAATCGCCAAGTCATACTCCTCATCATCACTCTCCTGTAAAATGGCTTCAACGGCTTCTTGAAGTCCTTTGTAGCTCGTTTGAGATGTATACGTCTCTTTCTCCATTCTGAAATCAAAACCTTGTTATTTCACTTACGTATGTTGTCATTGTACTCAACCGAGTACAGTGACGTATAAATGACTACAGTTTTATTTTAGTAATAAATCATTGATTCTTTTAAGTATAATACTTTACTTTAACATTTATTTTATACCAATGAAGTAAAAAAAATAACCTATAAGCAGATATTACGTTAAAAAATATCAAATCATTTACTTACCTCCACAGTATTTCGGCGATAAAACTTCAACTGACACTTTTTCGCAAAAATAATCCAACTGCCCGCGTAATACTTTTCAATATACTTGAATGGTATTGTGATTAAACGAAATAACAAAGTATCCACCTGTAATGCTACATGTAGGTTAATTGACATTCAAGGATATGGCTGTACTCAACTGAGTACAGTGACTTCTAATGGGTTAAACGCCAACAACTCCCAAATACTCCAACCAACATACATTTCCATCCAAAGGTTGCCTGGAAGAAATTGTGTAAAGCGATAAGGCCGCCCTTTGTACTGCTCTTGTCTTCTCAATTTCTGTAATATGAATATTGTAATTGGCGTACAATAAAGAATATAATAAATAAATAAATAAATAAGTTTCAGGGTTGGTTCTCGGCGGAGCAGAATTTGGATCACCCCATCTCTTCCCATGCGGTGTCGTACAAGGCGACTAAGGGATAGGGCTGTTTAACATCAGACAGATATACACAGCCCCGACTTAGCCTTAGAGCTCGAGTCAACAATAGTGCCCGATATATGGAAATGGGCTCACTCACCCCTATTACCTGGGACCGAATACAATGATTAGTAAAATGTGGGTGTTAATTTCTGCCTAACCCTCCGGGGATAAAGGCGTGACTAAATGTATGTATGTATATATATTGCACGACCACTTAAGTCTGTTCAAAAAGTCACACAATTATAAGGTATTGATCATGATAGCGTTTAGTTCCATAAACACAACAGCTGACTTCTTCTTGCCCCGGGGAATCAGGTCACCCAGTTAACTGGACTAAATTATGCATGTCGTATTATTTCTGTTTTAGCAGCTGTTTTAGTCGATGTAAAACAGTAGTGGTATCACTGCACAAAGTCCCTGTAGATGTTTATTGGTTCTAAGCTGGATGATTTATGTTTCAGGCCCAATAACATGGTACTTTATTGGTACGTGTGCAAATCTACTGGAGCTAGCGGCGAAGAGGTTATGTCGAAGTTTGAACTAATTGTGGCACATGATGTATCGTTACTCGAGTCTTTTATTAAAGACCCTGCATTTTGACTTCTACTTACATAATATCAGTATAAAATCTGGGAAAATATTTTTCAGGGTATCGCTCTTCCACCTACTCGGCGGATGGGGAGAGGGGGGGGGGTTATAAATTGTAAACCGCACTCCATCTTAGGTCTAAGATGCCAAGGGTACCACTCTTATATTATATTTGTTAACATTTTGAATTATTATTCTTAGAATTAATATACTTCTCTAATTTACACTGCAGAATTCTGAAAAACTAAAACCCTAGATAAAAATATCATGGTCGTATGCCACTTTTCCTTACAATGTGTGTTATTGTCAACGGTGTCAACTGAGCAACATCGCGTTCGTTAGCTCTTGACAATTTTATCCGATTTTCGCGTTAAAAGTGCACAGTAAAAGTGAAAAGTGAATGTGATTTGGAGATTAACTTTCAGTGTAGTGAAATATCGTTATATCTCAAAAAATAGTGACTATTTCAGACAATTTACGTGTATCAAAACTGGTGTTTGACAGTTGAAATTGAGATAAACTTTTACTACTACCCACACATTTCGTTTTATCAATTTAAAGTGAAGCGTCAAACTAAGTTCTGGGTTGCCACAAATAATATAGGGTGGTCATATTTATACCGAATTTCCGCCGAAGTGTATCAAAAATACCTAAGCATGGAGAAATGTTTCAAATGTAACTGTGAACCTGATGAAAAGAGTGTCCGAGTGAATTGCAAAGGTTGTAAGCGTTTGATATGCAATAAATGCAGTGGTCTAACAGCAACAGAGTTACGTGTTTTTGGACTTCAAAACCCCAGGTTGACGTATCTCTGCGACGATTGTGAGGAAGGTCTCAGACAGGTGCCTGAGTTGCGTAGACTTGTCACAGAGCTCCACCAGCAAGTCCAAGAACTGAAACTGTCCCGACCAGCCGCAGTGAATTTGGATGCAGTTCTAGGTGAAATAGCAGAACGAAAAAAGCGGAGCAGAAATGTGATCATTTATGGAATCCCCGAATCAAAGGCATTATCCCCAGAGGGGAGGAAGACGGATGACACTAACAATGTCAATAAATCCTTCAATTCCTTGCCAATTACTAACCCGAACATCGTTAACATATTCCGTTTAGGTAAACCCAATCAAATAAACAACTCAAAACCGCGGCCAGTAAAGGTAGTTCTTGCCAATAAAAACAGTGCTGCCAGTATCCTGAAAAACAAAAGCAAGCTACCCAAAGAAATTAGAGTGTATTCTGATATGACCTTGTATCAGCGAGAACAGCTGAATAGGCTTCGCGAAGAGTTGGCGGAAAGGACTGAGAAGGGTAAGCAAGATCTTACCATAAAATATATAAACGGAATACCAAAAATAGTGACGATGACAAAAAACTGACATCGTCATATCTAACCGAACTACTGATACTTTACACGAACCTGGCTTCTTTAACGGCTAAATTCGATTTATTCTTATTGGAAATAAAAACCCATAAACCAGCATTCATAATGGTTACCGAAACTCAACTTAATAGTGAAGTAAGGGACAGCATCATCAACATATGACATATACAGAAAAGATAGAGATGGTAGAAAAGGAGGTGGTGTGTTAATATACACAGCTCAAGAGATTAACAATATTCCAATTATTGCAAAGATAAATGACTCCTACCAGGACCCATCATTGGAAGCATTGTGGCTCGATATTCAATCCAACGATCTAAAGTTTACTCTGGCTTGTGTTTATCGTTCACCTTCAGACGCCCTGCAGGACTCAGACCGGGCTCTCTTCGACATTATTGGTAGGGCATCCTCAGAAAAGACATTGGTAGTATGTGGTGATTTTAACCTTCCTAAGATAGATTGGTCAAATAATCAGGTGAGCGGTACCCATCCTCTTAGTGAATATTTTATGAACATGTATGCAAATAGTAATATGCAACAACCGGTCACACAAATCACCAGGATAAGGAACGACCAACAGTCCTTGTTAGATCTCGTCTTATGCAATGATGATACACTGATAAGCGATATTGAATATCACCCACCAGTGGGAAAAAGTGACCATATTGTTATAACAGCATTGATACAAATTACTGAATCTAGCCACAGAAAAGTAACTAAAGAGGCAAAATATGATTTTTATAATGCAGACTACAATGCAATTAACAAACATCTTTCAGACTGCTTAAAACTTAGTGATTGTTCATCTCATGACATGTGGTCTAACTTCAAAATGCAAATCCATCAAACCATAGAAAAATGCATAGACAAGAAACGAAATAATAAGAATAATAAACATTTATACAAACCTTGGATAAATAAAGAAATACTTGAGCTCACTAAACAAAAGAAAAGGTTGTGCAGTATATACAGAATTGATAAGAGTAATGATTCGTACCAGGCATACAGAACAATCAATAACAAAATTGTACAACTAAGTAGAACCAGGAGAATGCATTTCGAATCTAATATCATAGAGATGGGGCCAAAACCTTTTTATGGATATATTAGGAAACAGTTGAACTGCAAAATCAGTATTCCCTACGTCCTAAGAAATAGTTCAAATAACTTAATAGTGGAACCAAAAGAAATAGCAGAACTATTTGCGGATCAATTCGAACTTAACTTCACTAGGGAACCCCCTGGTCCCTTACCTGTAATTAATATGCATCGAGTTGAGAACTCGTTCAACGAGGTCAATATCACGGCTGAGCTGGTGCAAAAGTATCTTTCTACTTTCAACGATGGTACAGCCACAGGCCCTGATGAAATCCCATCTGTTCTATTGAAAAATTGTTCACATGTATTAGCTGGATACATAGCGAATATTATGAATGCCTCCCTAGAAACTGGAATCTTGCCTGTTGACTGGAAGAGTACCACTGTTGTTCCAATATACAAAAAAGGCAACAAGTTACTAGCAGTGAACTACAGACCTATTAGTCTTACAAGTATTGTATGCAAGTGCATGGAAAAGATTGTGGCTGAACAACTTAGATCATTCCTAAACCAAGAACACATTATCCTTGATGAGCAGCATGGTTTTGTTCCAAGGCGGTCAGTGACAACAAATTTGTTAACCTGTGTTAATGAATGGGTGAAGAACCACGACAAAGGGCTTCCTACCGATGTTGTATACCTTGATTATGAGAAAGCTTTTGATCGTGTCCCACTACAGCGTCTCATCCATAAATTGGAACATTTTGGTATCCGTGGCAAAGTGCTGGCTTGGATAGAGAACTTTCTGTCACAGAGAACTTTCTGTGTACGCATAGGAAACACAACATCAGCAGCGCATGCCGTGCATAGCGGCGTGCCCCAGGGATCTGTCCTCGGACCATTGATCTTCATACTATATCTGACTGACCTAAAGAATACACTACGGTTACCCTTCTCATTATTTGCCGACGACACGAAAATTTTTGGTAACCCCTTATCCCAATCGGAAGATATCCAGAGAGATTTAGACGCCATATTTGATTGGACTAAACAATGGTTATTGTCTCTTAATGCTACAAAATGTACCATACTGCACATAGGTAAAAAGAACCCCTGTAAACCATACTATCTGGGACAGCATCAACTGACACCTGTGCAAACACAGAGGGATTTGGGTGTCACAATAAGCAAGGACTTGAAATGGGAACCTCATATCAGTGAAATTGTGAAGAGAGCTAACTCCATGTTATATTTGGTTCGAAAATCCTTCAGATGTCTCACACCAAAAACATTTGTGAAACTATACAAAACATATATAAGACCACTGATGGAATATGCATATGTAGTTTGGGATCCCTACTTTAAGAAGGATATTTCACTCCTTGAAAATGTACAAAGGAGAGCTACTAAAATGGTTGGAGTATTGAAGTACAAATCTTATGATGAACGCCTTAAGTTCCTTAGCCTTACATCACTTGAAAAACGGAGACAGAGAGGAAGTCTCATCGAAACTTACAAAATACTCCACGACTATTATGATATCGATAACATCCATGACATATACAGCCTCAACGAGAACAAGCACCTGAGGGGTCACCCACTAAAGCTATGTACAATGCGATCCAGACTTGAACCTCGGAAACACTCTCTACCTAACCGTGTCGTTAGAGAGTGGAACAGCCTACCTGAAAATGTTGTTTTGGCACCCAGTGTTAATAGTTTCAAAAACAGACTTGACAAAATCTCCGGATCATGAGACACACACGCATCAGCCTAATGGCTGCTAGTGTGTTCAACATAAATAATAATAATGTATTAGTATTTTGGACTAAGTGGCATACGACCACGGCTATCCTAGATATTTTCTTATTTACAACTTTTTCAGTAGTCGGGTTTTACTTTAAGCTTTTTTATTTATATTATTTTGGGGGCAATAGGTATAATTTATTTATATTTGATATGTCCTATTTAAGCCCTTACAGTAGATACCAGATTCACATATTTACCTCAAATTTATTTTTTAATATAGTACTTCATGACCGTTAGAGGCCAAATTAGATTCAGTGATACGTTATATATCATATAACTAGCGGACAACTAAGATGCTTCTAATAATACCTCATTCGTCTAGTTCTGATTAGTGATAGAGGAGCTATGAGGGAACATATGAACCTACATACATACATGCAAATTATAACCGATATATACTGTCAAAATTATAACCCTCCTTTTGTTTCGCCGTAGTCGGGTAAAAAGAAGGTTAATGTATGTATCTCAAAAAAATTTTACCGAAAATCTTGAAAATGTCTCTCAACCCTGAAACGATTTCATTTGTTCTTTTATCGCGACAAAGAATTCATTACCACGTCGCGTACGCAGCGAGGAAATAAAGCAAACCAATAAAGTCTGTACAGTCAGCCAAATTAAAATGTGTACGTGTGTGCGTTGCTAATGAGGCATGAGATGTACGAAGCTTATGTTACGTCATCACACAGATATGTATGATGTATAGTAAGGGGAATTTCGGAAAAAGTTGTCCTAGTATAACAACTGGCTCGGGTAAAAATTGCCATAATACTACCGGTGGGTCCTTGTATGGGGTTGGGCAGATGCAAGAAAAACTCAAGAAATTCAAGGATTCAAGAAAGCCAATTGCCAACTCAAAAATTAGAAATCCTAGTTGGTTAAATATGGATGTTAATACATTTCTGCCCATCCATTCAGGGAAAAGATGTTCAATTTAATGTCTAGAAATTCCGCATCAAGTCCAGTCTTGAGTGTACGTAGGCTGTACACTCAAGACTGGACTTGATGCGGAATGCTCTGACCAAATATGCATAATTCTCTTAAACATTCATCATGTTCTTCACAAAATTAGCACACTTCAGAAATTACATTCAATTGATTTGGAGATAAATAAGATTGGCCAAATACAACATGTTTCAGAAAGCAGCTTAGTATAACTATGTTATTACAGTTACTATGTTATTACAGTTAAAGTTTTGTGACTAAGCGATATCCCATGAAAGTTTACCATCAGAAGTTTCAAACTCCCACATGTTACTGTTTGGAACTCTGCCTGAAGATGCAAGTGAGTGATAGCAAGTTTTACTTGATCAATTTCCATCGGAATTAGACCTTTGTGACTTTTAATTTGAAGTTTGAATAACATCTAACTCGTTTTCTTTAAATTAGAAATAATGTTAACCTTTTTTTACGTGCGCAAAATCCCCACGGATACCGCCCCACCGGAGCCGGTGAAAGAGGGTATGTCGGACTCGAACCGACTAAAACGCACGCCGCCTGTGGGTCGCTTTGGTTGCCGAAGGTGAGGTTGACAGGCATATCCCTCGCACTCCGGCCGACCCAGGGCCATCTCTCACGATCTGGCTCTCTCCTCGGGTGTGTGGGGACTACAGAGTCCGCAACTCGTCCCCGGAAAACGGGGAGGCGCGCGAGGCGCGCCGCCGCCGCGGCCTGCTTCTGCCAGGGTAACAGGCGGCTCCACCAGTCACCCCCAAGCCTGCGCTCATAGGGGGCGGAGGTGGTTCATCGACCTCCGACGCCCGAGTTGCCTTCGTACGCGGGCAGCTTGGCTTGCAATCCTTCTTCGCTCCCACTGCCGCTCCCGCCCCGCCTCCTCCTTCACGAGCATTTCTTGCTCGCAGAAGGAGGCGAAATAATGTTAACCTTGAAAATTAATAAAAAGTTAAGTAGCTTAGTGGTTAAGGACTCGGGCTTACGATCGAGAGGTCCTGGGTTCGAATCCTGGCCATTACACTAACGACAAGAACCCACTCCTAACACAAGTAATTTAGCTTTGCTGGAGAGGTTAGAGGGAATATTAGTGATATCGGTTCTAATATTCTTTAATTTAAAAAAAAATCTTAAGAATAGAAAAATTATGTGATGTCAGTGCAGAAGACAAAGCAAGGCAAGCCTTTAGTTTTCCTACTGACAGCACAAAAACACTCCAGTGAGCTCTGGCTACACTACTCACCGCCGGGAACACAACACTCTAAAGCTTTCCAAACATCGAAAAGATAGTCAGTGCAGAAGAACTTATACATATCTTTTGTTATTTTGTTGCCTTCACCATCACCCTCATCCAAGAATACTTTGATGATAAATAAGCTTAGAAATGATCTATTCACTCAACTATGTTACACAAGTAATTTATTGTATTTAGATCAAGTAAACTAAGTAAATGTTTGTAAATAGACCTAAAAAAGAAATGCCCGCTGAGTTTTTTTGCCGGAGTCTTCTGAGGTCAGGGCCGCGTTTTCAACCAGTGGTCATTTTGCTAAACCAGCCTTTCATATTACTTTTTATATTGATGTTCTGTAAGTGCCTATTTGATGGTTTATGCAAAATAAATTGTTTGACAAAAACTTCACCACTTTAGCGTAGTTCCCGATTCACTTTGGAGTTCGAGGTCTCCTTATTGGCTATCTTATTGGCTTTTATGATGCCGACTGCCCCGAAACGAAAGCCGCATCGGCTTGCAGTCATTGGTTTGAGATCCGGAGATCTTGGTAGAGCCAACTCGCCTTTATACATCACATCTTATCTGTTTGTATAAATGTCATTTATGTGTACAATAAGGTATAAATAAGATTAAGAATGAATTACTTTGATTTTGTCTTTGGCAAAGTCACTTTTGCCGTCTGTTCGCTTAGATATTTTAAAGTACTTCAGGATTTTAATGCAGTCTTCAGTGATAGATAAAGTGATTCAAAAATAAGGTATAACAAACTGATGCTTGCGACTCTATTGACTAATTAAATGTACTTAGCTATTGAACGTATTTCATTATAATGGAGTTGATCATTATCAGGAGGTATAGCGCGACGGTATTTCCCCATCCAATTGAACAGTCCGACCGAAGAACTACCTCCACCCTACAGAATACCGCGGCCATAATAACCTGGTGTCGGGTGTAGCTACGAGTAGAACTCACTTGGGAGTTTTTGTTTTGTCAGTGGGAAAACCAAAAGTTTGTCCTGCTTTGTCTTTTACACTGATAGCATAGTAACTCTCTTTGCTTACAGGGTTGGCAGCGCAAGTGTGACTCCCTTGGTTTTGCACACGTCCGTAGGCCACGGTAACCACTTCCCATCATGTACGCCGTGTGGATGTATGCCACCTAAGTGGTATAAAAAAAATTGTAGTAAAGAATTCGGTATACTATGGTTAATTAACCCAGACCAATGTAAATCAATGGACTTTAATGTCATTTCATTCAGATGAATTTATAAATAATTAACGTGTTTTTATATTGGTCATTATTAATTTTGCCTCTTCAATCATTTCAAATGTAATCAAATCAATTATAAAATGTAGAGTAGTTAAAACACAAGTTACTCTGCAATTAAAATAAAAACACGATCATTTTCAGTAATGATTACTAAGTGCATAAGCTTATTATTTATGAGTTGATTATTGATTGTATGATTATTGACAGTATTGTGTATTCTTTTATTGAAAATTTATTGCAAGTATTCTTGACACCAAATATTGACATTATTGGACATTTTATTTATATTCAAATTTTAGTATTATTACAAATTAATTTTCAATCAAATATGTTAAAGTTCAAATGGATAAATTTGCGAAACATGTCGGACCTTATTTGTTTTTGTAACACCATTGTACACATACCGTGTTTCGAGCAATAAATGATATACCTACTTACTTACTTACTAAGCTGTGTGTTAAATATATTGAAAAATCTCATCTCTTTGTGGTTTTATTACGTATAGTTGTCTTTTCTGATGATCATGTTACAGCCTGAAGCTATTTAGCTCAGACAACAAAGGTTTCTTTATTTTGAATCCTTTGTCTTTAATACACAATTTATTTGCTAGCCAATACGACATGTAATAATATTATAAACGAGTAAATACGATCCGTTTGTTACCTTACTAATAAAAAAATTCGGAGGAGGTAGGACACAAAGGTATTCCCGTCCGAATTCAGCAGTCCGACTGGGGAAGGACCTCCACCCTACAGAATACCACGGCTATAATAACCTCGTGTTGGCTCTGGCTACCCTACTCACCGCCGGCAACACTGCCGGCGGTGAGTAGGGTAGCCAGAGGTCACTGGAGAGCTTTGTGCTGTCAGTGGGAAGACCAAAGGCTTGTACTAATTTTGTGTTTTGCACTGAAGGCACATAAAATCTCTGTTCTTTACAGGGTCGGCATCACGAATGTGACTCCACTGGTGTTACACACGTTCATAGGTCACGGTAACCACTTTCCATCAGGTGGGCCGTGTGCTTGTCTGCCACCTAAGTTGTATAAAAAAAATACACAGGGTATAATAATTACAGTTGTTATGTCAAGATATCCATACAAAATTGGACATAACATTTTATCCTATCTATGTTTGTAAGATTGTACATACATACATATAATCACGCCTTTACCCCCGGAGGGTTAAGCAGAAGTGAATTAACACTCACATTTCACCAATCGTTGTATTTGGTTCCACGTAATATGGGGTGAGCCTATTGCCGTATTCCGGGCACTAGTGAGCTCTGGTTACCCGACTCACCACCGGGAACACAACACTCAAAAGCCTTCCAAACATCGAAAACATAAACATATCTTGATCTGTAAATTCTCGTTAACACTGGGTCGCGGCCCGCGAAGCGTGATCGCCTTGCCTAGTCGTGGGATCCTCCGACCTCCGAGGCGTAGCGGTAGGTTCGATTGCTGCTCAGTGCAAATATTTGTATGCATGAATATGTATATTTGCATTGGTCGGGGTGTTCCTATGTATAATATGTATGTATTTACAAAAAAAAAGTATTCAAGTATGTTTATCCGTATTCTAGTTTCCATAACACAAGCTAGTTAAACTATGCTTACCATGGGTCTAGATAGCGTTGTGTACAATGTTGTAGAATATTATTTATTTATTATTATTATTATTATATGTATATATTTATAAAAGAAAATGTATCTATGTATGTTTATATCCGCATTCTAGATCCCATAAAACAAGCTAGTTAAGCTATGGTTATCAAGGGTCTAGATAGTTGTCGGCCTGGGTGCGAGGGATATGCCTGTCAACCTCACCTTCGGCAACCAAAACGACCCACAGGCGACGTGCGTTTTAGTCGGTTCGAGTCCGTCATAACCTCCTCCACCGGCTCCGGTGGGGAGGTATCCGTGGGGATTTTGCGCACGTAAAAAAAACGGGTCTAGATAGCGTTGTGTAGAATGTCCTGGAATATATTTATTTAATTATTATTGAATATCATGAAAAACAAAATTGTAAAAGTTGGTACAGTACATTGAATATCGATTTAAAAGAAATGCCATAACACTTAAGTCATAAATGGCTTTACTGGCATTCGTTTTCCCTTTAACTAAATTTGTCAGTCTTTTGCTGAACTGAGCTCAATGTTTTTGAGAGTAATTTCACCGAAACTCCCAGTACTGTAACTCGTATACGCCAGTATAACATTTGGAACTACACTCGAGTACTTGAGAAGTTTTAACTGTCTCGAACCCGCAGCGAATTTAATCAGAAGTTAATTCGAGGAGTAGGAAATATAACAGATACATTTTCCTTACCAGCAAAGGAAACAAGGAAATTAGGAATAGACTACATGGAAGACTTAACCATTCCTTACCAGCAAAGGTAATTAGGTATAGATTTCATGGAAGACTTATTTTCTTGCACTCTTATATTCTCATCGTGACTTTGTACATTAGTCTTATGCCAAGTTTATCTTTGTTCTCCATCTCACAGGAGAGTATTTGTGTTGTCAATGGGAAGACCAAAAGCTTGTCCTGCTTTGTCTTTTACCCTGACTACGTAGAAACTCTCTATGCTTACAGGGTTGGCAGCGCGAGTGTGACTCCAGTGGTTTTGCACATGTCCTTATGCTACGGTAACCACTTTCCATCAAGTGTGCCATGTGCTTGTCTGCCACCTAAGTGGTATTAAAAACTATTAGACTCCCCACATGGTGGAACAGCATCAAAAAAAGACTAGATAGATAGATAGATAGATAGAGAGATATGCCTTCCCATCTTCCAAGGCACCAATGACATTCCATCTGGCCTCTTGCCATCGACGCGCGCTAAGCCAGTAGGTTCTAATATGGCTGGAACGCCAGCGGTGACAAGAACCTGACGGATTATGTCATTGATATACCCGTGCCGCCACAGCCGTCCTGCGCTCCTGCTGCAAGAGAGACCATGATGTCCAAGGCTACCATCTTCTTCTCCACAGCGACATCGATGTGGAGAAATGCAAGGAGCACCTAAAAGAAGGCAAGCAGCGCTACGGAAGGTGTTATCTTACAACATGGTACCAATGTTAGGTGATGGTAGGGCCTGAAGACAAACACTGGATTCCCATTCCCCCTCAGCCAAAAGGCGAGCACGCTCCGCAACATTGGTAGAAGTAGTAATTAGATGTTTTCTTACCATGTTGCAGAGCGGCACGTCCCATTGTCTCTGGGAAGATGAGTTGACTGGCAAATCAACGTTTGGGTAAAACATTCTCCAAGCATTTAAAGCTTCGGCCTTGCTTGGCACTTCTGAATTAGTTAGGCTAGGGGTTAAGATTTTTCTAACTAATTCATCTGTGCCTAGCACCGAAGATAGAAATGCTGGCAGACTTACGTCAGTAATTCTGCGAATAAAGAAAAAAAAGGCCGCCTAGACGCACAGGCATGGATGCCTGAAGCCAGACACGGTCGTTCATATCCACTTTTAGAATTTTGCATATTGTGTTTTGAATCACACTATCTATTTTACCTAAAAGAGTCGAATACTTAAACAGTTGAGTTGAGCGGAGAACATGAGTAAATTTAGGAACAAAAAGACAATACACAATTTTAGTAAAAGCAGAATAGATGTTAATTTGTTGCAATCGGTCCGAAACTTCACAGAAATTTCGAATCTTTTCTTCTACGAAGGAGTCATATGCTTCCTCTAGGATTGGGGACCCAAGGAGGCGGAGAGAATCTTTTTGAACAATTTTTATATTTGGAGCCAAATCGTTGAGTTTTGATAATGTTGAAATGATGTCAATGTTATCATCAAGAAAAATTTCACATTTAGTAGTATTTAAATGGATTTTAATTAATTTTTTAAAGTATTACAACATGAAACAAAATATACCAAGATGTAATATTTCAACCTCAATTCGTCAAATTGGTCTCTCTAAATATTCTACAAGTAATAAATTCATCACAAGAAAGTGTAATGTAATTGTGAAATCGAGACGGAGGTGAGTGAAGGCACTAGGAAATTCAAGATGTCTGCCAAATTTTGTAACGCGTTGCTCCGTCGATTTCTTGGACAGATAGAAAGGTAGAATATAATAAATTATAGAAGACTATCGGTTGTAAAATTTGGAGATATTCTTGAAGATTAGATTGGATGGCCGGTTACAGTTTGATGAACATTTTCATTAACGTGAAAGAAACTGAAAAGCTTATTCACTTAATAAAAACGTTTTTAAAATGTTAGTTGGTAGAATTCAGAATATCATACATACATACATAAAATCACGCCTTTATCCCCGGAGGGTAAGGCAGAGGTGAATTAACACCTACATTTCACCAAAAACTGTATTTGGTCCCATGTAATATAGGGTGAACCTATTGCCGTATATCGGACACTATAGTTGACTCGAGCCCCGCATCTGAGGCTGAGTCTGGGCTGTATATATCTGTCTGACGTTAAACAGCCCTATCCCAATCCCTTAGTCACCTTGTACGACACCGCATGGGAAGAGATGGGGTGGCCCATATTCTACTCTGCCGGGAACCACGCAGAATATCATTTCTAATATTCTCTTTTTAGCGTTGTTGATAGTTGCATTCAAGGCTTTCACCTTGGAGCCCTGGTTCTACTTACTCCTTCTCCTACTTTTCGTAAGGATTATAAGACTTTTATGGGCTCGACAGCCGTCTTTGTAAGGTCCACCAATTACCAGGTAAACCGGCTTGCAAGTGGCTTAACCCTCCGAGGTGCATGGGATACGTCTTAGGCAATCTTGCTCCCCAACATCTGAAGACCCAAGACGGCGTGCAATTTTAGTAGATTCGAATCTGACATAATCGCCCCCGCTAAATGATAGTAGTACCCCAAGGGAATCATCACACGAAAGAAAAGACATAGCCTCAAAAGTTTAATAGGTCCCTTACACCCGAAAATTATTTATGTTTATAAAACTGTAATCTCGTTTAATAAACTAACCAACCACAAAAAGGCATATCTACCTATACCGTCAAATCTTCATAAGCCCCTCTTTGCTTAATTAACACATAAAACAATTATTCACTTAAAAACATTACCATACAAAGTAAGATAGGCGTACATTCTTAATAACTTCGTTCTACATGGTTTATACGAAGAGCGTTATGCACGAACCCAATTTATCATACCCACACGAGAGAATTAAAAGCTATTTCCAGTGTGTTTTCTGAATCCCCGATCGGAGCAATTTACAGAGTTTAAAACTAAAACCCGACTACTGAAAAATGACGTAGTATGCCACTTTTTCTTAGAATGTATTGTTTTGTTAGACTAAGTGGCACACTATCATCGTTATTCTTGATATTTTCTTGTTTAATACTTTTTAAAGCGTGATTTTTCAGTAGTCGGGTTTTATTATTTTTAAACTGTGGCGGTGTGAATTCATATTTATACAAGGTATCGGGACTTCTCGCAAATTAAATCATGAACTTACTATTTCTGCCAACGTTTTGGATGCGGATGCACCCGTGGTCACGACTTGACTAGTCTTCGAGCGTCGAGAGGTATGCGGGGAACATTTTTTGAGCGCCTAGCCACCATTACACTTATTATGAACGGTTAGACTGGCGACACACCGCACTCACTGTGTCAGTTTTTAACGGCACTGTGTTTTTTATTTTTAGTATCTTAATCACTGGATTCCACTTTCCGGATAGTTTGAATCCATCTTCCCTATTGAAATCAAAAAATAGTAGTGGTGATCATTGGAGAGGAATTTGGGTTGATGAAGCTCAATCCAGTGATCGGTACCCGACTCAAGATGTTCCGCTACTACCGATTTGTTAAACTGTTTTTCACAGCTGCGATATGTTCTCTGACTCTCTCTGCAATAGTTCGCTTGGTCTGGCCTATGTAGGAACTACCGCAGCTGCAATCCACTTTCTAAACACCCGGTGCTGGTGTTTGTAGAGGTATGACGTCCTTCGATGTTCGCACGTATTTCGCTACTTTGGCGAACGGTTTAAAAATCCCTTACTCACCGCTGGGAACACAACACGAAGTTATCATAACCGCGATATTCTGTAGGGCGAAGGTACCCCAGTCGGACTGCTCAATTGGGCGGAAATACCGCCGTGTCCTACCTCCTTAAAAAATTTGGAGACATTTGGAGACTTCGTACTCAAATAGATCTGATATCAACTGTACCATGTTTATACATATTTATATATATGTATAAGTTGTATCATTATACACGAGGATATTTCCGTTAGGAAGACCAAAAGCTTCAACTTTTTTGTCTTTTACACTGACGGCACAGAAACTCTCTGTCACGGGTTGACAGCGCGAGTATGACTCCCTTGGTTTTGCACACGTCCAAAACCACGATAACCACTTTCCATCGGGTGGGCTGTGTGCTTGTCTGCCACCTAAGTGGTATAAAAAAACTTATTCTCATAGCAATTGCCCTCCGAAATCTGGGTGTTATTATACCTCTGCCTACCACTTCGGGGATTTACAGGTATATACTTACTCGAATTATCAAGGCCCTAATGATTGTCCCAACTAATCAGGTACAATATCACCGCGTATGTATACACCTGACGCGAAACCAGCGTGAATTGGATTTTATAATTACGAGAACAAAGGCATATTTTGATGTTCCACGTATATTTAGGAAATGATACGTGAAATAGCTAGGCGTAATTATGCACCATGTTTCTGAGATATTAACTTTCGTACTATTATAATAGCTGTTATATTTTATTAGTTAATAACATTTCTGAGCACATAAGCATCAGTGTCTTCGGAAACAGTACTTAAACTGCGGACGGGCAATTATTCGTCTAACTTTATTAGTAAGTAGTCTATACCCTTGGTTCTGCCTGCGTGAAAGTTCATTACCATTTTTTTACCTGCAAAAAATCGCCGCGGATACCCCGGAGCCGGTGGTAGAGGTTATGTCAGACTCGAACCGACTAAAACGCACGTCGCCTGTGAGTCGTTTTTGGTTGCCGAAGGTGAGGTTGGCAGGCATATCTCTTGAACCCCAGCCAGGGCCATCTCTCTCGATCTGGCCTTCTTCGGGTGTCGTCTCTAGACTTTTCGTTATGTGTCAAGTTCTACTCACCTGATTGTGAACCGCCTGATTAGTCTGACCAAGATCAGTAGTAGTTTTTGTGTTCATCGCGAGCAAACAGACAAATAGATAACAAACAAAAAATATTGTTGAGTTTACTGTCGATAATCCAATATACAGATACAGCTACTTTACAATTGTATAGATAGCAGTAATGGTTGAGAAAAGGACTACAACAAAGGGGATATACTAGTTTTCTAATATATTGTCATAACATAAGATAATAGTGCCCGGAATGCGGGCATAGGCTCACCCCCTGTTAAGAGGAACCGAATACAATGATTGGTGAAATGTGGGTGTTAGTTCAACTCTGCCTAACTCTCCAGAGATAAAAGCGTGATTATATATATGTATGTTATAAAAAGATAAACTACTGCAATGCACATATGCAATGTACAGCAATTTTACAAATCGTGAAATTTTGGAAAGAAAAATGGTTCAGCATTTATCATATAACTATATGAAATATGGAGTTGGAAGTATAATATTGACATGAATGAAAGGATAAGGAAAGTTACTTCACAAAGAAATGAAATCAATAATACTGAGATCCTTGTAAAGTTCACTCTTCGTCATGTCAGATTCAGGTGGGTATTGAGAATAATGATCATCATTTTGAACTTTCTGATAATAAAATACACTTCTACTGTAGTTTATATGCCTCGGAGAGTATGTTAAGCCGTCAGTCCCAGTTGCTATACGAACATCTATAGCAGTCTTAGTCAAGTAGTTAGAGCCCTAAAAAGTCCGACAACAGTAGCTGGACAGGAGCCGACAGGAGGTAGGGCACGACGGTATTCCCGTCTCAATTGAGCCGTCTGACTGTGGAATCACCTCCACCCCACAGAATAACACGGCTATAATAACCTCGTGTTGTGTTCCCGGCGGAGAGTAGGGTAGCCAGAGCTCACTTTATAGTTGTGCTGTCAGTGGTAAGACTTTTTTTATACCACTTAGGTGGTAGACAAGCACACGGCCCACTTGATGGAAAGTGGTGACCGTGGCCTATGGACGTTTGTAACACCAGAGGAGTCACAGTCGCGCTGCCAACAATGTAAATATAGAGTTTCTGTGCCGTCAGTATAGGAGACAAAGCAGGACAAGCCTTTATTCCTAGCGACAACACAAATTCTCCTAGACTAGACTAAAGGCATCCTGATTGTATCTTCTGCACTGACGGCACAGAAACTCCGTTTTTACAGGGTCGATTCGGTAGCATGGGTGTGACGACTCCTCTGGTGTTGCACTCGTTCATAAGTCGCGGTTACCATTTTCTATCAGGTGGGTTGTGTGCTTGTATGTCACCTAAGTTGTATAAAAAGCTGGTCTAACTACAATCGCTATATCGATATCGCCAATGGGGTAAAGAGGTTAGGTGACAGTCCGTTTTCGGTTAGTTAGAAGTTTCAGGTTCGGGGTGCGGGTTGGGTAACCTCCACGTTGGCTTACCTGTTTCTTTTCCCTCTGGACCGCGGTCCTGGGGAACGGAAGCGGGGAGGCTGGTGCACCCTGGACGACGGTTAGTAGACTCTGACTCCAAGGAGAAGGAGCTCTGCTAGCCGTCGACAAATAACCCGACAAGCCCTTTTTAGGGCTTGCTGACCCTGGGGGGGTCGTGGTATGGCGGGTCTGCAAGGCCCGCGGGAAGGGACTCGTAGAATCCCTTCCATCCCAAACAGCCCTTTTTAGGGCTAGCCTGTTGCTCCCGGTATCCCTCTGCTTTCAGAGGGGACATGGGGGCGACACAAGGATCCATGGGATCCAGGGACGGGCCGGCCTACTGCTCGCGCAGAGGCTGGCAGGCATTCGTGCCACCGTCGGTGTTGGGAGAGTTGGCTGCTCTCCCGCGTCGCGTAACCTCCAGGATATCAACAACGACCTGAGTGCTAGCCACACTTGGGAAGCCGGTATCCTGAAGGCCGCGGGGCTTGCCTTAATTGGCCAGCCCGCGACAAGGAAAAGTCTTGAAAACCCGACAGCGAAGTCGCTTAAAACCTGTGGATACCTGGGGAACTCCACAGTATGTACCCCGCTTCTCGGAATGAGCGTCACCCGGGAAGTGTATCTTAGATCGTCTCAACTCGTGGGATTTGAATGGATACTAAAAACTCAAAACAAAAACATAATAAAAAACCATCACCAAGCGAAACAGTCTGCGCGGAGGTCGCGCAGCACCAAGACGCGGAGGTCGCGTCCCAAGCAGGGACGGTGTCGGGAGACTTTGACACCGCCACTGAGAGGAGCAGGGCGAACAGCCCGGTGGGTCTGCAGACCCGGAAATCTGCACCACGGCGGAAGCGGAACCGCAAAAAAAAAAATCATCCCCCCACAGAAGACCGAGTCGGATCTCGAGTTGACCCTGACCGACTCGTCTTCCAGCAGCTCCGGTGGGGATGAAATAATGCGTCCCCCCCCCACCCAAGCAGTTTGCGGTTAGCCGCCGAAAGCTGCAGGGGGGGGCATCAAAGCCGCCCCCTCACGGGCCTCAGCCGGGGAAGATGTGAGAGCGCCGCCGAGTCCCTCCGTCTCGGCGGCGCCCGCGCTTCGTACCGACGGCTCCACGGTCCAGGGACGTGATGGAGGCCCTGGAGAGACTGGCCGGGGCCCGCTCTGGAGCTCTAACGCCGGAGGAGGACCGGGTCCGGCTGGCTGCGACGCGCCTCGTTGAGCAGTTTGAGCTGCTCAAGGCGGAGCTGGCCGAGTCCCGGAACGAGCGAGCTCAACTTGGCAGGAGGCAAGTTGAGCTCCTCAACAGCGTAGAGCGAACGGCGGCTGAGCACCGTAAAGAGATGGAGAGGATGGCGGCCGAAGGCCGGTGCCGCCGGCGCCGCAGCTGTCACCAATGCGGTCAAGGTCGCCGGTGCGGCCGGAGGCACCGCTAATGCCGGAGACACCGGTGCGGTCAAGGCCGCCGGTGCGACCGGTGCGGCCGGAGACACCGGTGCGGCCGGTGTCACTGGCGCAGCCCGCTCGGCTGGAGTCGCCGGTGCTGCAGCCCGTTAGGCCCATGGACCCTGGCTGGCAATGGCCGCCATGGAAAAGCGGCAGGAGGCGGCGTGGCTGAGCAGCGGAGGTGGCAGGTGACGCAGGAGGAGCGCACCCGGAGGTTCATGGAGGCGGTCATGGACTCCAGCCGCCGCCCGCCCTTGGCGCCGCCTACGGGGTATGCCGGAGCGGTGAGAAGAGGTCTCACCAGTCCGGCGGTCGCAGAGGCCCTGCAGGAGTCGGCCCGTAGCCCGTCCGCTGCGCCTACCACTCCTGCCGCTCCGGTCGCTCGAGCCACTGTCGCTCTCGACGTGGAGGCTGGGAGCTCCCAGGGTGCCCGGGCCAAAGGCAAGGGGAAGGGGAAAGGCAAGGGGAAGAAGTCCCCGGCCCTAGCCTCAGCCCCAGCGCCAGCCCGGACCCTGGTGGGGATTGCCTCCACAGGTTCTCCGCCGGAGGGAGGCTGGGAGGTGGCCGGAGCCTCCAAGAAACGGCGCAAGGCGAAAAGGAAGGCAGCCAAAATGCCAAGAAGGCTGAGGCTGCTGCGAGGGGAGTGCCGGGGAGGCTGCGCGTCCCCCGCTCAACCACCGTCGTGCTAACGATGACGGCGGAGGCGGCGGAGAGGCAGGTCGCTGGAGCGACTGACCGACGTCGTCAACGCCTGTCATCCTCATCAGGTTCTTGTGCTCGGGGACTTCAACGCCTGGTCAGTGACCTGGGGGTCCCGGCACACGAACCCACGAGGTAGGGCTCTGGAGAGCTGGGTCGCTAATCACGGTCTAGTTCTCCAGAATCGTGGGGCCGAAGCCACGTTCGTGGCCGCGGAGCGCAGTTCGATTATCGACCTATCGTTCGCAGGCGCTTCGCTGTCGCACCGTGTGCGGGACTGGCCGCCATTGCGCCGGACAGGCCTATCGATATCGACGATGAGGCGGTGTGGTTCCGGGAGGCCATGACTCGTGTCTGCGATGCGGGTATGCCTAGGGCACCACCCTATAGTCCGAGGCGTCGGGTCTACTGGTGGTCTGCGGAGATCGCGAGGCTACGGCAAGCCTGCGTGATCGCGCACCGCCAGTGGACCAGACTCCGTAGGAGGCGTAGCCGAACCGCAGATACGGAGCCCCGAGTGACGGAGCTTCATGTGGGATACAGGGAGGCCAGAGATGCCCTCCGAGCGGAGATTAAGCGGGCGAAAGCCGCGGCTTATAAGGAGCTCATGGAGACGCTGGAGCGGGACCCATGGGGGCGGCCTTACCTTATGGTAAGAGGAAAGCTGCGCCCCCGGGCCCCGCCGTTGACCCGGGTTCTCCAGCCAGCTCTGCTCGGTGGAGTGGTCGAGTCCCTGTTCCCGGCGCGAGCGGAACACGTTCCGCCGCAGATGACTCCGCCACCTCGGTCGCCTGTGGCGCCCAGTGTGGTAGTTGACGACGAAGTCCCCGAGGTCACTTGGGTAGAACTGGAGCTGGCGGTGCGAAGGCTTAGAGCCAAGAAGAGCACCGCCCCGGGACCCGACGGCATTCCAGGCCGCGCGTGGGTCCTAGCTCTGGGAGAAGACGGTCTCGAACCCCGACTTAGAGGGTTCCTCAGCGCATGCTTGGAGCGGGGCCAGTTTCCGAAGATGTGGAAGACGGGGAAACTGGTCCTCATCCGAAAGGAGGGTCTAGGTAACCGTCCGGCTACCGGCCCATTGTGTTAAAAGACGAGGTGGGCAAGCTCTTTGAAAGAGTTATTGCGAAGCGCCTCGTCGAGCACCTCTCTGGTAGGGGGCCGGACCTGGCGGATGCCCAATATGGCTTCCGCCGGTGGCGGTCCACCGTGGATGCCATCATGCGCGTGAGGACTTTGGCGGAGGAGGCAGTTGCCCGGGGCGAGGTGACGTTGGCGGTGTCCTTGGGCATCTCCAACGCGTTCAACACCTTGCCCTGGAGTTGCATTAGGGAGGCACTCGTGTACCACGGTGTGCCTCTCTACCTCCGCCGCATAGTCGGGGCGTACCTGACGGAGAGAGCCGTCATCTACCCAAGTGCGACCGGCGTCGGTCGGCGTGAGATGTCGTGCGGTGTTCCACAGGGATCGGTTCTCGGGCCGCTACTGTGGAACATTGGATACGACTGGGTGCTTCGCGGTGAGCTTGCGGACGGCGCCGACGTCACGTGCTATGCGGACGGCACGCTAGTGACTGCGAGCGGGGCTACACACCGCGAAGCGATCCTGAGGGCCACGACCGCGGTTGCTCAAGTCGTGGAACGGATCCGGCGGCTGGGCCTTGAGGTGGCTTTGCATAAATCCGAGGCCATGTTCTTTCATGGACCTCGGCGCACGCCACCACCTGGTTCCAGTCTCACAGTGGGAGGCACTCTCATGGGCATCAAGCCCCAGATGAAATATCTGGGGCTCGTGCTCGACGGCCGGTGGGACTTCGGGAAGCACTTCCGAAGTCTGGGCCCCAAACTGGCGGGCACAGCCAACGCTCTGGCGCGGCTACTGTCCAACCTGAGGGGCCCGGAGGACTCCTGCAGGAGACTCTACGCGGGTGTCGTGCGGTCCATGGCCCTGTACGGGTGTCCCGTGTGGGCGGACACCCTGAGTGATCGGCACATGCTCCTGCTGCAGCGTCCGCAGCGGAAGTTGGCGTGCCGCATCATAAGGGGGTACCGCACGATATCATTCAACGCGGCGAGTCTCCTCGCCGGATCCTCACCATGGATCCTGGAAGCGAGATGCCTTTCGGCGCTATATCGGTTCCGAAAGGCGGCGCGGGAGCGGGGTCACGATCCCGAGCCCGAAGAAATTCGGGCCGTGAGATCCCGGCTCCACAGGGAAATGGTGGCGGAATGGGAGAGACGACTTGGGCAACCAAGCGCAGGGCACGCCGTAGTAACGGCGGTAAGACCCATCATGGGGGAGTGGCTAGAGAGGCCACACGGCAGCCTCTCGTACCGTCTGACGCAGATGATCACCGAGCACGGATGCTTCGGAAAGTATCTGCGTCGGATGCAGAAAGAGCCAACGTCCGAGTGCCATCACTGCGACGCGAGCGAGGACTCAGGTCCGCACACGCTCACCGAGTGTCCGGCGTGGGAGACGCCGAGGCGGGAGCTTGTGGCGGCCCTGGGAGTGAGGGTTCTCACGCTCTCCACCTTGCCCGCGGCGATGGTTCGCTGCGCGGATGCGTGGGCGGCCGGCGCCTCCTTTTGCGAGCAAGTAATGCTCGTGAAGGAGGAGGCGGGGCGGGAGCGGCAGCGGGAGCGACGAAGGATCGCAAGATAAGCTGCCCGCGTACGAAGGCAACTCGGGCGTCGGAGGTCGACGAACGACCTCCGCCCCCCATGAGCGCCGGCCTGGGGGTGACAGGTGAAGCCGCCTGTCACCCTGGCAGAAGCAGGCCCCAGCGGTGGCGCGCGTGGCGCGCCTCCTCTTTTCCGGGGACGAGTTGGGGACTCTGTAGTCCCCACACCCGAGAAGAGGGCCATATCGTGAGAGATGGCCCTGGGTCGGCCGGGGTGCGAGGGATATGCCTGTCAACCTCACCTTCGGCAACCAAAACGACCCACAGGCGGCGTGCGTTTTAGTCGGTTCGGGTCCGACATAACCTCCTCCACCGGCTCCGGTGGGGAGGTATCCGTGGGGATTTTGCGCATGTAAAAAAAAAAAAAAGAAGAAGTTTCAGGTTCAAATATATGAAAATTGAATGCTCGGTACAAATATTGTATGTCACAACACACAATACACACGACACCCTGGCGCCTTCCCATCTTCCAAGTACGATGGACTGTGCATGCGCTGCTGCTGCATCAGCGGAGACTCTCAAACGGCGCAAATATACCAATTTAACTGGTAATTATATTTTTGAGCCGCTTGGAGTCGAAATGTTGGGTCCGTTGGGTCCAAGCGCGCGCGCACTATCCAAAGAAATAGCGAAGCGACTAATCGACGCTTCCCGTGACCATAAGGCTGGCCTTTACCTCGCTCAAAGAATTGGCATCGCCATTCAGAGTGGTAATGCCGCCAGCCTCTTGGGCACGGTACCAGTAGAGATCGATGGGGAGGAATTTTTCGATGCCTAAAATTACAGTCTCCCTCTTTTTCTCTATTCCATTTTTGTATATATTGTATAGTTAGCATAGTTTTATATTAATTTGTAAGTAATTGTATATTATAATAGAATATTTTATGTACCTAAATTTCTGATGGTAATAACTTACGTATAGAAACATATATTTGTATGTTTATTTTTTTTAAATAGGACACGCCAACTTGACCTCACCTCGCCTGATGGTAAGCTAAAGGCAAAGTCTCAGGAAAGAGGGTCACCATTACAGACACTAAATGTTACAATGGTGGCACTCAGCTTGGCGGCCTCTTCAGATGCTTTTTCACGCGCCGCTTAAAGGCTCCGGGACTGTAGGAAGAAGGAAACATGTGTGCTGGTAATGAATTTTTTTTTTATTTTTTTTTTTATATATAGGACACGTCAATTGGACTTCGCCTTGCCTGATGGTAAGCTGAAGGCAAAGTCCCAGAAAAGAGGGTCACCATTACTTACACATACCGTGTGACAATGGTGACACTCAGCTTGACGGCCTCATCATATGCTTTTTCACGCCCCGCTTAAAGGACCCGGGACTGTAGGAAGAAGGAAACACGTGAGCTGGTAATGAATTCCAGGCCTTAATGGTGCGACAGAGGAAAGAGTCTCCGAACCGCTTGGTTCTTGATCGGATGTTTTGCACCGTGTGCGGATGACATCTAAGACCTGCACGCGTTGTCCTGTGTAGGAAAGGAGAGGGTGGGACTAATTGGAAGAGCTCATCAGAACACTCCCCATGGTACAAACGGTAAAATACAGCCATGGACGCAACATCTCTACGCAGCTGTAAAGGTTCTAGGGTGTTCGTGATCTCGGGATTCCCAATGATGCGGACCGCACGTCGCTGCAACCTGTCGAGAGCATCTAGTAAGTACTTTGCTGAACCATCCCAGAGATGCGAGCAGTACTCCACACAGGAGCGAATTTGTGTCTTGTATAGAAGACACCGCTGCTCCGGCGTGAAAAACCGTCTCACTCTGTTCAGGACTCCGAGTTTTCGTGAGGCTGTTTTGATGATACTTTCGATGTAGTTTTTGTTATTCAGGTTGCAGCGAACATCCATACCTAGGATATTGAGATTGTCCTGCAGTGGCAGTGGCGTGATCTGAAGAGTGGGGAGGGGAAGGAAAGAAGATACTTTTGCTGTAAACGCACATGCCTGCGTCTTCTTGGCATTGAACTCAACCAGGTTCTCAGAGCCCCATTGAGAAATGTGATTCAGGATCCCGCCAAGCTCAGTGACAAGAAGCTGCCTTTTCTCCGCGATATCCGACTGCTTGGCCGCAGGATGTCCATGATAACTCCCATGCAAAGTGCTATCGTCTGCATAACAATGAACATTGCCGGTAGACAGCATGTCGTTGATACGCAGAAGAAAGAGAGTGGGTGATAAGACGGACCCCTGGGGCACGCCAGCATTAACCTGCAGAAACTCCGAAGCTCGTCCGTCACAAAGGACGCGAATACGGCGCCCCTGCAGGAAGCTAGCAACCCAGTTGCACAGCCTAGAAGGCAGACCAAAGGCAGGTAGCTTGGAAAGAAGCGATTTGTGCCAGACTCTATCGAAAACTTTGGCGATGTCAAGACTAATTGCCAGTGACTCGCCGTGCTTGTCCATAGCCTCACCCCAAAGATGGGTAACGTATGCTAGAAAATCACCCGTTGACCGTTTCGGTCTGAAGCCATATTGCCGGTGATTAATTAAATAGTGATCCTCTAGGTGCCGCATGAGCTGTTTGTTGATTATGTGCTCGAACACTTTGCACAGCACTGAGGTGACGGCTATGGGTCGATAGTTGGCTGGCTCCGAGCGATCCCCCTTCTTGGGAATTGGCTGAACATTCGCCTCTTTCCAAGGCAAAGGCACTGTACCCGAACTGTAGGATAGCCGGTACAGGCGCGTAAGCATTGGAGACAACTCCGCTGAATTCTAGGTCTTGGTGGTGCGGCAAAGAAAAGAGTCTCCGAACCGCTTGGTTCTTGCTCGTATATTCTGCACAGTGTGAGGGTGACATCTAAGGCCTGAACGTGTTGTCCTATGTAGGAAAGGAGATGGTGGGATTAGTTGGAAGAGCTCATCAGAACACTCACAATGGTAGAGACGGTAAAATACAGCCAAGGAAGCAATATCTCTACTCATCTGCAAAGGCTCGAGGGTGTTCGTGACCTCAGGGTTCCCAATAATTCGGACCGCTTGTCGCTGCAACCTGTCGAGAGCATCTAGTAGGTATTTCACGGAACCATCCCAGAGACTCGAGCAGTATTCCACCCAGGAGCGAATTTGTGTCTTACACACACACTGCTGCTCCGGCGTGAAAAATGTCTCACTTCAGTGTGCAGGAGTCTGAGTTTCCGCGAGGCTGTTTTGATGATGCTCTCGATGTAATTTCTGTTATTCAGTTTGCAGCGAATATCCATGCCTAGGATATTGAGATTGTCCTGTAGTGGCAGTGGCGTGTTCTGAAGAGTGGAAAGGGGAAGGAAAGAAGATACCTTTCCTGTGAATGCACAAGCCTGCATCTTCTTGGCATTGAACTCGATCATGTTCTCAGAGCCCCATTGAGGAAATGTGATTCAAGATCCGGTCCAGTTCAGTGACTAGAAGCTGTCTTTTTTTCCGCGATATTAGCCTGTTTGGCCGCAGGTTGTCCGTGATAACTCCCGTGTAAGGTGCTATCGTCTGCATAGCAATGTATGCTGCCAGTGGACAGCATGTCGTTGATATGCAGAAGAAAGAGAGCGGGAGATAGTACAGACCCCTGCGGTACGCTAGCATTTATCTGCAAGAACTCCGAAGCCCGTCCATCACAGAGGACGCGAATACGGCGCTCCCGCAGGAAACTAGCAATCCAGTTGCACAGTCTAGGTGGCAGACCAAAGGCTGGTAGCTTGAAGAGAAGCGATTTGTGCCAGACTATCGAAAGCTTTGGCGATATCAAGACTAATTGCCAGTGACTCGCCGTGCTTGTCCCTAGCCTCACCCCAAAGATGGGTAACGTATGCTAGAAGATCACCCGTTGACCGTTTCGGCACGAAGCCATATTGCCGGTCGCTAATTAAGGAGTGATCCTCTAGGTGACGCATGAGTTGTTTGGTAATGATGTGCTCGAAGACCTTGCACAGCACTGAGGTGACGGCTATGGGTATATAGTTGGCTGGCTCTGAGCGATTCCCCTTCTTGGAGATCGGCTGTACATTCGCCTCTTTCCAAGACGAAGGCACTGTACCCGAGCTGTTGAACGTACAGCCGCGTAAGCATTGGCGACAACTCTGCTATGTATGTTATGCATATTCATTTATATTGCTTTTGATGTATCTATGTAGGTATATAATACAAAAATATATCTAATGGTGCTCATATTTGCACATTTGACAAAAAATGACCATGAGTGGACAGTGTATTTGACAAAGCATTTGCCTATTTGACAAATATGACCAATACCAAATACGTACAATTTACAAGTTATTTAATATTTTTATATGTCATTACGGCCAGTAGAGGACATTTAACAGTAAATAAAATATGACAACTCACATGTGACACCACTTTGAATTGAATACTTTTTGTGAAGGGAATTGTGTTTGTCTAAATTGCATGTTTGCATATATGTCAAATATTTTGCCAAATCAACAAACGCCCAATAGCGAACAAACCAAGTGAAGTGCCACCATAAGAAATATGTTTATCCGCATTCTGGAACAACAAGTTAGATAAGCTATGTTTACTTTTGGTCTCAAAAGCACCTATGTATAATGGCATAGAATATATTTATATTGCAAGCTGGTTGAGTTACTGTGTCCTAGAATCGTGACCCAGTACGGCAATGATTTAGAAGTTGAATTGCAACGTGGTCCCGCATCGTATCATTTAATTCTATAAAGTGAACGACGTTTGAGCATCTTAACAATAAAACGACTGATGTCATTTTATAGAAATTGGTTTCTGGCGACCGATTTGATCAATTCAGTTTTAGTTTGTACAAATGGGTGAGTTTTGGGGCAGGGGTTTTCTAAGGGCCAAGTCAATTTCACCTATAAGCTGGTACAGCCGCTATGGTTCAAGCTTTCCTCTCAGAGATGGTGGATAAAAAAAAAGGAGAGCGAGGATCTGAATTTAGAATTTAGATGCAACCATAAGAAACGCTGTGATGATGATGAAACTGAATCAAAAGGAAGAGGAGTAAGAAGACGCTAAGCTCCAAGGTTGCTGGGGTGCAACAGAAAATAATGCCTCAATTAGAGATTGTGTACGATTGATTGCCTGCATGGACTTTGTCTTCAGCGCGGTGAAGTCATATTGACGTGTCCTATAAAAAATATAATATTGTTTAAATGAAGAATTTGAATTTTCAGATCAGACAAGATGAAATAGCTCTTTAGGTAATTAGATTGGTCCACAGAGTAAAAATAAGGAAACAAATTACCGCAGTCAGACGGTGTCCAATGTTTTTTATGTCTAGTATTTTCGGTAACAACTGCATCAGTTCTCCGTAATTGTAGACCACTCGATATTTAAATGACTAAAGGTTTTTATTCTCTAAAACTTATAACATTTTTTTATATCACTTAGGTGGCAGACAAGCACATGGAACGAAGTGGTTACCATGGCCTATGGACGTGTGCAACACTAAGGGCGTTACACTCGCGCTGCCGACCCTGAAGAAACCTTCTAATGCCCCTCTTGAAGAACCTCCTATTGTAGGCACTTGAGAATATCGCAGCAGGGAGGTCATTCCACAGCTTGAGTGTGCAGGGGATGAATTTATTTCATACCGTGCAGTGCGCACCGTCTCAGATAGCAATATGTGAAGATGAATTCCCTGTCTATGGCGAGAGGTGCAATGATAGAATGTAGCTGTGAGCATCATGTCAAACAGTTCATCTGAGCACAAACCACTGTATTGGCGGTAGAACACAAACAGCGAGGCAAAGTACTTCCTAAGGCTGATAGGTTTCACACTACCTGCGAGTATAGGAATATCGACCAGCCTCAATGTCCGTCTTTGCACCGAGTCGAAGGGGTCAAACTGGTGTGCACTCCAGCAAAAAGGTGACACCAGTACTACATGTGGGGCCGGACCTGTGCCTTATAAAGAAGGAGTCGTTGTCCCGCAATGAAGTACTGCTTCGTCCTATTGAGCACATCCACCCTGTTAATAGCCGTATTCAAATTAAAGTCCTTGTAAGTGTAATAAATTTGTCCTTGACGACACGAAAATTACAAATATTATCAATAATGCAACACAATAATGTTTCGTATTCCTGAAATCAAAACATTCGTGTGCCGTTCAGAACACACGCAAATGGGCTCCAAATACGATACGCATGTATTCGACCTATTTCTGAACTGTTTACATGCATGTTACCTCTTCATGTTGACGGCTATTTTCATAAATTGTATGAACTTTAGTTACGATGGTTTTAATTTTATTGTTCACTAGCTGTACTCGAGACTTCGTCCACGTTTTATGTTGTTTTTGTTTGTTTTTTTTCTTGCATGGAACCCTAATCTACATATCGCACATCCGCTCAAATAACGTCATAACTCGATAAAATGTTAAATGACTTTAATTGTACCATTCATATCAGAATATCACATACTTTATGCTCACAAAATGTCATAGACGTAGTTCAATTACTTGTCCCTAGATGGCACTAGTGTCGTTATAATGTTTATCGAAAGTTGTCACATGGCGAACATAAACAGTGTCATGTCACGACTTGCGCGAGGTGGTCATACATACGTTGTTCAGTAAAAGTGAATTGTGTTGACTCAAGACTGTTTTTGTTTGAGAGGTAAGTAAAATTTCTTTACGTTTTCTGTACCTAAACTGATGCTTGTCGACTAATGCCAGTACACATGATTGAAACAGCATAATAAAATTATTGGTTGTACCCTAATACTGATCTATACAGAGTTATGACAGTATACATGATTGAAACAATACAATAAAAATATTTATTGATCACTAATACTGACTTAAACCAAGTTACAACAGTATATGTGATTAAAATTATTCTATGAACATATTTGTTTAGCACTAATACTGACCTATACAGAGTTATGACTGAATAAATGATTGAAACCATACAATAAAAATATTTGTATAATATATAATACTGGCTTATACCGACTTACAACAGTATATGTGATTAACATTATACCATACACATATTTGTTTAGCATTAATACTGATCTATATTAATGTATGACAGTATATGTGATCGAGATGATGTCGCGATACATTTTATTAGATAATAATACTGACTTATGTAGGACCTTGTCTATATTTATAATCGAATCAACTCAAATTAAAGCAACGTGTTAACAAGAAAACTGTATAGTTGTGCTAGTGTTATTGATTATATATTATTTTTAATAAAATGATCGATTTTGAATATAAAAATTATCAAAATGAAAGAATATTAAATTATTTTCGGTACTGTTTACGTATAGAATAATTATTGAACCCCTGAGGCCATATCTTTGTTTCGTCTTAGTTTGAAACTTAAAAAAAGTCTGGGTATTCAATTATTTTTTACTTATTATATTGTTCGCAGGTGGTAGTCGGTTTGGCGGTGCATAATAATTCACTTATAACATAAACACTATGTCCAGATCCAGAAAAATGTTAACCTTATGTCTGGAGTCCAATAGTCAACATAACGCAGTAAAAGATGATTTTCCCATTGTGGCAGAAGACACACAAACAAAAAATCAAGAAGAAAATTGTGACACTTCAAATAAGGAGAATACATATTATATAAATGAATCTACCACAAAAGTTCACGACTTACAAGTAGAATGTAATAGAATTGGTGAAAATGACTGTAATTTTGAAGAACCCGAATCTGGAGAAGAAGAAACAGACGATTCTGTTAAAGATCATGATTACAACCTGCCTTCTAAAAAACGTTGTACTAATTTAATTGTTCCACGTCAACGATCGTCTAGTGCTTCATCCTCAAGTTCAACCTCGTCCAGTTCATCCTCGTCAAGTTCATCCTCGTCTAATTCATCCTCCCCTAGTGCCCCTTTGCCTAATACAAATTCTCCCACAATTAACTCGGTCTTATAGTCACTTAATGATCAAACAAGTCAAGACAACAATGAATGCTTGCCCTCAACTTCCCAAGACAGTATAAATTTAAATAATATGCACTCCCCAATACCACAGGAGACCGTAGTACTGGAAAAATTCAGTACACGTAAGATACGCCGTGTAGAGGCACAATGGAAGCAAAATGTAACAAAAATTTTACGAAACTCTGGATTACCTTACCAAACGAAGTCTGGACGAAGCATTCCTAAAAAACAAATCAAAGCAGGTTGTGGAGAAGGTTGTAGACTTAAATGTAACTCTTTTCTTACTAATGAAATTAGACTTCAACTCTTTGATTCTTACTGGTCTTTAAAAGATATAGAAAAACAGAGACAATTCATTCACTAACACATGTAACAGATAGAGATAAAATTTCGGTCCACCAAAGCGCAGAAACATCGAAAAACCAATTATGTTTTTTACTTTGATGTTGAAGGTTCATTAAAAAGGGTCTGCAAAATCATGTTTAAAAATACATTGGATACTAATGATAGCACAATTAGAACTGTAACAGAGAAATCTACTGGAGGATTTTTGAAAGAAGATCAAAGAGGAAAACACAGTAAACATTATACTGTAGGTGACACTATAAAAAATTACATAAGAGATCATATAAAAGGTGTACCGAAGATTGAAAGTCATTATTTAAGAGCACAAACAACACGGGAATTCATTGATGGAAGGAAGACTATCTCTGACTTACATAGGGATTATGTGAATCAGTGTAAACAAGATGGGCGCAACTTTGGAAACTATGTAATGTACAATCGCATTTTCAACGGTGAATTTAATTTAGGATTTTTCGTGCCAAAAAAAGACAGGTGTGAATTATGCGTAGCTTATTTTTTATTATTAGATATTTTAGAGGTGTTCTACCCTGGTTTTATAAGACTGTTGATTATTTGATTTTATTTTGATAGAATGTTATTTACTTTTCAGTTATACTGTATAAAACTTTATTATCAGTAAATATAATACATTTCTAAGTCTGATATGTATAGTAGAGTTCAAAAAATATTGTATTTTGTAAGAAGCAAAATACAGTTGTGTCATTATAATAAACAAATAATAGTAAAACCTTTGTGTTTTTGTACATATAGTGTCATAACCCCGATTTTATTTTGCCTTTTTTCAGGATTTTCAGGTTACTAAAAATATGAATTTGTAGAGCTTAAAAAATAATACTAATTCCTTGAAGAACGTTTTCTTCTAAAGTTGTTACTTTTTTAATTATGATCTAAAAAGTGAAAAAATTAAGTGGGCCGATCTTTAATCGTCTTTACTGAAAAATTTGGTTTTTGGAGTTATGACGTTATTTGAGCGGAGGTGCGATATATAAAAGAAAGACGTGTTAGTTCTGAAAATTGGTCGGGGTATAGCTTAGTACTAGGAGAAGGACATAGGATACCTTTCATTCCGTTCGACCGCATTCCCGTGTGACGTGACATAAAACATTAAAGAGAATACAAGTCACTATAAACAGTGATTTAATAAAAACGCATCTGACTTGGAATAACAAAACGCAAATGACATGGTTGCAATCAATTATACATTTTGTTAGAAATAATTTGTCTATAGAGAACACGTCAATTTGACTTCAATTCGCCTGATGGTAAGCTAAAGGCAAAGTCTCAGGAAAGAGGGTCACCATTACAGACACAAAGAAATGTAACAATGGTGGCACTCAGGTTTGCGGCCTCGTCAGATGCTTTTTCACGCTCCGCTTAAAGGACTCGGGACTGTAGGAAGAAGGAAACACGTGAGCTGGTAATGAATTCCAGGTCTTGCTGGTGCGGCAAAGGAAAGAGTCGCCGAACCGCTAACTATAATAAGTATTACTTGGTCACTCGAAAAAACTTTCTCCACAATATGAAAATAGGTATAACACATAGGTTTGAATTACTGAAGTGAACATATATATGTTACATATTCCAAACGTTACGCAGACGAAGTCGCGGGCATAAGCTAGTGCTTTAAAAAATAAAAGTAACTAAGTTATGAATCATCACACCAGCTATGTATTACGTGGGACCGAAAATCGTGGTTGTGTGTAAATATATCTCTGTCTACCCCTTTGGGGATTACTCTACAGTATAAATTATAGCACGCGAAAATTGGCTCAGTGACTTCGGATATTTAGAACAGACAAAAAGACTTACAGGCGAAAAATTTAAAACTGTATTATTTGGTTTTACCATGGCACACACCAATGACTTTTCGATGCTTTTCGAAGTTATGTGTGTATTTATCGCAGGTTTATAAGTGCCCGGTTAATGGCAATAGGCTTGCCACCTATTACATTGGGACCTAAACATAAACTGGCGAAATGTGGGTGCTAGCACCTCTGCCAACCCCTTCGGGGATATAGGCGTGAGTTTATATAGGCGTGAGTGAGTATTATTTGTATATAAGTACACTTATATTCTTGTGCAGTCGTTAGAACTCTCTGATCTCTGGAGGTCTCAGTGGTGTAGCGGTAGAACAAACTGCTACGCAGAAGGCGCGGGTTCGATCCCCGCAAAGAGTAAACATTTGTATACATGAATATGTGCAGTGGTCTGGGTGTTTCTATGTATGAAATGTATGTATTTACAAAAAAAGTATTTAAGTAAGTTTATCCGCATTCTAGATCCCATAACACAAGCTAGTTAAACTATGCTTACCATGGGTCTAGATAGCGTTGTGTAGAATGTCGTGGAATATTTATTTATTTATTAATATACAGCCCAGACTCAGCCTCAGTGATGTATGGGTTGAGTCAACAATAGTGCATGGAAGACGGTAATTCGGCGGTATACCGACGGTAATAATAAGACCAAATTCAATGATTGGTGAAATGTGGATGTTAATTCACTCTTGCCTCCCTCTGGGGATAAAGGCGTGATTATATGTATGTATATATTTATTATTTATTTAAGTGGACATTTCAATTTCATTTATCGTATAGATATACTTATTTCTTTGAAAATCTAATAAAAAACGCTGAGTTTTCGATACAGCACATAGCATGGAATTAACTATGCATTCGTACTTAAATTTATAAGCAAGTAGTGAGGGAAGCGAGGTACTTTATGACCTACCCGCTCTCATGCGGAGGGCGGACCTGAGTTCAACATAGGGGCTCTGTTTCATACAAAGCTGATTGTAACACAAACATTACAACAAAGGCATTATCAAAAATGTAATTTTAATATAAAACTTGATATTTTAAATTCAATCAATCACTCAGTACTCACTTAGTAGCTCACTTTCGTTTTGTGATTACAAGGTATTGAACGAGGTACAATTACATTCAATATTAGTACTAAATAGTACATTTTAGGTACATTTATTTAAGATAGTTTTCATCCAAATTGAAAAAGTACACCCGCGATCCTGATACACACATCTCAGTCCACTGCTGGACATAGGCCTCTCCCAATGTGGGTAGGTTTTGGCCTACATTTTCCATATTGATCGCCATAATAGTCTTGTAGTCCTGTGTGAATAGCATCTGCGGGTCTAAAAAGGTCACATTGAGCGATTCTGCTTAAAACTAGTAAGTTTATGAATTTCCAGTAGATCTAATAGATTCCTAAAAAATCTTTAAATGGTCACTCATATGAGCCGAATTATAATAATTCATGTACTAAGCAGATTCTAATTTCGAGTATATATCACCGGAAGACCAAATATTATCCTAATACGATTTCGATAAAGTGGCCTTTTAAGACCTGCTGGTCTAATCCACGAAGGGCACCTAACCTAAACCTCAAAATTATTATCTGGTGCTATTTGTGGTTATGATAGAATTTTAATTATCAACCCTTCCTTTAATATTATGATAATAGTTAGTAGTGGAAATAAATACAGAAGAAGTTGGCTTGGATCCCAACATCCTGTGTAGGCTGAGTTTGCTTGAGGGTGTTGGTAACCTCAGGATAGGACTCCAATAATATGAACTGCACGTCACTGCAATTTGTGAGACTGCAGAGACTTCACAGAAATGAGAACAGTATTCCACACAAGAAAATTCTAGAATGCAAATATTAAAATACACATACAAATACAATAAGGCGAAACTGGACAGGTTTAATTATAAAAAATACTGTGGAAAAAGTACAATTGTATTTCAATGTGTAACAACAAATTCCACCAAGTACCATTAATCAACAGTATAAATAGTATTTCTAGAAAGAATTATGATTAAGAGGGTATAGGGGTATAAGTGGCTTAGATATAGGTATAACAGCGGCTCCATTTCATACCCCGGTCATAACCTCTCTGAATTCTGAAAGATGAATGTGAATGAATGTCTGCCCGTACATAGAGACAGGTCTGCTACGTATATACGTGCATAAAGTTAAACTGCATTTCTCATTACTTTAGAAAAGTTTTATGGTGTGAATATTTGAAAGTTTTTAGGATGTATGTGCTGAAGGATGGATGAATGTTTGTTAATATTTCATGCAATAGCTGCATGGATTCGAATGAAAAGTAATACAAAGAAAGACAGTCTTATCAAAGTAAGAAACCAGTTCATTTACAATAGACTGATCCAGTTTTGGGTCGAATGTCCACTGGTTTAACCACAAGAACCTCACTATTGAGTAATAAGGCCATTGGACTAGTTTCTTTAAAGTTTCGTATCGACGCCGATGTCATAAACCTGACTGCACCTTTGTGCGTGAGATGCTGTAATAACCGCATAGTTTGCAGTTTTGGAGGTCAACTGGATGTTTTACCAGTATGCTCTTACTACATTGTGACAGTGAAGGCTTGTATATGATACAGTTGGGTAGTTCGGTAGTTAATTTGAATTATAAGGGACACAACCGTGACCAGGTAATATGTATACGCCAAGTTAGTAGGGTGTCGAGAAGGTAAGACGTGACGCTATTTCCGTTCAATCGAGCATTCCGACTGGGGAAGTACCTCCACCCTACATAATACTGCGGCCATCATAACCTCGTGTCGTGTTCCCGGCGTTGAGTAGGGTAACCAGAGCTCACTGGAGAGTTTTTGTATTCTCAGTGAGCAAGAAAGCTTGTCCTGCTATGTCTTTTACACTGACGGCACTGAAACTCTTGTGATCAAAATGCAAGTAAAACCTAGAGCCTTCGCAGGTGCGTAGAAATGTTGCGACCTTGGCAGTATTTCACCGTATGTACCATGCTGAATATTCTGATGAGCTCTTCCGATTAGTCCCACATTCTCCTTTCCTATATACGACAACACGTGCAGGGCTTAGATGTCACCCGCATCGGTGAAGATTATCCGATCAAGAAGCAAGATACCATAAGTTTATTAGCAACCTCAGTATCGTATGCAAATCCATAGATATAAAAGTCAATAAGAACTAAACAAATCGGAAAAAATTATAAAGCATTTCAAATATCAAAACCATCGCAAAATTACACAGATCTAAAAAAATAAAAGAAATCTTTTCCGAACAGTCTGTGACGAAATTGTACGTACATATACTTTTGGTAAACTGCTATTTATGCCGACATCGATCGAGCACTCGAACAAAGAAACTTATTAGGTAGATACGGCAATGTGCAAAATAGCATCTATACATACTAAACAAGATAGCACAGTTTGTAATTAACAGGAACTCGGTGCACTGCTTTTTTATACCACTTAGGTGGCAGACAAGCACACGGCCCACCTAATGGGAAGTGGTTACCGTGGCCTATGGACGTATGCAACACTAAAGGTGTTATACTCGCGCTGCCGACCATGAAGAAACCTTCTGATGCCCCTCTTGAAGAACCCCATATTGTAGGTGCTTTGGAAAACCGCAGCAGGGAGGTCATTCCACAGCTTAAGTGTGCGTGGGATGAAGTTTTTATCATACCGCACAGTGCGCACTGCCTCAGTTTGCAATGTGTGAGGATGAATTCCCTGCCTATGGCGAGAGGTGCGATGATAAAATGTAGCTGTGGGCATCATGTCAAACAATTTATTTGAGCACAAACTATTGTATAGGCGGTTAAACACACACAGTGCGGTGTGCCCAGGAATTGCGGCGCAACAATTAATGGGGTTTTCTTAGCGGTGAATACACACACTTGTGTCTTACACATTTTCCTGCTGAGATATATTTCTGTCTGACCTTGGCCCTCCTTGAGCGTTTGATCGGGGGTCTCCCTAGTAGAACTGCTTATTTTTCTTTTTGGCTTTTTAATATAAATACATATTGAAGAAATAGGTAGGTATTTGTTTTCGCAAAATTTATTAAAGAAATTGACAGTCTATATTTGAATTTAAATTAAGAACACTCGGACTTTCAAACGTCGAACAAAATTTACTGCGTCGCCGCTCTTGTAACAGAAAGGTCGCTCGATATTAATTATAAAAATATTATTACTACCCTCAATAGTTTCTAATTACGTTTACAGGTACTTCTAATACCGTGCCAGTACCTACTTTATTGCCTTGCGTGCCTTCAGCATTTAATTGGCGTTTTCACAATCACTTGTAACCGTTAATTATTACAATTAATATTTGGTACCCAGCACGGCATTACATTAAGTGAGGTACTTTTTGAACACGTAGTTTTTAAAAACAGTTTGGTTTTATTTATATTCTTGTGAATTTGTCAATTCAGTCATCGTACACATTAAATACATACATCCATACATATAATCACGACTATATACACGGAAGGTTAGGCAGAGATGAATTACCTAACACCTACATTTCACCATGTATGTATTCTATATGTATTGGTCCTACGTAATTGGGTGTGAAGCCTGTTGCTGTCATCCAAGCTCTATTGTTGACTCGAGCCATGCATCTGAGGCTGAGTCTGCCTTATTCTCATATATTTTTGTCTGATGTGAAACAACCCTTAGTCGCCTTGTACGACACCGCATGGGAAGAGAGGGGTGGTCCAAATTCTACTCTGCCGGAAACCACGTGGATTAAACATTAAATGAACTATTATACTCATAACATATATACAAATTCATTATGAACCATGAACTATTATTTTTATTTACATCAAAAAGCCTACCTATAGGAGCGTATATTTGCTTTGATTTGATGCAATTATTATTTATAATAAACTGACTACGCTGAACAACGTTGTTTTCTATAATAATTTAAAGAATAAATTGTAGAAATCTAAATCCAGATTGCAGCTCAAAATTGGATTCTAAGGAATATATCTGTGAATCTAAATATTTTAGAATTTATTTAACTAGGTAAACAAATACACCCGAGCTTACATCAAAATTTGTTACTCCAAATTCAAAATACAAAGAATGGCACTGTCTCTTATGATACAGAATCCCCTAGGATAAGAGACAGTGTTTAATAATGTAATTGTGTAATTTTATTTTGAAATTAAGTTCATTTCAGTTTACACATGTGTTAAATGCATTAATTTCCTTATCTAATAAAATAAAATAAACTTTATTGTATTTAACACTATTGTAACGTAATAATTCACATTAATTTTAAGACCACCATTATATAGGCTTATATTTGCGACAGTGAACTTATCTATCAATAAGTCAATTATCTTCAGTTCCATAAATATTTTCTATCATCAAACTATGGGAATCTCACACTATAAGGAAGTAATAACATAAATAATCAAAAATTGTTCCTTGTGTTCTTGTTTCAACTAGAAGAAGTACATTAGAAAATACGTTTTATATCTAACAGGAAGATATTTGTCATACTAAAAGTTATTGTAGCTGAAATGTTGTTGTAAAACTTAAATAATAGGAGAATTAGATATTGCTATTTCTACAAGAATAATAGTAGTTGTTATGATTGTATCAACTTATCTGGTTGTTGTTGGAAGATAAACGTTGCGTTAGTAATAAGTTCCTAGTGAATGTGGATGCAACTTTTTGTCTCGGTCTAGTTTTATACTCATATTGTAAAGTTAAAAGTTTAGCAGTGTTCTGTAGAATATTGGTGTAAAGGAGATTTTAAAGGTTTTGCGGTAAAAATATATATGTATATATTAATTCGTAAGAAAGAAATTAACTCTTCAAAAGGTTTCAAGATAATTTCCTTTGTCAACCACTAAGGTATGGAATTATTTACCAGCTCACGTGTTTCCTTCTTCCTACAGTCCCGGGTCCTTTAAGCAGGGCGTGAAAAAGCATATGATGAGGCCGTCAAGCTGAGTGTCATTATTGTAACATAACACATATATGTATGTAATGGTGACCATCTTTACTGAGACTTACCCTTCAGCTCATCATCAGGGGAGGTGAAGTCTAAATGACGTGTCCTACAACAAAAAACCAGTCTTGGTCGATAATACTGCACAGTACGTTGATTCTTCTGTCAATTCCCCTGACGCCATGATGCTCTAGCCAATTGTTGCCCGCCTCACCATGGTTTTCTAGCCTCTCTCTAAAAAAGGAAAAGTGAAGTAGCTCCCCGCGAAAATAATAATGATAAACAACTTGACAGTCAGTTAACTACCCTTATGTAGTTGGAATCCTAAAAAGTTCAACAAGCAAACAAATTATAGAACTAAATATCTCCAGCGTGGTTTGTGGTTAAAGCCCTGCACGCGTTGTCCTGTATACGAAAGGATAGGGTGGGACTAATTAGAAGAGCTCATCAGAACATTCACCATGGTACAGACGATAAAATACTGCCAAGAACGCAACATCTCTACGCAAATGCAAAGGCGGGGTGTTCGTACCCTCAGGATTACCAATAATGCAGATCGCACGTCGCTACAACCTGTCGAAAGCATCTAGTAAGTACTTTGGTGAGTCATCTCAGAGATGCGAGCAGTAATTCTATATCGGTCTCTGTATCTTTATTATTATTCTATAAGTGTGTATTATTTTGGGGACTTTATTATGGAACAATAATTCTTAGGCATCTATCAAAAATATTTCTCTTTCCCTCTACAAGAGTTCCAAAGTTTCTACGTCTGCGTTTCAAGAATAAATATTATGTTTACGTGACAAGACCACTAAAAGGAAGCGAAGGGATATTCAATAGTTGCCACTATTTTGTCTTTTGGGGCCAAAAAGGCCTCTTTAGACATAAGAGCTTCATCTCATGGGATGAATTAGTGATGATATGAATGGTATAGAGTACATCCCATCAAACTTACGCTTACCTTATTTTACTTTATATAACTTTATGCACAGGCGGACTTAATAATATTAATAATAAACTTTTGTATAGAAAAAAATAAATATTTTTCAATATCACAAAACTGAATCAAATTGCGTTCAATTGTTATAGTTTCAAAATGTTAAAATAAATGAAAATGTACTACAGGAAATATATTTGTACTAGTAAGAACCAAGCGGTTTGGAGACTTTTTTGCTGCCGCACCACCAAGACCTGTTATTCATTACCAGCTCACATGTTTCCTTCTTCCTACAGTCCCAGTCCTTTAAACGTGGCCGCCATGCTGAGTGCCACCATTGTAATATTACTTAGTGTCTGTAATGGTTACCCTCTTTCCTGAGTCTTTGCCCTTAGAATACCAAAAAAAAAAAAAAACTTTTATTTGTACCTACTAATAATTTCATAAGATGGCCCCAAAAGCAAAAACAAATTGTCATCTGTAACAAAATAAATGGCATACCTGTCTGAAAATATTTCGTCTATAAGTACCAACTTGTTCTTAAGAAGAACAAGCCAAACAACTCTTAAAAGTTATACAATTGGGAATAACAATAGTTGGTCCTTTTATTTCTTGTTTGACCAATCGCATAGTTGTACCTTCAAGGATAATAGTTGATCAGTTTTGTAGATTGTCAACTTCTTTGATCTAAATGAGCTTTTTAAAAAGTTCTCTCTTTATTAAGGTTTATCAGGCTTTAAATTTAGTGCAACGATTTTGAATCCCACCGAAATTATCATACCTATATAGTTATAGGATAATATTGGTATTGAATTCAACAATTAACCATTTTTGGAGTGAAATCTTCTATGGGTGCGTTGAGAACTTTTTGTGTGACAAAAAATCATGGAATTTGTGCCATCGATCGTCACCTCACCACGTCGTTTACCACTTTCCTAAAATCAGAACTTAGAATGCACATCATCAAATATCTGATTGATCATCTTGTACTGAAAGCATTGAACTTGCAAAAGAGAGTTCACAAGTTCCAATCCCGGACTGGTGTGAGCCTACTCTTAATACGAGTACAATCAATTTTAGCTTAGCTGGAGTGACTAATGGGAATATTAACAACCACGGTTACTAGCAGGCATTCCTTTAAAAACAAAGAAGTCATATCCCTCCGTAATCTGGAGTATATAATTAAATGAATGAGTGAGTATATCATGACATCTAAGTGAATGTCGTTATTTATTCAGTTGGTGTCAGGTGCTTGAAGGTACAGGATAAATAATCGTACCTACTGACGGATACATATATAATAATCTTACCTACGGATGGGATAGTCGCTATACATATAATAATGACATTTTGTTTTATACAACTTAGGTGGCAGACAAGCACACGGTTTTTGTTTATTTTGTTTATTGACACTTGTACTTTCACACGTTATTTCGATCAGTATATAAAAACTGAGTTGTTGGCGGAATCGTTGGGATCGCCATAGAGGAAAAAAAAGTTAACATAGAAGAGAGATCTGGCGTAAAACGAATACAACTTAAATGTGTCTTTTACGAACGCGCCCAGTTATGTTTTGTCAGTCAGAATTAGAGAACAGGTGGTTTTGTGTGAAAATTCGAGCTCAATCGATTCAGAACTATTCGATTTTTGAAATTTAGACACACCAACTCAACATTTTTGTACATATATAGAAAGTTGAAGGCAATTAGTCAGCATCAGGCAGCAGCTGGGGATAACGTTGTTTATATTAAAAAAAATAACATCTTGGACGGTTATAAAAAGTTAATTAAGATCGTACATAAGTTTGTTGTTGGAATAAATCTTATTTTTTTTACGTGCGCATAATCCCCACGGATACCTCCCCACCGGAGCCGGTGGGAGAGGTTATGTCGGACTCGAACCGACTAAAACGCACGCCGCACCCTATGGGTCGCTTTGGTTGGGAATAAATTTTATTTGATATATTACGGGACACGACAATAAGTAGTAATTTTTTTTCTTTTTTTTTTCGTGATCAAAATCCCCACGGATACTTCCTCACCGGAGCCGGTGGGAGAGGTTATGTCGGACTCGAACCGACTAAAACGCACGCCGCCTGTGGGTCGTTTTGGTTACCGAATGTGAGGTTGACAGGCATATCCCTCGCACCCCGGCCGTATAAGTAGTACTTGAAGTTTTTAGTTTAATGCTTGCATTTGGTTATCATTACATTTTTTTGCTACTGATATTTTGCCCGGCAGAGTAGAATATCGACCACCCCATCTCTTCCCTTGCGGTGTCGTATAAGGCGACTAAGGGATATGACTGTTTAACATCAGACAGATATATACAGCCCGGACTCAGTCTCGAATGCATGGCTCGAGTCAACAATGGTGCCCAAAATGCGGCAATAGGCTCACCCCCTATTACGTAGGACCGAATAGAATTATTGGTGAAATGTGTGTGATAATTCACCTCTGCCTAACCCTCCGGGGATAAAGGCGTGATTATATGTGTTTTATACCACTTAGGTGGCAGACAAACGCACGGCCCAAATGATGGAAAGTGGTTACCATGGCCTATGGACGTGTGTACACCAGAGAAGCTACACTCGCGCTGCCCACCCTGTAAGCACAGAGTCTCTGTGCCGTCAGTGTAGAGGACAAAGCAGGACAAGCCTTTAGTCATCCCACTGACAGCACAAATTCTCCAGTGAGCTCTGGCTATCCTACTCACCGCTGGGAACACAATATGAAGTTTTTATAACCGCGGTATTCTGTAGGGCGGAGATACTTCCCCAGTCGGACTGCTCAATTGGACGGAAATACCGCCGTGTCCTACCTCCTGGAGTATTATAGCTACTGAATCTTTTTACAGAGGAGTTTGTCACATAATAACAATTATGAAGACTTTACCACTGAAGCTGCTGTTTGTGTGAATTGTATACCTAATAAATATATGTGCTGGTGTAATGATAGCAGAATGACAGTAGATGAAGCTCATAAAGCGTGTCAGGACAGTATTGATGAAGTATATAACCTACTAGCTGTTCCCTGCGGCTTCTCGCAATCGATGGACCTATTCCCGGGATATAAATTATATGTTTTATACCAGGTTATATTCTATCCTTGTGCTAATTTTGGGAAAAATCCGTTCAGCCGTTAGAGCGTGATTGAATAATAAACATCACGATATCTTCACAAACTTTTACATCCATTCATATAAACAATACAGTAACGCCTCTTTCCCGGTAGGGTAGGCAGAAACCATATGTTTTCATTTGCTATGATCCTGGCATACATCTTTAGTTTCTTCAACTCTCATAATTATTTTCATACATGCTGTATGGTTGCGGTGAACATGTGACTTGTAAAACAAAACAATACAATTTGACATTAATAATATCTTTAGGATTTTAAGAAATTAGAAAAAAAAACATCAAATTCTACACAGTAAAACAATTACCCAAATTTGTGAGCAATAAAATTTGGTGGCACGCAATTCTAGCTAAGTATAGGAGAAGATTTATGTGAATGGAGGTTACCTGTGAAGCGTTCTCACCACTAATTGCTGCTTTATCGACAAAGTAGTGCCTAAACTCTTAACTATAGGTACTAGAGTTGATAGCTGTCGATGTTTTAATTTATCGATATGGTGTTGTTGCATTTTATGAATACCTACAGTTTCACTTTGTAAAATATTGTTCCTTAAAGCACAACTTTGCCGCGTGGTTTCCGGCAGAGTAGAATTAGTACTGCCCAGACTCAGCCTCAGATGCATGGCTCGAATCAACAATAGTGCCTGGAATACGGCAATAGGCTCACCCCTTATTACGTGGGACCGAATACAATTATTGGTGAAATGTGGGTGTCAATTCACCTCTGCCTAACTCTCCAGTGATAAAGGCGTGATTATATGTATGTATGTAAAGCACAACTGATCTAACTGCAATACTTCGATAATGAAAATGGGTTGTGGCAGCCTGATGTTAGTCGTTTCACAGAAAATATCAAGGATCAGTCATACCCGCAGTTAGACTGGAAAAATATGGGGTTCTTCAAGAGGGGCATCAGAAGGTTTCTTCATGGTCGGCAGCACGAGTGTGACACCCCTGGTGTTGCATACGTCCATAGGCCACGGTAACCGCTTCCCATCAGGTGGGCCGTGTGCTTGTCTGCCAACTTAGTGGTATAAAAAAAAAAAAAAACGAACCCCAGACACCGAGGTGAAATCTTTGCAATGCAACTGGATTTTTTTATACAACTTACGACCTATGAACGTGTGCAACACCAGGGAATTCACATCTGTGCTACCGACCCTGTAAAAACAGAGAGTTTCTGTGCGTTAGTGCTGAAGACAGAATCAGGACACGCCTTTGTTCTTTCCACTGACATCACAAAAACTATCCAATGAGCTCTGGCTACCCTACTCACCGCCGGTAAAACAACACCAGGTTATTAAAGCCGTGATATTCTGTAGGGTGGAGGTACTTCCCCAGTCAGACTGCTCAATTGGGGCGTCAATGTCATGGAATGCCATCGTGTCCTGAGAGGAGATACACGGGAATACTGGCATTAAAGTCACTTTGCAATTCTAAAATAAAATAATATCTCTGAGTGCCAAATTCTGAGGTTAATAATTTATTTTCATCTATTATTTAAATGTTATCAATTCATTTTAAAAGTATCACATACATCATTCATGTGAGCGGTGTAGCGGTGTATATGAATACATGAATTGTGTATATTTGCATTACTCTGGGCAGAGTAATAGCGTAGTCTGGTTGTTTTTATGTATACTTAATGTTATAAAACTAAAAAACTTGTTTGAACTTCTTTTACTGTTGAATAGTCCATTTATCCACGGAGTTTATAGGCTATATAATATTACGCTACTTCAAAAGGGAGCGGAGCAGGTTTATATTAATTCTGGAACTCAAAATACAAGCTGGTGAAACGATACTGTCAGAAGTTTACGAAAAATATCAGTCATTGAAATTTTCGTCTTCCGGACACTATTGTCGACTCGAGCTATGTATCTGTGCCTGAGTCTGAGCTGTATATATCTGTCTGATGTTAAACAGCCATAACCCTTAGTCGCCTTGTAAGACACCGCATGGGAAGAGATGAAGTGGTCCAAATTCTACTCTGCCGGGAATTATTTTCTAGAATACTATGTATTCATTTATGTTTTTTGTGATATAAAATCAGACAGATATTGACTTGAGTCAATTGAGCCCGATTGACAGCAATAGGTTCACACCCTATTACGTGGGACCGAATTTAATAATTGGTGAATTGTGGGGTTAATTCACCTCTGCCAAACCCTTCAGGGATTGAGGTGTGATTATATGTACGTATATATTGCTTCGCCAGTTTATGTTTAGGTCCCAATGTAATAAGTGGCGAGCTTATTGCCATTAACCGGGCACTTATAAACCTGCGATAAATACACACATAACTTCGAAAAGCCTCGAAAAGTCATTGGTGTGTGCCATGGTAAAACCTGGGATCTAACCCGAGGCGAAATGTGGGTGCTAGCACCTCTGTCTTCCCCTTAGGGGATATAGGCGTGAGTTTATGTTATGTATATAGCTTATGTAATTTATGTATGTTGTGTTATATAAAAATACAAAATTGACCCAATTACGACGCGTTTTTCCGGAAACAAAAGTATAATCACGTCAATACTATTTACCGTATTTCGATCACGCATAGGAAGATCGATACAGACCACATGACTAAATTCTCACGCTGCTGGATGCAAACTCAGTTGACCTTCACACGAGTATATTTTTTAGATATCAGTCAAATAAGGTTCTGGGGTAGACTTTCTAGAAAGGTATAGCGGAAAATTAAAGAAAAGTAAAGTTAATTATCATTATATATAACATATAATTACGCCTTTATCCCCGGAGGGTTAGGCAGAGGTGAATTAACACCCACATTTCACCAATCATTCAATTCAGTCCCACGTAATAGGGGTGAGCCTATTGCCGTCCTCCGTGCACTATTGTCTGGGCTGTATATATCTGTCTGATGTTAAAAAGCCATATCCCTTAGTCGCCTTGTACGACACCGCATGGGAAGAGATGGGGTGGTCTAAATTCTGCTCTGCCGGGAACCACGCGGCATATAACTGTACTTACCTGTTTCTGTTTCTTTCGGTAATGATAATTACCAGAGAGAAACAGGTAAGTACAGTTAAGAATAATTTTAGGACAAGAATAATATCAGAGTAGTACGAGTATCTAAGGAACGGCAAAAGAAGAAAACCAAACCGATTGTCAACTTATATAGTCGGCAGCGCGAGTGTAATACCCCTGGTGTTGCATACGTCCATAGGCCACGGTAACCACTTCCCAACAGGTGGGCCGTGTGCTTGTCTGCCACCTAAGTGGTATACAAAAAAAACGGGGTGGCACAAAATCTACTCTGCCGGGAACCACGGCTTGGTTCGCTTGCTAAAATAGTTACAAAGTTATACAATGTCTCTGAGACTATCAGAAGTCAAGCCAAGCTTACTTGCACTCGTTCACTCGCTTACTTTTTCAGTTGATTTGTATTCAGCCCGAGCAACTGCGAGCATCACCCAACATCGAGAGGAAAGTATTTTTTTATACAACTTAGGTAGCAGACAAGTACACGGCCCGCCGAATGGAAAGTGGTTACCGTGACCTATGAACGTGTGCAACACCAGGAGAGTCACACCTGTGCTGCGAAACTTGTAAGAACAGAGGGTTTCTGTGGCGTCGTGCAGTAGATACAAGCAGGACAAGCGTTTAGTCTACCCACTGACAGCTCAAAAACTCTCCAGTGAGCTCATGGATACCCTACTTACCGCCGGGAACGCAATACGAGGTTATTATAGCCGTGGTATTCTGTAGAGTGGAGATACTTCCCCAGTCGGGCTGCTCAATTGGGATTGAAATGCTGGCATTAATGCTGATTGACGTCTGCTGAGATATGCTGGCTAAAAAGTGAGTTTGGCTCATAACCTTTCCTGGATCAGGTGAAAGTCGCTAAACAGACTTCGAATACAGAGCGGTCGAAGCAAGGAGAGGCTTGGAATACAGGTCGATCGAAGCAAGGAGAAAGCATGAATGTGCGGTGTGAGTGTGGAGTTGCTGCACAGACCATGACCCTCGTGCTAATGTGTGCTGCATGCCTATCTACTTGTACATCAGATGAACCTATGAGCGCCTCCATAGCGGAGTGGTAGCAGCACACTGGACATAGAATTTGAGAATAGAAGCGCCATTGTCACGAGAAGCAGAAGCAGAACGGTACCAACCGTTAGTCTAAAATCATCCATACAAATTCTCCTCACAAATGAAATAAAGATAATAATTATCGTATAATCCAGAAAAATATCGATAATGGCACCTCACTGTCTGCTACAAGCGCATTAGGGCCCGGAATAAAAGTACCTAATGATCCGATTATAAAAGTTGACTGGTTCATTTGTTTTCTTATGTTATTATTCTTAGTATTACAATGTTTTATAACAAAATCATTATGTAATTTTAGTGAGATTCATGAACATTAGTATAAATTATTGAAATAATTGTTTTAAACAAACTGGTAATTTAAAAAAAAATTACATGGCTCCAAAACTTGTACTTGAAGAAATATTGAACATACAGTACGTGATGTTTGTTAGCTGTCATGACAAGCAAGATTTCTTGGGTATAAGAATTGAAAAACAGTCTGCGTTGTTATCTTTCTATGTTATATATTATGTGTGTATATATTTTTATGTTATGTGTCTGTTAGTCTGTAAAATTCTCACGTTCGTTTTCTTCAGCAAATTCCTTCGAAACGGCTTAAACGATTGTTATAAAATTTTTGTACATATTTGATAGATCTGAGCGACGGTTTTAAACTAGTTTTTAAACCCCTTACCCCAAAAGTAAAATTGGCAATTCTATTAATTTCTATTGAATTATAGTCTGACAGTAAAAATACAAACCTTTCTTGCAAATTTCGTAAAGACATGGTACTAAAAAGATTAAATAATAAATTACTCCGAATTCTTCTTAGAAGCTAACTAATTAAACAATGGTGATAAATCGTAGCTTTTTCCTTACGCTGAAATTTTTTTGTTGTATATCTCATTAATTAGGTATTATCAGATTCGCTGTCATAGTTTAAAAAACCTACTAGTCCTACAAGGAAACATCCAAAGTTGAGGATTATTCAATACAATAAATATCCCATAATCAGATCCGAAGACGGTAAGAGATACTTCGGTTGGATTTAAACCCCACCGTAAAATAAATCGAAGTGACTTCATGGTATCTATACCTCATTTGGTAAGGTACTTAACTAATCATATTGAATGAAATTTTAAAGCATTTAGTTTTAGTATGATACCGGTTCAGTCGGGATCGAATCACAGTCACACACACACAGAGGAGTCACAGTCGCGCTGCCAACCCTGTAAGTACAGAGTTTCTGTGCCGTCAGTAGAAGACAAAGCAGGACAAGCCTTTAGTCTTCCCACTGACAGCACAGATTCTCCAGTGAGCTCTGGCTACCCTACTCACCGCTGGGAACACAACCCGAAGTTATTATAGCCGTGGTATTCTGTAGGGCGGAGGTACTACCCCAGTCGGACTGCTCAATCGGGCGGAAATACCGCCGTGTCCTGCCTCCTTACATTTAAGTTTGCAACATCATTCATTGATTCCGATAGTTCGTACGAATATCGGTTAGATGGCTCCCACCGTCGCCGTAAGATGGATATATGTATAGAAGAATTTGGATGGTTTCGGGCGAAGGTTCTGTGGCTTAGTGATCAGAGCTTGCCGCCTATAAGGGAAAGATCGCGGGTTCGAATCCCGCCTGAACCGGTTCAGTTTTTTCTATATCTTAATCGATTTAAACGTAAACAATCTTGATGTGCTTTTTTAAAACGCTTTATTTAAAAATAATACTAATTTTTATCTGTTTAGAAACTCATTATAAAAACCAAGACTGAAATCGTATCACTAGTTAGTCAGTTAGCCTAGTTTATTTATTTAATAAATACATACATACATACTATAACCACGCCTTTTTCCCCGGAGGGTTAGGCAGATGTGAAATAACACCCACATTTCACCAATATTTATATATGGGACCGCCCACGTAGCAAGAGGTGAGACTATTGCCGTATTTCGGGCACTATTGTTGACTCAAGTCATGCATCTGAGACTGAGCTGTATATTATATTAGTCTGATGTTGACCAGTTCGATAGTTAAGGGATATCTTAGTTGTCTTGTACGACACCGCATGGGAAGAGATGTGGTGGCCCAAATTCTACTCTTTTTTTTTTTTTATTTTTTACGTGCGCAAAATCCCCGCGGATACCTCCCCACCGGAGCCGGTGGAGGAGGTTATGTCGGACACGAACCGACTAAAACGCACGCCGCCTGTGGGTCGTTTCGGTTGCCGAAGGTGAGGTTGACAGGCATATCCCTCGCCCCAAATTCTACTCTGCCCTACCACGTGGTTTGTTTATTATGTATTTTTATTTAAAACAATCGCTACAATAATATTTACCTTTAGTTAGTTACCTAACCGAATCGAATTTTTAAGATTAAACGCTACGTATTTCGTTAGTATTTCGTGCGGCTCGCTAAAATAATCAATAGACAGTTGAGCAGTTCTCCCCAAGCGGCTGATTTTTTGAAATATATTTTGACGACTTATTTTCATTTTACCTACACTTACTTTTTTAAGGGACAGGGCTGTTTAACATCGGACAGATATATACAGCCCTGACTTTGCCTCAGATGCATGGCTCGAGTCAACAATAGTGCCCGAAATACGGCAATAGGCTCACCCCCTATTACGTGGGTGATAATTCACCTCTGCGTAACCCTCCGGGGATAAAGGCGTGATTTTATGAATGTATGTATGTATGTATGTATGTACTTTTTTAAATTAAAATACGAAAAATGCGGAAGTTTTACAAAGTGATAAATTCAAATTAAAAAAGGAAAATTTCGCACAACATTGTTAAATGAATCGACCACTAATCTTTAATAATAATGTCACTGATCAAATCTTTCAAGTTGGAAATAAGTTATCGTACACATAACATAAATTCACTGAAATTAGATTCGAACATAGCATGTATGAAAGCAGTGGTTTGTGGTTTATAATGTTAAATATAAATATCTTGTGGTGGCGTACACAGTTAATCAAATAGAATATGCAAAATTATCGCTTTGATGATTACCAGATTAGCATAATTATTGCTATCTGGTAATCATCAAAGCCACATCTGCATTTCTTGTAATTCCGTCACACCACAACGACGTTCAAGCCTGGATTCTAACCACACTATGCTTTGAGTTGCAATAAAATGGTTTTATTTGCAGCTCAAAGCATAGTGTGGCGGTGGCAGCCATTTTGAACCCAAAATTCAAAATTGTTTCTCTATTTTTTTACTTGGACTTATTCTTGGCCATGACTACAATTTATTTTATAGACCTAAGTTATAAGTACCTAAACGTAATGTATATTATAGGTTCATACCCGTAATACAGCGGCCTTAATAACCTCGTGTTGTGTTCCCGGCGGTGAGTAGGATAGCCAGAGCTCACTGGAGAGTTTTTATGCTATTAGTGGGAAGATCAAAAGCTTGCCTTGCTTTGTCTTTTACACTGACGGCACAGAAACTCTTGTGCTTACAGGGTTGGCAGCACGAGTGCGATACACTTGGTGTTGCAAACGTCCATAAGCCATGGTAACCACTTTTTATCAGTTGGTCCGTGTGCTTGTCTGTCAACCAAGTGGAATAAAACAAACAACGTATAAATATATCTATCTATCGTTTCTCATAAATAACATACATCGGTTACGGTATGTGTAAGTAATGGTGACTCTCTTTTCTGGGACTTTGCCTTCAGCTTACCATCAGGCAAGGCGAAGTCCAATTGACGTGTCCTTATATATAAAAAAAAAAAACAGAAATACAATAACTTGTGGTGACGAAAAAAGAATACAAGTATTACCACCCCATCTCATTCGAAGAGTGTCGGAAGAAGTGACTGACAGAAAAATACGTATATGATATCACTGCGAGAGAAGGAAAACTGGAAACCCAGTTGCCATACCAATTTCTATGGCAGTCGTTACGGGTAATTGGAGCGCTAAAAAGTTCAACAACTGGTCTAATTACAATGCTTCAATATTGCCTTTGGGTTGTGGAGGTCAGATGACAGTCGCTTCACGGAAAATATCGAAGTTTAGCCAAATACGCAAATAGACTGGTAAAGCGAACCCCAAAAAAAAGCATCTGATGAGGCCGCCAAGCTGAGTACCACCATTGTAACACTTAGTGTCTGTAGTGGTGACCCTCTTTCCTGAGACTTTGCTTTTAGCTTACCATCAGGCGAGGTGAGGTCAAGTTGGCTTGTCCAATAAAAAAAAAAGAAACTTCAAGGTGAAAACATCTGATGCGACTGGAATTAACGCTAAGAGCTAGAAAAAGAAGAAATACCTGAAAATCTCCAAAAAAAACCCTGTCTGGATAGAGCGTGGAAACAGTAGGCCAAAGCCTCCCAACATTGAGAGAGGCCTATGCCCAGCAGTGGACAGGAATAGGCTGATTGATTGATGATGTATGTACAATACCACCTCTCAAGCCTCTAATTAGGGTAGGAAAAGACAACATATCACGAAATATGTACAATGAGGTTAATAATGCCCTCCCTATCTCAAGGTCTATAATCCTTTGTCAACCCAAGTCTAATTTATTTATTTTGTTATTATTAATGTATGCATACATAATACAACTTAAAATATTAACTTTAACACTAGACAATGGGGGCACTACATACAATATTAATTTCATATTGGCGCTTGTATTAAGTTTCATTTTATTTTTGAACAATTCAGTTCTATTTATTCTACATATAAAGAAATCATAAAAATGTCACATCATTATTTGCAATCACAGATTTTGTCATATGATGTCAAGTCATTCAAATTATATATAATAATATATAATCACGCCTTTATCCCTGGAGGGATAGGCAGAGGTGAATTAACACCCACATTTCATCAATAATTGTATTCGGTTCCACGTAATAGGGGGTGCGCCTATTGCTGTATTCCGGGCACTATTGTTGACTCGAGCCATGCATCTGAGGCTGAGTTTGGGCTGTATATATCTGTCTGATGTTAAACAGCCCTATCCCTTGTGCGACACCGCATGGAAAGAGATGGGGTGGCCCTAATTCTACTCTGCCGGAAACCAAATAACCACACTAATATTTACACTGAAACAGAAATCGAACCTATAACCCCGATCCAATCATTCAAACACTCCACAACACCAAACACGTTGCAGACATGTTACATTCTGAATAACATAGGGTTTTTTGGTAAACGTCAAATATTTTGACATAACGATGGCACGTCGTGTCTAGCGGAAGCACAAAAATCAACAATTAGATACTTTTTAAATATTCACGTGATTTTTGGGAGGATAACGCTTGGGTACCTCTAGTGACATTTTTCTTTTTTTCCATACCACTTAGGTGACAGACAAGCACACGGCCCACCTGATGGAAAGTTGTTACCGTGGCCAGTGATCGTGTGTAACACCAGAGGACATGGTACATACTCGTCCCGACCCTGTAAGAACAGAAGGTTTCTGTGCTGTCTGTGAAGAAGACAAAGCAGGAGAAGCTTTTGATCTTAACACTGAAAGCACAAAAACTGATTCACTTTTCCATCGATCCCAAGTTTTACCATGGCACACATCAATGACTTTTCGATGCTTTTCGAAGTTATGTGTGTATTTATCGCAGGTTTATAAGTGCCCGGTTAATGGCAATAGGCTCGCCACCTATTACATTGGGACCTAAACATAAACTGGCGAAATGTGGGTGCTAGCACCTCTGCCTACCCCTTCGGGGATATAGGCGTGAGTTTATGTTATGTTATATTATGAACTGATTTTAATATGTTTGTTTATTTAAGTAACACAGACTCATTTTTTTTTTGTTAGTTACAATTCTCTTATTCTATGTTAGTACAAATTGAGCTTAAAAGATTTAGTTACTATCTAGGTATGTATTCAATCACCAGTACAGGCTCAACACCGATGTGGAGAGCCTGCAGCAGTGATTGATATATGTACAGTCAAGTCTACTGGCTATACACGCCAGGATTCTGTTGGGGCTGACTCGCACACGACGCACCAGGGTTGGTACCAGGATTTTGGCACCTCGATATCAATAAATTGAGCCTATATTGCGAGACGTGAGTTTATGCTAATAGCAACGTAAACAAAACAATTATGCTATAATTAATGTTATAAGAAACTCAACCTTAACATAACAAGAGCATAAAGTCATTTTCCTTTTAATCGTTTTCTTCAACAAAATTAGGTTAACGAAATTAATCAGAATTTACAAGTCATCCCATGTAATCGTGTGTAAACGTCATTTGACGTCGGTGTAGAGTCAATTTTGAACGTAAATGGGAGTTCGCAACATTCGGGGAGTGACGATCAATCCTGGGGCTTTAATTCTTTGCAACTGCAGCGATACAAGTATAGGAGTGCGAGCGCTGCCCGCCGTACGGCATTAGACGACGCGCCCTCGCCGCCGCTACCCGCCGAACCAGGTAGGTACCAAACCCAACTTGTGTCTTTCGAACATATTTCTAAAGTGAACATTCCTTTTTCAAATACTCCAATTCTAAAAAAACTATATTTAAAAATATATAAAAAGAATTTTTCATTTTTTTTTTTGTTAAAATATTTGAATTTCGATTCTTTTCATTGAAAAATTTGAAAATGTAGTGTTAATTTTTTTTAATTAATATAATATATAGTGTGAATCAAAAGTTTAATATTCGTGATATTAATTTACATTTAAATAGCAACAAGTTCATTTTATAAAACTTACGTAAATGTAACGAGGTCTAAGAAACTTTTTGGTGGGCTTTTTAAACGAACAATCGGTTATAAAGCTTAGCCACGCGTAAAAAGACACACCCTGTGGTATATATTCTTTTATTTCTCTGTCAAAAATAGAGCAACTTTACTTGCTAAGGGTTTTAAAATTAATTTAAAGTTAAACTACTTACAACACACAGGCAGTTTATTTAAAATTACTTATTAACAGTGGCGTGCTATGACGTTTCTTGACGTAGTTTAGCAAACTTTAGACTCAAGGGACTAAAATTCTAGTTCTATTCATTTCAATGCATTTAATTTGTGGGGCGTATTACATAAGAAGGTAACTTTAAGGGCGTAAGAAGGTAATTTTAAGGGAAGTTTTTGCGAGCACTGTTCATTCCGTTTGGTTATTGCACCAGATTCTAGTAAACGGGCGATTTTCAAAGTGAGAATATGGTATTTCTTGTATTTCGAAATTTTATGAATGAAAGCATTATAGGATGTTCTTATTTTGTTAAATATGGTTTATATTGTAATAGATTTATATACTCATGCCTGTATTAGCTACAACGGGGTAGGTAGAGGTGTACCAACGCCCACATTTTGTCAATCGTGTTTCTCTATCACAAGTATTAGTACGTGGCGAGTGTATTGTCGAAAACCGGGTTAGAGAAAGATATTAGTTAAGATTTAGTACGTAGGTACCTACTTATTACAGGCATATAATAATGCATTGTTCTTACGTATCTTTTGTTCAATAAAGGTGCCTGGTTCATTAGGCAACTTACAAAAGGGCGTGAAATCAACTTGAATAAAACAAAATTATTTCTGTATATGATGTTCGTTGCTCAAGTCGTTAAATATTTATAAGAACAAGGCAAATATGGACAGTGAATGTTCTTAGTTAATTTTCTATTAAAATATGTTTTTTTTTTTAAATTGATTGTCGAATTTAAGTGTAGGTGCATTAATGTTTTGATTTTCAGTTTAAATTCATTAATTACCAGTAAATGTCGTGTTTACTTGTATGTCTATAAAATTTACAACTACTCTCTCTCTCATTAAATAAAATGTTACTTTTTCTGTCCCGTGGGTATAATCTTATAGATAACCATCTGCTGGTTCACACACCCACATAATAGTGATCTTACTATTGGGTTTTAAAGTTAATAAATCAATACTACTTTTTAGCTAAAATAATATAAATGTTATTTGTTTTACATGTGTTTCATGTTATATTCAACTACTTTTGAGCTACATTGTTATTTTTTCGACTAAAATACTATTAATAACATGAGCCAAACACAATTTGTGTTATAATAAAACTAAACCCAAAATGTCTTGGGTTAGGAGTGAACCATCTGCTGGTTCACACACCCAAAGTCAATTTAATTTAAAGTCAATAAATCATTTTGATACTTAAAGGGTTGTGTTGAATTTTGTTAACTAAAATAATATAAATGTTATTAGTTTTTCATATGTTTCATGTTATATTCAACAACTTTTGAGCTACATTGTTATATTTTCGTATAAAATTCTATTCATAACATGAACCACACCTTACTAGTGTTATAATAAAACTGAACCCAACATGTCTTAGGTTAGGAGAGAACCATCTGCTGATTCACACACCCACATAATAGTGATCTTACCATTGAGTTTTATAGTCAATAAATCATTTTGATACTTAAAGGGTGGTGTTGAATTTTTTTACTTAAATAATATAAATGTTATTAGTTTTTCATGTATTTCATGTTATATTCAACTACTTTTAAGCTACATTGTTATTTTTTTCGTATAAAATACTACTAATAACATGAGCCACACATTACTAGTGTTATTCCTAAACTGACCCCAAAATGTCTTGGGTTAGGAGTGAATTCATAGTGGTGGTTTCCTAATAGCTTTTGACCCTTTTAAATCTTTAAATGAAAGTCCAACATCTTAGTAATTACTCCGCTTTTAATTGCAACTTACGTCGACTAAAACTAATTTAGACAAAGATGCGATCTCATATTGCAAGGGCTCTTGGCTAAGTGGTAACATTAGCAGATTGCATGGTTAAGCAACACTAGCCAGAATAGTCTTAGGATCGGTGAAAATTCTTAACATATTGAGATTCCACCGTGCCGCGGAGCCTTCGGCCACGGTTACTGTACGAACATCAATGACAGTCGGTACTTAGGGTATACATTAAGATTCCGACTAGGGAACCCTGAAAATGATCCGATAACTGGTCTAACTGTAGTAGAACCTTGATATCGCATAGAAGGTCCTATAGCTCAATTAAAAGCTGCTTCACAGAAAGTATCCAGATTTGGTTACTTAATATTTCCACTGAAAGCTGAAATTAAAACTGAAACTTTCTAAAACGCTCGAAGAATATTGATTGCATTTTTAATACAAAAACCATTTTCATCTGAATCGCAAAAATACAAAACAACATTTTTATTTGAAACGCAAAAATACAAATAAATTCTAATGTTCGAATAAAATACCTACAGCACAAAAAGCTACACCGTTCGAGTAGATATTGTCAATAAAAAACAGAAACAGAACAAAAACAGTCACAAAAATAACACACATTACAAGTCCTAAAAATCTAAATCCGAAATGTTGATCCGAAAACAAATTACACGTTTTATCAGATGTCTAGGCTAGATAACGATCGATCCGTCCCAATCAACTTTATTACACGCACAAAAGTTCTACGGCACATTTTATTTGTCTGTAAACCTCTGTCATCTCGAACTTTGGACAATGTTGACATTGAACAAAGAGACTTTATTGGAAGGTAATATTTTATTTGCAAAAAATTCGAAATGTTGCAAATAAAAATGTTTTTGCAAAAAAAATAATCTCCTAACCCTAAAGTGAAATATAGGGTGTGTAAAATAAATAATTTTATGTGGGTATTCATAATTGCCTAGTAGTTACACCTGGGCCCACATTTTACGTTATGGTCAAGTAAAATTGTTTTATGCTTTTACACGACAACCCATAAAGAGTGTAATGTATGTTTGTTTCTTAATTCGACAGTAAGTGACATCGGCTATAATTTTCTTCTTAAAAACAAATTCAATACATTTTAGTTCATTTTTTTGAGAAGGCATTCCTGTGTTTTATTGATTATCTTTATCAGCCGTTTAGTTACTGTCAATGTAATAAAAATAAGAGCTTATTTTTATAACAGCGACAGTATCCGCTGAGGATACCGTCAATGTTATAAAATATGAAGCTATCCGCTACCTCATTTGTACATACACGTATGCGGACCCCTATTTCGTGCAAAAAATAACATAAGTAATATTTTCACGAAACAGCACGTAGTACGAGCACCCGCATGAATGCGCATATAGGTATGTAAGACAGTGGCCGCTGTTACGTGGGACACAACATAGTTTTTATTCGCAATAACATTTTATATTCCTAAGCTCAAAGGCACACAACCCTTTGGTGAAGCAAATGTAATCAAATTCAGACCCGACAAATTTGCACAGAATATGTAAATTTTGAACATAAAAAGAAATATTTGAAATGATTTCGAAAGGAAAGTTACAAAATCGTAATTCAGATAATAGGTAGCTAGAATGAACGGTTTTGGACATAATGGCTTTCATTTAAAGCTACAAATTTATTGTAATTCTGCTATTATAAAAAAAATCTGCTACAGAAATTTATATATTGAAGTTTACAGACATTGAAATTCATAAATTCTGCTAGAACTGAAGTATAATATCTGAGTATCTTACCAGAATAAATGTAATAACAGTTAAAAATACAAATTTTATTCAATCGCAGGACGACGACGGTATTTTCGTCCGACTGGAGAAATACCTCCGCCCTATAGAATACCGCAGCCATAATTAGCTTGTGTTGTGTTCCCGGCAGTGTGTAGGGTAGCCAGAGCTCACTGGAGAGTTTTGATGCTGTTAGTGGGAAGACCAAAAGCTTGTTCTGCTTTGTCTTTGAAACTGACGGCACATAAACTCTCTGTGCTTACAGGGTTCGCAGCGCGAGTGTGACTCCCTTGGTTTTGCACACGTCCATAGGCCACGGTAACAACTTTCCATCAGGTGGTCCGTGTGCTTGTCAGCCACCTAAGTGGTATAAAAAAGTACCTATTTATACCTAAAGTTATACCCACATTTTATTTTTGCGATTTTGTTACGTGTTATCAATTCTCTTATATATAGAATTATAATTCCATACCCGCAAACCATAACTATTTATGTTTTGTCTTTTTTTTTATATAGTGCACCTCAATTAGACTTCGCCTGGCCTGATGGTAAGCTGAAGGCAAAGTCTCAGAAAAGACATCACCATTGTAACATGGAATATAATAACATAATATTCCACATAATTTCTCAACATCACACAAAATTCTACATTCCTTGTTCGCCTAAGGCCCTTGTAACTTTGAAATATATTTTTTCTTTTTATTTGAAAGGATTTATTTTGAAAGGCTAATACAATCTGTATTAGCCTTTCAAAATAAATCCTTGAGCTAAATATACTCAAAGCCTTTTAAGGTCCTGGTAAAAAATGAGCTTTTTCATATACGAGTTAGGTGGCAGACAAGCACACGGCTCACCTGTTGGAAAGTAGTTACCGTGACCTATGAACGTGTGCAACACCAGGGTAGTTACAACACTGTGCTGCCTACCCTGTAAGAACAGAGATTTACTGTGCCTGTACATATGACATGTAGGGTATGTAGGGACGCCGAATGTAGGGCATAACGTCTTTACTATCGCTGTAACGTTATGCGTCAGTCAGGGCCCCAAAGACCTTGATCGGACGCAAGGGGCCCCATTAACACCCTTATCACTGGTTTTAATTTTAACTTTCATTTGCGAGAATCAACATGCTGACTCATATCAGCATAAATATTCTTTCACATTTTTTCAAACACTCTTGTTACATATTTTTATTTACTTTTAGGCAGTACTCTCAGTTTTTTTTCCTCCTAGAGGGTGACAAATGGTTGTTATATCGTAATTTGTATTCAACGCCTCACAGGTGCAATGATGTGTGCTGGTAACCCTTATGTTTGTCAAGGGACTTGTAAACCAAAAGGTTTATTATCTGGCAATACAGTATGGTTATTTATTACTGTATTTGCTTCAACCTGTTTTATCGTATCGTGGTTCATGAGTTATTTTGTTGGCAGTATATTAGTAAGATGTACTTTTTGTTATATAATTTTAACGTTAAAATTGAAATCTTTTGTTAATTTTTAATTCTTACTGTTTTTTCTTTATGCAATAATTTGAAAGACAAATGATTACACTATTAGAAATATGGTTATACCTACTATAAGGTGCGCAAAATATAATTATAATTATTATATTTTTTTAAATTTGCCGCAAAAAGCGCTTAGGTATATTTACTCATAATTAGAAATAATGCAGTTGGTCTTTTTTATAATGAACCACATTTATGATAAGATGTATAACCAGTTACATAATTTCGTATGACCTCAAAAACATAGGTATGTCAAAAATGATAAGTAATAATAATTTCCAATTTAAAATACTCGTAATAATTCCTAATAATGTCCTTGATAATTAAATTAATAATTGCATACATACATACGTATAATCACGCCTTTATCCCCGGAGGGTTGGGCAGAGGTGAATTATCACCCACATTTCACCAATGGTTGTACTGTATTCGGTCCCACGTAATAGAGGGTGAGCCTATTGCCGTATTTCGGGCACTTGTTGACTCGAGCCATGCATCTGACGCTGAGTCTGGGCTGTATATATCTGTCTGATGTTAAACAGCCCTTAAACTATCCCTTAGTCGCCTTGTACGACACCGCATGGGAAGAGATGGGATGGTCCAATTTCAACTCTACCGGGAACCACGCGGCATAATTCCAAAATAAAGTAATATAATTATTTAAATAATAATTGAAATAAATAATAATTTAATTGGCATAACATACGAAATGCAGGGTAACCTTACGAGCTCACTCAGCGAACACGAGAATACATCAACTTTTTCAGCAACCATGTTAAGGGTGGTAGTAGCTTGCGTATGTGGAGTGTTCTCCAACAATTTAGTTCTACCACGCTGTACCTCTTTTTTATATAGAACCAATTGGACTTCACCTCGCCTGATGGTAAGCTAAAGGCAAAGTCTCAGGAAAGAGGTTCACCATTACAGACACTAAGTAATGTTACAATGGTGTTACTCAGCTTGGCGGCCTCATCAAATGCTTTTTCACGCCTCACTTAAAGGACCCGGAACTGTAGGAAGAAGAAAACACTTGAGTTGGAAATGAATTTCAGGTCTTGGTGGTACTCTCAGAATTGAAATCCGAACCGTTTCGTTCTTGCTCGCATATTTTTTTTATACAACTTAGGTGGCAGATAAGCACACGGCCCACCTGATGGAAAGTGGTTACCATGACCTATGAACGTGTGTAACACCAGTGGAGTCACATCCGTGCTGCCGACCCTGTAAGAACAGAGATTTTGTGCCGTCAGTGTAGAGGACAAAGCAGGACAAGCCTTTGGTCGTCCCACTGACAGCACAAAAACTCTCCAGTGAGCTCTGGCTACCCTACTCACCGCCGGGAACACAACACGAAGTTATTATAACCGCGGTATTCTGTAGGGCGGAGGTACTTCCCCAGTCGGCCTGCTCAATTGGGCGGAATTACCGCCGTGTCCTACCTGCACAGTGTGAGCGTAACATCTAAGCCCTCTCTCTAACCTCGTATAAGTTCGGTCCTCCCTGATGCTGTACATATCTATCACAGATAAACCTATCCACTGTAATATATACGGATTATGTTATCTATCCACGAAACACCTTCACAATATATGTTACTGTCGCCAAGTCCCTCCTAACTTCCAGCCTGTTGTATCCGACCAAACCTAATACAAATAAGGTTGAATACATCAAGAGGTATATAGAATGGGTAAACTCTATACAGTTTTAGATACCTATGGGTATCTGGTGAATTTATATTCTATGCGCCCCAACATAAGACTGTATTTGGCCTCATGAGCGCCCATATCATACTGTTACTTTCTTATTAATGCATTATAAAGTGATAGCTTTCACGTTTGAAAATGTCCCCGCCCTACGAAGTACAAATCCAAGCTGCGTATACAACGTTTTGCAGATGTCTGTTATACGTTCAAGGAATGTGAGATGAGAGTGTGAATGTTATATTAAAATTGGAAAAAATTCTCTTGAACTGGTTGAAATTATGAGAATTTTTCTTATGTTTGATTTTTTTTAGTATTTTTTATAATAGATATTTTTCTTTCTTTTCTTTAGATAAGGTAGATCTTATTTAATTCGTAATAATTATACTACAATCTTAATTTTAAAATAAACAAATCATAACCTGTTTTCTTAAAAACAACTACGCACTATCCAAGTGGGACACATTGTTAACCCTCTTCTGCTAAATTAAATTGCTTATTTGAAGCATGTGTTCACATGTCTAACCTACAAACTTTTATTTGCAAGTTCATCGGCTCAACAATGACGTCACTACCACAAAAGCTAAATAAAGGCAGTTTATAAAGTCAACAGTCACTGAATATTTCAGTTTAAAATTTTGTGTTCGAAATTTGAAAATATGAGAGTATGAGAATATGTCAACCCGCAGCTGCTACACGGTTATCTTTTTATTGGACAGCCGGGGACATAGCTTTTATCATATAGCTTGGATACTAAAGTGAAGTGTTCACATATTTTCGATCGTCAGCTTCTTTTGTTTTAGGAGTTGAATTGTGTTTTGTTTGTGAATTCTGTCAATACGTGCACTTTGAGAGCAAGCTTTTTATTTGATGACGTCGGGAGATGAAATTTTTGGGGCAGCCTATGACCCCTTCATAGACTATTAACGTGTTTTAGCACTCCACTGTCTTCTTGAGCTCCGGAATAGATGGAGTGCGTTCAGTTGAGTTTGAATGTGACTGGGTTGACTTGATAAATGATACGACTTAGTGATTTCACTGATTTCTATTTGATATGAGTCCAATTACATGTATTTGAACTGATTTAAACCCTTTCTTATTGGAATTACAATTGAATTGATATGGGCCACCACAATGAAAATATTTCTCAACCAGAAATACATGTAGATTGCGTGAAAGTTGCTGACGGAAGGGAGTGTCTCGCTTTATACATTACCGAATTTCGAAGATTGTACGTTATTGATCGACTAATGAGATCGCAAGACAAGTGAAGTGAATACAATTCTAGACATATCGAATGAATTAAGTGGCGGCAAATTTAAATTATACACAGATAATTTAAAAACAAAAGATGTTCATTTGGCGTGAACAGAAATAAATTTAGTTTTATCGTCATTCAATGGAATCTGGATCTAATGGAAACTGCTGAAAAGGAACCAAAACGTCGGGGCTTTATACCCCACAAAAAGCCACAACGTTTTGGTTTTTTTTATACATACATACATACATATAATCACGCTTTTATCACCGGTTAGGCAGAGGTGAATTAACACTTAAACATTGAATTTGGTCCCACGTAATAAAGGGTGAGCTGTTGCCGTCTTCCGGGCACTATTGTTGACTCAGGCTATGCATCTGAGGCTAAGTCTGGGCTGCATATATGTCTGATGATAAACAGCCCTATCCCTTAGTCGCCTTGTACGACACCGCATGATAAGAGATGGGGTGGCCCAAATTCTACTCTGCTAGGAACCACGCGGCTTCTTTTTATATAGTGCGATAGAAGCCGTTAAAATAATGATATGTCAATATTATTCTATCTCTATTGCCGGTTTCTGATGCCAATCAACTTTTTATTGACATGAATGTTCGCACACTGCTTAAAATTAATTAAATTCATTCCCGTTATAAGTTTAAACTATGATAAATCCGATAGGGTTGCATGTTGTCTATTTATACATCGAAAGTTCCGATCAAGGATCAGGACTTGACAGGATTTGATTCATATTTCTCATTAAATTCAATGACTACACCAAAAATTTTTTTTACGTTCATTATACATTCGGTCTATTCAATATTCCTTGAAAACCCTCGACTGCCGAGTGAGATATTTTCATTTGCGTATTCAATTTCATTCGTTCTCATTAACTTCGCCCTGTACGTTCAATTTTATTTTTAAAATTGTAGCGACGTAATAACTTTCTAATCAAATTCTGACCTGGGTAACCCTTTGGCTACCGAATGGGATTGTTGTATCTGAGTATTCAATTTACTCATCATCCTTTTGAATGTTGAAATAAAAAAACTATTTTTATCAGATTCTATTGTGATTTATTTCGTGCCATTTTATTATTTACTCTAACTCTTTGGATTATTGTATCATTATATGGCTCCGACATTTGGATTGCTTACCAAATAGCAAATACAGACTCCTTAACCATTAAAGTATCAAACTTTAATGGTTTAGGAGCAGATTCCTTATATGAAAAGCAATCATGAGTCCAACCTTATGATTGCAAATTCCTGGATTCGAATCGTATCCGAAAGTGTATTTTTTTTATCCTACTTTGGTGGGAGACAAGCACACGGCCCACCTGATGGAAAGTAGTTACCTCGATGGCCTATGAACGTGTGTAACACCAGTGGAACCACATCCGTGCTGCCAACCCTGTAAGAACAGAGATTTTAAGTGCCTTCAGTGCAGAACACAAAATCAGGACAAGTCTTTGGTCTTCCCACTGATAGCATTCTTGTGAGCTCTGGCTACCCTACTGACCGCGCGGGAACACAACACGAGGTTATTATAGCCGTGGTATCCTGTAGGGTGAAGGTACTTCCCCAGTCAGACTGCTCCATTCGCAGTACTAACACAAGCAATTAATAGTAACCGTATAATCAGTACTTAACTGAAAAATTAGTAATTTCAGATATCTACTAATATATTTAAAAAATGGCAATGAATCCATTAAAAATAGTTTCTTTTCAATGTGTAACATCTGCGTAAACTTTGAAAAGTTTCATACGTTCAATAATGCACATGGTGTAGAACATCCGATCAAGAACCAAGCGGTTCGGAGACTCTTTCCTCTGTCGCACCATTAAGGCCTGGAATTCATTACCAGCTCACGTGTTTCTTTCTTGCTACAGTCCCGGGTCCTTTAAGCGGGGCGTGAAAAAGCATATGATGAGGCCGTCAAGCTGAGTGTCACCATTGTCACATGGTATGTGTAAGTAATGATATGGTGACCCTCTTTTTTGATACTTTGCCTTCAGCTTACCATCAGGCAAGGCGAAATCTAATTGACGTGTTCTATTTATAAAAGAATAAAAAAATAGCGGTTTAATAATTTTCTAATCAAATTCTGAAAAGTAAGGGTTATAATGTTATTTGTGTTAATAATTGTATCGCAAAAACGTAACTCGCAATCTCGGTCATATAAAGAAACAACGATGGAAAGGACTTAATGAACGTAGAAAAGAGTTCATTTTACTTTTTTCATTGTACTAGCTAATGCCCTATGTTGAAAAAGTTTTATGATTCATGTATATTAGGTCGGTATATTTATTCTTTTCATGTGACTACGCTTGTATTTTTTTGCCATGTTTTTTTTTCCACACATAACAAAACATATCCCCAAAGGGATAGGCATAGATGCAAGCACCCACATTTCACCCGTTTATGTATAGGTCCCAATGTAATAGGTGGCGAGCCTATTGCCATTAACCGGGCACTTATAAACCTGCGATAAATACACATAAGTTATTGGTGTGTGCCATGGTAAAACCTGGGAGACCTCGTCTCAGCAGTTCATTACCCATACCACTAGGCTACCGCGGTTATATGGTTTTATGTTTTTTCCTTCATATTTAATATGGTCAAAAAGCAAAAAAAACTACTGGTAAATAGTGAAAAATGCGAAATATTAATTTAAATAATACATACACACACACACTCACACACATACTATTTATAATAAGATAATGAATTAAATGTTAATTAACGAATATGGTTTATAGTTTGTATAGTTAGTACCTATAGTGTAGTCATTGTTGCTATCGTGGAATCCTGGTGACCAGTAATACAGGTAACCAATTACCTACGACAGGCACCAGCGATCCACAACCGAATTCTGTGTACCCTAAACTGTCAATGTCTAAATATTGTAATTTATTTATTTATTTATTTTATTTAATTCTTTATTGCACACACAGTACATAAATCATACACAAAACACATCAAAGAAGATGTACAAAGGCGAGCTTAACTCAAAATGAGTTCTCTCCCAGCAAACCTTTAAGTAGCAGAGGAGCATAAAATAATGAAAGGGGATTTGAAGTGTACATTACAAAAAAAAAAGAAACAAAAAGAAAAGATAAACAAAGAAAGAAAACAAAATAAAAATAAAAAAGATAATAAGCGTACCTACCTGAACAGGTAGGTAGGTACATGTATTTACACAAACATAGCATACTACGTATTATATTAATACATACTTACACCTACACATAATACATAATATACCTACATACATATACATAAATATATACACATATATAATATAAATATATATAAATATACAAAGCATAAATAGATAAATATACAGACTTCATTATTGTGAGAGAAAATGTTCCCTTGTTCTTCTTCTGAAAATGTCCAGATTTGTATGTAAATGTAATTTTTATGTAAAATTTGTATGTAAATGTAAATGTAATGTATATGTAATTTTTTGGTTGTTGATGAGAAATAAATCATTTATTATTATTATGATTATTTTATTATGACCGTAGCGTCACAATACATGTTCGAAAACCTAATATACAGGAAAAATATCTCGAAATGTTCAAGAGTTTGTGAAAGGCATAATATAAATACCAGACACAAAAATAATCTTGTAGTCTGTGATAGTAGACTTAAAAAAATGTAGGTATTTAAACTATCATGGTCACTGACATCAGTATCAGAATAAACGGGATATTTACCATGTTTAATTGTTACATATTAAAAAAAAAGGTCATTCATTCCAGGGCAACTGTATACGCTCTTTTACCAAGCTGCCTAATGAAATTGGGGGTTGACTTGTGAATAAATTAAAAAATGTAGTAAAGAGTAAATTGTGCCAGAAAGGCTGTTATAAAATCCAAGAATACATAGATGATAAACCAGCTTGGAAATGAGCTGTTCGCTCAACTATGCTACTCAAGTAAATTAAATAATACTCAAGTATTTAGACTAAGTACATTTAATAAATATTTATAAATAGACCAAAAAAAAAATGCCCGCTAAGTTTTTTACCGGGGTCTTGTCAGGTTGGAGCCGTGTTTCAAACCTGTGGTCCGTTTGCTAAACTAGTCTTTCATATTTCTTTTTATATTGACGTTTTGTAAGTTCCAATTTAATGGGGTATGCAAAATAAATGATTTTTGACTTTGATTTTATTGTAATTATAACATAACCCTATAAAGTTTGGTACTTTAAACCATTCCAACACATAACAGGCCATTTCCCACTTTTCCCATGCGGAGTCGCACGAGGCAACTAAGGGATAGGACTGTTTAACATCAGATAGACAAATACAGATCTGACTCGGGCGCAAAAGCATGGCTCAAATCAACAAATAGTCCCAGTATACTACATACATACATATAATCACGCCTTTATTCCCAGGGGGTTAGGCAGAGGTGAATTACCCACATTTCACCAATAATTGTATTCGGTTCCACGTAATAGGGGGTGAGCCTATTGCCGTGTTTCGGTCACTATTGATGACTCGAGCCATGCATCTGAGGCTGAGTCTGGGCTGTATATATCTGTCCGATGTTAAACAGCCTTAGTTGCCTTTTACAACACCACATGGGAAGAGATGGGATGGTCCAAATTCTACTCTGCCGGGAACCATGCGGCCTACTCTGCCGGGAACCACGCGGAGAAAAAGCTATAAGATAGCATTCGGTTTTATTTTTTGCTGCTTTCTATAAGAAAACGTAAGATAAATTCCACTCATAAACTCACAATCCAACAAAAATAACCTTCCATAATCGAAAACACCTTAAGTGGTCCTATTCATTGTCCCGAAATGCCAATATTTCACTCCATAACCATTAAAAAGAACGATAATTTATCAGGAAAAGAAAAAAAGATGAAAAGAAAAATATCGACGGAGTGTGATAAATTCGAGGACTCTTGCAAACGTAACGATAAAAATATTAAGTCAACCGCCAGAGACGTAGCAAAAGATTGGAAAAGATAACACATTATTTAGATCAAGCTATTGGTTGCGGTTCTGCCTGTGGCGTTATGAGGGTCAATTATGTATGTATGTCTATTCAAAATTAAACCTGTGTCTAATCTCCTAAAAGTCAAATGATGTTTATAAAATTGTGTGACGAGAATAAGGTTTTTGACATTTGGAAGTTAGAACTCACTAGTGAGTTTTTGTGCTGTCAGTGGGAATACCTAAATTTTGTCCTTATTTGTCTTTTACACTGACGGCACGACGTGCTCACAGGGTTGGCAGCGCGACTGTGACTCCCTTGGTTTTGCACACGTCCATAGACCAGAGTTGGGCAAATTTTAATTGTAATTAATAAATATTACAATTAAAAATCCCGTCATGCTATCTAAAAGACAAAAAATGTAAGGCCGACTGCTGTTTAAAAGATTAAAACAAATTTGAAAGCATTTAACCGAAAGATAAATTAATGGGTACCACCTGCTTTCAAATTTGTTTCAATCTTTAGGACAGCAGTCGGGTTAATTGCAGGTTTAATTACAATAAAAAGGGGGATGACCACTTTCCTTACACACTTTGGCCATGTGGTGCCCACAGCAAAAAGTGTATGCAAATGGTAGTATACCATACCACCATTAAAATACAATTGTAATATTTTAAATAAAACTTCGAGTTTAGAAAATAAATCAAGTTTTTATTTCACAGAAAAACACGTATACAATCGATTTTAACAGCTGCTGAACATGATTTTAAAACTCAAACTACATACTCAACTACATATTGTTGTATTGATGGTACCAAATATGATATTTAAGTTCTCTTTATGATTATTTCTATGCTATAGCATAGAAAATGAGAATAAAAAGAGAAATATAAAGAAAAAGAAAGAAAAAAAAAGAAAAAAAAAAGAAAATAAAAATTAATAAGTATACCTATTAATTATTCATAGATAATTAAAATATCATCTAAACATCCTGCAGGGGAGATATGTTAACTTCATGCTGTGCCCACCCTAAACAACATTTAACAGTCATGCACAGCTTCCCACTGTTCGACGACCAACAATGCAGTTGCAATGATACTGTTGGATAGCAGTATGACCAGTCTCATTACCACTTACTAATATGTAAACAAAATATATTTTACTGCTTACATGCAATTCTTGCTCTAATTAATAAGCAGTTAGGACCAAAGCGTAAACCTTCCATAATGCATCTTCAATTTGTTCAGCGCTGAATATTCTTATTGGAGGACCTTGCTCCAAGATTAAGTCCCAGTTGTTGGTACGTATATGACTGGCAATTCCTACAATTTGGTGGTATGTAATAATTACAGTTGCAAAACAAATGTACTCACAACGCAGTTGGAACAGAGAGCCGATTAGGTTCATGACAACTGGGTACAAAACATTGATTTTGTATTATTGCTGCTCTTGAATAATTAGGTAGCAAAATACCATTAGTGGTAACACCATCTGCAGGTCTTTCTTGTAGAGGAATATGGAAATATTCTGATTGCACCGGCACACTTACTGAGATATCTCAGTATAATCTGATGTTGCTTGGTCAGTCCTTCGCCATCAATCGAGACTAAGGTGAGCCGTTGGTGGGAGCTATAACAATAAGCAAAGGTTAAGTTGTGGTTTAATATGCTTTTGGCAAATTAGAATATAGTTGTAACATCAGTATGAAGTGTGTGGGTGTATGAGGCCAGCCAGTCTAAGCCAGTAGGATTGATGGTTGAGACTCTAGTGTGGGCTTTCATCTTAAGGTTGGGATATCGGAGGGCATTTGCAGACATAAAAACCATTTAATTTAAACCAAAAGGAGGTGAAAAACCACCATAGAAATTGTAATATAGTGTTACCTCAAGTGGACGGATTTGATGGGTTACAGCATCTCTTATCCGGTTAACGTGTGGAGTCTCAGACTGGAGAGAGTGCTGATCTGTCACAGCTGATGCATACATGCCCATGACCAATTATAGGTATATCATGACTGATTGGATGACGTATATGATTCCATGTGACGGTCAACTGGCTGTCGCTTGATACCTGTATCTGAAATAAAAAAGAAATATGTCATTAGTTACTTACCAATTGAGACCACATTTCTTTTAGACTGAGGCTCAAATACAATAAAACATGAACATAAACGCCTACCTGTTGCCGCTGTCGCTGTAAGAGATGTCGAACTTCTGCTATTTCCAAAACATGTCTACGAAGCCGGTTAATGTTTAAACCACAATTAATGCACCGTAAATGCCCTCTTGGCACTGTAGCTCCAGAAGATTGTGAAGAACTGGAGCCTGGGTTATTATTAGAGTATGCAGATGCGAGTTCACGTTCAAAGCAGATTATGTCGTGCCGAAATACTCCAACCAAATTAGCCGTTAATTAAAGCCGTATCGTCGTGGTCCATTTATGATGCTTATTCGTTAATAAAAGATTTTCAAAAGCGAAACGCTTAGCGTATTCAAAGGAAAGAGAATAATATTATAAATACGAAGTTTGAAAATCTTCTGACAGTTTATTTTCTAACTTACATATCGGTGTTGCAACATAAATGAAATAAAACATTTGGCAAATCGATATTACACTCATAATTAATCGATTCATGAATAATATTTTGCATTTTTATTGTGTACAACTTTTTGCAGTTATATTTTTTATTTTTTTATTTCTTATTTTATTTATTGATTTTTTAATTGATAGTGCAAAATCCAAAACATTATGCAAAAAATGAATTGTTCACACCCAATGTACTTTTCTAACTTTTTACTGCCTCACGGGATATTGCATCTGATAAAATAAAATAATCGATGTCATCTACTTTTCCCAGTTAATCAAATGATTAAAAATGGTACTCAATACTAAAATAGTTTTCATTTTCCTATTTTGTTTATCGATTTATAATCAATAATGCTAAATAAAAATATATTATAATAATAATCGATATGTAGTTTATTACCGATTTTAGAATCGGGTAACATTACGTCCATGCCATTATGCTTTGCAAAAAGTAAACAGGAAATCATGACGGTACTTTACTATTTTAGAACATTACTCCTAAGTTATACTGATATACGAATATCTTGATACGTAATTAAAAATAACGGCGGTTTTTTTGCTATATAGCATATTTTTGGGCACTCGGTAATTTAGTATGGCCATAATTGGACATCCCCCTTTGCCCAACTCTGCCATAGACCACGGTAACCACTTTCCATCAGGTGGCCCGTGTGCTTGTTTGCCACCTGTTATAAAAAAAAAGATTGAGATTGGATCAAGACCGATACATACTTTCAATAATGTAACTATTTATGATTTCATTACACTTAATTAAGTTAAACTATGCTTACCATGGGCCTAGATAGCTCTGTGATTAATATTGTTTATTGCATATTTATCTATTTATAATATTATTTGAATTCATAAAGTATAATTTAATACACTTCTGATTACATTTTTAATGGTGAAAATTGTTTTCGAACCTTTTATTAAAATTCTTTGAAAGTAAACTTTGCAAAAAATAAGTTCAAGTTTTTATTTTACGCAAACCTCCATTTCGCTCGTAATGAGGATGAAATAAATACATAAATTTCGTGCTAAGATCCCAACTTTTTAATGGCCTGCCAAATGTTGAATTAATATAATGAAAACTGTCAACCAAACTGTGAATTGAGTTGGATGTTTAACTTCAAACTTTTGGTAGAAAAATGCAGTAACATGTAACTTTCGTCTGAATTGTTCAGACTAATGGACTAGTCTGGTGTATCTCAACCATAAAACTGGATATACGTATGACTATTATAAGTTTCAGTTCACTTAGTTAACTTCTGTACAATTTTGTAATCTTTGTAGAATTACAGAATTTAATTAAATAAACTGAAAACAAAAATGGGCACATTTCTGAAACTGAAAATATGGAAGGGTGGATGAATAATAATAAATATTAATCAATGTTTTTGAACGGATGGATAAAATAAGAAATTCAGCGAGAAGTGGAAAATGAATTGAACAAAATAGATACGGTTATGACACGTAGTTAGAATGGATGAAAGAAGATTGACGAGCAGGCAAGGCATTTAATGTGTTATTTAAAAAAAAATCAAGGACTTTCTACCGCGTGGTTCCCGGCAGAGTAGAATTTCGATTTTTGTGATTGATTTTGTGTTCCCAGCGGTGAGTAGGGTAGCCCAAGCTCACTGGAGAATTTGTGCTATCAGTGGGAAGACTAAATGCTTGTCCTGCTTTGTCTTCTACACTGACAGCACAGAAACTCTGTGCATACTGGGTTGGGAGTGCGAGTGTGGCTCCTCTGGTGTTACACACGTACATAGGCCACGGTAACCACTTTCTCTCAGGTGGGCCGTGTGCTTGTCTGCCACCTACGTAATATAAAAAAAACACATACAATTTCTATCACATTCGTCTTGCTGCATCTTCCCAAACGTTCTTAAGTCAATCTATTAAAGTAAACATAATAACAGTGTGTAGTAATCCTACAGCTTATATTGCAACAGACAGTCATTCATTTAAATAGCACTTCTTGTCTCAAACAATGTGAAATTGCAGCTGGTCCTAACACAATACTTCAAGCCAGTCGAGATGGACAGCTAATTTCCTGCACAGTTAGAGAATTCAGTTTGCTGTTTCCCTTACCGTAGTATGACAGTGTGATATATCTATGTCATATTATTGTAAATCTTCTGTAGAAGCTATATTGAGTTTACATACTCTAAAATCTACATCTTTTTTCGATTTAATGTCTGGCATACAGTGATTATGTTTTTATAATGTGTCGATCCAAAATTTGGGCACAGTTAAAGCGTTTTCTGTTGTTCTACAAAAGTCGCCATCCTACAGGTGAAGGGACTTTCAATTGAATAATAACTATTTTCAATCTATCGTGATTTGGTATTATTTTGTTTTTTAATAAAAACAAACGTATATTAATTGTTTATGTACTTTATGAAGAGAGGTGAGAGATGGTGATGAAATTTTTTCACATTTTTTTAAATGTGTATAATATTAATTATTTATTAATGAATATGTATTAATGAGTATAATATAATAATAAGAGGTAGGAAAGACGGTATTTCCGTCTTAATTGAGCACTTCGACTGGGGAAGCAATCCGACCGTACAGAATATAATAACTGCTATAATAACTTCGTGTTGTGTTCCTGGCGGTGAGTCGTGTAACCAGAGCTCATTGGAGAGTTTTTGTGCTGTCAGTAGGAAAAACAAAGGCTTGTCCTGATTTTGTGTTCTGCACTGACGGCACAAAAATTCTCTGTTCTTACGGATTGGTACCACGGATGTGACTCCCGTGGTGCTACACATGTTCATAAGTTATGGTTCTACTCTGCCGGGAACAGACTTCTAACATGGTTCAAATGGTATTTCTAGACATAAAAGATACAATCCGTGTTTTAGTATTGGCATTACAATTGCGCAGTTCGATATATGCCAATTTATATGCAAATAGGTCAATTAGTGTGCAATCGTGTTGTTAACTAAGCTTGTCAAGTGCTCCGTTTAACTAAATTATTTGTTCGATTGTTCCAGATTCCGTGTTAGCTTCAACAGTTCCAGATATACCAAGTAAGTGCTTTTATTGCTTGATAGGAACTAATAAACACAATTTATGTGTAATTTATGTATTACTCATTAATTTTTTATTTTTTTTTACTATTTATGCTGTTGATTGATGGCGCTTGGTGGAATTTGTTGTTAGACATAGACATATTGAGAACTCACTTGTACTTTTCCACATTATTTTTAATAGTTATTAGAGTTTTAATACAAGTCAGTTCTCAATATGTGTTAAATTTACATAGTTATCTATACAATATATGTATCGTTACCCCTAATTCAGAAGTTTGAAAGGCACTGAACACAAAATATTGTTTTTGGAATTCTTGTCTTTTCGTTTGCTTGGGACTAACGTAGGTTAAAAATCCTTAACGAATTTTGATGCATTTATAAAAGTGCTTGGTTATTTATATATTTTTAATGAAGGCTTACAGATTAATACAGTAATTGAGAACACAATGTTATTCACAGTTTGCTAGTTAAAAGTCTCCACATTTAGGTAATCAAAATATAATATAAAAGAAAACACAATATACAGCCATAAAACAAGAAGAAGAATTATACAAAACAAGAAACAGTGCGCAAGGAACGTTACTTTAAATTTAGTAGTGGGTACTTAATTTTTGTACTATCTGTACCAGTCTACCGGTCAAAGTAGCCAGCTGTCGTCTAATTATCGCCACACTAGAAATACTTCTACTGAATTGATCTGTATCAAGATGCTGCAAAATTTAATTTTTAACAAAAGCTATAAATTTATTTGATCACAATCAGTTGATTAGAACTGAAGATACACGGGCGGAGCCGCGGGCGACAGTAAGATTAATTATAAAACTATATGGCATTCCGAAGATGTAATGAACAGCTCTAATGTAGAACAGAACTCGTAAATCCTGACGACCAAACAGTGACAAGCTGACGGTATAAATAATGTAGTTTGTAAATACAGAATAGTTTTGCAACTTGGCGGGTTAATTAATTAATGTAAAGTTTGACTTTTAGCTTGTTCAATTTAAAGTTTACTTACACAACTATGTCAACTGTGTTAGTTTTTGGCGCTTATTCTGTGGTTCTCGTATTAATGGTGAACAGAATTGTATTTGCTTTTAAATTTTGTTTACTGTACTTACGGACCTTCAGTTGTAGTTCCCAAATATCCTGGAATTGGCTAGATATTTCCATAACATAACATAAACTCGCGCCTATATCCCCGAAGGGGTGGGCAGAGGTGCTAGCGCCCACATTTCGCCAGGTTTTATTTAGGTCCCAATGTAATATTATGGCGAGGATATTGCCATTAACCGGGCACTTATAAACCTGCGATAAATACACACATAACTTCGAAAATCATCGTATAGTCATTGGTGTGCGCCATGGTAAAACCTGGGATCGAACCCGAGACCTCGCTAGATATTTCCTTTGCTACTTTTTTAATGAATAATACAGTCTATACTGCCGTAATTGTAAATTAGTCGCTTCTGTACAATAAAAGGTTAGACGTAGAATCTGAACCTAATTTTTTTTTGTAATTCTTCCCTGTTTGCAATGGGCGCGCACATACCACTGAACGAATTTTGAAATGTTTTCACTAAAAAGATTTTTTCAGATTTAAAATCTTATGAACTTTTATCACAATCAGTTGAGAAGAACCAGAGCTATGATCAAAAGTCGAGATGATAAATATCCACCCATGTAATGAGTATAATGTACACAAACAGACCAATTAAATAATAAACAAATATAATAAATATTCTACAACATTCTACACAATGCTATCTAGACCAATGGTAAGCATAGCTTAACTAGCTTGTGTTATGGAATCTAGAACGCGGATAAACATACTTAGATACTTTTTTTTACAAATAGATACATATTATACATAGAAACACCCAGACCAATGCAAATATACATAATCATGTATACAAATATTTGCTTGTAGCGGGAATCGAACCCGCGCTCACTGCGTAGCAGTGGAACGTTATGCCGCTACGCCACAGAGGCCGTACATAAATATTAACATAATAACACTTTGGTCAGTCCATTCGTTCAATTTAAAAGTAATTTTCACGCGAAGTAACCCTTATTCCATATAGGTAGGTACTGGTGGTAAGATGTAAAACTAGATTAACACATTTTATTTGCCATTAACGTGGGGGTGTTAAAATATTTTGTTATTTTACCGTAACACGAATTTTGTCGTTTTGAAAACAGTAAGCCACCAGTTTTGAATTCATTTTTGAAAGCCTCTGTGGCGGGGTGGTAGTGAACGCGACTGCTACGCAGGAGGCGCAGGTTCGATCCCCGCTCAGTGCAAATATTGGTATGAATGAATATGGGTATTTGCATTGGTCTGGGTGTTTCTATGTATAATATGGATGTATTTACAAAAAAAAAGTATTTTTAGTATGTTTTCCGTATTCTAGATTCCATAACACAAGCTAGTTAAACTATGCTTACCATGGGTCTAGATAGCGTTGTGTAGAATGTTGTAGAATATTATTATTATTATATTATTGATAGGCAAAATTCATTGTATAATAATAACTGCAGAGTTGTTCAAACCGATTAAGATAAAAAAAAATTAATTGGTTCAGACGGGATTCGAACCCGCGATCATTCCCTTTCAGGGGGAACGCTCTGACCACTGAGCTACCGAACCTTCGTCTGAAACCATCCAAATACAAAAACGTCTTTTTTTATATAGGACACGCCAACTTGACCTCACCTCGCCTGATGGTAAGCTAAAGGCAAAGTCTCAGGAAAGAGGGTCACCATTACAGACACTAAGTGTTACAATGGTGGCACTCAGCTTGGCGGCCTCATCAGATGCTTTTTCACACCCCGCTTAAAGGCCCCGGGACTGTAGGAAGAAGGAAACACGTGTGCTGGTAATGAATTCCAGGTCTTGGTGGTGCGGCAAAGAAAAGAGTCTCCAAACCGCTTGGTTTTTGCTCGTATATTCTGCACAGTCTTGCGGCGACTCCCTGTGTAAATGTTAGTAAACACACAAAAAGAATCCCGCTGAGTTTCCTGCTGGGGTCTTCTCAGGTCGGGGTCGCGTTTCGAACCGGTCGGTGATCTATTAGCTAAACTAATCTTTTATTTTTATAAGTGCCGAATGTATTGCGTAGGTAGCTAAGCTTAGTGATTAAGGAGCCGGCTTATGATCGAGAAGTTCTGGGTTCGTATCCTGGCCATTACACTACCGACGTAAACCCTCTCCTAACACAAGCAATTTAGCTTAGTTGGAGGGGTTAGAGGGAATATTAGTAATGGCGGTTGCTAACGTGAATGTAACGGGAATATTAGTAATGTGTTCCCAGCGGTGAGTAGGGTAGCCAGAGCTCACTGGAGAATTTGTGCTGTCTGCGAGAAGACTAAAGGCTTGTCCTGCTTTTTCTTCTACACTGACGGCACAGAAACTCTGCACTTACAGGGTTGGCAGCGCGACTGTGACTCCTCTGGTGTTACAAACGTCCATAGGCCACGGTAACCACTTTCCATCAGGTGGGCCGTGAGCTTGTCTGCCAACCAAGTGGTATAAAACAAAAAAAAAACTGTAAAAAAAGACTTTGTCTTTGACTATGTATTTAAGAAAGTATTACATAGCTTATCTGCTTTAATTTCTTGTTAATGTTCAAATGCGATCGTAAAGTCCCAAGTTCGATTCACAATTTGGACAGTGTTATTGCGGTTTTATGTTAGATGGTAATAAAATCGTCCGTTTTATGTTGTGCAAATTATAGTATTAATGGAAATTAGGCGAATAATGAGTTTCTCAGACGTTTGTACGAAAAAAAAGTAAACCACTGGAACCGATTTGGCGAAATTTGGTACAGAAATACCAATAACTTCGTTTCAAGCTTAGGAAAAGATATAGCCTATGTTTGGTTGCGGTAAGCCCGTGTGAATCTGCAGGTAACAGCTAGGAAATACCCAGACTAAAAAAAATATTGTTTTGTAGTAAAACTATTGTCATTCTACAGGCACTGCCAAAAATGCTATTTTATTTTAGACCTAACTCTTATGTAGTTAAAGTATAAAATTAGAAAAAAATATCTTCTAAGCGAATGTAGAAATGTCTTTGTCTTAATTTTGGACTTTAAGCCTGTAATCATAAAGTCTAAAATCTAATGTTTTTTTTTCGTTTCAGTGGTATAACAATGGTCTTACTAACAGAAAAAAATAGCAGAATCAGGGGCCTGATAATCCAATTGTTTATTTTTTGTAACGTTAATGAAATCGCGCAATAAAAACAAACCTAACAAGACAATTAAGATTATATTAACCGGTTCTTAATTACGACGAAACTTATAGACATATATCTATATATATACATGTGGTTCAACTATTTATATGTCATGATAAAAACTTTGTCATAATAATACCACTGACACTGCAAGCAATATCACTTAATTTTAGACTCTAACGCTATGCTTTTAGAGTTTAAAATTAAATCGCATCTTGTAGAGTGAATGAAAAGATATAATATAAACTCTTATTCATTAAATTTTAGACTTTAAAGCTATATTTTTTAAAGTCTGGAATTCAATGGTATTTTTTATATTGTCAGTGGCATAACAGTGGTTTTGCTATGACATAATGTATATTTTGGTATGACTCAAAATCAGCAGAATTGGGGGCAAGGACAATCAACAAAAGCCATCCATCTTGACCTCGCCGTATAAGGGTTAAAATATGACATAAACTTTACAAAACATTACTCAATCTGTGGTAACAATGACGGCAATCCCAAAACCCTTCCCTGCTCACCTATGCAAATAGAGTCCGAATGTAACCTTTGTCTTGTTAAGGAAACATGAATTATGTACGGAACCGTTCTTGCTACAAACTGGAATGAAGCCAACAGATAATGAAAATGTTACCAGTTAAATGAATACACGTTACATTCCTCACGCCTGCAAATCCCGTAAGGGGTGGGCAGATGTATTAACATTTCGGCAGCTTTTTTTTTACGTCTGAAAAATCCTGGATACTTGGTGAGCGCGTTTATCCGCGAAACCTCGCTCGCGTAATGGCGTTCGGAGACGTTGGCTCTTTCTCCATCCGACACAAAACCTGCCCGAAGCACCAACATTTAGCCAGCTATGATTTTTAGTCCCACGTAATAGGGGGCGAACCTATAGTCGTTAAGCGGGCACTTAGTCCTGGGCTGAATGTTTACTGTCGGATGGAGAGCAGCCCTATCCCTTAGTCGCCTTCTACGACACCCACAGGAAGATATGGAGTGAAAAGAGTCTACTTGGTACAGCCATTGTAATGATATTGATTAGCGTGCCTTCCGGAAACAGGTGTATTTCACTTAATTGAAGGTCACAACGACAAGAATTTTAGGCCTGGGGGGGACGGGTGGAGCTTCCTGTCACTCTGGCAAAAGCAGGCGAGATGGCCCTGGGTTGGCCGGGGTGCGATAGGTATGCCTGTCAACCACACCTCCAGCAACCAAAAACGAACTACAGGCGCCGTGCGTTTTAGTCGGTTTGATTCCGACATAACCTCTCCCAACGGCTCCGATGGGTGGGAATTTATCGCACATAAAAAAAACTACAAAAATATTGTTGAAAGTACCATTGTGCTACAGAAATAAATTTATTTTGAAACCAGCCACTTAAAATGTATCTACTTTACATACTATCTTCTCCATTCCACAATATTTCTCCGAAATTAATCGCGTTAATTTTCTCCGACTCCTTATTAGGTCGACGGGATAACTTAATTTAGCAGCTATTCTGCACTGACGACTTTATGGCTCCATCCCAAATGAGATGAGAAAAACATTCCCCTAATAAGTGGTTAACGAACCGTTTTCGGTTTCAAAGCTCCACTGTTAAGTTTTCCTTCTCTAAACAGTTTATTTTTAGTTCTCAGAGCTAATATAACGTTATGTTCTGAGGTTTTATTAATTAAGTGTGAAGTAATTTTCAGCAGTCAATTTTAGTTGTTTTTTGGCTTAATTTCATGTTGAATATAAAGTTATTAAGAGTTTACTCGGATACTACGAGTTGATGAATCGAGTATCTGAAGTTTGGGTATATTATGCTCGAAACGAATAAAAAAACATGGTAAATATGTCGATGAGTGACTTGGTAACATAAAAGATTGAGTGACTCAATCATTCACTTACAAAAAGATAATATTTCGAAATAAAATCTCGTGCCGAACACTGTCCCTCATAACACAGGTTTTATACCTGGTTTAAGGAATAAAGTTAAGTTTACGTTGTCTACGTTGTAAACAAGTAGTCTAACCGAATGCCAATAGTTTTAGCTCACCTTTGTCCAGCAATTCTGGTAATGTACCTATTTACTGAATTATTGTTTTACTTATTGTGTTTTGTGAAATAAAATGAATAAGTAAAGAAATAAATAAGATACTATGAATATCAGTAACCATTTCAATATAAAATCATACATTAATATTATAGACTTATACATTTACATTTACAATACACGGTAAATGCCACTCCAACGCGGCGTTAAAAAGATCTACTAGTTTAGTACAAGTTGACAAATGCATACATTCCACACCACATGCACACATAGACAGTTCAAAGAACAAGATTGACATCATTGAATGAAATATATATAAGTATTCAAATCGATTAAGATAGAAAAAATTGGTTCGGTTCAGGCGGGATTCAAATCCGTGATCTTTCTTATCCTTTCCTTCACCCTGTAAGGAAAAGATTGCGGGTGCGAATCCCGCCGGAACCGATTCAATTTTTTCTATATCAATCGATTTGAAGATTGACATCAGCTTACACATAACGTGTACGAGTATTTCAAGTCGTTAAGTATATGGTCAAAGCATAAAGGTTTATTTTTGCTACCATGTTATATCAGTTATTTCAAGGCATTACGGGATTCTGTGTTAATAGTAACACCAACAATTAAACATAATTTAGGTAGGTTCTTTGAGATAACCATACAAGCAAAATTTGAGACAATCTTATCTTATTTACTATGATAGATATAGAAAAGCTACTGGATATATCCACTAAATATATTTAAAATAGAAGTGAAAAGTACTTAAATTAATAAAGGTTGCTATAAAGTAGATGAGTATCTTGATGATTCAAATGCGTGGTCACCATAAGTCTCTTGCTTGCTCGCACAAAATAAATTGTAAACTAAAGCAAATTTAAAAAAAGAAAGATAATCTAGGTCTAATATTAGTTCTCTGAGTTTCTTGCTGGTAGAACTAACCTACCGAACCAGCGAAAGACTAATTTTCCAATGATTTATTTTAATTTCATTTAATATTTTTATGTTATTTTTTGATAATATAATTGTAAAATTATGACGTTCATATGTGATCTTTATGTGCCTAAACTAAATTGATTCTTTGATTCCTTTATACAGTTAATTAATAAAAAAAAATTAAGCTCAATGATTATTGACTTCTGCCCTGAAATATTTACACTTTAGTGTTTATACTGTCGTTAAAAAAACGTCTTTGTATATGTGCGAGTATAAAAATATAAACATTTTATAAAGAGAAATTTATTTTTATAAAAATATTTCAGTCTGTATTGGAGATACGTTTCATACATTATGCATTAGGCTAGAAGTATTAGGTTTTATTCCGAGCGAAGTTTATTTTAAGCTTACTTTGTTCAACAAGGTCACATGGAGATTAGCTATAATATGAGCATTAGATGTATCTGATTTTTTAACATTGTTAATGTTATTATATACTTTTATTTACGTGCGCAAAATCCCCACGGATACCTCCCCACCAGAGCCAGTGGAAGAGGTTATTTCGGACTCAAACCGACTAAAACGCACACCGCCCGTGGGTCGTTTTGGTTGCCGAAGGTGAGGTTGACAGGCATATCCCTCGCATCCCGGCCGTTGTTATTATATACTGAGAACAAACTCAGTGTGACTTACAGTATTTTTCTTGGTTTGAGTTAGTTAATAACTGAATGCAAAGCTGGTAATACTTTCGAATACACACATACATACATATAATCACGCCTCGGTCCCCGTAGGGTTAAACAGAAGTGATTTAACACACACATTTCACCAATCATTGAATTTGGTCCCACGTAGTTGGGGGTAAGCCTATTGACGTCTTTCGGACACCATTGTTGACTCAAGCCATGCATCTGAGGCTGAGTCTAAGCTGTATATATCTGTTTGTTGTTAAACGTTCGAATAATTTTATTATAATCCTTTAAAACTAGATTAATTTCATTTTCATATAATATTTCAGATTGAATGGTTAAGTTTGGATTCTCAAAAAGATTTGGTCTTTGACAGAATCGTGTTCATAAACTTTTATTTACTGACGTTACGTTTTACTGTTAAGGGGTCCTTGGTGGATTTTTAATACAACTTACGATGCAGATAAGCAGGCGGCCGACCCACCTGTGAGGAACTGGTTACCGCGAACTATTGATCGGTGCAACACCAAGGGTGTTAAACTCTTGCTGCCGACCCTCTAAGAACTCTCCAATAACCTTATTTAAGAACTTTATATTATAGCACATAATACAATACCTACATATAAAAATAATCAAGGCTTTCACTGAGGTAGAAGTATATTTTATTTTTTTAAAGAATATAAGTAACCGCAATTACTAATATTCCATCTAACCCCTCCAACTAAGCTAAATTGCTTGTGCTAGGAGTGAGTCCACGTCGGTAGTGTAATGGCCAGGTTTCGAACCCGGGACATCTCGATCGTAAGGCCGCCTCCTTAACCACTGAGCTACCGGCACTTTTGTTTTCTCCTTTCACGAAGAATTGTGATGATTCATATTTACACAAAAATTAAATTAAATTTGGACCTTCTCTTCCTATGCGGTGTCGTACAAAGTGACTGATGGATAGGGCTGTTTAACATCAGGTAGGTATATACAGCCCAGACTCAGACTCAGGTGCATGGCTTGTGTGAAAAATAGTGCCCTGAAGACGGCAATAGACTCACTCTCTATTACATGAAAGCGAATTCAATGATTGGTGAAATGTGGATGTTAATTCACCTCTGTCTAACCCTCCGGGGATAAGAGGCGTGATGATTACATGTATGTATATATGACAAGTATTTTTCTATAAAACAGCACTTCAATAAATATACCGTCGATCTTCACAAGCATGAATTCCCCGGCTATAAACATACCTGCTATAAAGATAACATCTAACTTCTCCAGCCAGTCTTATATCTACTATCAGAAATGGTTTCAATTGTCTTGGGGCTTCGTAAAACGCTCAGAATCTTGCTAGATAATATTTTCTCACATTCGCGCCAATTCAGTCTCAATTTTATGACGAATACTTTATGAATATTATTATGAACTACTCAATGCTTTCGAGTTTATTGTTGGTACATACATACATATAATCAAGCCTTTATGCCCGGAGGGTTAGGCAGAGGTGTATTAACACCCACATTTCACCATCATTGTATTCGGTCCCACGTAATAGGGGGTGAGCCTATTGCCGTTTTCCGGGCACTATTGTTGCCTCGAGCCATTCATCTCTGGCTGAGTCTGGGCTGTATATATCTGTCTGATGTTAAACAGTTGTTGGTATCACATATATAAACAGACAGAAAACTAGAGGTTAGTTACTGTATTTTGGATTTGAATAATGTCATCATAAATTATTTTTTTCAATGTAAACACACCGTAGTCAATACGTTAAATAGTCTTCATCATCATCATCATTCAATGTGAAAACAAAATGGCCATCATGATGAAGAAATTTAAAATGTAGATCAGCTTCGAGTATATACACGAAACAGTAATTTAATGCAGTTGCCACATGCAACGAAATATAATATAACATCATAACATAAACTCACGCCTATATCCCCGAAGGGGTAGGCAGAGGTGCTAGTACCTACATTTCGCCAGTTTATGTTTCGATCCCAATGTAATTGGTGGCGAGCCTATTACCATTAACCGGGCACTTATAAACCTGCGATAAATACACACATAACTTCGAAAAGCATCGAAAAGTCATTGTTGTGTGCCATGGTCAAACCTGGGATCGAACTCGAGACCTCATCTCAGCAGTCCATTACCCATACTACTAGGCTACCGTGGTTATAATAATAATAAATATATGAGAAATATAATATGCCAAAATCTATATCGAAATAGATTTTGTCAATATATACTACCCGCAATTTTAAATAGCTCACCAGCTCAAATGGTGCAGAAATATGTAACAAAACAACTCTTTATAAAAAGATTACAAAGCTATTTTCTTAACCATTTAGATAATTGTATAACTACTTATGTTATGTATTCTGTATTCAAGAACTTGCAACTTTCATTAGCCGCACTCCCGCTCGGATAAAAGCCATTGGTTTAAACTAAGTGAATGTACTTATGTTAAGATTAGAATAACAAAAAATAGCCCGGTCGCATCCAAGAACTTCAATTCGGAATCCGGGTTCGCGTCAGCAGTCTTTATTTATCCTCTGAGCTTTTTCCCAACTAAGTTGAGGTCTTTCTGTCTAACTATGAATAGTGTCTTGGTATTTTTTATGAGGCGACTACCATATCACCTTCCCTAACCTTTTTTGAGACTTTACTTTCAGATTACCATCAGGCCAAATGAAGTCATGTCGACGTGATGATTCCTTTATTGATCTAGTTTATAGTAAATTATATAATATAGCATAATTTTTATATAGCTAGTCAGATAACTAGCTATATCAAAATTCTGTGGTTATACCAGGCTACCGGACCTTTTTAATCTTCAAATACCCGTAGTGTATGAGTGGCTAAACGTGCTCTCCAAAGCACGGAGAGAACTCAATTTATCTACTCGGATATCATTCGGCCACGAGACATTTCATTAAAACATTCTAAACAGCATGATAGAAGTTTGATGAGCAAAGGCAAGATTATCTCAATATTGAGTTTTTTCCCAGCAGCGTTAAAGTCGCATGCCTGTTTGCTATCAATAAAATCTATCAAACAAGTTGAAAAAATATCGTTCTATAAAAAAGACCACTCAACCGCAGCCAGTTCAGAAACTGCCACATAAAGTACAGTATAGATTCTGGTATCTACCCCAGACTATCTACTAGACGAACTTTGTTAGTTGTACTGTGCTATAACGAAAGTATCGACCAGTGAACTTATATAACAGTCAAGTCACGCGTGTTGGGCGATAGTTTTGCACAGAATAGATAAAATCAGAAGACCGACTTTCATTTTTGTTACTTATGAAGATTTTGAAATCAGCTAATTTATTTTTATTGAAGAAATCAATATGAATTTACCTAAAGGTAAACTAAAGATGAAATCTCCAGAATAGATACCAAGGATGATTCTCAGTTACACGGTGTCTTAAAAGACCTGATGACCTGATGACCCGATGACCTGAAAGGATTGACGATTATGGTACTTCAAAAAATATTAGTGACGAACCGTTTGGTCATTGGTTGAATCCTTTGCACCGTATGACACTTCAGTTCAGCTCCTGCACAAATTACTAACGTTCCATGATACACAATAATATTAATGGGAATGAACGTGATCATGGAGTAGGTACTTAACACATACCTGTACTTATTTTTATATTTACTTATGATTTACTTACTTAGTGTAAAAAAAATTCTATCTCTAAGATCTATTCTATTCTCTTCTCGGATAGAATGGGAAAGAATTGAAATTTACTACAATTGTATTATAAATAAAGTATAAATTGAAATTGAAACTTCGTATGAGATGTTACTTGTTATGATAATTTACGCTATAAAACAACATTATAAAATATAGAAAATATTCACTTTAATTAAACAAAGTGACTTCGGTTCATTGTTTATAAAACTAAAAAGAAATCACTTCTAATTTTTTTTGAGAAATTTTACTTCACCTATTAAGGTTTGTGAAAATGAATAAGGCTTCATAAAATAACATAGGCAGTAGCTACCATAACATAAATGAAAAGATGTTAACATAACATAGCGTAACATAAACTCACTGTATCCAATATCCCGAAGGGGTAGGCAGAGGTGCTAGCACCCACATTTAGCCAGTTTATGTTTAGGTCCCAAGGTGGCGAGCCTATTGCCATTAACCGGGCACTTATAAACCTGCGATAAATACACACGTAACTTCGAAAAGCATCGAAAAGTCATTGGTGTGTGCCATGGTAAAACCTGGGATCGAACCCGAGACCTCGTCTCAGCCTACCAGTAACTAGTGTGTAATAAATATTATTTAAGTTGTTTGGATGTTTGTTATTCAATTTCGCTCTAATGGCTCAATGGATTTGGCTGAAATGTAGAACAGAGATAGATTATAATCTGGAATAACACATAGGCTTTAATAGGAATAGGATCCGATGTGTTGTGGGAACGGAATCAATATTCCACTGGAGTGAAATCGCGGACATCAGCTAATACTATATAAGGGGTAGAAGACTGATTGTCTCAAAGGAATGCGTGTACTTTAGATTTGCGGGGAGTGTTAGATTAAACTTAAAGTACTTAAGGGAGGAAGTCTTTTATTTCTCTTGAATAATATAGAACTTTTTAGATAAAGTTGTAAAACAAAATGTTATCTGAATATAAACATTATATTATTATGCCCTTTGTTAAATTTATTTATATACACATTATATTTTCGAATACCTTTGTAAGAAGACAGACTAAAAACTTACAAAATAATTCTTAGTTATAGTTATCGTGTATACACTCGTATCAATCAATCAACTAGCCCATCACAGTCCACTGCTAGACTAGGCCTCTCCCAATGTTGGGAGGCTTTGGCCTACTGTTTCCACGCTGGCCAGACGGGTTGGTACAGGGTTTTATTTCGAGTTTTCCTTCTCTCGCAGTGATATGGTTTGCGTATGTTTCCATTAGTCGCCTCTTACGACACCCTTCGGATGAGATGGGGTGGTGATACTTGTATTCTTTCTCCGTCACCACACGGAAAGTGAAACACTCGTATACATTTATTAAATGAAATAATGAAATAATATTGAATTTTCCTATAAAAAAATTGTTTCTAAAATAATTTAATTAATATATACTTATATAATAAAATACAGTGGATACGTACAAAGTGTCGTATTCAGTATGTATAGAAGGTGTGTGCCATTAATCAACAGTATTAATAGTAGCAATTATAATACCAGAGGGCTGGTTTATTCCTTGCGCAAAGGATTGGTATTGCCATTCAACGTGGCAATGCCGCCAGCCTTCTGGCAACCCTCCCGGTTGAAATCGATGGGGAGGAATTCTTTGACGCCTGAACCTGCAGGATTATTTAGATATATATTCTGTTTTTTTAATATATATTTTAATTTAGATTCAGGTTTATATAATGTCCGGTTAATGGCAATAGGCTCGCCACCTATCACATTGGGACCCAAACATAAACTGGCGAAATGTGGGTGCTAGCACCTCTGCCTACCCCTTCGGGGATATAGGCGTGAGTTTATGTTTATTTTAGTTATGTTTAATTTAGATAACTTCCGTGTATATTAAGCAATTATAATTGTATTTTATTTTTCAAATGATTGACTTCGTGCTTAAAAAGTCCATTAGTACTTAATTTGTTTGATTCGTGACTGTCGGCCTAATCACCTCGTCAACAGAGGTTAGGGCGTTAACGCAGGAATATTGGTCTTGATGGACTTTGAAGTTGACAACTTAATACTTTTGATCGTTAATATTATTGATCTCTTTCGACAAAAATATGATTTCTATTCAGTTATTTAGTTAAATAGGTAGTTCCTATTTTAAATATGATCTACCTGCTTTATTAAATCATGATCTACCTGAGTTAATATCCACGTTAATTTTATAATAAAGCTATCATGTTAGCTACAGGTTAGCTACGTAATTAGTTAGTTAATAATTACATGACTCTAACGAAATAAGGATACACTAATTAGGGTACCTTTTGCACTCATTAGGAAACTGTTTAGTTAGTGAGCATAATTTCAATAAAATTGATTTTGTTAATTAATTTAATTAAGCTAAAGATGTTTCATACCTATTAGTTTTTTTTGTTACAGTATTTTGTATGGCAGCTCAGTTAAAATTACAATATTTACATTGATTTTGGGTGTCGGATACTCAGCACACGGTGCAGAATATCCGATAAAGAACCAAGCGGTGCGGAAACCCTTTCCTTTGTTGCATCATTAAGGAATGGAATTCATTACCAGCTCACATGATTCCTTCTTCCTACAGACCCGGGTCCTTTAAGCGGGGCGTGAAAAAGCATATGATGAGGCCGTCAAACTGAGTGTCACCATTGTAAAATGGTATATGTAAGTAATGGTGACCCTCTTTTCTGAGACTTTGCCTTTAGCTTACCATCAGGCGAGGCGAAGTATAATTGACTTGTTTTAAATACGGGGAAGTCACCTTAAAAAGTTGTAAATTAGTTATGTATGTACGGAAACCAGAAAATGTTTTAGGAAGAATACGGAAAGACTTCTGGGTTCAAATCGGAAAAGAAAAATTCATGGGTGTAAAATCGTTGGTTGAAAATGGAAATGCCCAATCCAAAAACTACTTCATACCCGCAATATTATAGTAAGTCTACCATAATTTTCACTTCACTTGTTTTATTCTTACTTAATTATTGATATTATAATTTCTCCAATCCAATTCAAGGCTAATAAATATTCATACAGCAAAAACATTCGCTACTAACTATTCACGAAGTCCAACAGCTAAGTTCTACTTGTCAGGTGACCTCTAGATAATAACCGGACCCTCGTCATTACGAGAGATTGGACTAATTGTGATATAAATCATGAGGTATTAATGCTTTGACATTGTGGATTGAGAACAGTCCTCAGGGAATGCAAGGGTTCTTCTGTTTATTTATTCAAATAATGAATTATCAAATGACTGTTAGTCTCTTCAGTTTAGTCGGAGTTTGTTGTACAGTTTTCAGTTACATTGAATGTGATCGTTTACTTAGATATGGACATAATAAGGTAGGACACGATGGTATTTCCATCTAATTGAGCAGTCCGACTGGGGAAGTACCTCCGTCCTACAGATTACCGCGGTCATAAAAACCTCGTGTTGTGTTCCCGGCGGTGAGTAGGGCAGCCAGATATCACTGGAGAGTTTTTGTGCTGTCAGTGGGAAGACCAAAAGCTTGTCCTACTTTGTCTTTTACACTGACGGCACAGAAACTCTCAATGCTTAGAGGGTTGGCAGCGCTAGTGTGACGCTCTTGGTTTTGCACACGTTCATAGGCCATTAGGTTCATAGGTAGTCTACTCTTTTAACACAGCAAGTACGAGCTGCGTTTCATGGAGATGATGGTGTTATGATGGATGTGTGGAGTCACATGTAAAGATCGAGTGAGGAACTCTCGCATCAGAGGCAATCTCCATGTCTGTCACATCGCGGATAAAATACAGGAGAGTCCCCTTTAATGGTACGACCACATTCTGCAGCGACCGCCCTACAGAATACCGCGGTTATAATAACTTCGTGTTGTGTTCCCAGCGGTGAGTAGGGTAGCCAGAGCTCACTGGAGAATTTGTGCCGTCAGTGGGAAGACTAAAGGCTTGTCCTGATTTGTCTTCTACTGACGGCACAGAAACTCTGTACTTACAGGGTTGGCAGCGCGACTGTGACTCCTCTGGTGTTACAGACGTCCATAGGCCACGGTGACTACTTTCCATCAGGTAGGCCGTGTGCTTGTCTGCCAACTAAGTGGTATAAAAAAAAAAAAAAAGCGACCGCAAGGTTACTAAGCCGCTTCCACCGGTCCCCTGTAGAAGTTGTAGATTCAAAAAGACTGCGGGTGCCACTGGTACTATATAGTAATTCGTAGTCTGGTACATGTGCTTGACCGGCTGTACATCATAGCTCCCGATATCCACCTTTCCGATTCAGTCTATCCTAGCCACCTTTTTCCATCTGCTCCAAAGGCCCATCAGTCCTTTCAGCCCATTGCAACTTCAACTTGCTCATTCTGTGAGCTACATCAGTAACTTTAATTCTTTACATAATCAATAGGCTTAATTTACATTATAAATTGGTCCCTTGTTTGTCAGGCGAGGTCTTCAATCCGAGAAATCAGCAATTTCGTGACTGAAGTTATTTATTTGTGTTGAATTAACTCATTTGTTGGGTGGCAATCTACGTTGAAGCCTTTGCGACTGACAGATACTTAAACGTCGTTATCACAAATATTTTTGTTGTTATTGTTTCATTTTAGATTACGTTTACAGTAACTAATAGTTAGCTGAAGGTAAAATGTCAGGAAAGAGAGTCACCATCACAAATACCAATAATGTTACAATGATGGTCCTCAACTTGACGGCATCAAGGCTTTTTCAAACCCTTCATAAAGAAGTTAGGCGAGTAGTAAGAAGGAAACACATGAACACAAAGACTACGGTGCAGCAAAGAAAAGAGGCGCCATACCGCTTGGTTCTTGATTATTCGGGGTATCTGATAAGATGTATAAGTAATATTTATTGCATTTACGATGTATATTTCACAGCGCTATCTAGAATCAAAGTAAGCTTAACTTATGTTAAAGTTAAATTTGTAATATAGGTATGGGGACGAACATATCTTTTTTTTAATCGCGTACATTTTACGTATTTTTTATATAGGACCTCGCCTGATGGAAAGCTGAAGGTAAATTCTCAGAAAAGAGGGTCACCATTACTTACATATAACATGACCCTCTTTTCTGGGATCAATTTATAATGTCAAATATGTAAATTGATGAATTGGCTTCTGTAAACACAGCTGTATATGCAAAAATTTGAAACAAAAAAAGAATTATTTTTTTCAGAGAAATTATTTTCTTCTAAAATAATATAAAAATAATGTAAAACAATTTGCTTTTGAGACAAATCAATAAACTTTACATTTCCCTATTTTATTTATAAAAGACCCTTACCAAAATGATAAATATTCATCTCTCGATCTTATTAAAATTGCACACTGGCAGGGTTAAGTTCATAGCACATTCCTGTACGACTAGCTCATATGCAATTCATTGCTACTGAAAGCCATTTATTGTCGTCGTAAAATGTCCTGGTATTAATAAACTATCGAGCAGGAATAAGGATAGTGGCTATGTAGAATTATGGAGGACGGAAGACATCACGTATCAATGTAGAAATAAAAATACATAGATACACGCATTTCTCTATCCAGGGTAGGCAGAGATGACTGCCCATCATTGACTGCTTTCCTTACATCCTAACTTCTACATTCACACATCATCGGAGGGTTAGGCAGAGGTGAAATAACACCCACATTTCACCAATATTATATTTGGTCCTACGTAGTAGGGGATGAACTTACTGTCCTATTAGGGACATTATTGTTGACTTGAGCCATGCGTCTGAGTCTGAGTCTGGGCTGCATATATCTGTCTGATATTAAACAACCCTATCCCTTAGTCGCCTTGTACGACACCGCATAGGAACATGTATTTTTACCGGTATTAGGTAATTTTGATGTGTTGAAAAATACCTTTTAAGGAAATTCTCATTGCTCTCCTTGCGAATGATACTGAGCTCCTTCTTATTTTATTTCTTCTTTCTTTTGTTATCATTTATTTGCAGCGTCGCGGTGATCTTCTTAATGGCAGGGGTCATTCAATCCCTTATTATATATATATTAATTCTGTGGACCATTTATTTATTTATGTTTGTAGCGAAAACAATCAACTGATTGTTTTCGCTACAAACATCTCAGAAAACCACATGTATCTACATGTCTTTAAATCAAACAACAGCGTTTTCAAAGAACATAAATTTATCAAAATCGTCTAACAAAAATAACCAAAGTGTAATAATCTTAATGTCACATTACTTGTACAATTATTGTGATAACCAACAGCCATAGAAAACATTCTGCCAAATAAAAATAAATGGTCCACAGAAGAACAAAAGGACAATAGAATTAGATGAAACTCTTAGAACTAATGAATGGGGCCGAAATAATTGTTTGCTGGAGAAATGTGGGAAACTCAAAGCATAAGAGTTGTTATTCGGGCTAAGGCTTTATTGTTTGTTTTATTATTATGCAAACACAACGAGAAGTTAAGGGAATTCATACATTACCCTTGCTATATTAGAAATAAAAACTAATTATTCTAAACTTGTCGCGTGATTCCCGACATAGTAGATTTTGAAGCACCCCATCTCTTCTAATGCGGTGTAGTACAAGGCAACTAAGGGGTAGGGCTGTTTAACATCACTCAGATATATACAGCGCAGACATCGTCTTAGATGCATGGCTCAAGGCAACACAGTTGAGTTTCATTATATCACAATAATATAATAACAGATCATTACCAAACATATCATATGAAACTCTCATATAGTCTAGCTCGTTTATATGAATTATATTATCCCCGTTAGCAGTTGGCAGTTAAAAGTTCTGCAATAAGTGTCACGAGGCAAAGCAGTAAATTTGGCCGTAATAAAGTTTTAACACTAGTTCAAACAGGTTGTTGTTCAGTGTTTATTGTGACAATACGTTTTCGTTGGTTTTATTGAACGCAATTAATCGAGAAGTTCATTACATAAACATAAACTCACGCCTATATCCCCGAAGGTGTAGGCAGAGGTGCTAGCACCCACATTTCACGAGTTTATGTTTAGGTCCCAATGTAATAGGTGGCGAGCCTATTGCCATTAACCGGCACTTATAAACCTGCGATAAATACACACATAACTTCGAAAAGCATTCGAAAAGTCATTAGTGTGTGCCATGGTAAAACCTCGTCTCAGCAGGCCATTACCCATACCACTAGGCTACCGCGGCAAATAAAATCGCTGCGCTTCCACCCTTGATTGCGGTGGTCAGCCTTTGCACCAAGAACGCTCCGGAACGGGAGTCGCGTGTTTATTTTTTTATAAAACTTAGGTGGCAGAAATGCGCACGGCCCATCTGATGGAAAGTGGTTACCGTGGCCTATGGACGTGTGTAACACCAAAGGAGCCACACTCGCGCTGCCGACCCTGTGAGCGCAGAGTTTCTGTGCCGTCAGTGTAGAGGACAAAGCAGGACAAGCCATTAATCATCCCACTGACAGTACAAATTCTACAGTGAGCTCTGGCTACCCTAATCACCGCTGGGAACACAACACGAAGTTATTATAACCGCGGTATTCTGCAGGGTGGAGGTACTTCCCCAGTCGGGCTGCTCAATTGGGCGGAAATACCGCCGTGTTCTACCTCCTGTTGTCTCTATGAGCCTGTTCTCGATATCATTTACAAGGTTTTTGGCCTTTTAACCACCCGAAATTCTCCATCGCTATTGGCACAAAATGGTACAGTGGCTTTAAATTAAAAACCTCGGAGGCTTAGTTCAGAAATAAAATAAATCCATTTACCAACACAATCGAAAATAATAGTATCTACTGAAACTGAACGTCAAAAAGGTCATAGATTCTACCAAACAATAAAATTGTCAGCATATCGCACTGAAACGGTGAGTCGTTTCGCAATCGAATGAGCTTATGCCATTTTTCATTTTAGATTGCCAGTAGTGCCCGCTCTTTTGTCCTACTATCGATAACTCCGTTGACAGTGCCAGAAATGTTTATTTTTAATTTTTCGAATAGTTAACCCGCTAAACCTTGAGGCCTTCCTATTTTTTCGGTCTCTATTTTTTTTGTTCAGATCCTACTCGTTTCGTGTGGAAACTTTATTTGAATTTGTGATAAGCCTAAACCAGTCTAACGAAGTTGTTGTGTTATATTTTTTACTGCGAAATACTTCTGCAGATAAATGGGCTTAGATAACGAAAATTTGTCCGCGGGGTGAAACTTTTCTCTCTCATTGTTTGATTATAATTTGTATATTTCGGCGGCTTGCAACCTTGGATATGAAATTTTGTACTTCTTTTTATATGGTAACATTAAGTTTATTTGTTTTTGCTTTTAGACCCTTTCGAAAATACGTAAATATAATAAATTGTCTGAAATTATGGCCTTTAGGGTAATCATAAATTCAAGCTGTTGCAGAATTGTAATGTTTTATCATTTAATATATTTGTTAGAATTTGTTTTTATTTATTTATAAGTCTGAATTTTTGCACGTCATGGCAAACAGGGAAAATAACCATAACATTCGAAACATGAAGTCCTTTTCGAGCTGAATAAGGAAAAATATATTGAACAAAAGACTGTAACTTGCGTACAGAAAAAATAAAGGTATTATAGCAACCTGCAATACGTTTCTTTGGCTCCATAATATAAAGAAAACATATCTATACGATAAAAAGCTTTATTTTCGTTGAAAGAAACAAGTCTTTGAAGATTGTTTGTCCGATATTTTCTTTTGATACTTGCGATATATATGTCGAAATATCTAGACAAGTGCCAGTCATGCACGCTCTGCTATATATTTCATATTTAATGTACATGTCTCAAATTTATTTTCAAGTAGATATTTGTGTATTAGAAGTTTCTTAAAGAAACCATCATTAATTATGTAAGCAGAAATCCTAATTTATTATCTCCACGTCTACTAATTTACTATATCCACGGAGCCTAAGGTCAGCTCCTGTTACACTAGACCAATGAGTGAGACTGAGATGTCTCTTGGAGTTGAGAGAGTTAGATGGCTATCGCCCACATACTAGCTAAAATTTACTAAGCATACCATGTAAAGTTTATCCCTGGAAATAACAATAAATTAAAGTTAAAAAATAATAAAAAAAGTACTTAAACGGAATCAGTAAATATAGTAGTGGCAGTTAGCATCACATCGTTCTTAAAGAAAAAACACTCAAAATGATCGTTGTACCTCAGATTTCGACCTTCCCGTTAATTCACTCCACTACACGTAATAATACGAGGCAGTAGCCCATCAACGATCACAAATCCTCGGTACAGTGAGGTCGCTTCGCTAAGCCTGTGAAACCCCCAGTAAGAAGCTAGAAGCTAGGCTGGCTGCTCTAGCCAGTACTTTACACGCACAATGGGCCAAAAAGGGGCTAGGTGAGGACAAAAGAGCCCCTTTTCATTCCATTCCCTCTTCCCGGTGACCGATTGTTCAGATATTTGGTACTCACCTTTAGTTCGGACAATAATACAATTTGAATCAACAAAACAGTTTGATTACCCTGGTGTGCGAGGGATATGCCTGTCAACCTCATCTTCGGCAACCAAAACGACCCACAGGTGACGTGCGTTTTAGTCGGTTCGAGTCCGACATAACCTCCTCCACCGGCTCCGGTGGGGAGGTATCCGTGGGGATTGTGCGCACGTAAAAAAACAGAAAACCCTGGTGTTAATATTAATTTGTTATTCAGTAGTCAAGATCGTTCTGTTGCTGACTGTACCTATAAACGATATTTTTACAGTATCAATCACATAGTAAACTGTAAGCCGCTAAAATAATCTTAAAGTAAACTGTAAGGAAAGTATGTCGATAAAAATTGGTTTATTGAGTATTCTACGCATCTACGTACCTGCTAGGTAAAACGATATAATGATGATTTTTTTAACTACGGAACTCAAAGGATAGTGTAGTCCAGAAATGTGAAGACTTAGGAACCTTCCCGTACCTCGCTGAGTATCATAAATATTTATCGCGTCTATAATAGCTTTTTTTATGGCTAGGCTCCAGTTCAGCACAAGGCGTCTATTCGGGTCATCTACTAAACATGAGTTTCTTTTCTTTATGGTAGGTACAAAGAGTATTTGTGTGTTATTTTACTTTTTTTACTCCTGGGTATATTTAGCTAAGATGAGCAAAATAACAGGGTGTTTTTTATGTAGCACACTTCAATATGTCTTCACCTCGCCTAGTAGTAAAAGAGGGAAAGACGCCAAAATTGTTGCAATGGGGACGCTAAGTTTGACGGCCTCTTCAGATGCTTTATCACGCCCCGCTTAAAGGTTCTGGGACTGTAGGAAGATGCTTTGTTTCTCTGACCCTTCATCCGATTACCAATCCCGAAGGCATCCAAAGCTTGCAATTTGAAGTTCTAGATCCATTCTCGTACAACCCTATTAATTATTATTATAATTTGGCTTTTACGGGAGTTACTGCTATCTGATCTCTCTAAACATAAGATTTAAAAAAAAAGCCCCAGACCCAGGCATATCACAGGAAGCGCGGCGAAGAGCATTTTAAGATAAAATCTCTTCTTCATCTGAGCGTTAATCCCAGTCGCATTCGAAGCTTTAACGTCGAGGTCTGGGGACCGCTTTGTCAGTGAATTGAGGATTTGGTTGAATTTGCCATCTGACCTCCACAATCCAATGGCATTATTTTTTTTTATACAACTTAGGTGGCAGACAAGCACACGGCCCACCTGATGGAAAGTGGTTACCATGACCTATGAACGTGTGTAACACCAGTGGAGTCACATCCGTGCTGCCGACCCTGTAAGAACAGAGATTTTGTGGCGTCAGTGTAGAGGACAAAGCAGGACAAGCCTTTGGTCATCCCACTGACAGCACAGAAACTCTCCAGTGAGCTCTGGCTACCCTTCTCACCGCCGTACTATCAAAGCATTGCAGTTTGGTCTAACTGCTGTTGAATTTAAGGACAACCAAAGATGCTCCGCGCACCGCATTTATTATTGGAAACAGTTTTTGACCGTATATAAAGGTAGATAAAGTTTAAAATAAATTGTTGTCTTAAAATGGTCTTCGCGGCGCTTCCAGCGGTGTGCGCTGGGCCATAGTTTCCTCTATAATCAGGAGCTGCCCATCAGCAGCTGTAACAATCAGCTTGGGCCCAGAATATTTTGGAAGTTCTCTCCATACACTACTGGGGCCCCATACTTTCGTACATCGAAACTCTTGACAAGTATTACCATAAATTTGAAGCTTATTCAAATTACTTGCGATATTCATACTGGAAGTTAGTTACTGTTATAATCAATTCACCTTGATTAACATTTTGTTCCATGTCTTAATACTTTAATAGTATATAAAATTGAAAACGGCGTATCCTCCTTCTTGTGATTTTCATTTTCTTCATTTCTAATTTTACCTAAAAATAATTGACACTCTATTTCTACCTAATCTAACAACGAACTCCATAATTACTCCTCACTTACAATTTCGAGTCTTTGTCGTGGCTGTAGAATTAAAAAAAAGTATTAAAAAATAAAAAACCCGGCTACTGTTTTTTTTTAATTTAATTTGTTTTTAGTTATTTTATGACTATTAGGGATAGGGATAGAATAAGAGAATTAAAAGGAGATAATTCCCTTCATTTTGATACCATACTAGGTAATTCTCAAAAATTCACACCATAGTTTTTATTGACATTTTTAATTTAATTTGTTTTTAGTTATTTTATGACTATTAGGGATAGGGATAGAATAAGAGAATTAAAAGGAGATAATTCCCTTCATTTTGATACCATACTAAATAATTCTCAAAAATTCACACCATAGTTTTTATTGACATTTTATGTACCTTATGACAATTATTTTTTTACGTGCGCAATATCCCCACGGATACCTCCCCACCGGAGCCGGTGGAAGAGGTTATGTCGGACGTGAACTGACTAAAACGCACGCCGACTGTGGGTAGTTTTGGTTGCCGAAGGTGAGGTTGACAGGCATATCCCTCGCACCCCGGCCGACTCAGGGCCATCTCTCACGATCTGGCGCTCTTCTCGGGTGTGGGGACTACAGAGTCCCCAACTCGTCCTACCGTCGAGATGCGCCACTGCCGCGGCCTGCTTCTGCCAGGGTGACAGGCGGCTCCACCTGTCACCCCCAGGCCTATGACACTTGAGAAATGAATACCTTTCATTTGAGCCCCATTCATCGAAATGCATCCAGCCGTAGAAGGGAACAAAGAAAACTGCATACATACCCGTACATACATGCGCGCATAACACATTACCGTCACTGGCGCAGTCGGGAAAAAATGTCCACCATTTTAGGATCGACAACTTCTGGAATGGTGTCCCGTATCCATGCAATATGTAGGTCCCATATGATGAGATAAATATTGAAGTAATCCTACATTCAAGAATAATTTTTTTTTATACCACTTAGGTGGCATACAAGCATACGGCCCACCTGATGTCAAGTATGCGACACCAGGTTCTCTCTCGTACTCGTACAGCCGACTGTGAAGAAACCTTCTAATGCCCCTCTTGAAAAATCCTATATTGTAGGCACATGGGAAAATAACAGCAGTATATAGTATATTATAATAATGTAGTATAATAATAAGTATATAAGCATTATTAACTATGCTTAGTTGGTTTGGGTCTAGAGATAGTGCTGCAACTTACAAACTGACACTTCAATATATTTTAATAAAGAAGACGAAATAATCAATGTCAGTATCACAATAAACGGGATATTTACCATGTTTCATTGTTTTGAGTTTCCGATATTTCGGCGCCGTTGCAAGCACCATGATCACGGAGGAACTGGAGTAGTGGCCGTGATCAGAGAAAAAGATTTTTTCTAGAAGTAATTATATCGATCTACCCTGATACTGATATACTGATGTGAGTGACAATGATAGTTTAAATAATAACTGTGCTAAAACAATGTATGAAATAAAACAAACCATACGTGGTTTATATTTAATCTGCCAATTACACCAAACAAATAACGACTTATTAATGCAAGCTGGTATCCGACTGTGACGTCATAAAATATGCAACCCCTGTAAATGGTGGACAAAAGAACGTCAATAATGGACGAATATCTCCCTCGCACTGCAGCCGTTATAAAAACAGTTACATTATATATTCATAATACTCTTCATTGTACAGCAAAAATGAAAATTCATTTGAGATTTTTATAGGCGCACAATACCAAGCAAATAGGTACGTACCTTTACATGTAATGGTGTATACTTATTTGGTTGGTCGCGTGTAGATGACATGTACAATATTGAAAATGCTGGAGTGGAATTTGTTGCGACGCTTTTTCTCTACTGAAGCCTAAAAAGAGGAGAAAAAAGTAAATAACATTGAATGAAATTTTAAAGCTTTTAGTATGCTAACTATTCAAATCGATTAAGATAGAGAAAAAAATGAATTGGTTCAGGCGGGATTCGAACCCACACAAATTATTTTCCCTATTGGGGGAACGCTCTGACCACAAAGCCACAGAACCTTTGCCCGATATCATCCAAATTCTTCTATACATATATCCGTCTTACGCAGGCGGTAGGAGACATCTACCGATATTCGAATCTCGCTAGAACCGATTTAAAACATAACATTATATTATACTGATATCAATCAATTAATTAGCTAGGCCTCTCCCATTGTTGGGAGGCTTTGGCCTACTGTTTCCACGCTCGCCAGACGGGTTGGTACATGCATTTATTTTAAGGTTTCCTTCTCTCGCAGTGATATCGTCTGCGTATTTTTCCGTTAGTCGCTTACGACACCCTTCAGACGAGATGGAATGGTGATACTTGAATTATTTCTCCGTCACCACACGGGGCACGAAGATACGGGGCAGGTATATGTGTACATACTCACACCTCATGTATATGGTCCCACCAAAGTCTTTAAAACCCAAATCAAACTTACCTACGAGCAAGTCAGTACACCATCTGATCAGACATTGAGGAACGAGGCCCTAACGCAAGTTTTCCTCTTGAAGTTAGGTTTTCAGACCATATCAAAAGGAGAATAAGTAGAAGTCAGAACCCTGGCACAGAAGTAACAGCCTCGGATGCCACCAGGAACAAGGCTAAGATGATGATGATAACCATTGTCCAGTAAGCAAACACATAAACGGCAGTTACTTCTGATAGCATTGACTTGGAAGATTGATTTTTCAGAGCTTCAAGACTCTTCTTACTCTGGATTTCAACTTAATGCTTGATGGGAAAAAATATTTTGAATTACAGTCATACGGACATACAGACAGACAAACAAACAACGGAATGATTATATTAGGATTCAGTTTTTTCATTTTAAGATACTGAACACTTAAAATCAAATAACTTAATAAAAAAAATACTGTGCAGAATATACGAGCAAGAACCAAGCTGTTCGGAGACTCTTTTCTTTGCCGCACCACCAAGACCTGGAATTCATTACCAGCACACGTGTTTCCTTCTTCCTACAGTCCCGGGCCTTTAAGCGGGGCGTGAAAAAGCATCTGATGAGGCCGCCAAGCTGAGTGCCAACATTGTAGCACTTAGTGTCTATAATGGTGACCCTCTTTCCTGAGACTTTGCTTTAGCTTACCATCAGGCGAGGTGAGGTCAAGTTGGCGTGTCCTATATATATAAAAAAAAAAAACTTCTCCTCGATACAAAGGTTTCATAAAATCAATAACATGGAATTACAACAGCCAATCATAATAACAATATTGAATCTTAAAGTATCAATATACCCAGACTTACAAAGGAAACGAAATATTTAGGTCAGTTTTCACCAAATAATAGCAAAGTCAACGCAGCTGACGCGTGTAATAGAGTATGAATTGTTTTGTTTAAGATTTCAATAGCTTATTTAAAAGCCGTGAGTAAAGAGCGAGAGATTTTTTCATGTCATGATTTGCTTTTTGGCAGAATGTCAACGAGGCCTGAAATTACAAATATTACAAATTCTGTTGGGTCATCTGCTACAAAGGGCCGAATTGACATTTCAGTGAGGCGTTTGAAATTTTATTCTTGTACTTTGATTGTTTAATACCGAGTGGTACTCGCGGCTCCACCTGAGTGGATTGCTGATATTTTGAGTTTGATTGAGTAATAACGTCCAAATATTATGTAGCAATAAATATATTTTCGTGATCAATAACTTATAATTTCCTCAATAAAAATAGCCTATATACGAGTACTATTTTAAATTATAATCTGTGCTAAATTTTATTCAGATTTGTGTAGCAATACAAATTATCCACCAGTCAAAGTGCTAGTCATCGAAACTATCACATGGAAAAGTGAAAAATAATATTAATACCGTATAGATAAATAAATATCGTGTTTTAGTACAGTCAGGGTTTTGTTTGTTAAGAATAATTTGGAAAATTGGAATTAAATATTACGAGAAAAACAAAATAGCAACAAACAAAAACAAAATCCTCCGAACCCTATTCTAAACAAAATATGTCCGAACTGACAATATACGACCCGGTATAACGAGATTCGGGTTTAACCCTATGTATTCACGTGCGAAATTTTTGATTGTGTTGCGTACCTTTAGGGATTACCATGTATATTTGCTTATCTACATTATGATTTATTGCTTTAAACATTCGTTTTTATCGTTTGCGTAAACTCATTGTGATAAACGAAAATATTGGTCAGAAATTCGAGTACCTATATTAGGAATTGTTTGAAAGGCTTTTGTTTAGAGATGGAATTTAGGTGTGAAGCTAGTTGTTTGGCTTTGCTTAAACGACGGTAGAATCATCGTATAAATATGGACAGTGCAAATGAAAACTAATGAAAACTAGCATAATTGAGTATTCGGTTTTTTTTTAATACCACTTAGGTGGCAGACAAGCGCACGGCCCACCTGATGGAAAGTGGTTATCGTGGCCTATGGACGTGTGTAGCACCAGAGAATCCACCCTCGCATTGCCGACCCTGTAAGCATAGAGTTTCTTTGTCGTCAGTGTAGAGGACAAAGCAGGACAAACCTGTAATCATCTCATTGACAGCACAAATTTGAACATTTTGCCTATTTATGTTTTAAAACTTCTAAGAGCCTCACCCTAGGCAGTTAAATACTTCTTGGACGCTATAAACTATCAATTCGGATTCCCGAACATAAAATCTTACCATCTAATTTAAATAAAGAATTTCAAAACCACGATTTCATACCACCAATCCTGACACTCCTATATTTTCCCGTATTCGGAAGGTGTAATTTCTTATGTAAATATTTGAAACGGCTTCCACCAGGCTCGCATTTGACGCACGTGAAAAGTAGACCGCGTTTCGTTACGTCATGTTTATTTTACTAAATGCTGTACGTTTCACGAGCATTTTAGGGTTATTAATCGCGTAAAATACACACATAAGTCACAGTATGCGGAGGCATACTACAAAACTACTTGACATTTTACGTTATTTACTTTAATTGACACCTTAATACTTCATTTCAATATTTTAAATTGAATTTTAACATTATGTATAGTTAAAAGAATACTGATTTCAGTAATAAATTTAATAACAAGAGGAAATATTGGATACAGAACAAACCTTGATAGAAAATCAGTGTATTCAAATGACCTTTAACGTGAACATCAGAAATCTTTATCCAGTAACAAGCATCCCTAGATTTTTGCAGGAAAACGAGAATAACGAAAGCGTTTGTCAAGTGGAAGAAGTATATAATGTAATATTGACTGTCATAAAACATTTCCTTCTATATATTATTTTATAGGTTTCCTTTCGAAGCTAATCTTAGCGCATCCGATAGTATTCTTAAAGTTAATAACTTTGGATGGTAGACTTGATATTGAAAATATGAATAAAAAAGTTTGTGACTTTATCTGATAAATATTTTTGATATTTGATTGGATTTATTTATAGATACTTAGCTTTATATTTGAAATATGAATACGTGGTCGAAGAATTAGCTGTGCTAAGTTATTTGAGGTGTGCTTTGTCCCCGATACGTCATTATCGACGTCAAACTTTGTTGGCTGATTTTAACTTTTCATGTTCAAGCGATAAAAATAAGTTACGACATTTCGTTGACGTAACTTTTACACAAATGTACTGAAAAGGAAGTATTCTTTAGACTGTTGTACGCTGTGAATTAGACTTATTTAAAATATTCTGCACGTAAAATAAAGTGACAAAAGAGCTGTGGAAGTGTGGCGGTGGCAATAAGCTATAAAACAGTCCCGGTGTATTAAAATATGAAAGCAGAAAAAGGCCTAAAGCTCGTCTGGCTTAGCCCATATATTTGAGTCGCCATTTTGGATTCTGATGCTTCACGATGTAGATAAATGAAAAATTCTACACAAGAACTCTGGACAGGTTAGAAAAGATTAGGGTGAAGTTATAGCGATTTGAGAAATAAAGTTCAAGAGATTGCAGACACCCAACGTCTAGGATTTTACTCCAGTTTGTTCAACAAAATGTTAGTAAGTTCAGTATCTTCGTGATATATTCGTCTCTCAAGTTGTGATACCTTTATACTGCTGTAATAAAAAACGTTGAGTTTTTAAGCGTACAAGTTCTAAGTTACAATTGGGATTTAGGTGTTTTTCCTTACTAAATTTTGGTTTCTGTGAAGAGTAACAGTATTTATTACACTATAGAGAAGCGTTGGTAGTTCAGTGGTTGAGAAGCAGGCCTTACAATCGAGAGTTCCCAGATTTAAATCTTGGAGATTACATTAAATACATAAACGCTCTCTTAACACAATTAAGAGTTTACCCGTTGGGTTTAAGGTAAATACTAGTACCTAATTTCAGTAATCTATCTAATCAGGAGGACAGGTTTCTCCCAAAGTTGGGAGGCTTTGGCCTACTGTTTTCACGCTGGGCAGACGTGTTGGTACAAGATTTTATTTCGAGATTTTCTCCTCTCGCAGTGCTATTAGTCTGTATTTTTCCGTCAGTCGCCGCCTCTTAAGACACCTTTCGGATGAGATGAGGGTGGTGATACGTATATTCTTTCCCCGCCATCACACAGATTTATTAACTACTAATTATATACTAAATCCTGTTAACCAAAATTATAAGTAGGTATTTGTTTACTAAAATTTTTACAGTTTTTTTGTGACATTGTTGTATACTCGTAATAAAGATAGTTCTGTTCTTTTCTTATTCATGTCTGTGACAAGCTATTCTTAGTTTTAGTTAAGATACTACTTCATAATATATTCCAGAATATTGTTGTCATTATTGATTCTACCTTATAAAATTCAAATTTCTCCTCCACAATATGACCCAAGTTCATGTCACTTTATAAAAATAATCTTAAATCAGGATACCAGCTCTTACTATTCTGCTATTGAAAATAAAAATTGTTCGACCTGATTCAATTTCCGATCTTATTGCATCCAGCATATGTCGCCAAGCCATCACTTACTAGAACTTTCGATGTACTATTCCCGCAGAGCAATATCCTGGAATGTTTTCTTATGTCGTCAGTACCTCGTGAGTTACGTAAAGTAAGTTGAACCTGTCGGTGTGAGGGAAATGCTTTATGGGCCCACCCCACCTTACACTCCGTTATCTGAAAAACCAAGGCAGCGTGCGGTTTATAACCCCCGACGCAAAGACGATGGGGTGTTATAAGTTTGATGTATCTGTGTGTGTATATGTGTGTGACTATGTATGAGTGAGCGCGTGTGTGTGTGTGTGTGTGTGTGTGTGTGTGTGTGTATGTGTGTGCGTGCGAGCATGTGTGTGTGGCATCGTAGCTCTTGAACGAATGAACCTGCGAGGACCATGAATCGTTCCGATAATATGACGGAGTGCATTATCAGTTATGTATTACTAGGTATATCAAATTTAAAGGGCTAACCAACTCAATTTATTTTCTACTTTTTGGATATTGTTTTTTGTGACGGGGGTTTTTAATTAAGTTAGTTGAATCAACTTCTATCTTCTATCCATCCGGATGATATCATAGAATGATAAGAATTTGTGTGTTACCTTCGGAAGTTAGATAAAAACTACTTTTTCGGTTGTGATGAGACTTTAATAAAGTCCACTGCTGAATATAAGCCTCTCCCAATGTACGCCATTAGTTACTCGTGGTTCCCCGCCTTCCACATCCAGTACATCACAGCCATATTTTTTAGATTGTCAGTGTACCAGACCTTCTGTTTGCCCTATCGCGGTTTCCACTCTTGTCAGTTCTTCGATTATTTAAAAAAGGTGGGTCGTGTGCTTGCCTACCACTTACGAAGTATAAAATATATACTCCTGGAAATAGGTCCATTCACCTAAACTAACTATTAGTTAAATAATAATTAGCCCATCGCAGTCCACTGCTGGATTAGGCCTCTCCACATGTTGGGTGGCTTTGGCTTGCTGTTTCCACGCTGGCCAGACGCGTTGGTACATGGTTTTATATCAAGTTTTCCTTCTCTCGCAGTGATATCGTCTGCGTATTTTTCCGTTGGTCATCTCTTACGACATCCTCCGAATGAGATGGGGTGGTGATACTTGTATTCTTTCTCCGTCGCCACACGGATAAATTATTAGTTATTAAATAAATATTTTATACATACATACATACATACATAAAATCACGCCTGTCTCCCATAGGGGTAGGCAGTGATCACGGATCTCCATTTGCTACGATCCTGACATACTACTCTCGCTTCATTCACTCTCATTACATTCTTCATGCATGCTCGTCGGTTTAGAGTACTCCTGACCTGCCCCTTTTCTACTACTTCCCCGATTTGGTCCAGGTATGTGCGCCTAGGTCTTCCCCTTCCGACGGTACCATCCACACTCGCCTCATACACCTGTTTCGTTAGTCTTCTTTCATTCATTCTCTCAACATGACCAAACCATCTCAACATTCCTCTCTCAATTCTCATCACTACATCTTCTATCACTCCAGATCGTTCTCTTATCACACTATTTCTCACTCTATCTTTCAAGGTCAAGCCACACATACTTCGCAACGCACGCATTTCTACTGCATTCACTCTACTCTGATGCTTTTTCTGCCACACCCAACTTTCACTACCATACATAAGAGTCGGCACCAATACTCCTCCATGTACAGCCAGTCGTGCCTTTTCGGACACTTTCTGGCTGCTCATAAAGTTGTGTAGTGCCCCATTCACTCTATTTCCAGCCATCACTCTCCTTTCAACATCTTCTTCATGCTTTCCATCTCTCGTAAACAATGTTCCCAAATATATGAACTCATTCACTTGTTCCACTTTTTCTCCATCTATACAAATCCTACACTCTGTCACGCATTCATCTCTTTCAAAAACCATAACTTTTGTCTTACTAATATTCACTTTCATTCCTTTCCTCTCAAAAGCTTCATGCATAGTTGTTACCATCTCCTGCAACTCATCTGCCGATGACGCCAGTAAAACCTGATCATCAGCATAAAGAAGACCTAAATATTTTAATTATTCGGAATTCACACTACTTCGGTTTAAGTGACAGAGTGGTACTTGCTTCAAAGCATAAGTTCCCTATCTATCTTCACAAAGATGCAAATTACCCGAAACTTATAAGTCATTACATAGGGCAAGGGTTATTGGAACTTCTATCTAAAATTGCCCTTGGCTTAATAGGTAGGGTTCCATTAAGGTAATTTACGAGTCCTATCCTGTCAAAGGGTCCTTTGGACCACAGATTATGTTATCATATATCTATACTGAATAGGTAACTCTACTTACTACAAATTAGAAGTAGAAATTTTGTCACTGATTTTTTATACCACTTAGGTGGCAGACAAGCACATGGTCTACTTGATGGAAAGTGGTTACCGTGGTCTATGAACGTCACACACGTGCTTCCGACCCTGTCAGAAAAGAGTCTCTGTGCCGTCAGTGCAGAAGACAAAACTGGACAAACCTTTGGTCTTCCCACTGACGGCACATAAACTCTCCAGTGAGCTCTGACTACCCTACTCATCGCCAGCAACACAACACGAGGTTATTATGACCGCGGTATTCTTTACGGTGGTGGTACTTCCCCAGTCGGATTGCTCAATTTGGACAGAAATACCATCGTGTCCTGCCTCGTACACCTACACTCTGATAGGTATTTTTTTTCTGCGGTTTGTTTAAAGACATGGCTATGAATGAAGAAAAGAAGAATAAAGATTCATACTATTTCGTTACGATGAGTAAATTCATTATCATCATAACTGTGGAGCGAAGGATTCGCTCTAGCCCTGAAGTAGGGGACGAAACGTTCGACTTCTCGTCACCTCGCACAGTCTAAGGCTTTTCTGAATCATCATTCTCTGAGTCTTTTCCCATTTTAGTTGGGGTCGGCTTTCTAGCCTAAGATGCGACTGAACATCAATATTATCCGTGAAGCGACTGTCATCTAACCTCCACAACCAATTGACGATATCAAGGTTCTGTAGTTAGACTAGTTGAACTTATAACGGCTCCAATTATCCGTAACGATTGCCATAGATATTTGTACAACAACCGGGATTGACAGCTTAACCTATTCTCCGAGGCACAACCAGACCAATGCAAATACCCATATTCAAGCATACACATTTTTGCAATGTATAGGGACCGAACCCGCTCAACTATGCTACTCAAGTAAATATTTGTATTTAGATTAAGTAGACTAAGAGTATGTTTGTAAATAGACCAAAAAAAAGAAATGCCCGCTGAGTTTCATGCCGAAGTCTTCTCAGGTCGGGGCCGCGTTTCGAACCGGTGGTCCATTTACTAACATGATATTCATGTTCCTTTTTTGTTGACGTTTTGTAAGTGCTGATATAATGGTCTGTACAGAATAAATGGTTTTTAACTTTGACTTTGAAACCCGTACCTCCTGTGTAGAAGGCGTTTACTACTGCCACGTCACAGAGGCTGTTTCTGAACCACTTCAATAAAACAATATACTATCCAATCTCTCAATCTCAACGTGAAATGATACAGAAGTAACAATCGCTAAGCTTGAACAAATGACTTGCCCTTAAATTATCGCTAAACTTCGCGTATAAAAAGTTCAAGACCACGGATCTTGACATTTTAGCAAAAAGCTTTCACTTAGCGATGGTGAACTTTTGGAACATATTTTTTGCTCGTATATCGTAATGTTTCTAAAGTGCACAAATGCCTCATTTTTTTATACCCCTTAGACAGCAGACAAGCATACGGCCCAGCTAATGGAAAGTGGTTACTGTGGACTATGGACGTGTGTAACACCAGAGGAGTCACACTCGTGCTGCCGACCCTGTAAGCACAGAGTTACTTTGCTGTCAGTGTAGAAGACAAAGCAGGATAAGCCTTTAGTTTTCACACGACAACACAAACTCTCCAGTGAGCTCTGACTTCCCTACTCACCGCTGGAAACCATACACGAAGGTATTATGGCCGCGGTATTCTGTAGGGTGGAGGTATTATCGCAGTCAGGCTGTTCAATTAGGTCGAGAATACTGTCATGGGGAAGGAAAAAAAGGGTAAATGTAGCCTCTGTGCCAATGTTCATCCCATTTGTTTCAATATTTTGAAGTCATTAAGTAACAAACGTCCATCCATTCAATCTCGTGTCCTCATACCAAGTAAATTTGCTATGCGGATGCAGCACGGATGTGACTACCCGTTTATTGTACACGTTAATTGGTCGTGTTAACCACTTTCCGTCACTTGGGCCGTGTGCTTGTTTGCCACCTTTTTTATACCACTTAGGTGGCAGACAAGCGCACGGCCCTCCTGATGGAAAGTGGTTACCGTGGCCTATGGACGTGTGTAACACCTGAGAAGCCACACTCGCGCTGCCGACCCTGTAAGCACAGAGTTTCTGTGCCGTCAGTGTAGAGGACAAAGCAGGACAAGCCTTGGGCATCCCACTGACAGCACAAATTCTCCAGTGAGCTCTGGCTACCCTACTCACCGCTGGGAACACAACTTGAAGTTATTATAACCGCGGTATTCTGTAGGGCGGAGGTACTTCCCCAGTCGGACTGCTCAATTGGGCGGAAATACCGCCGTGTCCTGCCTCCTCATACCGAAGTTGTATATTAAAAAAAACTTCCTCACCCCACGGATACACACTCTTTATTAGACATATAAAAAAGTCGCCACAGCAAGTAATGCTTACATTTGAAAATAAAATATTATTCATTCATTTGTATATGAAACAAGAAACAAAAGATTTCTAACATGAACAAATATAAAACGAAAAAGTTTTACAAAGCAGATAAAATCTCGTTCTCATTGTTCAATTTCCGTAATACAAAATCATAAAAAATCTACTATGCAAGAAAATTTGTAACTGCGGCTCGTCATTCTATCACTTTGACGTAGGCTCCAATCTCTGTCGATTTTTTTTCAGAAGAAAACTAAGACGACCGCAGGTGGCTTTTGAACCAGTTTGTAAATTAATTACTAAAATTCTCTTCACCCCTACCGCAATGCCTTAAAACAAAGTGATTACAGACAGACTTACAGTGGGGCTGGTCCATAGCGAGCTATGCTTGGAGTTTCTCTGAAGGATAGAATTCGGAACCGATGGCCGTTTGGAGCAAACGAGTCCTAGAGTGGAGACCGCGAGAAGGTAAACGAAAGGTGCACATTGGGAGAGGCCTATGTCCAGCAGTTGAATGCAGTGGGCTAATTGATTGTATTATAAAAATAAATGTACCTTACTAAATTTTGCACGCTGCTCTGCCCGTGTGGGTGTCATTTATCGAGACCAAAGATAGCCTATGTCCATTCCTAAGGTCTAATCCATGTATGTACCAAATTTCATCAAATTTGGTTCAGTGGTTTAAGTGTGAAAGCGTAATAAGCAGACAGTTACCATACCATACATAATATACATTACTTTTTTGTTTTATTTTTACATTTATTCATTTAATTTAATTTAATTTCATTTCATTTCATTTCATTTCATTTCATTTCATTTCATTTCATTTCATTTCATTTCATTTCATTTCATTTCATTTCATTTATTATTTAATATTTAGTATTTCTTTATATATAGTCACTAATAAAATCTATTATAATATATTTTTTATTCCACAGTGCACGCCTCTTGTGGTAGCGTTTCCAGAAGACTAGCAGCATTGCCATGCTGTATGGCGATGCTTATTCTCTGACCTAAGGAAAGGTCAGCCTTCTGGTTACAATACATAACCAATTCATGATCAATAATGTTTAATCCAAATTTGCATACTTTGCTCAGTAATAATTAAGTACTTTATTGGTCACCTCTGAAATGAAATCTTTCTCGAAATAGCTCGATAAATAACTATTACACGCATAACACGGCTATGTTGACGGGGTATGTGTTAACAACATTAGCTACTATATGGCATTAATGAGCGCCTCAGTCTGTGCTCTTAGAAAGCTAGTGGCTATCTGTGAAGACTGCCAGGCTTCATGGTTTGGTCTATAACGTGGCTAAGAGTAATGTCATGGTCTGTGGTGGCGGCGGTGCGAGATGTCCAGAAACACAACTAACTAGAGTTTATAAATTTAAGTACATTGGACATCTCTCGGCCGCTGACATGAAGGACAATGAAGATATTGAGAGGGAGCGGAGGGCGCTGTCGATTAGGGCGAATATGATAGCTCGTAGATTGGCACGTTGCTCAGAAGGTGTCAAAAAAACCTTATTTCGTGCATATTGCACTTCTTTTTACACGTGCAGTCTGTGGGCAGATTATTCGCAGAAATCGTACAGTGTCCTTCGTATTCAATATAATAACGCGTTCAGAGTGCCGATGGGGCTGTCCCGTTACTGTAGCGCGTCAGGGATGTTTGCCGAGGCTCGTGTAGATTGCTTTTACGCCACTATGAGAAAGCGATGTGCTTCCCTGGTGCGTCGGGTGCGGGCCAGCTCCAACAGTATTCTGAGCTGTATAGCGAGCAGACTTGACTGTTTGTATGTGGGTCGCTGCTGCGAGCTTTCCACCTAGGTGGTGGACGGGTGGTGGTGATTCGCATGCAGACTGTCAATTTGTTATTAGGATAAGATATTAGAATAAAACTAACATAGGAGTAAGAAAAATTGTTACTAACACACTGAGTCTTGGTCACTTGAAATAAATGAATATGAATGAATGAATAACTTCCAAAATTAAATTTCTCATATTGCTACATACTATGAATAATATCATATCGTCTTTGAAATTCGAAACACCCGTCATTTCGCTTCGTCAAGTATGAGCTGTCGTTTATGTTCCGTGTTGGCGCGACTGTGACTAAATAACCGTGTCTTTTGAAACGTGGATAATGGATTCGGACATACGAGCTCGGTGGTTATTATTATGTATATTCTACTATACAGACGGCAAAGGAAACACGGTAACGTACAAATATTACGTGACCTATTTTTTAATATTAACATTAAACCTTTCCTTCTCCTCGGTGACCACTTATAGTATTTATCCCCTCTTTAATATATCTATACAGTGTTGAGAAGTATATATATGGCACATTTTGGTTGAATTTTGTGTTTAAGAAGCTCTTAACACTGCGGGCTATATTCAAAAGTGACTGAGCGCAGTGTTTTAAAGGCCTCCTTCCTCTCCTTATCGGGTCACGTAGTATGGGTACGTCCGCTTAGCATATAACTTTTCACAGTGGTTTGTAGAGATGTATAGTTATCTCATTGGCCGCACATATTACAAATATAAAAGATACGCGCGAAAAACTAAACCCTCTTTGGAAGACGGGTTAAAAGTATGTCTCATTAATAGGGTGTACTATAAAATTAAAAAAGGTTTCGGATCGTTACCTAACCTCCCTTAAAATTACGTTAGTTGTATAGGAGCTGCCCGTCATTATTTGTTTTATTCTGTTTTTAGTATTTGTTGTGTTGGCAGCAACAGAAGAACATCTGTGAGATTTTTTTTTTTATATAGAACACGTCAATTAGACTTCGTTTTGCCTGATGGTAAGCTGAGGGCAAAGTCTCAGAAAAGAGGGTCATCATTACTTACACATACCGTGTGACAATGGTGACACACAGTTTGACAGCCTCATCATATGCTTTTTCACGGCCCGCTTAAAGGAACTGTAGGTATAGCTTTATGAGATACAGCGTGGTGACAGATAGCAGGACAGTGAAGACTTCGTAAAAGGGTTCTATTTTTATCCTTTGAATACGGAACCCAAAAACGCACTCACGTAAAATCTACAATAAACTGTCTACGTAATATTATATTTTATTTCGTAAATTATTGCAACTAGATTCAAAGAATTTCCACTCTTATCATTTTCTAGTTAAGCCTATTTTTCCGTACCAAGGGTTGTGGTAACTGAATTGATCACAAATTCAAGTCAGTGTGGTTCAATGGATCGAAATAATGGGCTTTCGTGGTCCATTTGAAATATTGGAGGATGGCCAGCATTGGCAATATGCACGGATGGTTTATATTCATAATGGTTTATATATTTTATATTATCTGTCTGTGGGTCTTTATTTAAATTTTACATAATATACACGGAAGTATCTAAATTAAAATATATTAAAAAAAAACCAGAATATATATCTAAATAATACTGCAGGTTCAAGCGTCAAAGAATTCCTCTCCATCGATGTCAACCGGGAAGGTGGCCAGAAGGCTGGCGGCATTACCACGTTGAATGGCAATACCAATCCTTTGCGCAAGTAATAAACCAGCCCTCTGGTCACGGGTAGCGTCAATTAAACGTTTAGAAAAATTATCTAATGTCTATTCATGAATAGAGGTGCCGGTGATCAGACAATTGAATTCATAATAAAATATCAAAATTATCTGTAAATAAGACAATTATCGTTCGATTCCTGATTGTATGGATCCCCATTGATTGTTTCGGTGCCTAAGTCAAGCGGGTATTCAAAATCGTCAGTTATACATACCAAGTTAATAAATTACTAAACCAATTTAGGGCAAGTTACTCAGAGTCCAAAAAAAAGTATTTTTTTTATTGTTTTTTATTCTACTTAGTTGGCAGACAAGCACACGGCCCACCTGATGGAAAGTGGTTACCGTGACCGTGTCGGTAACACCAGAGGAGTTACAGTCGCGCTGCCAACCCTGTAAGTACAGAGTTTCTGTGCCGTCAGTAGAAGACAAAGCAGGACAAGCCTTTAGTCTTCCCACTGACAGCACAAATTCTCCAGTGAGCTCTGGCTACCCTACTCACCGCTAGGAACACAACACGAAGTTATTATAGCCGTGGTATTCTGTAGGGCGGGGGTACTACCCCAGTCGGACTGCTCAATCGGGCGGAAATACCGCCGTGTCCTACCTCTTTTTCCTTTGTAGTCAGTAGCCTAGTGGTTAAAGAGTCGGTCTTATGATCGACAGGCCGAATCCTAAGGACAATTTCACATTATTCATTCCGACATCCGATAACCATCGGATCGGATCGGATAATAAGAAAACGCTCTAACCATTGAACGACCGTCCGTACTGAAGGCACAGCAAACACAAGTAACTTAGTATTAAATTTAGATAAAAATATTAGTTACCTACTTTGAAATTGTAATAAATAACAGCAGGCAAATTCATAAGGAGGTAGAACACGACGGTATTTCCGTCCAATTCAGCAGTCCGACTGGGGAAGTACTTCCGCCCTATAGAATACCGCGGACATAATAACCTCGTGTTGTGTTCCCGGTGATGAGTAGGGTAGCCAGAGCTCACTGGAGAGTTTTTGTGCTGTCAGTGGGAAAACCAAAGACTTGTCCTGCTTTGTCTTTTACACTGACGGCACAGAAACTCTCTGTGCATGCATGGTTGGCAGCGCGAGTATGATTCCCTTGGTTTTGCACACGTCCATAGATCATGATAACCACTTTCCATCAGGTGGGCCGTGTGTTTGTCTGCCACTTATGTGGTATAAAAAAAAGTTATTGAACTAAATATAACAACTGCGCTATAAATTGTTTTTACAATGTTATTTTATTTTTTATTATAATTATTATCTACATATTTATAAACATATTTTCTTTCAAAGACAACCCGCATATGTCAATGCAGAGAAGGGAACGTTTTCAGATTATTTTTATGGAACCTAAATCACCTAAAATGTTTTCACTTTCAAAACATTCAGCGGCTTCTAGATGACATTTCCCGACGACGTTCTTATCAACATTTACATCGAAAATACTACTGTAATGTCAGCCAGTGACATTATACAAAATGTAATGTTTATTATACAACATTATCTGAAACTGACTCAACATAAATGTGTTGTAATGTACTCTTATTTTTGTTGTTATGTTAATTTTTAAGGAGGCGGTATTTCCGCCCAATTGAGCAGTCCGACTGGGGAGGTACCACCGCCCTACAGAATACCGCGGTTATATAACTTCGTGTTGTGTTCCCAGCGGTGAGTAGGGTAGCCCGAGCTCACTGGAGAATTTGTGCTGTCAGTGGGATGACTAAAGGCTTGTCCTGCTTTGTCTTCTACACTGACGGCACAGAAACTCTGTGCTTACAGGGTCGTCAGCGCGAGTGTGACTTCTCTGGTATTACACACGTCCATAGGCCACGGTAACCACTTTCTATCAGGTGGGCCGTGCGCTTGCCTGCCACCTAAGTGGTATAAAAAAAAAATGTTGTGTTTTATAATATAATGCTGGATTATGTTGTTATAATCTCAACTTCCTACCTAACTTATAACAAAGATAAAGCTTTTTTTTAATATATAAAAACATTATCATTGAAAGATTGATTCATAATTCACTACATTCTCTTTATGAAACAGTTTTGTGAAAAATAATATTTGTAATTTGTGGTATTTGATTTTGGTGTTTGAAATGTATTTACATTAAGTTGTAAAATTATAAAAGTCTTTATTGCTGTCTATTCATTCTCAATAAAAGCCTTGAATTTGAACAATGTGCCACAATATACCTAATTACACCTCCAAATGAGACATACGCGAAGCCAGGCTCATTTAGTGATAATGTATACTTTCATACTACAAGATATGAATTTCACAAAAACCTGACTTATAAAATTATGTATATAGACAAGTCTAGCAATTTTACGTTCAGAATTTTTAAAGTTAGAATCTCTGCACACTCATGTCAAGGTAGATTATGTTTATTTAATGTGTGCTCGTGTACTCATTTTGAAGACGTCTGTACCCTGAACTGACAGTACATAAAAATACCTGATATACATTAAATGTACGTAATATGTGTGTAACATACAACGTGGTTCGCGACTGTATGTTTGCACACAATTTAAAAAAGGTTTTCTAGAAAAAATATTCTGTGAGTAAATTCTGAACGAAAAATTGTTCTTTATCTAGGCTCGAGATTGTCTCATAAAACTCGGTGTTCCTTGAAATTAACGAGTTCTTATTTTAAAATGTTGTTCCAGATTCAAAAATGACTCTCTCCGAATTCAGACGGAAGAAGCTCCTCTACGTGTTCAACGTTTTCTTTGGTGAGTACCTACCGCCAGTTTATTTTTTTAATTATTATTATTAGACATGAAATATTTACAACAAATAGTTTTTGATGAAAAATACACCTATTTCAAGGATTAGAGGATATTGGAACAATTACTCCTTTAAAACCAGTTACATAGGAGTATTAAAAATCCTTCATGGGAACTAGTTACGTAGACGTATAAAATAAACCCTTCAAGGAAAATGGATACGAAATTTCGGCTTCCTTAAAAACCGAAGGGCAATAAATAATATATAGAGATTTTTTATTTTTTAAATTTGTCTTTTTATAAGATTATATATTAATCAAAATCATCATCATCAAAATTAGTGCCTGCTAAGTCAGAAGCCAGGAAAATATGACATTGGGTAATATAATAACTCTTTGTACCTCATACTAGTATAAAATATAAATACACCATTAATATTATTCAACTGTAAATCCTCTTACTTAGAGTCCTCTACTTAATCAATATATTATTCAAAACCCAAAAAGCCCACAGGTAATAATAAAATCTCATTTAAGTAAGGATCAACTCTCAAGAAACACAAGAGTAATCTTTTGAAGAGCTTATTATATAATCATGCCATTTATAAATTCTTTGATAAAGTAAACAATGGGAATTGTTTTATAAAGGCTATCCAAAAGAATTAGTAGACATACTTAGTTTAGTTGCTGGGGCTTTTGGTGCTCGAACATTTAGGTCTAAAGCTCATTAGTGCCACTCAGCAACAGAGTAACACCCAATTGCTTCGAGTGGTTAGTATTCTTTGTAAGGAATACTATAGGTACTATAGGTTTTTTGACAGCCTCTGTTGCGTGGAGTGGAATGAACGCGATCCCCGTTCAGTCCAAATATTTGTATGCATGAATATGGGTATTTACATTGGTATTTTTGGCAAAAAAAAAGTATTTAGGTATGTTTATCCGTATTCTAGATTCTGAACACAAGCTAGTTAAGCTATGCTTACCATGGGTCTAGATAACGTAGTGTGAAATGTTGAAAAAAAAAGGTATATATTTTTTACACAAATTCCGGAGCACCTAGCTTGTGGTCTAAACGGGCGCAGGCGATGCACATTCCGGAAAAACGCAATACACATTCGCTGGATACGCAATGTTCACTCGTTGACCACGCGGCGTCCACTCCTGGAACAAACTGGCCAACGAGTTGATACCGAGGGACGAGTTATGCCAAATGCCGCTACAAATGAATGATACATGATTTGTCCACCATTTACAGGACAGCCTCTAATATAGCTTTTTCGCGACTTTCCCACTTTGCCACATGCCACTTTGCACACAACGCGAATAATAACGCATTTCTCTCGCACCCCGGCTTCAAATATCTACGCTTTATAGAGCTATGGAAGAATAAATCGTTTCGAAGTTTATATTGGTGAGATGAGAATTTTATAGACCTTGTTAAAAGTTTGGCATTGTTTCAGATGTCAATCAAAGCGGCACGATAGAGAGGAAAGATTTCGAGCTGGCGATAGAGGTGAGTCATTCGATTTTCAAATTTTTATATAGACCTACAGAAATAAGTTAACACTTTTACACACAACCTAGCTGATCATATCTATACTAATATTATAAAGCTGCAGAGTTTGTTTGCTTGTTTGTTTGTTTGAACGCGCTAATCTCTGGAACTACTGGTTCGATTTGAATGATTCTTTCAGTGTTGGGTAGTCCATTTATCGTGGAAGGGTTTAGGCTATATATCATCACGCTACTACCTAAGGGAGCGGAGCGTTGATAATAAATGTTAACAAATCCGGCAATTTTTCATACATATTTTGAAGACTAAAACATACGGGCTCAAAGGGATATGAAGCTTCAAAATATACCATGGCGAAGCTGGGGTGGGTCAGCTAGTACTGAATAAATTGATGGTTTGAAGTCTTGAAGCCTTGAAGCCAGTGGGCTTGCATGGAAGGTTAAATGACAATAGATGAAGGTCGTAACGTATGTAAGGATAGAAATATTAGTAAGCTGACCTGCCTTGGAGGGCAAAAGACATGAGATGAATTTACGTAATTTTTGTATAAAATTTAGTTGTGCGAAAAAGGAAAGATCTTCCTTTCTTTTGTCAAATCGATACTTCTACTTTTAAATTTTATTTTTCCAGTGTGCCACAACTCAAAGAAAGGATAAAATTTGTACGTAATTTTAAAACAAATATTTCAATTTTCGAATATACCTATTAACGTGTTTCAATTTCAACCAATCAGATTGCTTGAGGAGATATTTCAAACATTTTTATCATTTATCTGTTCAGTAAAAAAAATCCCTCGATAGGTGACAATTTGTCGTGAGGAACTTGTCATATTTACTTAATGGAACACTCAATTACCATGACAGGAAAATATATTCTGTACAATTTTCAGAGATTATTGTCAGGCAACGTCGCTCTATATCGAGTGGTACAAGTATTTCGTATAGCACAAACCGTATAATTTGAATTTCTTTATTTTCAATATACATACATATAATCACGTCTCTATCCTCGAAGGGTTAAGCAGAGGTGAATTAACACCAACATTTCACCAATCATTGTTTTCGGTATCACGTAATATGGGTGAGCCTATTGCCGTATTGTTGACTAGAACCGATTGTTGTATCAGAGGCTGAGTCTGAGCTGTATATATCTGTTTGATGTTAAACCGCCCTATCCCTTAGTCGCCTTGTACGACACCGCATGGGAAGAGATGGGGTGGCCCCACTGTTACTCTGCCGGGAACCACGCGACTTTCAATATAATATAACTTATTACGTAAGTTATTGAGCTCAATTTCACTTAAATTAATTTTACCACCGCTACCTAGCCGCTAGAGGAAACGAAACAGTGCAGAAAACTCCACTGCGCCATTTTGTATAACAATTTATGATAAGTAACGTTAACATTATACATACATTTAATAATGGCAGTACAGTATTCAATCAAATATTTCGAATATAATACTATAATTACACTTCTATAATTTATGTAATTTAATCAACCAAAACTTTAACAATAAATCAACATTAACAATAATCCCATAATACTATAATTTATATAATACTTTAATCAACCGAAACTTTAACAATAAATCAACAATAACAATAATCTCATAATACTATAATTTATGTAATACAATAATCAACCGAAACCTTAACAATAATATGAAAGCTCACAAAAAGGAATACAGTAATTACATTCGTACAACGAAATTAATGCTTATTACGTGAAACAGGAAGTTACACACAATTAACGTTTCTATATGCAGATATGTATTTATATCGATTTTTATTGCTCCAAATATTTTAATAACTTGTGTTATAACAGATGACGGCAATTGGCTCACCACATATTACGTGAGACCGAATACAATGATTGGTGCAAAATGGGTATTAATTCACTTCTGGCTAACCCTCCGGGAATAAAGGCTAATGAATAAAGGATAATGAAGTGACCAACAGAGAGAAAGTCTAAATCTCATTTGTAATAGCCAATTGCATTGCAGGCCTCCTACTACTTCATGTCATCATCTTATCTATGTCAGCCACACATAGTCCACTGCTGAACATAGACCTCTCCCACAGACTTCCAGAATGACCAATCTAAAGCAGCCCGCATTCAGCGCTTCCCGGTGACCTTGATGAGGTCGTCCTTCCACCTGGCCATTGGGTTCATGTTCATGTCTAAAATTACCTAACACGAAGTTATGCTAATCAAGATTAGTTCCATGTCAGGTGCGCGGTTTAATATCGGTAATACTGGAGTTAGTAGATGTGGCTATTCAATGAAATAAGTTAAAAGGATCTTCGATAATTTTGGCAATTTTTAGATCATATTCTTCGATGATTTTTGCAATATGAATAAATGTAATTTAATTCGAACTACCAACAATTCTTTCCGCAGAAACCGTTTTCCGCAACGTTCCAGTACACAAACACACAACACAGGATCTACGATGATTTAGGCATTGTAGAAATTGACTTTGCAAAAATATGTTTCGTAAATAATTATGAAACCTTTTCGAACCACTTACTTCTATACTTACTTATATATTTCACGAGCTTAAATTAACTTATCGCCTGACTTTTCATTGATTAGTATATTAATATTGTTTCTTTCATTTAATGAGATCTTTGTTGACATGATGATTACTTGTTATAATTGACACATTTGTATTGTATTGAATTGGTTGTTTTCAATATTTATTAACATTGGATAATTTTATTAAACTCATTTTCTTTGACCCTGTAATAATTGAAGATAGATTCTTAAAAAACCACAACGTATTTTTGCATACCAACAAGGTAGGCCGAAGAGGACTTTTAAATGTACTAAATACCACTGTAATACATTTGGTCAGCAATAAATGATTTTGATTTGGTTTAAAACTCTACTGTCATTATACCATTTATGCAAGCACGCCGATTTATTTTGATCGTATATTCCGTATCGAAACGATTCAATAGCTACAATTATGTTGATTACAATCACAAATTTTCTGAATCACAAATTGTAATGAACCGTTATTGAGACTGGTGAAAATTTCGATAGTGTTGTCAGATGATTACATATCGCAATCAGACTTATTTCAACTGTATCGAACGATACGTTGATCGACAAATTTATCAGATTATCACGTACAAGTGCAATATATAGTGTGATGTAAATTCCCGTCCCATTTGAGCAGTCCGACTAGGGAAGTACCTCCATCCCACAGAATACCACGGCTATAATAACTTCGTGTTGTGTTCTGTGCGTGTGAGAGTTTTTGTGCTGTCAGTGGGAGAACCAAAGGCTTGTCCTGATTTTATGTTTTACATTAACGACACAGAAAATCTCTGTTCTTACAAGGTCGGTAGCACGGGTGTGACTCTCCTGGTGTTACACGCGTTCATAGGTCATAGTAACCACATGCCATCAGGTGGGCCATGTGATTGTCTGCCACCTAAGTTGTATATAAAATAATTCTCACTAACAAGTACTCGTATATACACTAGCTGTTGCTATCTTCTATTTCACCAGAATTTTTTATCACCACCATATTTTCACTACATTGTTTATTTTTCAGTTCCTCACTCGATTACTTAGTTCTGGTCTTCCATTACTAGCTACTTCGTATTTTTTTAAAGAATATCAGAATTGAAATTACTAATATTTCCTCTAATTGCTTGTGTAAGGAGTGTGTTCATATAGGTAGTGTAGTAGCCAGGATTCGAACCCGAGACCTTTCGATCGTGATGTAACTAAAAAATCATTAGCACAATATGCGGCAGTTTTCTAACTGCTTGTGATTTATCAATAAATACGCTATTGCTGCCAATAATCCTGCAATTAGTAGCGAATTATTTCCGGGGCCATCAATATGTCAGTCCGTGATATGAGAGCGGTTAAACGGGTATTTAGGCCATGTGTAATTAATCTGCGATATGAATAGAGGTAGCATGGAAATGGAAAATTGTTCGTTTGAGGAGGGCATCAGATAATAACTTTCTTGTTATGTTTATTTATCTATATACGTACACTAGCTGACCCACCCCTGCTTCGCCCGGGGTATATTTTGAAGTTTCATATCCTTTTGAGCCCGTATGTTTTAGTCTTCAAAATATGTATGAAAAATTGCCGGATTTATTAACATTTATTATCATTGCTCCGCTCCCTTAAGTAGTAGCGTGACAATATATAACCTAAAACCTTCCTCGATAAATGGACTACCTAACACTGAAAGAATCATTCAAATCGGACCAGTAGTTCCAGAGATTAGCGCGTTCAAACAAACAAACAAACAAACAAACTCTGCAGCTTTATAATATTAGTATAGATTACAGATGTACAGTCTACAAAGGAGATAAAGTTGCACCTTTAAATAAAACTTTATATGAAAAAGTGCAGGGGTATGCCATACTCTACGCCGTATCAGGGGGGCTTGAAACTCAAAAATCAAAAATCATGTATTCTGCATAGACCATTAAATCGTAACTTACAAAACGTTAATACAAAAGAAAATATGAAAACTAGTTCAGCCGGTTCAAAACGCGGCCCCGACCTGAAAAGACTCCGGCAAGAAACTCAGCGAATAATTTTTTTGGCCTTTTACAAACTTATTTAAAACTTAGTCTACTAAGTCTAATACAAAAATTTACTTGAGTAGCATAGCTGAGCGAACAGCTAATTTCCAAGCTTGTTTATCATCCAAGTATTCTTGAATTTTCCTTTCTGCCTTTCTGGCATAATTTACTTTTAACTACATTTTTAAATTCACCCACAGATAAATCCCTAATGTCATTAGGGAGCTAACAACTAGCCCGATAACCTGGTCTACAAAACTACATAACTTCGATATGCTAATGGGTGATTGAGCTGATCTGATGATAGCACAGAAATTTTCGCAGCTCGGTCATTTCATACTTCGTCTGTAAGTCAACCCCAAGTTAGGATGATTATTGTATGTGGACAGCTTTGTACCATTTGTGATTGACATGGCCATTCAAATTAACAGTGTAAAGCCCGCCGGGATATTTACCATGTTTATTGATTTCTCCGAGTAACCGATATGTCGGCGCTGTTAATTTGTGTTACCATGATAATGGCGCTTGTAACAGCGCCGAAATATCGTTTACTCAGAGAAAACAATGAACATTGTAAATATCTCGGCGAGTTTTCCACTATTTACTTTGAACTAATCATCTACCTACATTTGCAATATACATGAATGAATAAATAAATATAGCAATAATTTTATTCGAATTGCCAACAATTATTTCCGCAGAAACCGTTTTCCACAACGTCCAATACACAAACAGATTATCATGGCTGTTGTAGAAACCATTGCGGTTTACGTTTAATCCAGGTTATCCAGGATTACATTTTACTGTTGCACTGACAAAATACGATCGTTATTCAGTAGTGGAAAGCCACTCTATTCCCCGCACAGTTAGTTTTGTGGAATTTATTTTGCTGCTACTACAAAAACATTGTACAAATGGAACGTCGTCTTTGATCGTTTTTTAGATGGCTTTTAGAGAGGTTGGCAACAAAAGTAACTGGTCACTAATACATGTTTAAGAACTACTTGATTTTTTGAAGTTTGTATGTGTCTATTAAGTCTTCGTGGTTAATTCTATTGGTTTGTTCACAGAAAATCTGCCACCTCCGAGGCTGGAAACCAGGTGACGCAAAAAACACAGAGACACACGAGACCATGATCAAGATTTGGGACGGCCTTCGGAAGAGAGCTGACTCCAACAAAGATGGACAGGTAATCTTTAAAGGATTATTTCATTGGCACCTTTTTCTACTCACCAGATAGTGCAAGAAACAGAGTTCTTTTTACATAGAATAAATAAACAGGATCGACGGTGGAGAACTTCTCCGATTTGTAAGAGTACACTTATTTATGTTCTGTTCCTTTTTCATAGAAACTCCAAGGTTACGGTTAATAATTTCGACTAGGTACGGTTTGTGTTTCCTAGTAGTTGTAAAAAATTCAAATCATACGTAGTCACTAACAGAGGGGTAGGATAACTAAAAGAGGACAGTGGGAAAAATGTCAATGTGAAGTCAGTAATAAATTATAATAAATTGGCAATAAAAACCATACAGCCTTTGGCGGTAGCACGAAGATATGACATACATCACTATTTTAATTTATTGTACAACTGCAAGAAGAGGAGAAAAGATCAAAGCGAACAGCAAACCATAATAAAATGTAGATCCCGTGGCACTTCAGGTTCAAATGGTTTTTGCAAATAGATTTTTTATTCCCACTTCACGTGCAACTCTGCAAATAATGGCCATAAATTTTGATAGCTTAAAGGTTTTATATTTATTGCGTACGTAATCCCTTGGTGGAAACAAAGTGTGATGATCCTCCGACACATAGGGAAGATCATCTGAAATCCCAACGGATCCCCCCTCCCCCCACTGGATCCGGAGGGAGAGGTTATGTCGGACTCGATCCGACTAAAATACACGGCGTTTGTGGGTCGTTGTTGGTGGCCGGAGGCGAGGTTGACAGGCATATCCCTCGCCGATCTACCCACTAGACAAGTGGCAATTCGATGACCGCCGTATTGCAGAATAGAATTATTTGAATACGAGTCGTATTTGACTGTCGTCAACATCTATCATGAACGTCAAACCCCATTGGTCTTGGATGCTCACTTTTTTCTAATTTAAATCGAAAGGATTTGTTAGCAAACACATTCTTCCATCCAAAATTTCATGAAACTTTGTTATGGTTAGTTAGCGCAATTTCTTTTAACACACGTTAAGAAAAATTGCACCAGACACACTGTCTCACGCTTACAAAACCACGGGCAACAACTAGTAAATAAATAAATAAATAAATATTCTACAACGTTCCACACAATGCTATCTAAATTAATCACAAAACAATAGCAGGTTTATTAAAAAAAAATCATTAATTTCAAAAAACGGTACCGCACACGACACAAAGCTTGTCTGTCATCAGAACCGTTTAAAATAAAAGACATATTTTGCTTTTATTAAATTCTCTACTCGAAAATTTTTAATTATTCACAAAGCGCCTTAATCACAATAATCCTGTTCAGGGTCAATGTCAAAAATTATGTCTCGTTTCGTTTAATAAATTTTTCATTACAATTTTGCAGTTATTTAGACTTTTCATAAGCCGACGCCGTCAGTTTGTTACGTGTATTGCTTTAAGGATTTTAGGTCAAGAGTCTGTGGATATCAAATCTACTTCTTAATATAATAATAATCGCGCCTTACTTACTAATAGGACCATCCACTACAACATACCAGATATCACATTACAAAATAAATTAATCAAAACTACTTACCTGATTAACGTCGCAGTCCCAAACACCCATAACTTACAGAATACCATTACTGAAAAAAAAAAAAAAATCTGACCTGAAAGATGAAGTCATGAGAATCTGGAAGCAAGAAAAGTATATGTAGTGCCGATAGTCGTATCCACCACCTGAGTCATCCCTGAACATCTTCACCATAGCATCAAACTGACAGAGCTTAAGGATACCATCTACATACCCATTCAAAAAGCCGCTATATTGAACAGATGCAGAATTGTGAGAAAGTTCTTGCAAATAGAAGACACTGAAAACACACACCCACTAACACACGATATACACAATTACACACACACCACATTTACTTGGTTTCGACCCGTAAACTAAAATAATAAGCGTCTTTATTGTACACCATTAACATATTGCATTACAATAAGAAGTTATATAGTTTTGTGATACTTACAGATGGCGGCCTTATCGCTCTGCGGCAATTTTTTACAGGCAACCATAATAATATAAAATATATGAATGTAGTAGTAAGTGGCTCACGGATAGATGTTTTACACAGTGAAAGAATTTATAACACATAAAAATAAATAGGAGTAAATAATGTAAGTAGAGTTAATAAAAAATTTAATGAAAGTAATTAGAATATGATGTGACTACTGAAACTAATTACTTATTGAGACAAGCTGTAATAATTTATTGACATTCGAAATATTGTAATATTGTTTACCAAATTCCATAGATTGATGACTGTAAGAACTGATAACACTTCTTGTATCTAATATTGATAACTAATAAAATTTGCATGCTGCAAATTGCAGCTAAGCATGCTGTGCATTTACATAATATTGTAAGATCCATGTTACCATGTTTAAAGGCAAATAAATTATTCTTATTTTATAAAGGCGTAATTAACTGCTCAAGTCTCATTGTATTATATGGTGCACCGAGTTTCGCGCGTCTCCTCGATAGCGAGGAGAGAAAATATTAAGAAAATATATTTTAAATTTCCAACCACTCATTAGGGTTGCAGAACATTATATGTTCCACTGCAACAGCGTACATCGAGCGGTTGTAGTCAAGTCATGTTCGAAATAGCCACCCATTAGGTCCAATAACGAAGATACCGAAGCAGCCAGACAGTTTGGATAGCTAAAACCCCTCACCAGATACCTTTAAAGTACGTGAATACTTACAAATAAAAATTTGCAGTATTATCGATTAAGATATAGAAAAAATTGAATCGGTTCAAACGGGATTTGCACCTGCGATCTGTACCTTTCAGGGACTTTCAGGAACACTCTGACCAGTAAGTCACAGAACCTTCCAAATTCTTCTTTACATATTATATCCGTCTTACGGCGACGGTCAATTTGCAATCTTAATTCAATTATGTAAGTCTGGCGTTCATGAGCTCTTGGACTATAACGTAGTGTAAGTAAATCATCTCGCCAGTAATACTTGTGACGGTCTGCAAGCCTCAAACGACTTATTCATGTGACGTGAGTGCGATATTAAATTGCATGAACTCAGTTCGTTTACATTTATATAACACGTTCATAAAATATAATTATACATAATATAATATAGTACGTTTAATATCTTACAATTATTATAAATGTGACAAATGTGAAGATGTTTGGTTGTTTGTTACAAAATCTCGCTCAAAAGGCTGAACGGATCTGGCTGATATTTATTTATTTATTGCGTTCCATAATGTGACATAATATATTAATTATTATACAATGTGAGTGGGCTATCGGTCAATATAAAGAAAGTAGTCATCGTCCCATATCTATACAATTTATATAATACTAAATATGCTTCGTAGATTCATCATTAACATGTCTGTATAATATTAAATTTCTATGTGAAAACATTCTACAATAAATTTAATGAAGTTACATAGTCATAATTATTTGTCATTATAATATTTAATTTCAATGTCACATTATACAGTACAGATACATTCGCCAAAATTTCTTAGTTATAATTATATTTGTCATAATAATATGTCAGTATAATATTTGATTTCAATGTCAATACATTATACAGTTCGGATACACTTAATAAAAAAATCATAGTCATAGTTATATTATTGTCATAATAAAAATTTATTGTCAATATAGCATCTTGATATCAAATATACAATTTATATGATACAAAAAATTAAAGGAGGTACATTAGGTTGATTACTATTAAATTCTTAGTGTCCAATCATTACAGCCTCTGTGGCGTGGCGGTAGTGAACACGACTGCTACGCAGGAGGCGCGGGTTCGATCCCCGCTCAGTGCAAATATTTGTATGCATGAATATGGGTATTTGCATTGGTCTGGGTGTTTCTATGTATAATATGTATGTATTTATTATTTTTATTTTTATATGTTTATCCGTATTCTAGATTCCATAACACAAGCTAGTTAAACTATGCTTACCGTGGGTCTAGATAGCGTTGTGTAGAATGTTGTAGAATATTATTATTATTATTTATTATTATTATAGAGGTCAATTAGTTTTATCATCTAGGTACTCTTGTATGTTGTAATATGCCTTGTTTATTAGATATTCTTTTAATTCGTTTACGAAAACTTTGAATTTTTCTTCTTCTTTTATGAACTCTGGCAACCTATTTATATACCGGTTTTTGGTATTTGGTACAGCGATAGATTATACGCTGGAATAACATTGGCAATTTTCTATACCTGAAATAACATCCCGAGCTAAATAATTTTTTCTAGCAGAGCCGTGAATAATAGCTGTATACAAAAATAACATGGAACGGATAAGGTTATTTTGTGCAATGCGAAACTTTGTTCGTCGATTGCGGAACAAATCCAATTATACAATGAAACAATAACGAAATTAGACTTTTTGATGTCATAAGTTTTCTTTGCGGATGTTGAAACAAAAGAAATATTATTTACGAAGCAAGCAATATTTCTTTTTCGGTTGTTTTATAAAAACAGAGTAAGTATAATTTATGTTGGGGAATAAGCTAAAGTATATCTCCAAAAAATATAAGAATCAATTATGTGTCTTGATTTAGGTACTTTATAGATAGATATATTGATAGATAAATAGATAGATAGATAGATAAATAGGTACATAGAGAGATAAGTCCTTATTGTACACCAAGAGATTTACAGTAGAACAAGTAGGTAGCGTGTACACAGTTTACTACCGATATTAGTGAAGCTAACCGAAACTTCTAGCTGATCATTCCCTGTAGGTAATTGAAAATTCGTTGGTTAGTTGATAAAATAGAATAAATCAATAAATCAATACACATTGTACAACATTCCACACAACGCTATCTAGACCCATAGTAAGCATAGCTTAACTAGTTAGTGTTATCGAATCGAGAATGCGGATAAACAAACTTAGAAACTTTTTTTTTGTTAATACATACATATTATACATAGAAACACATAGACCAATGTAAATATTCATATTAATTATTGTTTAATCAGTTTGGTATTACCAGTACTCTTTAACCTCCTTCATTTCTTTACCAGGTATCTGTGGAAGAATGGAACTCCATGTGGAACGACTACGCCCAGAATCCATCAGCTGCTCTGAAATGGCAGCAATTGTACGCTCACTTCATGTTCCAATTGGAAGACGCCAGCGCTGATGGAACCATCGACAGTGATGAGTTTACCACTGTCTGCTCCTCCTATGGCATCGACCCTCAGGAGTGCAAGGTCGCTTTCAGCAAGATGGCTAAGGTATGAACACGATTCGATTTATAATTATTGGCATATAATCTTGACCCCAAACCGCAGAAGAAAAAGAAAGAAAGAAAATAAAAAAGTGTTTATTTTTGCATAGGTGCAGCACATAAAACGGTTAATTAATAATATTTTATAACTTACTTGCACTCCGACGATTATAAAACTAATTAGTAACAAAGAAAATAAAAAATTCTAATGGCTACACTGTACTTGCACCATACTTCCCTCCTCTATATGCAGCCATTACAATTATAACTCTATGATCTATTATTCCATTCTGATCTAATCTATGGTTCATCTATTCTCCATTTGGTTAGGTACTTAACTGAAGGTAAACAATCTTCTACCGACTTTTCATCATCATCATCATCATCATGTCAGCCACACATAGTCCACTGCTGAACATAGGCCTCTCCCACAGACTTCCAGAATGACCGATCTAAAGCAGCCCGCATCCAGTGCCTCCCGACGACCTTCATGAGGTCGTCCTTCCACCTGACCGTTGGGCGTCCTACGTTACGTTTGCCCGTACGCGGTCGTCTTCCGGTCGACTTTTCATAAATGCACATATTAAACAAATAAACTAGGCCAACTAATTATCTAACTAGTGATTTTATTTCGGTTTCTAATCTTTAAAATGAGATTCTAAACAAAAATATATTAATTAACTGATTATCTATTTAAATAAAACATGTTATAAAAACACATCAGGATTGTTTACGTTTAATTAAGTACAGAACCGAATGAAGTATAGTTTTTATTTGTAAATAACAAACAAATTTAATACTCGTATTACGTTTTATTAGTGGAACTGAGATCTTTCACCGTAGGATTCTATGCTATCTTCAAAAGACACCCAAAAAACACGTACGGCACACATATACCTAGTAAGTTTTTAAAAGTATACATTTTCAAAACGGGACTTCAACCCGTTATCTTAAAACGTTCTGAATATTTAAAATTCACCTGTAGATACGTCTTGGGGCGACACAAGAGTCGTCCACCGCTTTAAAAACTAGACATCATAATTATAAATAATATGAAAGTATTTAAAATAGCCGCTTGGTTCCCGGTAGTGTAGAATTTGGGCCACCACATCTCTTCCCATGCGGTGCCGTACAAGGCGACTAATGAATAGGGCTGTTTAACATCAGACTGATATATACAGCCCAGAGTCAATCTTAGATGCATGGCTTGAGTCAACAATAGTGCCCGGAAGACCGCAATAGGCTCACCCCCTATAACGTAGGATCGAATTCAATGATTGGTGAAATTTGTGTGTTAATTCGCTTCTGCCTAACCCTCGGGGGATGAAGGCGTGATTATATGTATGTATGTAGAATATCCAGGTCGCCTCCTGGTACCTCAGTTGGTCAGAGTATTCCTCTGCTTAGAAAGGGACTGGTAAAGAGGTCATGGGTACAGTCCTGTTCTGGACTTGATTTCTTTTGATCTAAGTTTGGATGAAAAGTTCGCTTTGAATTGTATATAAAGCGAAGAAGGATCTCACGCAGTATTCCGATCAACCTGCCTGTCTTATCGCAGGCCTAAATAGATCATAAAAACCCACCGAGTTTCTTTCCGAAGTCTTCTCAGGTTGGGGTCGAGTTTCGAACCGATCAGTGGTTCATTTGCTAGGCTAGTTTTTTTATTTTTTTGTCTAAATTTTGTCGTTTTGTAAGTCCCATTTTAATGATCAGTACAGAAAAAAAAATTGGTTTTCATTTACTATCATGGCAATGAGTCATGAAACTCACTTTAACCCTATGGCAGTCGTGCACCCTATTATTTCTACATGCCAAGGTCGTACCAACTACATACCGCTGCGTTCATGGCTGTTCCTCTGTAATTATTTACAATTGAATAGTACTGGTGGAATACCTACACCATTAATTAATTTTCCAAGTAGATTTTTATAATACTTGTTAATCTATTCTGCTTTGAACATTGTGTTTGAAATAATACAGGAAGTTTGTTGAACATGGTTTAGACATCAGTGACTTCCACTTATTGCACTAATTGGTTGGTGGTGAACAGGTTACAGCCTGCAGGCACATGCTGTATTCGAGGCCTTGACAGCTGAATTAGAGTTGAGATTTCAATGGCGCATGCTCTAAATTTGGTGACGTCACGTTAGAGTATGCTCAATTGAAATCTCACCCCGAATTCAGCTGTTAATTCCGTTCGATCGTTCGAAACGTTCTTTTTTTTTTTTTTTATACCACTTAGTTGGCAGACAAGCACACGGCCCACCTGATGGGAAGCGGTTACCGTGGCCTATGGACGTATGCAACACCAGGGGTGTCACACTCGCGCTGCCGACCATGAAGAAACCTTCTGATGCCCCTCTTGAAGAGCCCCATATTGTAGGCGCTTGGGAAAACCGCAGCAGGGAGGTCATTCCACAGCTTGAGTGTGCGTGGGATGAAGTTTCTTTCATACCGCACAGTGCACACCGTCTCAGGTCGCAATGTGTGGGGATGAATACCCTGCCTATGGCGAGAGGTGCGATGATAGAATGTAGCTACGGGCATCATGTCAAACAATTCATCTGAGCACAAACCATTGTATAAGCGGTAGAACACACACAGTGAGGCAAAATCCCTCCTAAGGCTAAGAGGTTCCACTCTACCTGTGAGTATGAGATTGTCAACCAATGCACTTACACTTACAGCATGTTACTGCTGATCACTAACTTTTTGTAGGGGACAGGAATTGAACTTGGGAGACATGGGGCCAGCAGTCAGACTCGATACTGCTGCTTCCAAGTAATAATGTATTACAAACTATAGATATGTTCGATTAAGAAATATTTTAATCTGTATTTTACCGTCTGTACCATGGTGAGTGTTCTGATGAGCTCTTCCAATTAGTTTCACCCTCCCCTTTCCTACACAGGACAACACGTGCAGGTCTTAGATGTCATCCGCACATGGTGCAGAACATCCGATTAAGAACCAAACGGTTCGGTGACTCTTTCCTCTGTCGCACCATTAAGGCCTGGAATTCATTACCAGCTCACGTGTTTCCTTCGTCCTCCTTTGCCTTCAGCTTACCATCAGGCAAGGCGAAGTCTAATTAACGTGTTCTATATAAAAAAAAATAGAAAAAAATGCATCGGTTCAGGCGGAATTCGAATCCGCGATCTTTCCCTTACAGGGGGAACGCTCTGACCACTGAGCCACAGAACCTTCACCCAAAACCATCCAAATTCTTCTATACATATATCCGTCTTACGGCAACAGTGGGAGAAGACGAATATAGTCTTACGGTGTTTTGAATAGTTAGCGTACTAGACACTTTAAAATTTCATTCTGTAGATATGTTGTTCGTACTCTAAAATGGCGATAAAAATGACGTTGTTTGCGCACCAATTTTATGCACCAATCAGGGATGAGACTGTGCGCTATGCAAAAAGTTTTGATTAATAAATTCGTAGTAATAATAATATTGACGTATTATTAGTAATTCTAGCTTTAATTTTTTAATTCTTAGTATTTGCGCCATTTTTGAAAGCCGGCATCTTTGTGTATGACGTATCTATTAATATAATACGTCATTGGCTGCTTCACCCAAGCACAACAGTTGTATTTTCTGCATAATACAGTACCTACAAAAACAAAAATATTGTGGGTAGATGTAAATTAGTCCCACCAAAACATTGTCTAAATTACGCCGCCCTACTTTCACGAATGCAAATTTTGACCAAAGTAGACAACATCTGTCATAAACCTAAATGGTCTCTTCGGGGAAGTCCCTAAGCTGTGTTTTAATTAGAGACAGGCTTCCACACTTTACTACCTTGAATGAGCACAAAATTAATTGTTATGAGTTGCTTTAAACCGTAGAGTAAGCTCAAACTGTTCGCGAGTAGTGTATGGTTAATATTATCTTTTCTGTCATAGGTAGCAAATTTTTTATTTAACCGTTTACTGCATAATAAGCCTTTTTGTAAAATAAAAATAGTCTAAATTACTCTTTATAAATTCGGCAATTAGCCAGGGAAAGTAGCGTCAACATTGGCTCAGCCGTTCCGGAGGTTTTCCAAGTCAAATGTTGTCTTTAACTCTTGTGAGCCTTTCTGTACATAGAAAGGTAGACAACACCTTTATAGAAAGTTTGTTTACCTTGTAAGTACATTTCATTAAAAAGTTTGTTTAATATTGCAAACGAATATTTCCATAGACTAAAACATAAGCTACCTTTTGTTCTAAAGAAACAAATCATCATTTCAGGATCATCATATCTTTCATTAAAGATAAGTAATGATACAATTGAATAGCGTGCTTCTTATCTATATGCCTCGTTTTTATTGTAGATCGTAAACATTTTGTGTATCCACGGTCTCCCTTGATTCGAACCACTTAGGGATTCTTTCAAGAATTGATGATCAGCTGTCACGGCACTCTTTTATAGATATCGTGTTCACAAATTTTTGTGGTTTATTCAATTTCTTTTTGAATATTTTTCTTTCGAAGGAACTTTTTAAGCAGTAATCGTAAAAATATAGTAATTGTAATGAACGTGATTGCTTGGTATGAGGTCTCAGGATTGTATTCAGCACTCATAATTATACTTTTTTCCCACCTAAACGATTCACGTGATCGTTGCTTAACTCACATGCGACATATATAATACCGTCTCGAAAGCGGTATGAAACTTCATTTCTATTTCGCACGGTAAAGATATGTTTATGATTTGTCCACACACTTGTTTTCCTCTTCTTGCGATCTCGGGATCTCGAAGCAGAGCGTGATAAAGCATTTGTCAAGACCGTCAAAGCAGGGCACACTCGTTTAGGTATCATAGTATCTGGAATGCTGGTCTTCTTACCATTCGCCAAGGTGTAGTCAATAGATAGACTGTAAATAAAATATAAAACTACTTTCTGTCACAGATTTAACTACAATAGTAAAAGTCTCGAAAATAATTAGTTTATTCATGTAAACTCATTATTTTCGAGACTTTTACAATACTCCGACGTTACGCGTTACCAGAAGTCTGGACAAACGTAGAGTAAGCATTGCCATAAAACGTGGCAAAGTTGCTAATCTTCTAGAAACGTTACGATATTCTCTAATAAACTCGTTTACAAAAACTTGGTATTCATATATTTCGTACAGGCAGTTTACAAGTATTGCAAAAACCATTATGGGTCCTGCGTGGCTCGTTTAACATTCCGAAACCGTGCGTGGCAAAAACTTAATCATTGTCAGCCGCAGACGCGTATAGGGTTAGTGAAATAGTGGGAATGAGAGTTTTTGGTGGGCTTTAATATATGTTTTTTAAAGTTATATATACCCAACGTCTTTGTACCTTGTTAGCAAAAATTCCCTGGTTTGACTGGAGAATTAACTCTTCACTTCTACTTCTTTGCAGAGTCAAAGGCTGATTATTTCTGTCTCTTGGAAACCTCGATAAGGGTGTTTTGTATTCATATTCATCTATTTCTCGAACAATGTCACATTATATTGTAAATCTTAATCTAATAACAACAAATCTATATTGATGTATATAGATGATAATTTTAACTATGCATCTGTTTCCATATTTAGGGCATCAAATAAACTGCACCCTGCCTGATAGTAAACTATGGCACACTCTAAGGTACAGTGTATTTCCGTCCAATTGAGCAGTCCGACTGGGGAAGTACCTGCGCCCTATACAATAACGTGGCCATAATAACCTCGTGTTGTGTTCCCGGCGGTAAGTAGGGTAGCCACAGCTCACTGGAGAGGTTTTGTGCTGTCAGTGGGAAGACCAATAGCTGGTCCTGGTTTGGCTTTTACACCGACGGTACAGAAACTCTCTGTGCTTACAGGCACACATCCATAGACCACGGTAACCACTTTCCATCAGGTGGGCTGTGTGCTTGTCTGCTACCTAAGTAGTATAAAAAAAATAGTGGCCGCCTTTGCAGATGCTGATGGAATGGCAGTCCCTACCTTGATGGCCTCGGCAGATGTGTTCTTTACACCCCACTTAAAGAACCCATGATTGTGTGAAGGGAAGAACACATGTGATGGTACAGAAAAATTCTATGTCATCGAGTTGATATTCTCCCTCCCAATGAAATTCAAGATAAGGATCGCGTATAAGGATACTAAATGTTTCAAAAATATATGCATATTATCTTTAATCTGATCTGAATTCATATAAATACGAGTCAAATTTACAAAATAAATAACGATTCATTACGAACAAAGGTATCAATACAGCGAGATTTATCACCTGACGTATAAACATTTTAATAAAATTTATTGACTGCATTAATTTCCTGCTAACAATTGTTGACTCAATATAAAATCAGAGTTGGCAGAAATATTTGTAACGTTACAATTCACACGATTATTCATCAATACCTACAATTCATTAATAATCTTGTGAATTGTAACATTTGTATATCGATTACTTTCTCTATGTGATACGTTTACGATACGTTTTTATAGGAGGTAGGACACGGCGGTATTTCCGCCCAATTGAGCAGTCCGACTGCAAAAGTACCTCCTACCCTACAGAACACCGCGGCCATAATAACTTCGTGTTATGTTCCCAGTGGTGAGTAGGGTAGCCAGAGCTCACTGGAGAATTCGTACTGCCAGTGGGAAGACTAAACGCTTGTCCTGCTTTGTCCTCTACACTGACGGTACAGAAACTTAGAGGGTCGGCTGCGCAAGTGTGGCACCTCTGGTGCTACACACGTCCATAGGCCACGGTAAGCACTTTCCATCAGGTGGGCCGTGAGATTGTCTGCCACTTAAGCGGTATAAAAAAGAAATACGTATTCCAATATCTCAACTCATTCTCTAATTAATGGCAGGTTAGCAGGTGCACATAAGTCATAAAACAAGTCATTAAAACTTTAACTGTAAGACTTAATGAGGCAGTAGCGTTAAGCCACCACCTTATTCTAAAACGTTTTAAAAATGTACTTCAGTTTAATGTTCCTAATTATAATGAAGTCTAATTTCTAATTTTCTCCATCAGGGCAAGAACAGCGTCTCTTGGGAAGAATTCCAGGAGCTTTGGAAGGAGTATTTCTCTACCGAAGACCCCACCGCCCCGGGCAATTTTATATTCGGCAGAACCAGCTTCTAAGCATCCTCAAAGATGTTCACATCACACCTCGAGCCACACAAATGTGGATGATTGAAGATTTTGCGAACCGTCTAACATTCCAAAATAGATTTAAGGGTCTTACAAGACGGATTTAGTCCTGACAATGGAAGTGAAACTACGCTTTCGTAGTCATAGCACGTGACCCTATTTGTGTCAATATCCCGGCTTTTGGTCCATTCACGTGCAACAACGTCGTGAGTTCCAGAATTCCATCCGGAACCGTGAAAATTATTAAAAACTCGCACATGGATCAGGGGCTTTAAAATAAAATTTCATTTCACGTGTGTATGTGTTCATGAATAGAAATAATTCTTATATATTTCTCTTTGAATAGCAGAACAATTTCAAATTCACGTTTTATGACTAAGGCTCAAATTTACTAGTACTTTTCAATCTTTAGATACTATTACTTACAACGAATAACTTACTCACTTTAAAATTATTACATAGCATATCTAGTAGACGTATCTAAGTGATCTTCAAATTCCTCTGGCGAGTGTACCCGAATTATAAACAGCTGCTTGATTCTGAAACAAACATATTATTGAAATTCAACGAAAAATTTAAAAATAAGGTTGAGAATATCTACTTCAAAATCGAACCTAGTAAATTACAAAAATTACAAGAGGAATGCGATGCGGAGGAATTTCACGACGCATTTTAACTTTTACTTACGTATAAGTAGATTTAGTTTTATTTGAAGATGTTTTCATTGCAATTAAATAAAAACTTGTAATAAGAAACATTTAATCTTCATAGCTCATATACGATACGAGTACCGTTATTCACTTGTGATTAAAAACATAATGTCTTAATTACGAAATCATTATCAAAAATTAATCCCATACCTAAATATTAAAAGGGAATTTTTAGCATAAAAGCATCATAAGTGTTGAGAATAAAATCTGAAGTTTTATGCCAGATATATATCTATATCTACAGCATTTATAATAATGCTAAATTACATGTTTGTTTTATTTTCAAGCGGCTGTTTTCACTGCTTAGTTTTAAATACTATTAATTCTGAATCGATAGGGCTACTGCACAATATGGTATCTATTTAATATTATATCTGATGTATCAAACTCCTTGAATTGTTCGTTTGCAGTAGCCCTTATAAATATAGTAATATTTATCGTCGTTTTAAAATATAATAGTTGTGTTTCTGAATAAAGATTTTAACATATTGTTGTAGTCAAATGTTTTGTGCTCTCAGAATCTATGAAGGTTTCATCTTGTTAAGTCGCTATACTATAGATAATATAATAGGCAATGATTAAATGTATGTAAATAATATGATGTCTTTAATTTGAATTGATTATGAACTAACCAAAAACCTGAATCCTTACAATATTACCGGAGATTGGCAAACCAAAAATATAGAAGGTAACAAAATATAGTTGGTTAAAAATAGCCACTCGAGTGCATCTTTCGCTGATCAACAGTGTGGTTATGATGGAAGCTGATGAACCATCAAGGCCAGCTACAGTGATGTTTTATGACATATAAATTGAGGATTTCTCGAGTTTCATGCGAGCTGATAAAATATTAAGGTTTGTATGAAAACAATCTCGAAATTTAGGCAAAAGAACACTACGTGGGTTGCGTGCTTGGCTCCCACATAAGTTGTATAAAAAAATGACGAGCAATATTCTTGCAAGCTACAAGAAACGTCTACTACACAAAGCATCTAGACCCAAACTAAGCATCGTGTTCTGTTTTGTATATACAATACACTAAACAAGAATCCAAAATTTCTCTAACCCTGTTCCTAACCCAAAAGGCCGACGAAGCAGTTTCGTGATTCCCATCATAAATAACGGCTATCAAAGCTCCCTTACACACCTGTGCTCAAGGTGTATGAAAGAGAAGGCATTACGGGAAGTACAAATTTCCCCTTCAACGTTCCCAGGAAAACTATCAACCTTCAACGTTTCTATGACAAAGGCCGATCATAAATTTCTACGGGATATAAAATAACTTATATTACAACCAAAGGTCTACGAATACATTGATAATGTTTACGTATGTAGACATTATCAATGGCTTCCTCGATGTATACTTCTAAACTAGTTTACTAAACTGGTCTACTGACTACTAGTTAGTCATTTTTTTTTATTATTTAGCTAGTTTCTGCGTTCTAGATATTCATTTCTGCTTCTAAGTTGCCAACCACATTAACCGTGAAAAATAAATCAAGAATTCTTTAATATTCCACAACATTCCACACAACGCTATCTAGACCCATGGTAAGCATAGCTTAACTAGCTTGTGTTATGGAATCTAGAATGCGGATAAACATACTTTGATACTTTTTTTGTAAATACATACATATTATTATACATAGAAACACCCAGAGTAATGCAAATATACATATTCATGCCTAAAGATATTTGCACTGAGCAGAAATCGAACCCGTGCCGCTGATGCACAGTATATTATCCTAAGGCGGGGGTCAAAATCGAATCCTGCGTAGCGGCTGCGTTTCTACCGCCACGCCTCGAAGGCTATCACTTACCCTTATTATTATTGTATCGTTTATGCATCTGCTATGGTGATGACGTCACGTTTTTTGCTGAGCAGAGAATAATAAAAAAGCAGTAAATTTCCCATGAGGATAAAACCCTCGAATGCATCCGAAAGTAGGTAAAGCAGATATTACAAAAAGGGCGTGTTATGTTATGGCGAATCAATATTCGAAATCGTAGTCTTGCCCTTGATATTATCTTGATCTACATTTACGATTGTTATGACGTCACAATTTCGTATTTAGAACAATATTTTGAAAAGTGTGACGTTCATAAAGTTGCTAAAGCTGTTGGTTCGCAATATTAGATTGTGATTGTTAGACACTATTCCAGACATAAATTTAGTTTTGTAGCACTAAACAAACTTCAGTAGTTTTAATTAAATTGTATACTTTTATAGGTATTGGCTCGAAACAGCGCCGAAATATCGGAAACTCAAAACAATAAAACATGGTTAATATCCCGTTTATTTTGATACTGATGTATACTTTTGTTATACGCAATATAAAAAAGACCTTTATATTGTCCTCGTATTTCGAGAATTATAGTCTCGAGCTCTTCCAAAGATAACTGAATCGGAGTTCTGAATTTGAACAGGTAAACACGCCTTACCAATCGCTCTTCCGTTTCTAAATGAACCCGCTCCTATTTCGGTAATGAACTCTCGAGTTTGGTACATTCGGTACATTCCGTGGTAGACTTCGTTAGCGCTCCCGATAATTTGCAAGCACCAAATCTCTGTATCGCTAGTGATGTAATTTAATTTTCATGTGCATTTTGCTAGATGGAAATTCATGGTTTCAGAAATGTTTTGTAGTAGTTTTGTCGCTCCAATCAATTTCCTACAGACTATTACCAGCTCAGTGTTTCCTTCTTCCTACAGTCCCGGGTCCTTTAGGCGGGGCGTGAAAAAGCATATGTTGAGGCCGTCAAGCTGAGTGTCACCATTGTCACATGGTATGTGTAAGTAATGGTGACCCTCTTTTCTGAGAATTTGCCTTCAGCTTACCATCAGGCAAGGCGAAGTCTAATTGACGTGTTCTATATTAAAAAAAACTCTGAAAATAATTAAGACATACCACATACAAATTTATGACCGTGTTGGTATCCAGTGGCGTATAACAGAGCCATCCCATCTCCTCTCATGGCAACGGGCCAGCTTGGCGACAATAGGCTCGCCCCTATTACGTAGGATTCAAAATTATAGTAGACGAAATATGGGTGTTGATATATCTCTACCGACCCCTTCGGGGATTGCACATAATTTATGGAAACATCGCGTTCAATTTAAATAAAATACACTGAACCCACTACCACTGATAAAGTATTCCTACGCGCTATGGGCGTTATAGTTTCAAACTCGACCACGACACCAGACCCATTTTCCAAATAAATTATCACTCGGTGTTACCAACAAAAAAATAAACTAGAAAAGCTATAAACAAAATTAGTTCACTATGACAACCCAATATCGTACCAAGTAAAAAAAAACCAAAAGAGTGATAAATTACAAAAACATTTGTTCTTTGTCGGCGAAATTACCTGTCCGTATGTTTTCCGGATAAAACCTTTCCCCTTACTTTTTAAAGGATTAGTTCAATTTATCTTTAGTATGGAATTAGGGTGGTTTCCTGTCACGGTATCTTTTAATGGTATATGTTTGTACCATGACGGGGTTGAAAGAATTGCAGCCTGGCTTACTATCTTTGCATTGTTGAAATAAATTAAGAACTCTGGTTTGTAGAGAATTTGAAGGGTTGAAACTTGGAATTCTATTTGGAAATTCCAATTAAAACTTGAACTAAAGCGTCTATTGCATTGAAAGTTTCAGGGTGTGCTTCAACTAATAATGAAATAAAAATTTGATTAAATCCAACTGATTGATAGACGAGTCTTTGACGAGCCTCTTGGGGCTGATGATCAGACGGTACTCGTTTCTGTAACTATCAAAATAAACCAAATTATAAGAAGGAGTAGAAAGAAAGAAATAAAGAAAAAAGGTTTATTGCGACACAGCATACAGTACAAAAAAAAACAGAATGCAAAAAGAGAAAATAAAATAAAAATACAATATAATTTTTATATACTGTGGCGGGTGAGGTGCATTTTATAGGTGAAATTTAATAGTATTTTTTGCAGTGTTCAAGTCTCATCCTGGATATTGACTATTATGAATTTAAATTTACAGGAAAAGTGGACATGTCAATTGCTCCAGAATGTCATTCATTTTGATGAGACGTTAATAAAGAGGATTAAAGCCGTAAATTGTTAATAATTAATAACTAATTCCGTTCATAAGCTAACTAATTAATGGGGCCGTTTACAATAGCCCTTCCGCCATTAGCCTTTATCTCATGTTTAATTAAACAGACGAGACAACGGGTAGCGACATTGAGGCGTCTTGAAGAAATAATATTGTAAGGAAAGTTTTGTTTTCAGTTCAATGGTTTTTAACTTAAAAAAAAAACCTTGGGCTTTCCGGGTTTTTAAAGACTTTGTGTACGAGTAACTTGCTATGTTAATTTCTTTGATCAAATTTTGCATCAGATCTATCAAACGAAATGATTAGCTAAGAAATATAAGCAAAAAGTTTGAAAATGGGTAAAAGGGTCATCGAGAAATCGGGTTTTTTAAAAAAATAGATAGATAGATAGAAGAAATATTACGGGGCTTATTCCCGTGTGCCTCAAATCTATTGCTCTCCGAAATATTTGTTTCTCTACATTCATTCCTAGGCGCTCTAACGATTTATAAATAGATAAATTTAGCAGTTAAGCTTGACCTGCGTATACCTACTTCTTTTTAAAATGTCGGTATCTTTAAGTTAGGAAGCGTCTGTCGAGGCGGTCAAGTTAGGAACCACTATTTCAGAGTCGTCAGAATTTGGAATGGTGGCATGTATTTTTTGACTTCACTCTACCATCCAGCACAGGGCAGTCAACAGACAGATTACATATTATTACATTCAAATTTGGTCCAAATGTTTAGAGGGACTGTCGTGATTTGCCCGTTTCATAGTTCTAGACAAATCCCACAGGTGTAGGTACACTTATGACAGAAAATAACTTAAAGACGTATTATTGCTTAATTATTACTGTCAGTAAGCGGGTTCCTAATGACTTACTGTTGTTACTGCGAAGGATAGTATCTACTAAAATAGTCCAATGAGCTTCCAATTAAATGAGCTTGGCTAATTAATTACAAACAGAAACGGCCTTGTTAAACTGTTGTGATAGACGACAGTTTTAATAGGTATTTATTGAAGGTAAAACCTGGAACCACTATCCAGGTTTTACTTCCAAAAGGACAAACGGAGCTCCAGTCTGTCTCACCTTCAAGCTCGTTACACCTACTCATTGATGGACGAAGTCAGGTCATAGTCGAAGTTGGGTCTCGATTTTCCTCTCGGAGTTAAAGGGATCGAAGCAATAATTACTTCATCCCACGCACACTAAAGCTGTAAAATGAACTCCCTGCTGCGGTTTTCCCATAAGCCTATAATATAGGGTTCTTCAAAAGGGGCGTTAGGAGGTTTCTTAAGAGTTGGCAGCGCGAGTGTGACGTCCCTGGTGTTGCACACGTCCATAGGCCACGGTAACCACTTCCCATCAGGTGGGCCGTGTGCTTGTCTGCCACCTAAAAGGTTTGAAACAAAAAAAATTATATTCAGCTTAGCGTTAATCCCAGTCGCATCTGATGTTTTTAACCCAGTCTATCTGCATAATATTTGGTCAAACTTCGATATTTTCACTGTATGTATTAAATAAGTACCTTTATATCATTACGCTTCATCGTTCGTTCATCGTTCATCTCTAGAACACTTTATTGATAGCTGTAACTCTGCAATGGAACAAATGAAAGACTCAGAACTGTGTATTATGGGTGATTTTAATCTATGGGATCTCGACTGGAAGCAAGGGGCGAGCATGTCGGACGTTGATGAGCTAAGTAATAAAAACCAACTGATGCTAGAATTCTTAATGATTAGTAGACTCACTCAATATAATTTCATTACCAATCATATGGGCCGAACACTAGACCTAATTCTCTCTACAACACCTGAATGCACTGTAAGCGAATGTTTCACTCCCATCAGTAAAGTTCACAAGCCTCACCCCCCTTTGGAAGTCACTATTTCACTTGCAAAGGAAGTTAGGCTTCCTTATAATGTCTCTAATAAAAGACCCAACTTCTTCAAAGGTGACTATCAGGCTATATGCACGTTTTTGGGTGAATTAAACTGGAATGAATTGCTTGACGATCTTGGTGACGTTAATGAGATGGTGAAGGTTTTCTATAACAATCTAGACATTGTGATGGGAAAGTTTGTACCGTCTTGTATACCAAAAGGTAATAAATTTCCACCATGGTTTAACAAAAATTTAATAAAATCATTAAATGAAAAAAATAGGCTTAGAAAGCGATATAAAAAGTATAAAAACCCAATGGATAGAGTAGGATTAAAATATGTAGGCAAACGTTGTGATATTTTGGCTACTGAGTGCTACAATAACTATACTAGGCGACTTGAAGATGATCTTAAGCGAAATCCTAAACTGTTTTGGTCACACGTTAAAGTTAAACGAGGAGGATCTAGCCCATACCCTAAGTCTATGTCTAACGGGTCAGTTACAGCATCTGACGGCATTGAAATATGCGAAATGTTCGCTGATTATTTCTCCTCGGTATACAGCACCAATGATGCTATTCCGAATACAGCTTACATGTCAGAAAACCTACGGATTATAAACCAGTACAGTTTATGCCTCAGTTTACCATCTATAAACCAAGACATGCTGCAGAACACACTGAAGAATATTGATACTAAAAAGGGGGTGGGTCCTGATGGTATACACCCAATATTCATAGCAAAATGTTACTCTGAGTTAACCAGGCCGTTGATGTTAATTTTCAATAAGTCTTTAGAGACCGGTGTATTCCCCGATAAATGGAAAACAGCTAAAGTCATACCTATACACAAATCAGAAGACGCTACAGCTATATGCAACTATCGGCCCATATCCATTTTGTCATCCTTCGCAAAAATTTTTGAAAGCATTATCTGTCCAATTATGCGAAACCATTTAAAGCTCTACTTGAGCGATCATCAGCATGGATTTGTAGCACACAGATCTACAACTTCAAACCTAGTCCCTTTCACAGAGCTACTGATCAATGCTGTAGATTCGGGCTGTCAAGCCGATGCCATTTATACCGATTTTTCAAAAGCATTCGATAAAGTGTCTCACAGTATTCTAATTGCAAAGTTACAGGCCTATGGCATCTCGGGATCCTTGCTTGGTTGGTTAGCATCGTATTTAAGTGAAAGAGTTTTCTCAGTTGTAGTTAATGGATATGAGTCAAATGTTAAGCATATTAGTGGAACAAGTGAATGAGTTTATATATTTGGGAACATTGTTTACGAGAGATGGAAAGCATGAAAAAGAAGTTGAAAGGAGAGTGATGGCTGGAAATAGAGTGAATGGGGCACTACACAACTTTATGAGCAGCCGGAAAGTGTCCGAAAAGGCACGACTGGCTGTACATGGAGGAGTATTGGTGCCGACTCTTATGTATGGTAGTGAAAGTTGGGTGTGGCAGAAAAAGCATCAGAGTAGAGTAAATGCAGTAGAAATGCGTGCGTTGCGAAGTATGTGTGGCTTGACCTTGAAAGATAGAGTGAGAAATAACGTGATAAGAGAACGATGTGGAGTGATAGAAGATGTAGTGATGAGAATTGAGAGAGGAATGTTGAGATGGTTTGGTCATGTTGAGAGAATGAATGAAAGAAGACTAACGAAACAGGTGTATGAGGCGAGTGTGGATGGTACCGTCGGAAGGGGAAGACCTAGGCGCACATACCTGGACCAAATCGGGGAAGTTTTAGAAAAGGGGCAGGTCAGGAGTACTCTAAACCGACGAGCATGCATGAAGAATGTAATGAGAGTGAATGAAGCGAGAGTAATATGTCAGGATCGTAGCAAATGGAGATCCGTGATCTCTGCCTACCCCTATGGGAGACAGGCGTGATTTTATGTATGTATGTATGTATGTATGTTAAGCATATTTCCTCCGGTGTTCCTCAAGGCTCGCATCTCGGTCCAGTCCTGTTCAATTATTTTATAAACGACGTTCCCGAATGCTTCCATTTCTCTGAGGTCTTTATGTACGCAGATGATCTCAAGTTTGTAAAAATAATAAAATCAGATCTAGATGTGGCTCACCTGCAAAGTGATTTGGACAGACTTGTTTCATGGTGCAAAAATAATGGGATGCTTTTAAATGCAAAAAAATGTTATCATATAACTTTTACGAGAAAACTTAAAATTCAAAATAACAGTTATTATATCGATGGTGACAAAATAACTGAGGTGGAGACTATCAAGGACCTTGGAGTACTGTTTGATAAGAAATTAACATTCACGCCACATTTAGACAAGGTCATTGCGAGAGCTTCTAAGTTGTTCTCAGAAATTGTAAAAGTTTTCGCAATACCTATACGAAAATTTTGCTATACAACAGTTTAATTCGTAGCACCGTAGAATACTGTAGTGTTGTATGGCGACCACATTTTGCGACACATGCATTGCGCCTCGAACGTATTCAGAAGCGTTTCGTTTGGCATCTGGCATTCTCGGTCGGTGTTACAAAAAAAATACGCTCTTATAGGGGTAGGTTGGAGCGGTTCCGCATTCAAACCCTAGAGTACCGTGCAAGGCTAAATGATGCATTATTTGCCTATAAGATTCTTCAACACCAAATTGATAGTCCTGGGTTGTTGGCATTGTTCAGGTTTAATGCTCCAACGAGATTACTTCGACGCTCAATTACTCCTCTTTGCCCACCGTTAAGGAGAACAGTTCTAGGTTCTAGTTCTCCTTATGCTAGACTTAGCAAAATTGTGAACAGTGTCAGCGACCTGGTGGACTTCAATTTTGACCCCATTCGCAAGCTGATAATGAGCCTATCCGACGACGTCAATTAAATTAATTTTGGCGCATTCATCATTTTCTTTTAGTTGATTGATTTTGTGTTTCTTTTTAACTTCTTCATTTTATCATTACTTTTCTCTAATTTGTAATTTGCATGTGGTGTTTATCTATAAGTAATTATTGCACTGTCCGTTGTTTGTTTTTATTGTAATTTGTAATTGTTTTAGTGTAAATAATTGTTGATAAACCAAATAAATAAATAAATAAATAAATAAAATACGCTGCAGTCATAGAGCAATGCTATCAGAGTCGGTAGCTTAGTGGAGTCTGCTTTACGATCGAAAATTCCCGGGTCTGTTACATGTCCGACGTGAACCCACTCCTAAGACAAAATGAACCTGACCACCTTGAAGGAGCGCAGAGAACGTGGAGACCTGATTGAGACCTTCAAGATAATAATTGATCACTATGACCTACAAGGATTCAGCAACATGTTCAAACGCGCACCGGACCGAAATCGTAGAGGACACAACCTTAGACTGCAAAAATCTAGTTGGAATACAAACCCATACAAGAACTTCTTGAGCAATAGAATGGTTAACACATGGAATAGACTACCTGAAAATATTGTGACAGCAGAAAACATCAACCAATTCAAAAATAGACTGGACAAACACATAAATCAACAAAAACATTGAGTAGTGAAAACAGTCTAGTGAACAATGAGATGCAGGCTGATATCAGTTGTTTCAACTGCTGGCCTGTTCCCCAATAATAATAATAATAACTTAAGCAATTTAGCTCAGGAGGAGGGATTAGAGGGAATATTAGTAATTTCGATTGCTAATATTCTTTAAATGACAAACTTTTGCTAACTTCAGAGGAGGGCACTTTAAAGTTGTTACATTAAGTTTGTTGTCATATTTTGACAATAGTTAATTCAGTATTCAATTCTGTGTTCTTTTTAAGGAAATTACAGATAAGTTAACAAAGTAGAATATTTGAAGTAAAATAAAAGTGTAAAAACTACGTTTTGAAGAAGTCAAATTTATTATTGTGCCGCGTTTGCCACATTTTATAAATTAGATTAAAACTTCAGTGACGCACATTAATTTTATGGTTAAAATAGCCACACTATCTTCATCATTTCAAATTCAATATTCTATCAATTAGCCACAATTTTACGTGTACGTATTCCGGTTTCAACCCATTTTTTCAACCAACAAGTTAAAAGAATAATGATAACTCTCGTTTTCTTCCTAGAAGTCTTGCAGCTACTTAATTATTATTTCTACAAGAACTTACAAAGAAATAAATATAATATTACACACTATCCAACATCACTTGCAGTGACATTAAATAATGAGAGCTATCAACAGTAACGTTACCCTTTCTTATATATCCGCATTATAGCAGAAGGTAAAATATATAAGATATTTCAATGTCGTTTGTCAACGTCGGTTCCATGCCTAGGCTGAATTGGAGTCCTGCGGGAGGAACCATGAAATATCCGAATAATTCGGCCCGCAATATACACGAACGAAAGACGTAGCATTTAGCTGTATAGGTATCATAAAGGCAACTGACTGTCACCCTAGCAGAAGTATATATAAACAGAAGCAACTCGAGAGTCGGAGGACGAGGAATGACCTCCGCCCCCCATGAGCGCAGGCCTAGGGGTGACGTGTGGAGTCGCCTGTCACTCTGGCAGAAGCAGGCCGCTACGTCCGTACGCCTAGCGCCTCCCCGTTTCCGGGGACGTGTTGGGGTTTCAATTGGGGAATAAAACTTAATATGTCTAACCTAATGCATAATGTATGAAACGTATCTCTAATACGAACTAAAAAATTTTTATAAAAATAAATTCTCTCATAACAAAGATGCGACACTATTTAGTATAGTGTGAATATTTCAGGGCAGAAGCAGACACCGAGGAGAGGGCCAGGTCAAGAGAGATGGCCCTGGGTTATTCGGGGTGCGAGGGATATGCCTGTTAACCTCACTTTCGGCAACCAAAAACGACCCACAGGCGTCGTGTGTTTTAGTCGGTTCGAGTCCGACATAATCTCTCCCACTGGCTCTGGTGGTGGGGGTATCCGTGGGGATTTTTTTAACCCTAACAGAAGTAGGAGGGGGGCACCGTAGTTTCCACGCCCAAAGGAGGCCATTTAAAAAACGAGAGTTTCCTTGGGTCAACCGAACTGCGAGGGATGTAACATACATAACATCACATGCGTCAGGGTATCGGAAGAGGAATTCCGGACAAAAAAGTTACCATGAAGTCATTAAGGTTTTCTTATTGTAGGATTTTAACCGAATGGAAATAGCAAGTTCCTTTGTCAGATCTAATTTCAGGTTAAATGTGTTCCATGGAACAGGTTGCTCGAAATTAATATCTGCAACTGTAGTTGTTTGACGGTAGGTCCACTGGTTCCACTGCGTACACGGAAGCAATTGGAGAATTTAAAGACAATAGCTATTGTCCTCTTGAATGAAATTAAACTGGACTTCACTCGATGAATAGCACTGTGAGTTATGATCAATGCGCTAACTGTGATCAAAATTGGAAGGACACCACTAGACGTGTCCTATTATTGTAATGAGTATTCGCACTCATTTTAGAAATACTTTTGCCGACCTGCCAATACGTCCCACGTAACATACTTTGAAACCTGTATTATCCCTTCGAGTAATATATACCCGCAATATTAATTTTGATATATTGTATGGGTATCTGCCAGATTTGTTGACATTTTATGAATAGTAGCGTTATGATATATAGCCTCTAATATTCCTTGATAAACGGAGTATTAAAAAGAAATCATACTAGTAGTGCCAGAGATTAACGGATTCAACCAAGCATACAAAAAACAAGCAAATAAACAAACAAAAGCTGCAGCTACTTAACCGTTGGATTATTTGATCAATGAGTTATTTTATCGAAACAACATGTACAAACTCTTGTATCAGCGATAGTACATCACGCTGTAAATGTAATGCAAAATTTGTAAAATATGGTAACAAAGACCTATTTAGTTTGTATAGAACACATTTCTGTCCACCATGCATATTTTTCAGACTCTATACCGTTACGTAAGCAATATAATTAAGTATAATACTCCTGAATTATTATACTTTGGTGTCTCACACGTGCAAGATTTATTTTGTGGCGCGATTCTCATGCCACCTGAGCTAGTGGACTGTATTTTGCGGGGATGAAGTTAACATGTTTCATATGACACTTTACACAACAAACAAGATAGGTGATCGGGTTGCCGCGGAGGTGGTTTAGGCATTGAATGCAACCCGAGAAATTAGGAGAGGATGCACTAACCTTTACTACGCCACGTGCTGTTTTGTCATTTGCTGGCTGGGCCGTTGCACCGATCTTCTCTTCCTGGCTCAGGAGCTGCTGCCCACATCACTAAATCACTTGAGGGACACACGAGAGGCACAATCCGATCGGTAAAGGTCTATGAAAGCGGTTAAAATCCAACAAACATTATTAATTTCTGAGAGACGCGCGCGCCGCCGGCCATTGTTTATTAGTTCAAAAGCGGAAGTGAATATGCGTCTATTTTGACAATTGAGCGGTGCGGAAACTATTGCTATCTCACTTTAAAAGGTAGCGCGGGAGGGAGATGGGTACAGGAAGCGTGTGTTTCAGTGTCAATGACTTGAATTACTACTATTGAGCAAAAAAAATACAAATTCTACCATCGGCGCAACCATTCCCCCCGGCTTGAAGGGTTACCTTCAAACGAAAAATGCGGAACAAATCTAAAGTCTAATCTAAATCTAGGTTTGGGAAATAACAACTAAAATATAAACCTAGGTTTGAACTCTTGCCTACTGCTGGTTAGGCAGAGGGCAGAGGCGAACAACCGGGCGCAGATACGATCCGGTTGCGGTTTTAACCCGTACAACACGAGTTATCCCGCGGGAATCGGGAAAAACTTCCTCTACTACTCCTAGAGGCCAATGTAAAGGAGGCGCATTCTCAGTCATAAGGACTACCACCGTACCTACAGTAATTGGGTTGGATGGAGTATTCCATTTTTGACGTGACTGCAGCGTGTGCAAATAATCGGTTCTCCAACGATTCCAAAACGATTGGACTAATTTATCTAAAAGAGCGTGACGAGTTAGAAGGTGCATTCTATCGTCATCAACATCTATTGCGGGCAAATATTTTAGAGGAGTCGTATTTAAGAAGTGAGCTGGCGTCAACGCTAATGGCTCTGACGGATCGCTAGATAGAGTCCGACACAGCGGACGCGTGTTCATCACCGCCTCTACTTGAGCGAGTACGGTACTCAACTCCTCGAACGAGAGAATCTGTTCGCCTATGACGCGAAACAGATGCGACTTAAGGCTTTTAATATTCGCTTCCCAATTACCACCAAAATGACTAGCTGCAGGCGTGTTAAAGTACCATTCAATGCGATTTTCGGCTAAGATGTGAGCGAATTCACTTTGGTAGTACTTAGACCGTAAGAATGTGTGCAATTCCGAAATACTACGTCGGGCCCCTACATAGTTTGTACCGTTGTCCGAATACATGCGCTTAACCGGACCACGACGCGACAAAAAACGTTTAAAAGCGGACATAAAATTTTGCGTACTTAAATCACCGGTCAACTCTATATGAACCGCGCGAGTTGTCATGCAAATGAACAAACAAACATAAGCTTTCGTGGAGCGAATGCCACGACCACGAGCAATGGTGACTATGACGTGCTATGCGTCATAGGCAAAGTACACTATAACTAGGAAACAATATTATATAAACAGCACGTATCAATAAACAATAATGTCAGCACTAAACTTATATGAGTAAAACCCCACACTTAATCTCAGTAAAATCATGTAGAATAATTAGTATATAAGAGTGTGTAAATAGTAAATAAATTAATCTTGTTCCAACTGGTAAACCATCTTTTACTCAGCTCCGCAATATTGGTGACCCCGACGTGATCTCCTAGTGCTGATATAATTGCAGGCCAACTGCAGCCCTGAAAAGGTTTTCAGCAGCAAACCTAGGAACTATCACAGAAACGGTGGAGCCATATAAGGAAAAATTTACCCAACAGCCCACCAGCTTACTGACCACCACCATCAGCGAAATAGCGAAATAGCACATTTCAGTTGACTTCCCACAAGCGGGTCCAAACCAGCTGAAATATCAAGAGGCTAGAAAAATGGCACCGATAATTCCAGGGACACCTCAAAAAAACCCCGGTACATCGGCTGAATCAATCAGCGACAGCCAGGTGGTGGCTACAATTAGCATTACGGAGAAAATACCAGCGTTTTGGACAGATTCACCGCGCTTATGGTTCGCGCAATTCGAGGCCATCGTGGCCTCCCAAAAACAAGGTGACGAATATAAATATAACAGCGTCATCGCAAAATTACCAAAAGAGGTCATACATCAAGTCAGCGACATCCTGACGTCACCGCCAAACGCAGACAAGTACCTTAAAATCAAGGAAAGATTAATTGCGTGCTATGAGGAAAGCGAGCAACGACGTTTCCACAAATTGCTTTCGGAGATGGACCTAGGTGACTCAACACCATCACAGCTGTTGAGAAAATGAAAGAAGCCAGCTGCGACAAAATGACCGAAGATACCATCAGATTATTATGGTTCAGACAGCTTCCGGTATCAATCACCTCCATATTGGCAGTCTCCGAAGACCTCGACCTCACAAAATTATGCGAAATGGCGGACCGAATTTATGAAAATATGCGCTATAAAACCAAAACAAACAACTCGTCACAGGAATCCGCCGACGTTAACTTAATAACAATGCTGACGTCACAAATTGCAGCTATGCGAGTTGAGATAAACGAGCTCCGCGGTATGAGTAATCGCCGACCGATGCAACGCAGCAAATTCCGAGCAAGGTCGCAATCACGCTCACGGTCACGTACACGGCTATGTTATTATCACAGACGATTCAAAACAAAAGCATATAAATGCGATCAGCCGTGCTCGTGGATAAATAAAACCGATAAAAATTCGGGAAACGAGAACTAGCGCAGAATAAGACGGGACTCTGTGCCATACCATATATAACCGTCTAACTATAACCGACTCAAACAGTGGTTATAGGTTTTTAGTAGACACGGGAGCAAATATTTCTGTATTACAAAACGCACAGGGTAAGAAAAACCCAAGCAACTACAAACTGTATGCCGCAAACGGGTCAACTATTGAAACTTATGGCGAAAGCACATTAACGCTAAATCTGGGGTTACGCAGACCTTTTACTTGGACGTTTGTAATCGCCGATGTAAAAATGCCTATCTTAGGAGCTGATTTCCTAGAGCACCACAGATTATTAGTGGATCTATACGGCAAAAGGCTGATCGACCAAGAAACAAAATTAACGACGCATGCGAAAATTGCAAGAGCAACACACATGCCTTCAATTAGATCCATCGACGCGAAATTACCCGAACATATAAAGCACCTGCTAGAGAAATACGTAAACGTCACTAGACCAACACCACTTAAAAAACCCACAGAACATGGAATACAGCATCACATCATAACAAAAGGTCCTCCAGTTTATGCCCGCGCGCGCCCACTACCACCCGACAAATATAAGGCAGCAAAAAAGGAATTCCAAGAGCTAATAAACTTAGGAATATTAGAACCTTCCAGTAGTCCTTGGGCATCGCCTCTCCACATGGTAAAGAAAAAGAATGGGGAATGGAGGCCATGCGGAGACTACCGCGCGTTAAATAAAATAACAGTTCCCGACAGATATCCCTTGCCAAGACTGTTAGACTTTACATACATCGCAAGTGGAAAAACAATATTCAGCAAAATTGATATAAAGAAGGCGTTCCACCAAATCCCTGTTGCGGAACCAGAAAAGACCGCAATAATCACGCAAATGGGTTTATTTCACTGGAATTACATGCCAAAAGGCCTCAGAAATTCAGCCCAAACGTTCCAGAGGTTTATGGACTCCCTGTTTAGAGACCTGGACTATATATATGTTTTCGTGGACGACATACTCATAGCAAGTCAAAATACCGAACAACATTACGTTCAACTAGAGGAAGTACTCACTCGCCTAAGTAAAAACGGCATCTCAATCAATACGAGCAAATGCGAATTCGAAAAGACAGAGATAGATTTCTTAGGTTATCATATAACGAGCCAAGGAATCACCCCCACGTCTGAGAAAGTACGAGTAATAAACGAATACCCAAAGCCAAAGGTGGTAAAGGAGCTACGTCGATTTTTGGGAATGATGAATTTCTACAGAAGTAGCATCCCACACGCCGCCGGACACCAAGCTCCGCTCAACAAATACTTAATAAACTGCAAAAAGAATGACAATACGCCAATCGAGTGGAATACGGAAGCTAACCAAGCATTCGAACACTGCAAACAGGACATAAGAGATGTCACAACACTCGCATTTCCGGAAACAGACACACCACTAGCCATTATGACAGATGCTAGTTTAAAATGTGTAGGCGCCGTACTTCAACAAAAAGTTCAAGGAAAATGGAAACCCATATCATTTTTTTCAAAAGGGTTAAGCGAGACACAAACAAAATATTCCACATACGATCGAGAACTACTCGGTATTTACATGGCAATAAAAAACTTTAGACGACTAATAGAAGGTCGCACATTTACAATATACACTGATCATAAGCCACTGATTCATGCATTCGACAAGAAGCAATCAGTGGATGAATCCCCTAGAAGAATAAGGTACCTAGAATATATTGCACAATTCAGCACAGACATAAGGCACGTCACGGGCAGCGAAAACGTGGTAGCCGACGCACTATCACGGGTAATAGAAACAATAGAACTACCCCAAATTCTCAACTGGCAAGAGGTAAAAAAATACCAAGACTGTGACCCGGAGTTAACAAAACTAAAACAAAATAGGTCACTAAAAATAACACAGGTACCAGTACAAAACAATAATACCAAAATTTATTGTGATATATCCACCGGTACAACAAGGCCATACCTACCACAAAAGTTCAGAAAAACAATTTTTGATAGTTTTCACAACATGAGCCACCCAGGGAAAAACACAACAAAAAAGTTGATAACCGCAAAATACATCTGGACTAGCATGCACAAAGACATTTACGAAATGTGCAAAACATGTTTACAATGCCAGCGATCAAAAGTTCAGCGGCACACAGTATCACCCCTGGGCAAATTTATGCCAGCAGAACGATTTAGCCACATACACATAGACATTGTGGGCCCCCTACCGACATCACAAAACAAAAGATACATCGTCACTATGATCGATCGTTGTACGTCATGGCCAGAAGCATATCCTATTTCGGACATCACAGCAGAAACTGTAGCCAAAACCCTATACGATGGCTGGATCACACGTTTTGGATGCCCCAATTATATAACAACGGATCAAGGACGACAATTCGAGTCTGAGCTATTCAGAAGCCTAACCAAATTCCTGGGTATACAAAAAATCCGTACTACACCATATCACCCTCAATCAAACTCCAAAGTAGAAAGACTGCACAGAACCATGAAAGCAGCTTTGATGGCAAGAGGAAATACCGAAAATTGGACGAAAGAATTACCATCGGTATTATTCGGGATACGTACCAGCATTCGACAAGACACTGGATACTCAGCAGCCGAATTGGTCTACGGAACAACAATAAAATTACCAGCAGCATATTTTGGCGACTGTTCTAAAAACACAACGTATGCAGAGTTTGTGGAGAAAATTAAAGATAACATAACGCACATGACGTCAATTCCACAACGACAAAGCTCAAACAAAAACATATTCGTACACCCACGCTTAGCCGACTGTACACACGTGTTTCTACGATGCGATAAGCTACGTCCTACGCTCACAACACCTTACGACGGACCGTTTCTCGTAGTCAAACGTGACAACAAAATAGTCACGATCAAGCGAAACGGCAGGGAAGTGAACGTGTCGATTGACAGGCTAAAGCCAGCATTCACGACGAGCGACGACAAGATAGAAGCTCAAAATCAAGAGCAAGATAAGGCAGAGCCAATTCAAAACATAAAAAGAACACGTTCGGGAAGAATATCACGACCCACGGTCCGTTTCAAACAATGATATAAAAAGGGCAAAATGAAAATAAAAGTCACTCCACAGCAAGCCACAAGAAACAATACACAAGATGGGAAGCAGTCAAACCCACGAAAAGGAGCAAATAAACATGGTGCAGAACAATAACCTGGCAGAAAAGGCAGAAAAGAACACACACATGGCAGCAGAAATTGAAAAAATAAAAATCTGGATCGGAGTACTCATCGCTATAATTATACTAGCAGCAATAATAATAACAATCACCAGACTCGTACGGAAAACTAACAAAGTCATGGACAAAAAGATAAACAAAATAATCAAGGAAATGCAACAAGTGTAAACAACTGCAGAAAAAGACAACTCAGCAAACAGCGTGCACGGACAAGGTCGACGCACCACAGCAAATAATAACTAGAATTTTTATAAAGGGGGGAGTACTATGACGTGCTATGCGTCATAGGCAAAGTACACTATAACTAGGAAACAATATTATATAAACAGCACGTATCAATAAACAATAATGTCAGCACTAAACTTATATGAGTAAAACCCCACTCTTAATCTCAGTAAAATCATGTAGAATAATTAGTATATAAGAGTGTGTAAATAGTAAATAAATTAATCTTGTTCCAACTGGTAAACCATCTTTTACTCAGCTCCGCAATAGTGACTTTGAAAGGCCCAGCAAAGTCTGTGCCGGTGTGTACGAAAGGTTTTGCGGATTGAACAACACGACAAGAGCGATGATCGGCCATTTCAGGCGCGATAAAACGCGGGCGGAGTTTAAAACAAGGTACACATCTGTGTACTCTAGCGCGAATCAAATTACGAGCGGAAATTATCCAGTATTTCTGTCTCAAAATAGACATTAACAAATCGGGACCAGCGTGACAATTCACCTTATGATGATAATCTACTAACAAATCTAATACGTGGTCCTTACGCGGGAGAACTACTGGATGCCTTTGTTCAAATCCTAAACTTGAATTTCTCAAACGACCACCTACTCGAATGAGTCCATCTTCCAAAAATGGTTTCAAGTGTCGGAAGGAACGACTACAAGGTTTGTTAAATTCTAAATTTTTAAATTCAGAAGCAAAATAACATTTCTGCAACTCGCGAAGTATGACCAATTCAGCTTTATCTAAATCAGCGGCGGTTATATGACCGCGCGTAGATAAAATTCTCAAAAATCGGCCTACATAAACAACACAACGCAACAGTCTCGACCAAGACGAGACGCGATTAGCCAACAACAAGATAAGGGACTCTTCACGCGGGACCGATACAACAAGCGAGTGCTTCTTCTCCTCGGGTGGTTCGGAAACCGTAGTGGGATTGAATTGACTAACTGGCCACTTATCTCTTTTATAAGTAGCTTGGCGTACAAAACGACAGGAGCTACGAATCCCATAACGTCCCATATCCGTGCCACACACGACAGGATAATGCGTTTAGTACAAGTTTGCGGGGTCGAACTAATTTTCAAACTAAACGTATCAGATGCGGGCGACCAGCTTAAACCAAGCACCTTGTGCGTATCACTTTCATCGAATTCCTTAACCGAAGACAATCGGTGCGACGGTGGAATCGACTCTAACGCAGTTTGCGAGTTGCTCGTCCATTTCACGAGATCAAATTGACCAGCCTTCATGAGACTTATAACTTGAGCGGCCGTCTCGACAGCCTCTGCCTCGCTATCTACACTATACACGAAGTCATCCATGTATAAGCCAGTCTCAATGGTGGCTCTCGCTTTCGGAAATGCATCGCCCTCGTCAGCGGCCAACTGCTTGACGGTGCGAAGTGCGTGAAAAGGGCTAGATTTAAGCCCGAAGCAAACACGATTAAATTCGTAAACCATTAAAGGTTCTTGCGGTGAAAATCTATACAAAAATCGTTGAAACCTACGATCGGATTTGCGCACTTCAAGGCACAAAAACATTTGTCGAATATCTGCAGAGAGTGCAACAGCGAATAAGCGAAAATTTACAATTATGTCAAATAAATTACCTTGAAGATTTTGACCACAATACAAAATGTCATTAAGCGACACGGAAGTGCTAGTCTTAGCACTGCCATCCAAAACTACGCGGAGTTTAGTAGTAAGCTTATCTTCTCTAATAACTCCGTGGTGCGGGATAATGTACGAAGGCTGGGTCTCGTCAGTGTCCGCAGGCGCAGGTGAGATGTAACCCTTATCTAAATATTCGTCATCTTATCAACCTCATCATAGGCTTGCTTTAACTTTGGAGACGCCTGCATCTTTCGTTCTAAACAAAGAAAGCGTTTTTCAGCGGATACACGGGAGTCACCGAGCGAAAAAATATCTCCCTTGAAAGGGAGCGCGACAACATAACGACCCTGCCCTTGTTGTGCGACAATAAATCTCCTCAGCCATCTTGTCATCAGGGCTTAGGATTGGTGGGACATTGACCTCTTCAATTTCCCAAAACTTGCGGATGGTAGACTCCAGTGGCAGCTCGACGGTGCAACAGAACGAGGCAGTCGAGTGACTAAAACTATCTATAGAAGCGGGTGCGGAACCAATTATAACAAAACCAAGAACTGTTTCCAGTGCGTGCGGAGCGGGGTACGTCGGTCCCCCTTGAACCTTACGTGATAACTGGAGGTGCGGGAGAATCGGAGCGCCGATCAATATATCGACGACTCCAGGAACAGCGTAAGTCTCATCTGCTAAAGGCAAGTCTTTAAATTTCGTTAATAAAGACGTGTCAACCGGGACGGTAGGCAACTGTTCAGTTATTTTATCTATAACGAGCGAATCCATGTCAAACCAAATATTACTATTAAAACGAGATCCAAACCTTGTTTTAACGGTGCCATGAACAGCTGACCGTAAACCTCCAAAACCCTTCACCACTGAGCGGGTTGAACGCTTATTAACATTGAAACCAAGACGTTGACAACAATCTTGAGTAATAAAATTACTTTGCGAAGCGCCATCTAATAGCGCTCGAACAATGTGCGGTTTACCTAACGTATCAACAATGATAACGCGAGCAGTCGCGAGAACAACAGTCGTGAGCGCAGCACTAGCGGACAACGAACACAAGGCGACGCCATTCGCAGCGGTCCCCGCGCGGGCAGGAGCGCGCGCGAGCGCGGGCTGCGGCTGTGGCGCGGGCGCCACCGACACGGGCGACCTATGCGACGGTGTGCCACCGCTCGACGAACCAACTGTGCTCACATTGGATGCGGCGTTACTATTTTCAAAATGGAGCAAAGTGTGGTGTCTCGCTGAACATTTGCGACAACTATTTCTACTATTACATAAAACAACGCGGTGTTTAGTACCGAGACAATTAAAACAAAAATTATTAGCGCGAACAAATTTATAACGATCATTAGGCGATAATTTTAGGAAACCCGGACACTTGTACAATTGCGAATGATGAGTATTACACAAAGAGCAAACAGGTGATTGTACATGTGCTGGTGCGGTATTAACATAAGTATGAGTTGACTTCAGTGACTTCGATGACGCATCTATTTTGCGTTCCGAACTAACAACTTTCTTCGCGCCTTCATGTTTCGATGAAGAGCGTTGCAATATTTTTATATGCTCGCGAACAAAACTTTCTAAGTCTTCGAACTTAGGAATTTTATTGCCGCGGTGATCTGACTCAAATAAACGAATGGTTTCGGAATCTAATTTCTTTAAACCCATATACAAAAATAAGAAGTCGCAGAGGTCATCGATCTTTAGGTTCTTTACGGCGCGAACAGATGATGCGAAAGTATCTAGAAACTTCTCTAAGTTTTGATCGTTACATGCCGTAATGGATTTCAAATCAAACATCTGATCCAAATATGCGTTAGCTACCGATCTTTTATCCTCATACTTAGCTTTCAAAGTATTTAAAATTAAATTATAATTTTCGGCACTAAACGTAATTCCAGCGCAAACGGTTATAGCTTTACCAGTTAATTTTTCAACGAGATAATGCAATTTTTCGTGATCTGTCAACGAATCGTTCTTATCTATTGTATTCTCAAAACTATCTATAAATAAACACCAATTGCGAATGTTACCATCAAATTCGGGTATTTGAATTGGTGGCAACTTAGGTCGGTCGCGAGTGGGATTGGGTCGGTCAGACGGTTTCTCCAAACTCCTAGCGACGCGTTTGATACGACAATACAAATCGTCAAACGACGACAAGGCCTGATAACTCACTGAGTAATCGGGATTTAAATTTAACTCTAAAACGTTGATGTCATGTACTAAAGACTCGAAATCCGCGCGCAAACTATCCAAGTTTTCTATAGAACACAAGAACGAATCTCTAATAGCCAAATCAGAGGTTTTAAGTGCATTATCACAAATCGATTGTACACGAGAGTAAATCATTTCTCTTTTAGCGTATAAAAGTTTCAGTTGAACTTTACTATCGGTACTACCAACCTTTGGGGGCATTTTTACAACTAATATCAAACTAAAGTGCGGTAAACAACAAATGAAATGACTTAATCTTAGCGGTACCTACAGTACAGCGACGCGGCGCGAACGATATCCGTAGGTAGGTAGGTACTTATAACTGCGAGTGCCGGCTTGAACAAAACGCGCATAGCAACAAGATCGTACCTACGCGAGCTAGATCGCTGTCTAGGTTCAACTATTATTTCAGGGATTAAGCATTGCGTAATATCTATTCAAACCAAAACACTTTCGTATGAATTTGAATGAAATGCGAGCGAGGTATAACCACGTATCTACCCACGTAGGTATTAGGTAAATACGATGCGAGCTAGCGGCGAACGGACAACTTAATTGAAACAAATAAAAACAAAAGCCAAATGCGTTAGGTATTACACTGTGCCTATGCACTAGGGTGTCAGGATACCTAAGATCTAAACCTAAATGCCTAGATGCGGGGTTTTCTACTAAAATAACTAGGTATTTAGGTGCGGTGCGTTTATTCCCTGTGGAATAAATAACAAAAGCGAGCTACGACTAAGGATCGATACGATAAGAGAAATGCGAGCGAGGTATAACCACGTACCTAACCTATGTAGGTATCAGGTAAACACGATGCGAGCCAGCGGCGAACGGATAACTTAGAAATTGAAATAGCCAAATGCGTTAGGTATTACACTGTGCCTATGCACTAGGGTGTCTAGTATACCTAAGATCTAAACCTAAATGCCTAGATGCGGGGTTTTCTACTAAAATAACTAGGTATTTAGGTGCGGTGCGTTTATTCCCAATAGAATAATAACATAACAAAATGCGAAACTACGACTAAGTATCCGACTCGACCAGGACCAAAAAGACTGGTGGCGCGATTCTCATGCCACCTGAGCTAGTGGACTGTATTTCGCGGGGGGTGAAGTTAACATGTTTCATATGACACTTTACACAACAAACAAGATAGGTGATCGGGTTGCCGCGGAGGTGGTTTAGGCATGGAATGCAACCCGAGAAATTAGGAGAGGATGCACTAACCTTTACTACGCCACGTGCTGTTTTGTCATTTGCTGGCTGGGCCGTTGCACCGATCTTCTCTTCCTGGCTCAGGAGCTGCTGCCCACATCACTAAATCACTTGAGGGACACACGAGAGGCACAATCCGATCGGTAAAGGTCTATGAAAGCGGTTAAAATCCAACAAACATTATTAATTTCTGAGAGACGCGCGCGCCGCCGGCCATTGTTTATTAGTTCAAAAGCGGAAGTGAATATGCGTCTATTTTGACAATTGAGCGGTGCGGAAACTATTGCTATCTCACTTTAAAAGGTAGCGCGGGAGGGAGATGGGTACAGGAAGCGTGTGTTTCAGTGTCAATGACTAGAATTACTACTATTGAGCAAAAAAAATACAAATTCTACCATCGGCGCAACCATATTTCTTATCGATGTTAAAGAAAATAGGGATAAATCATATATCTACACTAACATTGAAAGCGTGAACAAACATAATATTTTCTTCTTGGCTCACAATATATGCCAAAAAATAAGTCGTTTATCTGTCAACGCGCCAATAAATAATTAACTGTCTACTATTATTACGATGAGGGAAAACTAGTAAAAATAATATCCAAAAGTTTGTATAGTGGATATCTAAATTAGCTAGATGTGTTTGATGAGAGTAAGTAGACTGACCAAGCATTTAAGATACTCGTATTTTGAGATGGTTCATTATATGATTTCACATAAGCTTGTTGATAAAGTGCTTTGATGCCCATCCTTGATACCTAAATCAACCTCACCTGCGAGACTTGAGGCTAAGACACGTGCTTTTCTCTCTCAAAATTTAAACTTTGAGAACTGCTGGGAAAGCAACTGGGAAATCGCCATTTTTTTTACAACTTAGGTGGCAGACAAGCACACGGCCCACCTATTGTAGTTCAACTGGGGAAGTACCTCAATTCTACAGAATACTACGGCTAAAATAACCTCGTGTTGTATTCCCGGCGGTGAGTAGGGGAGCCAGAGCTCACTGGAGAGTTTTCGTGCTGTCAGTGGGAAGACCAAAGGCTTGTCCTGATTTTGTCCTGCACTGAAGACACAGAAAATCTCTGTTCTTACAGGGTTGGCAGCACGGGTGTGACTCCACTGGTGTAACACACGTTCATCGGTCACGGTAACCACTTTCTATCAGGAAGGCCGTGTGCTTGTCTGGTACCTAAGTTGATTAAAAAAAAGCCACCGCCGAGAACACAACACGAGGTTGTTATGACTGCAAAAATGATGTGTTGCGTTTTCGCACAGTTAATGTTAAAATTAATGACAAATACGTAAATGAGTTAATATAGGTTTTACAGCAAAACATTTTTATTACAAAATTTTTGGGGCCTAGATCAAATGCTGGAATTGAAAGAAGCGATTTGGGTGAAAGTTTTCCTCTTGAAAGTCAAATAGAACGAACCCTTGGCCCATAATTACCTACAAGCATAGGATTTTTTATACCAGTCAGGTGGCAGACAAGCACATGGCATTGAATACAAGCACGATTGCATAATGTTTTATATTTAATATATATATTTTTTTAAAGAATATTAGAACCGTAATTACTAATATTCCCTTTAACCCCTCCAGCTAAGCTAAATTGACCCATCATGGGGAGTGGCTAGAGAGGCCACACGGCAGCCTCTCGTACCGTCTGACGCAGATAATCACCGAGCACGGGTGCTTCGGGAAGTATCTGCGTCGGATGCAGAAAGAGCCAACGTCCGAGTGCGATCACTGCGACGCGAGCGAGGACTCAGGGCCGCACATGCTCACTGAGTGTCCGGCGTGGGAGACACCGAGACGGGAGCTTGTGGCGGCCCTGGGAGTGAGAGTTCTCACGCTTTCCACCTTGCTCGCGGCGATGGTCCGCTGCGCGGATGCGTGGGCGGCCGGCGCCTCCTTCTGCGAGCAAGTAATGCTCGTGAAGGAGGAGGCGGGGCGGGAGCGGCAGCAGGTGCGACGAAGGATCGCAAGCCAAGCTGCCCGCATACGGAGGCAGGTGGAGCCGCCTGTCACCCTGGCAGAAGCCCACACCCGAGAAGAGGGCCAGATTGTGAGAGATGGCCCTGGGTCGGCCGGGGTGCGAGGGATATACCTGTCAACCTCACCTTCGGCAACCAAAACGACCCACAGGCGGCGTGCGTTTTAGTCGGTTCGTGTCCGACATAACCTCGTCCACCGGCTCCGGTGGGGAGGTATCCGTGGGGATTTTGCGCACGTAAAAAAATAATAAAAAAAGCTAAGCTAAATTGCTTGTGTTAGGAGTGGGTTCACGTTGGTAGTGTATTGGCCAGGATTCGAACCCGGGACCTCTCGATCGTAAGGCCGACTCTTTAACCACTAAGCTACCGACGCTTGATTATAAATTACAAATTAGTCCATGTCACCTTAATACTAAATAAATAATATGTCAATGTTAATATTACTCGAATAACTTGCCCCTGATCGCTCCTGGTGCAAAAGTGACAATCACCAATGACCGGACAATGACAATCACTTGCTGCGTTTCCACTTTGTTGCGATGGCCAGCCTGCAGCAGTAACGATTCGGAGCGACAGTCACCAGTAGCCTCTATGAGCCTCTGCCCAATCGCCCTTATAAGACTTTTGAAATCTTTGGCCCAGCTCCCCCGGGTCTTCACCGCTACTATATCACTACATAGTATAAAACAAAGTATTTTTTCTGTCCCTATATCCCTATGCATACATACTTAAAACCAAGCAATGGATTTTGATGCGGTTTTTTTAATAGATAGAGTGATTGAAGAGGAAGGTTTATATGTATAATAACATTAGGTATATATGTAGTTTCACCATATTTCACCATAATAGGCATTCAATTTAAAAGCTAAATTAGGAACAAAATACTATATCTTACTTCTAGAAATTTTCATCTGTCGAATTATTTATATTTATACATTCCTGAATACAAATGGAAATTTCATAGTACCTATGGCTACTTAAAAATTAAAATTAACAATGTCATAATGTATTATCTCAATGTATAATAAATTTATATTGTCAATATAGATTTTAATCCCACTTATATTATAATAGTAAAATTCAATGTCAAAAAAGTTTTCATCACCATATCTACCAAATGTTTACTGAACACAGCTAAGGCACTTTGTACAGTCGTAATGACTTATCAGACAAGAAATCTTTCAACGAATAGTAGCATTTATTAACAAGCAATTTACGGAGTAGTTTTTTAAATTCATCCAATTCTGGTATGGTTCTGATGGACTCTGGAACATTATTGAAAATCCGCGGCACCAGACAAAAGATACTCTCGTGCATCATTTGTGTCTTACTAGTTACTATGTGCAATTTGGTCTGATGTCGTGCACATGTGCGATAGTTAAATAATTCAAAGTTTTTCTTAACAAACAGTGCGGCCTCAAGTATATAGATACAAGGAAATGTCAAAAGATTATTTTCCTTAAAATGTGGTACGCACGATTCAGGTGAATAAAAATTAAACATGGCTCTGATACAACGCTTTTGACCAATAAACACACGTTCCTGATCTATACTGTTGCCCCAGAATATCACACCGTATCTGAGAGTAGAGCTGACGTAGCCATGGTAAGCTGTAAATAAAGTGGATGTGTTTGCTACCTTCCTTTATTTCTGAAGTGCATATGAGAACTGGGCAAGTCGTTTGTATACAAACTCAACATGCAGTTTCCAATTGATTTGGTTGTCAATATGTAACCCTAGAAAAGTAACCTCTACTTCCTCGACATTGCTGTTCATATAACAAATTTTTAGAGCAGCTGTGCGACTAACTCGTATTTTAAAATTCATTGTTTTAGTTTTTTCGAGGTTAATCGTTAAATTATTTATTTTAAGCCAGTCTATAATTCGTACCAAAGATTGATTAATGTTTGCTTCTAAATTTTTTGTGTCGTCATTAGTAAAAAGTACTGTGCTATCATCAGCGAATAGTGTAATGTTATGTTGTGTTGCCGTAGGCATGTTATTAATATATTTAAGGAAGAGTTATTTTTGGGGTTTCTAATGTGATGTCGTAAATAATTACATTTAGTCCGCTTACGTTGCAAACGCAGGTTGAACCCTACGAGATTTTTTAAAATAATGTACAAAGTATGTACACATTGAAAAGGTCTACAGAAAACTCCGCGATGGTATATGTCTATCTCTTATGGATATCCCACAATAATTTTTTGTCATTTATTTTTACGACAAATTAATGACTATTTTTCGAATCGATTTTAACCACTACAGCATTAATCTTTATCCAATTAAATGCCATATTATTTAAATTAATATTTTCGAAGATATTACAGATTTAAAAATTGCAGGACGTAGGATTTGCTAATGTATACTTTTCTCTACTAATGTATACTGTAGTGTATTTATTATCAACATTGCACCCGTGCGAAGCCGGGGGGGTCGCTAGTTTAATTATATAATAGGTAAGTATTTCTTCTACACATTTAATTAAAAGAAACAGGCTTATTTCGCTAACAAAATGCCTTCCAAAAATCTCTGAAGTACAAATACATAACAAGTGATGGATGACAATTTGCTAAATCCGCGCCTGCCAGAGGTCTGAGCCGTTTCAAATAAATCATGTGCCAAATTGTAAGGGGGTGCTGAATAGATGGCTTATGGAATTCGAGGTAAGGACTCTTATTTGTAAGCGGTTCTTCGTCTTTCGTAGCAGGTGCTCAAATCGGATTGAGGATGTTCAAATGTGAATGAATAAAGGTTTAGGCGTACGTAAAACAGGAATGGGAAAATTGGTGTCCATTGAATGGTACATAATAAGGACTTTTTATTTTCTCATGACGGAAATAAAAATTTTGTGCATAAAATTTTATTGTCGAATGATTTTTGACACCTGGCTCTCGAAAGATACTTTATTTGAAAAAAAAATGTTCTCATGGAATTACAAAAACGTTTATGCTCGTATATCAATGTTTTTTAGCAACTAATTCTCAATACGTGAATAGTGGAATGGGTAATGGACTGCTGAGACGAGGTCTCGGGTTCGATCGCAGGTTTTACCATGGCACACACCAATGACTTTTCGTTGCTTTTCGAAGTTATGTGTGTATTTATCGCTGGTTTATAAGTGCCCGGTTAATGGCAATAGGCTCGCCACATTGGGACCTAAACATAAACTTGCGAAATGTGGGTGCTAGCATCTCTGCCTACCCCTTCGGGGATATAGGCGTGAGTTTATGTTATGTTATGTAATTCTCAATACGTTTTGAAAATGCGCGTCAGATGGAAACATCTCTGTTTGAGACTATTCTTTTAAGTGAGTGTAGACAGATCTGTTGTTAGAATATCTCATTAGTGGTTTCCACACGGCTTAGTCGTTCTTCCACTATAGTTCCAGGTAAAAATATATCATACAATAACGGTTACACAATGCAAAGGACAAAGGCACCTTGAATGGATTCAATATGCGAGCGTAAAAGTAAAATCTGTATTTTTATTTTGAAAGAGAACCCTTGTTTTGTTATTATGCATGAAAATTGAGAAATAAGGTATTTTTCTGCCACATGTACCTGTTCTAATACCTGTACCTATATTAGAGGCCTACTACTACTATCAGGCTAACTCAGATACTTCATTACTTTATATTTTTTCCATAATTTGATGTTATAAACCTAAATATATAATCATATTGTTATATTATTTTTCTATTAAATGAATCAATATAGATACTATCTGGATCACTTTAGTGATGAGTCTTCTGCCTACCTCGTTTACATTTCAACCCATGAATCCTTATCAAACAATGATACGAATCTAAATACTTGAACGGAGACGAACATCGTATGAAACAATCTTCGTAAATAGCTCTGAAAACTGAGAACATTTATTTTTGTAGACGTTCGAAGTGATTGCGATCACATTAGAGTAAACGATCACATTATTTTCGATCATATTTTTATGTGCAATGAAATGTTGAATTTGTTTAAAATTTATTAAAGTACTTCACTGTACATTAACTTGCGCGACAGTTATGCCAAAAACTACCTCACTCCCGGCAACTGATGGCCAGAGACGTCCATTCAACTTTGATCGAATCGAGTCTGATATAGCCACTCCAGCCGACTCCGGTGAGGTGACATCCGAGCGGATTTCCACACTTTAAAAAAGGTACATTAACTTTAACCATCGCAGGGTTATTGTTTCATAACCTTACCACCCAAACCATCATCCTCCTGCCCTTATCTCAAGATTATTTGGGGTCGGTGCAACATGTGTTCTTTTTCCATTCATTTCCCGTTGCAGTCTTTTCAACATTCACTCCCTTCTTAACCATATCATCATTCACACAGGCCATCCACCTCATTTTAGGCCTCCCTCTCCCCTTGTCTCTTAGCCATCCACTTCCATAGTTAGTGCCTTCCTTACGACATTACTTTCATCCCTACGCATTACATGCCCGAACCAGGACAAACGATTTCCTCGTAGCTTTTCTTACCACCCAAACCAAGGAGTTTAAAAACTTCCAATGTTAAGTAACGAATAAGTTTTAAGTACTAAACAGATGGAAAGATGGATATCATTCTACCCTATATTATTACATTATGCTTCTGAATCGTTAAGTAAACAATAGTGAAATTTATTAAAAAAAAATAACTGATTACTTTCACTGATGATCAAAGTGATCACAATCGTGAACATTATGAGAATGAAAGTAGGTATGCCCTTATAAATTATGATATTCAATTTAATGCGTTCCAATTATGAAAGCGAAGCAAAATTGTTTACTTATATTTATTGGTGTAATCTAGTCTTACTCAATAATAAAAGCCTTTAAGCGGGGCGTGAAAAAGCATCTGATGAGGCCGCCAAGCTGAGTGCCACCATTGTAACACTTAGTGTCTCACTTAGTGTGTTTAGCTTACCATCAGGTGAGGTGAAGTCAACTTGGCGTGTCCTATATAAAAAAAATTAAAACATGCAGTAAAATATTATAACGTGTACAATAATCGAGATTAGTTTAAATTGTTCAGCTTCAATCGTTAGTGAAATTCGTTCTTTAGAATTTCTTCTCAAAACTGTTTTTCTACGTCCCTATAACGCTTTTCACTTACGGCTTTTCGTCGCAAATGGTACAACTTAATGTCAATATTAAATGAAAGGGTTTACTTACACTTCCTCACTCGCACAAGCCCAAAGAAACACAACTCTGTAAGTACCCTCATAAATGCAGATTAACTTAATATCTGCCGGCAATCTTCGCTTAAAATGATAATCAAAATGTGGCAGCAGTGAAATTTAATTTTCACTGCATATGGTTTTGGCTTTATCTCAAACTCATTTTGTACTTGGCATTTAATCGAACATCAGTAAAACTTGTTCTTACATTTTTTGTGCACGTGTGGTATTCTCACGTATATTACCCCTTCGGCCATCGTTGGATATGGATTCACTAAGACCCTCGCACCGCGACTTACCCTGGGAACTTGTTTATACTTATGCTTAAAATAAGCAGCTGAAGGACAAGAGTTTTATATGCATCTTTGCCTCCCCCACCTCTCTGTCTCTTCTTTGCTATGTACCAGTAGTCAGAGACCAAAGAGATATCGTCCCGCCAGCGGTTTTGTGGCAGACCAGTCTCCTGCCTGCCAACTGACTTACGAAAACTATTAAAATGAAAAAAAAAAAACAATACCTAATTGAAAATGAATCAAACTATAAGTAATCTCTCAGTCTGGTCTATCACGGCGATACTAACTCGTGCCCCTGTATGGATTAGAAATTGAAGGTAAGCTAAATTGTAATCGATTGTATCACAATATTGCCAGTTACTGAAGCTAACTGAACAATAGCATGATATATGCTTAACCCATGATAGAGCAAAACAATATAATAGAGAAAAGTTTTCGCACAAAATTGCGCACCAGAAATAAGCCGCCAAATTATTATGATTCGAGTCGGAACTTTCATAGGCGTACCTCATGCATGCCAATTTATTTTTCCGGACGCAAAAGTCGGAAACGGTTTTGCCTGCCAATTAAATTATAACTCTTACAGGAAGAAATTTTAGGGTAATAAGACGGAAACACACGCACATTTGCATGTAAAAGGAACACACGAGGCACCCTGTGAATTGAAGTGATTCAGTGTGTCAAGGCCCTTATTTTATCGATTGGTGTCTGAATGAACTGGAACGTGAATTACTAAACTTGTACACTAGTTTTACATACCTACATAGTTTTTGAACATGCTAGAGTACAAAGAAGGTACTATTAATGTACAGAACGTGAAGAAGCAAGCCCCCATACTTTAATAATCCTTTTTTTGCGTGTAACAACCTCCTTGGGTATGTCGGTCGTGCGACAATTCAAACTACACGATTTTTCGTCATATCAGCCTGTGTGATGCGGCCAAAGAATCTGATGTACCCTGGAAGGGCTATCCCAGAGACCCCGAGTGAAATTGTACCCATAAATTGGAAATTACCCGTGGTCTAACATCATTTCTTGACTGAACATACTAAATGAAACTATAAGTATTTCCCCGTGGATTTATTGAACATAACAAAATTAATCCGCGGGAAAAAAGAGTCAGAGATAGCATGACTTTTGGACGTTTCATCAAAAATTAAAAGTCCAAATGTAAAACGATCGAAAGGTCCCGGGTTTGAATTCTGGCTATTACACTACTGACGTGAACCTACTCCGAACAAGCAATTTGACTTCGCTGGAGGGGTTAGAGAGAATATTAGTGATTACATAAACATAAAACATAAACTCACGCCTATATTCCCCGAAGGGGTTGGCAGAGGTGCTAGCACCCACAGTTCGCCAGTTTATGTTCAGGTCCCAATGTAATAGGTGGCGAGCCTATTGCCATTAACCGGGCACTTATAAACCTGCGATAAATACACTATTAGTGATTATGGTTCTAATATTATTTAAAAACAAACCAAAACATAAAATGTATTTATGAGTTTTGTTGCTAAGCTATAATATATATGTATCGTGTTGAATGAACAATTAAAAAGCCAGTCAATTTGAGTGCATTGATTTAGAACTTTGATTTTTGCATAGTCTCATGACGTTATAGACCTGAGTATGTGGTATAAATTTCAGCTTGATATCTCCACGCATTTCCTAAGAAAAAGGTCTTGACAGACAGACAGATCGACAGACGGACAATGACATGATCCTATAAGGTTTCCATTTCTTCGTGTCAAGGTATGGCACCCTAAAAATGGACCTTCAAACAAACAGAGTTGGACTGGTCAAGGAGTTAATTCAAACCCTGGGATTAACATAGTTCAATTCAAATCTCCTGATCAATCTGCTACCACAACATTACAAGTCCTATTAACGGAGCTATCCGCATTTTTAAATTTATTGCTAGTAGGTACTTACTTTCTATGCATCAAAGATTTATAATCCATTAAGAAATAGAAAAAATTAGATTGGTTCAGGCGGGATTCGAACCCTCGATCTTTCGCTTACAGGGTGTTCGCTCTGACCACTAAGCTACAGAAGCTTCCCCCGAAACCATACATACATACATACATATAATCACGGCTTTATTCCCAGAGGGTTAGGCAGAGGTGAATTAATACACACATTTCACCATCATTGTATTCGGTCCCACGTAATAGGGGGTGAGCCTATTGCCGTTTTCCGGGCACTATTGTTGCCTCGAGCCATACATCTCTGGCTGAGTCTGGGCTGTATATATCTGTCTGATGTTAAACAGTTTTATCCCGTAGTCGCCTTGTACGACACCGCATGGGAAGGGATGTCCCGAAACCATCCAAATTATATATCCGTCTTACGGCGACGGTCTTACGATGAGAAGGAAAGATAACGGGTTTGAATCCCGCCTGATTCAATCCAATTTTTTTGTATTTTTAATCGATTTGAATAGTTAGTGCACTAAATGCTTTAAAATTTCATTCAAAAGATTTATAATAACAGTCAACGATTAAAGATTGCACCGATAACATCAAAACACGCCCAGTTGCTTTTATTCTAAGTTCCTGATTCCCGCACATGATGGTCCATTCGTCCCCGATATTGAACAAGCTAAGATCATATAAATCAAGGATTATGGAACATTAATAAATTTTTTTTTTTGCCGCACCACCAAGACATGGAACTCATTATCAACTCACGTGTTTCCTTCTTCCTACAGTCCCGGGTCCTTTAAGCGGGGTGTGAAAAAACACCTGATAAGGCCGCCAAGCTGAGTGCCTCCATTGTAACATTACTCGGTGTCTGTAATGATAACCCTCTTTCCTGAGACTTTGCATTTAGCTTACCATCAGGCGAGGTGAAGTCAAGTTGGCGTGTCCTAGATAAAAAAACATTGAAGAAATGAATTCACCGATTTACCTTATAAGAGGTTACAGCCGGTGTGTCCGTGTGAAGTTGCAGTGCTAATCTTATAGTATCGTTACCCAACACTCGCATAAGTAGTGTATTAAGTTAATTAAGGATTTACAAAGTCAGTAAATTATCCATAAAGATTATAAAACCGTTTCAAACCCCCACCCAGATCCTTGTCAATTGAATTCATTGCAGCTTCTCACCTACAAACAATACATCTGTCCTATCGAGTTTACGATACCCTTATCTCAGCATAAAGCTTTCGTGAAGAGGAAATCTTTAAACAAAATACGTACAAAATTTGTCGTCTCGAACAAAGGCGGATTTACTTTTTTAACTTAAGGGTCATTTCTGTTTATCAATGTAACAGTCACTCATGCGTTGTCATTTCTAAGATAAAGATAAATAGTCTAGAACGTTCGTGTCCCCAATGTTGGGAGGTCAGATGGCAGTCGCTTCATGGAAAATATCTAAAAGCAATCGTGTTGTACCAGACTGTAATAAGCGGACACCGAACTCCGAGTTGAAGGTCTCTGATGCCACTGGGATTAACGCAAAGAGGATGATGATGATGTTCTAGAATGTTTTACAAAGCACCATTTAAACTGCGAATAAATTGAATTTTTAACGTACATACATACATATAATCACGCCTTTATCCCCGGTGGTTTAGGCAGAGGTGAATTAACACACTCATTTCACCATCTTTGTATTCGGTCCCACGTAAAAGGGGGTGAGCTTATTGCCATTTTCCGCGCACTATTGTTGACTCGAGGCATGCATCTGAGGCTGAGTCTGGGCTGTATATATCTGTCCGATGTTAAACAGCCCTATCCCTTAGTCGCCTTGTACGACACCGCATGGGAAGAGCTGGGGTGGTCCAAATTCTACTCTGTCGGGAACCACGCGGCGAAATTAATTTCAATTTTAATTAGAATTACCTAGTTTGCGCATTGGTTTCCCACGTCCGCTTATTGTTTTTAATTGGTATTTTGCCTTTTCCTGGAGCGACTGCGGTCTGGTCTGACAATCTTGAGGGGAAATCCTGCACTGGAGGTCCATTGTTTAGGGCTCTCTTCACCTTTCTTTATTCAATCAAATCTTTTTCTTTATCCTAACGTTAATCCCAGTGGCATCGGCAATAGACTCAGCCCCTATTACGTGGGACCGAATACAAATATTGGTGAAATGTGGGTGATAATTCACCTCTGCCTAACCCTCCGGGGATAAAGGCGTGATTATATGTATGTATGTATGTATGTATGTAATTTATCCATTGGCAAAATACACTTATTCATCCTTTCATATAATTAAAAGCAAAAGTAAAGCTTACATACATCTAATGACTTCAGATGACATATATGTTCCAAGATGGCGTCAGCTAAAAGACTTGCTTTCAAAGGTTTCAAAGACAAAGGATTCAAAAAGACGAGACGAGGTTTTCGTTTGATTAATGTCTTCTGCCAGATGCGCTTGGAAATACTGATAATGTTACGCTCACTTTATTTACTTTGAGGTTGGTACAGTCAGCAGCACTATAACAAGACTGACGCATGACACCTCAGGAGCTTCGCATATTAAACTCCTGAATGAAATTTTTGCACCATTTAGTATGCTCTAACTATACAAATTGAATAAGAAAGGAAAAATATTGAATTGGTTCAGACGGGTATCGAACAGGGGTATATTAAAATCGTCGTGCGGTTATATGTGAGTGGCACAGCACGCTATGCCCCTACAAAAAAAGAAGAAAGTGAACAACATAAATCGCTGAACACCAAAATATTTGTACGAAAAAAAATTTTAAGATTTTAATGATTAATAATAAATGTATGAGTATTTTTGTAATCTTCAATGGATTATATTTACATACATATTATATATACTCACACCTATTTCCCTTTGGGGTAGGCAGGGACAACTGTTGGCCACTTGCCTGTATCCCAACATGCATTACGAACTAGACAAGCTCTTCGGAAATTAAGATGAAATATATCAAGCAATTTTTCTAGCTGACTGTACAAAAATAGAAGCTTACAAGAAAAAATGGGGTTGAATTCAACTCAGTGACCTGATGTGTTCTGGTTGCTTGTTTACGTAATAAATAGGTAGGCTTTGAAGCTTTTAAAAAGGGGAGATTTAACGTGAATAAATTAGTTACTTTTGTGATCTAATTTATGATATTGTGAATAAATTTTATATGTTTTTGGGTCCTTTTCTGTAAAATAAACGAAACAAAATACTAACCATACATAGTTTAAGATAACTACATAACATAACATAAACTCACGCCTATACTCCCGAAGGGGTAGGCAGAGGTGCTAGCACCCACATTTCGCCAGTTTATGTTTAGGTCCCAATGTACCTACTAGGTGGCGAGCCTATTGCCATTAACCGGGCACTTATAATCCTGCGATAAATACACACATAACTTCGAAAAGCATCGAAAAGACATTGGTGTGTGTCATGGTAAAACCTGGGATCGAACCCGAGACCTCGTCTCAGCAGTCCATTACCCATACCACTAGGTAACTGTAAAGTTTAAATTACATAATATTTAGAGAAACTTGATTACGCGGACAGAGAGAAACTGCTAGAAATTTTAATGTAAGTAGCGATAAGTTGCAAATTTAGATTATTTTGTTCATTGATTGCTTTCAGATCACACTAAGATCATCAGAGTCCAAGTAAACTTCATTGCTAGCTGACAGTGGCGATGGGATAACCCAATTCCTATCGGATTTTCAATTGGCCGCATTGTGGATGACAAACTAGAAAGAGATAAACTTTTTTTATACCGGCTTGCCTTTTGAAAAATTGCAAACTTTGCCACTGCTAGCTGAACACGTGCTAGTAGCTCTGGTGCAGTCACTTTCTGGGACTGGGTGATCAGAGAGACAGTTCCACGCACCTTGAGTATCGGGGGTCATCTCTTTGAGGCTGGAATTGATGTGGCTATAACGGAATCGGGCCAACTAAACCCATACAGTGTTCCATCACAAATATACCCTAGGAATAATTTCTATATGACCCCCGCCAAGCATTGCCTGCCTCCCTTCCAGCCATTGGTTGCACCCACAAAACCTAATCGTATAACCTTCTGTTTGCTCCACAACGTAAATTAACACTAAATTTGTTCCATGTTTCGTTGAGCTTCCCCATTCGTTGCCAATTAAAATAAAAAGGAACGTGTTCAGGTACATTAAACACCACATGGCAATGAGCGAATGAATTTTAGTACACATTCACATTTTACAGCCACTTCAGAATTGTGTAAAAATATGTCGTAAATGGGGAAAGGTACGTGTATTTTAAGATAAGAAAATATTATTCACCGAAATTTACAAGAATGTATATTGTTTTAATTCTATTATAACTATTTATTGCCATAAATATTAAATTTGACATCTTTAATTAATAGTATTGTTGAATACTAAATAGATTGCAGCAAGTCTCGAAACTGATCATAAAAAATCTGACATCTGGCCCTCGCAGCATTAAAATATAGACTTTATTTTTAACTATTAAAGTTCAAAATTAAATCAAAAAAGTTTCACTATACTTTGTCATTGACTCTGCAAAAACCATTTTAATTTTGGACTTTAATTGTATAGCTTTAAAATCTAAAATTAAATGAACTTTTTAGCAGTGTGCGTCATCTGACAGTGGTTTTGCTTAGCAGAATCGAGACCCTGTTACAGTGCAAATCTGCGGTTAGAAATGAAATGTAATCTATCTGTAGAAGGCATAAAGTAACTTCTAACTTTGCTAGGGTTACTGAGTCACAGCTTGCGAGAATAGTAATATGAGTATCAGCAATCATTGAACTAGTTCTTAACAGTCGGCACACGTTCAGAGGCCACGGTAAACACTTTCCATCTTGTGGGTAGTGTTGTTCTCTGACATGTAAGTAGTATTAATTTTTTTTATTATTTTTTTTACATCTTAGGTGGCAGACAAACACACGGCCTCCCTATGGAAAGTGGTTACCGTGGCCTATGGAAGTGTGTAACATCAGAGGAGCCACACTCGCGATGCCGACCCTGTAGGCACAGACTTTCTGTGCCGTCAGCGTAGAAGACAAAGCAGGTCAAGCCTTTAGACTTCCCACTGACAGCACAAATTCTTCAGTGAGCTATGGCTACTCAAATTCAATTACTCCAAATATATAAATAAGAAAAATAAATCTAAAGTTCAATCCAAAATAATAACATAAAGCCACAAGACGCCAAATTGTCTATTCATTGTCCTAACGTAGTTAAACACCGATAAGTCTTTAATTTTAATTAAAAGTTGTACTCAAATAAGCCCCTGAATAGGCAATTAAAATATAATAACAACCGCTGACTAAGCTTATTAATAAAGGCCCTTTTGAGAGCGTCGTTGCGTATTTCCAATCTATACAAGGCTAAAACGCAGCCACAGAAAACTACTCGAGTATACATCGTAATGCAATTCATTTGCCCGGAGGACTCCTGCAGGAGACTCTACGCGGGTGTCGTGCGGTCCATGGCCCTGTACGGGTGTCCCGTGTGGGCGGACACCCTGAATGATCGGCACATGCCCCTGCTGCAGCGTCCGCAGCAGAAGTTGGCGTGCTGCATCATAAGGGGGTACCGCACGATATCCTTCAACGCGGCGAGTCTCCTCGCCGGATCGCCACCATGGATCCTGGAAGCGAGATCCCTTTCGGCGCTATACCGGTTCCGAAAGGCGGCGAGGGAGCGGGGTCACGATCCCGAGCCCGAAGAAATTCCACAGGGAAATGGTGGCGGAATGGGAGCTACGACTTGGGCGACCAGGCGCAGGGCAGGCCGTAGTAGCGGCGGTAAGACCCATCATGGGGGAGTGGCTAGAGAGGCCACACGGCAGCCTCTCGTACCGTCTGACGCAGATGATCACCGAGCACGGGTGCTTCGGAAAGTATCTGCGTCGGATGGAGAAAGAGCCAACGTCCGAGTGCCATCACTGCGACGCGAGCGAGGACTCAGGTCCGCACACGCTCACCGAGTGTCCGGCGTGGGAGACGCCGAGGCGGGAGCTTGTGGCGGCCCTGGGAGTGAGAGTTTCCACGCTCTCCACCTTGCTCGCGGCGATGGTCCGCTGCGCGGATGCGTGGGCGGCCGGCGCCTCCTTCTGCGAGCAAGTAATGCTCGTGAAGGAGGAGGCGGGGCGGGAGCGGCAGCGGGAGCGACGAAGGATCGCAAGTCAAGCTGCCCGCGTACGAAGGCAACTCGGGCGTCGGAGGTCGATGAACGACCTCCGCCCCCCATGAGCGCCGGCCTGGGGGTGACAGGTGGAGCCGCCTGTCACCCTGGCAGAAGCAGGCCGCGGTGGTGGCGCGGCTAGCGCGCCTCCCCGTTTCCGGGGTCGAGTTGGGGACTCTGTAGTCCCCACACCCGAGACGAGGGCCAGATCGCGAGAGATGGCCCTGGGTCGGCCGGGGTGCGAGGGATATGCCTGTCAACCTCACCTTCGGCAACCAAAACGACCCACAGGCGGCGTGCGTTTTAGTCGGTTCGAGTCCGACATAACCTCCTCCACCGGCTCCGGTGGGGAGGTATCCGTGGGGATTTCGCGCACGTAAAAAAAAAACAAAAAGGAATTCATTTTTGCTATTTCAAGGTTTACATTATTTTTGTGTACTGTTTGTAAAGAGGACGCGTGTTTCTGGATTCCAAATTTAACATGATTAATATGGATACTACATGTCTAGATATATTATAAGATCTACACGCCACGGGAGCGAACGAAACGAGCTCGTAAAAATACGCGCGTACTGAGAAAGAGGATAGCGGAATAGCGGTAAGTATGCATACTAGAGCTGTATATTTTTGACCCTCTACTTCCTCCTTTTTTTTATACCACTTAGTTGGCAGACAAGCACACGGCCCACCTGATGGGAAGCGGTTACCGTCGCCTATGGACGTATGCAACACCAGGGGTGTCACACTCGCGCTGCCGACCATGAAGAAACCTTCTGATGGATGGATTAAGGAGGTAGGACACGGTGGTATTTCCGCCCGATTGAGCAGTCCGACTGGGGAAGTACCTCCGCCCTACAGAATACCGCGGTTATAATAACTTCGTGTTGTGTTCCCAGCGGTGAGTAGGGTAGCCAGAGCTCACTGTAGAATTTGTGCCGTCAGTGGGAAGACTAAAGGCTTGTCCTGATTTGTCTTCTACTGACGGCACAGAAACTCTGTACTTACAGGGTTGGCAGCGCGACTGTGACTCCTCTGGTGTTACAGACGTCCATAGGCCACGGTAACTACTTTCCATCAGGTGTGCCGTGTGCTTGTCTGCCAACTAAGTGGTATAAAAAAAAAGAAGAACCCCATATTGTAGGCGCTTGGGAAAACCGCAGCAGGGATGTCATTCCACAGCTTGAGTGTGCGTGGGATGAAGTTTCTTTCATACCGCACGGTGCGCACCGTCTCAGGTCACAATATCACCCGCACACGGTGCAGAACATCCTATCAAGAACCCAGCAGTTCGGTGACTCTTTCCTCTGTCGCACCATTAAGGCCTGGAATTCATTACCAGCTCACGTGTTTCCCTTTTCCTACAGTCCCGGGTCCTTTAAGCGGGGCGTGAAAAGCATATGATGAGACCGTCAAGTTGAGTGTCGCCATTGTCACACGGTATGTGTAGGTAATGGTGACCCTCTTTTCTGAGACTTTACCTTCAGCTTACCATCAGGCAAGGCGAAGTCTAATTGACGTGTTCTATATATAAAAAAAAACCTCCTACATTTGCAATATAAATAAATTGAAAAAAAAAAAAGGTTATTGTAAAGTATGATGCGATATCTTGTCCGCCATTGCATTCTGGCGTCGTATAAAATGGAAATATGCAGCGTCGTTAACGCCAAATCGATAGTAGCGAAATGAATAATTCTTAGATTTTGTATCGGGGGGAGTTAAGTTTTGTTAATCCTTTGCCGACGAATTTTTTAACGAGCTCTGCTTTAGATCCGCAATGAAATGAATTCTGTATCAAAGGAACTCTTTTTTGTACTTCATTAATTATTTCAGCAACGTTGAATAACGAATAAAAAAATATCTCTGCAGGTATGAAAGCTACAAAACAAAATTAATGTAATGCAAATTTTTTAAATAAATGCAATAGTACTGCTGTTTTCATCTGAGTTGTCTTGTCATAAATCTTTTATTACTGCCTTCTTCTCACTTATTTTTTTTATTACCCGCCAAAATAAAGTGACCGACAGTGACGGATCAAATTGTAAAATACACATAAATAGACATGAATTAACACGGATAGGTTGCAGATTCGTTTAAAAATTATGATGACTTTTTTGCAATAACTATCTGGATAGGGTCTCTTTTCAAAGAATTTTAGCAACCGCAAATACTATTTTTTTCTCTAACCCCTCCAACTAACCCAAAGTGCATTCATCATCTTCATGCATGCAACCACACATGCATGCAAACATGCAAATCATTTCCAAAAACATAAGCAACAACCGGTAGCTTAGTGATTAAGGGGTCCCGGGTTCGCAGACTGGCCATTACACTTTCGACGTGGACCTGCTCCTATCAGTGGTACCATCCTCTCGATCGTAAGGCTCCTTAATCACTAAGCTACCGGTAGTTGCTTATATTTTTGAAATGATACGTGGAGATGTTTGTACAGATTGATAATGGCGAGTGAATTACATGTTCATCAATGACTTAAGTAAACCAAAACGCCTAATAAAATTAGCATAATGCTATTCCGTCAGATGCAACCAGTACATCACTAATACTTTACCAACACTCACTTATATACTTTTAATTCCTGTTCATCCTACGGTTGCCTGTAAGAAATCACTTTTAGTGATAATGCAGTCCAATTGTGCCGGGGCCGCGGCGTACCTCGCGCGCCTCCCCATTTCTAGGGACGAGTTGGGGACTCTGTGTACCCGAGAAGAGGGCCAGATCGAGAGAGATGGCACTGGGCCAGCTGGGGTGCGAGGGATATGCCTGTTAACCTCACCTTCGGCAACACAAACGACCCACAGGCGGCGTGCGTTTTTGACGGTTCGAGTCCGACATAACCTCTCCCATCAGCTCCGGCAAAAAATGCATTGTGCTTTTAACTGTAACTTTAACTATGTCTGTAAATCTTTAATAATATTGGTGGCATTATTTATTAGAATTATCTATCTATCTATGTAATAGGCGTTAACACTATCAATGCAATCGCGTCTACTCCTTATCCGTGCCGTATCGTTTCTGTGTAGCTTGCACCTAATGCCTGACGTTTTAAATTAATGTATGCTCAGGAATTAAATCTCGGATTTGGGCATTGTATAAACTTGATGAGGTAAATTTCTTGCGCATGGTCTGGTATAGACTTCTTACCTCTCTAGACCTAGAAGATTAAAAAGGCCACTTTATTAGAATCATATTGGGATAATATTTGATCTTGCGGTGATAATTTACACGAAATTAGAATCTGCTTGGTAACTAAATTGTTGTAATTATGCTCGTATGAGTTTTTTTTTATCTAGGATATGTCAACTTGACTTCACCGCGCCTGATGATAAGCTAAAAGCAGTCTCAGGAAAGAGGGTCACCATTACAGACACTAAGTAATGTTACAATGGTGGCACTCAGCTTGGCGGCCTCATCAGATGCTTTTTCACGCCCAGCTTAAAGGACCCGAGATTGTAGGAAGAAGGAAACACGTGCGCTGGTAATGAATTCCAGGTCTTGGTGGTGCGGCAAAGAAAATAGTCTCCGAACCGCTTGGTTCTAATTTTATGGGAATCTATTGAGATCTACAGGAAATTCATAAAGATACTAGTTCGCAGTAGTTAGCAGAATCGGCCAATGTGACCTTTTTAGTTCAGCTGATCTAAAATATTTTTCTACTTCTGTAGAATCGCCTTGGAGGCACTCATAAGGTGGTCAGTGTGCAGTTAGCATCAGATCTTGACGAACAAAGTACTCAAAATGATCTTAATGCCTTGGTTTCCCTCCCTTCCTCTTGAATGATTTTATTGATATTTGGTACACACCTTTATTCTTCATTCCACAGTATTTTATCGGCACCTAATTCTGATGCTGCAAGGTGTGTTTATGAGATTTGTAGAAATCTTTGGTAAATGTAAATAATATAATTTGTTACAATAGGACTGACATGTCTTACGATAAAAGACCTGTAAATAAATAAAGATTAAAAAAAACCTTTTAATTCGAACAATAATAGATACTATTTAAATCAATAAAATTTAAAATTTAAAAATCACAAAAAACATCCCCCAAAAAGTAAAAAATAAGTTGTGTTAGTTAGCCCTATAACTTTGATATTACCTAGTAATACATATTTTGATTCAAGCCTTGTCATGTCGGGGGACCCTAACTGGTAGAGCACTACGTCATATTATCGGAACGATCCAAGGTCCCTATACATCAGCAGGTGGAACATGGTCTACGGAGTCACTCTGCACTCACATAATCATTACGTTCCTATTAAGTTTCCACACCACGTGCTATCACTGATGCTCTCAATACCTACTTCACTTTAACTGTGAATATATATTCTGAAATGGTATGAATCGCAGTCATTTAGTTTTTATAGACCGTTCAAATGCTTTCATAGATCTATAAACGGCACCAAGTTGAATTTCAAGTCGATTTTAAAGAAAATTGAAGAAGTTCTTGTGCTCGTAAATCTCATTTTATTTCTACTACGAAGCTAAAATTAAAGTTTATCTTAGTAAGTATTAGTAATTTTCATTTTATTTCTACTAAGAATTTAAAATTCGAATCGGTAAGACAATAAATCTTATCCACCGCTCGGTAAGTTTTAAAGAATTTTTTTCTTAAGTACGTTACAAAAGGAACTTACCAACTCAATCAGCAAGTTAATAATTCTTAAGGTAAAGGATTAGTTGGTCAATCAGTTAAGACACTATACGCCTTTCAGATAGAACAGTCTGCATCTTTCAGTAAACATCTTTTAATCCGTGGATTAAGTTCAGTTACGTTAACATACATCTAAAGATTTTGTTGTCAGTTTTGAAATTATAAACTATATTATCTGAACACATGCACGTAAAGTACGCAACGGATTTGTGGGTAAGATTAACTTATAACTTGAGTTTATTCTGCATAAACCCAAGCTTTCAGTTAATAGAGACTATTTTACGATTAATGGTTACTCGGATGATAAGGAGAAATGGGTCTAATTGTGCGGTCCTTGTTGGAGTAAATCTTTAGTTCAGTTTGCTTAGCTTGTTTAAAAGGTATATTATGAGAGGTAATTCTAAATTTAGTTGGCTAAAGTGTTCCTCCTAATATTAGGATTGTCATGAGTCGACCCGTCTTAGATGGTTTAATTTTTTTTTTGTCATTCAAGGTGGCGGAGTATATGAAAATAATATTTATAAATAAATTGTTACATCATTCATTGTTCCCTATAGTAGAATGATGAGAGAATTTTGACTATCTAATATGGACAGACTCAGGTAATACAGTTATTAAAGTCAAAGTCAAAAATCATTTATTTTGTATAGACCATCAAATCGGCACTTACAAAACGTCAATAAAAATTTAACATGAAAATCAGTTTAGTAAATTAAGATTGTTCCTTCTTTCTTTTTTTTTCTTTTTTTTATCTAGGGCACGCCAATTTAACTTCACCTCGGCTGATGGTAAGCTAAAGGCAAAGTCTCGGGAAAGAGGGTCATCATTAGGTAGGTACATATGTAAGTTATGTTACAATGGTGGCACTCAGCTTGGTGACTTAATCAGATACTTTTTCACGCCCCGCTTAAAGGACCCGGGACTGTAAGAAGAAGAAAACTCGTGAGCTGGTAATGAATTCCTGGTATTGGTGGTGCGGCAAAGGAAAACATTTCTGAACCTTCTAAAATAGGTACGAATTCAATGTTCAAGCCTCTCTGGATTTTATTTCTGGATAGTGAATTAGCAAAACCAAATATAACTTGTCGGGCGTCGGAGGTCGATGAACGACCTCCGCCCCCCATGAGCGCCGGCCTGGGGGTGACAGGTGGAGCCGCCTGTCACCCTGGCAGAAGCAGGCCGCGGCGGTGGCGCGCGTGGCGCGCCTCCCCGTTTCCGGGGACGAGTTGGGGACTCTGTAGTCCCCACACCCGAGAAGAGGGCCAGATCGTGAGAGATGGCCCTGGGTCGGCCGGGGTGCGAGGGATATGCCTGTCAACCTCACCTTCGGCAACCAAAGCGACCCACAGGCGGCGTGCGTTTTAGTCGGTTCGAGTCCGACATAACCTCCTTCGCCGGCTCCGGTGGGGAGGTATCCGTGGGGATTTTGCGCACGTAAACAAAATAAAAAAAAAATATAACTTGTAAAAATTATCATTCTTCTTGAAAAAAATATCATTAATATAGGTAAGGTAAATGAACCAATCTGCAATAACTATGAACGCGTTCTGTAGTCGAAGTAATAATTTATAGTTAAGTTAATAAACTTAGTTCATATAGCCTTAATATGAGCAAAGTACTTGATCCGATAGCTTGCTAACCAGGCTTGACAAGGAGATGGATGGCAGAGTAAATAATGAAACCAGGAAGATCGATGGCCTTGTCTGCTGCATGTTTTATCAGTCAATTACTAGGAGAATGTATCACATTGTATGTTTTTAAATTTGATTAAAAGTGAGAATTTAATAAATTATAATAATAATAAATATTCTACATCATTCTACACAGCGCTAGACCCATGGTAAGCATAGTTTAACTAGCTTATGTTATGGAATCTAAAATGTAGATAAACATACTTGATAGATACATAGAAACACACAGACCAATGCAAATATATGTATTCGTGCAAATAAATATTTGCACTGAGCAGGAATCAAAACCGCGCCCCCGCGTAGCAGTAGAATTTTCTACCGCTACGCCACAGAGGTCGTTTTTAGTTGTTTTTATCGAGACGAATAACATGCCAAATTAACAAAAAAATAAAAATATGGTACGATAAGGTATCTGCCGTGCAGTTTAACTAGTTTAGCTAAATAATATAGAAAGAGAACGAAGGTGTATAGGATCCTATCGATATCTTCAAGGCAGGCAACCTTACCTGTAAGTCGGTGGTACACCTGCTAAACAACATTCGAGGCGCTGGTGTATGCTTTACTCTCAAGTTGGAAAGTCAGCCATACATCTAATATATAAAATTCTTGTGTCACCGTTTTAGTGTTTATACTCCTCCGAAACGGCTTGATCAATTTTGATGAAATTTTATGCGTATATTCAGTAAGTAGGAGAGTAGGCTTATAACTAATTTTTACACGCCCATCCTCCCTAAAAAAATTTTCTTTTCGGACAATAATTTTTTTGTATTTTTTTATGAAGTGGATTTGAAAAATAAATTTAGTCCTAAATTTTTACTCTCCTGCCACCGACCTCTATGTTTTGATAGCATTTTATACCCCGGTCGATAGCTGATCTAGAAATAGTTCATATGGCAAAACAACGTTTGCCGGGTCAGTTAGTATCATATACAATAAGTAGACCTCAGACTAAAAGATATACTATCATAAGTAATAACTTTGGTAATGTCCACGTGATAATCCCTATGAGGGTTATGATATGAGGGGCAATGAAACTGTGTACAACAGCCAATTCCTCCATTCATTCATTCATTCGCTCTCTAAGCAATATATACTCCCTATAAGCATACCTCTATAAGCATAAATTTCTCCAAACATAGTGCTGTGCTCGACAGGGTCTTTAGTTGTTACTTAATCTTAATTTGACATCTGTATCACATTATGGAACGCCATAAATGTATTGAGTACCTATTGATGATGGCGGAAGGAAAACAATACGAATATTGGGTGGAGTATACAGGGTGTATTTTTGAAACGGGGCAGTAAGGGCAAGTACCTTAACCGTTGCAGTTACAGCAAAACGTTCTTAAAAGACTTTCCCTAACGTTTTGGGACATTTTGAACTGCATTCACAGATTTTGTAAAAAACTTAGTTAGCAAAAAAATGCAAAAAGTTCAAAATTTTTTTTTAAGCCAATCGATTCTATTTCATGTGGGGATCAAAAAACTCTATGGGACCATTTTAGCTTTCAGTACTAGAAAAGACAGAAATCGCCAAAAACGTTTCCCATACATTTCGTACGGAAATATGATAAATCAACTCGAAACTCATAGGTCAGGTAAAATTTTGAACTTTTTTAAATAAAAAAAACCATTTAAACATTTAAGAAATTGGTTTATGAAATAAATTGCTCAAAATGATTTCCATTTTCACGAATACATAAGTCTATCCTTTTTTGCACTGAACGAATGGCGGCTAATAATGTTCTGGGATGAATATTACGTAAAATGGTCATTAATGCATCCTTGAGCTCTTGAACACTGGCGTACGTCGTCTTATACACCTCGTTTTTCACGAAGCCCCATAAAAAAAAATCAAGTGGTGTTAGATCGGGGCTGGGAGGTGGCCACTGTGTTGGACTATGTGTACCTATCCACTGTGTACCGAATAGGCGGCTCAAATTGGAACGTGAAAGGTGACTGTTATGTGGCGGAGCACCATCTTGTTGAAAATGAACTTTTCGCAATTCCGACAGGGGCCATTCGTCCATCTCGTTTTCAAGATGGTGTAAAATGACTTCATTATACATGGCAAAATTCAGTTTCCCTTCATAAAATTCCACCATTATGACTCGATTGGACATTATACCACACCAACAGTTGAATGAGAAGCGAACCTGATTATGACTTGCCGTAACTCTTAGTGGATTTTCTTTGGACCAATAGTGGTGATTTTTTCTGTTGTACATACCGTTATTGGAAAAATTCGTTTCGTCTGACCACAGTATGTAATTTAAAAATTCATGATCTGCTTATTTTACCTCTTAGCCATCTGCAAAAAGTAAGCCTTCGAACATCATCACCCGGATGTAACACTTGAACTATGCGCCCATATCGATAGCACTTGTAGCCGTATTTCTTCCATATCTTTATCACAAGGGAGTGGGATACACCTACTTCAAGGGCGACTTGCCTGGACGATACCTCTGGATATGCTTCGACATAAGTCAGAACCGCAATCTCCGTGTCCATGTCCACACGAGGCTGCCGCTTTCTTTTGAAAGAACCCTGCAATTCCAGGTTTTTCAAAAGATTTGTAATAACCTTTCTTGTTGGCACATGCCGCAACGGGTACTTATTGCGGTACCACACTAATGCAGCTAATCTAATGCAAATACGCTTCTAATAAGTCAATTTTTTCACGATTAGAAGACATTTTAGCGAAAATCCTTAATTAATAACTCATACGAAGTTTCTCAGCTGAAACTAAGTATAACACACAGATTTTCGAATCAAATTCGAAATTTGAGGGTAAAAATTCTTTTTATTTACTTTACAGTCAATTCTACCCACTTCCTGGCCATAACAAAAAGTTAGACCATCGTAGAAATTTGTTTCTGTTGCCGAAATGTATGGGAAACGTTTTTGGCGATTTCTGTCTTTCCTAGTACTGAAAGCTAAAATGGTCTCATAGAGCTTTTTGATCCCCACATGAAATAGAATCGATTGGCATAAAAAAAAAATTTTTGGACTTTTTGCGTTTTTTTTTGCCAACTGTAAGTTTTTTACAAAATCTGTGAATGCAGTTCAAAATATGTCAAAAAGTTAGGGAAGGTCTTCTAAGAACGTTTTGCTGTAACTGCAACGGTTAAGGTACTTGCCCTTACTGCCCCGTTTCAAAAATACACCCTGTATGGCGCCCCACCAAGATGAGACATGAGAAGATTTACCCACGGTACACCCAGGTGGATTATGTTCTCCCAGGTGGTGTCCGCAGGTGGTACTGGAGAAGACGACCATCACCTTAATCTCACCGTGATCATGATCGCTAACCGAAACAGTGTTGTATAATAAAATAATATAGAAGTACTAGGTGACCCAGCAAACGTTGTTTTGCCATATGAATTGTTTCTTGATCAGCTATCGACCGGGGTTGAAAAATATATAATGCTATCAAAACATAGGGGTCGGTGGTAGGAGGGTAAAAATTTAGAACTAAATGTATTTTCACATCATAAAAAAAAAAAAAGTGAAAAAAAATTTTTGGCGTGAACCACCCTTAACACTTAGGGGTGTAAAAATTGTCGGCCGGGGTGCGAGGGATATGCCTGTCAACCTCACCTTCGGCAACCAAAGCGACCCACAGGCGGCGTGCGTTTTAGTCGGTTCGAGTCCGACATAACCTCTCCCACCGGCTCCGGTGGGGAGGTATCCGTGGGGATTTAGCGCACGTAAAAAAAAAAAGGGGTGTAAAAATTAGTTATAAACCTATTCTCATACCTACTGAATATACATATAAAATTTCATCAAAATCGGTCGAGCCGTTTTGGAGGAGTGTAAACACTAAAACTGTGACACAAGAATTTTATATATTAGAAGACTGGTAGCTCAGAATTAAAGGAGTCAACCTTACGATCAAAAGGTCCCGGGTTCGACCACTCGCCATTACACTACCGACGAACCAATTCCTAACATAAGGATATTAGCTTAGCTGGAGGGTTAGAAGGAATATTAGTAATTTATGTTACCAATATTCTTGTTACAAAAAAATTACATTTAAGCTATCATGGTCACTCACATCAGTATCAGAATAAACGGGATATTTACCATGTTTCATTGTTTTGAGTTTCCGATATTTCGGCGCTGTTGCAAGCACCTTGATCACGGAGGAACTGAAGTAGTGGCGGTGAACAGAGAAAAAGTTTTTTTCTAGGAGTAATTATATCGATCTCAAACTTGAACTCAAAACAATGAAACATGGTAAATATCCCGTTTATTCTGATACTGATGTTTGCCCACGTTTAATTCACGGTACATTATTCCAGAATGTACCTTTATCTGTCCTGTCTTGACACAATGTCATTCAAAAGGGCAATTTATCCTGCAAACATTGGTATCTTCTCTCATGCGTGTGTTTGTAATACCCCTGGGGATTTCCCTTTTCTGTCCCAACCTTGTAAAGACCGCTTCACACGTTTTGAAAGACTTCATTAATCCTCAAAGGAGTAACTTTTTGAGAATATGAAGTTTATTTTTCGGGATAATAAGGGAAAAACGGGTAGATTCTAAAAAAATGCAAATAAAACAATGAAATGTGGGTTCGGGTAGCTCAGTCAGTCAGATTGACCCTTAGATTGGACCTATTCCTGATTTAAATAAATATATAGTATGTTAGTGAACAATTTGCATCAGTCTACGGTAGTGATCAAACGGGTAATAAAATAAACAATGTTTAAAAATTATTGTAACATCATTCATTTGTTCCTATAGTTTGTAAGAATATCTGTGGTAGATGCTCCAGCTGTTTAGTCGGCGCAAGTAATATAGTTCATGAGGAGGTAGGACACGGCGGTATTTCCGCCCAATTGAGTAGTCTGTCTGGGAAAGTACCTCCGCCCTACAGAATACCGCGGTTATATAACTTACTAAATATATAATAACTTCATGTTGTATTCCCAGCAGTGAGTACGGTAGCCAGAGCTCACTGGAGAATTTGTGCTGTCAGTGGGATGACTAAAGGCTTGTCCTGCTTTGTGCTCTACACTGACGGCACAGAAATTCTGTGCTTACAGGATCGGCAGCGCGAGTGTGGCTTCTCTGGTGTTACACACGTCCATAGGCCACGGTAACCACTTTCCATCAGGTGGGCCGTGCGCTTGTCTGCCACCTAAGTGGTATAAAAAAAATAGTTTTAAAGGAATATTAGCAACCGAAATCACGAATATTGTCCTCCAGCTAAGCTAAAGTTTACGTCGGTAGTGTAATGGCCAGGATTCGTACCCGGGACCTCTCGAAATTAGACTTTTTACCAATTAAGCTACGTTTAGATTAGCATTGCTGGCGTTTAAAATGTCAACAGGAAATTGAAATAGGTATAAAAGTAAAAATAAACGAAAAATACAATCGAGTGGACAAAGGGTTAACAATAAAAGAACCACAACACGTGAAATATATTTCAAAGCCGTGACCTGTTCTAAAATGGTTAGTCGCGCACACTTGAGCACAGTCGATATTTGCTCTAAATTCACTCAACGTCGATCGACCGCCGTAAGCAAATGAATTTCTGTGTATGCATATCATTTTAATTGCGAAATATGTGTGTGTACATTCAACAACAGAAGTTATTGAACACTAAAAATATATAAAGCATGACACTTGGAAAATCTACACCATCGAAAACTAATTAGTCGTCGCTGAGAATATAGAACGGGAATTATTTTTTACCCGGTTAGGACAAAACTTTATAAATTGAAATAAAGATAGTAGGTCAGTTAATAGGACGTTTTATTTCCTCAGTGACAATTGTGAAAGTGGTAAATCATTTGCATGTCATCTTCGTTACTCAGTTCGAATACCGTCAAGCTGAGTGTCACCATTGTAACATGGTATACTTTGGCTTCAGCTTACCATCAGGCGATTTGAAGGCTAATGCTTAATAAATTTAATATCACCTAATGTCATGATTTGACAGTTCTACATAATTTACGGTTAGTGCTTTATTTTTGGTTTAAAGCGGTTAAGGGAGACATTACCTACCATAGTTAGAGTCCATGGACGCCAAAAAATTCTAAGTAACCTATTTCAATGTAAAGAAATTATGACCAAATAAGCATAAATTTCAACTATACGTAACAAAGATTCTGTCGAATATTAGGTCCACGAAATGTCAGCACAATTCTGCTAGCCCTCATTACGCTGAATTGAAGTCATATAAACATTTGCGAATCACTGTCCCGTAACAGATCCCGAAATTGAATTTACTAATAAAATTCTATACAGATTTCAACAAGTTAGAATCCAGTATTGAGTGCTTTAAGAATAAAAAATAAATTCACTTGAAATATTATAATGAATTGAATGAAATTTTAAAGTATCTAATCGCCATAAGACGGATATATTTAGGAAGATTTAGATGATTTCAGGTAAGGTTCGGTGGCTTAGTGCTCAGAGCATTCCCCATGTAAGGGAAAGATCGCAGGTTTGAATCCCGCCTGAAGTGATTCAATTATCAGTATCAAAATAAACGGGACATTTACCATTTTTCATTGTTTTGAGTTTCCGATATTTCGGCGCTAGCACCATGATCACGGAGGAACAACAGCACCGAAATATCGGAAACTCAAAACAATAATAATACAATTTTCCGATATTTTTTAGTTTCCGATATTTCGGCGCTCATAATTTTCGTACATTCTCACAATACAAGTAACCTAACACGAAGATAATATAAAAACACCGCGTGGTTCCCGGCAGAGTAGAGAGCGGATTATCCCATCTCTTATAGTACGGTGTTGTACAAAGCAACTAAAGGATAGGGTACATCATATAGATATATACAGCCCAGATTCAGCCTCAGATGCATGGCTTGAGTCAACAATAGTGCTCAGAAGATGTCAATAGGCTCACCCCTTATTGGGAATTCAATGATTGGTGAAATGTGGGTGTTAATTCTACCTCTGCCTAACCCTCCGTGGATAATATGATTATATGTTTGTATGTATATAATAAAAAAAACATATAAATTGATAGAAAATAGATATACTCCCCTCTTCATTTAATGAACCTGATTCGTAAACAAACATTTTTGTAAAGGGATCGCGTTTACGTCGGCAATGTACCTACTTATCGAAATAGTAAAGTCAGATATACAATGCCTTGGTCATTACCCTATCTCTATTTTCCAGCTCAGACTCAAACTTTTACCTACGCACTAAATCACTTTCAAAACCGGGTATCACATGCTCCTAAACTATACATGACCTAATTGCGCACCATATGCTCCTAAACTATACTTGACCTAATTACCAGATATTACGTAACTTCCATATGTTCACTATCGACCTGAATAAGTTTCGGCTACAAGTTTCCAAGACCCAAGTCATTGAAACACGCATTCTGTAGGTACTTGGGAACCGTATGCCCTTATAGGGCCTGGCAAGGACACTCTTATCCAATATCCTTGAATAAAATATGTAAGGTAATAACATAAGAAATAAGTTATAAATTTGAATTACTTGAAAGAAAAAAAAAGTACAACGAAACTTATTGGACGATGACTCTTTGCGTGTGGCGGTGGCTCTTCGCGTGGGCTGCATAGTGTGTGAACCAAATAGCTATGCACCTATGGTACCATAGTGGAGTTATCATCGTGACGTAGGTAGGTTTCCTTGTCAATATGCCTTCAATTACCTGTTGCAAGGGTCCCTGGTTTTGGCGAATGTGCCTTGCGTTCTCAAGCCGCCGCACTATGGTCCAGAAGCGGGTTCACCATCTCAAATATATGTACCTCGTTCGACTTAAGGCGTTACTGCATCACCTTCAAATCATTCAATGTTACAAAGACAATAATTTAAAACCACTGCAGTACGCTGCACTTCCATAAAACCACACCCTTATTTTGCCACAAAAAGCAAAATATAAAATGATTGCTATATTATTCATCTCATTTCTGTGATAAAAGCTGCGAATGTTCCACTGATTTGCAAGTCAATGTGGAACAAAACCACAAACGTAATAATAGAAGTTAACAGTGCTGATAATGTGAGCACTATCCTCGACGGAGCGAGAGAATTGGCATATTGAATTACTAGAACTGACACTGGTGAAAATAGTTCTTTTTATTTTGGTCTAGCGGGAAATAGTATTAACGTGGCTTCTAGATAGATTGAAAAGTTTAGGGTTAAGTTTTTCGAGGACTGAGAGCCAATTCTCATAAAAAACTGTTCAAAGTTCAGCCTCGATCTAATTTAAATATCCCAAATGTCTAAAACGGTATTCTTGTAACAATAATTTTAAATATTGATCATTGACGTCGTAACTGTTTTAACGGAATATTGAAAAGAAAATCTGCCATTTATGAATACAAAATTATGAAAAAAAGCCATCTCTTTGATTGTTAGCTTCAATACAAATCAATACACCACAGTTTTAAAACTTAATTGTAATGAAAACTGTGATAATATATCTACAAATCTTGTAACACGAATCTTGAGTTTAATATCAAATCTAAGTCTATCAAAATAACTATTATATGTGCGTTCGAAAACCCTCGTGGACTTTATCTCAACAGAGCTAGTGATATATCGGACTCGAACCGACTAAAACCGCTCGATGATTCGTTATATCGGCCTATGTGGGCAAGGTATGGTGCACACTAAAAAGTATATCTCAAAAATATTTATCTTAACTTTCGACAACAATATCATGGTAATTTACGTCTATTCTAGAAATATTAATATGCAATGGCCTAATCTACTAAAGTATTACCCACAGTTGGGAATTACTTCAGAAACTACCATACTTAGGGACATTAAGACTATTTAGGTTTCAGTTTTATGCCATTCCAGATGCAGTTTGATGCACGTACAAGCATCAAAGGATACTACTTGAGGTAATGTAATAATTGAGTAGTCATATTATAACCAACAAATTTCTTCTTAATGTACTTAGTTAACCAGAAAGCACTTTTTAGGTATCTTTGAAGTAGAATGCGATGGGTTTTTTTACATGCGAAACATCTCCACGAATGCCCCCCACCGGAGCCGGTAGAAGACGTTATTTTAGACTCGAACCGACTGAAACGTACAGCTCCTGTGCCGAAGGCGAAGTTGACAGGCATATCTCACGCACCCCGACCGACCTAGGGCCATCCTTCTCGATCTAGCCGTCCTTGGGTGTAATGACCGTAGAGTCCCCCCAACTTGACTCCGGAAACGGATATGCGCGCAATGTGCGCCACTGTCGCGGCCTGCTTCTGCCAGGGTGACAGGCGGTTCTACCCGTCACCACCACAGACGGGGCGCCGGGGGCGACGCTTAAGTTGCTTCAGTACGCGGGCAGCGCGGCTTGCGATCCTTCTTCACACACGCAGCTGCTCCCATTCCGCAGCTCCTCCTTCACGAGCATTACTTGCTCGCAGAAGGAGGCGCTGGCAGCCCATGAATTCGCGCAGCGAACAATCGCCGCGAGCAAGGTGGCGAGCATGAGAATTCTCACTCCTAGAGCCGCCACCAGCTCCCGTCACAGTGTCTCCCACGCCGGACTCTCGGTAAGCATGTGCAGCCCCGAAGAATGCGATGGTTCAGGCGCGTCAAACAATCGCATGCAATGTGCATCAATGACAAATCAATCACAGGCTCAAAAAAAAAGACTCGCATCATAATTTGTTCAATCATTATGTTGGCTTTTTGATCTGTCCATATAGTGCACATACGCGAGCTTTACGATATTTGCCGTTCAAGATATTTGCCGGCACGAGAACGAGAATCAAGAAATGCAATTTCACACAGAACACGACATTTAGGGTCTAGTTTTAGGGTTCAAAGATTTGGATTTTCAGGTAACCGTCCAAGTACTAGTAAGCTGATATTCAGCTTTCTGATATTTACAAATGGAAGCGCTACTACTCTTTAAAATGAATATGCTACCCATAAATCCCCAAGAAAGTAAGTTTCAAAAACAATCTAAAAGTGTGTCAGAGATTCTGAGCGAACCACAAAACTGTACATAGATAAGTACTTGAAATAGCGAAGAACTGGGTAGCCTTAATTAAATTTGGTGCAAAGTAATATTCATCGCGGAATAATTTTATGAAATACTAGCTGATGCCGACTTCACCCGCATGGAATATTTATCCCCTTTTCCGCTACTTATGGGAACTAATTCCGGAGATAATATTCATATTCGTATTTATATTCATTTATTTATTCACAGACTGCAGGTACAACAAGTGTGGGCTTATAATTAAATTAATATTTCTCTGTACATTCTACCAGTTTTTTGTGGTATGTAAATATTCAAAAAGTCAATAATTAATTTGTGACACAATAAATATAAATATAATAGAAGAATCAAGCAGGCAATAATAAAAAAATAAAAAAAAAACAATTATCAATGTGCTTATAAATGTCAAATCTTAAAATTAATAATTGTCAAATTTAATTATTGTCAACATAACTAGGTCCATTTTATCAAGTCAAAAATGGTTTAAATTATTCCAATGTCAAATTTTAGATATTATTATAATCAAAATGTCAATTGATTCAGAGTTCTATTCTCTAGAAATTCACTTAAATCATAGTAACATTTTCTGCTTAATAACTTTTTAACTTTATTTTAAATATGTTTGTATTTCATTCTTTTAATGCATCTGGTATTTTATTATAAACCTTTGGCACATTACCTAATAAACTGACATCATAGTAATTTTAGAAATATGTAAACACCACTGAGGAGGTAGGAAACGGGGGTATTTACGCCCAATTAAGCAGTCCGACTAGGGAAGTACCTCCGCTCTACAGAATACCGCGGTTATAATAACTTCATGTTGAGTTCCCAGCGGTGAGTAGGGTAGCCAGAGGTCACTGGAGAATTTGTGCTGTCAGTGGGATGACTAAAGGCTTGTCCTGCTTTGTCCTTTACACTGACGGCACAGAAACTCTGTCCTTAGAGGGTCGGCAGCGCGAATGTGGCTTCTCTGGTGTTACACACGTCCATAGGCCACAGTAACCACTTTTCATCAGGTGGGCCGTGCACTTTTTTGCCAATTAAGTGGTATAAAAAAAAACTTTTTATCATTATTATGAAACATACGCCTGTTGCGCTTGACAAATTCAGATTTAAGTGGGAACAAGTGAGGATTGCCATGAACAAACAAAGCCACATCTAGGATGTAAAGCGACGAAAGTGTTAGGATGTCATACTTTAGGAAGTATGGTCTACAGCTAACACAGTACAGTACAGCTAAACAGTACCTATGGCCTGTCCAGATTGTAATCTAAACCTGCCCCTCGTAGACCAGTATATTGTAGAATAAAATGACAGATGTATGGGGTTTGACGTATTTGACAGTCGTCAACGCATGTCATAAATGTCAAATCACATACTTCCGGCATTCTATTCTACAATACGCCGGCCAGCGAATTGCCACTTGTTTATAAGGGCTGTTATAAAATTCAGTCAGATCCGTTAAGCCTTTATAATAAACATACAAACATACAGACATGTAAGGTACATTTCTATCTATGGGTCTCGTACAAGGTGGACTTGAATCTTGAAGATATTATCTTGGGTCTAGTCTTGATAGACTTAAAGCTTGTGTTATGGGTATAATCATGTTTAGATACATTTTAATTTGTAAATACGTATTGTACATAATGGTGGCACTTCACATTGCTATTTGTGTTCGCTAATGAGCGTTTGTTGATTGGATAAAATATTTCACGTATATGCAAACATGCTAAAGACAAAAACACTTTATTTCACAAAAAAGTATTCACTTCAAAGAGGTTTAACATCTGAAATATCACGTTTTGTCTACAGTTAAAAGGTACTCTGCCACAGAATAAATGCTGTGATTTGGCTATCCGTAAAGATGAAAAAATCTATATAACTTGTCCAATATGCGTAATTCGTATCGGTCATATTTGTCAAATCGGCAATAAGGCCAATGATATGTCAAATACGCTGTCCGCACAAAGTAATTGTTTGTCAAACATGTCAAATACACAAATACGAATAACCTAGTATAGTGTCACAATAAGAGAGATTTCAATGCACATATGGTACACAAATATATGCTATGAGCGTGAAATGAACCCGCCTACGACCTACGACTTCGTTATAAGGTTCATTTAGTAGAATAAGTGTTTACGTACACCGAGGTACTTAATTAAAGACTTTGGCAGACTTCAGCGTCTTAAGGGCACTACTGGGATTAATGAGTGAGAGGCATTAGAGTTCGCATTAAAATAACGTGGCTGCGAATAATGATGCTAGAAGTAATAATAAATTAACTTGAAGTAATTTATAGTTGCGGCACGATATGATGGCCGTTTTGACACGACTAGTTTTGCTCGTTTTCTCTTTTTTAGTGTACTTAATATTGGACGAATAACGTCTAACAGCTCGTTAAAGAAAAATACGGAGACACTGTCACAGAAGAAAATAAACTTCACACACCAAAAAAATAGAAAACGAGCAAAACCAGTCGTGCCAAAACGGCTATCATAGCGTGCCGCGACTATAGTGACAAGGATAGAACCTGACTTGCAAATTTTCTCACAGTATTAAGGATTTGACAACTAAAACAAAAAAATATAAAATGTATTGAATTATTATACGTAAATAATAACTATACAAAATGAATTTCATAAAAAGATGAATTTTAAATATTTTATTTTTACAAAATAAGATCGATATTTTGTTATCTGTATTTCACATGAAATAAAACACAGAAAATCTGTTGAAAGTTCACGTGACGTAACTAAAAATTTTCGTTAACATAGGTAACGGAAACTTCACTTCATCTCTTCGTAGATATTATTTAATGACGTCACGTGTAGAATGTCACGTGACAGACCGTTTTTCACGCACTTTTTAAGCTAACAAACGAAAACGTGTATTATTTCTAATTAATAAGATTTTACGGGAAAATGATGAATTGCAACAGGTATTAAATAGATTTCTACATCTCTTAGGATAGGTTTCCGAAATTTGTCAAATACCCAATTAGAAGCAGGGATCCTAATAGCACCACCAAAAATTATTTTGATAAGTGCCCTTCGTGGACTAGACTAGGTGTTATTCTCGCGGATACTATTCAGCTGGATACCCCAACTGGACTACACCATTCTCCGCTCTACTCCCATTCCTCGTTTCCATGCTTTAGTTCATTTTAGCTTTTACGGCAGCAACTGTTGATAAACTGCCAATCTGATGGGCAAGTCTGTCGCCTTCACTATCGTCATTCAACAGGAAAATTGACTTGCAGGTTATATTAACTTGGATCTCAAAGATCTCCAACCCTTTGCGGACTATGTGGTTCTACACCCGAGGAGGGCCAGATCGAAAGAGATGGCCCTGAATCGGCCTGGGAGCGAGGGATATGTCTGTCAACCTTAGCTCCAGCAACCAATAACGACCAACAGGCGCTATGCGTTTTAGTCGGGTCGAGTACGACAGAACCTCTTCCACCGTCCCCGGCGGTTGTCCGTGGAGATTTTTCGCACCTTAAAAAAAAGTACCTACCTTATATATCTAGTAATACTAGTAATAATATCTTAGAATAGTACCTATGTATGCCTTGGGAATGCAGGAACTGAAACTTCAATTGACCTTCGAATCCGTGCGGGTAATGTTACCGTTTGTAGTGTGCCTCAAGTTTCGAAAAAATATCGGTTCCCTCAAAAACTTGAGGCACACCTTTTTTATCTAGGATACGCCAACTTGACTTCACCTCGCCTGATGGTAAGCTTAGGCAAGGTCTCAGGAAAGAGGGTCACAATTACATCGGCCTCATCAGATGCTTTTTCACGCCCGCTTAAAGGTCTGTAGGAAGAAGGAAACACGTGAGGTAATGAATTCCAGGTCTTAGTGGCGCGGCAAAAAAAGAATCTCCGAACCACTTGGTTCTTGGTCGTATATTCTGAACAGTGTAAGGGTGGCATCTAGGCCCTCTCTACTATTTGTGTTTCATAAGAACTGTACAGTTATAAAAATGTTTCGAGCACACATGCTCCAATTTAGGTGCTGTTAAAGCGACTCAGTGCAATCGTATCTATTTCTCGTCGTGTTTCCCTTTATAATCTAATATTAGTTTACTAGACGCCATCGAGTCCATAAGCTTCTACAATCAGTCAGAATTAATAATATAATTAATTTTCATCATTCGTATCGTATTTCTTTGTTCAAAACGTAATTATTTTAAGAGCACTTCCATAATTAAAACCAATTTGAGCCGTAGTTAAGTAATTCAATTTCATAACTGTCAGTCAAAATTACAAAATATATATTTATGGGAACCTAAAATAATGTTTACAATATAATAAACTTAAAATTGCGATAATTATGATATTCATAATATAATTTTATTTATGGTAGTCTTCTGAGACAATGCACACCGCAATCTACACCTAAACAAAAGTAAAATAAATGTCTACACGGGTTCTAAAACACACACATATATATATATATATATATATATATATATATATATATATATATATATATATACGAGTAGATGGACAGTTAAAAAGGTAGATTAAAACTACTAAACTAAAGATAAATACAAGTATATTCAATGCGCCGTGGAATTTCTCCGCATCGCATGCCTCTTGTCGTAGCGTTCCCAGAATTCTACGACGCATTCTATATAAATAAATAAATATTCTACAACATTTCACACAACGCTATCTAGACCCATGGTAGGTAAGCATAGTTTAACTAGCTTGTGTTATGGAATCTAGAATACTGATAAACATACTTAAATACTTTTTTTTTTGTAAATACATACATATTATGCATAGAAACACCCAGACCAATGCAAATACATAATTTTCATGCATACAAATATTTGCACTGAGCGGGGATCGAACCCGCGCCTCCTGCGCAGCGGTCGCGTTCACTACCGCCACGCCACAGAGGCTGCCTTTCTAACTTTTATTTTATTTAATTATTATTTTTTATTAATGCATATATTATAATAGATTTAATTCAACATTGTATTATTATATATTATACATTAGTATAGATTAGAACTCCACTGTAAATAAAAATAAATAAATCATTACAACAATTTTTTACTATAGTGATTACGTTAAATAAAAATTGTTCGTTCTTTCGTTATTTCAAATAGCATATTAAATAAATAAATACATATCTAAAATATTATACATAACATCTTCCAAGCCGATCCGCTTACCTAAATTATACATAGTATACGTTTCTTCTTCATCAGCGCCTTGGAAGCGGTGAAACCTTGCCTAAGTAGACAAGAAACTAACCGTATTAATATATATTGAAAATAAAAAACCATAACTAAAAATAGTAGTTTAGCTCAATGTGTCTAAAAAGGCCACATTGAGCGACTCTGCTTACTGTATCTTTATGAATTTCCAGTAGATTTATAGACCTAGTAGATCTAATGTGAACCGATTCACGATAATTCATGTACGAAGCAGATCCTAATTTCGTGCAAATATTGCCGCATGACAAAATATTATCCTAACACGATTCCAATAAAGTGACCTTTTTAGACCTGCAGTTAGGGGAATACTAGTCAATTCAATTACTAACAATTTTTAATTTAAAAATGAGTTTGAAATGTATGTAAACAATTTCATTATGAAAATAAAATTGTTTTTTTTTTTAAATCTTACTTAGAAGTTCGAATAATTCTCTACCTCAAATAGCAATAGCAATAATGTACAGTAGGTACAGTATTTATTTCTTTGATGTCACCAATTCGCAATACGATGTCCGCAAGAACGCCTCTTGAATGGATTTCATCAGACATTTTTTTTCTGTCTCGATTGATTACAACTCGAGCAAACGAGAAATTTACAAAAGAAATCTTTGGACAGAATTCTTTTTTTTTTAAATGAGAAATGTTTTTATTTGTAAATGTTCTGGGTTTTAACCATTATTTCGTGTACTGTTAAAAATTGTAAATAAGTTGTGTACAATTGAAATATTTAAAAAAATACAGAAAACCATCGGGCAGGCTTTACGTTTCTCACGAGGGGGCCATCTTCAAATCGTAGATGGCCTAGTGTCAAACGGGGTGCGACGGATATGCTTTACCACGCCGGTCTCATCTGAAGAACCTGAGAGGGCATATCATATGGTTTTATTCGGTCCGAGTTCGAAATAACCAACCCCGATAGCCAAAAAAAAGGATACAACTAACAGAAAGTACTGCCTGAATACTTGAGTCTGTGTATTCAATTTTGTGTAAAATATTTTTGACGAAACTTGGCATAGACATCTAGCGATGACAAGGTAGATGGTTTGATTTAATCATTAGGTAAGGTCTATGCGCATCTATGCGTATCTGGAATTCATTACCAGCTCTCGTATTTCCTTCTTCCTGCAGTCCCAGATCCTTTAAGCGGGGCGTGAAAAAGCATCTGATGTGGCCGCCAAGCTGAGTGTCTCCATTGTAACATTACTTAGTGTCTGTAATGGTAACCCTCTTTCCTGAGATTGCTTTTAGCTTACCATCAAGCGAGGTGAAGTCAAATTGGCGTGTCCTAGATAAAAAAAATAGTAAATCTATAATAGTTAATATTATTTACAGCTGGTTATAAAGCTGAAGAGTTTGTTTTAACGCGCTAATCTCAAGGACTACAGGTTCGATATTGAATAATACAATTATTTACACAGGTTTTACGCCATCTATCATTACACTACTACTTCAGGGAGAGGAGCAGTAATCATAAATGTGAACAAGTCCGGTAAATTCCCATACATTATTTCAAAACTAAAGAAATACGTGCTCAAATAGATAATACGAGGATTCAAAATATGCGACGGGAGAGCTGAGGCACGTCAGCTAGTCTATAATATAGTTGGTATATAAAGTTGATAATACCATACGTTTGCACTAAAAAGTTATGAGTGAAGAAACCATTGAACTATTCAGATCACGCGCAATATTCGACTTTGAATGGAAAATATATGAATTTAGTTCCTTTAACTTTGCATATCGACAACTTCGCATAGTGAGCAGAATATCTGCGAATTTCTAAAAGACATTATAATAGGATGTGAAATAAATTCAAAAGGGTACTTTCATATATTAGGTCTTTACCTATGAAATTGCCGAAATTTTCTTACAGATTCATGAGTTCGTTATTCCTGTAATTATATAGCTATTTCCATTATTTATATTTTGTTAGAAAGCTGATTTTAAGATTTTACAACTCTGTATTAAATTTTGTTTTTATTGGCCGTTTCATAAATTAAATTCGATATTCGAAAACAGTACTTCCTAAATGCTATCCATTTTGTTGATAAATTGCATATTTCTTTTTTACAGCTGTCACTTTTCTAAAATGTAATAAAAGTGTTTGTTAGCTTAATGTTGTCTCATTCATACACAAAAAAACACATACAATTTGGATTTGTCATTCCTGAAAAAATGCAAAACTGTTAGTACTGAAAATTGGGTCTCCTCCAATTTCTTCAATAAACGGCAATTTTAGATGTAACGACCTATTATATTCAACTTAATTTTGATTTAGCTAGAATAACGTATTAGCTTATGCCCATTTATGGGGTAGTGCCTGGAAAAGGAAGATAATAAGAATGGTAGGGTATCAAGAAACACCCAAGGAGACACCCAGATCGAGAGAGATGGCCCTGAGTCGGCCTTGGTACGAGGGATATACCTGTTAACCTCACCTTCGGCAACCAAAAACGACCTACAGGCGTCGTGCGTTTTAGCCGGTACGAGTCCGATATAACCTCTCCCACCGGCTCCGGTGGAGGTGTCCATGGGGAATTTTTGCAAGTAAAAAAAAGAGCATCAAGAAATACGCTACTGAAATAGAGCAGACGCCACTAGGATGATATTGTGGGATTAATACTTTTCATCGCATCCACTACCTTAGGATGCATAATCATGGTATTTTTCTAGGAGGTAGGACACGGCGGTATTTCTGCTCAATTGAGCAGTCCGACTGGAGAAGTACCCTATAGAAGCCCTATAGAATACCGCGGCTATAATATCTTCGTGTTGTGTACCCGGCGGTGAGTAGGGTAGCTAGAGCTCACTTGAAAATGTGTACTGTCAGTGGGAAGACTAAAGGCTTGTGCTGCTTTGTCTTCTACACTGACGACAGAGAAAGTTTGTGCTTACAGGGTTGGCAGCGTGAGTATGGCTCCTGGTGTTACACACGTCCATAGGCCATGGTAACCACTTTCCATCAGGGGGGCTTATACCACTTTTGTGGGTGTCTGCCACTAAAGTGGTATAAAAAAAACTAAAAATAAAACGCATATTATAGCTCCATAGGTATAAATTATTAGAAAAAGATCATGCATAAAATAATTTGCACAAAAGAGCAATCAAACAGATGAGTAATAGTCATCTGTTTGATCACATATGTCATCAAACTGACAAAATTGTGTATCTTGTAGCTCCCATAAAAGGCACAAAGGATATGATAGGGTCCATAGCTCACCTGGACGAGGGGTCTACGGAACTCAAACCGCACCTAGTATTGGGTCTGAAAACGTAAATATTGAAAAATCTTGATTTCCAGCGGCTTAAAATCTTTTTATAGTATTTTTAATATGAAAAAAGGTTATAGATCAAAGATTTTTACGAGATATCACTATCATCCCTGTCTTCCGAGACCTTGACCTTGGAGATCCAGGATTCCACTTAAATATAATATGGCTTGGTCTTTCGTTCTTATACTAACCCTTATATAAATCCCTATCATTTCCGTGCAAATAACACTACGATGACCATATTATACATCTCATATCAACGACAAAAGCCGCAAATGTAATGCATTTGCAAGTCAATGTGGGAACTAGCCACAATTGGACAGAGCGATTTAGACCAATGCACTACCTAGCTTGTAACAACTTGTGTACAGGACGTTATCTTATTTTGTACACTGACTTCAGTAGTGGATGGAGTATTCTGTAGTTTGGAGACAAGGGAAATATAGCCGGAAGGCAACATAAATAGATAGATAGATAAGTTTACTGTCGTAAACATAAGCTTATACAATGTTGGTCTTAAAGTTAATGTGAATTCTTATGTTACGATAATGTTAAGTACAATAAACGTAATTTTAATTTATTTAGATTAGGAATTTAATACATTTAACACATTTATAAACTGAAATGGACCTAATGTTAGAATATAATTACGCAATGATATTATTAAACCATGTCTCTTATATTAGGGGATCATGTATCATAAGAGACTTATTTACGTATATAAATAATGGAAATATCTATTAATTATAAATAAATCACCACAATTTATATACCTAATAAGAAATGTCTATATTTTGTTATGAAATAATTCTATCCTTTCAATTTAATTGATATATCAAAAGTCGTTAGTTATTTACGTATATTGTATTGTTAAATTAAGAGAAGTAAATGTGTAGTTAATCTTTCCTTGATAGTGTGTACTAGGTTAAGTTTATACTGTTAGTCTCCAAGTTTAATTACTTGTATTGTATATAAATAGTATTGATACGAAATAAATCATGACGCGCGTTGCCGGTTCGGCCTCTGCCGATTCGGCCTCTGCCGATTCGGCCTCTGCCGATTCGGCCTCTGCCGAAACGTCAGTGACGCATAAACAGTTGTGAGACTATAAAACTTGCAGGGGTGTATTTTTTTCCATTGTGTGAAAAATACCCAAGGATACTCCCCTCGCCAGAGTCAATGAGGGAGGTTAAGTTGGACTTGAACCGACTAAAACGCACGCCGCCGCGCCGTCTAAGAGTCACAGGTTGCTGGAGATAAAGTTGCCGGAGGCTTATCTTTAACAATCCGGCCAACTTGCAAGGGTATGTTAACTACCATAAATCATACAATATACATAATAATAATAACAATTTATTTCATTAATTCAAAAGTTTATGTTACATAGTTTCATAATCTATTGCTATCTTTTATACTTATTGCATACTTTATACATAAACTCTACAATATTTGTCAAATCAATCTTACACTATAGTTATTAAGCTGTGCTACATAGATTGTGCCTGAACTAGGTAATCCTGTTTTTCAGGCTTGTAGTGCAATTTTTACATTTAAAATAAACAATTAAAAAAATAATATGTTTAAAAGTTACTTACAAAGTGAATTGGTAATTAAATCTAAACTTATATCTTAGTTACGAAACTACTTAACAAATATTCATTTCACCACCGTTATCAACTTCTCTGTCTCATCGTGTGTCAATTTTTGTAGGAAATTCTTTAGGATATTCTTACACTGGTTGAAGTTCAGAGGATATATGTCTGCTATAGCATTCACTCTATTATACAGCAGTGGTCCCAGAAACATATAGAATTTTGGCTGTATATTCGTGGTTTATCGCAATTCGCTGCGTGCATACAATATCTTTCCGTCTTTTATTTACAATGTCAGTGCTGAAGGGGAGTGCTGCGTGCTGTTTTAGTACTGTGCTCACTATAAATACATACTAATTTTGTCATAATAAAACTATTGTCTGCACACAATGCGATTTAATTTTAGATTTTACTGTTATAATGTTAGAGTCTAAAATTAAATGGCAAACTTGTAGAGTGAATTGAATCCTTGTTCATTCAATTTTTTATATTATAACTATATCAATAAGTTCAGATCGTGAGAGATGAACCTGGGTCGGCCGGGGTGCGAGGGATATGCCTGTCAACCTCACCTTCGGCAACCAAAACGATCCACAGGCGACGTGCGTTTTAGTCGGTTCGAGTCCGACATAACCTCTCCCAGCTCCGGTGGGGAAGTATCCGAGGGGATTTCGCGGACGTAAAAAAAAAACTATATCAATTAGGTCTAAAATTTGATGTAATTTAGTGATAGAACCAATAACAGTGGTTTTGCTATGACATAAATTTAGCAGAATCGAGGACCTGGTAGTCTGCTAAACAACTGAAGATGACGATCTTGGGGTTGGGTTTTCAGACGGTAGTCGTTCCCGGAATAGCCGATATACTAATCTATAATAAAAATGAGCGGAGTCTAAAGTATAAAACATCCGATCAAGAACCAAGCGGTTCGGAGACTCTTTCCTTTGTCGCACCATTAGGGCCTGGAATTCATTACCAGCTCACGTGTTTCCTTCTTCCTACAGTCCTGGGTCCTTTAAGCGGGGCGTGAAAAAGCATATGATGAGGCCGTCAAGCTGAGTGTCACCATTGTCACACGGTATGTGTAAGTAATGGTGACCCTCTTTTCTGGGACTTTGCCTTCAGCTTACCATCAGGCAAGGCGAAGTCCAATTGACGTGTCCTATATATAAAAAAAAAAAAACATTTTTTTAATTGCACTTTTGAAATCGGTGTTCGGATTATGAAGCATAATGTAAATAAATTGACACCTTTCTCCATGCTATACTGCTTCTATCCTTACTCACTTCACTATATTAAGGTCTTAAAAGTCAACATCTAGGGTGGAAGAAGGACACGCAACCAACCCGAACACGTCCTGAATTTTTGAAATTCTCTTTTACATATGTAGGGGAGACGTTAAAACCACATATTGAAATTTCCTAAGAATTTCAATACTTTAAAACTTTTCGCACGTCGATAAGCAAACATGTAACCACCATTGAACGAAGGGAGCTGAGTGAGTGAGGGGCTCGAAAAGTTGCAAGAAGTTTGAATAAAATAAATAAATCTGCAAGAAACTTTGTTGCACACACAAACGGGAAGTGTGTCCGGGTTTTGATGGGTAACACAAATTCGCACTTAAATCAAAGCTGAGTAATTGCCTGTTTTATTAATAAATGTAAAATTGAAACATTCGTTTTAGAATAATTATGAATTTTATAAGTAGGTATGTAAAGAAGCTTTACAAAGGAATGTAATATACAATACAAAGTATACTACTACTAAACATTGTTGGTAGATTTTCTTATATGTCTGGAACAGATGTTATGTTATGTTATGTCTGGAACAGGAATGATGTCTTAATATTCAAATTCAAATTAATTTTATTGCAATATATGGGTACGTAGTTTATGTATCACATTCACTATATTGCAGCCAAATTGACAGCAAAAATGGAATTTAATAATTAATTACATATTTATCTGAATTAGGAAAAAGTATAGATTAGATGGACGGACGACCTGGAAATGGTGGCTGGGAGAGACTGGGTGGAAAGGAAGGCAGAGGATCGAAAAAAAGGCGCACATTGGGAGAGGCCTATGTCCAGCAGTGGACTCCGGTGGGCTAATTGGTTGATAGATTATTATATGTTGTCAAAATTTTAGATGTCTGTGTTTCGTATAAAAATAGTGCCTAATCATTTGCATGTCAGATACGTTAAATTAGTCAATTACAATTGCAAACAATCTTATCTAATAACAATATATTCAAGTTAATAAATTTCATGTCGTAGCAAAACTACTGATACACCAATGACATTGCAAAAAATGACATTAAATTTTCGACTTTATTGATATAAGCTTAAAGTCCAATTTTAAATGAAAAAGAGCTCATTACATATTTCCATTCACTCTACAAGATGCCATCTAATTTCAGACTCTTCAGCATAACGGTAAACAGCATTGTTTGCAATGATTTTATTAATAACAAAGTCGGGGTCAGGCTGACAGAGTCGGGGCTCTGCTAAAAGACACCGTTCTGTCGCAAGGTTGGAATGTCATGACGCAGTCGCTTGCTTGCAAGCATAGATCAACCAATCTATTATGAAAGGACAGTAGGTAGAATTCTATTTCAGAGAGCAAGTTAAACAGTATACTCAACCTGCCTAGCGGTCCAGTAGCGAGTAGTGAAAATTTCTATAGGGAAATCAGTGGAAAAAGTACTTACTTTGATCTAGTTTATTCTAGTTTATCATGCACCGTGTGACCCATTGGGATGCCAGCAGGTACTAGGCTATAAGAACCTCTTACCACTGGCACCTCGGGCTCCAGTATAATCTTTGGAGCCCAAGTCTCTTTTACCAGCAGTAAAAACAAATCAGCAGTAATAAAAGACTTGTCCTGACTGTGTGACTGACTGCACAGAAACTCTCTGTTCTTTCAGGGTCAGTACTGTAGTATAGGTGTGACTCCTCTGGTGTTGAACGCATTCATAGATTACGATAACCATTTTACATCTGGTGGGCCGTGAGCTTGTCTGCCAAATTAGTTGAATAAAAAAAAGATTAAGCGGAACCTGGGCTATAAGGTGGAAATCTGTAGTATAAGCGGGCACCGGGAATAATACTAAGATGACGATGATGATCGTATTTCTCGAGCTTACGTACCATTAACGCTTGTGCAGAGATTTATGAAACCCCTTAATGGATATGACTCAACCGGGGAAATAATTAATATCAATTCGATGATGAGACCGTTACTGCTTGTCGTAATATAGCGGGTACAAATGGTCGTCGCACATCTGTGTCATTTCGACAGCTTTATATGTTGTCTCATATAGGGCTGGCGAAATTTTTGACAGTGTCGAAATGAATTGAAAATGTCTTTTTTTTACATAGAACACGTCAATTAGACTTCGCCTTGCCTGATAGTAAGCTGCGGGCAAAGTCTCAGAAAAGAGGGTCACCATTACTTACACATACCATGTGACAATGGTGACACTCAGCTTGACGGCCTCATCATATGCTTTTTGCATATGATGAGGCCGTCAAGCCGCCCCGCTTAAAGGACCCGGGACTGTAGGAAGAAGGAAACACATGAGCTGGTAATGAATTACAGGCCTATGTATGTATCTATAATACTATTGTGTAATTGTAAATTAGACGATTTACTGGTGGGAGAGATTTGACGGCACAAATTTGTCACAAATTTCGACCGGGTTGGTACCACCGTGCTATATTGCGAAAAACCCTTCATAGTAATTCAATTTCGGTTGGATTGCGTTCAGGGATCAGCAAATGCATAGCCGGGTAGGGGTGATGGTGGTCGCAGCACTAGTGGGACCAGTGGGTCTTGGCGTAGTCTAGTGAGGATGGTGCGGGGCGACGCGCCGGTCAGGGAGACCCGTAGAAACGGTGGTGCCGCTGGCCGCCCGCGGTATAGTACAGAGGCCCAACTGGGACTAACCACCCTGGAAGGCTGCCTCACCAGACCGCGCATAATCCCGGTATGGCTCGTCGTGCCGGTTGGTGACCGGAAGTGGGGGCCAGGCGACCATATTCGGGGGGGTACGGGGGCCCTTCCGTACGGCGTGTCGGCTCACGCCATGCCTCATAATCATAGACAAAACCAATATCCCGCACTTTGTCACGCGGTGCTGCGACGACAATCACCTCTTTTTTTCACGCCCTTTTCTCCTTTTCATCATGGCAGCGCATTTAAGAGTATTGGGCAACACAGCGGCTCTACAGACTCCCACAAGCTCGCTATTTGAGGTGGAGTCCACTAACATCTGTGGACTCCATGCGAACCTCAACGCCGTCCACCAACACCTTGAGACGGCGAAACCAGATATGCTCTTTCTCACGGAGACACAAATAGGCCGCCCTGATGACACGACCTACTTGCTTTACCCCGGCTATGTTATCGAGGAAAATTTCCGTGCAAAAGCCGGGGTGTGCGTGTTTGTTAGGGCGGATGTTTGTTGTCGCCGTTTGCGCTGCCTTGAGGACCCATCCTTTTCAACCCTATGGGTACACGTAGACCATGGCTCGACGAGTCAGATCTATGTGTGCCTCTACCGTTCCCATACAGGAGATGCTGAGACAACTCGACTCTTTGAATATCTGAGTCAGGCGGCAGATGATGCGCAGGAACGGTTTCCGAACGCCGAAGTGGTATTTTTGGGGGACTTTAACGCCCACCACGAAACCTGGTTGGGCTCCTCCAAAACAGACCATGCGGGAAGAGCCGCCCATGCATTTGCTCTGGCGCATGGCCTGACCCAATTGGTACACGAGGTCACTAGAATACCAAGAAGGTCGGGCCTAGCACCCTCTCTGCTAGACCTTCTGCTGACGAGTCACCCAGACCTGTACAGTGTTTCGGTACAAGCCGCTTTAGGCAATTCCGACCACTGTCTGGTCTGCTCCAAGGTGCCAATTATAGCGCCTTCAAGACCCGTGCAGGGGAAGCGGCGTCTCTGGCACTACTCGTCAGCAGATTGGGATGGGCTGCGCAACTATTTTGCGTCCATCCCGTGGGTTGAACGCTGCTTTGAAGGTAAGAAACCCTCGGATTGTGCTACTGCTGTTGCCGGTGAGATCGGTCTGGGTATGGAATACTATATTCCTTACACTGATGTCACCGGTGCCCGAGGAGTGCGCCCTTGGTTCGGGCGCGAGTGTGCGAGGGCTGTTGATCAAAAGCAGTCCGCGTATCGCGCTTGGGTAAGGGCGCGTGCCACGCACGATCCCAATGTGAGCCACTTCAAGGCGGCGTACAACAGAGCCACAAAGGTCTGCAAGAGGGCTTACGTCAAAGCGGATGCCCTGCGCATTGCGCGGCTTGGTCAAGAGCTAGTGGCACATCCCACGGGCAGCCGTGGATACTGGCGACTGGCCAAAGCCGTGCAGGCCAACTTCTGTCAGCCTTCGCTGCCACCGCTGCGCTACCCTGATGGATCCCTGGCCCATGGACCGCAAGAGAAAGCCAATATGCTAGTAAATCTCTTTGCGGCCAATTCCCGAGTCGATGATTGCGGTATACAGCCGCCGACACTACCCAATGGTGACCACGTAATGCCTGAAATACGTATCAGGCAATGCGATGTTCGTGCGGTGCTTCAATCACTCGATGTCCGGAAAGCCAGTGGCCCGGATGGTATTCCAGCGGTGGTCTTACAAAAATGTGCAGCGGAGTTGTCTCCGATGCTTACGCGGCTGTACCGACTGTCCTACAGCTCGGGTACAGTGCCTTCGGCTTGGAAAGAGGCGAATGTACAGCCGATCCCCAAGAAGGGGGATCGCTCAGAGCCAGCCAACTATCGACCCATAGCCGTCACCTCAGTGCTGTGCAAGGTCTTCGAGCACATCATTAACAAACAGCTCATGCGTCACCTAGAGGATCACTCCTTAATTAATGACCGGCAATATGGCTTCAGGCCGAAACGGTCAACGGGTGATCTTCTAGCATACGTTACCCATCTTTGGGGTGAGGCTATGGACAAGCACGGCGAGTCACTGGCAATTAGTCTTGATATCGCCAAAGCTTTCGATAGAGTCTGGCACAAATCGCTTCTCTCCAAGCTACCAGCCTTTGGTCTGCCTCCTAGACTGTGCAACTGGATTGCTAGTTTCCTGCAGGAGCGCCGTATCCGCGTCCTCTGTGATGGACGGGCTTCGGAGTTCTTGCAAATAAATGCTGGCGTACCGCAGGGGTCTGTATTATCTCCCACTCTCTTTCTTCTGCATATCAACGACATGCTGTCCACCGGCAGCATACATTGCTATGCAGACGATAGCACCTTACACGGGAGTTATCACGGACAACCTGCGGCCAAACAGTCTGATATCGTGGAAAAAAGACAGCTTCTTGTCACTGAACTGGACCGGATCTTGAATCACATTTCTCAATGGGGCTCCGAGAACATGGTCGAGTTCAATGCCAAGAAGACGCAGGCTTGTGCGTTCACAGCAAAGGTATCTTCTTTCCTTCCCCTTCCCACTCTTCAGAGCACGCCACTTCCACTGCAGGACAATCTCTATATCCTAGGCATGGATATTCGCTGCAAACTGAATAACAGAAATTACATCGAGAGCATCATCAAAACAGCCTCGCGGAAACTCGGACTCTTAAACAAAGTGAGACGTTTTTTCACGCCGGAGCAGCGGTGTCTTCTCTATAAGACACAAATTCGCTCCTGCGTGGAATACTGCTCGCATCTCTGGGATGGCTCCGCGAAATACCTACTAGATGCTCTCGACAGGTTGCAGCGACGCGCGGTCCGAATTATTGGGAACCCTGAGGTCACGAACACCCTCGAGCCTTTGCAGATGCGTAGAGATATTGCTTCCTTGGCTGTATTTTACCGTCTCTACCACGGTGAGTGTTCTGACGAGCTCTTCCAACTAATCCCACCATCTCCTTTCCTACATAGGACAACACGTGCAGGCCTTAGATGTCACCCTCACACTGTGCAGAATATACGAGCAAGAACCAAGCGGTTCGGAGACTCTTTTCTTTGCCGCACCACCAAGACCTGGAATTCATTACCAGCACACGTGTTTCCTTCTTCCTACAGTCCCGGGGCCTTTAAGCGGGGCGTGAAAAAGCATCTGATGAGGCCGCCAAGCTGAGTGCCACCATTGTAGCACTTAGTGTCTGTAATGGTGACCCTCTTTCCTGAGACTTTGCCTTTAGCTTACCATCAGGCGAGGTGAGGTCAAGTTGGCGTGTCCTATATAAAAAAAAAAAAAAAAAAAAAAAACGTGTCTGTATATTTCTCTCTTCCAATACGGTGTAGTACACCGTCGCGTGGTTCCCGGCAGATTAGAATTTTATCCACTCCACCTCTTCCCATGCGGTGTCGTACAAGGCGACTAAAGGATAGGGCTGTTTAACATCAGACAGATATATACAGCCCAGACTCAGTCTCAGATGCATGGCTTGAGTCAACAATAATGCCCGGAAAACGGTAATAGACTCATCCTCTATTACGTGGGACCGAATTCAATGATTGGTGAAATGTGGGTGTTAATTCACCTCTGCCTAACTCTCTGGGGATATAGGCGTGATTATGTGTATGGATATTTAGACTAAGTATATGTTGGTAACTACACCAAAAAAATGCCCGTTGAGTTTCTTTCTTTAAAACTACTGAAGGGATTTTGAAGTGACCTTTTTGTTAAAAAGGTTTTGGCCAGACATAAAATCAAATTTGTGAGGAGGTAGGACACGGCCTTATTTCCGCCCAATTGAGCAGTCCGACTGGGGAAGTGCCTCCGCCCTACAGAATACCGCGGTTATAATAACTTCGTATTGTGTTCCTGGCGGTGATTCGGGAGCCAGAGCTCACCGGAGAGTTTTTGTGCTGTCAGTGGGATGACCAAAGGCTTGTCCTGCTTTGTCCTCTACACTGACGGCACAAAATCTCTGTTCTTACAGGGTCGGCAGCACGGATGTGACTCCACTGGTGTTACACACGTTCATAGGTCATGGTAACCACATTCCATCAGGTGGGCCGTGTGCTTGTCTGCCACCTAAGTTGTATAAAGAAAAAGTTACATTTAATTGATAGCTATAAGTTAAGTAGGACTAGACATGACGGAAAGTCATGATACCCTACATACATGCCTGTGAAGCCGCGAGCATAGGCACCTATACCTCTTTTTTCACGTGAATATTTACCAAATGTGCAATTACTGTCAGATTTTTCATGAGATTTCTATTCACACACTCATAATTACAATGCTTTCTAATCGAAAATTAAAAAAATATTCATTTAATAAAGGATAGTTTATCACAAAAAAATGTGAACAAATTGCGAACGAATCGATCTCTACGCCACAAGATTAGACGTTATTACATCGTTACATATTGAGATTCGAATTCTGTTGCAAATATAGAATTAATCCTCACGTCCAAGGCTTACTTTGTTACCTAAATGAACAAAGAAATTTGAATAACATCAAAGTGATGATCTTCATAACTTTTAATCTCAATCTCAATAAGTCAACAACCACGATATAAATTCAAAGTTTCAGTTTATTTATTCATCTAAAATCTAATTCTCTGTGAATATCTTAAGCTTTCACTCTGAAATACCAAGTAAAGTTTTAATACAGCTATAATCAGCTTTTGTCTCATTACAAATTAAGGTTGAAAAGGTAGAATAAGCTCTATAATGTGCGACCTCAGTAAGACTTGCGGAATGATGATAACCTTACTTTTAAGCCGGTGAACCTACAGGTGGTTAGCTTCACGGGGTTTGGATGTCAGATGTAAGTTGCTCCCATAAAAGTCGCACAAACTGAATCAAAAGAAGGATAGGATGAAGAAAAAGCGAACCCATAGTTCTAAACAGAAAGTCTAGGATATAACCAAAAAGAACGCTAAGGTAATGTTGACTGTTATTGATACAACTTAAGTGGCAGATAAGCACACAGCCCATCTGATGGTAAGTGACTACAGTGCCATAGACGTGTGCAATACTAGAGACGACAAACTCGTGCTGTCGATCCTGTAAGAATCTTCTTCGTTTGGAAAACCCATAGCAGGGATTTCATTCCACAGTCCATTGTTTTAAAATCCGCTTTTGTCTAGTCTTCTCATTACGTTCCAATTAGGCTGGAAGGTAAAATTAGCTGTATAATACGTAAGTACACGGTAAGAAGCTATTGTTGCCCCACTATTGTGGCAGCCCTAACACAAACCGTGTAGTCTGGAACAACTAATAACTGTGAGTCGTGAACATTGCACGTCATGCCGGGTTTATTGCGTCTGTTTCTTTCATTACATACTTAATTGTTTATATTTTGTTGAAAATGGAAAGAAAATTGGTGTATTTTTTATGCATCTGCATTAGTAATGTCAGCTGGCGGTGAGAAGTGCTTTTGAGAATAGTTTTTCTATATTTGATGGGTTTACGTGACATCGCTTAATGTACACGTTATCTGTCTGTCTGTCTGTCCGTTTTTTTCTTTTTTTATAAAACTTAGGTGGCAGACAAGTACACGGCCCACCTGATGGGGAAGTGGTTACCGTGGAGTATGGATGTGTGCGACACCAGGGGCGTTACACAAGCTCTGCCGACCCTGTAGAAACCTTCTAATGCCCCTCTTGAAGAACCCCATATTGTAGGAACTTGGGAAAACCGCAGCAGGGAGTTCATTCCATAGTTTGAGTGTGCGTGGGATGAAGTTTCTTTCATACCTCTGTGACGCTTTCATGCCTAAACTATTAAACTGATTTAGATAAAATTTGGTAAAAGGGTTGATTAGACCTTGGACAAAGACTACTGACATACACACGAGCAGAGTAGCGGGCTACAGCTAGTCATATCATGTATGGTCGATGATAGAACACAATTGGCTACAACAATTTATTTTTACTTTAGACTTGAAGATTCTTAAGTGTATAATTGTCTGGAAACTCAAACCAAGCATTGCATCTTTTACTGTGTCCGCTATTTACAGGCGCCCATCATGCATACTTATATTTATTTTTCCACAAAATCCGCATAAGGAAAGGAAATAATCCGCCACCCACACCGTGCAATATTTGTCCAACGCAATCTCATCAAATACTTGTCCAAACATTGGCTACTTCACACGTAGAAGCGCCTGTATCGAGTTTCAATTTTGAACTGTCTGTCTTGTGCAAAAATACTGCTGGATGTGTTATATTGGGCATGCCGCACGTGATACGAATAACGTACCTATATCACTGAGATATATAAGTCAATGACCTATATAATCATGGAATTTTTTGAGTTTTTGGCAAGCACTTATCGAAGTTTAGAATAAAATGTTGAGTTTATGGAGTAAAGTCTTAAACTCATGCAGTAGTAGAACTACGTGCGTAGTTAACGTAAATTGGTACAGTGTCCGTTTTTTTACTCTACTCTTTTGATAGGTTATGTGTGCATGTATGTAGGTTCATCTGTTTCCTTATAGCTCCTCAACCACTTATTAGAACTGGACAAATAAGGTATCGTTAGAAACGTCTTAGTCATCCGCTTGTTATATACTGTGGAACACATGTCAAATATGTATAATTATACCTATTGCTTGCCTATATTATAGAAAAAACGCGATTTTAATATAAATATTCTACAATATTCCACACAACGCTTTCTAGACCCATGGTAGGCATAACTTAACTAGCTTGTGTTATGTTATTATGTTATTACTTTTTTCTTGTCAATATATACACAATATCATGTATAGAATGTATGTATGTGTATGTATGTACTTACTGTAAATGAATAAAATCGGTATTGCTATACAACTAAACCCGACAGCCCATCGCCCAGATCAGTGAGCAATCGAGACAAGAATAAAATTTATATGATAGCATATAAACATGTTTCAGCCCTAAACAGACGAAAGATAGAGCTGTCGTAACGGCACATGTGCGACAGTCATTTGTCTCCCTTGTGTTACGAGAAGGCATTACAACTTCATCATCTTGTAAACCATAAATTGGTTCTTCAGTTGAATTACACCCAGTAAGGGGGTTTAATGTATTTCTGTGTAATGTGTGTAACTTTCATAATACACAAGATCATAATATCAAATTAAGAAATGTATAATGTTAATTACAACTATACAGCGGTTGGGAACTTTTCGCGTTTAAATCATGGAGGAGGTAGGACACGGCGGTATTTCCGCCCGATTGAGCAGTCCGACTGGGGAAGTATCTCCGCCCTACAGAATACCACGGTTATAATAACTTCGTGTTGTGTTCCCAGCGGTGAGTAGGGTAGCCAAAGCTCACTGGAGAATTCGTGCTGTCAGTGGGAAGACTAAAGGCTTGTCCTGATTTGTCTTCTACTGACGGCACAGAAACTCTGTACTTACAGGGTTGTCAGCGCGACTGTGCCTCCTTTGGTGTTACAGACGTCCATAGGCCACGGTAACTACTTTCCATCAGGTGGGCCGTGTGCTTGTCTGCCAACTAAGTGGTATAAAAAATAATGGAACTTACTATTTCTGCCAACGTTTCGGATGCGTTGTAACACCCGTGGTCATACTTGAATCCAAGATTAAATAGCGAAAAGTCCCGAATTGTTGTATAATTATTAATTACAACTAAACACCTCAACAAAGTCTAGGGAACAAGATGACCCCAATTTTTTTTTTCGTGTAAATCTTGTTTTGCAAATAACTGGCAGCAAATAAATAAAAATAGAATAAAGTAGATTACAGAGTTGTTCGAAATTTAAAAATAAATTTAAATAAGTAATGATTTTCGAATATGGAGGGAAAACTTTTGAAAGTGTTTGATTGTGCAGTTTCTCTGAGGCAAAATAAAAATTATTTTCTTTGATTGTAAATAACGTTTATTATCAATAATACGTCTTTTACGTATGGTTTGCGCATTTTTGTGACTGTAGTCATCATGTCACGTCGTCATTTAAGTCGCGAAGAGATGTTAAGGGCTGTTGGTATGCTGCAAGCTGGACGAACTCAACGCGACGTAGCGGATGCTGTCAACACCCAACCAAGCGTAATTTGCAGATTATGGGCATGCTACAGGTCTGCAGGGGATGTTGCCGAACGTCACAGGGGACGAAATAGGGTTACTACCCCGCGACAAGATCGTTTCTTGCAAAATTCCGCAAGGCGGCAACCCACGATTACTGCTCGTCAGTTGGTCGCAGGCCTCCAGTCTCAGCATCAAGTGGTTATTAGCGATCAAACTGTCAGGAGAAGACTACACGAAGCCAATCTTCATGCTCGCAGACCGCTTAGGGTTCCAGCTCTTCGACGTGGAAATCGAGGTCGTCGCTTATTGTGGGCTAACGCACATTTACAGTGGACCGACCATCAATGGGCACGGGTTCTGTTTTCCGACGAATCTCGCTTCGGTTTTCATCCTGATTCGAGAAGAGTGCGTATATGGCGAGTTCCTGGACGTCGGAATCGTCTCCAGAATCCTCAAGAAGTTCATCCTTACCAAGGTGGAACAATCATGGTATGGGCTCGAATTCGCCTTGGTGGAAGGATCGACCTCGTTTGGATACAGGGCAATTTGAATGCAATCCAATACATTCAGGAGGTTATACACCCCATGGTAATCCCTCATCGACAGCAGTTCGGTCAAGATTTTATGTTCATGCAAGATAATACACGGTCACACACCGCGAGGGTAGCGGTCTATGCGTTAAGCGAGCACAATATTACGACGTTGGAATGGCCTGCTCAGTCTGCCGACCTCAATCCCATAGAGCATGCCTGGGATTTGCTTGGGAGAAGAGCTTTCAGTGATTCTTTGGAAAATCTGAACACTGAAGAACAACTTTTTTTACACCTTCGCAGTGTATGGAGCCATATTCCACAGACGATGATTGACAATCTCATACTAAGTATGCCACGCCGTTGTCGAGCTGTTGCTAATGCTTTAGGAGGTCCTACAGATTATTAAAAACGTTTAAAGTACCGTTAATTACTGTATTTCTTACTACCTCGTTATTTTTGTGCCTAATCATAGAAGGTTGTAATACTCAATATTGGCACGATTCAATTCTTTCTTAAAAAAAAAAAAATTGGTACTAAAATGTTTTTATTAAAATTAAAATTAAAAACGGTATAAAAATACCCTTCTATTGATATAAAACACTCACTATTACAAGAAAGGTTTTTTAAATAAAAACTAGAAATGTCCTTGTTCCCTAGACTTTGTTGATGTGTGTATTAGTTATCACACACACCACACCCACCACAACATACACATTTAAACTGTACAAAATAGAATAAGATAAGACAGAAAATTAAAAAATATGTCGATCAAAAATTGATAGAACCAGTGTAGATAATACGTACAAAAACCCATATGTATTAACCTTAACGTAACATTTAATTATTTAATTACACACACACACTGACACTACCTTTACAGGTGAAACCTAATGCAATAGTGCCGTAACCTAATATTTATGAACTAATTAATACATTGCCGCGTGGTTCCCGGCAGAGTAGAATTTGGAACATCCCATCTCTTCCCGTGCGGTGTCGTACAAGGCGACTAAGGGATAGGCTACATCAGATAGATATATACAACCCAGATTCAGCCTCAGATGCATGGCTCGAGGCAACAATAGTGCCCGGAATACGGCAATAGACTCACCCCCTATTACGTGGGACCGAATACAATTATTGGTGAAATGTGGGTGTTAATTCACCTCTGCCTAACCCTCCGGGGATAAAGGCGTGATTATATGTATGTATGTATGTTAATACAATCTCTTTACAGTAACCTCACTACTTTTCCGATAAATAAGAATAAGTGTGAATTCATATAGATTAGTGTTTTTTTTTTTACGTGCGCAAAATCCCCACGGATACCTCCCCACTGGAGCCGGTGGGAGAGGTTATGTCGGACTCGAACCGACTAAAACGCACGCCGCCTATGAGTCGTTTTGGTTGCCGAAGGTGAGGTTGACAGGCATATCCCTCGCACCCCGGCCGACCCAGGGCCATCTCTCACGATCTGGCCCTCTCCTCGGGTGTGTGGGGACTACAGAGTCCCCAACTCGTTCCCGGAAAACGGGGAGGCGCACCAGGCGCGCCGCCGCGGTGGCCTGCTTCTGCCAGGGTGACAGGCGGCTCCTCCTGTCACCCCCAGGCCCATGTAGATTAGTGTAAATATACCTCAAGTTTAATGAGTCCTACTTCTTCATTATCTTAGCGTTATACACAGATGCATCCGAAGCTTTCAGATAAGAATCTGGGGTCCGCTTTACCAGTCTCACTGTGGATTTGGCCAAACTTCGATATTATCCGTGAAGCGGCTGCAATCTGACCTCCATAACCCAAAGACGATATCAAAGCATTGTAACTAGACCAGTTGATGGATTTTTAGGTCTCGAACTACCCGTAACGACTACCATACATGTTGGTATGGCAACCAGGTCCGATGACTTATCAAACTCTGAAGGCACAACATTACAAATACCCACTCAGTACAAATTCATGAATACAAATATTTGCACTGAGCGGGGATGGAACCAGTGCCTCCTGCGTAGCGGTCGCTTTCACTACCGCATTACCACGAGGGCTGCCAATAATTCCTTTTTATTTGAACAAAAAGTAATAAGTTTAAATAATGATTTCAGCGAGTCACGGGGTCTGATACTATAGATCGCTCGTATAGCTCGTTTCTGTAGTACATAGTGCACTGCACCTACCTCAATATATCTCTGCATCACCCTAAGGTTGACTGTTAGATAATGCCTTTGGCATTAAGTCCGCCTTTTTACAAAATTACTGTGCATAAAGTTGAATAAATAAATAAATAAAATAAATACAAATATAGTCTCAATATTGGCAGATGAGCTCGACAGCAGCAGGCCGTATGACATAACGCTACAACATAACGATCTGAGGTTGATTGTACTGTATCTATCTTTAAGAGAGTAGTTGTAATTGTAACACAAGTAGTTTTATTGTGCTCTTTCAAATTATAAATCTATCCCTGTATAATATTAAATAAGACAATGTGTACTTTTCCACTGTAATTTTTATTTTTCACCTTCGCGGTTTCGCCTCACGGCATTCTCAAAGGTTTGTATTGGCGGTAAGTGTCTTATTCAATATGTGTAGCAGGTTCCACTTAATACCATCAATCAACAGTCTTACAATATTGTGTTCAAGTCTAATGGAAATATTTGATCAACAAGCTGCTGATTTAAAACTACTCCTACAAAAGGAATTTGTATAAAAACTGGACACACCTACTTTGAAAAGTAGTGGCACTATAGTTACAAAAGAAACTTAAGTACAATCGGCGTAAGAACGATCAGGGCTATAAAGTCTCAAAAATATTCTTGATACCAAGGTATTAAGAGCAAATCAAACTGTATTAGGAAGTTATCTAAATTAAAGTATAAAAAAATACACTGAATATACCTAAACAATCCTGCAGGTTCAGGCGTCAAAGAATTCCTCCCCATCGACGTCAATCGGGAGGGTGGCTAGAAGGCTGACGGCATTGTTACGTTGAATGGCAATACCAATCCTTATCCTCCAACTGTTTTATTTGTTTAAATTGTCTTATAGTCTGAACTAAAGATGTGTACCAAAAATCAAAACAATCAGAAACAGGAAGGGTGGAAAACTAAGAGTAACGAAGAGTACTTTCTTTGTTCGAGTGTACCCCGGTTCGTGAAACAAATAAGAGAGAGAAATAATTTAATGTTAGCAATTTATACAAGCACTGTGATAAAATAACGCTAGCGTAGAACGAAACGTGTTTGTTACTCGTCGGTCCAAGTGAATTGCACAGATCTTGGCAACGACATTATATTAAGTGTTGGAGTGGGCACTATTGTTGACTCGAGCCATGCATCTGAGGCTGAGTCTGGGCTGTATATATCTGTCTGATGTTATACAGCTCTAACCCTTACTCGCCTTGTACGACACCGCATGGAAAGAGATCGGGTGGTCTAAATTCTACTCTGCCGGAAACCACGCGTATCACGAACCGAAGTTTAAAACTGATTATAGTTCACATTTTTGTATTTACTACATATACAATAATACATAATCACGCCTCTATCCCCGTAGGGCTAGGCAGAGGTGAATTAACACCAGCACTGTTGCACTCATGCCATGCATATGATGCTGAGTCTGGGCTGTATATATCTGTCTGATGTTAAACAGCCTATCCCTAAGTTGCCTTGTACGACACCGCATGGGAAGAGATGGGGTGGCACAAATTCTACTCGGTTCGGTTATATCGGTATAAAAGCGGTTCGGTGACTCTTTCCTCTGTCGCACTATTAAGGCCTGGAATTCATTACCAGCTCACGTGTTTCCTTCTTCCTATAGTCCCGGGTCCTTTTAGCGGGGCGTGAAAAAGCATATGGTGAGGCCGTCAAGCTGACTGTTACCATTGTCACATGGTATGTGTAAGTAATAGTGACCCTCTTTTTTGAGACTTTGCCTTCAGCTTACCATCAGGCGAGGTCTGATTGACGTGTTTTACATATAAAAAAACATTTAGTATAAGTATAAGCCAACACAAATTTAACTTTTGAACCATCAGTTTTAGATAAAGCTGTTAGTAGCTTCACAGGTGCCTGTCCATTTATCTACGTCGAAATTACGCCTCATCCTGCCTCGCCTTGTCCCGCTTCTAATATTCATTTGACTTTATGCTAAGTATAAAAAGTCCTGCAAGCTTCGTGACTTTACGAAGCAGTTTCATGTTAAATTATTTTTATAACATTGTTATGACTTTATAAGGGTCCGTCGTGATTGTAGTATAAGGGCTTGCGTATATTAAGGTGAGTTTACAAGTATCTTCACGGTATGAAGGGTCGAGTGAATTTTTAAAGTAACAGCTACATAATTGGCTTAGGTTGAATTTTATTTTACTTGCTTACATTTCTGGTTATAGATAGATAGATAAATATAAATCACGCCTTTATCCCCGGAGGGTTAAGCAGAGGTGAATTAACACCCACATTTCACCAATAATTGTATTCGGTCCCACATAACGTGGGACCGAATATTGTTCTAGGCGAGTCTAGGCTGTATATATCTTTCTGATGTTAAACAACCCTAACCCTTAGTCGCCTTGTACTACACCACATGGGAAAAGATGGGGTGGTCCAAATTCTGCTCTGCCGGGAACCCCACGGTTTTCACACACACATTTCTGGATTATAGTATTAGGGCTGGCATCCTCTTTAATATCGTAAATGTGAAAATTTGTGAAAATGTTTGGGTCTTTGTTACTCAATCACGCTTAAATGTACCTAAAGAGATGCTGAGTTTTTTATTTTATTATTTTTTTATGTAATGTATGTATTGTATGTAATTTTATTTATGTAAACATTAAAATAAAATAAAAAACCGCCAATATAAACCTTTTAGAATGTCGTGAGACGAAACCGGTCCGGTGAAAAATTCAATACAGTTTATGGAAATGTACAAAATGTTTTATTCAATACGCTACAGGGATTTATAATCTGAAATAACACAATTAAATTATGTTACAACTGCGATTAGTAATAATTCCTAGCAGAATATAGCCTCAATGAGAGCGCCAAGTTCTTGGTTTTAACATTTTTATAAACTTACCCAGAAAAATAAAACATACAGGTCCTCTCTTTAAAGAGATCGAGCGAAAGAGCAATAAAAATCGATCTTGACTACGAAGTCTAAAATTGATCTTAATACCAAGATATAAAGAACAAATCAAACTATTTATCGATTTAAATTGTATTATTGTTCGAACTAAAAATATGTACCGAATATCAGAGCAATCTGTCAACAAAAAGGGGGGAAAACCAAAATATTAAGATTATTTTGAGTACTCAGCTCGTCAATATCGATCTGACGCTGACTGTACTCTCTTGAAGATTGCCACAGTACATAAGAGGAAGATTCAAGAACTACATAATACTGTAATATTTTTTGTTCTTTCATAAAACCGCACTCTGTAAAAAGGCTGAATACCTCTCACATCGAAAAAAAAATTAAATTCAGAAAAAGAATCTTCACATCCCTTTCTGTTGGAATAAAAAGGCTCATATACATTGCAAAAAATATTATAATGTAACCAGTGAATGTATACCGCAGATGTGCCAAGGGATGGTGTTATCACAGTAGGGAGTGAGCTTTTTAAAAAGGAACAGAAAACGTGGCGATCTGTAGCAATATGTAGCTTTATAAAGAACCTGAATTATGTTCAGCGATAATTCCTTTAAAGTTGAAACATTTCTAGAAAAGTTATTTTTACCAGTATTTTTAGCAGCGCAAATAAAATATTTTGCACTACTATTCTAGGTGAAACTAACGATCAATTCAAATCAGGTGGAAAAATGGTCGAGCACTTTCTGAGAATAAAATTCTCAACCTTATTCCGTTTACAAAAGGCTAAAAATAGTTTTCATTATTGTGAAATAGTGGTGCGCGGTGTTGCAAACTATTTTATGCTTTATTTTAGTGCTGTGGCACTAAAATAAAGCATAAAATAGTTCACAATACATTTTCGAGAATCTAATGTATGTAAGGAAAAATATTTACCAGACACAAATACAATCTTGTAGTCTGTCTTATAGTAACTTTTTAACCAACTCCCTAATGAAATTAGTGATTTACCCGTGGACAAACTTAAAAATGTAGTTTAATTTTAAGTAGCCAGAAAGGGTATTATAAAATCCAAGAATACTTAGATGATAAACAAGCTTGGAAATGAGCTGTTTGCTCAGCTATGCTGATCAAGTATTTTTTTGTATTTAGTTTAGGTAGACTAAGTATATGTGTAGGTTTGTAAATAGCCAAAAAAAATGACAGCTGAATTTCTTGCCGGAGTCTTCTCAGGTCGGAGCCGCGTTTCAAGCCGGTCCCCGGTGTTCCATTTGCTAAACTAGTCTTCCATATTTCTTTTTGTATGAACGTTTTGTAAGTACTGATTTAATTATATATGCAGAATAAATGATTTTTTTGCTTTGACTTTGATATTTAATAACTACTTAAATATTGCTCTAGCATTTTTTCGCCTGTTTAGAAATGACACTTATAGTAACGCAGTAGCCTAGTGGTATGGGTAATGGACTGCTGAGACGAGGTCTCGGGTTCGTTCCCAGGTTTTACCATGGCACACACCAATAACGTTTCGATGCTTTTCGACGTTATGTGTGCATTTATCGCAGGTTTATAAGTGCTCGGTTAATGGCAATAGGCTCGCCATCTATTACATTGGGACCTAAACATAAACTGGCGAAATGTGGGTGCTAGCACCTCTACCTACTCCTTCGGGGATATAGGCGTGAGTTTATGTTATGTTATAGATAGATAGATAAATAATTCTTTATTGTACACCAATAGATTACAGTAAAACTTGTAGTTAGCATGCATACAGTACATTGTACGGGCGGCCTTATCATTGGAAGCGATTTCTTCCAGGCAACCTTGGGATGGACAGTAATGTAATAAAGCAAAAGATTTGGTGTAGTTACCAAATAAACTAGAAACAAGGTGTATTAAAAACAAAAAGAAAGAAAGATATGAGAGAAGTTCAAATAAAATTAAATAAATATACAACTTTAGCACATAAATAGATATACGAAGTAGATAGTACATACTAATTAGAAGGGAAAATAGTGAGCATATTAATTGTGAGCTGTCACAGTGTTCAAAATGATAGGTAGTAGTCCTTTACCATTGTTTTAAATACGTTTTGGTATTTTGCTCGTCTGATACTCAATGGCAATGCGTTCCATAAACGCACAGTCTTCACAGAAGACTAGCCCCACAATTGGTTTGCCGGCGTATTGTACAATAGAATGACAAATATGTGTCATTTGACGTTTATGACATCACATGTCATGGCATCGCATGACTTCGAATTGCCACCTGTCTAGAGAAGCTGTTTTCCGTTCGACCGATTCGTCAGATGTCGCTGGTTCCAAGATGCAAGCTTCCTATGCGACGGGGATTGGTACTCGAATGGAGAGAGAGAGGCAGAACAAAGGAAAAAATAATTTCAATTAAGTAAAACATTTAATTACGATTTAAAATTCCTTTTTTCATTTATAATTTAAATTTAATATCGTTCCATTATCATCTTAAAACGAAAAGGCTCCTCTAAGTACCTAAGCTTAATTTAGAATATCCTTTCCATTTTAGGCCGGCCGCGCACTGTAAGCATCTTTACTTTATTATGAAATATAACAAATAAAGTAATACTGTATTTATCTCAATTTTTCCCTTGGGCCCTTTTAGGGAACCTTTTAAATCTAATAAGGTTATAAATAGTGCCTTAAGACATTTCAACACAAAGAAAGTAATGTAGGTATTCTTTAGAGACCTGTGACATTATAGGGCCATTTTTTTAAATAGAATATATTCTAGGACATATTATACGGCGCCATGTAAACTTACATTATAGGGTCTAGAATACCTAATGCTATAATATGTATTGAACTATCGAATTAAAAAACTTTATAAAAAACTCAAAAACATAACATAACATAAACTCACGCCTATATCCCCGAAGGGGTAGGCAGGGTTGATAGCAGCCACACTTTGCCAGTTTATGTTTAGGTCCCAATTTAATGTGGCAAGCCTGTTGCCATTAACCGGGCACTTAAAAACCTGCGATAAATACACACATAACTTCGAAAAGTATCGAAAAGTCATTGGTGTGTGCCATGATAAAACCTGGGATCGAACCGGAGACCTCGTCTCAGCAGTCCATTACCCATTATTGACAGGATCTTTTTAAGTGATTGTGGTATGGTTATGAGTAAAGTTACAGTCAGCGTCAAAATGATCTTGACTATACAAAGTCTTAAAATGAACTTAATACCAAGGTGTTAGGAGCAAACCAAGCTGTTTTATTGATTGAAACTGTGTTATTTATTGTCCGAACTAAAGATGTGTACTAAATATCAGGACAATCAGTTAACAGGAAGAGGGGAAAGCCAAGATATTAAGATCATTTTGAGTCCTTTGTTTGTCAAGATCTAGCTGATCCTGACTGTACATATAATTATTAACTTTAAACATATACATTGCAATAACAGGTAGGACACGGCGGTATTTCCGCCCAATTGAGCAGTCCGACTGGGGAAGTACCTCCGCACTACAGAATACCGTGGCTATAATAACTTCGTGTTGTGTTCCCAGCGGTGAGTAGGGTAGCCAGAGCTCACTGGAGAATTTGTGCTGTCAGTGGAAAACTAAAGGCTTGTCCTGCTTTGTCTTCTACTGACGGCGCAGAAACTCTGTACTCACAGGGTTGGCAGCGCGACTGTGACTCCTCTGGTGTTACAAACGTCCATAGGCCACGGTAACCACTTTCCATCAGGTGGGCCGTGTGCTTGTCTGCCACCTAAGTGGTATAAAAATATTGCAATGTACCTATATATGTATGCTATCTTAATATACTATTTAGCACTCCAATTTTTTAAATGAATTTTATCAAGTTAATATTTTAGTAAACTTGACACAAGTTTACGTTATAGATCTAACGAAATACAGGATATAGGTTTCTGTAGGTTACAGGAATGGAATTAGTAGGTATATCATACAGGAAGAGCTGCTTACAACTTACACTTAAAATATTGAAATAAAACCACGTTTCAATGGAGAATCCATCGTGATTTCTTTGGTGCTATCCTTCAGCCCACAGCTCCGCGCGAGTGGATCCCTTTTCTCCGGTCCCACTTAACTGATTGCAATCAAAGTAAGCTTTAAGTCTGACCAAGACCTTTCTAACAAAACAAAACGCACCAAAATTTTCTGTAGTTTTTGCGTTCATCGCGAACAAACATTTCCAATTTAAAATTATTTTACAATTAAATATGTAGTAATGATAAATTATTAACATTTAACCCGACGTTTTAATTACTTTTCAGCAGTCATTAAATATATATATATCATATTATTATGATGATTTTTTTTATGTTGGTGTTACTATTTATGCAGAATGACTTCACTGTCTCATTAGTCTTGCTGTATTTTATTTATCAATCAATCAAATAGCCCATCGCAGTCCACTGCTGGACTAGGCCTCTCCCAATGTTGGGAGGCTTTGGCCTACTGTTTCCACGCTGGCCAGACGGGTTGGTACAGGGTTTTATTTCGAGTTTTCCTTCTCTCGCAGTCACTTTAATTTATTAATGTATTTACCTACCATTCTTTTATGTTATTGTATTATTATCATTATACATTATCATTCGCTATTTATTGTATTATATATACAGGGCTCCTGGACCCCTTCATTTACACGTGCACTGTTTCACATATGACTTTTACGGTTTGGCGTCCAATCGGGCTCCAATTGAAAACCAGCGCTAGGTTTTCTACCTGTCACATGCTGAACTGGACACCCATTTGGTGCATTTGTGTGTCGCACTGATTGCACGTTTGTTGCGTTTGGAGTTTGAAAGCATGTATATTATTAATGTGTGAACATGCTTCCAGTACTTCTTATGGTATTATTATGTATTGTGTAATTTCCTGCGTGGTAGCCTAGTGGTATGGGTAATTGACTGCTGAGACGAGGTCTCGGGTTCGATATCCCAGGTGTTATCATGGCATACACCAATGACTTTCCGATGCTTTTCGAAGCTATGTATGTATTTATAGCAGGTTTATAAGTGCCTCTTTAATGACAATAGACTCGCCACCTATTACATTGGGACCTAAACATAAACTGGCGAAATGTGGGTGTTAGCACCTTTACCTACCCCTTCGGGGATATAGGTGTGAGTTTATGTATGTATGTATATGTAATTTCCTGTATCTGTGACCACTTAGCACTAAATAAATGTTTCTTTCTTTCTTTCTTATATGGTTTGCGTATGTTTCCATTTGTCGCCTCTTACGACACCCTTCGGATGAGATGGGGTGGTGATACTTGTATTCGTTCTCCGTCACCACACGAAACATTATTTCCTTATATTTACAATTATTATTTGTACCTAGGTTTAATTAGGTGAATGATTGTATGCTCCAACCATCTACTGTATTAATTTCTTTTTCAATGAGCGACATTCCCATTAGTAGTAACGTGGTTCACGACAGAGTAGAATTTGGACCACCCCATCTCTTCCCATGCGGTATCGTACAAGGTGATTAAGGTATAGTCCTGTTTAACATCAGACAGATATATACAGCCCGGAGTCAGCCTCAGAAGCATGGCTTGAGTGAACAATAGTGCCCGGAAGATGGCAATGAGCCTATTGCTGTCTACTAAGTACACCCTATTAAGTGGGATGTATGCATATTCCCGTAAACATATAATATATATTATAATATTTATATTCCTTCGGAGTTGATAGCTTATGTTGCGAGTTGACTAGTAAGTTGGATTATACCATTTTGATGCTTGAACATAGATTTTTATCTTGAATGTTGCGTAGAGATATTGCTTCCTTGTATTTTACCATCCTTATCACGGTGAGTTCTGGTGAGCTCTTCCAATTAGTCCCAGCCTCTCCTTTCCTGCACAGGACAACACGTGCAGGGCTTAGATGTCACCCACGAACTGTGCAGGATATCCCATTGAAATCTAAGCGCCGCTCCATTAAAACCTGGAATACCTTACCAGTTTACGTGTTTCCTTCTTCCAACAGTCTCGGGTCCTTTAAGTGGGGCGTGGAAAAACACCTCATAAGGCCGTCCAGCTGAGTGCCACCATTGTGACATGCTACGTGTCTATAATAGTGACCATCTTTCCTGAGACTTTGCCTTCAGCTTTCCATCAAGTGAGACGAATGACGAGTCCTATATAAAACACCTGACGTCGTGATTTAGGGATACTAACTACTATAATGATAATTATAAATAATAACAATGATTGTAATGATTCAGTATGAAGCATTTTCGGGTGTCTCGAGAAATTGAATTTTGGAAATCAAATATAGAGTGCTATGGGGAAAAATGGAACGAGATACAAGTGTGCCGTCGGAAATAATTAATCTGTTCAAATATTGGTATGACAACCAACAAAACCGTGTAAGGTGGGCTGAATTCTGTTCAGCAGAATACAGGTTGGAGTGTGGCGTTAGGCAGGGAGGGTTAACCTCGCCCACACTTTTTAACCTGTATATGAATGGTCTGATTGATGAGCTCAGCGGGACCGGAATCGGGTGTCATATTGATGGTATTTGTATTAATAATATAAGCTATGCCGATGATATGGTTCTGTTGAGCCTATCGATCAGAGGCCTCAGGAGACTTATTAAAATTTGTGAATCCTACACCGGGGCGCACGGGCTCAAATATAACGCACTCAAGAGCGAGTTCATGCTTTTCAAAGCAGGTAAAAAAGATTTTCACAGAATACCACCAGTCATGTTGTGTGGTACACCGCTAAAAAGAGTTGCTAATTTTAAGTATTTGGGCCACTGGGTCTCGGAGGATTTAAGAGATAACGCTGACATTGAGAGGGAGCGCAGATCGCTGGCTGTCCGATGTGGCATGCTGGCCCACAGGTTTGCGCACTGTAACAGACAGGTAAAGTTGACGCTTTTCAAAGCGTTTTGCCAGTGTTTTTATACGTGCAGCCTGTGGACGGGCTTTACGCAGAGGGCATACAGCGATCTGCGTATTCAATACAACAACGCGTTCCGGGTGCTGATGGGACTGCCGCGTTTTTGTAGCGCATCTGCCATGTTTGCCGAGGCAAACGTAGACAGTTTTTCGGTGATCATGCGCAAAAGAAGCGCCTCACTCTTACGCCGTACCCGCGGCAGTCCCAATACCATCATTAGAGCGTTGGTTGATCGGTGGGACTCCCCGATCCTGGGGCGGTGCATAAAACTACATGCAATAAAGTCTGACACAGTCCCCGGATCGGGGTGGCGCACCCAAACAGTTTAATTGTATTTTTACCTACTAACATTAGTTGTAAGTTTAACTAACAAATATGGAAGAATTTCTGAAATATACATATTATTATTATTATTATTATTATTATTATAAGGTGGTTATGTTGTGAGGATCAAAATGTATTCAACATCCTCAAATAAAACATCAAGTAACTATGTCTATATCTATATATGAAAAAAACGACGGGTTGCACTCCGGGAGTGCCGGCAGAAGTGAAAACTTGAATATTAACGTTGTGCATTTAATTAATAATAATTTTGTACGAATTGCTTTCATTATCAGTATAAAAGTATTATTATTTATGTGGTGGAATACAATATTCATTTATTGCGCTATCGTACACAAACATGACAATTTATATCACATTAAAAATTTAACACTTCAGATCTATTACAATTATTTTACATTAAAAAGTTTATCACCGCCATCACACATGTGACAGTCGTGTGACATTCGCGCAAGAGCCATGCGCCGCCTGTCCTCTCGCCATCCGTCTTACGAATTTTCGATCAGGTCACGTGTCCTGACGCGAGTTTAGAAAATTTTACCCATTCCAAAAAAAGTACACATCGCCGCTAAAGAAGTTTGCATTTCAAAAAAATTAAAAAGTATCAAGATAGTTTCGTCCAATATCCCCCCTATTTTACAATTTTTTATTTTCCAATTTACCATGAGATTCTGGCACACCTATAAACACTAACTTGAGTCCAATATTATTACCCCTGGTGATATACCATGTTATTTGTTATCACACGCACTGTTGTTGTGTACGAAAGCTTATCGTAGGCAGCTCAGTAAATATAGATTTCATAATATTTAGGAACTTTTCACAATGCTACATAAATAATAATATAATAGATATACATACATATAATCAAGTCTTTATCCCTGGAGGGTTAGGCAGAGGTGAATTAACACCCACATTTCACCAATAATTGTATTCGGTCCCACGTAATAGGGGGTGATCCTATTGCCGTATTCCGGGCACTATTGTTGACTCGAGTCATACATCTGAGGCTGAGTCTGGGCTGTATATATCTGTCTGATATTAAACAGCCCTATCTCTTAGTCGCTTGGTACAACAAAAATATAATTCACTTCAATTCACACCGGCCGATGAACGTTAGACGCGGTGGACGTGTGTCGGTTTCTCTTATTTGAATTTCTGTGATTGGCCACAAATAGTGATTTCTGTTTCCTTGTTACTCCTTAAGTGTTTATATGTGCAAGCCACTCCCACTAGGCGGTCCTAGAGGGAGACGTGAATAATTTTGAGAATCGCATTCAAAAACTGTCTTGAAAAGCAATTGTGTTCGGCTGGTGTCGGCTGGGCTCGATCCTACAACTCTTTGCGCCGGAGACCGCGCGCTTAGACGCAGCGCCGTAGCGTGTATTACCGTCGACTACGAAACAACACTCCATACTGTACGTGAGGCTGACGTCATTGCTACGGTGGCACCCGCTTGCTACGGAGCTACGAAGTGACTACGGTAACAGATCGGCTACGCTCCCGCACTTGTTTACTAAGAAGACCTCTGCGACATAAAGACATCTGGTACTATCTTAACTTACATTCTCGTGCTACCAAATTCACTAAATATGGCTAGTGTACAACGCACCCCCCCCAAGATACAACGTACGCCTACCAAGTCACAGAAATTAAGTCTAAATCAGAACCAGACTCAATCCGAACCTGACATCAACACGGCACTAATAATGAGCGACCACGTAAGCACTAAGAGAGGAAAACGCTTTCGTTCAAACGAATCGCCGCAAAGCGAGACCGCTTCCCAAGACTATAATCAGGAATCTGATATCTCAAAGACCCTTGCTGAACAAAATGCCCTCATGAACAAGTTGTTGTCCGATATTGGAGTAATTAAGTCCCAAAATGGTCAAATACAGGCGTCTAATGAAAAAATACGCAAGTCAAACGAAGAAATTGTCCAATCCATGTCTTTTATGAACAAGCAGTTTGAAGAGATGAGAATAGAAGTAGAAGATCTAAAGAAAGAACGGCAGCTCCAAATGCTATATATCGAGAAATTGGAGGGGAAGATAATGGATCTACAACAAGAATCACGCTCATCAACCATCGAAATTCGCAATATTCCATCGACAAATTCAGAAACCATTAGCAGCTTGACAGAGACCGTGTGCCTAATCGGTGACCTGATTGGGGCCCCGGTCTCTCGTTCCGGCATACGCGATATATACCGCCTACCGGGCAAAGCTATGAATCCTTCTATCCCTCGACCTCTCATTGCAGAATTCTCAACAGTACAGACTAAACAAGCCTATATCTCAGCTACAAGAGCCTACAATAAACAAAAAGACAAGGAAAGCAAACTTAATACTACCCTGATTGGTATCCCAGGTAAAACACAACCTGTTTTTGTCACAGAAAAGCTATCGACAAGGTCGAAAAAACTGTTTTTCCAAACCCGCGAGTTTGCCAGGAATCACGCTTTCAAGTACTGCTGGATATCCAATAACAATATCTTTCTTCGAAAGGATGAAGGGGAGAAACACATACTGATACAGTCTGAAAAAAGCCTTACTGACATCCTTGAAAACTTGAATAAGTGACTATTCCTGCAGACCTCTTTTTTAATCTTAAGTTTACAGCGACTAATGATTGTTGCCTTACCTTCTAAAAAAATAAAACACTATACACACACAATTCACTCACTTTACACAATGAAACTCGAAACATACTACACTATAATCACACGACACAAACATATACACACATTCCCCCTGTCATTTTTACAGAAACGACGTATCTTTCTAACACTATTATCCAACAAAATAAAGTCACATACCCTGGCCCCGGAATTGTCCATAACTCTTACTACTAATGGCTAATACAATTAATGACATCAACAACGATCTCGACAATGTTATTTTGGGAGACTCCTACAGCTGCAACCCTGATGATTGTCCTAAGTATATGATTAAAGCTAAGAGTAGTCTAAATTTATTTCATATGAACATTAAAAGCGTAAACAAAAACTTTAATTCTCTCCAGGTACTCTTAAAATCAACTAAAATAGAATTTGACCTAGTTATCCTAACCGAATGCTGGCTGAATAAGGTCACGAACTTGCCTATATTAGATGGCTTTAAACCTCATTCTACGACCTCAAATTCTAATCAAAATGACGGAGTCATCATATACTCCAAGTCAGGCTTGCAATGTTATGTTTGGGAACCGAATTTCAGCTGTGGAAGCTGCCTAATTTGTGAAGTTGAAAAAACACTAACCGTGGTAGCAATCTACCGTCCTCCGTCATTTAATTCCAAAGAGAATTTCGAAAATTTTCTATTAAGCCTAAACACTGTCTACGAAAAAATTTCCTCCAAACCCAATATAGTACTGATGGGAGACTTAAATATTAATCTAATACCGGGACATATAAACGATCGAGGTTTTGAATATCTTACTCTAAACGCTTCCCACGGTCTCACACCTACACACTTAATGCCTACTCGAATGGAAAACTGCCTTGACCATGTACTCCTAAAGTCAAAGTTAACATCCACGACACTCGTCTTAGACACATATCTTACAGACCATAAGCCTGTTCTCGTATCCATCGCCAAGGCCAACGTGACTCACACTACCCTTAGAAACACTACACGACTAAATCACGAAGCCATTTTCTTGGATCTACAAAATGTTAACTTTGACCCGATATACCGTACAGGGGACCCCAATGCCGCCATGCATGAATTTATAGATATAATAAAATCAGTCATTTAAAAAAACTCACGGGTAGTTAAATCTCCTAGGATAAAGAGAACCATAAAGCCATGGATTACACCCGGCCTTCTTAAATGCATCAGAAATCGGGATAAAATGCACTTAAACTCAACAAAAGCTCCAGACAATGTAATTCTTAAGACTACATACAAAAGGTATCGCAATTTTTGCAATGATCTTCTTCGAAACCTAAAAAAAGCACATGAAACTCGCGAATTGGAAAAAAACAAAAACAACCCTAGAGCCCTGTGGAAATCTATAAAAGAAATAACCCACACACGGAAAACACGTGACAGTCCCGCTGAACTCTTGCAAATTAAGGACTCCCCTCAGTCCTCCCTAAATGAGATAGGTCAGTTCTTTAGCAATGTTGGTAAAAACTTAGCTACTGAAATAATAATGCGAGCCCCGGCTCCAACAACGGTTACTGAAAAACAAAACCCTCCAGTTGCTTCCCTAGCCTTGTTAAATGTAGATGAAGCCCAAGTGGAATCTTTTATTCTGCAACTGCGGAGTGACAGCGCAACAGGATGGGATGGTATCTCTTCCCAAGTGCTGAAACACTGTAGGTCCGTCTTGACCACTCCACTTACCTTTCTAATCAATCGCTGTATAAAAGATCAAATTTTTCCGGAGGCTCTTAAAAAAGCAATTGTCCATCCAATTTACAAGGCTGGGGACCGGAACTGTGTCAAGAACTACAGGCCGATATCTGTATTACCCGCTCTCTCCAAGATTTTTGAGAGGTACCTGAACAATTGCTTGACTAACTTCTTGGACAAACATCTCATCATCGCTAAAAATCAATATGGTTTCCGTGCTGGCGTGTCGACTGAAGATGCAGTAATTGACCTTACGCGCGAAATCTCAACAAATTTAGATAAAAGGTCTAAATGTTTAGGTATATTTCTTGACCTTTCCAGAGCATTTGACGCGGTTTCGGTTCCCAGGCTAATTTCAAAGATGGAACTAGTTGGAGTGCGTGGGGAGCCTCTGGAATTATTTAAATCTTACCTTTCCAATCGGATACAATGTGTCAAAATTGACACACATCTTAGTGAAGAGACAAACGTGACCTACGGTGTACCCCAAGGCAGCATTATAGGCCCTACACTATTCCAGATATATGTCAATGAGCTATGTAAGATGGACCTACCAAACTGTAAAATCTACGCTTACGCAGACGACACAGCTATCTTGGTGTATGGCGCCACTTGGGATATTGTCAAAAGCAAGGCAGAAGTCGCTCTATCAGAAGTAATGAAATGGCTCAATGTTAATTTACTCACGCTCAACTTAAACAAAACTACTTTTGTCCCCTTCGCCATCCGACACAATCTCGCACCTTCCCAAAATTTCTCCATAACAGCACACTCTTGTCCCAATCCTGAGGTCTCCTGTAACTGCCCTGCACTGACTAGATCCAATTGTGTTAAATATTTAGGTGTTCAGATAGACGCTTGCCTAAAATGGGACAATCACATAAAAGCACTCACCACAAGGACAGTGCGTCTCATACACATCTTTAGATCTCTTAGAGAATCAGCAAATGCTGACACCTTGAGGATGGTATATCATGCACTGTGCCAATCTTTACTGGGTTATTGCATCCCAGTATGGGGTGGTGCAACAAAGACCTGCTTCCTTGGATTGGAGAGAGCACAGAGAGCTATATTGAAAGTAATGACAAAAAAGCCTCGCAGGCACCCAACAACGCGACTGTACTCAGAGTGCAAGGTACTAACGGTTCGTCAACTCTTTGTGCTCCGTACTGTACTGAGGAAGCACTCAAGTGTTCCATTATCTGACCCAAAAAAAAGAACCTTGCGTCTTATACGTACACAACACAACACCACATTTGCAGCACACCAATATTACACATTAAGTACTCGCATTTATCAAAAAATCCACAAAATGATACCCATCCAGAACCTAAACACCTTCAAACTTAAAACTAAAGTCACAGAGTGGTTACTGCAACAAGACTATGCTCAGACAGAGTCCCTTCTAAACTAAGCACGTCGCTCAAGTCTCACACATACAGATACAGATATACACACACACATACCACACATAGACACCACATAGACACCACACACACATATACACATCACACACACATACACATCACACACACATACCTTATTTTTTGTTTTTAGATTTTTTCATGTTTTTTTCCTTTTTTTTCATCATAGTTAAAATTATATAAAAACCGATAAACCGACGCAGTCTACTAAATTTATATAATTTTATGTTACATATTTACCTTCACGACCGAACACTGTCTCTCAAGATACAGGATATCCTAGTTTGAGAGGCAGGGTTAATATTATTGTACACCTTAAACCACAAACAATGTTACAAGTAGGTAGCAAATCAATGTTGTTATAGATACTGTACTTCTTTTTGGTTAATAAATTATTATTATTATTATTATTATTATTATAATAATAATCATTTATTGACCAAAAGTACCTAAATCTAGTTACATATACGCTGACGACCAAACTAGTATATTTAGTACGTCTGTTATTGGTTGTTATATTAGTACGAGCAGGGCAGCCAATAATTGATAACATAATAGGGAAGTGGTCTGTAACATCTGAATCTTGATTCTGCTTTGTCTTCCACACTGACGGCACAGTAACTCTGGACTTACAAGCTTGACAGCGCGACTGTGACTTCCCTGTTGATAACGATAACGATACCACTATGCATCAGGTGGGCCGTATGCTTGTCTGCCACCTAAGTGGTATTGATATTTTTTTTTAATACCTTTTTGAACAAAAATCTACATGTTTTGCCCATGTTTTTAGATACATATTATATGAAAAAACTAAAATAGCGACTCGAGTGTATCGCTATTGTGAATGTGACCTTACATGTATAAGAAGGACCTTATAACAGTATCACACATTTATTTCCCTCACTAATACAATTTTTTGCGATAACAACTGTGTATACACAGTATTTACCCTGTGTAATGTTTTTTTAAGTAAGGGGCCTAAGGTCTTATCAAAGCTACGGGAGTATTAATAGCCGTGTCCAATAGTTATCAGAGCAGTGCTGCAGACACACGAACAGCGTGAAGAATGAACACTATGTTGTCCTTGAGGTCCTCGTTATTGAGTTGTGCCATACTGCTGACCATCACAACTGGTAAGATTTTTATGCCATGTCTTACTTACTCACACCTGCAAATGCCCGAAGGAGTAGGCAAAGGTATATTAACAGTCAAATTTCGCCGATTATAATTTTCGGTTCCACGTAATAGGGAGCGAGCTTATTGCCGTCAAGCGGGCACTTAGTCCATGTATTATAATATTATAAATGGGAAATGTGTGTATTTATCGCTTTTACACTTATACTTAGGTAGTGACACAGTAGTCTAGTATGGGTAATGGACTGCTGAGACGAGGTCTCGTGTTCGTTCCCAGGTTTTACCATGGCACACACCAATGACGTTTCGATGCTTTTCGAAGGTATGTGTGCATTTATCGCAGGTTTATAAGTGCCCGGTTAATAGCAATAGACTCGCCATCTATTACATTGGGACCTAAAGATAAACTGGCGAAATGTGGGTGCTAGCACCTCTGCCTACCCCTTCGGGGATATAGGCGTGAGTTTATGTTACATGTATGTGAAGGTTTGTGAACACACACAAGATCAAAGGCAAAGATATTTTCGGGACTGGGAACAAAATTCTACGCAGCCCGGCAATCTATTTTTCTTGTCACAAGTGTTTGCGATTTCACCTTAAATATGACTTTGTCGTAGCATCTGTTATAAATTTGTTGTAAATATTTAATTGATTTATGCAGATTATGTTTACAGGTATGGTGCAATGCAAGTACGTACGTCTTAACAAGTCACAATGGCAAATAAATCAACATAAAGAGGTAGCGACGTGGGAGGAGGCAAAAAAGCATTGTGAGACTGAAGGTAAAGTGGATTGACTACTGGAGGTCATGGTACTCAGACTATCGAAGTATTATGACTATGACCTACCGTCTGTGCGCTAATAGTAGAGGAGCCCATGATACTAAATGAAGAGTTGCGCATCGCGGAAACCTTTTAGAATTGCTGTGTTAGATGATAGGAAAAATAATAGTCAGCCTATAATGTTTCCACTCTTAGCGGCGGGATCTAAATGACATCATGATTAAACATTTGAATTATGGTTTGATTACTTATAAACTAAATAAATAAAAAATGACCACGCTCGCGTAAATCTAGATATGATTTTTTTTTGCTTGGCTACCCTCCTCCGCTTTTAAGTTACGCTCTAATCGTCAGATGAGCAAAATTGATGCTTATACAATAATTTTAACGGAAATTAATGCGATAGCAGTATAGGTAGGACATAGCACGACAATATTCCCGTCTCAATTGATCAGTCCTACTGGGTAAGTACCTCACTGGAGAGCTTTTGTGCAGTGGGAAGACTAAAGGCTTGTCCTGATTCTGTCTTCTGCAATAGGATTGGTAGCACTTACGTAACTCCCTTGGTGTTGCACACGTTCATAGGTCATGGCAACCACTTTTGCGTCAGTGCTTCTGCACTGAAATCACAAAAACTATCCTGTGAGTTCTGGCTACCCTACTTACCACCGGGAATCTAATTATTATTTAGGTCGCGGTATTTTAAAGGGTGGAGGTATTCCTCAGTGGACTGCTCAATCGGGACGGAAATATTGTCGTGTCCTACCTCTGATGCGCATGCAAATATGCGATGGTAAAGTCATTGTTTACATGTTCTCAACGTCCTACTGTTTTATTATAGGTGCTACGCTAGCGTCGCCTATAAATGAGGAGCTACTCCAGTACATGAAGGCTATCATCGCTGCTAACAACCATACCACTCCATATTTTATTGGCTTCAAGGCGAGACTGAATGCTGAATTTAAGTCTGAAGAAGGTTAGTAAAAGTAAAGGCAAAGACATTTTATGTTATAATAGTTGCTTGATTATCACAAGACAGACTGTTCGAGCCGTGGTGGCTCGGTCCTCGGAGGTCGTAACATGACCTCCGTGCCCCATAAGTGCGGGCTTAGGAGTGATGGGTGGCCGCCTGTCACCCTAATAGAAGCAGGCCACGGCGTCGGTGCGCGATGCGTGTCTCCTCATACCCGGGGGACGAGATGGGGACTCCGCGGTGCTCACACCCGAAGAGAGCCATCTCATAAAAGATTATCTTAAGCCAGCCGGGGTGCGAGAGATATGTCGAAGGAATGCTCACATTATTTCTTTGCTGTACAACATATTATTCAAACCTACAGCTCCGTCTTACCTAAAGGGACATTTTGAGTTCCTACATGATACTCATTCGAGTCATCTAAGGTCATCAAAAAACTTAAGGTTAAGAATGCTGCCAGATAAAACTATATTTTACGACAAATCCTTCACAGTTACAGCAATCCGTCTACGGAATAAGCTACCAGTAAACATTGCAGTTACAGCAAAATGTTCTTAAAAGACCTTCCCTAACTTTTTGGGACATTTTGAACTGCATTCACAGATTTTGTAAAAAACTTACAGTTAGCAAAAAAAATGCAAAAAGTCCAAATTTTTTTTTATGCCAATCGATTCTATTTCATGTGGGGATCAAAAAACTCTATGGGACCATTTTAGTTTTCAGTACTAGAAAAGACAGAAATCGCCAAAAACGTTTCCCATATATTTCGTACGGAAATATGATAAATCAACTCGAAACTCATAGGTCAGGTAAAATTTTGAACTTTTTTAAATAAAAATCATCATTTAAACATTTAAGAAATTGGTTTATGAAATAAATTGCTCAAAATGATTTCCATTTTCACGAATACATAAGTCTATCCTTTTTGCACTGAACGAATGGCGGCTGTAACGGGAACTACCGGGGTAATCCCACGATACTTATAGCTGTGATCGTCTATTTACCTAATCTTTAAAACCCGACCCAATATCTATCATTCATTTCTTTAATAATCCTGACACTACAGTTTAAATCGTTATTCTAACTTAGTTTTTAACTGTTCGGAATAGTGTGATGATAAGACTGTGGATTTATATTTTATTCAAATGAGATATATGTATATTAGATTCAATATAGGTCTTTGATAGTTTGAACTTTGTGGCATCTTTTCAGCGGTATATTTATAATATAGGCCTTTAATGTCGAAGATATCATATATGATTTGTGATATGTGATCCGGATCAATTAAATGTCTCAAGCCCCGAAGAGCGAGACTAAGAATCTCAAGCCCCGAAGAGCGAGATTATGAATCTCAAGCCCCGAAGAGCGAGATTATGATCAATTCCGAAGAACTGATAGCGTTGATCAAAAGATCAAGGCTCTCCTCCACTTCGTCACAGTTAATTTAATTCAGTTTGTAAAACCTCCACTAAACTCCACTGTATACTGTAATCCTTCAGTTTTCAGCTTCTGGTTCCAGTATAAAATGTAGTAGCCCTTTAACGCCTCACGAATCTCATGAACGGTGCCAAAACAATTAGAATAATGATTGAATGTGATATAATATTATCTCAACAATAATATGTATATTATGCCTTCACGGCTGTAATGGCTGTCATTTACTAATGAATATATAATTAATTTAATAAGTTTTGGCAGGTTTATGGACCGCTACACTTTTTTTTTTTTTTTTTTTTTACGTGCGCAAAATCCCCACGGATACCTCCCCACCGGAGCCGGTGGAGGAGGTTATGTCGGACTCGAACCGACTAAAACGCACGCCGCCTGTGGGTCGTTTCGGTTGCCGAAGGTGAGGTTGACAGGCATATCCCTCGCACCCCGGCCGACCCAGGGCCATCTCTCACGATCTGGCCCTCTTCTCGGGTGTGGGGACCACAGAGTCCCCAACTCGTCCCCGGAAACGGGGAGGCGCGCCACGCGCGCCGCCGCCGTGGCCTGCTTCTGCCAGGGTGACAGGCGGCTTCACCTGTCACCCCCAGGCCGGCGCTCATGGGGGGCGGAGGTCGTTCATCGACCTCCGACGCCCGAGTTGCCTTCGTGCGCGGGCAGCTTGTCTAGCGATCCTTCGTCGCTCCCGCTGCCGCTCCCGCCCCGCCTCCTCCTTCACGAGCATTACTTGCTCGCAGAAGGAGGCGCCGGCCGCCCACGCATCCGCGCAGCGAACCATCGCCGCGAGCAAGGTGGAGAGCGTGAGAACCCTCACTCCCAGGGCCGCTACAAGCTCCCGCCTCGGCATCTCCCACGCCGGACACTCGGTGAGCGTGTGCGGACCTGAGTCCTCGCTCGCGTCGCAGTGATGGCACTCGGACGTTGGCTCTTTCTGCATCCGACGCAGATACTTTCCGAAGCATCCGTGCTCGGTGATCATCTGCGTCAGACGGTACGAGAGGCTGCCGTGTGGCCTCTCTAGCCACTCCCCCATGATGGGTCTTACCGCCGTTACTACGGCGTGCCCTGCGCTTGGTTGCCCAAGTCGTCTCTCCCATTCTGCCACCATTTCCCTGTGGAGCCGGGATCTCACGGCCCGAATTTCTTCGGGCTCGGGATCGTGACCCCGCTCCCGCGCCGCCCTTCGGAACCTGTATAGCGCCGAAAGGCATCTCGCTTCCAGGATCCATGGTGGCGATCCGGCGAGGAGACTCGCCGCGTTGAATGATATCGTGCGGTACCCCCTTATGATGCGGCACGCCAACTTCCGCTGCGGACGCTGCAGCAGAAGCATGTGCCGATCACTCAGGGTGTCCGCCCACACGGGACACCCGTACAGGGCCATGGACCGCACGACACCCGCGTAGAGTCTCCTGCAGGAGTCATCCGGGCCCCTCAGGTTGGGCAGTAGCCGCGCCAGAGCGTTGGCTGTGCCCGCCAATTTGGGGCCCAGACTTCGGAAGTGCTTCCCGAAGTCCCACCGGCCGTCGAGCACGAGCCCCAGATATTTCATCTGGGGCTTGATGCCGATGAGAGTGCCTCCCACTGTGAGACTGGAACCAGGTGGTGGCGAGCGCCGAGGTCCATGAAAGAACATGGCCTCGGATTTATGCAAAGCCACCTCAAGGCCCAGCCGCCGGATCCGTTCCACGACTTGAGCAACCGCGGTCGTGGCCCTCAGGATCGCTTCGCGGTGTGTAGCTCCGCTCGCCGTCACTAGCGTGTCGTCCGCATAGCACGTGACGGCGGCGCCGTCCGCAAGCTCACCGCGAAGCACCCAGTCGTATCCAATGTTCCACAGTAGCGGCCCGAGAACCGATCCCTGTGGAACACCGCACGACATCTCACGCCGACTGACGCCGGTCGCACTTGGGTAGATGACGGCTCTCTCCGTCAGGTACGCCCCGACTATGCGGCGGAGGTAGAGAGGCACACCGTGGTACACGAGTGCCTCCCTGATGCAACTCCAGGGCAAGGTGTTGAACGCGTTGGAGATGTCCAAGGACACCGCCAACGTCACCTCACCCCGGGCAACTGCCTCCTCCGCCAAAGTCCTCACGCGCATGATGGCATCCACGGTGGACCGCCACCGGCGGAAGCCATATTGGGCATCCGCCAGGTCTGGCCCCCTACCAGAGAGGTGCTCGACGAGGCGCTTCGCAATAACTCTTTCAAAGAGCTTGCCCACCTCGTCGAGCAACACAATGGGCCGGTAGCCGGACGGTTCGTCCGCTGGGCGACCCTCTTTTCGGATGAGGACCAGTTTCCCCGTCTTCCACATCTTCGGAAACTGGCCCCGCTCCAAGCATGCGCTGAAGAACCCTCTCAGCCGGGGTTCGAGACCGTCTTCTCCCAGAGCTAGGACCCACGCGCGGCCTGGAATGCCGTCGGGTCCCGGGGCGGTGCTCTTCTTGGCTCTAAGCCTTCGCACCGCCAGCTCCAGTTCTACCCAAGTGACCTCGGGGACTTCGTCGTCAACTACCACACTGGGCGCCACAGGCGACCGAGGTGGCGGAGTCATCTGCGGCGGAACGTGTTCCGCTCGCGCCGGGAACAGGGACTCGACCACTCCACCGAGCAGAGCTGGCTGGAGAACCCGGGTCAACGGCGGGGCCCGGGGGCGCAGCTTTCCTCTTACCATAAGGTAAGGCCGCCCCCATGGGTCCCGCTCCAGCGTCTCCATGAGCTCTTTATAAGCCGAGGCTTTCGCCCGCTTAATCTTCGCTCGGAGGGCATCTCTGGCCTCCCTGTATCCCACATGAAGCTCCGCCACTCGGGGCTCCGTATCTGCGGTTCGGCTACGCCTCCTACGGAGTCTGGTCCACCGGCGGTGCGCGATCACGCAGGCTTGCCGTAGCCTTGCGATCTCCGCAGACCACCAGTAGACCCGACGCCTCGGACTATAGGGTGGTGCCCTAGGCATACCCGCATCGCTGACACGAGTCATGGCCTCCCGGAACCACACCGCCTCATCGTCGATATCGACAGGCCTGTCCGGCGCAATGGCCCAGGCCTGTACGATGGCGGCCTCCAGGAGGACCTCCCGATTCAGTCTCCCAAGCACCCAGCGTGGCTCGCGTGGGGCCGGTATGACCGGCGCATCACCCGCGGGGGGGGAGACATCAAACCGAACGTATCGGTGATCCGCCAGTGTCTCCACCCCCACAACAACACGCCAGTCCCGCACACGGTGCGACAGCGAAGCGCCTGCGAACGATAGGTCGATAATCGAACTGCGCTCCGCGGTCACGAACGTGGCTTCGGCCCCGCGATTCTGGAGAACTAGACCGTGATTAGCGGCCCAGCTCTCCAGAGCCCTACCTCGTGGGTTCGTGTGCCGGGACCCCCAGGTCACTGACCAGGCGTTGAAGTCCCCGAGCACAAGAACCGGATGAGGATGACAGGCGTTGACGACGTCGGTCAGTCGCTCCAGCGACTGCCGGTACTCCCCTATGCGTCGGTGTAGGCTCGGCGTGAAATAGACGGCCACGACCGCAATCTCCCCCACACGCGCCGCTACGATGCCATGCTCCCTTGCCACGACAACAGGGGGGGGGGCACCCATAGCGGCGTCGTACACCAGTGCCGCCGACCCGTCCAGGTCGACCACCCAGGCAGGCCCAAGGGGCCAGTGAGTGTACGGATCGGCGACAGCGGCGACGTGTATGGACCACTGTGCCATGCTCTGGAGCAGAAGACCCTGAGCATCGGCACCGTGGCCCACGTTCGCCTGCAGGATGCGGAGCTGGGGATCCATTATGGAACCATCTCCGCATCCCGCCGCGAACTTTGGGTGGAGCCCCCGCCTTGCGGCTTCGGCTCCCCCCCGGTGCAGGCCTTGCTGCCAACCCTATGGTCGGCCGGTTTGCCCCCCGCTGCACACCTGAAACAGTGCAGCGGAGCTTCGCATCCACCGGCCGTATGGCCGGGTTGGCCACAGCGGAAGCAGCGGTCACCGACCGTCACCGCCGCCGTGCACTGCACCCCCACGTGGCCGACCGACAGGCACCTAAAGCACCTGGTCGGTCGAGCCTGCAGGAGCCGGACCTGCACCCGCACCACGCCTCCAACGGCGAGGAACCCCCGGTCGGCAGCCTTTTTGGCTGCTGCGATGGGGCAGCCGACAACTGCCGCCCCCAGTCCACGGCGGCCGAAGCGGATTGCTCCGACCTTCACCGCCTCTAGGGGGCAGCCCCCGGCCTCCGCCACGGTGAGGCGGATTTGCTCCGCCGTGATGGAGTCGTCCAGGTCCGAAATGCGCATTTCTGCGCACTTGTTGGGCCTGGACACCCGGACGTCGGCTGCATCTAGCGTGTCCCGAAGCCTAGCCGCTAGGGCATCGGCCTGGGGACCGCTTGAAGCGCCGGGGATCTCCAGTAGCCGAGCACCCGTCCGAGTGGGTTTCACCCGGATGGGGCCCGGCATATCGAGAGCCCTCATGTCAACGCAGGCTCCACCGCCTCCGTCGTCATCGTTAGCACGACGGCGGTTGAGCGGGGGACGCGCAGCCTCCCCGGCACTCCCCTCGCAGCAGCCTCGGCCTTCCTGGCCTTTTTGGCTGCCTTCCGGAGCGCCTTTCGCCGCTTTTTAGAGGCTCCGGCAGCCTCCCAGCCCACCTCCGGCGAGGAACTCATGGTGGCAATCCCCGCCGGAGTCCGGGCCAGGGCTGGGGCTGGGGCTAGGGCCGGGGACTTCTTCCCTTTGCCCTTCCCCTTTCCCTTGCCCGTGGCCCGGGTGGCCTGCGCATCCTGGGGGGGGCTCCCAGCCCCCGCAGTAAGAGCAGTCCGAGCGGCCAGAACGGTAGGAGCGGCAGACGCAGCGGACGGGCTGCCAGCCAACCCCTGCGGGGACCTCGCCCCTACCGGACAGGTGGGGCCCCTCTTAACCGCCCCGGCATACCCGGCCGGAGCCGCCAGCGGCGGTCGGCGGCTGGAGTCCATAATGGACTCCAGCCAGCTCCGGGTGCGCTCCTCCTGCGCCACCCGCCACGCCCGCTGCTCCTCCAGCGCCTTCTCCTGGCGCTTCTCCATGGCAGCTATTGCCGCCATGCAGAACGCCAACGGGTCCGCAGGCCGAGCAGGCCGCAGCACCGGCGACTCCTGCCGAGCTTGTCGGGCCGGCAACTTCGGCGGCTCCGGCTGCGGCGGCTCCGACGGCGCCAGAGGCTCCGGCTGCAGCGGCGACCTCGACCGCACGGGCAACAGCGGCCGCACCAGCCGTCCCGACGGCGCCGGCTGCAACAGGGGCTCCGGCCGCAGTGGCGACCTCGATCGCACAGGCAACAGCGGATGCGCCGGCGGCGTCGGCTGCGCCACCAGTCGCCGCCGCGCCGACCGCGTAACGCGCTCCGCCGGCAGCCCAGCGACAACCGCTTGGAGGTTCGCCAGTTCGGCCGCCATCCTCCCCATCTCCTTGCGGTAATCGGCCGCCATCCGCTCATTACTCTCCAGGAGCTCCAGATGCCTCCTGCCCAGATGAGCCCTGTCGAGCCGCAACTCGGCCAACTCCGCCCTCAATAGGTCGAAGAACTCGACAAGCCGCATCGTCGCCTGCGTGACCCGGTGCTCCTCCGGCGTCGGAGAATCGGTGCGGGCCCCAGCCCAACCTTCTAGGGCTTCTTTCACCTCCTTTGACATTATGTCGGCGGGAGGCAAGGGTAAGGACGCCGCCGAGGTGGAGGAACTCGGCGGCGCTTCCACATCCTCCGGGGGCCCGAGGCTATCACCCCGCCGCAGCTGCGTGCGGCTGACCGCTAGCAGCTTCGGCGGTGGTGGATGCAGCGTCTCGTCACCGTCGTGACTGCTGCTGGTGGAAGAGGAGTCGGTCAAGGTGAGCTCCAAGTCCGACTCCGTCTTCTGTGGTGGAGGTGAAGGAGGAGGAAGAGATTTCTTCCTAAATCTCCTCTTCCGCCGTACAGATTTCCGGGTCTGTAAGCCCACCGGGCTGTTCGCCCTACTCTTCTCCGTGGCAGTGTCGAATTCCTCCGACACCGCGGCTTGGGACGCGACCTCCGCGTCGTGGTGCTGCGCGACCTCCGCGCAGACTGTTTTGTTTGGTTTTTTGGGATTTTGGTTAAAGGATTCCATATAGTTCCCACGAGTATGACGCGATTTAGATTACACTTCCTGGGTGACGCTCATTCCAGGAAGCGGGGTATATACTGTGGATTTCCCCAGGTGTCCACAGGTTTTAATCGACTTCGCTGTCGGATTTTAAAGACTTTTCCTTGTCGCGGGCCGGCCAATTAAGGCAAGCCCCGCGGCCTTCAGGATACCGGCTTCCCAAGTGTGGCTAGCACTCAGGTCGTTGTCGATATCCTGGAGGTTACGCGACGCGGGAGAGCAGCCAACTCTCCCAACACCGACGGTGGCACGAATGCCTGCCAGCCCCTGCGCGAGCAGTAGGCCGGCCCGTCCCTGGATCCTATGGATCCTTGTGTCGCCCCCATGTCCCCTCTGAAAGCAGAGGGATACCGGGAGCGACAGGCTAGCCCTAAAAAGGGCTGTTTGGGATGGAAGGGATTCTACGAATCCCTTCCCGCGAGCCTTGCAGGTCCGCCATACCACGACCCCCCCAGGGTCAGCTAGCCCTAAAAAGGGCTTGTCGGGTTATTTGTCGACGGCTAGCAGAGCTCCTTCTCCTTGGAGTCAGAGTCTACTAACCGTCGTCCAGGGTGCACCAGCCTCCCCGCTTCCGTTCCCCAGGACCGCGGTCCAGAGGGAAAAGAAACAGGTAAGCCAACGTGGAGATTACCCAACCCGCACCCCTGGACAGCTACACTTTACAAACTGCTCTGATTGGAATTTTATTGATATCTTCAATCAGAGTTGCTCTAATACTGTATCAAAATGATCCAGGAGCCACAGAATTGAATCCTAACAGTTGGAAATAAATATATGACTTTACTATTTTAAGCCTCAGTATAGTATAAATGATGAGATCTAGTATAAGTAATATATGAATTACTAATGTAATTCTAATAGAACATAAATAGTTCATTTTAGCACGTATGCTGTTAAATAAGATAAAGCCTTTCGCATTAATAATTCAACTGCAAATTCTTTCCAGCTACAGTCAAATGTGGAAATAACAAACCCCAACTCAATCTCTATACAAGTTGTGTATTATATCTAACCAAGATATAATTTACGAATACCAAGTAACCCCAACAGTTATTATATCAACACAAGGATAACGTTACCGATTCACGTCAAATTTAATGTACAGTGCTCACCTATAATTCTTATTAGAATTCCTACAAAGTCTATGTCTGTAGCAACAGAAAAACTAACTAGACCTAGCTAGGAGCCCTAGTGTTTACCTTAGGTCTATTAAGACTTACCAACTTAATAGGTGAGTTTGAAGCTATGTGTATGTGTGTGTTGTGAATTGTGTAAAGCAACAATGTGAACTAGCTAAGGTAATGGGAAGTGATTTCGTTTAGACTCTCCTACAACGAAACCACGGAAACCTAGGTGACCAGGATAAGGTATTGAGACGCTTTCGAAGGCCAGTCTCAGCCCCGAAATTTAAAGCAATCTTTACCTACAAGTACTTATCAACGCTACGTCTCAAGGATGTTTGGTATTTGTGTGTATTTGAATAGGTATATAAATAATTAGGAACCTTCCGAAATAATTCAGAAAGCGCGTTGTTCCGACACAGTTCCAACACACCGAACTTTTGCCACTTTCTCACAAATTACACTGGCGTAATACGGCTAGAATAATTTAATGAAACCGTTGCATGGTCTGTGCGCTTCTACTAATCGAACCAAACTCTCTGTGTCCCCCGCAAATCAGCCGATTTCCTTTTATACCAGTGTGAACTCCGCGCGGGAGCGGGGACGCTTGGGTCCCTTTTTTATCGCCATGTCAACAAAGGAATTCAGTGCAAGTTAATTTTAAGCTCAGACGAAAAGAATAAGATTATTATTATTCTTTTCGTCTGAGATTTTAAGCTCATGTTTACATTCAGATGTTACATGCCTTCATGCAATATAATCAATTATGATTATATTCTACAGAATATCAATCATGCAAAACAATAGTAGGTATATAATATACTAAACCAAATATACAGTAGGTAACTAAATAATAAACCAATAGTAAACCAATAGTAAACCAGCTGGTCATGCACGTATGTATCAACATACTGTATTTGCGCTTTCGTCGTGAAGATGAGCTCTTATTTATTTTTTTATAGAATTCTATTGTGATGTAATTTTGTAATGCTTTGTGCCAATTATAAGATTAATCATTCCATGGAGTCAAACTCGCATGAACCTACAAATATGTGTGGCGTAACAAGACGCCTTAATTATAATCAAAATCCACCATCCTTTATCATGATACTATTCCATATCAAATATGATTACATTCTCAATATATTATATTGAGAATATATTGATAATATTTATATGTAATCTTGCACTCGTTCACGTAAATAATATTAGCATCATAACAGTCTTTTGCATACATTTGTTTAAAAATAGAATATCCCAAGAATTCGATTTAGCCATCGTTCCCATAGGGTTCAAGTGGACGCTCTAACAAAAAAATATAGTTTATGACCGGCCGACCTCTCTTTAGAATAATACGCATTTTAGTTAAGAGAAAGAAAAAAGATTATCACCAGTGTCTTACCACATGCATAAAAAAATATACCATGGTTTCGTGTTGTGTATTTATGCTTCAAATATGAGTACTAAAATGATAAAATAATCTATATTCTAAATATACGATTATGTTCCATTTCAGTCGCCTCCTCAGACTTTGAAATAAGCTGTTTCGCTTAGAAGCAGTCTTCTTTCGAAGATCTGTCTATAGGGTAAAACTCTAAATATATCAAACTCATCTTCATCGTCTCCATATATAATACCCCGCTAAACTGATTATTGTAATCTTTGTTATTACCTTTATTTTAATGGTTTTGTGTTCCACCAAAGTATAACAATTCTTTGTAACCTAGTTATATGCCTAGACATTCACAACATCCCCATGACTTGACGATTGAAACCATATGCTGTTCTATTATTCGATTGTCATTGCCTGTCTCAGCATTTTAAAATAGTTCAACTTTAATGTGTCTACAACTAAGCTAAAGTAAATTAAAGTTTACATTAACCTTGTGTCAAAAAAAACATGTCTAACTCACGCCTCCTATCCTAAACATATCTCTTGGCAATATCAAATATCTATTTGAACGCTCTACATAATCTAATGGATAACTCCCTGTTAATGTATTAATTGATGTAAGTCGTTTAGTACATGTCATCTCATCTTGTCCAGCTAGTCTTATTGGATTTTCTGTCTCATTAAATAATAATTATAAACATTGAAATTCCTATTAACAATTCCACTTTAACAATTTGACTTTATCAAATTTTAATTCGAACTTTGTTAACCATTTAACTTCAAGATATATTTGTGACGTTAGAGCAACCCGGTCTATTTAGTTTTTTGAACTGATATTATTAGTAGATTATGATGTACTATTTTCGCCACTTGTACTCTGAGTTTCGGTCGCAGGTTTGAATTCAATAGGATTCACGCCTCCTCGCATATTATAATAAGTTCTACCACGTGTTTCACCTAGACCACGCCTATTTTAACCCCTATAAAACTGACCTCGGTTATGATAAATTCTATTGTTACTAGTTGGATTATGCCTTATGGTATTTACACATACTGAACTATATTTTGTATTTACATAAGTACCCCGCGGTCTTTCGTGTATTTTAGCAGTTGTACTCTGCGATTGCAAGCTACCGGATTTTTCTTTGTTTATGTTACGTTCTAAATGTCGTAAAAACTCTACCGCCTCCTTGACTGTCATCTGCTGTTGTCGGCTAAAGTACGCCACCTGCACATAGTCTGGCAATTGTCTAAATATAGTATTAACTTTTTCCGCATCCGTAAATGGTAATGATAATGCATAAACTTTATCTAACTGTTCACAAAAATATTTCTCCATACTAACAGTCTGTCTATTATATTAAGAAGCTATGAACCTATTTTTCACTACTTCTTGTTCGGAATAACTCCAAAATACGTTCTTAAAATCAATTTCAAAATCACTGAAAGTTTTCCAATAATCTCTATAAATATTCATACGAGATTTAGCTTCCCCAGTTAAAGACTCTATTGCAAATAAAAGTGCCCTTTCATCAGTAAGATTCTGTCCAACTAAATATTTTTTTTTTAAATCTCTTAGAAAAGTCATTGGATTATACGTCTTATTGCCATTGAACGTAGGTAACTTCTGTTTTGCCTGAACTACAACCGTTTGACGCGCCATCTCACTAACAGTGCTAATTTCTGTCCCACTAGCAATTGGTGTTACCGTTGAATCTGAACTCCTACCGCTATCGCGATCGTTTTCTAATCTCGTCAACCTATTCAAAATCTCCGAAAGTAACCGATTTGTTTGATTCGCGTTATCTATGTTCTGAATACTACTAGCTGACTTACGCATACGGCGTTCGTTATTCTTTCCAGACATCTTAAAGTTTTAAATAACAAACCTTCTACTTAAATGTTACTTATTACTGTGTGTCAATGTGTCAAAATATGTAAATGTTAAATAACTTATGCTTATCGTAATCTGTTTGTCAAGTATTCACAAAATCTTTATCACCTAAATTAAACATCTTAAAGTTTTAAATAACAAACCTTCTACTTAAATGTTACTTATTACTGTGTGTCAATGTGTCAAAATATGTAAATGTTAAATAACTTATGCTTATCGTAATCTGTTTGTCAAGTATTCACAAAATCTTTATCACCTAAATGTCTACTCAACCAATTGGTTATTTTAAACCCGATAATAATGACCTATTTCTCAAGTGTTATAATGAACGACTATTTGAGTGTGTTGGGTTACTTTGTTATTATTTTTAATGTTTACGTAATATGAAGTGTTACACTAAAGTTTTTGAATATGAGATTTCTGTGTTTATGTTATCTAGCATTCGAAGTATTGACCCTTCTTTTTTTTTTAACTTAGAAAAATTTTGAAACGCGGAACAATTTTTTTCTGTTAACAGCTATCGTCTAACTCAACACGTGTACCTATCTCGTAACTTGCGTAAGCGAAAAAAAAATTAACTGTTAGGACTGCAGTTTGTATGCAACTATAATGGATGACCCTTTTTAAACAATAGATCCCAAGTTTTATGACCTGACTTTAACAAAATTAGTGAATGAACAAATATTTTTATAACAGTGGTGACAGCTTCAAAATAATGAATGAACTTATTGTTTACTAACAGTTTAGGATTTCAAAGATTTGTCTATTTGATCTACGTTGTGTATATTTTAGGTAAAATGTAATGAATAGAAATTTTAATGACTGAATTATAATTGAATATTTATAAGGTACTGAGAGTAATATCGTCTGATTCTTTCCGGTGTATTAAGAATTTTTAATACATTAAACGGAATTCTGGTCACGCGGCGCCAAATCTGTAACGTGAACTACCGGGGTAATCCCACTATACTTATAGCTGTGATCGTCTATTTACCTAATCTTTAAAACCCGACCCAATATCTATCATTCATTACTTTAATAATCCTGACACTACAGTTTAAATCGTTATTCTAACTTAGTTTTTAACTGTTCGGAATAGTGTGATGATAAGACTGTGGATTTATATTTTATTCAAATGAGATATATATTAGATTCAATATAGGTCTTTGATAGTTTGAACTTTGTGGCATCTTTTCAGCTGTATATTTATAATATAGGCCTTTAATGTCGAAGATATCATATATGATTTGTGATATGTGATCCGGATCAATTAAATGTCTCAAGCCCCGAAGAGCGAGACTAAGAATCTCAAGCCCCGAAGAGCGAGATTATGAATCTCAAGCCCCGAAGAGCGAGATTATGATCAATTCCGAAGAACTGATAGCGTTGATCAAAAGATCAAGGCTCTCCTCCACTTCGTCACAGTTAATTTAATTCAGTTTGTAAAACCTCCACTAAACTCCACTGTATACTGTAATCTTTCAGTTTTCAGCTTCTGGTTCCAGCATAAAATGTAGTAGCCCTTTAACGCCTCACGAATCTCATGAACGGTGCCAAAACAATTAGAATAATGATTGAATGTGATATAATATTATCTCAACAATAATATGTATATTATGCCTTCACGGCTGTAATGGCTGTCATTTACTAATGAATATATAATTAATTTAATAAGTTTTGGCAGGTTTATGGACCGCTACACTTTACAAACTGCTCTGATTGGAATTTTATTGATATCTTCAATCAGAGTTGCTCTAATACTGTATCAAAATGATCCAGGAGCCACAGAATTGAATCCTAACAGTTGGAAATAAATATATGACTTTACTATTTTAAGCCTCAGTATAGTATAAATGATGAGATCTAGTATAAGTAATATATGAATTACTAATGTAATTCTAATAGAACATAAATAGTTCATTTTAGCACGTATGCTGTTAAATAAGATAAAGCCTTTCGCATTAATAATTCAACTGCAAATTCTTTCCAGCTACAGTCAAATGTGGAAATAACAAACCCCAACTCAATCTCTATACAAGTTGTGTATTATATCTAACCAAGATATAATTTACGAATACCAAGTAACCCCAACAGTTATTATATCAACACAAGGATAACGTTACCGATTCACGTCAAATTTAATGTACAGTGCTCACCTATAATTCTTATTAGAATTCCTACAAAGTCTATGTCTGTAGCAACAGAAAAACTAACTAGACCTAGCTAGGAGCCCTAGTGTTTACCTTAGGTCTATTAAGACTTACCAACTTAATAGGTGAGTTTGAAGCTATGTGTATGTGTGTGTTGTGAATTGTGTAAAGCAACAATGTGAACTAGCTAAGGTAATGGGAAGTGATTTCGTTTAGACTCTCCTACAACGAAACCACGGAAACCTAGGTGACCAGGATAAGGTATTGAGACGCTTTCGAAGGCCAGTCTCAGCCCCGAAATTTAAAGCAATCTTTACCTACAAGTACTTATCAACGCTACGTCTCAAGGATGTTTGGTATTTGTGTGTATTTGAATAGGTATATAAATAATTAGGAACCTTCCGAAATAATTCAGAAAGCGCGTTGTTCCGACACAGTTTCCGCACACCGAACTTTTGCCACTTTCTCACAAATTACACTGGCGTAATACGGCTAGAATAATTTAATGAAACCGTTGCATGGTCTGTGCGCTTCTACTAATCGAACCAAACTCTCTGTGTCCCCCGCAAATCAGCCGATTTCCTTTTATACCAGTGTGAACTCCGCGCGGGAGCGGAGACGCTTGGGTCCCTTTTTTATCGCCATGTCAACAAAGGAATTCAGTGCAAGTTAATTTTAAGCTCATGTTTACATTCAGATGTTACATGCCTTCATGCAATATAATCAATTATGATTATATTCTACAGAATATCAATCATGCAAAACAATAGTAGGTATATAATATACTAAACCAAATATACAGTAGGTAACTAAATAATAAACCAATAGTAAACCAATAGTAAACCAGCTGGTCATGCACGTATGTATCAACATACTGTATTTGCGCTTTCGTCGTGAAGATGAGCTCTTATTTATTTTTTTATAGAATTCTATTGTGATGTAATTTTGTAATGCTTTGTGCCAATTATAAGATTAATCATTCCATGGAGTCAAACTCGCATGAACCTACAAATATGTGTGGCGTAACAAGACGCCTTAATTATAATCAAAATCCACCATCCTTTATCATGATACTATTCCATATCAAATATGATTACATTCTCAATATATTATATTGAGAATATATTGATAATATTTATATGTAATCTTGCACTCGTTCACGTAAATAATATTAGCATCATAACAGTCTTTTGCATACATTTGTTTAAAAATAGAATATCCCAAGAATTCGATTTAGCCATCGTTCCCATAGGGTTCAAGTGGACGCTCTAACAAAAAAATATAGTTTATGACCGGCCGACCTCTCTTTAGAATAATACGCATTTTAGTTAAGAGAAAGAAAAAAGATTATCACCAGTGTCTTACCACATGCATAAAAAAATATACCATGGTTTCGTGTTGTGTATTTATGCTTCAAATATGAGTACTAAAATGATAAAATAATCTATATTCTAAATATACGATTATGTTCCATTTCACGGCTAATAATGTTCTGGGATGAATATTACGTAAAATGGTCATTAATGCATCCTTGAGCTCTTGAACACTGGCGTACGTCGTCTTATACACTTCGTTTTTCACGAAGCCCCATAAAAAAAATCAAGTGGTGATAGATCGGGGCTACGAGGTGGCCACTGTGTTGGACCATGTGTACCTATCCACTGTGTACCGAATAGGCGGCTCAAATTGGAACGTGAAAGGTGACTGTTATGTGGCGGAGCACCATCTTGTTGAAAATGAACTTTTCACAATTCCGACAGGGGCCATTCGTCCATCTCCTTTTCAAGATGGTGTAAAATGACTTCATTATACATGGCAGAATTCAGTTTCTCTTCATAAAATTCCACCATTATGACTCGATTGGACATTATACCACACCAACAGTTGAATGAGAAGCGAACCTGATTATGACTTGCCGTAACTCTTAGTGGATTTTCTTTGGACCAATAGTGGTGATTTTTTCTGTTGTACATACCGTTATTGGAAAAATTCGTTTCGTCTGACCACAGTATGTAATTTAAAAATTCATGATCTCTGCTTATTTTTCCTCTTAGCCATCTGCAAAAAGTAAGCCTTCGAACATCATCACCCGGATGTAACACTTGAACTATGCGCCCATATCGATAGCACTTGTAGCCGTATTTCTTCCATATCTTTATCACAAGGGAGTGGGATACACCTACTTCAAGGGCGACTTGCCTGGACGATACCTCTGGATATGCTTCGACATAAGTCAGAACCGCAATCTCCGTGTTCATGTCCACACGAGGCTGCCGCTTTCTTTTGAAAGAACCCTGCAATTCCAGGTTTTTCAAAAGATTTGTAATAACCTTTCTTGTTGGCACATGCCGCAACGGATACTTATTGCGGTACCACACTAATGCAGCTCCCGCATTTCGATTATTGACAAAATACGCTTCTAATAAGTCAATTTTTTCACGATTAGAAGACATTTTAGCGAAAATCCTTAATTAATAACTCATACGAAGTTTCTCAGCTGAAACTAAGTATAACACACAGATTTTCGAATCAAATTCGAAATTTGAGGGTAAAAATTCTTTTTATTTACTTTACAGTCAATTCTACCCACTTCTTGGCCATAACAAAAAGTTAGACCATCGTAGAAATTTGTTTCTGTTGCCGAAATGTATGGGAAACGTTTTTGGCGATTTCTGTCTTTCCTACTACTGTACTGAAAGCTAAAATGGTCTCATAGAGTTTTTTGATCCCCACATGAAATAGAATTTGTAAGTTTTTTTCAAAATCTGTGAATGCAGTTCAAAATATGTCAAAAAGTTAGGGAAGGTCTTCTAAGAACGTTTTGCTGTAACTGCAACGGTTAAGGTACTTGCCCTTACTGCCCCGTTTCAAAAATACACCCTGTATAATAAATAAAGATGTCTCAGATATTTATTTATTTATCATAATCGGCCACGGTAACCGCTTCCTATCAAGTGGGCCGTGTGATTGTTTGCCAACTAAGTGGTTAAAAAAAAAATCCTCCGGCAACCTATGGCCCACACAGTCAGCGTGCGTTTAAGTCGGTTCAAGTCCGACAAAACCTCCCCCACCGGTCCCGATGGTGGGAATACCCGTGGGTATTTTACGCACAATAAAAATAAAGACAGACTCTCTTGTGGTAGTGAATGTGACTCTAAGCAAAGGGCGCGGGTTCCATTTCCGCTCAGTGCAAATATGTGTGTCCACGAATTTGGCTATTTGTATTATCGTGATTCGTAGAGCACTTTAAGTCATCAGTCCTGGTATCTTTGTTACTGGTACTTGGAGTCCTAAAGAAGAGGCTGCTTCATAATCACAGTAATTTTGTAAACATTCAGGTATTTTACTACAAGATGTGCCTAAAGCGCTTGAATTGGTTGAGCAAATAGACCCTCGGGAGGGGGACTGTTTGTGCATGGATGGGCACAGCATACGTGTCGAACCGTGCTGGTCTCGACTGCCATTCATATGCTATACCAGCGGAACGACGGATCCCACGACAGAAGTACCAATTACCACCACCGAAGATAATGCACCTACTTGTGGCCCAGGTAAGCCTAATTTTATTATACTTCAGGACCCATATATTAGACCTAATTCGCGACACAATCGAGACCCAATTTGCGTGCGCCCGCAAATGGTTTTCTAATAATTTTCTTTGTGAATTTGAGTTCGTCCACGGCCGTAACACCCCGTGCTCATTAAAAGACACCCAAGAAACGCGTACTGCGCATAGAAAGGACATCTTGATTACATTTGAGATCCCAGATTGTGACGCCCGCGGTAGCCTAGTGGTATGGGTAATGGACTGCTGAGACGAGGTCTCGGGTTCGATCCCAGATTTTACCGTGGCACACCAATGACTTCGGTGCCGGTGGAGGAGGTTATGTCGGACTCGAACCGACTAAAACGCACGCCGCCTGTGGGTCGCTTTGGTTGCCGAAGGTGAGGTTGACAGGCATACCCCTCACACCCCGGCCGACCCAGGGTCATCTCTCACGATCTGGCCCTCTTCTCGGGTGTGGGGACTACAGAGTCCCCGACTCGTCCCCGGAAACGGGGTGGCGCGCCATCTGTCACCCCCAGGCCGGCGCTCATGGGGGGCGGAGGTCGTTCATCGACCTCCGCCACACACGCCTTCCCCCGTCGTACAATCCTGAGTTCTTTAAGCGGTGCGCGTTAAAACTGAGAATTGATTGAAGGAAATAAGTCTCTAGTCAATGATGTATTAAAATCTATAAATATGTTGTCAGTACTCGAAAATGGTGACAAGTAAAACAAATACAAACGCGACAATGCGCACAAAAAACGTTATTATTAATAAATTCGTAATAGTAATATTGCTGATTGCGAAGAGCCTCGACCAACACCTTCAAAGTCTCTCGTTAGGCAGTTGGATCAAGGGCTCAATGCAGAAGACGGTACTCCTCAACACGGCACGTATTGTGAGGAGATTCCTCTCTCTGGAACCCCTAGCTACCGGCAGCTTGGTCCTTATACCGGTGGAGTGCTATTTTTTAATGAATAAAGAAGATAATAATATCATACATATAATATCATATAAATGAATAATAATAACGTATTATTTCATCACGCGAGTAAATAGCTAAAATTTTTGTGTACTGTACTTAGTATGTCTGCCATTTTTGAAAGCCGCGATTTTCCTACATGACGTAGGTATATATTATATTAATAAAATGTCATTGTGTCTAAACACCTTTTTTATGAAAGAATCACAAATGTAGGTACTGTTTATTAGCCGACTACGGCGACAGGCTATGTACACATGTAGGTTCATCTGTTTCCTCATAGCTCCTCAGCCACTAATTAAACTGGACAAATGAGGTATCATTAGAAGCTTATTAGTCGTCTGCTGGTTACGGTATATATGACGTGTCACTGAATCTAATGTGGCGCCCTCTAGCGATCGTAAAGTACTGTGTTAAAAAATAAATTTAAGATGAACATGTCGTGTTTGGTATCGACTGAAAGGGCTTAATAAACACATTTCAAATATGTATTATATCTATTGCTTGCCCCAAAATAATTTAAATAAAAATTAAGTTTAAAACCCGACTACTGAAAAATCATGCTCTAAAATGTATTAAACAAACAATACATTCTAGGGAAAGGTGGCATACGACCATGGCTATCCTTTTTTTTTACGTGCGCAAAATCCCCTCGGATACCTCCCCACCGGAGCCGGTGGAAGAGGTTATGTCGGACTCGAACCGACTAAAACGCACGCCGCCTGTGGGTCGTTTTGGTTACCGAAGGTGAGGTTGACAGGCATATCCCTCGCACCCCGGCCGACCCAAGGACATCTCTCACAATCTGGCCCTCTCCTCGGGTGTGTGGGGACTACAGAGTCCCCAACTCGTCCCCGGAAAACGGCTATCCTAGATTTTTCTGGTTTAATACATTTTACATACTTACATAAATACATATAATCACGTCTTCATCCCCGGAGGGTTAGGCAGAGGTGAATTAACAATAATACATTTCACCAATAATTGTTTAATACATTTTAGAGCGTGATTTTTCAATCGTTTTGAAAAATCACTCATCAAGTGGTTATTAGCGATCAAACTGTCAGAAGAAGACTACACGAAGCCAATCTTTATGCTCGCAGACCGCTTAGGGTTCCAGCTCTTCGACGTGGAAATCGAGGTCGTCGCTTATTGTGGGCTAACGCACTTTTACAGTGGACCGACCATCAATGGGCACGGGTTCTGTTTTCCGACGAATCTTGCTTCGGTTTTCATCCTGATTCGAGAAGAGTGCGTATATGGCGAGTTCCTGGACGTCGGAGTCGTCTCCAGAATCCGCAAGAAGTTCATCCTTACCAAGGTGGAACAATCATGGTATGGGCTGGAATTCGCCTTGGTGGAAGGACCGACCTCGTTTGGATACGGGGCAATTTGAATGCAAACCAATACATTCAGGAGGTTATACACCCCATGGTAATCCCTCATCGACAGCAGTTCGGTCAAGATTTTATGTTCATGCAAGATAATGCACGGTCACACACCGCGAGGGTAGTGGTTAATGCGTTAAGCGAGCACAATATGACGACGTTGGAATGGCCTGCTCAGTCTGCCGACCTTAATCCCATAGAGCATGCCTGGGATTTGCTTGGGAGAAGAGCTTTCAGTGATTCTTTGGAAAAACTGAACACTGAAGAACAACTTTTTTTACACCTTCGCAGTGTATGGAGCCATATTCCACAGACGATGATTGACAATCTCATACTAAGTATGCCACGCCGTTGTCGAGCTGTTGCTAATGCTTTAGGAGGTTCTACAGATTATTAAAAACGTTTAAAGTACGGTTAATTACTGTATTTCTTACTACCTCGTTATTTTTGTGCCTAATCATAGAAGGTTGTAATACTCAATATTGGCACTATTCAATTCTTTCTTAAAAAAAAAAAATTTGGTATGAAAATGTTTTTATTAAAATTAAAATTAAAAACGGTATAAAAATACCCTTCTATTGATATAAAACACTCACTATTACAAGAAAGGGTTTTTAAATAAAAACTAGAAATGTCCTTGTTCCCTAGACTTTGTTGATGTGTGTATTATAAACGGTCTTATGTAATTTGATAAATTATGATAATTCATTTGTGACAGCTCTTTAAAAAATAGTTTAAGTACGTTAACACTTTGTTTCTGAAGTACCTTTAAAAAATTTACTTTTAACACAGACTTTTTTTTTGTATTTCTATGTCATTATAATCTGCCTAGGTACATATATTTTATTTTATAGGGTACGTACTCTCTAGAACGGGTAGCTTTTACAAGTATCACGAAAATGAAGTTCCATGGGAGGAAGCTAGCAGTACATGTGCTGCAGAAGGCGGGTACTTGGTCGTTCTGAATGATTACGCCGAGGCGCGAATCGTCAAGTGTGCTGCATTTTACAGAATTTCATCCTCGGCTCTCGTTTGGGTGGGACTCCGTGCGGTAGACGGGGAAGTGCGCAGTGTGAAAGGTAAGCTTCTGAACCCATACCCTAAATTGCCTGTATAAATAACTTTGTTATTCCATATAATTATATGGGATTACAAAGTTATATTTGCAGTTGATTGTATTATAGCCGTTCATTTATTGATCTATTTTGACAATTCATGGTGACATTTATGATTACTGCTACACTACTTTGGGTAGTAGCGTGATGATATATAACCTATAGCATTATCAAGGTAGTAAAGTTATACGATATCATGTCTATTCGCATTAGCTTGAATACACGGGGCGCCCTCCAAGTGGGTGTCGATGTTTTTATACAACTAAGGTGGCAGACAAGCACACGGCCCGCCTAATGGAAAGTGGTTACCATGACCTACGTATCTGTGTAACACCAGGGAATTCACACCCGTGCTACCGACCCAATAAGAACAGAGAGTTTCTGTTCTGAGTTTTAGTCATATGTCTGGTTCTTCTCGACAGACTACGACTGCAACCAAACGTAAGATTTTAAATTTGCCACAATCTTTCAAACATTCATTACATTTATGAATTCGTCTTAGTGTATCAGTTTAAAAAAAAAACATTTTTCTTTTGTTTTCAGGTGATCCCATCGTTGACTTGTACCACGACATTGTTCTGGATTTTCGTTCCAGAGGTAACTGCGGTGCTCTGAAATACGATGGGCGGTTGGCTAACTGTAACTGTAATGATAGGAAGCCTTTCATCTGTGAAAAAGACAGCTCATGCGTAAATAACTAGCATTACTTGCAGAGTTGCATAAACATATACATCCTTAGTTTAGTATGTAGGGTTACAACACTAAAGGTACGATTTCGTAGCCGACCGCAGCAGTAGATACTGCGTACAGTGAAATAGAATATATTTGATGGTAGAAGTTAATTAAATTATTCTCAATCTAAGTAATCTATACAGAAATAATTTATAAATATTAAATACAATAAAAATAAAATAACTACATATTATACAACTTATAGCTAAGAACAATTAAAATGCGTTGTAGAATTCCTCCGCATCGCATGCCTCTTGTGGTAGCGTTCCCAGAAGACTGGCAGCATTGCCACGTTGTATGGCAATGCTTATTCTCTGACCTAAAAAGAGGCCAGCCTTCTGGTCACGAGAAGCGTCGACCATACGCTTCGCAATCTCACGGAAGAGGTTGCAAGCGCTCGGACCCCATGACCCCAAAGTCTCGACTCCAAACGGCACAAATTCATAATCTCCGATGAGATTGGAGTATTTGCGCCGCTTGAGAGCCTCTGCAGAAGCAGCAGCAGCACCAGCACAGCCAGCCGTGCTAGTTATATGGGTAGGAGCCATGGTATCAACGCATGTGGCGTCCCACACCAGAGTCCTACCCATCTTCCATGGCATTAACGACATGCCATCCGGTCTCTTGCCATCGTCACGCGCCAAACCGTTTGGTTCTAGTACAGCTGGTACACCGGCGGTGACAAGAGCGCGGCGGATTATGTCATTGAGGCTGGCGTGCCGTGGAATTCGCCCTGCGCTCCTGCAGCACGACAGACCATGGTGTCCGAGTCTGTCAACGGCTTCTCCACAACGGCATTGATGCGAAGAAACACACGGCGCACCTAAACGGAGACAAGTTGCGATGCGGAAGGTAGTGTCATCTAACATAGTCCCTACGTTAGATGACGGAAGAGCTTGTAGCCAAAGACCCGATTCCCACACTCCAACCGCCAATAAACGGGCACGCTCAGCAGCATTGGAACATGTATTTAGTAATTTTTTTCCAACTAAGCTGCAGAGCGGCCCGTCCCACTGACGCTGTGAGAAGAGGTTCCTTGGAAGATCGGTGTTTGGACATGCAATTTTCCAAGCGTTCACTGCATCAGTCTAACACAATACTTCAGAATTAACTAGTGTAGGTGCAAGGATTTTCCTAGTTAATTCTTCGGTACTGTGGACTGAAGACAGGAACGCTGGTAAGCTGACATCTGAAATTTTGCGAATACCGAGCCCACCCAAGCGAATCGGTAGAGTCGCTTGTAGTAAAGCTCGGTCATCCAAGGCCACATTTAAAATTTTGGTGAGGGAATTTTCTATAATTTCGTCCATTTTTTTCAAAATTGTTATATGTTTAAAAAATGGTGTTGATCGTAGGGCATGGGTGAATTTTGGAACGAATAGGCAATACCGAAGAATAGTGAAAGCCGAGTGTATAGGTATTAAAATAGTGTATAGAATTGAATGTTATTTTTTTTTACCACTTGGTTGGCAGATAGGCACCCACCTGATGCAAAGTAGTTACCGTGGCCTATGAACCAAGGGAGTCACACTCGCGCTGCCAACCCTATAAGCACAAGAGTTTCTGAGAGTGCCGTCAGTGTAAAAAACAAAGCAGGTACAAGCTTTAGGTCTTCCCACTGATAGTGCAAAAACTCTCAGTAAGCTAGCTAGCTAGCTACCCCACTCACCACCGGAAACACAATACGAGGTTATTATGTCCGCGGTATTCTGTAGAGCGGAGGTACTTCCCCAGTCAGACTGTTCAATTGGACGGACATACCGTCGTGTTCTACCACCTCTCAAAATGTGCAAATATTGTTTATTGTTTTATTTCATTGCGGCTTTTCAATGATGCCGTGTACCGCAAATGTACGTGAAGAGACGACAAGTCATTCATATGATATAGAATTAAAAGAGTATCAGACTCGCACTGCACTTGTCACGTGCACTGCAGTTGTCGTATGCAGACGCCTTCGGAATTATACCTTTAATGTGTAGCTGTGTGTTAAAACCGTATTTTATAAATATATTTCTCTTAAAAAGCTTTTTGGTAGTATTAATAAATTTTTGTTCTAAACCATAATTCACAGTTGTAGTACAGTATTTATCATTGTCTGCCACTGTAAAACCACTGACACTACAAAAACACATTATTTCAGTAAGTTTAAAGCTCAAAACAAAATGAAAAAAAAAAAAACTAGACCACTAAAAATCACTCTATGAAAAGTATTAAATAAGAAAATATTAAGGATAGCCGATATGTCGTATGATATTTTTCCTGATGATAGGTCGTATGCCATTTTTCCCGAGAATGCATTGGTTTGCTAGACTAAGTGGCATACGACCACGGCTATCCTTGATATTTTCTTATTTAATTCTTTTAACAGTGTGATTTTTTAGTATTTTTAGTCGGGTTTTCGTTTTAAACTTATTTTTTATTTATATTATTTTAGGGCAAGCAATAGGTATAATGTATACATATTTAAATTGTGCTAATTTCCTTTCCTTCTTTTCCTTCCTTTCAGATGATACCAAACAGGACAAATGTATCTCAAATTAATTTTTTGGGGGCTCCACATTAGATTTTTTTTTTACGTGCGCAAAATCACCACGGATAACCCCCCACCCCTCCCTCCCGGGCTTGGCTTGGTCTCCTTCGTCGCTCCCGCCCCGCCTCCTCCTTCACGAGCATTATTTGCTCGCAGAAGGAAGCGCCGGCCACACACGCATCCGCGCAGCGGACCATCGCCGCGAGCAAGGTGGAGAGCGTGAGAACTCTCACTCCCAGGGCTGCCACCAGCTCCCGTCTCGGTGTCTCCCACGCCGGACACTCGGTGAGCGTGTGCGGCCGAGTCCTCACTCGCGGCGCAGTGACACGTTATATAGCCTATAACCACCGGAAACTACTAAGATGCTTCTAACGATACTTCATTTGTCCAGTTCTAGTAAGTAGTTGAGGAGCTATGAGGGAACAGATGAACATACATACATACATACTCCCTTTGCTTCGCTGTAGACGGGTAAAAAAATCGTTACATTTTCAATTCACTTCATAAGATGTCATTTGATTTTTGACTTCAACGGTATAACAGTAATGTCTAAAATTAAATAGCATTGTTTGCAGTGTCTGTGGCATTACAGTGGTTGAAAATTCTGCTTGCCCACCAAGTGGACCGCAGCGTGCAAATATGGTTATTATTATTACTTTGCAGCCATTTGGCCCTGTAATTACATATTATAATGTTACATGTGTGTTAAATAAAAACATTCTACAATAAACTACTATTGTTCCTGGCATATATATTGACCCCAAGTCGCGAGAAACTAGGCTCTGGCCGGCGGATCGTTTTTATATAACTTATCTTTTCTTAAACGATACCTAAAACGCATACAGCGCATTTAGTGCACATGTTGGGGTCAAGATGCGTGCCAGTAACTAGGTACCTATGCCTTTTGATATTTGAATACAAATATTAATAAAAATCTTACTCGCAATTTTGTTTTTTAAATTAAATCTGCCTTTATCTTTTGTTTGTTGAAGTCGTTTTCTTTTTCAAAATTAAAATTTTTACTTTACATCCATACACGCATCACGCCTTTATCCCCGGAGGGGATTGATGATTGATAGGGATGAGTCTGGGCTGTACCTAGTCTAGCCATAAATATTGTTACGAAGAAAAAACATTTCTTTTTATTGCAAATAATATTTATTACTTTTACAGTGTGTTAGTTTAATACATAAATGTAAAAAAAATTAAAATATAAAAAGCTTATTCGAAGTGGTCTCCATTGGCTGCAACACAGTCCTTTAAACGTTGAGGCCAGTTATCAATAGAAGCACGCACTCTTTCCATGGGAATATTCTTCACTGCCAATCGTATGGATTGTTTTAGGGACTCCAAATTATCATGGCGTTTAGAGCAAGCCATACTCTCTAAAACTGACCATAAATCATAATCCAGCGGATTAAGATCGGGACTAGACGACGGCCAGTCTTCAGCTCTGATGAAGTTCGAAACGTTCACTTCCAACCAAGACTGCGTGGACCGAGCTTTATGACCCGGCGCTGAGTCTTGTTGGAAGGACCATACTTGGTTATTGAACATACACTTGTGCCGATGTTTTGATACCTTTTTCACAAAAATATGGCTCAGGCACTCCTTCATAGCTAACACCCCACCAAACCATCACTGAAGTCGGATAATGCCCACGTTGCACTCTGTCGACTAATTGGGAAGCTTCCTTAGAGCTTTGCGCATAAATACGGTCATTTCGTTTGTTAAAATGTTCATCATAATCATAATCATAATATTTATTCTGTGGATCATAGGTTAGGTATAAAGGTCTTATAAATTATGTTATGTACGCTATGTCCTACCACATGTGGTTTACAGATTATTAAGTACAGGTTTCAATTTCGAATAGATCAATACAAATAAATTATGTCAAAATAAATAAGATTAATTTAAATTGATGAGATTAAGATAAAATTAAAATGTTGCTCAATTGTAAAGATTTTCTCATCCGTAAACAAAATTTTTCTGTGACCTCCCTTTGCGTACCGCTTCAGTAGTTGCTTCGATTTTACCATCCTATTCTTTTTTAAATTATCAGTTAAAACTGACCAGTGCGTCTCTTATAGGCTGCAAGTCCTAAGTAATCTTTTAAAATGCGCGACATGGTTCTGGGTGCTATCTTCATCTCCCGAGATAAAATCTTTTGCTTTCGGACAGGATTTCTTCGAATTCTTTCCTTCACTGCTTTGACCACCTTTTTCGTACGAACACTACGTGGACGGCCAGATCTTTTTCTGTCACAAACAGAGGAGGTCTCATTGTACCTATTAATAGCCCGGTACACAAACATTTGACTAATACCAAGCGTATGGAGAGTTTTATAAATTACATTCGGCTCCATACCAACTTTGTGTAATGCAATCACAGCGATTCGGTTCCAAAATTAGAAAACACAATGAACAATCGTATAAAAATGACAGATCCCAAATTCAAATGTAATATCTTTCTTATTTTAATTGTAACAGTATTTATGACTAGACTAAGTATATATCTGTCTCATGTTAAATAGAAATACCGACAAGTAATTCCTGTAACGTGCTTAATTCACTACATTCTACATTGTATGTCTCATCACCGGACAAGTATTTCAAATTGAACTTTGTTAACCTCTTCGGATCAGTATATTGATAAGAGTAAGACTAATTAACACTTAAGAATAAATGATATTGAAAACGCGTCGACCGTGTATCGGATTCGAATAAGAACTTTTGATTGTATTATAAAACTTACGTGTTTACACTTAGTGGAGCAATTTGGGAACTGTCTATAAATTATATGTCACAGCTAAGTGTAGTTTTGAAACGGTTTGTCACTCAGAATAAGGGGTCAGTTTAAGTATCACGTTCTACTTTTTACGATGTTATCATCGTAAACAGATGGTGCAGAGGTACTAAAAGAAATTGAGCGCAGTGCTTAATGTTTATGAGTCCTTAGTGAGTTAGTTTTCTCATTTAATGAAAAAATGGATGTAGGTACGTCCTCCATTTTCAGTACATAATCAGTAACCGAAATCACAACATTATTTCATATAAAAATGTGGTAGATAAGTACACAGCACCATAGGAAAGTGGTTACCGTGGCAATTAGAAATGACTTTACCCTCGTACTCGTACGAAATGCTCTTTTTAAATAATTATGATAATAAGGCGAGATGATTCCTTCTTCCTACAGTTCCGGGTCCTTTGAGCGCGGTGTGAAAAAGCATACGATGAGGTCGTCAAGCTGAGTGTTCACCATGGTAACATGGTATATGTTTAATATGGTGACCCTCTTATCTGAGAGCCTTTAGCTTACCATCAGGCGAGGCAAAGCCTAATTGACGTATCCTATTATATATATAATATACAAAAAGAAAAAAAATTTGGTGTCCTATATAAAAAGACCCCTCTATTACTTGGCAAATTGCTTGTGTTAGGAGGCGGTTAACATAGGTAGTGTCAATAGCCAGGATTCGAACGGAGCTAACGGAGCTGGCAGAATTGGACTAAGGATAGATAACAGTCTAGAGTGGCACATACTTAGACTACATTTCACCTCGAGAATAGGTTCTTATTGGTTGGGGAAATTGGCTCAAAATTGTATGTGAGCGAAGCTAGTATATGATGTATATGATAAATCAAAGACTAAAAAATCTATACAGAGCGGACGCCACAAGTTGATTGGCTCGTAATATTCGAGCACCGCATCAAAAGTCAAAACTTCTGATATGTGCCCTTTGGCGTTTGCTCTAACATGCTTTTTGCACCAATTACAAGTAAAATTTATTGACGTTCACAACTCAACATATCGGCTATCCTAAATCGAAACCCGTAAAGTGCTTTTTTAAATTTTACAACAGTGTTCCAACCGTAGCACATCTCAATACACATCCGTTGTCTTTGTCTCTATAGCCACATCTGGCAAACAATACAACAATCCATTTCATCAATATTCTATACTTATTATCCCCTTGACGTTCCTCGCTATTCAGAACTAGATTAGCTTTCAGTTTAAGCCCTACAACAAAGGGATGCTATAATAAGACATGGGGAATTGCGAATTCTGGACAACCTGGTCGACGTAGAAAGTTGTAGGTACACTATGTCAATCAGGTTGAGGAAATTTTAAAGAAAGCCCAGATCAAGAGCTCCAGCCAGCGAGCATGTAGCATAGAACGACCGCCACACAGGAGGCGCGGTTTTTATATAAGTACGTTTATCTGTTTAGCAGGACACGGCGGTATTTCCGCCCAATTGAGCAGTCCGACTGGGGAAGTACCTCCGCCCTACAGAATACCGCAGTTATAATAACTTCGTCTTGTGTTCCCGGCGGTGAGTAGGGAAGCCAGACAAAAGGTTTGTCCTGCTTTGTCCTCTACACTCACAGCACATAAACTCAGTGCTTACAGGGACGGCAGCATGAGTATGGCTTCTCTGGTGTTACACACGTCCATATGCCACGGTAACCACTTTCCATCAGGTGGGCCGTGCGCTTGTCTGCCACCTTAGCAGTATAAAAATCTTTATTCCAATCTAGAATGCGGATAAACACACTTAGTTCCTTTTTTTTGTAAATCCATACATACTCTACATAGAAACACCCAAACCAATGCAAATATACATATTCGTGCATACAAATAAACACCTCAACAAAGTCTAGGGAACAAGATGACCCCAATTATTTTTTTTCGTGTAAATCTTGTTTTGCAAATAACTGGCAGCAAATAAATAAAAATAGAATAAAGTAGATTACAGAGTTGTATGAAATTTAAAAATAAATTTAAATAAGTAATGATTTTCGAATATGGAGGGAAAAATTTTAAAAGTGTTTGTTTGTGCAGTTTCTCTGAGGCAAAATAAAAATTATTTTTTTTGATTGTAAATAACGTTTATTATCAATAATACGTCTTTTACGTATGGTTTGTGCATTTTTGTGACTGTAGTCATCATGTCACGTCGTCATTTAAGTCGCGAAGAGATGTTAAGGGCTGTTGGTATGCTGCAAGCTGGACGAACTCAACGCGACGTAGCGGATGCTGTCAACACCCAACCAAGCGTAATTTGTAGATTATGGGCACGCTACAGGTCTACAGGGGATGTTGCTGAACGTCACAGGGGACGAAATAGGGTTACTACCCCGCGACAAGATCGTTTCTTGCAAAATTCCGCAAGGCGGCAACCCACGATTACTGCTCGTCAGTTGGTCGCAGGCCTCCAGTCTCAGCATCAAGTGGTTATTAGCGATCAAACTGTCAGGAGAAGCCTACACGAAGCCAATCTTCATGCTCGCAAACCGCTTAGGGTTCCAGCTCTTCGACGTGGAAATCGAGGTCGTCGCTTATTGTGGGCTAACGCATATTTACAGTGGGCCGACCATCAATGGGCACGGGTTTTGTTTTCCGACGAATCTCGCTTCGGTTTTCATCCGGATTCAAGAAGAGTGCGTATATGGCGAGTTCCTGGACGTCGGAGGCGTCTCCAGCATCCGCAAGAAGTTCATCCTTACCAAGGTGGAACAATCATGGTATGGGCTGGAATTCGCCTTGGTGGAAGGACCGACCTCGTTTGGGTACGGGGCAATTTGAATGCAAACCAATACATTCAGGAGGTTATACACCCCATGGTAATCCCTCATCGACAGCAGTTCAGTCAAGATTTTATGTTCATGCAAGATAATGCACGGTCACACACCGCGAGGGTAGTGGTCAATGCGTTAAGCGAGCACAATATGACGACGTTGGAATGGCCTGCTCAGTCTGCCGACCTCAATCCCATAGAGCATGCCTGGGATTTGCTTGGGAGAAGAGCTTTCAGTGATTCTTTGGAAAATCTGAACACTGAAGAACAACTTTTTTTACACCTTCGCAGTGTATGGAGCCATATTCCACAGACGATGATTGACAATCTCATACTAAGTATGCCACGCCGTTATCGAGCTGTTGCTAATGCTTTAGGAGGTCCTACAGATTATTAAAAACGTTTAAAGTACGGTTAATTACTGTATTTCTTACTACCTCGTTATTTTTGTGCCTAATCATAGAAGGTTGTAATACTCAATATTGGCACTATTCAATTCTTTATTAAAAAAAATAAAAATTTGGAATGAAAATGTTTTTATTAAAATTAAAATTAAAAACGGTATAAAAATACCCTTCTATTGATATAAAACACTCACTATTACAAGAAAGGGTTTTTAAATAAAAACTAGAAATGTCCTTGTTCCCTAGACTTTGTTGATGTGTGTATTTGCACTAACCGGGAATCGAAACGGGTAAAAAAAAACAATTACTATGAAAGTATATGAAGTGAAAGGTGTACCCGTGGATTGCACCAAGTGTTGGTTTACACAGTGTGGGATAACCAACAATTTAGGGGTTTTCAAGAAAGGAATTAGAAGTTCCTACAGGATCGGCAGCACGAGTGTAACGTCTCTGGTGTTGCACACGTCCATAGGCCACGGTGACCACTTTTTATATGGTGAGCTGTATGCTTGTCTGCCACCTAAATGGTATTAAAAAAGTGAAAACGTGGTCTCGGTATGTCCTGTGGAGTGGTAATAGGCATGACTTTATGTATTTAAAATATTATTAGTGAAAAATTCATTAATTGAGGAAAGTAAGTCTGCTTCAAATATAAGAAAAAAAAATATCTACCACCTCAAACTTTACAGATATATAAAAAAGAGAATTTTTATTTCTAAATAATTATTGGAAACTTTTACAAAGAAAAAGGTGTCATTATTTACATTTAATAGCCTGTAAAAAAGTAATCCCGGACGGGCCCAGAGGAAGCTACAGACTCGTTATATTTTTATATAAAAGCGCGGACCGATCTCCAATCGTGAGGATAAAGGTACAGAGCCGAACAAAATTGCTTCAGAGTTGAAATGGAGTGGTCTTTCACTTCGCAAAATAATGTAAAATTAAATTTTGAGTACGAAAATATTTCGAAGAAACTGATATCCATACTAATTCTATGAACAGGTAAAGTGAGGTTGTAGCGGTAATTCCATATTTATTGAATCGATTCAGAATTATTTCAGATTTTTTTTACCAATAAATAGCATAAGTATTTCTGAGTGTCATAGGTCAGTCTCAGTCTCGCGTCATACGCGGTGTTGACAGGTGCGCTTGCATCGCGCCGTATTTTGTTCGTTCGTTGATGGTGAATAGTTTTTGATATAAACAATGGTTTCGAATGTGGTAAAATGCTCTAATTGCAATGTAGTCATAAATGAAGTGTTAGCGTTCATTTGTAATAAACTGGACGTGATGGACGAGCAAAGTATTACCCGCATTTGTATAAGTGCATTCGATGAATGTGAAATTTTGAGTGCTAAACATCTGCTGTTTGACTCAATATCGACAACAAAGCCAAAGAAGATAAGAAGAAAACAAGGAAAGAATGTACGTGACATTGACGATATAGTTTGTTTATTGAAAGAGACTGATCCTGAGAACATTCCTATTTTTGTTGCTCGAGATTTGCAAAAACTACCCCCAGTACTATAATTTGATCATGTCGACGTGACCCGTATTCTTAAGGACCTGGTACTATTTCGAAGAGAATTAAACCGTATTTCCACCGAGTACGTACCAGTGGACCAGTTGCATGAGCTGCGGGCGGAGGTTGAAGCACTTAAAAATGCCTCACTTGTCAACAACTTTTCTAGGAATGTAAATGTAAAACGGGGCACTGGTCTACGAAACAATTTTGAATTCGAAAGTGGGCCCATGGGACTGTCACCTGATTGTATGCACATATCGAAAGAAACCCAGGTTACGGAGATGTCACCCATCCAAAAACGGAGGAATTCCTCGCCTAAACTGCGTGAAGTTTTCAAAACCCCGCGGGTAATTCGCATAGGAACGGTGATGACTGGCCAAGAGGTAACAGCTGATTGTTCGCCGGCGGGTGAGGCGGTGAGTCATAACACCCCAGAACGGGCATCTGTCGTTAGCGGTACTTACGTACGTACGTTCAACAACAAGCTACCACCACCGCCGGCTCTGCCTGCACCGGTGATAGACCCGTGTTTAAACAATGATGGTAAGAAAACGTTCACGGAGGCTGTGCAAAATAAGCAGCAGAAGCCGCAGTCTAAGGCTGATGAATGGACTTTGGTTCAGAAAAGAAAGCTGAGGAATCGTTTTGTAGGTAGTACGGGAAAAGCATTAATTGACTCTGGCAGTAATTTCAAGGCAGCAGATATTACAGTGCCAGTATATATTTATAATGTGTCTAAAGAGACAACGGCAAGTGACATCAAAGCTTACGTACTGCAAAAGACTAACTTAGATATAAAACTGGACAAAATAAATATGAAAATAAGTAAGGACTATAACGGTTATATAGCTTATATACCAAAGCAAAAGCTAGATTTAATTTTGAGAGATGACTTCTGGCCTGAAGGTATTTTGTATCGCCGTTATTATGATTTTAAACGAAAGCAGGGTACACAACCTGCTTATCGGGAGATGCGAGGATCTAAATTACAAGTAGATGGATAGTACAACTAGACTTGTATCGTTTAATTGTAAGAATATTATAAGATCCGTGGAATGTGTGAGAAGACTGTGTAGGGAAGCAGACATTGTGGCACTTCAGGAGACATGGCTACTACCCCACGATATACAATTCGTGGGAGGTATCGATGATGCATTCTCTTTTACTGCGAATTCGGCTGTTGATACATCAGGTGGTGTGCTCAAAGGGAGGCCATATGGCGGTGTCGCCTTGCTCTGGAGGAAGGCTGTTTTTCCATCAGTATCGGTAATACCGTGCAAAAGTGTGCGTCTAGCGGCGATAAAGCTTGTACACAGCGATCGGGCTATGATAGTGATGTCTGTTTACATGCCTACTTGTTCAACAGATAATTTAGCGGAGTTTACGGACTGTTTAAGCGAAATGGACGCAATAATCGAAAGTAGTGACGTGGAAACGGTATTTATTTTGGGCGACTTCAATGCACACCCAGGTGAGCTGTTTTGTGACGAACTACTAACTTTTTGTTATGAACGGTCGTGGTCGGCTATAGACGTTGAGTGCATGCCGCGCGATACCTATACTTTTGTGAGTGAGGCACACGGCAGCCGACGCTGGCTCGATCACTGCGTTGTAACGAGCGCGGCGAGGCGCACTGTCGTAAATACGAGTGTTTTGTACGGCACATATTGGTCGGATCACTATCCTGTATTAATGCAATGCAATTTAAATATTATTTTGCCCAAAGTTACAATAGATGTAAATTCGTATAATGAAGTGGTGTGGGGGTCGAGAGATCACTGTCAAATACAAACATATAGCAATTATTGTAATTCTAAATTAAAATTAATTGACTTCTCAACCGAGTTCAATAACTGTACTGACAAATTATGTAATAATGAGCATCATAAAATACTTATAACTAAAATGTATAATGAGATTGTCAATATCCTTACGGATGCTGCCAAAATGAGCTGTAAAATAATGGCACCGAAACATAAATACATAGTTGGGTGGAATAGATATGTTAGTGATGCACACCGAATAGCGAGATCTTGGTTTCAAGCATGGGTGACGTACGGCAAGCCTAAATCGGGATATATATATAATAATATGTGTGAGACTAGAAGAGTATTTAAATCTAAATTAAAACACTGTCAGAACAATGAAACTCAAATTAAGATGGATATTATAGCGAAACATCATTCAAATAAAAACTTTGCAAGTTTTTGGAAAAACACGCGAAAGTTGAATCCTAGATCGAGCACACCGGTGAGTGTGGGCGGTGCACACGATCCACATGATATAGCCCGTGCCTTTCAGACTCATTTCAGTGTGTCATCACCTCTCGGGCCCTCGTCGCAGGTGCTCGCGGCTGACTATCGTCCCGGGAATGTTAACATCAGATTCTCTGTTAAGGAGGTTGCCCTAGTTATAAAAAACATGGTTAGAGGAAAATCCCCAGGCCACGATAGTCTCAGTATCGAGCACTTGCAGTATGCGGGCGTACATATGCCGAGAGTGCTTGCATTGTTATTTAACCTGTGTGTTACTCATAGCTTTTTGCCAGAGGATTTAATGTGTACGGATGTTGTGCCAATTGTAAAAGACAAGACTGGTGACCTATCGAATCTGTCTAATTACAGGCCAATTTCACTTGCGACTGTCATTGCTAAGGTGCTGGACAGTCTGCTTGACCAACAGTTGAATCAGCACCTGGAATTACATGACGCTCAGTTTGGGTTTAGGCCCGGGTTATCAACTGAGAGTGCTATTCTTTGTCTCAAGCAGACGGTTCAGTACTATACAACTAGAAATACACCAGTATACGCTTGTTATCTGGATCTGTCAAAAGCTTTTGATCTTGTTAATTATGACAGACTCTGGCAGAAACTACTATGCGATACCACTTTATCACGTGAAATCGTATATTTGTTTAAATATTGGTACAGTCGGCAGCAAAATAGGGTAAGACGGTCGAATGCGCGCTCGGACCTGTACGGGTTGGAGTGTGGCGTTAGGCAGGGTGGTATATCCTCGCCTCGTCTCTTTAACCTGTATATGAATGAGTTGATCGGTGAGCTCAGCAACACTAACATTGGCTGTTCTATTGATGGCGTGTGTATTAATAATATAAGCTACGCGGATGACATGGTGTTGCTGAGCCCGTCGATCGGTGCTTTACGTAAGCTGATAGACATCTGTGAATCTTATGCGGCGGCTCATGGTCTTAGGTATAATGCCAAGAAGAGTGAACTTATGATCTTTAAAGCCGGTACTAAATGCTACTCAATTGTTCCTCCCGTCACTCTTTGCGGTAAACCTTTAGAAAAGGTTAATAGGTTCAAATATCTGGGCCACTGGGTCGTCGATGATTTGTCAGATGACCTAGACATAGACAGGGAGCGTAGGGCGCTGTCCGTTCGTTGTAACATGTTGGCGCGCAGGTTTGCACGGTGTACAATATCAGTGAAGGTAACACTTTTCAAAGCGTATTGCCAGTCTTTTTACACGTGCAGTCTGTGGGCCGACTTCACGCAGAGGGCGTACAGCGCACTACGAGTTCAGTACAACAATGCCTTCCGGGTGCTGCTGAACCTGCCGAGATTCTGTAGCGCATCAAATATGTTCGCGGAGGCACATTGCGATGATTTTTACGCTATAATAAGAAAGCGGAGCGCGTCAATGTCTGCTCGACTGCTAGGTAGCACCAACAGCATCCTGAAGGTATTGTCCGAGAGATGGGACCTTCCTGTCCTGCAAAGGTGGACGCGCTTACATGCTAGCGCGTGCCCTCGTTTTATTTTGTAATTTATGTTTAATGTAGTACTAACATAGTTATAAGATCATTGTTACTAACACATATGGACCGATGTCTGAGATTAAATGATTATTATTATTATTATTATTATAGGTATTACCCGTGTCGGAAAACAACAATGATTCGAACTTAAATCTAGGTCACCTAATGTGTAAGAGGGACCAATTACAGCTGTTCCTGTCAACTCCTGTTAACTGCGATCGTAAATGTGATGTGGGGACAAAACTCTTGGCCATTGTGTTCACACAAACCAATTATTTTTAGTACAAATGTTAGTTTTAGCATTTAAGTGTGTCAATATAGATCACTTTCCTTATGGGTTTGTCACCTTCACCAAACTGTGAAATATGTAGTGTGGTTGAAGACGTACAACATATTCTGATGGAATGTGTTCAGAAGCAACAGCGGAGAGCAGACCTAATGCAAACTAATGTAATGGATATCGGAGGATGCAATAGCGTCCTTGCGAGACCTCTTTCGGATGCAGCTCAAGACATGTATCTGTTATATCATGAATATGTGACAGCTGTATAATGTATTAATATATATATTAAATTACTGGTACTGTATACAAAATGGCTATGACGGAGCGACATAGTTATGTTGTGGCTAAGCTCCGTAAATAAAGATTTAAAAGAAATAATAATATAGGCCTATCTTTTTTTTTGTTTATACCACTTAGTTGGCAGACAAGCACACGGCTCACCTGATGGAAAGTGGTTACCGTGAACCTATGGACGTCTGTAACACCAGAGGAGTCACAGTCGCGCTGCCAACCCTGTAAGTGCCGTCTGTGCAGTCAGTAGAAGACAAAGCAGGAAAAGCTTTTAGTCTTCCAACTGACAGCACATATTCTCCAGTGAGCTCTGGCTACCCTACTCACCGCTGGGTACACATCACGAAGACTGCTCAATCGGGCGGAAATACCGCCATGTCCTACCTCCTCCAAAAAATAGCCTAGCTGCCAGTAATCAACCAAGAACCAAGAGTCCACGAATAATAAAGAAGTTTGTGTTTCGGGATGGAAATTCCCAACAACCCGAAAAGCAGGAATGATTTCCATTTAATTGCGAGAACGGGATCAAAACCAGTCTGTAATATAATAGACAGAGAGACTGGTTTTTATCTTCCCACTCCCGGGAACGTAAGTAGTTTGATAAGCACTGACATTTTGGAGTTTTACCCGAAGTAAAGTTTATATTGGATTCGTGCTTTGTAACAATCTCGTTTTACTAATTTCCATCTGTATGTGTAATAGTATTGTTTTTAATTTCATAACTGACTAACAGCCTAGGTCTCAGTTTCATCTAAGAATACATTCAAGAAATACCCATATAAAGATCGTAGTAATTCTACAAACGCAAAGAAAAAAAAATCATCTCTGAGGCAAGTTAATAAAAAAGAAAATTATAATAGCAACTGAAATTACTAATATGCCATCTAACCCCCCTCACCTAAGCTAAATTACATGTGTTAGGCGTGGGTTCACGTCGCTAGTATAATAGTAATACTATTATAATATAGGGAGTAGGTATGTACTGTTATAATAAAATTATCATATCAAGAATTTATTCAATCAATTCGGCGCTTATGAGTTTTTGAAGCTAACACAACCTTAAAATTACTATAGGTAGCTTTATTGCACACCAAATATAGAACCCTACAGAATACCGCGGCTATAATATCTTCATGTTGTGTTTCCAGCGGTGAGTAGGGTAGCCAGAGCCCACTGGAGAATTTGTGCTGTCAGTGGGAAAGGCTTGTTCTGCTTTGTCTTCTACACTGACGGCACCGAAACTCTGTACTTACAGGGTTGGCAGCGCGGCTGTAACTCCTCTGGTGTTACAAACGTCCATAGGCCACGGTAACTACTTTCCATCAGGTGGGCCGTGTGCTTGTCTGCCACCTAAGTGGTTTAAAAAAAAAGAACACAAACAATGGATATAATATGTGTGACAGTAAATTATACAGTCATACAATGGGAGGTCTTAAGGATAAGCTTTGAATGTACTCTATTGTAAGACAATGTACAGCTTACTGCACACACTATAATATTACATAGTGGATGCCTGCGGCTCATATCCCAAGATCTACTGAAAATTAAACATAAAAAAAATAGAAATTACATTTTTTTCGATACATTGTCATCCAAATATACATACACTCTTATAAAACTCTACTGTCTCCCTTAAATATACATATTATGTGGACTGCGGTAGACTAATTTATTGATCAATTTATTTATTTATTAAATAAGTACAACACATTATATTTATGTATTACACAATTTACACAAAATTGTTGGCAAATTCTCCGATACATATAAAAATTACGATGTACATAGGTAACATTCACAAAAATATCAAAACATTGAGACAAGAATAGTAAATTGAATATAACTAATAGCTTATTGCATTCTACAACGGTGCAACTAGTATTGTGATATACTTATCGTAAAATATTGTAGAATGCGTCAAAATTTCAAACTTAACTTAGTAATATTTTTAGAACCGATACTTGTCATGATAAAGGTAAAAAAGTAAAGGACCGTCAGTACAAACTTTTAGTACTACACCAAAAAGAGTACAATCGACGATTGTTGCGGGTGTCGACACACCCGCAACATTATTACTTAACAACTAACCTAAAGAATAAAACCAACTTTGCCATTTAACACACAGCTGTGTACTTTATTATACACATAAACTACAAAACATGTGCACTACAATGTACAAGTTGCAACAAGAGCTTGTCAAGTACGTGGTGAACTGGAGTAACGATGCTCACCGTAATTGCTAGCTAGTTTCAGTTTTATTGCTACGTTTATGTTGCTGAAACAAACGGTTGTGAATTAAATTGTATGGAATAAGAGTAATGGGTTTTTAATTTTATTGAGTACGAGGGTACTTAACTGCTTTCGTACCCAAAACTGCGCTGGAATGCACCTTTCTTTTTCATCTACCATATGACCCCCTAACCTTGAGAGGAAAGCCTGCACGAGAGACTCGTCTATTTAACAAGTGCACCGATTTGTATATGAAGTTGGGTCTAGAAGATATGTCTCTACTTCGTCTAAATTATACACGTACACGCACACGCACACGCACACGCACACGCACACGCACACGCACACGCACACGCACACGCACACGCACACGCACACGCACACGCACACGCACACGCACACGCACACGCACACGCACACGCACACGCACACGCACACGCACACGCACACGCACACGCACACGCACACGCACACGCACACGCACACGCACACGCACACGCACACGCACACAGTCTATCACAGTCCACTGCTGAGCCTTTAGCCTACACTTTTTGCACACAGATAGGTCGGTACAGAGTTTTATTTCAAGTTTTCTTCCTCTCGCAGTGATATCATGCGCATATTTTTCCATTTGTCGCCTCTTTTTCAACACACATCGGATGAGATGGGGAGGTGATACTGGTATTCGTTCTCTGTCACCACATGGATAGGTTATAAGTATTTCATCGAATAATTAACTAAAATTTCAACCAAGTGAAACAAATAGACACCTCCTTCTACATCAACCTTGCTTTTCAAAAGCACTTGTATTATTGAATATAACCATAGCAATTTTGTACAACGTCGTTAAAGCAAAATAAGGGTTCAGTTTTCCTTCTACTACGTAACAACAGGAACATAACGAGACCTTTACACCACAGAATTATGTGTAATTCTGTTTTTATTACAACTTCTTGACTCACACACTGCAAATTCAACTCTGTTCTTGTTACATGAAGGTACTTTTTGTATGCATTTTCCGAAGAGGTTAACAAAGTTCCATTTGAAATACTTGTCCGGTAATGAGACATACAATGTAGAAAATGAAAGTCAAGTGAATTAAGCACGGTACAGGAATTACTTGTCAGTATTTCTATTTAATGAAATGTTGGGAACTTCGAAACATGAGACAGATTTATACAGCCCTGACTCTGCCTTAGATGCATGGCTTAAGTCAGCAATAGAGCCTGGAAGACGGCATTTACCTCTGCTTAACCCTCTGGGGATAAAGGCGTAATTATATGTATGTATAGTAAAATTAATAATTTTTAATTAATAAAACGTCTTCATAAGACAAAAGCAAATTGTACTGAAAAATGAAAAATAACTGATTAGCAGATTTAATTTGAAAAACAAAAATGCGAGTCAGATTTTTATGAAGATTTGTATTCGGTGTTAAAAAAACAGATATTCAAAAGACATAGGTACCTAGTTACTGGCACGCATCTTGACCCCAACATGTACTCAAAATGTGCACTATAGGTATATATGCGCTGTACTCGTTTTAAGTATCGTTTGAGAAAAGATAGGTTATATAAAAACGATCCGCCCGCCAGAGTCTAGTTTCTCGCGACTTGAGGTCAATATATATGCCGGAAACTATAATAGTTTATTGTAGAATGTTTTTATTCAAGACACATGTACATTTAACATTATAGTATACAATTACAGGGCCAAATGGCTGCAAAATAATAATAATAACCGTATAGGTATCTAAAAAGAAAAAGAAAAGAAAAATATTTTATTCAAGCCCACACAACGGGCAACCCTTCAAATACAAACAAGTATGCAATACAACAATGAGCAGGTACCTTTTTTTTTTTTTTTTACGTGCGCAAAATCCCCACGGATACCTCCCCATCGGAGCCGGTGGAGGAGGTTATGTCGGACACGAACCGACTAAAACGCACGCCGCCTGTGGGTCGCTTTGGTTGCCGAAGGTGAGGTTGACAAGCATATCCCTCGCACCCCGGCCGACCCACGACGACGACATACTAAACTAAGGATGTGAATCAGTGTATATGTTTATGCAACTCTGCAAGTAATGTTAGTTATTTACGCATGAGCTGTCTTTTTCACAGATGAAGGGCTGCCAACCATTACAGTTCTGGAAAATCAACGGCCCATCGTATTTAAGAGCAACGCAATTACCTGTGGAAAGCGATGAATCAACTTTGTGGTACAACTCAGTGAAGGGATCACCTGAAAACATAAGAGAAATGTTTTTTTTAACTGAAATACTAAGATGATTACATAAATGTAATGAATGTTTGATAGATTGTGGCAAATTTAAAATCTTACGTTTGGTTGATCGTAATCAGAGCCGGAGATACGAACAAAACTCGGAACAGAAGCTCTCTGTTCTTACAGGGTTGGTAGCACGGGTGTGATTTCCCTGGTGTTACACACGTTCGTAGGTCATGGTAATCACTTTCCATCAGGCGGGCCGTATGCTTGTCTGCCTTCTAAATTGTATGAAAAAACCGACATCCACGTGGAGGGCGCCCCGTGTATTCAGGCTATTGCGAATAGACACGAATATCGTATAACCTTACTACCTTGATAATGCTATAGGTTATATATCATCACGCTACTACCCAAAGGAGAATAGCAGTTGTCATAAATGTCACTATGGATTCTTAAAAATATATCAAGAAATGAACTGCAAATACAACTTTGTAATCTTATATATTTGTATAGGATTACCAAGTTATTTATGCAGGCAATTTATGGTATGGGTTCAGAAAAATTAGGAAGTTTACCTTTCACACTGCGCACTTCCTCGTTTAGTAATCGGACTCCCACCCAAATGAGAGGCCAGGATGGATGTCTGTAAAATGCAGTATACTTGATGATTCGCGCTTCGGTGTAATTATTCAAAACGGCCAAGTACCCGCCTTCTGCAGCACATGTACTGTTAGCTTTCTCCCACGGTACTTCATTTTCGTGAATCTTGTAAAAGCTACCCGTTCTAGAGAGTAGGTACCCTATAAAATAAAATATGTGTAGGCTGATTATAATGACGTAGCAATGCAAATAAAGTCTGTGTTAAAAGTAAAAAGTTTTTAAAGGTTCTTTAGACACAAAGTGTTCAACGCACTTTAATAAAAAAAAAAAATTTTTTTTACGTGCGCAAAATCCCCACGGATACCTCCCCACCGGAGCCGGTGGAGGAGGTTATGTCGGACTCGAACCGACTAAAACGCACGCCGCCTGTGGGTCGTTTTGGTTGCCGAAGGTGAGGTTGACAGGCATATCCCTCGCACCCCGGCCGACCCAGGGCCATCTCTCACGATCTGGCCCTCGTCTCGGGTGACTACAGAGTCCCCAACTCGACCCCGGAAACGGGGAGGCGCGCCGGGCGCGCCACGCCGCGGTCTGCTTCTGCCAGGGTGACAGGCGGCTCCACCTGTCACCCCCAGGCCGGCGCTCATGGGGGGCGGAGGTCGTTCACCGACCTCAGACGCCCGAGTTGCCTTCGTACGCGGGCAGCTTGGCTTGCGATTCTTCGTCACTCCCGCTGCCGCTCCCACCCCGCCTCCTCCTTCACGAGCATTACTTGCTCGCAGAAGGAGGCGCCGGCCGCCCACGCATCCGCGAATAAAAAAATAATATTGAAAAATCACGCTCTAAAATGTATTAAACAAGAAAAATCTAGGATAGCCGTGGTCGTATGCCACTTTTCCCTAGAATGTATTGTTTTGTTAGACAAAGTGGCATACGACCACGGATATCCTAGATTTTTCTTGTTTAATACATTTTAGAGCGTGATTTTTCAGTAGTCGAGTTTTTTGGGGCAAGCAATAGATACAATTAATACATATTTGAAATCTGCTAATTAAGACCTTTCGGTTGATACAAATATGACACGTTTATCCCAAATGTAATTTTTAACATAGTACTTCATGACCGCTAGAGGGCGCCACATTAGATTACGTCATATAGCCTGTAACCAGCGGACTACTATTGAGGAGCTATGAGGGAACAGATGAACCTATATAGCCTGTCAAAATCATAACCCTCCTTTTGCTTCGCCGTAGTCGGGTAAAAAACAGTACCTATATGTGCCGTGTTGAGGAGTACCGCCTTACCGCCTTCTGCATTGAGCCCTTGATCCAACTGCCTAACGAGAGCCTTTGAAGGTGTTGGTCAAGGTTCTTAACAATTATTAATATTATTATTACGAATTTATTAATAATGACGTCTTTTTTGCATAGCACACTGTCGCGTTTGTATTTGTATTTTCTCGCCATTTTAGAGTACGGACAAAATATTCATAGTTTTTAATACAGTATTGCCTAGAAACTTATTTCCTTCAATCCAGGATTTTAGGAGGGGAGAACGCGTGTGTGGCTAAAGCGTTCCCCTTCTTTATCGTTCGACAAATAAAGAAATTTTCTAACAGCTTGATACGGGATGATATCGACTGCACCGTACCTATGAAGGTGATACCTGTAAGACAAGTGTAATTCGTTGACCGGCGTATTGTAGAAGTCTGGAAATTTCTAAATTCACTGGGAGTTGGAAAGTCACGCCAAGACTCTATTCCTAAAAATTTAAACTTAGATGCACTAAATGTACATTTCTCTACTTCGTCCAATTTTAATGGAACTATGAAAAGCAATACACTGCAATATCTTTCATCTATTCCAACTCCTGATCATCCATCTTTCACCTACAACCAATTGACCGCTTGTGATGTTAAGAAGAGCATTCTGTCAATTTCATCCAATGCTGTTGGTAGCGATGCTGTTAGCCGAAATATGATCGTGCCAATTCTGGAGCAAATTCTTCCTATCCTATGTCACGTCTTTAACTACTCCATTTCATCAGCTATTTTCCCATCCTCATGGAAAAGTGCCCAGATAATTCCTCTACCTAAGAAATCTAAGCCATCCTCCTTCTCTGACTATCGTTCTATATCTATCCTTCCTTTTCTTTCTAAAGTTTTAGAGCGTCTCATTCTCTCGCAACTCTACTCCTTTCTAAATAAAAATGCCCTGCTAAACCCACTACAATCCGGCTTCCGACCTGGACAGAGTACTGCGACAGCATTGGTTACTATCACGGAAGACATAAGACTGGGTATGGATAGTGGAAAACTCACGCTTTTATCCCTACTGGATTTTAGCAATGCTTTTAACGCCGTAGACTTCGACATCCTGCTCGGTATACTGAGCTCTCTTAACATATCTCCAACGGCGATTAAGTGGTTTCATAGTAACCTGTTTGGTCGCCAGCAGCGGATCCGCGTCGAAGAATCAAGTTCTTCTTGGATCAATACTGACTGCTGGTGTAGCGCAGGGTGGCGTTCTATCTCCGTTACTTTTCGCTATTTTCATAAACACAATCTCCGAAAAATTACTTTCATCCTACCACCTTTATGCTGATGATCTGCAAATCATTTTGTTGGAATATCCAGTTACCGGAAACCAGTCGTAAACTTTTTGCGTCAGCGGGTGCTTTACGCAGACTGCGAAACTTCCTACCAATTGCCACTAAAACTGCGCTCGCACAATCGCTTCTTCTTCCTATTCTCGATTACGCCGATGTCAGCTATCCCGATCTCACAGAGGAGCAACTAGATAAACTTGAGCGACTTCAAAACTTTTGCATACGATTCATATTTGGTTTACGCAAGTATGATCACGTGTCAGATTTCCGTAAAAAACTCAAGTGGCTCCCAATTCGACTTCGCAGGAATACCCATATTCTAACATTATTGTATAATGTATTGTTTAATCCCACCACTCCCTCTTATCTCAAAGAACGATTCCAGTTCCTCCATGACACACATACGAGATACCTGAGGTCAACCGAGAATTTGAGGCTGAGAATGCCAATACATTCAACTGATTTTGTTGATAAGTCTTTCTCAGTCAAGGCTATGCGCTTATGGAACGCATTGCCATTGAGTATCAGACAAGCAAAATCCCTAAACGTATTTAAAGCCATTGCTTTAAATACGTTTAGGGATTTTGGATACATTCAAAATGATAGGTAGTAGTCCTTTACCATTGGTAAAGGACTACTACCTATCATTTTGAACACTGTGACAACTCACAATTAATATGCTTACTATTTTCCCTTCTTATTAGTATGTACTATTTACTTCGTATATCTATTTATGTGCTAAAGTTGTATATTTATTTTATTTTATTTGAACTTCTCTCATATCATTCTTTCTTTTTGTTTTTGTTTTTTTTTTAATACACCTTGTTTCTAGTTTATTTGCTAACTACACCAAATCTTTTACTTTATTACACTACTGTTCATCCCAAGGTTGCCTGGAAGAAATCGCTTCCAGCGATAAGGCCGCCCATTGTACATTAAACTGTATGCATGCTAACTACAAGTTTTTCTGTAATCTATTGGTGTGCAATAAAGAATTATCTATCTATCTATCTATCTAAAATGACCTATCGCCTACATTACTAGGCGATTTGACGTTTATGACATGCGTTGACAACTGTCATAAACGTCAAATCGCAAATACATTTGTCATTTTATTCAGCAATACGCCGATCATCAAATTGCCATTTATCTAGGAGGGCTGAGCTCTGCACGTGCAGAAACGAAAGGGGAAGGTGAAATCAATTGGCATATCTCGCCAGAACATTCAACATTGTACAGACGGTAGAATATCGCCAAGGAGGCTATTTCTGTGCTCAGCTGTATAGGCTGTAGACACCTCGGCTGTAGAGATCTGCATACCTCGGGGCATATATCTGGGAGTTCAAATGTAATCAAAATGTCCTTTCCATGCGCAGTACGCGTTTCTTGGGTGTCTTTTGAAAAGCACGGGGTGTTACGGCGGTGGACGAACTCAAATTTACAAAGCAAATTATTAAAAAACAGTTTGCGCGCGCCCGAGTATCGAATTAGGTCCAAGATATGGGTTCCGAAGTATAATAAAATTAGGCTTACCTGGGCCACAAAGTAGGTGTATTATCTTCGGTGGTGGTAATTGGTACTTCTGTCGTGGGATCCGTCGTTCCGCTGGTATAGCATATGAATGGCAGTCGAGACCAGCACGGTTCGACACGTATGCTGTGCCCATCCATGCACAAACAGTTCCCCTCCCGAAGGTCTATTTGTTCAACCATTTCAAACGTTTCAGGCACGTCTTCTAGTAAAATACCTGAATATTTACAAAAATGCCGTGATTATTAAGCAGCTTCTTCTTCATCTTAATCCCTGTAGTATCCGAAGGACTCAGGGATCTAATTTGGCAGGTCTAACTGCGGGTCTGGCTAATCTTTGATATTTTCTGTGCCATCTAATCTCCACAACGATATCGAATTATTGCAGTTAGACTAATTGTTGGTCTTTTTAGGGTTCCAACTACAGTAACGACTGCTAAAGATGTTCATATGAGAACCTTGACTGATGACTTAAAGTTCTCTACGAAACACAATCAGAATAATGCAAATAGCCACATTCATGCATACAAATATTTGCACTGAGCGGAAATGTAACCCGCGCCTTTCGCTTAGAGTCACCTTCATTGTCACAACAAAGTCTGCCTTTATTTTTAATGTGCGCAAAATCCCCACGGATATTCCACCATCGAGGCCGGTGGAAGAGGTTATGTCGGACTTGAACCGACTAAAACGCACGTTGACTATGTGGGCCGCAGGTTGCCGGAGATGAGATTATCTGAAACGTATACCGCGGTTAGATAAATGCCATCTTTTATGAGACGGCCGTCTTAGGATGTGGTCAACACGGAGTCCCCATCTCGTCCCCGGGTATGGGGTGGAACACATCGCGCACCGACGCCGTGGCCTGCTTCTACCAGGGTGACAGGCGGCCACCCATCACTCCTAAGCCCGCGCTTATGGGGCACGGAGGTCATGTTACGACCTCCGAGGACCGAGCCACCACCGCTCGAACAGTCTGTCTTGTGAAAATCAAGCAACTATTATGACATAAAATATCTTTGCCTTTACTTTTACTAACCTTCTTCAGACTTAAATTCCGCATTCTGTCTCGCCTTGAAGCCAATGAAATATGGAGTGGTATGGTTGTTAGCAGCGATGATTGTCTTCATGTACTGGAGTAGCTCCTCATTTATAGGCGACGCCAGCGTAGCACCTATAATAAAACAATAGGACGTTAAGAACAAGTAAACAATGACTTTACCACCGGATTTTCGCATGCGCATCAGAGGTAGACTCGACAATATTTCCGTCCCAATTGAGCAGTTCAACTGGGGAATACCTCCACTCTTTAAAATACTGCGGTCAAAATAATAATTAGATTCCCGGTGGTGAGTAGAGTAGCCAGAACTCACAGGATAGTTTTGTAATTTCAGTGCAGTGGCGAGACCAAAGGCTTGTGCTGCTTTGTCTTGTGCACTGACGGCAAAAGTGGTTGCCGTGACCTATGAACGTGTGCAACACCAAGGGAGGTATACAAGTGCTACCGACCCTGTAAGAACAGAGTTTCAATACTGTCAGTGCAGAAGAAAGAATCAGTACAAGCCTTTAGTCTTCCCACTGACAGCACAAAAACTCTTCAATGAGCTCTAGCGTGTATTTCGCGGTGAGTACCGCCGAAAACACAACACGATGTTATTATAGCCGTAGTATTCTGTAGGGTGGAGGTACTTACCCAGTAGGACTGCTCAATTGAGACGGGAATACCGCCGTGTCCTACCTCCTGTTCCTTCAGGTATGTATGTAGTACTACTATGTACCTATACCATTATATTTATAATAATTCCCGTTAAAATTATTGTATAAGCATCGATTTTGCTAATCTGACGATTAGAGCGCAATATAAAAGAGTAGGAGGGTAGCCAAGTTGCAAAAAAAAACCATATCTAGATTTACACGAGCGCGGTCATTTTTTATTTTTTTAGTTTATAAGTAATCAAACCATAATTCAAATGTTTATATTTATCATGATGTTATTTAGATCCCGCCGCTAAGAGTGGAAACATTATAGGCTGACTATTATTTTTCCTATCATCTAACACAGCAATTCTAAAAGGTTTCTGCGTCGCTCTGGCAACTAATCATTTAGTATCATGGGCTCCTCTACTATTAGCGCACAGACGGTAGGTCATAGTCAAAATACTTCGATAGTCTGAGTACCATGACCTCCAGTAGTCGATCCACTTTACCTTCAGTCTCACAATGCTTTTTTGCCTCCTCCCACGTCGCTACCTCTTTATGTTGATTTATTAGCCATTGTGACTTGTTAAGACGTACGTACTTGCATTGCACCATACCTGTAAACATAATTTGCATTAATACATACATACATACATATAATCACGCCTTTATCCCCGGAGGGTTAGGCAGAGGTGAATTAACACCCACATTTCACCATCATTGTATTCGGTCCCACGTAATAGGGCGGTGAGCCTATTGCCGTTTTCCGGGCACTATTGTTGCCTCGAGTCATGCATCTCTGGCTGAGTCTGGGCTGTATATATCTGTCTGATGTTAAACAGTCTTATCTCTTAGTCGCCTTGTACGCTACCGCATGGGAAGAGATGGGGTGGTCCAAATTCTACTCTGCCGGAAACCACGCGGCTTAATCTTGTCATAATTAATCAATCGAATATTTATAACAAATTTATAACAGATGCTATATGCGATATTACTCGGACCTTGTAGGTACACCCCAAAACTTCGGACGGCTGCGGAGCTTTGCGTGCGTTTGGCACGAGAGGCGCAAAGCTCGTGAGGTCTCTAACGGCGACGAAGCCTGTTAGTGTGGCGTGCTGCCCCAGAAAGGGGAGAGAGCGAAAATGGTGAGGCACATAAAATAATTTGTAGGGAGTCAAGAAATGCGCGCCTGAAAGAGAGCAGACGCCAGTAGGGTGCGCATCTCCCAAGATTCGGCCCGTTATAACCAAGATGGTTGGTAGGGCCATGGGAAGGAGGTGGGAATAGATGCTACGACAAAGTCATGAAATTTAAGGTGAAACCGCATACACTTGTGACAAGAAAAATAGATTGCCGGGCTGCGTAGAATTTTATTCGCAGTCCCGCTTCCCATGGGAATTCACCCAGATCATTTACTAGTAACAAATATCCAAATATCTTCACAAATCTTCACATTTATAATATTATAATTCATAGATTAAGTGCCCGCTTGACGGCAATAAGCTCGCTTCCTATTACGTGGAGCCGAAAATCATAATTGGCGAAATTTATGTGTTAATATACCTCTACCTACCCCTTCGGGGATTTACAGGTGTGAAAGTAAGACATGGCATAAAAAACTTACCAGTTGTGACGGTCAGCAGTATGGCACAACTCAATAACGAGGACCTCAAGGACAACATAGTGTTCATTCTTCACGCTGTTCGCGAGTCTGCAGCACTGCTCTGATAACTACTGGACACGGCTATTAATACTCGCAGTAGCTTTGATAAAAGCTTAAGGCCCTTATATCCACTAATAAAAATTACACAGGGTACATACTATGTATACACAGCTGTTTTCTCAAAAGTGTGTATTAGTGAGGGAAATAATTGTGTGACACTGTTATAAAGCCCTTCTTAAATATGTAAGGTCGCATTCACAATAGCGATTCACTCGAGTTCCTATTTTAATTTTTTAGTACTATGTATCTGAAAACATGAGTAAAACATGTAATTTTTTGTTTCACACAGGATTTAAAAAAAGTTCGATAAGGAGTGTGACCAGAGAACGTTCCCGAGCAGAGCCATTTTTAATGTACATTATATTGTTACTTGGCAGCAATAACTTCCATACGTAACCCTGAACGTGTCCGGCAAATTTGAGACGAATTATCACCAGCTACCTTAGCGACAGGAGGGTAAGGGTAAGGTATGCAGGCGAGGAGTGCAGACGCCCTACGAAGAAAGGTTGTGTCCTGGATTCATTTGGCGGACCCTTAATGTGGAATCTTTTCTTAGATCCCTTGCTACATTAGATTGCGAGTGGAGGGCGGCTCGCATGCACACTTTTGCGGACGATGTGGTGCTCGTGTTCGATGGTGATAGCGCCTTGGAACTTGAGAGACAACCCAATGCCTGTCTCGAGCATGTGCGGGAGTGGGACATCGAAATAAAGCTGAATTTCGCAATTCACCAAACTTGTGCGATGGTAATCACACGGAGGCTTAAGTACGATGTCACACGCCTCTACATGGGTGGGATAGACAATAAATCAGAATCCTGGGGCTCACGATCGACCACAAGCTCACATTCAAAATTCACGTTACTAATCTGGTTACAAGCTGGCACCTATGTCCCGGATCAGTTAGGGACTACATCCCGTGGTGATCCGGATCATCTACACCACTGCTTTGGAGCCGACGGTGCTATATGCAGCCAGCAGTTGGTACCCTGCGGTTGAGAAGCTCGGTGTGGTGCAGCGCGGGTTCGCTCAAAAACTTTGTAAGAGCTACTTTGTAACGGTTGGCTCAGGCAATATATGCACCTCACCCCGCGGAGCATATGAATCTCGACTTCACCAGCTTAGTAAACGAGGAAGAATATTGGCACACCTATACCATCCAAGTGCACAATTTCACAGATGGGAGCAACATTGAGGATCGAGTCGGTGGTGCGTAATCCATTTGGGAAAACGACGCCGAAACAAAGACCCTCAAACTTGCTCACTCGCCGCATTATATCATATCCCAGGCCTAACTCCTGACTCTATGCAAAGCGATCAGTGAGGTGGTCAGACGTGGCGCGGCCACGACGTTCAGCATCTTAAGCGACGGCAAAGCCGCACTCCAAACGGTCATCAACCCCTGCGCCCTCCACCCTCTGGTTGTTGCGGCCAGAGAAAATATCAAACGGGGCTTGATCTAGAACAAGGAAATATCCTTATTCCGTATCACGGCCCATGAATGGTTGGCGGAAAATGAGCGAGCAGACCAGCTCGCCAAGATTGGCGATCTTGGCGAGCTGGTTTGCTCGCTCATTTCCCTTGAAGTTGAAGACGAGACTGAACTATGACCTGCGTCCCGTTTCATTTGTAAAACGAACTTTGCGTCAGATCACGCTTAACTAATGGATCGAGTGTTATAGAACGGGTACGACTGCTTCTGGTACCCATCGAGGGGGACCCACCATGCACCTGCGAGCCGGGCGTCGAAGAAACGGACGCACACACAGTCGCGGAATGTCCTATCTTCGCAGGAAACAGGTACAATTTAGAATGCCAAATTAAATTGAAAGACAAAGAACTACAGACAGTACTTCCTAGAGTATTTGGAAAAGGTGGTAATGACGGTAAGTGCAAAAAAATAGAACACGACCAACTTCGCAAAGAGATTTTTAAAAATACCTGAGAGAAGGTTGATAGAGTGAATTTGGATAATACCTACTCTGGGTAAATGGTGTATGTATTTCTAGAAAATCAATAAAATTGTAGTGCAGTATAATCTGAGGCTGAGTCTGGACTGTATATATGTCTGAAGTTAAATAGCCTTATCCCTTAGTCGCCTTGTATGACACCGCATGGGAAAAGATGGGGTGGTCCAAATTCTACTCTTAAAAATAAAGTACAGCAAATTTGTAAAAAAATAGGCTTGGACTCAGGAAAAAAAGAAGTTTGAGGAACTAGTAAAAAACCCTATATTGTTTGCGTATTTTTCCATTAGTCACCTCTTACGACACCTTTCGGATGAGATGGGGTATTGATACTTGTATTCTGTCTCCGTCACTACATAGATGACAACAAGTTGTAAATAATCGGTATTTATTATGGTGATTTGGTGGAGCATATAACTATTGTTAAGTGTACCATATTTTGTGTAGCATTGTGAAAATTTCCTAAATATTATGACATCTATATTTACTCAGCTGCCTACGATAAGCTTTCGTACACAACAACAGTACGTGTGATGGCCAATAACATGACAAAGTACCGGGAGTAATAATATTTGACTCTATTTATAGTGTTTATAGGTGTACTTGAATCTCATAGCAAGTTGGAAAATAAAAATTTGTAAAGTGCAATACTGGGGAAATTAGTCTAAACTATCTTGCTACTTTTTTTTTCATGTAAAGATAGAGACATAGACATAGGTGCTAATAATTTAGGGATGTTGAATACTTTTTTATTCTTGAAAAATGACCACCTTATAATAGTATAATGAACTGCTAAAGTGAAATATTGTTACTACAATAAATTTTAAAGATATTTGATTTCCAAAATTCAATTTCTCGAGACCCGAAAACGCTTCATACTGAATCATTATAATCATTGTTAATATTTATAATTATCGTTATAGGTACACAAGACAAAAACGTTAGCCTATCCATCTAATAAAATCTATTTATCATCTGGGTCAAGTGGAAACACCCGTATGTTTTACATATGTGTGTGACCAGTCAAAAACAATAACTCCATTGCTTTGAAGTCACATGTGTGCGTCATCGTTACAGGAGTATTAGTGTATTATGTTTATGTGTGCCAGTGTGCACGATCATGAATCGTGAACGATTGAATATGTGTTAGTGAGTGATTTGCCTGCCATCGAATGAGAAGGTAAATTTCATTAACCTAGCACAGACTCACGCAGTTGAGTGGTATTATAGGCGTAATGGCATTATAAAGGTAGCGAGTTCGAACCGCAGCTGTATTGATGTAGTAGTTTTGATTTAATAAATAGTTTTGTTTTTGTTCTTTATTTTGTTTGTTATATTAAGGAACCATACAGTTGTCTTTTATACTTAGTGTTCCGTAGTCTCAAAAATAATATGGAAAATAAAACAACATCATTGTTTCAACGATATAATAATAAAGTAAGATTGTTCAGTAAATAAATAATTTAATTGTGTTGTGTCGTAGAACTACATATATATATGTCACAATGTTTGTAACTAAACTCCTTCTAAACAGTTAGACAGATTTTGATAAACATTTTTGCTAAATAGTATTTAGTAGACCTAAGAACAGTCATATACTATTGTTCGGGATTGAATTCCATGTGGTCGTAGCCGAGTGCAAAAGGTTTAGGTTTATACATTACACATTCTTTATATAATAAATAGGTTATTCAATATTATTCCTCTGGATATTTAAATCAGACAAGCATGGACGCAGGTAAACTAATTAACTTTCAGTAACTAAAGTGTAGTGAATCACCATGTTAACGTTTAGAAATTGTACTATATGCAAATATAATAACTTCTCATTTCGTTTTTTTTTTTTTTTTTTTTTTTTTTTTTTTTTTTTTTATATACGACACGCCAACTTGACCTCACCTCGCCTGATGGTAAGCTAAAGGCAAAGTCTCAGGAAAGAGGGTCACCATTACAGACACTAAGTGCTACAATGGTGGCACTCAGCTTGGCGGCCTCATCAGATGCTTTTTCACGCCCCGCTTAAAGGCCCCGGGACTGTAGGAAGAAGGAAACACGTGTGCTGGTAATGAATTCCAGGTCTTGGTGGTGCGGCAAAGAAAAGAGTCTCCGAACCGCTTGGTTCTTGCTCGTATATTCTGCACAGTGTGAGGGTGACATCTAAGGCCTGCACGTGTTGTCCTATGTAGGAAAGGAGATGGTGGGATTAGTTGGAAGAGCTCGTCAGAACACTCACCGTGGTAGAGACGGTAAAATACAGCCAAGGAAGCAATATCTCTACGCATCTGCAAAGGCTCGAGGGTGTTCGTGACCTCAGGGTTCCCAATAATTCGGACCGCGCGTCGCTGCAACCTGTCGAGAGCATCTAGTAGGTATTTCGCGGAGCCATCCCAGAGATGCGAGCAGTATTCCACGCAGGAGCGAATTTGTGTCTTATAGAGAAGACACCGCTGCTCCGGCGTGAAAAAACGTCTCACTTTGTTTAGGAGTCCGAGTTTCCGCGAGGCTGTTTTGATGATGCTCTCGATGTAATTTCTGTTATTCAGTTTGCAGCGAATATCCATGCCTAGGATATAGAGATTGTCCTGCAGTGGAAGTGGCGTGCTCTGAAGAGTGGGAAGGGGAAGGAAAGAAGATACCTTTGCTGTGAACGCACAAGCCTGCGTCTTCTTGGCATTGAACTCGACCATGTTCTCGGAGCCCCATTGAGAAATGTGATTCAAGATCCGGTCCAGCTCAGTGACAAGAAGCTGTCTTTTTTCCACGATATCAGACTGTTTGGCCGCAGGTTGTCCGTGATAACTCCCGTGTACGGTGCTATCGTCTGCATAGCAATGTATGCTGCCGGTGGACAGCATGTCGTTGATATGCAGAAGAAAGAGAGTGGGAGATAATACAGACCCCTGCGGTACGCCAGCATTTATTTGCAAGAACTCCGAAGCCCGTCCATCACAGAGGACGCGGATACGGCGCTCCCGCAGGAAACTAGCAATCCAGTTGCACAGTCTAGGAGGCAGACCAAAGGCTGGTAGCTTGGAGAGAAGCGATTTGTGCCAGACTCTATCGAAAGCTTTGGCGATATCAAGACTAATTGCCAGTGACTCGCCGTGCTTGTCCATAGCCTCACCCCAAAGATGGGTAACGTATGCTAGAAGATCACCCGTTGACCGTTTCGGCCTGAAGCCATATTGCCGGTCATTAATTAAGGAGTGATCCTCTAGGTAACGTTAACCAATACCGATTTCACTTATAAAAAAAATGATATTATAAGTAGGTATATACATAGGCAGTAGCATTTTACTGTACTGGAACCCCCCTCAGGTAAAGGCCTCCTCCAAAGCTTTCCATTTCTCTCTGTCTTGGGCTATTTGTTGCCATTCTGGGCCAGCAATTTTTTTAATATCGTCGTCCCATCTAGTGAACGGTCTTCCTCTACGTCGTGTGCCCGATGGGCCTTTCCATGACGTAACTTTTTTGGTCCATCTACTATCTTTAAGGCGAGCCACATGACCAGCCCATTTCCAATTCAACGTTTGGCTGTATTTGAGAGCATCTATTGCTTTTGTTTTTGACCGTATTTTATTATTATTATTATTATTATTATTATTTATGTTGAACACACTAGCAGCCATTAGGCTGATGCGTGTCTCATGATCCGGAGATTTTGTCAAGTCTGTTTTTGAAACTATTAACACTGGGTGCCAAAACAACATTTTCAGGTAGGCTGTTCCACTCTCTAACGACACGGTTAGGTAGAGAGTGTTTCCGAGGTTCAAGTCTGGATCGCATTGTACATAGCTTTAGTGGGTGACCCCTCATGTGCTAGTTCTCGTTGAGGCTGTATATGTCATGGATGTTATCGATATCATAATAGTCGTGGAGTATTTTGTAAGTTTCGATGAGACTTCCTCTCTGTCTCCGTTTTTCAAGTGATGTAAGGCTAAGGAACTTAAGGCGTTCATCATAAGATTTGTACTTCAATACTCCAACCATTTTAGTAGCTCTCCTTTGTACATTTTCAAGGAGTGAAATATCCTTCTTAAAGTAGGGATCCCAAACTACATATGCATATTCCAGCAGTGGTCTTATATATGTTTTGTATAGTTTCACAAATGTTTTTGGTGTGAGACATCTGAAGGATTTTCGAACCAAATATAACATGGAGTTAGCTCTCTTCACAATTTCACTGATATGAGGTTCCCATTTCAAGTCCTTGCTAATTGTGACACCCAAATCCCTCTGTGCTTGCACAGGTGTCAGTTGATGCTGTCCCAGATAGTATGGTTTACAGGGGTTCTTGTTACCTATGTGCAGTATGGTACATTTTGTAGCATTAAGAGACAATAACCATTGTTTAGTCCAATCAAATATGGCGTCTAAATCCCTCTGGATATCTTCCGATTGGGATAAGGGGTTACCAAAAAATTTCGTGTCGTCGGCAAATAATGAGAAGGGTAACCGTAGTGTATTCTTTAGGTCAGTCAGATATAGTATGAAGATCAATGGTCCGAGGACAGATCCCTGGGGCACGCCGCTATGCACGGCATGCGCTGCTGACGTTGTGTTTCCTATGCGTACACAGAAAGTTCTCTGTGACAGAAAGTTCTTTATCCAAGCCAGCACTTTGCCACGGATACCAAAATGTTCCAATTTATGGATGAGACGCTGCAGTGGGACACGATCAAAAGCTTTCTCATAATCAAGGTATACAACATCGGTAGGAAGCCCTTTGTCGTGGTTCTTCACCCATTCATTAACACAGGTTAACAAATTTGTTGTCACTGACCGCCTTGGAACAAAACCATGCTGCTCATCAAGGAAAATGTGTTCTTGGTTTAGGAATGATCTAAGTTGTTCAGCCACAATCTTTTCCATGCACTTGCATACAATACTTGTAAGACTAATAGGTCTGTAGTTCACTGCTAGTAACTTGTTGCCTTTTTTGTATATTGGAACAACAGTGGCATTCTTCCAGTCAACAGGCAAGATTCCAGTTTCTAGGGAGGCATTCATAATATTCGCTATGTATCCAGCTAATACATGTGAACAATTTTTCAATAGAACAGATGGGATTTCATCAGGGCCTGTGGCTGTACCATCGTTGAAAGTAGAAAGATACTTTTGCACCAGCTCAGCCGTAATATTTACCTCGTTGAACGAGTTCTCAACTCGATGCATATTAATTACAGGTAAGGGACCAGGGGGTTCCCTAGTGAAATTAAGTTCGAATTGATCCGCAAATAGTTCTGCTATTTCTTTTGGTTCCACTATTAAGTTATTTGAACTATTTCTTAGGACGTAGGGAATACTGATTTTGCAGTTCAACTGTTTCCTAATATATCCATAAAAAGGTTTTGGCCCCATCTCTATGATATTAGATTCGAAATGCATTCTCCTGGTTCTACTTAGTTGTACAATTTTGTTATTGATTGTTCTGTATGCCTGGTACGAATCATTACTCTTATCAATTCTGTATATACCCCACAACCTTTTCTTTTGTTTAGTGAGCTCAAGTATTTCTTTATTTATCCAAGGTTTGTATAAATGTTTATTATTCTTATTATTTCGTTTCTTGTCTATGCATTTTTCTATGGTTTGATGAATTTGCATTTTGAAGTTAGACCACATGTCATGAGATGAACAATCACTAAGTTTTAAGCAGTCTGAAAGATGTTTGTTAATTGCATTGTAGTCTGCATTATAAAAATCATATTTTGCCTCTTTAGTTACTCTTCTGTGGCTAGATTCAGTAATTTGTATCAATGCTGTTATAACAATATGGTCACTTTTTCCCACTGGTGGGTGATATTCAATATCGCTTATCAGTGTATCATCATTGCATAAGACAAGATCTAACAAGGACTGTTGGTCGTTCCTTATCCTGGTGATTTGTGTGACCAGTTGTTGCATATTACTATTTGCATACATGTTCATAAAATATTCACTAAGAGGATGGGTACCGCTCACCTGATTATTTGACCAATCTATCTTAGGAAGGTTAAAATCACCACATACTACCAATGTCTTTTCTGAGGATGCCCTACCAATAATGTCGAAGAGAGCCCGGTCTGAGTCCTGCAGGGCGTCTGAAGGTGAACGATAAACACAAGCCAGAGTAAACTTTAGATCGTTGGATTGAATATCGAGCCACAATGCTTCCAATGATGGGTCCTGGTAGGAGTCATTTATCTTTGCAATAATTGGGATGTTGTTAATCTCTTGAGCTGTGTATATTAACACACCACCTCCTTTTCTACCATCTCTATCCTTTCTGTATACTGTATATCCCTGTATGTTGATGATGCTGTCCCTTACTTCACTATTAAGTTGAGTTTCGGTAACCATTATGAATGCTGGTTTATGGGTTTTTATTTCCAATAAGAATAAATCGAATTTAGCCGTTAAAGAAGCCAGGTTCGTGTAAAGTATCAATAGTTCGGTTAGATATGACGATGTCAGTTTTTTGTCATTGTCACTATTTTTGGTATTCCGTTAATATATTTTATGGTAAGATTTTGCTCACCCTTCTCAGTCCTTTCCGCCAACTCTTCGCGAAGCCTATTCAGCTGTTCTCGCTGGTACAAGGTCATATCAGAATACACTCTAATTTCTTTGGGTAGCTTGCTTTTGTTTTTCAGGATACTGGCAGCATTGTTTTTATTGGCAAGAACTACTTTTACTGGCCGCGGTTTTGAGTTGTTTATTTGATTGGGTTTACCTAAACGGAATATGTTAACGATGTTCGGGTTAGTAATTGGCAAGGAATTGAAGGATTTATTGACATTGTTAGTGTCATCCGTCTTCCTCCCCTCTGGGGATAATGCCTTTGATTCGGGGATTCCATAAATGATCACATTTCTGCTCCGCTTTTTTCGTTCTGCTATTTCACCTAGAACTGCATCCAAATTCACTGCGGCTGGTCGGGACAGTTTCAGTTCTTGGACTTGCTGGTGGAGCTCTGTGACAAGTCTACGCAACTCAGGAACCTGTCTGAGACCTTTCTCACAATCGTCGCAGAGATACGTCAACCTGGGGTGTTGAAGTCCAAAAACACGTAACTCTGTTGCTGTTAGACCACTGCATTTATTGCATATCAAACGCTTACAACCTTTGCAATTCACTCGGACACTCTTTTCATCAGGTTCACAGTTACATTTGAAACATTTCTCCATGCTTAGTTATTTTTGGTACACTTCGGCGGAAATTCGGTATAAATATGACCACCCTATATTATTTGTGGCAACCCAGAACTTAGTTTGACGCTTCACTTTAAATTGATAAAACGAAATGTGTGGGTAGTAGTAAAAGTTTGTCTCAATTTCAACTGTCAAACACCAGTTTTGATACACGTAAATTGTCTGAAATAGTCACTATTTTTTGAGATATAACGATATTTCACTACACTGAAAGTTAATCTCCAAATCACATTCACTTTTCACTTTGACTGTGCACTTTTAACGCGAAAATCGGATAAAATTGCAAGAGCTAACGAACGCGATGTTGCTCAGTTGACACCGTTGACACTAAAACTACTACTCCACTAACCAAAACTAACTGTTTTATTGTGGTTTACTTTTTGTATTTTCTTGATACTTAACATACTGCGTTCCATTCCTCGCTGACATGTGTTTATTTTATTCTTTACTTTGTTAGTATACTTCCACGTTTGACATGCATATGTCAGACAAGGAATAAGACACGAGTCCATGATTTTTTTCTTCAATTTGATAGGCATTTTGCTTTTAAATATTTCCTTATAACTCCAATACTTTTTCCAAGTTTGTTTCACTCTTCTCTCTACTTCCAGTTCATTGCTTTCTCTGTGGAATCCAATTTGTTTTCCTAAATATATATACTGATCTACATAATCTAATGGTACATTTTCGATAGTTACTTTTAATTTTTTGAAGTTAGTCATGAGTTTGGTCTTTGCGATATTCATTTCTAATCCCACTTTGCAGCTCGCTGTATGTAGAGTATCTATCATATATTGCAACTGTAGGCTCGATTCAGATAATAAAACCAAGTCATCCGCAAATCGTAAATGGTTTAGGTATTTACCTTGGATATATAAACCACAATTTTCCCAGTCTAATTTGCTTATGATAGATTCCAATATCGCGATGAAAATTTTTGGGGATAAGGGATCTCCTTGCCTGACTCCTCTCTTGACTGGAAACTTTGGGCCAATGGTTTCCAGTTTGACTCTACTTGAGCAATTACTATATAGGTGTTTGAGTATTGTTATGTATTGTTGCTTTACATTTTGAGCTTTTAGCGTGTTCCATATACTTTCGTGTGAGATTGTGTCAAAGGCTTTCTGGTAATCAATGAATATGATATACAGCGGTCTCTGTTGTTCTTCGTATTTTTCAATTATCAGTTCCAAAGTGTGTATGTGGTCTATAGTGGAAAAATTTCTTCTAAATCCTGCTTGTTCAATAGGCTGATTTTCTTCCAGTGTTTTACTAATTCTTTGATTTATTATTGTGGCGAAAAGTTTATAAATACTAGGTAAAAGACTTATCGGTCGGTAGTTGCTGATGTCTTTTGGGTCTCCTTTCTTGTATAACAAGATAATATTAGATTCAGACCATTGAGAAGGTGTGACACCAGTTTCAAAAATCAAATTAGATAATTTGGTTAGTGGAGCAGCTAGTATCAAGCAGGCGATTTTTATGGCGTCGTTAGTGATGTTATCCGATCCCAGGATCTTTTGTCTGGTTTAAGTCTATTTATTGTTTCAATTATTTCTGTACATTCTATTGATTCTATGTGGGATTGTGACTTTTCAGTGTCAATGTGATCATTTTCAGAGTGGTTCGTGTCTCTTGCTATGTCCGGTGCACTATATAGCTTTTTATAAAAATTTGTAGCGATGTTAATTATGTCTTTTCGGTTATAAGCAATGTCTCCCGACTCCTTCAAACAATCAATCCATGTTTTTTCTGTCCGCAGCTCTTTATATCCCTTTCTTAGACTTCCACTAATTTCTAAATGTTTTTGAAGCATATTAATTCTGTAGTTTTTATAATCGTTTCTTATATATTTGCTTAACAACTTATAAAGTGCTTTGAGTTCATTTTTCATTTCTCGCGTTTTATTTTTAGTTCTTTGTAACTCTTGTCTTCGTTTTAAAAGTCTTCCTGTATTTTCTGTCAGTACACTGCGAACTTTTGTTGTATTTGACGTTCGTGCAACTTGCAAACTGTCTGTTATATTATTTATTATTTTGTCGTAGTAGTCCTGTACTGTCATATTGGTTTCGGTGTTGAGTAGCGATATTATTTTAGTTTGCAAGTTTTCCTTATAAATTTTTATTTCTTCATCGCTTTTGAGTGTACTGTTATGTCTATTTACAAACCTGGTTCGTATTTTCACAGGCTTAGTGAGTGATATTTTGGCTCTGAGTGGTCGGTGGTCAGATGTGAAGTTCATACTTAGTGTTTCAATGTTTTGAAATAAATTAGGACGATTTGACAGTATGAAATCTATTTCATTTTTATGACCATTCGGAGACTGCCATGTCCCTTTTTATTTTATCTTTTTTCTTATAAAAGGTGTTGATGATAACTAGCTTGTTTTCCATCGCAAACTCTATAAGTTTTTGACTTCGTTCGTTTCTTGTTCCATATCCATACTGTTTCATTCTGTTTGTGTATTCATCCTGTTGTGGTTTACGAATTTTGGCATTAAAATCACCCATTAAAATAAAATCTTCGTATGCTTTATCCATTGCCTCATATATGGTTTCATAGAAAGTATTTACTTGTTCTTCGTCTGCTGCTTCTGTTGGGGCGTATACTTGTATGACGGTGAATTTATTTCCTGATATATTCAGATTTAGCAAGGCTACGCGTTCCGAGACCCCGATATAACTTTCTACATATTGTTTCAGATATTTTTTTATTATGAAGCCTACTCCATGTTTGCCCTGCGTTTGTCCTGTACTACAGAGAATAAATTCTTTGTATTCTTTTATGTTATTTCCAAGGCGTCTAACTTCTGATATACCTATTATGTCATATTTTATATGTGCTAATGCTTTTTCTAATTCTATTATTCGTTCGTGTGACAGCAGAGTTCTAACATTATATGTTGCTATGTACAGTTCTTCTTTGTTTCTTTTTGATTTTCCTTCATGTTCATTTTGTGATCTCTTTGGAGGGTTGTGGTCATACTCTTCCACGGTGACCAGCCGGCCTGGAAGATGTTTCGTTTTTGGTCTATTTTTAATGTAATTTTGCGTGTGAGAGGGGAGCTTTAATTGTTATATGTTATTTGTTTTGTTTTCCTGATTTTTCGATGTGTTAGACGGGTGCTTATGGAAGAAATTCATTAGCCCGGTTTTATTGGCCCCTCTGATAGACTGGATGTTCTTTGTATGGAAGTCGCTGTTTTATTTTTCTTATTGGCCTGTGTTTTGTGTTCATCGCTAGGGTTTATCATGTGGTAATACTTTCAGGAGAGTTAGAAAGCATTCTTTTACTATGACTTGATGTATAATTTGATTTTTTATTCATAATTATTAATTTATCGTATTTGATTCTAACTGAGTTTCCTTTCTCTTTTTCAATTCGCACTTGCGCTTGGAGCTCCTTCCTTTTATTTAAGACATACTCAGGATAGTCTTCTTTTATGTAATAGGAGGTATCCTCTAGTACTTTCTTCTGTTTAAAAATGGCCATTTTTATACCAAGTGTAGAAACAGTAATAATTATTGGTCTTGGCCTTTCCCCTTTTTTCCCAATTCGTTTAACCTCCTGTATGTCTCTTTGGTCTATCTTTACAGAGAAATGCTCATTTATGAATTTTATAATAATATTTTCTAAGTTGGAGTATGATGATTCAGTTTCCATCAGACCAAATAGAACTATATTTTTTTGTCTAGCCTGTTTTTCGAGGAAATATAGTCTTTTTTCCTGGTTATCCACTTTATCCTTGAGGTTTTCATACTTTTCTTCCAAGGTCTTGAATTTCTCGTCTAATATATTATTTATATTTTGCGTTACTTGCTGTGCTACGTTTTCTCCGCTTTTCTGAATAGTAATTTTTTGTTCATCTAGTTCTTTTTGGATTTTTTGCAGTGCTTTTAGAACTTCTTCCATGTTATAATACTGTTTGTTTTTGTTTTAGTAGCGCACTCTCGTGACTCAATCCGTACTATCTGTAAATTACCGGCTCGACTGGATCTATGAATCGATTAGTGATTAGCCTATTAGTATCTTGACGACGTAATTCTTTAGGATTGCAAGAGATGGCGTTGTTGTCGTGTTTTAGGTTCAACTTTGCTGATTCATGTGAATTAATAGGTTATGATGTTTTTTAAATTTCTTATAAAGTCTTCACTATTTATTTTAACAACACTTCACTCTTCGTACACGAGTCTAAACACTCAATTTTGCGTTTTGTTTCGAAAAAAGTCACAAAATATGGACACAGCAACAGTTTATTTAGCTTGGAGCTATTTCACTGATTTATTGATTTTTTACACTCGTTTTTAACACTGTCCACAATATATGTTAAAGATCTTATGTTTTTTTTTTTTACTTTTCTTCGTTTTAGTAGATATTTATGTACTTGTACTTTTTTAAATCCAAAAATATTACGGAGACGATGTAAACAGTATACTATACCGAAGTATATATACCAAGTATAATTGAAACCACTAAAATTCAGATTTGCAATATAATTAAACAGAAATAATTCAAGTAATATGACCACTAGACCTGCACGGTAGAATATATTTTTTGGTAATATCGCTCACCTGTTTTTCTCCATAAAATTTTGCGTCCATCCCTGTCTGATTTAAAATATTTTTCATCACTAAATATTACTATATTGTTGCACCAGTCAAAATTTAAATATTCCCTGGCAAACCTAAACCTACTTCGACGATGAAGATCCCACGTCAAAATTTTTCTTGCCGGTCTGCGACATCTGATCCCAGCTGCCCGAAGATGGTTCCTTACTGTTTGCAATGTAACATGGTGTTCCTTACTGTTTGCAATGTAACATGGTGTTTGGTGGCCATAACACGGGTGGAAGGGGTTTTGAATATGTTTTTCAACCACCTCTTTATGCAAAGAACACGCATCGGTGTAGGCAAAGGCTTTGGGGCCAGGCCGAAGACGGTCTCTGGTGCCTGAATCGCCATATCGGCGCACCCACCGCTGCTCTGTAATGGAAAAAAAGTAATAAAATTCCTTGTTAAAATTCTGTAAAATTTATATGCCTACTTATATATTTTTGTTTATTATTAGTATTGGGAGATATATAGATTCTCCAGGATGATGATGATTATAAGATCAAATAACTTTCATAATAATAAATTGCAGAAAACACTACTTACCGATATGTTCAATTTTCGAGATATTTCATGTATTCAAATATTTTGCTCATGCAAAGTAATAATATGCGCCCTCATAATAGTTGTAAGTTGTTGATTCATTTTTATAAATAAAAACAAATAAATAAAAAAGTTGTTAATTAACCGTGTGGAAAGCACAACGCATCCAATTGTTGACAGATAAAAATAAAATTATTATGTTATTTTAATCATGAGAATGAGGGTAGCATAAATTCCAATACGAGAAACATTCATGCAATGTGTGTGCAACAATACTCGCTCAGTAATAATAAAAATACTACTGATTTAAGTTGCTATAAAATTATAACTAAAATATCAAGATACTTTTGTGATGTTACCTCAACATTCCCTTAATAGGTAAGTAATTAACATGAAGATATACAAATATTTAAAAGTTCAAAAAGTAAAATTTGACCGTGAATCGAACTCAAAACTTTGCGATATTTTAAATCTTATAAAACGAAACTGTAAACCCCGAGGTCACGGAGACTTACTAAGATTTTATCAAAAATTACGTTCATATCCTAGTAATAAGAATTTTATGAGTTATTCTTATTACTAAAGAAAGTTTAACTGATGGATGATAAATAAATACGAATGGTTTTGAATCAATTGTAATTTGCAAGTGTATAAGTGTGTGTGAATGAGGAAACGAATTATTGTTACACACACATATATGTAGAACATACTGGTGACCTTTTCTGCTTGCCAAAATCAATATAAAGATATGTATAATACTTATATCACTAGACAGGCTATCGTTTTTGTCTTGTGTACCTTGCTAACAAAATGCCTTAGTATCCCTAAATCACGACGTCATGTGTTTTTTATATAGGACTCGTCATTCATCTCACTTGATGGAAAGCTGAAGGCAAAGTCTCAGGTAAGGTGGTCACTATTATAGACACGTAGCATGTCACAATGGTGGCACTCAGCTGGACGGCCTTATGAGGTGTTTTTTCACGCCTGCTTAAAGGACCCGAGACTGTTGGAAGAAGGAAACACGTAAACTGGCAAGGTATTCCAGGTCTTAATGGAGCGGCGCTTGGTTTTCGATGGAATATTCTGCACAGTACGCGGGTGACATCTAAACTCTGCACGTGGAATTGAGGCTGGGACTAATTGGAAGAGCTCATCAGAACTCACTATGATAAAGACTGTAAAATACAATCAAGGAAGCAATATCTCTACGCAATTTTCAAGACAAAAAACTAAGTTAAAGCATCAAAATGGTATAATCCAACTTACTGGTCAACTCGCAACATAAGCTATCAACTCCGAAGGAATAAAATTTGTCATTTATAACGACATATATAAATGTCAATTTTGTATGGAATTTGCATCCCAGTCAAACTTGTGCGCATGTGCATGTAATGTCTTCTAATAAGTAGGACTTGTACCCCCATCTTCTCGTCTAATTTGACATAATGACATTAAAGTTGACATTTTTTTATATACCACTTAGGTGGCAGACAAGCACACGGCCCACCTGATGGAAAGTGGTTACCGTGGCCTATGGACGTTTGTAACACCAGAGGAGTACAGAGATTCTGTGCCGTCAGTGTAGAAGACAAAGCAGGACAAGCTTTAATTATTTCTTTTAAATCATAATCATGCTATTAGTTTCTGTTAGAACTATACTAACATCTACCCGCGACTTTATCCACGATTCTAAAACACAAATAGAATATGTTTTTTTGTTTTGTAGACCCAAAGTAAGTAGTTATGCCTTTATCTAGCTTGTATTATAGTTTCTAGAAATTCCATACATATAACGCTATACATACTTGTTCATTTTTAACCTTTGAATTTAATGAGGTCAGTTTAATAATACCTAATTTATGTCAACTACAGGTTAGTCACGTCAGTCAAGATAGCCTCTGTGGCGTGGCGGTAGTGAATGCGGCCGCTACGCAGGATGAGTGGGTTCGATCCCCGCTCAGTGCAAATACTTGTATGCATGACGGTCGATATTTGCATTGCTCTGGTCTGCCATACAAACATCTTGGCAATCGTTACGGGTAGTTAGAGCCTTAAAAAGTTCAACAACTGGTCTAACTGCAATGGTTAGATATAGCCTTTGGGTTGTGGAGGTCAGGGGGCAGTCGCTTCATGGAAAATACCGAAGTTCAGTCAAATCCGCAGTTGGACTGGTAAAACGGACCCCATAATCTGAGGTGGAAGCTTCGTATACGACTGGGATTAACGCTAGGAGAATGTAGAAGAGAAAAGTAACACATATTTTTAATATCTATTCATATAATTAAGTAAGTAAGTAAGTTAAGTGAGGAGGTAGGACACGGCGGTATTGTCGCCCAATTGAGCAGTCCGACTAGTGAAGTACCTCCGCCCTACAGAATACCGCGGTTATAAAAACTTCGTGTTGTGTTCCCGGCGGTGAGTAGGGTAGCCAGAGCTCACTGGAGAGTTTTTGTGCTGTCAGTGGGATGACCAAAGGCTTGTCCTCCTTTGTCCTCTACACTGATGACGGCCAAGCAGTCGGATATCGCGGAGAAAAGGCAGCTTCTTGTCACTGAGCTTGACGGGATCCTGAATCACATTTCTCAATGGGGCTCTGAGAACCTGGTTGAGTTCAATGCCAAGAAGACGCAGGCATGTGCGTTTACAGCAAAAGTATCTTCTTTCCTTCCCCTCCCCACTCTCCAGAGCACGCCACTGCCACTGCAGGACAATCTCAATATCCTAGGTATGGATGTTCGCTGCAACCTGAATAGCAAAAACTACATCGAAAGTATCATCAAAACAGCCTCACGAAAACTCGGAGTCCTGAACAGAGTGAGACGGTTTTTCACGCCGGAGCAGCGGTGTCTTCTATACAAGACACAAATTCGCTCCTGTGTGGAATACTGCTCGCATCTCTGGGATGGTTCAGCAAAGTACTTACTAGATGCTCTCGACAGGTTGCAGCGACGTGCGGTCCGCATCATTGGGAATCCCGAGATCACGAACACCCTAGAACCTTTACAGCTGCGTAGAGATATTGCGTCCATGGCTGTATTTTACCGTTTGTACCATGGGGAGTGTTCTGATGAGCTCTTCCAATTAGTCCCACCCTCCCCTTTCCTACACAGGACAACGCGTGCAGGTCTTAGATGTCATCCGCACACGGTGCAAAACATCCGATCAAGAACCAAGCGGTTCGGAGACTCTTTCCTCTGTCGCACCATTAAAGCCTGGAATTCATTACCAGCTCACGTGTTTCCTTCTTCCTACAGTCCCGGGTCCTTTAAGCGGGGCGTGAAAAAGCATATGATGAGGCCGTCAAGCTGAGTGTCACCATTGTCACACGGTATGTGTAAGTAATGGTGACCCTCTTTTCTGGGACTTTGCCTTCAGCTTACCATCAGGCAAGGCGAAGTCCAATTGACGTGTCCTATATAAAAAAATAAAAATCCTGAGGAATTTTATTAAATATTTTTATGTTGCTTCCTACAAATGAATCACCAACCTTGTGAAGCCTAAGTTCCCGAGAGAGGGCCTCCTCCCAAATGGGCGCTCCATAGAGCGCCTTGGAGCGCACCACACCGTCGTAGAGACGGCGGCAGGCAGACCCCGGACCCCCAGTGTTGGGCAGCAATCGCGAGAGCATTCCGGCAAACGCTAGCAGTTTAGGTGCCAGCCGCCGGAAATGCTCCGCGAAACGCCACCGACTGCCGAGAACGAGCCCGAGGTATTTCAGGCTGCTCCCGACAGCGATGGAGGTGCCACCCACGACCATCCACCCATCGCCTGATCCCGAGGCGGCGGCCGACGAGGCCCATAGAAGAAAAGAGCCTCGGACTTTTCGAGGGCCACCTTCAGTTCCAGCGCCCCGATACGGTGCACGACATGGGCGACACCTGCCGTGGCGAGAACGGCGGCGTCATTAAACGTTGGGGCCCGCGCGGTAACTAGGGTATCATCGGCGTAACAAAGTACGCCGACCCCCCGAAGAGTAGCACCGCGCAGGACCCAATCGTACCCGACGTTCCACAGAAGCGGCCTAAGGACCGACCCCTGCGGAACGCAGCACTCCATAGTTCGGCGGACCACCCCGCATTGGGCCGGGTAGATGATAGTCCGTCAGGATGCGCCTGAGGTACCACGGGACATTGTGGTACCTCAGCGCCTCCGCAATTGTCGCCCAGGGGAGAGTGTTGAAGGCGTTGGCTATATCAAGCGATACAGCCAACAACAACTCCTAACGTCAACAGTAGCCCATCGCTCGACGATAGCCGCTTCTTTGGCCAGCTCTCGGTCCAAAATGCCGAGGCGCCACCGTGGACCCTGCCCCACCAAGGGGCGGTCAAATTCCACTCGAGCCACCGAGGCGGCGGGGACGACGTCGAACCGGATGTACCGATGATCCGACGCGGTCTCCACCCCGTCGACGACCCGCCAATTGTTGACGCGTCGGGCCAGGGTAGAACTGGCGAACGACAGGTCAACAATCGAGCTACCACTACCAAGACTTGGGACACCGCCCACTCTACCATCATCTCCCCCCGGGCATCGGTAGCCGGAGATCCCCACGCCCGTGAATGAGCGTTGAAATTCCCGGCCACGACAGCCGGGGTGGGGTGCACTTCCGCCAGCAGAGCCCCGACCTCTGTGAGCTTCTGCTCGAACTCGGCGAGAGCGGGGCAGCAGCCGCCTGGACCTTATTCCACCTGTAGAAGTAGCTTACGGTGGATCAGAAGTAGGTAAGGTACTTCTATCGTAGTCCAGAAGAATGAAGGGTTATGTGATGAGACGAGATGAAATAAGCGGACGAACACAAAAGGCGGTGAAATGAAGAATATTTTTTTTTTTTTTTTACGTGCGCAAAATCCCCACGGATACCTCCCCGCCGGAGCCGGTGGAGGAGGTTATGTCGGACTCGAACCGACTAAAACGCACGCCGCCTGTGGGTCGTTTTGGTTGCCGAAGGTGAGGTTGACAGGCATATCCCTCGCACCCCGGCCGACCCAGGGCCATCTCTCACGATATGGCCCTCTTCTCGGGTGTGGGGACTACAGAGTCCCCAACTCGTCCCCGGAAACGGGGAGGCGCGCCACGCGCGCCACCGCCGCGGCCTGCAATGAAGAATATTATTACGAGATTAAGCAGCGATATATATTGATTTATATTTTAATGTACACTTTAAATATAATTACTAAATTTACATAAAACAAGCAAAGTATGAGTGGATAAACAATGACAATCTATAACGTACGCACGCGAGTAGGGACAACCGAGTAGTGTCGTCTATGTACTGGCGCGGTCGCGGCAAAACCGGTTTCCTAAGGCGTAGGCCCAAGTCTCATAAGCGGAGCGGATCGACCATTCTTACTTAGATGTAAGAATGACGTCCGCTACATCTTCCCCCTGGCCAGATCGTAACTACGATCGATAAAAATCTGGGAATCGTACTCTTCTGCCGCTTCTTGTTCTCTTCTCTTTTGCGAAATCTGATGTCGTAGAAAGAAGAGAAGACGGCATTGGTGGTTTTGCTTCTTCTCGGAGTAAATACGCTGGTTTTAGTCTATCAACGGAGACGTTCATCTTCTTGCCTCGTACGTCTATGGTGAAAAATTTTGGCTGCCGTTGTAGAACCTTGAAAGGACCAGTGTATGGTGCTTCTAGTGAGCTGCGAACGCGATCTTGCCGCAGGAACACGTGAGATGAGGTTGACAAATCTCGCGGTATGTAGAAAGGCGACGAGGTTGTATGCCATGAAGTGGGACGTGGTGTCAACTTGGCCATGTGAAAGCGAAGACGGCTTGCATACTCCGTGACATCAGCTGCAGTGTAGTCATCTTTAGGACAGATGAACTGTCCAGGCAGGTGAAGTGGCTCGCCATAAACGAGCTCGGCAGGAGAAGTCTGTAGGTCTTCCTTCAAGGCGCTTCGCATACCAAGGAGGACAAAAGGAAGCACTTCAGTCCAAGGCGATGACGTGTGACACATGATGGAGGCTTTCAGCTGACGATGTAGGCGCTTCACGATGCCATTCGCAGCGGGGTGATAGGCAGTGGTGCGAAAGTGACGTGCACCAACGAAAGAAGATAGGGCGTTGAAGAGGTTGCTTTCAAATTGACGTCCTCTGTCTGTGGTGATACGTGCAGGACAGCCAAACCGCGCTATCCAGCCAGATACAAGGGCTGCTGCGCAGGTCTCGGCTGTTATGTCCTTTAAGGGAAACGCCTCAGGCCATCGAGTAAAGCGATCGATTACGGTGAGGCAGTATCTGTAATCAGAGGAAGGGGTTAAGGGCCCTATAAGGTCCAGATTTATGTGAGAGAATCTGGAGGAAGGAGTCAGGTAAGTGGATAAAGGAGATACAGTGTGACGAGTAATTTTGCATGCTTGACATTGCAAACACTGTCTAGACCACTCTCTACAGTCTCTGCTTACCCCTGGCCACACAAAGCTTTGTGAGACCAGTTGCACTGTAGCTGAAATGCCGGGATGATGAAGATTGTGCAGCGAGTTGAAAGCATCTCTTCTGAGCGACGGCGTAACGTAAGGACGAGGTGAGTTCCTAGACACGTCGCAATATATAGGTAAGTTATTATATATTGGAGTAATAACTTTTTCTAGTTGCAGGCTGGAACCATTGCGAAGTAAAGATTGCAGTTCAGGGTCGGATTCCTGAAGTCTTGCAAGTTCTTCGAAGTTAATGGCTGCTGATATCTCGTTTACGCGTGACAATGCATCTGCTACGACGTTCTCCTTGCCAGGTAAGTACCTTAAGTCCGTAGTAAATTGAGATATGAAGTCTAAATGTCTAATTTGACGTGGAGAGGCTTTATTCCGATTTAATTTGAACGCAAAGGTAAGCGGTTTATGGTCAGTAAAGATTGTAAAAGACCTGGCTTCGACCATATGACGAAAATATCTTATGGCTTCGTATACCGCTAACAGTTCTCGGTCGTATGGGCTGTATTTTTGCTGGGCATTATTCAGCTTATGGGAATAAAATGCCAATGGTTGCCAAATGGTTCCTTTGCGTTGCTGAAGAACGGCACCTAGGGCTGTATCAGACGCGTCTGTAACAATGGCTAAATCAGCGGATACATCAGGGTGTGCCAATAGAGTAGCTTTTGACAGCGATGATTTGCAGAATTCAAAGACATTTAGCAATTCTGGAGTTTCATTCACAGGATGGGCTCCTTTAACGTTCGGACCAGCAAGAATGGAGTTTAGTGGGGCCTGTAACTGCGCAGCATTTGGTGTAAATCGACGGTAAAAATTTAACATCCCTAAGAAACGTCGTAAGTCTTTCACGGTTTTTGGGAACGGATAGTCCTGTATAGCTTGAACTTTGGCTGTCAGTGGCTTAGTTCCAGCTGCTGACACGGTGTAGCCCAGGAATTTGACGCTTTCTTGACCAAATGTGCATTTGGAAGTGTTCACTAGTAACCCATACTGCTTGAGACGTTCGAAAAGCTGTCGCAAGTGATGTAAGTGTTCATCTTTTCCTTTCGAAAATACCAATATGTCATCTATATAGCCATAGCAAAAATCGAGGCCTAGCAGGACCTCATCAATGAGTCGCTGGAACGTTTGCGCAGCATTTCTGAGCCCAAACATCATGAATGGGAACTCAAATGGATGAATTGGAGTTGCAATAGCTGTTTTAGGGACATCGTCAGGATTCAAGGCTATCTGGTTGTAAGCCTTCACGAGGTCTATAGTTGCAAACACAGAACAACCTGAAAGCTGATGCGAGAAATCGTGTATGTGACGGATGGGATAACGATCAGGTATGGTCCTTGCATTGAGAGCGCGGTAATCACCACATGGTCTCCACCCGTCGTCTTTCTTCTTTACGAGGTGCAGTGCAGAAGACCATGGGCTGTCAGAGCGTCGTGCTGTACCTGCCGTCATCATATCCTGGAACTCTTTTTTAGCTGCTTGAAGACGAACTGGGTCGAGACGACGTGGCTTGGTACTAACTGGGGGACCTGGAGTGGTGCGAATATAATGCAGCGTCTTATTGTTTGGTGCCTTAAATATTCCTGCAGGACGGGTAATCTCCGGGAATTCACGTAAAAGGTTGTGGTAATCCGATTCTCCTGTAACAGCCTTTACAGAGAGTATTGTGTCATTAGGTATGGTAGAACGCACATCAGACACTGACATAGAAGTCACACCGTCCACCAAGCGTTGTTTCCTGCAGTCGACCAGAAGATTGTAAAAAGAAAGAAAGTCAGCACCAATAATCGGCTTCGTAACATCTGCCACTGTAAAACTCCAGACAAAATCCCGTCGAAGGCCGAAATCCAAATGAAGTGACTTAAGACCGTACGTATGAATCACTGTACTGTTGGCTGCAATGAGATCGTACTTAGACTTAGTACAAGGCGTCCTTAGAGCCGACCGTGGAAAAACACACAGGTCTGAGCCAGTGTCCACCAGGAACTGCATTTTTGATGCACGGTCGGTAACAAACAGACGGCCTGTTGATGAGTGACAGTCGTTGACCGCTACTTGCGACTGCCCTGAGAGTTTTCCGGCGGGAAATTACATGGCTGCTTGCACTTACTCGCCTTCGTACCATATGTGAAGTGGTAAAAACAGTGAGGGTGTCCAGGTGGTGGCTGCTGTGGCTGCGGGTGTCTAGAGCGGCTATGAGAGCGAGAACGTGAGCGACCTTGCCTCCAGTTACGAGAGTTGGAGGTACGCCTACCCTTATTGGCTGTTAGTAATGCTACCTGTTTGGTGAGTTCGGAGACCTGCTTGGCTAGCTCGGAGTACAGGTGATCGGACGTAGGAGCCGTAGAGGTGCTTGCAACCTGTGGTGCCGACGGGGCTATCTCATGCACCTTGTCCGCGAGGTCAGCTAGTTTTTCCACCGGTAAGTCGTCCTGGGAAGCAATAATTGTTTGCACAGTGCCGGGTAACGTACTTCGCCAAATCGTTTTCAAAAAATCCGCCGGGACAGATGGGCCAGCCAATCCTTGCATGTGACGTAGCAATTGAGACGGCTTCCTATCGCCTAGCTCTTCATGCATCAGCAATTGCCTCACCCGCTTCTCTTGTGAAGCAGAAAGGCGTTTGATTAGTTCGGATTTGAGCTTAACGTACTTTTCAGATGGCGGAGGATTGAAGATTACGTCCTTCACTTCAGCTGCGTATTGATGCTCTAATTGAGCCACTACGTAACAAAATTTTGTATCGTCAGTCGTAATCTTTGATAACTTGAACTGGCTTTCCACCTGACTGAACCAAAGTTCTGGCTCCCGAGGCCAAAAAGGGGGTAATTTAACCCCTACACCCAATACTTCAGTGGTCTCCGCCACTTCTGCATCTTTAAAATCCTCCTCTGAGGTTGGGTTAGACATAGTAGAAAAAAAATTTAAAATCGCTCACCGCTTATGGAATGTGCCAGAGCCTTAGTCTTTGACTTTGAAAAAAGTAAGGTCAAAAAGATTGTTCTAGACACTTTTGTTTTTTTATTTCACTCCAAACCTTGAGATGTGCCTGCAGTCCAGTTGTGGAGGGTCACCAACGTAGAACAGCTTGCCGACAAGTAGTTGTTGTCACCGAAGAAACTGTTGTTTACAAGGTTCCGTGTTGATCACGTCGGGGTCACCAAATGTAGAAGTAGCTTACGGTGGATCAGAAGTAGGTAAGGTACTTCTACCGTAGTCCAGAAGAATGAAGGGTTATGTGATGAGATGAGATGAAATAAGCGGACGAACACAAAAGGCGGTGAAATGAAGAATATTATTACGAGATTAAGCAGCGATATATATTGATTTATATTATAATGTACACTTTAAATATAATTACTAAATTTACATAAAACAAGCAAAGTATGAGTGGATAAACAATGACAATCTATAACGTACGCACGCGAGTAGGGACAACCGAGTAGTGTCGTCTATGTACTGGCGCGGTCGCGGCAAAACCGGTTTCCTAAGGCGTTGGCCCAAGTCTCATAAGCGGAGCGGATCGACCATTCTTACTTAGATGTGAGAATGACGTCCGCTACACACCCACCAAGGGGAGCCGACGACGACGCTGCTGAAGGCGCCGAAGAGGGCGGCTCCCGATTCTAGCGGGCAGCTTCCGCTTCCCTAGCAGCGGATGACTGCTTCTTGGGCTTCCTCCTCTTCTCCTCACTCCCCCAGAAAACCGATCTCATCGCGGCTCATCGGGGTAGGCGCAGATTGCGCCTGCTGCTGCCAGGCCCGCATCTCGGTCCGTACAGCGGCCAGCACGGTCTGGAGTTGGGCCACCTCCTCTGATTCCGTGCGGGACTGAAGCACGCGCACGTTCTCCAAGATGGAGGAACATGCTAGCTTTAAGTCCCGCATGTACTGCCCCTTTAGGATCGAGGACTTGATGGCGACGGTTTGCACCACCGCCACCGCCGCCTCGATCGCACCCGTCAGCCGCTCCGCGTCGAGGGGCTCAGAGGCTGTGGATGGAACTCCTCCCTGAGACTGCTAGCTGGGTCCAGGTTGCGAACTAGGGGAATGTTTTAGGTAGAGGTTCCTCTGCCGCTGCCGCTGCATGACTTCCGCCAGCTCCTTCACCGCGCGGAGCTTAAGCTCCCGTTCTGTGTTCGGATTTACATTGGCCTTGGCTTGCGCCAGACCGACGTTTTCTCTCGTTGTAGCGGGACGACCACGGGGCTTTTTGGAAGTCTCCGCTGACTCCTTTTCTGGAAGTCGCTTCCTCCACAACCTCCCAGGGGAAGAAGAGCGCGAGCTTCCAACACTTGCTGTGTTGCTCGGAGCGTAGGCCTCCAACCTCTCAAGCACTACCACCGCCTCTGCGAGAGAGCCAGGGGGTCTGACGACCCCCGTCTCGATCTCCAATGTCTCCTCTATCATCTCCTCCACGTCTTGGTTTAAGGTATTTAATTCCATATCTTATCCCATGAGTAGAACCGATAAAATTACACTCCCCGGGTGACGGCCATTCCGAGAAGCGGGGTACATACTACGGAGGTCCCTTGGTATCCGTAGATTTTAAGCGACTTCGCTGTCGGGTTTTATAGACTTTTTCTTGTCGCGGGCCGGCCAATTAAGGCAAGCTCCACGTTTTCCGAAATCACGGCTTCCCGAGTGTGGCTAGCACTTAGGTCGTTGTCGATCAATCGGAGGCTACGCGACGCGGGAGGGCAGCCAACCCTCCCAACTCCGACGGTAGCACGAGTGCCTGTCAGCCCCCGCGCGAGCAGTGGGCCAACCCGTCACCTGATCTTCTCGGATCCCGCCTCGCAAACCTAGCAGGTCCGCCGCACCACGAGCCCCCTTCATGGGGTCAACTAGCCCTGAGAAGTGCATTTGGAGTAGCCCTGAAAAGGACTGTTGGAGTAGCCCTGAAAAGGGCTTGGAGGTCTCCTGAGGACGGATCCCTCCTCGCGGGCCTTGAAGACCAGTGGTCGGAGTTGCCTAAAGCGGCTCGCACCGACACACTGTAATGGTCCGGATTACTCGTCAGCAGAAGGTCTAGCAGAGAAGGTGCTAGGCCCGACCTTCTTGGTATCCTAGTGACCTCGTGCACCAATTGGGTCAGGCCGTGCATCAGAGCAAATGCGTGGGCGGCTCTTCCCGCATGGTCTGTTTTGGAGGAGCCCAACCAGAACTCGTGGTGGGCGTTACAATCCCCCAAAAATACCATTTCGGCATTCGGAAATCGCTCTTAGATATTCAAAGAGTCGAGTTGTCTCAGCATCTCCTGTATGGGAACATTTTTCTGCCGATAGCGGTCGTTGTGACTAGACGTGTTACTTTTAATTTAAAATTATAAATTAGTACCATTATATAAAAGTTACCTTGTGAAAGCAGTCATAAAGTTCGAAATCGATTACTTTCGCATATAACACATAAGTCCTATAATATCCGTGCAACTGTCGGTGCTTACGCCTCTCCCCCCGCATTCCTCAAGAGTGAAGAGAACGGTTGCCATTTTTCGACTCGCTTACACCCGTGCGAAGTGCCTATACGCAACAACACAATGAGTGTGCAGAGAACACCGCCACGAGATACATTAACAAGCGGCAGCGGGAGCTGCAGCGGATCTATGCCAAACATACCAACTTTTGGTGAAGATGAACCTTATATAAATACCATTGTGAGGAAACGAAAGGAGCGCACTGACGAATACGACTATAAAAGTGAGCTGGCCAGTTTTCGGGCTGATATTATGAAGTGCCTCGAGGGATTTGGACGAACACAAAAAGAACAACTACAACATATAAGAGAGGAAATGTCCGAGATCAAAAACGAAATTAAAACATTGAAATTAACTAATGAAACTATAACATCGCATTTGGATCAAATAAATACTGAAATAAATAATCTAAAAACTACTGAGAATGCAACAAAGAACAAAATTAATAATATAGAAATTGAAATAATGCAAATAAGAAACCAATCCGCTGAAAAGTCATCATCATCGAAATCGCCACTCTTATCTCACGAAGATCTCATCCTAGAACTAAAAGATCGTTGCGATCGAGAAAAAAATATTGTGATTGTGGGTGTATCCGAAAAAATTGATAAAAGTTATAGTTCCAGAAAATCGTATGATGAAGACCAAATAACGAGATTAACTACATTGTTATGTGAATCGTGTCCTAAACCAAAAAAGGTGATAAGATTGGGTAAATATATACCGAACAAAAGTCGCCCGATAAAAGTTTGTTTTGACAATGTTGAGACTCCTAGATATCTGTTGCGCAATAAAACTAAATTACCTGAAAATATTAATATGTATGGCGACCAGACTCCAAATCAGAAAATATACCTAGAATCGTTGAAGACGGAATTGCATAGACGTACTGAAAATGGGGAAAAAGATATAATTATTAAATATGTTAAGGGGGTACCAGCAATTGTTACGTGCAAGCCTAATAGGGAAAAAAACTAGTGACCGCGACGCCACAAATAGCAACCAGTACAGTGAAATCGAACGGAGTATGTCATCAAATAGTGAAAAAATATGAAGAAATACCCTTACACACCTCGTCGTTAAGATTTTTTTACGGTAATTTTCGCAGCATCCGTAATGATGGCAAATTTGACGAGTTACAATGCCTGATACGCGCCTTACCCTCGACGGTACACGTCCTAATCATCACAGAAACCTGGTTGACCTCAGAAAATGATGCCAATCTGTATCAGCTACCAAATTACACCCACATACACAACTATAGGCAACATGGCAGGGGTGGTGGTGTATCTATCTTTTTACACAACAGTATAGCATACGAAATAACAGAAGAACTATGTGAGAATGGAAACCACTACTTGTGGATATATATTGCTAAACTATCTTTGAATATAGGTGTGATATATAAGCCCGGTGTGTCAAATGTTAATAACTTCTTAGACATATATTCCACTCAACTCGAGCGTTACAACAGATCTATTGTTTTTGGCGACTTTAACCTGGATTTACTTAGCACGGAAACGGATGTAACGAAATACAAACGTGAAATACAAGGAACAGGATACGAAATATTGAACAGAGTGGATGAGAGATATGGGACACGGAAAACCAGCCAAACAAATACTATTATCGACCATGTTTGTACAAATATAAAAAATCACTCGTTTAGCCTATCAATAATTGACTCATCGCTTTCCGATCACAAGCAAATGTTTTTGGAAATTGGCAAGCTGGCACCAGCAATAAAACGAAAAATACCATACAAAGCCATAGATTATGAAAAACTCTTTAGTAACGCCAAAAGAGCTGAAAATAACTTGGAAAACTGTGATTATACCTACCTAGAACAATTTATACAAGATCAAGTGCAAGATAATAAAATTGACAAAACAAAAATAAATAATCTACCTCAAAAGGATTTTATAACTAAAGACATAATTAATGCAATAAATTTACGGAACAGCTTATGGAGGCAAACAAAGATGAACCCTGATGATCTCAGCCTACGAAAGAAGTTTGAAAACCAGAAATCCACTGTAAGAAACATTATTATTTATTATTATTTATACTTTATTGTACACACACATATATTACATTAATATAACAAGATGAGATGTAATGTACAAAGGCGAGCTTAACTCAAAGTTGAGTTCTCTTCCAGCAAACCCGGGAGTGCACAGAGGAATTGCAAACATGATCAATAATCAAAAGAGAAAGTATTACCACACATTATTTCAAGACAATTATGATGACCCGAAGAGACTGTGGGAAGTAATTAACAATTTGGCGCTGAACAAAATCAAGGACAGCTGTGCTCCACCGAAACTGATGTCGATTTCCGGTCCTATAACAGAAGGTAACGAAATTTGTAATTTATTCAACTCTTTTTTCTCATCAGTAGGGTCAGACTTAGCGAACCAAATACCAAGTACCTACCATGTAAATACCGGGAATACTCTAATGTACGGTGACCATTTTTCACATGATGTAATTTTGAATCACTTTCAACCATGCAGTGTGAGTGAAATTTCGAAGATTATTGACAATTTAGATAATAACACTAGTACGGGTTTGGACGGAATTAGCACTAAAGCAATAAAATGTCTCAAAAATATAATTCTCAATCCGCTAACAAATTGTATAAATGAGTGTTTATCTCGTGGCATGTTTCCTGATACACTGAAAGTGGCTAAAGTCACCCCCATTTACAAATCTGGTTGCAGATCAGATCCGGGGAACTACAGACCTGTATCTGTTCTACCTGTTCTATCAAAAATATTTGAACGCATTTTATACGAACGTTTAAATACCTATCTACTTGGAAAACAATTCCTAAACAACCACCAATACGGCTTCCGCGCTAAATCTAGCACTCTCACGGCGGCCGTCGATTTAGTAACAAAAATAAAAACTAATATAGACCAGAAAAACATAATATTAGGTATATTCATTGATTTAAAAAAAGCATTCGATACGGTGAGTCATCAAAAATTACTACAGAAACTACACAACATAGGTATCACAGGAACGGCCCTTAATATGTTCTCATCATATTTTCAAAACAGACGGCAAGTGGTCAAAATAGGTAATTTCATGAGTTCTACACAAATGCTGCCTTTTGGTATAGCTCAAGGCTCCATAATAGGCCCGTTAATGTTTTTAATTTACATAAACAACATACATTTGATAGGACTGACGGGTCATCTTACTCTCTATGCGGACGATACATGTCTTTTCTATTGCAATAGTTGTATACATACGATTATGACTGAGGCTCAGAAGGATCTTAACTTACTAACCGAATGGTTCAAATACAATCTACTAACTGTAAACGCATCGAAAACATCGTTTATGATTTTTGTTGCGAAAAATAAAACAATACCCGAATTTGCTCCTCTCCATATAGATAATGTAGAAATACAACGATCTAACCAAGAAAAGTACCTTGGATTACGGATAGATGACAAACTATCATGGAGAGTACATGTCGACCACGTAAGAGGTAAACTAACGTCCTTATTAGGTGCCATACGCAAAATATCCAACTGCCTACCAAAACGAATAAGCACAATTATTTATAACTCTCTAGTAAAATCAGAGCTAGAATATATGATTGAAATATGGGGCTCGGCCGCATTAACATATTTAAATCCATTACAAAGAACTCAAAATAAAATTATTAAGGCTTTGTATCATTATCACTATTTAACACCAACAACTCAACTGTATAAGGAAACTGAATTAATGAATATTAGACAGATTTATGAGTACTGTACATGTATTTTAGTTAAAAAAATTGCAACCAACTCCGTCCAGACAAACATACGTTTTTCGGAAAAGATAACTCCCTATAGTCTTCGTAATAAAGGCAAACTTCAATTAACTCATCCACGCACAAACTATGGAAAGAAAACGATACTGTTCGAGGGAGCACAGCTGTACAACAAATTGCCTAATGACATCAAGGATACGGACAGCATAAAAATCTTCAAACTAAAACTAAAAGAATATGTGCAAAAAGTGTAATGAACTTAGAACTGCATTACGTTTATAAATACTTACCTAATGAACGACACTAGAGGCGACAATGTATTACTTATGTTATCTTATATAACATTTATTTGTACTTATCTCATTTTAAGTGAACTGTATGTTTTTTATGAGAAATAAACATCTTTAAACCGAGATATTCAAAGAGTCGAGTTGTCTCAGCATCTCCTGTATGGGAACGGTAGAGGCACACATAGATCTGACTCGTAGGGCCATGGTCTACGTGTACCCAAAGGATAGAGAAGGATGGGTCCTCTAGGCAGCGCAAACGGCGACCTATTTATGTAGAATGACTTCACTGTCTCGTTAGTCTTGCTGTATATTATTTGTCATTCAATCAACTAGCCCATCGCAGTCCACTGCTGGACCAGGCCTCTCCCAATGTTGGTAGGCTTTGGCCTACTGTTTCCACGCTGGCCAGACGGGTTGGTACAGGGTTTTATTTCGAGTTTTCCTTCTCTCGTAGTCACTTTAATATACTAATGTTTTTACCTACTATTCTTATATGTTATTGTATTATTATCATTTATACATTGTCATTCGCTATTTATTGTATTATATATATGTGGCTCCTGGACACCTTCATTTACACGTACACATTTTCATATATGACTTTTGCGGTTTGGCGTCCGTGTGTCACTGCCCAATCGGCTCCAGTTGAAAACCAGCGCTTGGTTTTCTACCTGTCACATGCTGAACTGGACACCCATATGGTGCATTTGTGTGTCGCACTGATTGCACGTTTGTTGCGTTTGAAGTTTGAAAGCATGTTTATTATTAATGTGTGAACATGCTCCAGTACTTCTAATGGTATTATTATATATTGTGTAATTTCCTGCGCGGTAGCCTAGGGTAGTTATGGGTAATGGACTGCTGAGACGAGATCTCGGGTTCGATATCCCAGGTGTTACCATGGCACACACCAATGACTTTCCGATGCTTTTCGAAGTTATGTGTGTATTTATAGCAGGTTTACAAGTGCCTGGTTAATGACAATAGACTCGCCACCTATTACATTGGGACCTAAACACAAACTGGCGAAATGTGGGTGTTAGCACCTTTGCCTACTCCTTCGGGGATATAGGTGTGAGTTTATGTGTGTATGTATATGTAATTTCCTGTATTTGTGACCACTTAGCACTATTTAATGTTTCTTTCTTTCTTTCTTATATGGTGTGCGTATGTTTCCATTGGTCGCCTCTTACGACACCCTTCGGATGAGATGGGGTATTGATACTTGTATTCTTGCTCCGTCACCATACGGTACATTTTTTTTTTTTATACCACTAAGTTGGCAGACAAGCACACGGCCCACCTGATGGGAAGCGGTTACCGTGGCCTATGGACGTATGCAACACCAGGGGTGTCACACTCGTGCTGCCGACCATGAAGAAACCTTCTGATGCCCCTCTTGAAGAACCCCATTATTTCATTATATTTACAATTATTATTTGTACCTAGGTTTAATTTAACTGAATGACCGATCTGATTGTATGCTCCAACCATCTACTGTATTAATTTCTTTTTCAATGAGCGACATTCCCATTAGTAGTAACGTGGTTCCCGACAGAGTAGAATTTGGACCTCCCCATCTCTTCCCATACGGTATCGTACAAGGTGATTAAGGTATAGTCCTGTTTAACATCAGACAGATATATACAGCCCAGAGTCAGCCTCAGATGCATGGCTTGAGTGAACAATAGTGCCCGGAAGATGGCAATGAGCCTATTGCTGTCTACTAAGTACACCCTATTAAGTGGGATGTATTCATATTCCCGTAAACATATAAATATATATTATATTTATATTCCTTCGGAGTTGATAGCTTATGTTGCGAGTTGACTAGTAAGTTGGATTATACCATTTTGATGCTTGAACATAGATTTTTATCTTGAATGTTGCGTAGAGATATTGCTTCCTTGTATTTTACCATCCTTATCACGGTGAGTTCTGGTGAGCTCTTCCAATTAGTCCCAGCCTCTCCTTTCCTACACAGGACAACACGTGCAGGGCTTAGATATCACCCACGAACTGTGCAGGATATCCCATCGAAATCTAAGCGCCGCTCCATCAAAACCTGGAATACCTTACCAGTTTACGTGTTTCCTTCTTCCAACAGTCTCGGGTCCTTTAAGTGGGGCGTGGAAAAACTCCTCATAAGGCCGTCCAGCTGAGTGCCACCATTGTGACATGCTACGTGTCTATAATGGTGACCACCTTACCTGAGACTTTGCCTTCAGCTTGCCATCAAGTGAGATGAATGACGAGTCCTATATAAAACACCTGACGTCGTGATTTAGGGATACTAACTACTATAATGATAATTATAAATAATAACAATGATTGTAATGATTCAGTATGAAGCATTTTCGGGTGTCTCGAGAAATTGAACTTTGGAAATCAAATATCTTTAAAATTAATTGTAGTAACAATATTTCACTTTAGCAATTCATTATATTATTATAAGGTGGTAATTTTTTGAAGATCAAAAAGTATTCAACATCCTCAAATTAAACATCTAGTAACTATCTATACATGAAAAAAACGACGAGTTGCACTCCGGGAGTGCCGGCAGAAGTGAAAACTTGAATATTAACGTTGTGCATTTTTGATATTTTGGAATGGTTAGAGAATAATTTTGTACGAATTGCTTTAATTATCAGTATAAAAGTACTATTATTTATGTGGTGGAATACAATATTCATTTATTGCGCTATCGTACACAAACATGACAATTTATATTACGAGTACATTAAAAATTAACACATCAGAACTATTACAATTATTTTACATTAAAAAGTTTATCACCGCCATCACACATGTGACAGTCGTGTGACATTCGCGCAAGCGCCCTGCGCCACCACTCCTCTCTCCATCCGTCTTACGAATTTTCGATCAGGTCACGTGTCCTGACGCGAGTTTAGAATTTTTTACCCATTCCAAAAAAAGTACACAGCGCCGCTAAAGAAGTTTTCACTTCAAAAAAATTGAAAAGTATCAAGATAGTTTCGTCCAATATCCCCAGTATTTTTAAATTTTTTATTTTCCAATTTACCACGAGATTCTGGCACACCTATAAACACTATCTTGAGTCCAATATTATTACTCCTGGTGATATATCATGTTATTTGTTATCATACGAATTGTTGGTGTATACGAAAGCTTATCGTAGGCAGCTGAGTAAAAATAGATTTCATAATATTTAGGAACTTTTCATAATGCTACATAAATAATAATATAATAGATATACATACATATAATCAAGTCTTTATCCCTGGAGGGTTAGGCAGAGGCAAATCACCCACATTTCACCAATAATTGTATTCGGTCTCACGTAATAGGGGGTGATCCTATTGCCGTATTCCGGGCACTATTGTTGACTCGAGTCATGCATCTGAGGCTGAGTCTGGGCTGTATATATCTGTCTGATATTAAACAGCCCTATCTCTTAGTCGCTTGGTACAACAAAAATATAATAATAATCATTTATTGACCAAAAGTACCTAAATCTAGTTACATATACGCTGACGACCAAACTAGTATATTTAGTACGTCTGTTATTGGTTGTTATATTAGTACGAGCAGGGCAGCCAATAATTGATAACATAATAGGGAAGTGGTCTGTAACATCTGAATCTTGATTCTGCTTTTTCTTCCACACTGACGGCACAGTAACTCTGGACTTACAAGCTTGACAGCGCGACTGTGACTTCCCTGTTGATAACGATAACGATACCACTATGCATCAGGTGGGCCGTATGCTTGTCTGCCACCTAAGTGGTATTGATATTTTTTTTTAATACCTTTTTGAACAAAAATCTACATGTTTTGCCCATGTTTTTAGATACATATTATATGAAAAAACTAAAATAGCGACTCGAGTGTATCGCTATTGTGAATGTGACCTTACATGTATAAGAAGGACCTTATAACAGTATCACACATTTATTTCCCTCACTAATACAATTTTTTGCGATAACAACTGTGTATACACAGTATTTACCCTGTGTAATGTTTTTTTAAGTAAGGGGCCTAAGGTCTTATCAAAGCTACGGGAGTATTAATAGCCGTGTCCAATAGTTATCAGAGCAGTGCTGCAGACACACGAACAGCGTGAAGAATGAACACTATGTTGTCCTTGAGGTCCTCGTTATTGAGTTGTGCCATACTGCTGACCATCACAACTGGTAAGATTTTTATGCCATGTCTTACTTACTCACACCTGCAAATGCCCGAAGGAGTAGGCAAAGGTATATTAACAGTCAAATTTCGCCGATTATAATTTTCGGTTCCACGTAATAGGGAGCGAGCTTATTGCCGTCAAGCGGGCACTTAGTCTATGTATTATAATATTATAAATGGGAAATGTGTGTATTTATCGCTTTTACACTTATACTTAGGTAGTGACACAGTAGTCTAGTATGGGTAATGGACTGCTGAGACGAGGTCTCGGGTTCGTTCCCAGGTTTTACCATGGCACACACCAATGACGTTTCGATGCTTTTCGAAGTTATATGTGCATTTATCGCAGGTTTATAAGTGCCCGGTTAATAGCAATAGACTCGCCATCTATTACATTGGGACCTAAAGATAAACTGGCGAAATGTGGGTGCTAGCACCTCTGCCTACCCCTTCGGGGATATAGGCGTGAGTTTATGTTACATGTATGTGAAGGTTTGTGAACACACACAAGATCAAAGGCAAAGATATTTTCGGGACTGGGAACAAAATTCTACGCAGCCCGGCAATCTACTTTTCTTGTCACAAGTGTTTGCAGTTTCACCTTAAATATGACTTTGTCGTAGCATCTGTTATAAATTTGTTGTAAATATTTAATTGATTTATGCAGATTATGTTTACAGGTATGGTGCAATGCAAGTACGTACGTCTTAACCAGTCGCAATGGCAAATAAATCAACATAAAGAGGTAGCGACGTGGGAGGAGGCAAAAAAGCATTGTGAGACTGAAGGTAAAGTGAATTGACTACTGGAGGTCATGGTATTCAGACTATCGAAGTATTATGACTATGACCTACCGTCTGTGCGCTAATAGTAGAGGAGCCCATGATACTAAATGAAGAGTTGCGCATCGCGGAAACCTTTTAGAATTGCTGTGTTAGATGATAGGAAAAATAATAGTCAGCCTATAATGTTTCCACTCTTAGCGGCGGGATCTAAATGACATCATGATTAAACATTTGAATTATGGTTTGATTACTTATAAACTAAATAAATAAAAAATGACCACGCTCGCGTAAATCTAGATATGATTTTTTTGCTTGGCTACCCTCCTCCGCTTTTAAGTTACGCTCTAATCGTCAGATGAGCAAAATTGATGCTTATACAATAATTTTAACGGAAATTAATGCGATAGCAGTATAGGTAGGACATAGCACGACAATATTCCCGTCTCAATTGATCAGTCCTACTGGGTAAGTACCTCACTGGAGAGCTTTTGTGCAGTGGGAAGACTAAAGGCTTGTCCTGATTCTGTCTTCTGCAATAGGATTGGTAGCACTTACGTAACTCCCTTGGTGTTGCACACGTTCATAGGTCATGGCAACCACTTTTGCGTCAGTGCTTCTGCACTGAAATCACAAAAACTATCCTGTGAGTTCTGGCTACCCTACTTACAACCGGGAATCTAATTATTATTTAGGTCGCGGTATTTTAAAGGGTGGAGGTATTCCTCAGTGGACTGCTCAATCGGGACGAAAATATTGTCGTGTCCTACCTCTGATGCGCATGCAAATATGCGATGGTAAAGTCATTGTTTACATGTTCTCAACGTCCTACTGTTTTATTATAGGTGCTACGCTAGCGTCGCCTATAAATGAGGAGCTACTCCAGTACATGAAGGCTATCATCGCTGCTAACAACCATACCACTGCATATTTTATTGGCTTCAAGGCGAGACTGAATGCTGAATTTAAGTCTGAAGAAGGTTAGTAAAAGTAAAGGCAAAGACATTTTATGTTATAATAGTTGCTTGATTATCACAAGACAGACTGTTCGAGCCGTGGTGGCTCGGTCCTCGGAGGTCGTAACATGACCTCCGTGCCCCATAAGTGCGGGCTTAGGAGTGATGGGTGGCCGCCTGTCACCCTAATAGAAGCAGGCCACGGCGTCGGTGCGCGATGCGTGCCTCCTCATACCCGGGGGACGAGATAGGGACTCCGCGGTGCTCACACCCGAAGAGAGCCATCTCATAAAAGATTGTCTTAAGCCAGCCGGGGTGCGAGAGATATGTCGAAGGAATGCTCACATTATTTCTTTGCTGTACAACATATTATTCAAACCTACAGCTCCGTCTTACCTAAAGGGACGTTTTGAGTTCCTACATGATACTCATTCGAGACATCTAAGGTCATCAAAAAACTTAAGGTTAAGAATGCTGTCACATAAAACTATATTTTACGACAAATCCTTCACAGTTACAGCAATCCGTCTATGGAATAAGCTACCAGTAGACATAAGAAAAGCTCGGAATTTAAATAAATTCAAAACTATGGTGAGGGAGCACTATTTGTCAATGTGAAATTACTCTTATACCTATACCATGCTTACTATATCAAGTTATTGTCTGATATATATTGTATATGTTTTATATTTACTATTTGTATGTTTACATTTTTATAAGTCAAAATGACAGTCCAATCAAGTCTAATCTATTAACCCGCCCCTCATCATAACTGGTGCAAAGGTGCCCATGACGCTGGCGGCATTGCCCCGTTGAATAGCTATAGCCAACCGTTGCCCCAGGTACGAGCCGGAGCGGGAGACCAACCATACCATTATTATACATATATACATATTAGATATAATATATCTGTGTACTTACTTATTATATTTCTATTGTAAAAGTACGCCAAACAACTACCACTCATTCCAACAACTTTAATCACCATCCAAAGGTTGCCTGGCAGAAATTGCTAAAAGCGATAAGGCCGCCCTATTGGACTGATTCCTTGTTATAGACTTTGTAATGATATTTATTAATGGTGTACAATAAAGTATATAATAAATAAATATGTCTCACATATTTATTGATTTATTATAATCGGCCACGGTAACCGCTTCCCATCAGGTGGGCCGTGTGCTTGTCTGCCAACTAAGTGGTTAAAAAAAATTCTCCGGCAACCTATGGCCCACACAGTCAGCGTGCGTTTAAGTCGGTTCAAGTCTGACAAAACCTCCCCCACCGGCCCCAATGGTGGAATATTCGTGGGGATTTTACGCACAATAAAAATAAAGACAGACTCTCTTGTGGTAATGAATGTGACTCTAAGCAGAGGGCGCGGGTTCCATTCCCGCTCAGTGCAAATATTTTGAATTTGGCTATTTGTATTATCGTGATTCGTAGAGCACTTTCAGTCATCAGTGCTGGTATCTTTGGCAGTCGTTACTGGTAGTTAAAATCCTAAGGAAAAGGCTGCTTCATAATCACAGTGTTTTTGTATCCATTCAGGTATTTTACTACAAGACGTGCCTAGAGCGTTTGAAATGGTTGAGCAAATAGACCCTCGGGAGGGGGACTGTTTGTGCATGGATGGGCACAGCATACGTGTCGAACCGTGCTGGTCTCGACTGCCATTCATATGCTATACCAGCGGAACGACGGATCCCACGACAGAAGTACCAATTACCACCACCGAAGATAATGCACCTACTTGTGGCCCAGGTGAGCCTAATTTTATTATACTTCAGGACCCATATGTTAGACCTAATTCGCGACACAATCGAGACCCAATTTGCGTGCGCCCGCAAATGGTTTTCTAATAATTTTCTTTGTGAATTTGAGTTCGTCCACCGCCGTAACACCCCGTGCTCATTAAAAGACACCCAAGAAACGCGTACTGCGCATAGAAAGGACATCTTGATTACATTTGAGATCCCAGATTGTGACGACCGCGGTAGCCTAGTGGTATGGGTAATGGACTGCTGAGACGAGGTCTCGGGTTCGATCCCAGATTTTACCATGGCACACCAATGACTTCGATGCTTTTCGAAGTTATGTGTGTATTTATCGCAGGTTTATAAGTGCCCGGTTAATGGCAATAGGCTTCGCCACCTATTACATTGGGACCTAAACATAAACTGCGAAATGTGGGTGCTAGCACCTCTGCCTACCCCTTCGGGGATATAGGCGTGAATTTATGTTATGTTATGTTGAGTTCCCAAATATATGCGTCGAGGTATGTAGGTCTCTACAGTAGAGGTGTGTATAGCCTGAGCACCTAAGCACAGAAATAGCCCCCTTGGCGGTATTCCACCGTCTGTAAAATGATGAGTGTTTCCTTTATGCACGTGCAGAGATCAGTTCCCCTAGATAAATGGCGATTCGTTGCCGGCGTATTGTAGAATAGAATGACGAATGTAAGCGATTTGACGTTTAAGACAGTCGTCAACGAATGTCAATAAACGTCAAATCCCATACATTTGCTTGCAGGTATCACCCTCATAGTCGCTATTATCTCGTATCAAGCAGTTAGAAAAATCCTTTATTTGTCTAGCAATAAAAAGAAGGAACGCTTTAGTCACACATGCCTTTTTTTTTATGTGCGCAAAATCCCCACGGATACCTCCCCACCGGAGCCGGTGGAAGAGGTTATGTCGGACTCGAACCGACTAAAACGCACGCCGCCTGTGGGTCGCTTTGGTTGCCGAAGGTGAGGTTGACAGGCATACCCCTCACACCCCGGCCGACCCAGGGTCATCTCTCACGATCTGGCCCTCTTCTCGGGTGTGGGGACTACAGAGTCCCCGACTCGTCCCCGGAAACGGGGAGGCGCGCCATCTGTCACCCCCAGGCCGGCGCTCATGGGGGGCGGAGGTCGTTCATCGACCTCCGCCACACACGCCTTCCCCCGTCGTACAATCCTGAGTTCTTTAAGCGGTGCGCGTTAAAACTGAGAATTGATTGAAGGAAATAAGTCTCTAGTCAATGATGTATTAAAATCTATAAATATGTTGTCAGTACTCGAAAATGGTGACAAGTAAAACAAATACAAACGCGACAATGCGCACAAAAAACGTTATTATTAATAAATTCGTAATAGTAATATTGCTGATTGCGAAGAGCCTCGACCAACACCTTCAAAGTCTCTCGTTAGGCAGTTGGATCAAGGGCTCAATGCAGAAGACGGTACTCCTCAACACGGCACGTATTGTGAGGAGATTCCTCTCTCTGGAACCCCTAGCTACCGGCAGCTTGGTCCTTATACCGGTGGAGTGCTATTTTTTAATGAATAAAGAAGATAATAATATCATACATATAATATCATATAAATGAATAATAATAACGTATTATTTCATCACGCGAGTAAATAGCTATAATTTTTGTGTACTGTACTTAGTATGTGCGCCATTTTTTAAAAGCCGCGATTTTCCTACATGACGTAGGTATATATTAATAAAATGTCATTGTGTCTAAACACCTTTTTTATGAAAGAAATACAAATGTAGGTACTGTTTATTAGCCGACTACGGCGACAGGCTATGTTTACATGTAGGTTCATCTGTTTCCCCATAGCTCCTCAGCCACTAATTAAACTGGACAAATGAGGTATCATTAGAAGCGTATTAGTCGTCTGCTGGTTACGGTATATATGACGTGTCACTGAATCTAATGTGGCGCCCTCTAGCGATCATAAAGTACTGTGTTAAAAAATAAATTTAAGATGAACATGTCGTGTTTGGTATCGACTGAAAGGGCTTAATAAACACATTTCAAATATGTATTATATCTATTGCTTGCCCCAAAATAATTTAAATAAAAATTAAGTTTAAAACCCGACTACTGAAAAATTATGCTCTAAAATGTATTAAACAAACAATACATTCTAGGGAAAGGTGGCATACGACCATGGCTATCCTTTTTTTTTTTACGTGCGCAAAATCCCCTCGGATACCTCCCCACCGGAGCCGGTGGAGGAGGTTATGTCGGACTCGAACCGACTAAAACGCACGCCGCCTGTGGGTCGTTTTGGTTGCCGAAGGTGAGGTTGACAGGCATATCCTTCGCACCCCGGCCGACCCAGGGACATCTCTCACGATCTGGCCCTCTCCTCGGGTGTGTGGGGACTACAGAGCCCCCAACTCGTCCCCGGAAAACGGCTATCCTAGATTTTTCTGGTTTAATACATTTTACATACTTACATAAATACATATAATCACGTCTTCGTCGCCGGAGGGTTAGGCAGAGGTGAATTAACAATAATACATTTCACCAATAATTGTTTGATAAATTTTAGAGCGTGATTCTTCAATAATAATAATAATAATAATCTTTATTTGTGAATATGGTTTTTTACAGTTGTTATAATTACATGGTACTCATGTGCAGGCACAGCATATTCTGCCATTTGTGGCGTACAAATTTAATGGTATGTCAAGTGTAAATTAAAGTACATATTACCTATCAGTTACATGCATATTAAATTATCATATTATTTTTAAAAAAATCATCCTTATTATTTAATGTCAAGAAACAATGTCAAAATCAAAATCAAAATATTTTATCAATTATACACATTCATATTAAAAATTACAATTTAAATTATATTCATACCATTAAATCTACATCATGTCAAACATCATAAACTATCATTTAGGAAATCCTCAATATCATAATAACATTTTGTAATTAATAAGTCCTTTAATTCCTTTCTAAATAAATTATAACTAAGTACATTTGGAATTTTATTATAAATTTTAGGAGCTAAACAAAACATACTCTTCCACATAAGTGCTGTTTTGGCACTCCCTATGCGAAGCCTGTTATTGTCTCGTCTGCTACGTTGGACACCATCCGAAAGTCGCGGAAACAAATGAGTGCTTTGTCTAACAAATAAAGCCATTTCCAAAATATATAACGACGGTAGTGTTAGTATTCTATGTCTGATGAAGAACGGTCTACAGCTGTCGGTGAATTTAATTCCTAACATTACCCTTATACATCAATATGCAATAGTCGTGTTTTAGTTTTAAGCTTATTTTTTTAACTATCTTCCTGACTCTGAAGACAGCAAACATTTTTCACATGTAACTTATTTATAAATTATAAACGGTCTTAAGTATGTAATTTGATAAATTGTGATAATTCATTTGTGACAGCTCTTTAAAAATTTGTTTAAGTACGTTAACACTTTGTTTCTGAAGTACCTTTAAAAACTATTTACTTTTAACACAGACTTTTTTTTTGTATTTCTATGTCATTATATCTATCTATCTATCTGCCTATATATATTTTATTTTATAGGGTACGTACTCTCCACAACGGGTAGCTTTTACAAGTATCACGAAAATGAAGTTCCATGGGAGGAAGCTAACAGTATATGTGCTGCAGAAGGCGGGTACTTGGTCGTTCTGAATGATTACGCCGAAGCGCATATCGTCAAGTATGCTGCATTTGACAGAATTTCATCCCCGGCTCTCGTTTGGGTGGGACTCCGTGCGGTAGACGGGGAAGTGCGCAGTGTGAAAGGTAAGCTTCTGAACCCATACCCTAAATTGCCTGTATAAATAACTTTGTTATTCCATATAATTATATGGGATTACAAAGTTATATTTGCAGTTGATTATATTATAGCCGTTCATTTATTGATCTATTTTGACAATTCATGGTGACATTTATGATTACTGCTACACTACTTTGGGTAGTAGCGTGATGATATATAACCTATAGCATTATCAAGGTAGTAAAGTTATACGATATCATGTCTATTCGCATTAGCTTGAATACACGGGGCGCCCTCCAAGTGGGTGTCGATGTTTTTATACAACTAAGGTGGCAGACAAGCACACGGCCCGCCTAATGGAAAGTGGTTACCATGACCTACGTATCTGTGTAACACCAGGGAATTCACACCCGTGCTACCGACCCAATAAGAACAGAGAGTTTCTGTTCTGAGTTTTAGTCATATGTCTGGTTCTTCTCGACAGACTACGACTGCAACCAAACGTAAGATTTTAAATTTGCCACAATCTTTCAAACATTCATTACATTTATGAATTCGTCTTAGTGTATCAGTTTTAAAAAAAAACATTTTTCTTTTGTTTTCAGGTGATCCCTTCGTTGACTTGTACCACGACATTGTTCTGGATTTTCGTTCCAGAGGTAACTGCGGTGCTCTGAAATACGATGGGCGGTTGGCTAACTGTAACTGTAATGATAGGAAGCCTTTCATCTGTGAAA